>CM054114.1:150500068-151817695 GCA_028673005.1 Tanypteryx hageni
GAGGTGGAGAGGGAGGAGGAGAGAGAGAGAGGTGGAGAGGGAGGGAGAGAGAGAGAGGGAGAGAGAGAGAGGGAGAGAGAGAGAGAGAGGGAGAGAGAGAGAGGGAGAGAGAGAGGGAGAGAGAGAGGGAGAGAGAGAGGGAGAGAGAGAGGGAGAGAGAGAGGGAGAGAGAGAGGGAGAGAGAGAGAGAGGGAGAGAGAGAGAGAGGGAGAGAGAGGGAGAGAGAGAGGGAGGGAGAGGGAGAGAGAGAGGGAGAGAGAGTTGGAGAGAGAGGGAGTGAAAGACAGGTGGAGTGAGGGAAGGAGAGAAACGTGGAAGGAGAGAAACGTGGATGAAGAGGTGGCGGTGGTGGTGACGTAGCATGGAAACGGGCGAGAGGAAGCAAAGGATTTGCGGAGAACTGGCTCCGGCCTATTCATCTTCAGTCAGATCACACCCCCAACCTCTTCCCCCTTAATACGACCCTCCTTCCCCGTGTCAACCCCGAGAATTCCCTCTCTCTCTCCGCCCTCCCCCCACCACACTCCCCGCCACCTTCGGCTTGCAGCTCTTCCAAACCACCTCGACAAACCTGTCGCTAAGAAGATCCCGAGAAATTCGCATCTCCCAACGAGGAACGCACGCTTGGACAGGTGAGAAGCATTAGGTCAAGATCGCAGATAACGGGAATATGGGACAGTTACGCAGTGATTAAGATGAAGGAAGCGTGAAAACATTCGGTAAATAGAAGTAATTTTATGATGAAATCACCGCCCGAAATTCGGCAAATAACTTGCAGTACAACGTCACACACTACTACGCCCTGTAGCCATGGAAGAAGGAGATCTCATTCTTCCATGCTGTAGCGGCGCATATAACGCAGCGCCAGCGTCGTGCAAGTGGCGAGATATGGAACTACGTGTACGTAACGGATATTCCAACTACATATCGCTTATATCCAAACTTCTACTATAAAGGAGAAGCAGTATACGTGACTTTTAGGGTACTCTCCGCTGGCATGGAGAGGGTGACATTGGTTCAGTCCTGGGCGCCGCAGGTGTCCAACACTTGTTCAATCTCCATTCAAAGAATTTTTTATTTATAACGGTATCCGCATTGTTCTTAGAATAGAGCCTGCGGCGCCCGGACTAAACCAATGTCACCCTCTCCATGGCAGTGGAGATTAGGTGTGCGAACAGTCACGTATACTGTTTCTCCTTTTGAGTAGAAGTTTAGATGTAAGCGATATATGTTACCTCTACGTAATTCCATATCTCGCAACTTACAGCGCCGCGCAGTTCCATATTTCGCCACATATAGGGCGCTGCATTTCGTGCGCTGCTATAGTACATAATAATATGCCAAATAAATTCGCGTACACGATATAGCGTGAAATTTAAGATGTTTACTGGTACTGTTGTGTGAGCCGGTACATGAACCGGTCGTACCGGCGGAAAAAAACCCTGTGTACAAACGATTATTACGAGTTGTTGGTGCTTGCATACTGCAAGCGCTTAAAAAATCACCATTCGCCAAATTCTAAACTCGTAAATAAACCAACGCGACAGCATTTGAACTACGCAGAGCTCATTTAAATAAGAAATTAGTTTTCATTTTCCCATAAATTAAGGGATCTATCCGGAACTTCTAAATTCCCTGGCAATCTGCTCGCGTCCAAGCTTTAGAATTTCAAGTTTTATCGCTCAGTTCGCCCTTTTTAGGCAATAACTATAAACATCATTAAGACAATAGCCTATACGTTACACTAAAAATTATGTAAAAATTAGGATATTTTGTGTGTTATGATTATGGTGTCATCACCCGTGCCTTTTAGTACATATCAGGATAAAAATATTAATTTAAAATTATCACTTATTCATATGTATACGTTGTTGGGTGTAATCCAATAGATTCTAATTCAGTCTAACATAAGCATTAAATCAATGCTCTTGAAATATGGAAAATAATTCCCATTGAAAGGCATTGGAGTCGCCGCCATGGTATTTTATATTTTTCACTGTTGAAAACAAAAAAATTACGTAATTTCATGATTAAAATCAAATTTTTTCGCTAATTCAGCATGGATTTGAATTTTGTCTTCAAGAAAAGTATACTTCGTTTTTTCTTCCACTACACAGTGCATGCCCCGACTTTGTATCTTAATCTCTACCATAAATATTTTGAAGAATTTGTTTGTTTGTGCATTTATAACGCAACAACTACAGAACATTGAAGAATGAAGAAGGTGCCATTTTAACCGCAATAAAAGGTTAAGCAAAATGGAATGGTTTTTAAAGCGATTTGAACTACATTTTCTATTTTCTAAATGTTTTTCTTTTTTAATTTTTCCCATTTAAATAACACAGGAATGAGTGTATTGTTGGATTAACAATCTACGTCACAACCGTTATGATCAATACATAATACCTAATATTAACTAAAAGAAATAATATATACCTAATAACCTCAAGTAGGGAGGAAAGAGGCACTAAGGTTATTCAAAGGACAATCACCAAAAAAACTATAAATCTGACTAATTGTTTCAATAGTAAGTAGAAGATAGTTTTAATGAGCAATTTTAAGTGCTTTCGTTTTCTAAAAACTTTTGATGTATTCTGCATATTCACAATACTTAATAGACAGCGAAATAAGTTTTTCATTAACATTGAAAATGAATAAAGTGAAAGATATCACAGAAGGTACAGTAAGAAAACGTCTATAACAATTCATAAATTTAGACCAAAATTTATAATCGTTAACTTCTCCCTTGAACATCTATATGTATATTTTGCTTTCCTTTCAAGTGAACATTTTGTAAGTATCAATTAAGCCAATTATACTTATTAGATTACAATAACACTTTCCATGTCATACCATCACACTTTTTATTGTCAAATACGATTTCCAAGTCCGGAATCTAATTTTGTTCGTAGCTTAGACTTAAAAATATTCACGTTACAAATTAGACACACAAAATAAGTCTTTGCATGGGGTAATGTATGGTTAAGCTACATTTGAATACGTATATCTTCAAACGTGTTTCCACCGGATGCATCCCTAGAGCTTACAATCCCTGCCCAAGTTTTTAATGTTTTTGAAATTCATGAGGCACTTCCAGATGAATAGGGATTATACAAATTTTGATATTTTAATTTGTTTGGCAGTAAAAATTCTTCAAGTTTAAACAAATAGGTAAATTTTTAGATACTAAAGAGTGAGATAGAGAGCTGAGATTTTTAGTTATTTAGAGTTTAGACTATTTCAACGAATAAACATTTCAATGTATCCATGAAATTCTTATTGCGGTCGCTAAAATTTATTTAAATTTAAACAATTAGATAAATGTTATTTCACTTCTAAATGTGCTACAAATTTAAAATTCGGCAAAAATGTGTGGATTTATTAACCCAATGTGGAAAAACTATAATATTCCTAATATCGCAAAAATTAGCGATTGTTTTACTCGATTATTGTTCCATAAGGAAAAAACGAAAATCGGCCCAAGGAGAAATCTTTTGAATTAAAGAAATATTTCCCATGATGAAATATCTCTCTGAAAAATTAATGTTTTTTCAAGGTGAGATGAAATGCTTGCAGTGTGCAAGCACCTTCTACTAGTATAACATATATATAACATACTAGTAGTAGGTGCTTGCATTTTGCAAGCATGTAATCTCAAATTGAAAAAAGAATCATTTTTCAGACAGATATTTCATCATTACAAATATTTTTTTTTATTCTAAATATTTCGCCTCCGCGGCAATTTTCGTTTTTCCCTTATGTAAAAATAATAGATTAAAACAATCCCCAAACTTTGCAATTTTAAGAATTTTATAATTTCTCCATTATTGGGTACTAATACTACACACGTCTGCCAAATTTTAAAGTTGTACCACTTCTAGAAGTGTTATATAACAGAGGGAAAATTCCGAAAACGGGAAGCTTTTAAGTTCAAGAGTCGTAAAAAAAACTTTTATTCGAGAAATTCCCATAAGATTAACAATGGAGGATTGTTGCCATCATGTCCGCCTTGAAAACATAACACGTAAAAGAGTGTAAGATATCTTTCGTTTGCTTTTTAAAATTACTTATGATTCTCGTAGAAATTAGAAACTTGAACCATAGTACGTGCAAAAGAACGCAAATTTATTTTCCTACCGTAGAATTTCAAATACGGCTCGAATTGCCCCAGAAAATTGTTTTTAAGGCGAGAAATTGTGGTTTTTGTTAATAAAATATTTCGGTACCAATAACAACCAGCATTATTGCAGTACTCATAAAATCTATATATATATCCTCCCTTCTGTGTGTGAGTCCGGTGTGGAAGGCAACGGGAAACCACCACACCGTGTATGTATATTCCCTAGTCAAAACCAATTAATTAAAATAATTGGTAGGACCTGTCGCAAGACAGAACACGAATGAATGAATATATATAACGCTAAGGCAATACCTGGCACACAATAACATTCTGTTGCTAATCAACAGGATATATAAACAGCTGAAATAGTTGACACTGAAACATATCAGATCTTTGTATCATAATGTTAATATTGTATTGTAAAATCTGTATCAAAGATTATTATTATTATTAAGTAGATATTACTTTTTAAATTAACTTGCGTACGATCTTATATGGTAGATTATATGGTATATTATTACGAGCTGTAAGCCCGTAAAAAAATTACGGGACTTAAATGATTAAGCGTTTTCACCTACTTAATAACCCGAATCCCTGTTGGTTGGTCCGAGACATTTTGTTCAATGCGAATTTATAACACACAAATATACTATATCATTTAGAATTTCAAGAGATACAATTTTTCTAACCATTGTAAAGTACATAATGAAGAAGCGTCATTGAACACTATCATTACTTTTTCTTCTACAAAACAAATTATCAGCACTACATCAATTGAATAACCACAATGACCACACTATACTTACCATTTCGGCAGAGGTACATCACATTTAGCCAAAGATGGAGAGATGGAGGGAGGGAGAGATGATGGGAGGGAGAGAGGAAGGGAGGGAGAGGAAGGGAGGGAGGGAGGGAGAGAGAGGGAGGGGGAGAGAGAGAGGGAGGGAGAGAGGGAGGGAGGGAGAGAGAGAGGGAGGGAGAGAGGGGAGGGAGAGAGAGGGAGGGAGGGAGGGAGAGAGAGAGGGAGGGAGGGAGGGAGAGAGAGAGGGAGGGAGGGAGAGAGAGAGGGAGGGAGGGAGGGAGGGAGAGAGAGAGAGAGGGAGGGAGAGAGGGAGGGAGGGAGAGAGTGAGGGAGAGAGGGAGGGAGAGAGTGAGGGAGACAGAGTGAGGGAGACAGAGGAAGGGAGACAGAGTGAGGGAGACAGAGTGAGGGAGACAGAGGAAGGGAGACAGAGGAAGGGAGACAGAGTGAGGGAGACAGAGGAAGGGAGACAGAGGAAGGGAGACAGAGTGAGGGAGACAGAGGAAGGGAGACAGAGTGAGGGAGACAGAGGAAGGGAGACAGAGGAAGGGAGACAGAGGAAGGGAGACAGAGGAAGGGAGACAGAGGAAGGGAGACAGAGGAAGGGAGACAGAGGAAGGGAGACAGAGGAAGGGAGACAGAGGAAGGGAGACAGAGGAAGGGTGACAGAGGGAGGGAGAGATGGATGGCGAGATCATTTGACTCTCTAACTATTGTATCAGAAAATCAAGAGATCGAAAATTGTGTGTATAAAGAAATTACGAAGCAATGGACCAAATGGAGCTGTATCTCGTAAACGGTGCGTTTATCGATATATAATCATATGAACTTTTCTCTTTATTTTTTGAGCCGCTTACAAAGCTCCCGAAGTTTTCGGAGGTATTTCCATATCACCCTGTATACAGGGTGTCCCAGGTGGAAAAGTCAATATTCTGGGAGGTGATAGTATCGGTCATTCTAAGGAGAAATCTTCAGATAAAATGAGACTTCTTACCTAAGTGACATGAGTTCGACTCCAGAAATTCCGAAAGTTGCGTTTTTTCCCATGAGATAAGCATTGCGGCATTTTTGTAAATTAATTTTGGGCACTTGCCGGTACGCTAGAAAAATGAAATTTTCAGTGTTGCTAGATGGCCGCAAGATCTATTTGAATTTATTGTCACTTTTGCTTACAGTGTCCTGGGTTCGACTCCAGAGACCCCGGAATATCTCCCATAAGTTAGCATGGGAAAACGCAATCCAGTGTGTAGACAAATCTAATAAGTTTAGGAAGCTGAAATTTTGCAAGAATATAGAACTTTGCTCATAACCAAATACAAAAATCAAAAATTTTAAAATTGTAAATTTTAGTGGTTGTTTTAACCCCATTTGAACATTAAAGTTTAATAATTTTTTAGGTACTACGGGATGAGCTAGGAAGCTGCAATTTTCAAATTATTTACAGAACAGTGCATTTGCACAAATAAAGATTTCAACCGCTCCATATATGTTTTGCGGCGCCCGTTAAAAATGTTTAAATTTTAAACAATTAGAAAAATATTATTTTACTTATAGAAGTGCTAAAATGTAGTCACCGTCTTGGAATAAATTTTCGTAATCCGTCTGAGTGAATTGCCGCTGATCCAATGACGTCATTGTGCCGTTGCGGTATTCACTGCAATCACTCCTATCAAACAGAGTTAAGAGAAGATATCGACGGGGGAAGGTATTAGAAAATAAGTTTGTGGAACATCCATTTATCGGTTTCCGAATTCATGAGCCCGCCGACCCCGAGGCTCTCCTGGTCAATCGGCTCGAAACTACGCAGAATCGATCAAGGACTTTCAATCGACTCGCGCTTTCGCGAGGACCCAATTCGACCCGAACTTCATGGTCTGCCTTATCTCCGAATGAATTTTTCTGTGTTCACCATCACGAAAACCGACCGACCCCATAAAGGGTCACCACCCGAGAGATTAGGGAATCGCTTGCGCGACGTCACAATCACCCTCGGGTGACTCGCGGCGTGCGTGCATGCCCGCCAGCACGGAGTAAAGACCCCTCCAAGACTTCCGAAACGGCCTTGGGGGTCTTACCACCGAGAGGGACCGCAACCAATACATTATCGACGAAAAGAGACAACAACCTGCAACCACAGCAGCGAGGCTTCCCCCTGCGGTTTTGGAGTTTGCCAACACAAACCATTTTCGGTTCTCCTCCATTAATCCGGCAAATTTCTATACAACCACACTGGTGATAAAGCGACAAGACATTGTACTATTACGTAATACCTACGTATTGGGGAAACATGACACAGGTTTAGGCCCTCCGGGTTGGGTTGGATTACTTTCCACGTTCACTTTGTCCCACCATCCCTCCCCCTCGAATTGGATTGCATTGATATTCGCTGATATTACTTGTCGTCGTCCGTTTCTTCACCATTTTTTATTTCGCTATTTACGGCGCCACTATCGCTGCATTGAAATTGGCCCCGATAACGGAGAAGAACCCAATTTTCATTTCGTAAATACCAACAATTCTATGCGCCAAATGAAAGACTACTTTCGGAGACATGGGTGGCGAGGTAGAAGATAGAAATGCGCTCGCGGTGGTGCAGGACTGAGTCCCTGCGAGGAAGGCGCTGAAGACACCGAGGAAGCAAAGGTGCTGGGATGAATGGAAGAGTGAGTGTCGGAGGGGAAAATCTACATACAAGCGTCCGTAGTCGACAAGTGCATCGTCTGTCAATCACTCCGTTTCGGGCAGTTTGCGACAAGGAATTCGAGAGGGATTCCCGAATCCAGGAGTGAAATTGATTCCAGTCTCCTAATCCGATGGGTGGGGTCTCCCCCACCTACACCCTGAGTCATTCCCTCCTGGATTTTGGAGGTGGAGGGAGAGGGGAGAAAGGAGCGCGGCCCATCGATGGTGAAGTAATACTGGGATACTGAAGATTCGAAACTCCTCAACGAAGCCATTAGCACGCACAGACTTCATTCAAGTTTTACGGAGGAGTTTTTGCTTCGAATGGTTTCCATTTGATATTTAATCCCGAGGTCTGATAACTTCGGAATTAATACATTGTCGCCGTGGTAAGAGAGACTGACAACTTCCGTATTCTTTAGCGCAGTGGCAAACGTAAGCTATATACAGATAAAATTTTAGCCCAATTCTTTTGAAAATACTACTTGGAACTTGAGGAACCACTCCAATTATAGAACCGTAGGTCCGAATCCCGTAATACCTTAACTTTCTCGACCTCCTCATGACTAAACTATTTTAGTAGGCCATGACCTAAGACCCAGTTGAAACAAAAATAGGTCTCAAATATTTTGTGATGAGATTATCATGGAATGTGTTTAATGTACAGCACTAAAATCATAACCGACTTGAACATCAGACTCGTTAGATAAGTGAATAGTGTCCTTCCAATAGGAAGATCGCGGGATCGAGACCTGCCGTGACCGTATTTAGTCTCCTTTTTAATGCTATATTAATTGCAATTAAGACCGCTAAGGGCAATTTTGGACTAATAAATTACTATCTTAGATTTCAAATGTCCGAACAAAAATCGGTTTGTACTAATCGAAATTTCAAATAAATTTCACAGGTATTAACTAATACATTTCGCAAATTATATTTTATAGTAATTTCTTAATTGGCGCGTTCCATCAACAACACTCAATGAAATTCTGTGAAAGTAAGGAGGGGAGGGAATGAGGAGGGGAGACCGAGGGGGGGGAGAAGGTGGGAAGGGGAGGATAGGGAGGGAAGGGAGAGGAGAGGGGGGAAGGGGAGGAGAGGGAGGGAAAGGGGGAGGAGAGGGAGGGAAGGGGGAGGATA
Source organism: Tanypteryx hageni (assembly GCA_028673005.1). NCBI lineage: Eukaryota > Metazoa > Arthropoda > Insecta > Odonata > Petaluridae > Tanypteryx > Tanypteryx hageni. The sequence goes on from CM054114.1 coordinate 150,508,813, forward strand.
GGGAGGGAAGGGGAGGAGAGGAAGGGAACGGGAGGAGAGGGAGGGAAGGGGAGGAGAGGGAGGGGGAGGGGAGGGAAGGAGGGGGAGGGAAGGGAGGGAGAGGGAGGGAGAGAAGGGGAGGGAAGGGGGAGGAGAGGGAGGGAAGGGGGAGGAGAGGGAGGGAAGGGGGAGGAGAGGGAGGGAAGGGGGAGGAGAGGGAGGGAAGGAGGAGGATAGGGAGGGGAGAGGGAGGAAAGGGGAGGAGAGGGAGGAAAGGGGAGGAGAGGAAGGGAAGGGGAGGAGAGGGAGGGAAGGGGAGGAGAGGGAGGGAAGGGAGGGAGGGAAGGGGAGGGAGAGAAGGGGGAGGAGAGGGAGGGAAGGGGAGGAGAGAGAGAGAGGGATGGGGAGGAGAGAGAGGGAAGGGAGGGAAGGGGGAGGGGAGGGAGGGAAGGGGGAGGAGAGGGAGGGAAGGGGAGGAGGGGAGGGAGGGAAGGGGAAGGAGAGGGAGGGAAGGGGGAGGAGAGGGAGGGAAGGGGGAGGAGAGGGAGGGAAGGGGGAGGAGAGGGAGGGAAGGGGGAGGAGAGGGAGGGAAGGGGGAGGAGAGGGAGGGAAGGGGAGGAGAGAGAGGGATGGGGAGGAGAGAGAGGGAAGGGTGGAGAGGGAGGGAAGGGGAAGACAGGGAGGGAAGGGGAAGAGAGGGAGCGAAGGGGAAGAGAGGGAGGGAAGGGGAGGAGAGGGAGGGAAGGGGAGGGAGAGAAGGGGGAGGAGAGGGAGGGAAGGGGAGGAGAGAGAGAGAGAGAGGGATGGGGAGGAGAGAGAGAGAGGGATGGGGAGGAGAGAGAGGGAAGGGAGGGAAGGGGGAGGGGAGGGAGGGAAGGGGGAGGAGAGGGAGGGAAGGGGAGGAGGGGAGGGAGGGAAGGGGGAGGAGAGGGAGGGAAGGGGGAGGAGAGGGAGGGAAGGGGGAGGAGAGGGAGGGAAGGGGAGGAGAGGGAGGGAAGGGGAGGAGAGGGAGGGAAGGGGAGGAGAGGGAGGGAAGGGGGAGGAGAGGGAGGGAAGGGGGAGGAGAGGGAGGGAAGGGGAGGAGAGAGAGAGAGGGATGGGGAGGAGAGAGAGGGAAGGGTGGAGAGGGAGGGAAGGGGAAGAGAGTGGGGGAAGGGGAAGAGAGGGAGCGAAGGGGAAGAGAGGGAGGGAAGGGGAAGAGAGGGAGCGAAGGGGAAGAGAGGGAGCGAAGGGGAAGAGAGGGAGGGAAGGGGAAGAGAGGGAGCGAAGGGGAAGAGAGGGAGCGAAGGGGAAGAGAGGGAGGGAAGGGGAGGAGATAGTGAAGGGAAAGGGGCGTGAGAGAGAGGAAGAGGGAAAATACCGGAGGGAACATATAAAGGGGATAGGAGAGAGATGATGCTACGAAAAACAATCGAAGAGGCGACGTATTTATCTTATTATAGAATACTAAACATACGTCAAAATGACGTACACTCTTCTTTGTACAAGAATAACTCCTTTTCTAGGAATCCAATTAGCTCCTTTCTCTAGCAGTGCTTCAATCAGTTTGTTGCCTACCGGGAAACAGCCAGGTCGCATGTTCCACACTCCTCTTCCGCACGTATATCTGCTTCGTCGTTGAGTCACTACGTCAATCATACGTAGGTTTAGAATTAAGCAAAAATTTTGTACTTCGATTTGACGTGTTTAGTAAAATTCGATAATTTTTAAACGTCGATCTGACGTATATCTAGTAAAATGAGACTATTTTCATATGACGTGGTAACGTATGTTTAGGGAGTTTAGATAATTTTCGGCGTCAATTTTACATACGATTAGTGAAATGAATAAATTTTATAAATTAATGCTTCGTCTATCTTCGAATTCTCCAATGTCTATTTAATATTTTGCGTTTCTTTTTAGGAAAAATGGAGAAAACTGTACATTATTCTCACCCAGTAGAAATTCTACGCATAATGTGCAAACTTTCCGACGACGAAGGTGGTACGGAAGATATTTTATAAAGTCAACTTACCTCAGATGACGATAACTTATACTGTGATGATTCCGATTTAGATCCAGACTTTGACCCCGCCAAAGACGATGAGGCGAATGAAGTGAATTTTGTTTTGGCATCTATTAGAGAGATTAAACGCCCTATTTCTCAAACTAGGAAGAAGGGAAAATGTCAAAGCGTAAAAAAGAGCATGACAATAACAATACCCTTACTTTGAAAGAGTCTGAAATAATTGGAAGGACCGGATTTACTTAGAAGACTACTAGCGATACTCGTTGTCAAGGAAAAGCTTCTAGCAAAAGTGTTGTCCATATTTGACCTGGACCCGCCCAGAATTTTAATGTGATTTTTCAGTGATTTTATAAGGTCTGCCTATTAATTTTCTAAGATTTTATTGGTTTTTATTAATAAATTGTATTGATTGCAATAGTTTATGAACATTAATTGGCACTTACTCTTTGATTTTTATATTTTATAGAAGTTTTTTGCATGATTAAATGTTAATACTAACATTTTTATGATCGCTCTATTTTTATTTTACAAATTTTTGTTGTTAGTTGAACATTTGGAATTCCTTACGAAATAATAAGTTCCTATTAAAATATAAAATTTATCATCAAAAACTAGTTGCTGGAGTTCTTATTGATCAAAAATATACGAGAAAATTATCAATAAACACATTGCAGTAAAAGTGGTTTTAAAAATAATCCTGGTGTGTACATCAAATTTACGTGTTTAGTAACAACAGCCCTAAAAATAAGATTAGTATTCTAGGGTTAATGAGACACTGAGTGCGGCGTCGAACATCCACACATTCCGTTGCATCCGACCAATCTAACTGCTACGGAAGCTGTCCGTCGCCTTAAACGCCATTTCACGCTTCGAATCATTAGAAATTGGGCTTTACGAAATCTTAACATTAAACGTGATTAGCGGCGAATGTACTACCACATCGATAAGAGGTAATGATTGTAGCATGAAAACCTGGCAAAAAATGCACGTTCACAAAAATGTAACGATTCGTAATATTCGGAATAAAATTAAATTCGCCGGCGGAGTTACTAATTTTAACGAATCATTACAAATTCTGTTTGTTAAAAGCAAGATACCTACTTTGAAAAAAACTACAAATCACTTTAAAAGCGAATCGTTTTATATTTAACTTTAATAAAGTAACAACTAATATTCTAATAGGCGGAGATACGGAGAAAAGTCGGGCATTCTTCTTTTATATAAAAAAGTAAATTATCACATTGAAAATAAAAGACCTCTGTTCGACTACAGCCAGTGACGTACCGAACATCCCGGTAACCCCTGCGCGGCGGGGAGTTCCAAGGCCAAAGCGGGCTCATACTTTTTTGTGAGGCCCTTACATTTTTTTCCTGGACTTCAATTTTTACTTTCTCCATATACGTAGTATAGGGGAAAGTATTGTATTCATGAAAAAAAATCGACTTCGAGATTTCAACGGAAACACACGTTTCGAGGTCCCCTGAACACGTTTTGACTATTTTCTCGATGATGTCTGTGTGTCTGTCTGTATGTGATAGATTATTGTGGGCGCTCTAACGCAAAAACTATTCATCAGGTCAACGCAAAATTTTATATTTAACATTTTTATAAAAGTCAAAAGAGTTGATTAGTTTTTGGTAAAAATCGGTAAACCGGAAGTGGGTGTTTATTCTTGTCACTTATCCGTTATTTTGAAATATTTGATTTAATATTCGATATATGTAATATAATGTAATGTAATACTAATACATGGTTCAAAAACCATAAACGAAGGTTATACACATGGAAAAGCCCAGGAGATAGAATGAGATGCCAAATAGATTACATCCTTGTAGAACAAAGATTCAGGAACAGCATAAAGAACGCCAAGGCATTGCAAGGAGCAGACATTGATTCAGATCACAGCCTTCTAATACTTGACGTGAGTACAAAGCTCAAACAAATAAGAAAAACGAGAAGAGAAAGACAGACCTGGGACCTAGAAAAACTGAAAGAAAGGCAGGATGTAGTCAGCATGAAGTTGGAAGATAAACTAAGAAAGTTGGAAAACAAACCGAAGACCGTCGATATAGAATGGGATGAAATTAAAACCAGTATCAAGGATACCTTGGATAAAGAGATTGGAAAACAAGAGAAGAAAATCAGAAAACCATGGATCACGAAGGAAATGCTGGAGAAAATGAATGAGAGACGAAAATGGAAAAACGTTAACACTGAAGAAGGTAAAGCCAACTATAGGCGTATAAACAATGAGTTGAGAAGGGTAACAGATAAAGCTAGAGAAAATTGGATAAAAGGAAGATGTGATGAAATAGAACAAATGGAGAAGTTAGGACGGTACGATATGATGTACGCTAGGGCACTGGAATTAGAAGATAAGAAGTCTAATGGAATTTGTGGTAAAGGAATTATGAATACGGATGGGAAGATAGTCTCAGAAACAAAGGATGTAGCACAGGTATGGGAAGAATATATTAAGGAATTATACAGCAAACAGGCAGGAGCGGCAAAAATAGAACTGGAAAATGAGGAAAACATTGAAGAAGACAACTTAGGACCAAGTATTATGGAGAGCGAAGTAGAAAAGGCGATAGTGGAACTAAAGAAGGGGAAAGCCACGGGCAGCGATGGAATACCGGCTGAGATACTTAAAGTCATAGGATCAGAAGGACTAAAAGCGATCACGAAATTAATTAATAAGATTTACGACACGGGAGAGTGGCCTCAGGATTTCCTAGAAATAACAATGATCCCTCTAAAGAAGAAGCCAAAGGCAATGCAGTGCAAAGATTACAGAACTATAAGCCTTCTGTCACACACATCGAAGATCATCACGAGGATTCTTAATAAAAGGCTGGAGAAAAAGGCAGGAGAAATAATAGGGGAAGATCAATTCGGCTTCAGAAAAGGACGAGGAACTAGAGATGCTATAGGAGTAGTTATAATCATATCAGAAAGGGCAATAGAATACAGTCAAGATATCTGCGCATGTTTCGTAGACTGGCAGAAGGCCTTTGATAGAGTAAATTGGGTAAAGTTGATGAAGATATTAAAGGATATAGGTGTAGACTGGAAAGACAGGAGACTGATTAGGAATCTATATGAGAATCAAGTTGTAAAGGTCAGGTTTGAGAATGTGGACACCTGCGGAATAAATATCGGTCGAGGAGTAAGACAAGGCTGCTGCCTATCGCCAACCCTATTCAATATATATGGAGAAAGTCTAATGCAAGAAGCTTTAGAAGGCACAGGGGATTTCAAAATTGGAGGAAGGGTTATAAAAACAGTAAAATACGCAGATGATCAAGTACTTCTAGCAAGAAAGGAAGAGGAACTCCAGAAAATGATAAATAGACTAGTAATGACAGGTAGAAAATACGGTATGGAAATAAATACAGAAAAATCCAAGGTCATTCGAATATCGGGTAAAGAAGAGAATCTGAACATAACTATTGGGGGAAAGCCATTAGAACAAGTTTCAGAATATAAATACCTTGGAAGTATCATAACACGAGAGGCAAAATGTACGGATGAGATCAGAACTAGAATAGGAAAAGCAAAAGCGGCTTTCAGGAGAAAGAAACAACTACTTACGGGGAATATAAGGGAAGATATCCGCAAGAAGTTGATAAAATGCTACGTATGGAGTATAGCATTGTACGGGGCAGAAACATGGACGCTAAGGAAAAATGACATCAAATACTTGGAAAGCTTTGAAATGTGGACTTGGAGGAGAATGCTGAAGATAAAATGGACAGATAGGATGAAAAACGATGAAGTGCTACGAAGAATAGGAGAGAAGCGAATGATTATACAGACTATCAGAAAGAGGAAGGGTTGGACATTACCTGAGGAGAGAGAGTATGATTAAAGACGTGTTAGAAGGAAAACTAGATGGGAAAAGGGAAAGAGGTAGGAAAAGGTTTCAGCTGATAGACGATTTGAAAGGGAAAGAGAGTTATCAAGATATAAAGAGGTCAGCGGAAAATAGGAGTATATGGAGAACCAGGTTTAACCAAGAATAATCACGGACCTGTCTACGGACAGACTACCTATGATGATGATGATATGTAAAAATGAACTGGAATAAATGCTGTAGGAAATTTAATTTTCTAGAACCTTTGTTTGAAACATTTTTCCATGTAATGCATTGTTTAAGAGATTATATATTTAGCTGCCACCACTACGCCACCTACCGACGACTATTGTTAACAATTGACACTTAGTTACGTCGTAGTAACGCTCCTTTTTATTTTCTTAATTGTTGTACTTGGTGGCTATATCCAATATCAGAAGGCTATGGTTTGAGTTTATTTCTGTTCTTTGTTAAGTCTAAAATTTTCTCGCAGTTTCTTAAAATATTTATTGTTATGTAACCTATTTGGAGTTTTTAGAAATATTACAGATACGGAGAAAGTCATGTGGTGGCCACATCAGACATTTGTTTTTGTGGGGGGTCTACACATTTTCCGTTACGCCACTGATTACAGCCCAAAGGGAAAATTTTTCTCCTCTTCGTCAGTTCCAGTATACGTCACCACGTATCATCATCATCATCGGTAGTCTGTCCGTAGACAGGGCCGTGATTATTCATGGTTAAACCTGGTTCTTCATTTACTCCTATTTTCCGCTGTCCTCTTCATATCTTGATAACTCTCTTTCCCTTCCAAATCGTCTATAAACTGAAACCTTTTCCTACTTCTTTCCCTTTTTCCTTCTAGTTTTCCTTCTAACACGTCTTTAATCATACTCTCTCTCCTCAGGTAATGTCCAACCCAGTTTGCCTCCCTCTTTCTAAGTCTGTATAATCATTCGCTTCTCTCCTACTCTTCATAGCACTTCATCGTTTTTCATCCTAGCTGTCCATTTTAACTTCAGCATTCTCCTCCAAGTCCACATTTCACCACATATATGAAGACGTATTTTCCAACTCTAATCTTCAATAAGTAATAATGACCAATTAACACAAAATCTATTTTAAAGCAACGAGTGATCGCGAAGTAACAATTTAACGAAGTAATCACAAGGACAGCCTCGAGAAAAAATCCAGAAAATTAACGCGCGATCGAAATTTCTTCAATCTGTTGCGAAACAAAGGAGTACCGAGCGAATGAAACGTGGGCTGAAACCGGAGAAACTGTGAGAAAACCTGACCGAGGCGGAACTTTGTTTTCCTTGCGAAGTCGGAAATGTTAAGCAGAACCGTTCCAAGGTGACGCGCTTTAGAGAGTCATTCAAGTGAAGGGGTTGAGAAACTGAAATTTATGAAAGAAGAAACTGCATTCCAGACACGGACGGCAAATCACTGCGCCGCTGAATGACCTAATTTGAATTTGAATGCCCAGCCGATTCGCCTCTGTCCTACGCACAGTGGGTATCTCAGAGGTAGTGCAATGAATAGCCGGGGAAGGGAGGAGGGAAACCCGGTGCCGGCATTTGCCTGCTCTTACGAAGAACACCATGGGGGCCAACAGCTTAACGTCCCATCTGAAGGACAGAACAGCTGAATTTGCGCGGTCTCCTCAAACCACACAAACAGGGGGCCGGGCGACCTTGGAAAAATCCTACTTGCGCAGGATTCGTACCCGATTCCTTTTCAAGCAGCAGGCGAGTAGCAGCTAGCGTCCTAACCACTACAACACCGGCACCCCCTGAATATAAAATACTATGCCCAGTTCGCACTTGCCCCGTTGAGAGGGGTAAGTGCGAACTGGGCATAGTATAGAACTACCGAGTTACTTGATGATTATTATTTATTAGTCATATATGGGCGAACGGCGAACCGAAACAAATATAATATAGTATCAAAATATTTATTAGGAAATTAATTATAATTGGGGAAAATTTAATTGTGATAACTCAATAGCTAACTGACTTATAGCCATTTAAACATGAACTTGTCAAATATGGGTATGCACTTGCCCCACTTTACCTTACCGACAACAAAGTAAGAAATATAGTTTTTCGTTTATTATCGAATTCCTTTTGAGAATCCCGCATGAATATCGTTCCGCGTGCCACCTTTGGCGCCATTACTGACCTACGTATTGCCTCGCAAAAAGAGCACAAAAACTTGTCCCCTAAGCAACGTTCCTGTCGATATACTATCGCGTTTCTCTTGTCATTATCTCTAACTAATATCCCAAGCGGCTAGCTAATAACTTTTTACTGAAATATCTGTCTTGGAGAACTGATCTAGTGTTTAAAGACTATCCCGACTTTCCAAGAAGTTTTATACACAGAACAGAACAAAATAAATTTGTGCTGAACATTTTTCATACTTTTTACTTTCTTCTATACTTCGTGAAAAATTGATTTCGAGATTTCAACGGAAATGCATGCTTTGAGGTCCTTTGAACACGTTTTGACTATTTTCTCCATGATGTTTGTGTGATGAGAAATTTGTGGGTGGTCTAACTAAAAAAAATATTAATCAGATAAACGCGAAATTTTATAATTTACATTTTTATTGAAGGGACAATAGTTAATTAGTTTTCAGTTAAAATCGGTCAACCGGAAGTGAGTGTTTGCTCGTCTCTTATACGTTTCTTTAAAATATTTGCTTGAATACTTGATCAATGCAAAACATTACTCGAACAAAAGTTGCAGAAACTTTCTACACTTTTGTTCGAAATATTTTCCCATATAATGCATTAAGAGAATTTTAAAAACTATTTTTCGCTATCACCACCACACCGCCTAGAGGCGATTTTTATAAACACTTTTGTTTAATCAAATCAAGTACACACGCATCCAAGCAACCATCTAAGAGTAAGATGAACGATAATGCCTACTATTCCAGGAGTGATACAGATGTAGGTATAATAACAAAATTATTCCACGCGCGGCCTTAATAAAATTATACATGTATAACCACTCGCCACTATTGGAGAAAAGGTGGACTTCTTCGGATGATTTTTTTTCTGCCGATAAAAATTTCCAACAAAACATGTTTTGATGCAGGATCCGAACTGACTCAACAAAACAAGATCTACCGGTTAGTTTAATCCTTTTTCTCCTATGCTAAACATTCTCCTGGAGGTCATTTGGACGAAGAGATGTGAATATTTAGAATGCCCTTAGAGAGGGTTACGAAAGACAATTAGAGTAAAGAGAATAGCAGTGGGAAAATGGATGATAAACTGTATCTCGGGATGCCCTGCATGGCCGAGTCCGAGCCACGTCTAACGTTTGAGGGGAATTGTTTTTAGCAATACATGCACACACTTCGTATCGTATGAGGAATTTAGACTCCCAACAAAAAATCAGTCCGTTAGCATAGTGGAGATGTTTAGAGAACAACCTCAAGATTCCCAATCAAATGACGTAACAAAAACATCGCGGCGACGAACAGTTAATTGTGCATTCATTAGTGAGTGATCGCTCAGCGATAAGATTCGACATTTGGGTCGCCGCCAAGGTTGCCAAAACAAATCTCGCAAGAGGGACGCTCTGAGAAATGCTTCTCAAGAATAACGAGACAAACCGGCGTTTTCTATCGCCGTCAGAAAATGCTTATTCATCACGTACCGCCAAGTCAATATTTTGAGGCAATAACAGAAGCACATCGCTCCGTTTGACATTTGTGCTTGTAAAACGCACCTACTCGTATCGAACGGATGACGCAGTCTCCTCGCCTCACACAGCATTCCGCGAGAGGAAAACACATGCCAACCCCCAAGAGTACGGCGACCTCGCCTAACGAACGATTCCAAAATAAATTTGCGACCTCAGAGGGCGACATTGACGATATCCGATGCACGGGCGAAATGATCCCACAAGGACGTAAGAATGACCAACGCGAAACCATAAATACCATCGAAATCTGCTAATACGTATTTCCTCGATTCTATGACGCCATCGATTGATTTAGTAATAGCTTTCCGAAAAAATAATACTATAATAAATGTCTATAAATGCCTATATTTAAACAAAAAAGTTTTCATTATTTTTATTAATCAACAATACCACAGATTCAATTTAACCGTCATTCATCTATACAACTACCTATTCCCTCCAGATCTTTCACTTTTGCGATTCTACCTTATTTTGTATGGTATTATCAATTTGACGTTTTATTGCGGACCAAACAAATGAAACTGAAATTTGAATCATACCGGTTTATTGAACAGTAAAGTTGAGGACGGTAATATCCCCCGCACAGTATATTTGTTCCTTGCGCGTAAGTCATGGAATAGAATCTTTTGACAACAACTCTACGATGCCATCGAATGTAAGACGCATCCCGATTTCAGACAAAAAGTGAAAAAAGTGCGTCTTAGAATCGAGTAAATACGGTAATATCCCAAACACAAAGCAATGAAAAGAGAGCAACGATGAATTTAAGAAATTATAAATAAACATTATATCCTATGTTTTAGTAAGGGTAAACTCCTTAAGCCTGGTTTTGTAAATCCTAGTTATTATCGAAGGGCGACGTCGTATATCGAGGCTTCAATCTCCATCTATTGCTTTGCCACCAAGAGATACGTATAAGCTAGAGCAGTGGTCATCAAACTTTCAATTGCCGCGGCCCCCTCTGAATTGAAAATAGTCAAAATAAGAAAATTTATTGCAAATTTCATTTTATGTAACTATTAATAATTTTTACCACATCGTTCTTCCAAAAATTCCGATACAATTTTATTATTCGCGACAACTATTTTTCGACATTTCACCTTGAATCCAGAATAATTTTGCTACCCCCTGGGGGGACGCAGCCCATAGTTTGAGAAAAACTGAACTAGAGTAGTAGACTCCACCTCGTCGCCCGCGTGAGGCTTTAAAAAACTGCAAACCGCCACTACCACCTATTCACCAAAACAACTAAGCATGCGAAGAAAAATTACGGATGTTATTTTTCACAATTTCTAAATGTCCTCATTAATACACGCCAATAATCCATTTGTTGTAGAAGTCGACCTTAGTGAATCTGGCATATCAGTTGTTATGGAAAAATATTTTTATGACGAGCGAGATGAAGTAGAAATGGAAATAATGAGTGATATTCAACGGAAGTCCAATATAGGCATGGGACTTGATGACTTGGGAAAGTTCTGGAATTTAGTGAATTAATCAAAATATCCCTTGCTCTGGATGTACTCGTAAGCTCAAGGCGTTTTTATGGTTCCACATATCTCAGTGAGATAGCATTTTTTCAAATGAATTTAATTAAAAATAAACGGAGAAATTGTGCCTCTGATAACAATTTAAAAGACTGCATCACAACTGCGACTTCTGAATCCAGATTGCAAGAAACTGGAAATATCCAAAGTGTCACATTATATAAAATCTTTTCTTATGATGCGTCGATACTTAAAATGACACTATCTTATCATATTTTGTATTAATTAGTACTTTGTTATTTGTTACGTTATTTATAAAGCATCTTCCGTGATTAAGGAAATCATTTCACTCCTTTTATCAACTCTCTCACACATATATAGTATAGATATACAGAATTTATTGTGATACCAAAATATTGACCGCGAGATTTCGACGGGGGCAAAGGTTTTAGATTTACCCGAGTCCTAAAACGTTACTGTCAGCATAACTTCTTCCTTTGCAATTCAATAGCGCCCTAACGGTTAGGCGTATTTTTTCATGTTTGATACTTAGAATTTGTTACCAATATCTCGGTGCCTGATGAATATAAACGTAATTGGTCGGAAAAGAAGTGTTATTAAGAAAAAAATTCGAAATACACAATGGCGATTTTCTCGAAAACAGATCCAACGATTTTGACTAAAATTTCACTCTATTGGATGTATTATGTTAACAAAAAGTGGCACATAGGTCAAATTTGCAGCAAAATGTTTGTACAGTGCACAGGAATTATTTCATTCTTAAAACTAGGCAAAAGTGTGCGGCGGGCTGCTTGTATTAAGGGGCACGTGCATGCGTGCGTCAATAGTAGCTTTCCAGGTCGATTCAAACCCTAAAGTAGCCCCGGTTGGTGGAAAAGGTTGGAGATGACTGAGCTAGAGCATACAATCATTCTGAAATGGTTCATAAAGCGTAACTGCCATTACCTTAAGCACAGAAGTCAAGCAAAGGAGTTTTTGTAGCGTTTTACCTAGAACGTCAATGTTTTCAGACATCGGATGAATGATAAATTATGAAGATTTTTCATCGTTAAATAAAACTATAAATGGAAAAATCCACTTAATACTTTATTTGGAGCGTATCGTAAGACTACGGAAAGGTCATTCATTTCCTTTTCTTATTTTCGATCATAAAACGTTTAAGGCGTAACATGTCTCTCTTTCAAAGGTGAAATGTCGAGCTATTTTAGTACGAAATTCGCGACACCAGCCGTTATAAAGCAAACTCAACTACTAATTGAAAATACGCCTATTTTCAGACATAAAAAGACGAGAAATTTAGCCACAATGACAACTTCAAATTGTTTCCAAACTTTTTGTCATTAGTCATATAGCAAGAGTAATTGTCTGGAAGAGAGGTTCTCTGAACCATTTTGCATTCACGGATCACCCAACAGAACAGAACGTAACCAAGGACAACGCTGAGTTTTTAGCAACTACCATAGACCCCCCCAGTAATTTCGCGGACCACAGATCGAGAATGAACGACTTGCTGCCTAACTACGATACTTTTTCATTCCTGTTTATCGTTGCAGCGGTTCTGAGTACCATAAAAGTGATTGCGACCGAAACATTTCCGGCAAACGCCTGTTATGATAGGAGCAGCATCATAAATGCGATGTCTCACATAAGGAATCATAAAATGGCTATTTCCCTCTCGGTCCCGCGCACATTTTGCGCATACGATCTGAATGAACCAATACAGTATCGATGCACGAAAGGAAGAGATAAAGAGAAGGAATCATTCCTAGAGCGGAAGAATTAAACTAGAGCAGAAAATAAAGAGACCCCCCGGTCTATCGCCTAATCTCTCGAACCATTTTTATTTCACGGCACACCTATAGATTTTTTCGTTCAACGCGGCTCACCGAAATTAATTTCCCACGAAACTTTGTTGAAGATTTCTACAACATCAGAAAATAATTAAAATAATCGACATCAGAAATAAATGAAAAATAAAATATTTTCTTAAGAAGGGAATAAATTGTAGCTAAAATTCATTGAAAATCATTTTTATAATTCGGTGAATTTGTGAAATAAAACCAAAATTAATTTTTCAATTTTTTTACCAGTATGTTCAGATACAGTACAACACGTTTATAACGACATCGAAGAAACGGTGAAAATATTTTCCCTGTAATGAATGTCTTAATATCTAAAGATGTATGGGAACTTCATTAAATAATTTTATTATTGAAAAAGCTGTCCCTGTCTTGAAGAACAGTCTTTTTATGTTAGGCTCTATGGTGGAAAGAGCCACTCGAAGTTTCTGGTCGAGGTATTTCAGACACGATCTCTTACTATTCTTAATCAGCGACAAAAAACTTAATTCATATAAACATGTTGTAAGTAACAACGGTGACAACGCATCAACAGCACATTCAGCAATGGTTGGGTATTCATTCCTCACTTGCTGTCGAAACTCATCCAGAGGCATAACATCGAACTTCAGGTTAAGACTGCAATCGTTCCTGAGTTCAATGAATTCCCTCTAATTTTTAGGGAGAAACCATTAATTGATAAGTCCGCAAATGAAGCAACTTCTTACGCTCGTTTGTACCTTGAGAATTACAAATTCGGATTTTCCCTTGTATAAACCCGTACGTCCCGCGGCACACTAAGCACTTCGTTACGGCACACCGGTTGGAGAGCACTGTCCTAATCGACTCCGCCATCGCGAGATTACGCTTTGGGTCGGAATTTTCTGAGATACAATTAGGGCGAAATTTTTCTCGCGGCTTTAATCCCTTCCATATAGACAATTCGAGCCACCGTTCTCCGATCGCTAAGCGCAACGCATTAGAGTCGGATTGTCGAAAGAACCCGAGACGTGTAGAGAGTAGGGCGAGGGGTTTGTGAGGCATATGGATGGGGAGTGGGGAGAAGTAGGGGGGGAGGGAGAGGGCGATGGATAGGGGGTTGGGAGAAGTAGGGGGTGGGGAGAAGTAGGGGTGGGGGCGAGAGGGCGATGGAGAGAGGGGGCGTAGGGAGATCCTCTCACGTCCTTGGGGGTGTGGCCCGTACGCAGACTTGGCGAAGGGCTGAAGGTCGAACAGGATACGACCGCTACGGCAAAAGCTCAGCGCAGGAGTCTTTGCAACAGAAACGCGGAGTTCCACTTATGCGGAAAAACGTAAACAAAATCATCTCTAGAGTAAATATCTTTTGCCGAACTGCGCCAATGCCTCGCAATCCTGTTGACCTCCCATTTTCATCCGATATCGGTTAAAAAATTTGCACTATCCATGGATTTCAAAGGATTCTGTGCCTTCACCAAAAATATAAACAAAATATATGGAAATTAATAACCGTTGAGTCCAGTTGAGAAAAAACAGGTCCAAATTTAAGATTCTTTGCCATTTCACCGTCCAAGCAAACACATCCAATAATAAATTTCGACATTTGAGAAGAAAAATTCTGTATTTGATCGGGAACCGAACCCGGGTCTCCCCACTTGCTGGACAGGTGCTTTAACTAAGCTATCAAGCCACCATGAAAATAATTTTTTTTCTCGTTCTCAAATACCAAAATTTTGTTTCAGCTTCATGCGAACATGCATAACACATTATTTCATTAACTTTATTTCTTGACATACAATAATATTTGCATCAATACGAAGTTCAATAAGCGAGCTCGGCTCAACGGCAACTATAAAGGCTCCCCAACTGAGTTGAATAAAACAGACTCGTTTGGAAAACTCAAAATAGTCGTCACGAGTGGAATCCGGAATCAGATAACAAGAAGCGAAGCCATCGCGGATAACATCCCATAGGCCTCAAAATTAAACAGCGACGCTAACAAACATGCCGGACACTGGCCGCACAAAGGATTCGAACTCGTTCGAGAGACTTTTTTTAACGCAGTAACTATTTCCGCGAAGATGACTTTCTCCATGGACCGAAAAAAAACTAAATCCGCGGCGACTAAGCGCGTTCGACTCGCGGACGTTTAGGTATCTAAAAATAAAAACCCGATCGCGGCGCAAAAACTTAAGAAAGAGGAAACTGCAAATCGATTCCACCGCATGCAGCCGTGACGTGGAGGAGCCGATTCGAGATGGTATCGATATTAACGACGTCAATTAATACCCGACGTCTAAAGAGATGTCTCGGGGAACTACGCACACCTGAGCAGGACAACGAGTTAAACCGACGTCCTTGGCCAACGAGTAACGTCGTGCAGCGGAAATAAAACCCACGAGGGAAAAGGCGCGGCACCGGTAATCTTTCGCAGGACGTCGCCTCGTGGCGAGGAAGTTTTTTTTTTAAAGCGGAGTGAATGGCGTCCGAGGCACGTATCGAGCGGCGTATACTAAAGCTCTCTATAACCAACTACGGACAACTCCTTTCGACTGCTACAACGGCAGCCATTACGGACCCAAAAAGAGTATTAACTCAATAGGAATGTATGCATAAAAATTGACTTTTGAGAATTTTAAGGAATAGAAATAAAATAAATACACTTGATAATTATCTTATAATGGAGTCTCCTATCACGTGACCAGCGTTAGACATAAATTGGCCCCGTTGTCGGCGAAATCGGGGAAAAGGATGACCGTACTTAAGAGTTATTGAGAGCTAGCGAATACGAGCCTCACGTGCCCTCTGCCGGCGTGCGAACGAAGCTAAGCGAAGGCGCACGAGGCGAAAGAGCGAAGCTTATATCGGCAGAGAATGTGTGGAAAAGGAGGGAGTGATAAGGACGGTGAGAGAGAGGAAAGAGGAGTAAAGACGTGGCCATGGAGAACTGAGAACACGGAAAATAGTTCGGCAGAGCGACGATGGTCGTGTATCATGCGAGGAATAAGACAGGCGCAGACTGGAAAATTAGCGAAGACAAATGGCACGGTTATTTAATCCCGACGCATGACGCAATAATGCACAATGCAGTGGCAAAACGGGGGGTGGCGGAGTGGTTAGAGCGTTGGCCTTTCACGCTGTGGTCCCAGGTTCGAATCCAGCCCCGTCCTCTACTTGTGTGCTTGAGGAGACCGCGCAAGTCAGCGCTCCGTTCTTAGGAAGGGACGTTAAGCCGTTGGCCCTCTTGGTGCTCTTCGTTAAGAGTAGGATAATGCCGGCACCGAGTTTCCCTCCTCCCTTGTGATCAGGGCCGTCTTAAGGCATTTGGAGGCCATGGGCATTAACTTTTTTGAGGCCTCCCTCTCCATTTGCAGGGCACGTCTTATTTATCAAATTTCTGCATTAATTATAAAATTTTGCGACGGTTACTACCTATCTGATTTCATGGAAAATAACAATATAAAGTACTACGATATTTAGGGGTGGGTGGCTTGGGGGTATAAATAAATATTGGAAAATTTGAAATAAATAAAAATCTGATGTGGCCACCACATGACTTTCTCTATACCTGTAATAATTCTAAAAATTCCAAATAGGTTAAATGATAATGAATATTTTAAGAAACTGCGAGAAAAATTTAAACTTACAAAGAACAGAAATAGACTCATACCGTAGCCTTATTGGATAAAGCCAGGAATCTCCAACAATTAAGAAAATAAAAAGGAGCGTTACTAAGCGTCAATTGTTAACAATAGTCGCCGGTAGGTGGTGGCAGCTAAAACATTTCCTTTTTAAAATCTCTTAAACAATGCATTATATGGGAAAATGTTTCAAACAAAGGTTGTAGAAATTAAATTTCCTACATTTATTACAATATCTGTTTACATTAATCAAATATTGAAGCAAATATTTTTTTTAAATGGATGTGACAAAAGTAAACACCCACTTCCGGTTGACCGATCTTTACCAAAAACTAATCAGTTCTTGTGACTGTCATAAAAATGTTAAATATAAAATTTCACGTTGATCTGAATAATAGTTTTTATACGTTCTTTGCACGAAGTGAACGATAGGGGAGGTCGTTTCCGTCCGCATGTTAATACTCGGAAACCGCTGGACGTTTTATGATGAAATTTGGTATTGGGAGTTTTGCTCAAGTTTATCGACCAATTTCAATTTTGGTCAAACTCGGACAACAATGATGACCACTTTACATGAAGACCTACAATGTTCTTTTTTCAACTCGGGAACCGTTGGGCGTATTTTGATAATATTTGGCATTGGGGAGTCTTGCTAAAATTAGTCAACCGATTCCAATGTTGGTTAAAAGCGGACAACAATTACGACCACTTTACATGACCTACAAATACGTCACAATGTTCCTTTTTTTCAACTCGGGAACCGCTTGATGTGTTTTGATGAAATTTGGTATTGGGGAGTTTTGCTAAAATTGGTAGACCGATTACAATTTTTGTTACAATCGGACAACAATGACGACCACCTTACATGAAGACCTACATGTAGTTTACAATGTTCCTTTGTTTCAACTCGGGAACCGCTTAACATACAAAATAATGAGAACATAGTGAAATCTCAAAGAACGCATTTGGAAACTCTGTGTACTCCGACATGGTGTATACCTTTCCAATCTTGTTGAGTTAGATCATCCACAAAAAACCTCTCTCACACACAAGGATCGAGAAAATAGTCAAAACGGAGAAAGTAAAAAGCGTAAACTTACGACTTCATATTATACACGTATGTATTAAAAATTCAATGCAAAAATCTGATGTGGCCACCACATGACTTTCTCCATAATTTTAATATTTCTCAAAATTCCAAATACACATACATAATAAAAAGATAAACGTATAGAGAAAGTAAAAAACCAAATAGGCTATTTTTTGTTTCTTTCCTCATGTCTAATAGTTTATAAGTATTTCTGACTTTTGAGTTTGTTTTATTTCTCCTCTCCAAATTTTGAGGCCTCCCTCTAAAGTGAGGCCCTACGTTAAGGCCCATTGGCCTCCCTCTTAAGGCGGCTATGCTAGTGTGTTCGGTATGGAAGGAAGAATGGCTATAATAATCTAAGAGGTTGATTGGCCACAAATACACACACACGATAGCAAAACGAACGATAGTCACTGCCTTTTAACTTTTCATGATGAAACTGAAAAGGTATAAATGCGTATGATAACGATAAATAGCAACCGAATCAAGTTTTCGGTGTGAATACTTACAAATTAAAAGAGAACGAGTATTGAAGATTTTTTCGAGGATTAAAAAAAATAAGTGAATATTGAATCCAATAAACAAACGCGCAAATAGATTAAACTTCAAATTTAACATACAGGAAGCCATTATCCTAATGAATTCTTTATGGTGTAGAACGTAACGGGGTGCCGGTGGTGTAGTGGTTAGGATGCTGGCTGCTACTCGCCTGCTGCTCGAAAGGACAGAGGGCACGAATTCTGTGAAAGTAGGATTTTTTTCCAATGTCGCCCGGCCCCGTTTGTGCCGTTTGAGGAGACCGCGCAAATTCAGCGTTCCGTCCTTCGGAAGGGACGTTAAACAGTTGGTTTCCTTGGTGCTCTTCGTTAAGAGTCGGCTAATGCCGGCACGGGGTTTCCCTTCTCCCTTGTGTGTTCGGTGTGGAATAAGTTATGGCTATAATAATCCAAGAGGTCGATTAGCCAAAAATACACGCACGCACACACACACCCAAGCAGAACGTAAAAGGAGTTTAACGTGGCATTCGTGCGAAGCTATCACGTTACTCACCGCTCGGGCAGGAACGCAGCCCAAAGAACAAATAACCGCTTTGAAATTGAATCAATCTTTGTTTAAAAAAATTAAAAACAGAGCCCATCCGAATTAAAATAAAACAAAATGAATTAAAACATTGTAACAAGGCTACCAAATGACACATAACATGAAACATCCCATTCAGGTCTGACGAAACATTGAGGAGGAAGTCGGAGAAAATTAAAACAGCGAAAGATTGATACGAAATAAGTATATACTGAATCAGCATCGAATATTTATCTAATAAATCCATAAACAGTCATTATTAGACATATAAGAGTAGATAAGAAAACAGAGGTCAACAATAATAACTAAACCAAAATATCTATATACGTTGCTTAAATTAATGTTATTTTTTATCAGAAACTGGTTCTAGAATTGCAATATGCCCGTTTTTAGCTCTTTTCGTCATTGCTGAAAAGCACTATTATCTTTGTGATGTCCGTACGCATATATCAGGAAAGAATTGGCTGAACCGATTTCAACCAAATTTGGTACATAGAATATTCACATAAATTAATGACCAAAGTGACATCTTTGGACAGGATCGACTATGCAGAGGTGCCACAATTACGAAGTTAAACATTTCGGTAATTATGAATTTGGAAGGAATTGGCTGAACCGATTTCAATGAAATTTTGTAGGAAGGAGGCGTGTAACATAAAAAAAACAAAATGAAGATGTACAGTATAGATATAGAAAGCAGGGGTGTCACAATACAAGACATAAAACATTCTTTTTACACAGATATTTCTGTTGAAATGTCAGCATCAATTTGAACCAAATTATAATATTTATAATTTACACATATATAGAAAACCATAATAGCATATTTAAACTGAATCAGCCAAACAGGGATGCCACAATTACAAATTAAATTCTTTCAGTAATTAAGGATTTGGAAGGAATTGGCCGAACGTATTTCAATTAAATTTTGTATGTAAGATTTATGCAACATACCATAATGAAATCAAGATGTTTAAAGCTGAGCTAAATAGCAGGGCTACCACAATAAAAAGTAAAATAATATTTCTTTTACACTTAATTCTAGAGAATGGAATGGAATGGATTTTAACCAAATATGATGAATATAATCTTTATATAGATAAATAACAAAATTATTATATTTATTTTTATTTATTTCCATGCGGCCCCTAAACAGCCGTAATCGGCCTTTTACAAGGGGCTCATTAACATAATAACAAGGACTATCACAAACATCCATGCCCTAGGTGAAGAAAAACCCACCTAGGCGGGATTCGAACCCGCGACCTTCGGATTGGCAGGCGAGGAAAAACCCCGCCACCACCGAGTGGACTAAACAGGGCTACCACAATATCAAAGTTAGAATTTGTCTGTAACTAGTAATTTCGAAGGTATTGGCTGAACGGATTTAAAAGAAATTTCGTTTGTAGTATAGTAGTAGTAGTATAGAATGACAAAACGAAATGAGCATGTTTAAAACGGATCTAAAAAGCAGGGTTGCTAGAATATAAGGAAAAATAATTTTCTGATTTCAAATAAAATATATTAGTATACGATTATACTACGGCGAATTTGACGAAAAGCGCTTCTGTACCACGGGAAACCCGTGTACATGCCTACTTGTTACCTATTATTTTAATAACTTCTAAGACAAAAATACAACAAAAAGCATATTCACATTCCTCCACACAAATTACATCGAAAAGGATGGATAAGCACACGATAGTACTTCATTATGATTCTAACCATACTGAAAACTTAATTATTCATTTATTATTGGAAAATGTTTTCCATGGCTCATCAGCGGCGGAGCAATTCATAGGTTAACAACCCTGCACGTACAAAAATTTATGGCTTTCGAAACTAAACCAACTCTCTACCGTAAAAACACAGAAACGATAAAGAGGCAGACATTTTAAATGTATATTTAAATTAAGGAAACCATGGCCTGCGGTTGCCCAATTCCGGTTAAGTCCTTCCTACGACAGGGATAAATTCGGAGGACATGACGGATTTTCATCGACGTTCTTCCAGTCTAAACGGATAGAAAAAAACAAATAACATATGCTGCTGGGCAGAGTTCTGACGTCACCGAGTTTATCATACGAAACCGACAAAAGAACAAGGAATTTCGTATGCATTTTCAAGATTTTATCATTTTATGGTCTGCCAACGCTGATATGACGATTCCTCCCAATGTAGGCGAAATTCAAACTATTAAATACACAAGAGACCACGAACAATGGAAGGCGAAGGACGCGTGAGGGATGAGAGAAAGTAAACGGGAACGTATAGCTTCAAAGTCGAATTAGAATTTCAAGTTTTCGGCACATCAAAAGAGTTGAGAAAATTAATCAATAGCCTCAGTACGACAAAAACAAGTTTATTTCTCTCGCTAAAATTATTTAAATACGTTTCTAATAAACACACGGCGTTGAACTTAAAACTTGAACCACTAAAGACACCCTCAGCTACCCAATGGCATTTTTTTCACATCCCATTAAAAAGTTTTAAATTTTTAATTTAATTTAATAATACACAATTAAATTAACAATGAATGTTCTTTAAATGCTCCCGTTTCAAGAATCATGATTGAATCAGTTCATGCAGGATTTTTTCGCATTTCAATAGTAGGGGAGTTCAAAACACCCAATCTCAAGCAACAGACAAACTTAATATAATTTGAACCATAGACCGTCTCCGTTTTCTTTCGAAGCGGATCAAATATAATATTAACTATAATACGAAAAAATACTTTTAACTAAAATATTTATAACAAATAATCATGTATCATAATACAGAAACAAAAGCCTAGAGCAAAATTGCAATAAATTCAAAACATCAAAATCGTGCAATTAGATCAAAAGATTCGTAGGTCGAAACGGTAAATTTCCTTTCCAGTGATAAGAAAGCGTTAATCGAGTAAAATTACTCACATTGAAAATTTTAAACGATATTTCTGAAAAAAAAAAGAATGTACAATTAGAAAAATCTACCGAATCATTTGTAATCTGACTTTTGTTTCCTGTAACGTGGCGATGTGATAAGATGACACTATCTAAATACGCCAATTTATCTGAGAATATTGATAAATGACCTAAATGGCGAATTTTGAAAATATCCGAGAATGAGTTGACACACGCAAAAGGGCGCACTAGTGATACGAGCGGAACATTCGAACGGAAACCTACACGCCTTAAAGTAATGATTCGACCGCGTAATACATGGCATTCACAAATTACATGTTAAAATCCGTTTTACCGGTCGCATTTAAGATAAGATCAAATGATGGTAAAAAAAGGCACTCTGATACAATATAGCCTGATTTTAAATAGATTTACACAAAATTCATAGAATAACAATTCACTGATGCATAAGTAAAACTTTCGTTCACGCCTTGTCACAATTCGCTCAAAATAAAAATATATTTTAGTAGACATTTTGAACTGTTCCCATTAAAAAGGTTTATTTATTCGGATTTATTACAAATTAACGTGTAAACATCTTTATGAATGCCATCAAACCTATTAGCTCTAAGTATGCGATCTAATATTTATCGTCCAATTTAAATTCTTCTAGCGTTAAAATACAGCATGGATATTTCCAACTTTAAATATTTAATCAAGAAACAATAAACTTTCACGATTTGCAATCAAAGCAGAACGCTCGCCAATAAAAAAATCGATCAACCAGCCGCACACACGTTGACACTTCAAATGTTAACACTGACCACGGCCGCCAACATAAGCTAGCTCCCCCCCTCCCCCCCCCCCCCTTCTTTCTTCCTCTCGCTCTCTCCCTCTCTCTCGCAAGGACATTTCATAACAATAGAGTTGTGGTTATCCGAACTCCAAAGAACTGCATGTCCAATAATCCGAACCAAACTCAGAAAAAAATTAGATGCAATATTATTTCAGCCGATACATTGGAACGGCCTTTAAGAAGTACATAAAATACATCAACATATCTACGAAAACGCCTAACACAAATTTAACCGGTTTCATTAAAACGCTCAGCTTTTTCTAACGTGCACGATATGGACTTGGCTATCTTCCCGGGTCGTTGGCCTCAGCGCAGGATAAGGCATTACGATGAATAAACCTTTTATAGCTTTTCCGGTACTCTTTATAGGCGAGTGTATTTTTGGCCCAAGTTTAAATAATATTTCAAGGTGTATTTTCGAAAAACATATTACCTTCTCCAAAGCGTCCTCAACATTCGATTTTTTTAATGTACAACTATCCGGACTTTCGATAACCCGAATTGCCCTCGGTTCAAATTAGCTCAACTGCATTTCCCCACTGGCAAAAATAAAATCCACTCTGATCACGGTGACAATGGGAAAAGGCAGCGTACATTCCGAACAACGAAAGAGGTATTTTTCGAACGGCTCGTATATATTTCGCGAGGTAAAACTACATCTGTAGCCGTTAGGAAAGAGATAGCAAGACACTTTACCCAGCCCAAAAGCATCCTTCAAACAGAACTTGCAAACGAATTCATTTTTATTCCTTCATATTATAAGCCTCATAAAAAAGCATTTTCAGAATGACTGGCGCGGCAAATTTAGTAAATATCTCGTCTGAGAAGACCCTTTACCTGTCGTTAAGGGAAACGATCCTAGGCGACACGTACATTAAAACCATTAACTGTATGCTTCGCCTCTATACAAGCAAGAATAAAAAATGCATATTAATTCCGATCTAAATTCTACGGATGCGGGACAGACGAAATTTGCACGACAAAACTAGTTGATCTAAAACATATTTAAACACTCAATGGCAGACGAAGGAAAAAGTGCAACCGCGTGTTAACAACAAATACAAGAAAACACCTGTAAAACTTCGCAAACCGTGAAAAAGCCGGGCTAACATCGTCCTCGAGTGATCCTCCGCCGAAAAGACCTTTCAATTAAAGACATTTCTGTTGTACCTAACAAACTTCGCGAACGATTTCCGTCCGAATTACGCCACACCGAACAGTCGACAAAGCCTAAGCTAATGGAGCGAACGAACAAACGAGAGAAGAGAAGAGGCCGTCCGCATCGGGTATCCGCATCGGTACATCCACTTTATGAGTTGCGACACATTCGCCGTTGGAATGTAGAAAGCGGAGGCGACTGCTAAACGGAAGATAATATGAAGCAGCCACTGATTGGCGCCTTAGACACGATGAAGCCAATTAACTCTCGGGGGAAACGATAGGCAACGCCCACGAACTGCGCTCGCAAGACGAGAGCTATTCCAAAAGCTAGAATAGTTCCTTCAGGAAACGAAAGGGGAAAAAATACACGGCGAAATAATAATAATAGAACTATGTGGACGCGGAAAATATCGATTAAATTTTACAAGGATTACCCAAAAGTTGGTGCCGATGCTACATTTTCGCAATAAAGGCACATAATGGAATCAAAACCGATTAGCCTATTCCGCAAACACGAAAATTTTAAAGGCTGTAACCATATATATGTTGAAAGAGCTTTAACCATAAAAATTTATTTTCACTTAGGATACAATGGGCATAGGTAATAACGCTTCCTTAAACCAAAAGACATATACCCAGAGCCGTCTCTAAGACCCGCGGGGCCCCGGGCGAGAGGGTTGCCGCGGGGCCTCCTATTTATACAAATCAAATTTCTCATTTAACAACAATTTTATTATTTTCATTGACGTCTTCGTAAGAGAATTTTACATTATTGAAAAAAAGAAGTAAATTGTGATACTTCTTTGTAAATTATTGAAAAGAAGTACATGTCAAGCAGGGCAATAGAAAATCAGTACTGTACTTTCTAAATCAGTACATCTGGCGGCTACTTACCAATCACTGCCCATGGGTACTGTAGAAATCGGTTATTCCTTGAAAGTAGCCGGAGATAAAAAAATTCATCGGTCACTGTTCTCTTCGTCTGTACAGAAACAATGATAATAAATTTCAAATCTGATCATCAAACAGAGAACAATAAATAATCAAGAATTTGTGATTGACCTTACGAATTTTCACATTAATTATCCAGGGTTCAGCTCACAAAATCTCTCAGACTAAGTATATAATGATGTGTCACCAGCAAAATCCATTTCATGATCAACTTTCATCTCTTTACGCTTCACGTACACGGATTTCCAATGAGAATTCACTTGGCGATAGACGTGCCATCTGAAGATAAACATGTGTACTTGAATTTGGAGATTTGGCAGAAAGTGTTATTTGTTAGTTTTGGAGAAGGTCCGACTTGAAAAGGTAAGTATATCTAGGAAATGGAAATTATATATTACATTTATTTTTCTATATTTAGTAATTGGAAATTAATGAGAAAAGTATACGAGTAATCGAGCATCTATCTCCTCTTCTCGAGACAATTTCTCGAATACAATTTCTACTATAGCTCCTCATAGACGCGGGGCCATGGGTGACTGCCCACCCAGCCCCCCCCCCCTTCAGACGGCTCTGCAATATACTCATATGATACACATAATTACATAAATAAGGCCAAAATAATCTATTGTAGTCTTTTCTAAACTGAAAATTATAAGAAAAGCGCAACAACATTAGTTCAAGAGAGAGATAACATATACATAATTTTATCTCCAAAACGAGAGAGACCATCGAAGAATTTTTTTAATATATCAAACGTTATCTGTCTTCGATATCAAATATAATATTTATTACAATAACAAAAAACTGACAGGGCCGAAATTTCACTCTGATAACGACTGATGACAAAATGTTTTCAAATCCTGCTGTGACTCAAAAATTAAAAATCACGGTGCAATTAACAGAATAATAGTTCTTTAAATTCCAAATAAGTAGTTTCGCTTAGTCATATTTCTGTATCATATTCATCCCTCAGTACATATCCAATTTAGGTCTACCAATACACTTAACCCAGTGTCTGTGCTTTATCTAAAACATTCTGATACAGATGACCTATATGGACAGCATTAAACAACATCCACATTTAATTAAAACCACTTATCAGCTATTGATTTAGCATTAAAACAAATAAAAAAATGGCCAATAACTATCTAAAAGGTAATACATTAGGAGATTTTTATTTGATCAAAATTGTTCGAAAATTCCGGTGATAACTGGAAGCCATAATTCTGACATAGCACAAAACAGAAGTGCGTACATTATCCGTTGTATTTATTTAACGACGACTCATGGCTTCAAAAGATCTTGCAGTTCAAATAAATATATCAAGCTTCGTGCACAAAAACGGCAATAACAACGTGCTTCCCCAAAGGCAAACACCCGCGCGTAAGTAATCTGAGAGCGACTGATGTTAATCCTTGAGCTTTGGTTATTCGGCTGCGTAATATAAGATGAGATTTTTTTGCGGGAGGGCGTGGAATAGATAAAAAAATTTTTTCCGGGGACGAAAAATTTTCATTAAACTCTAAATGACATTTTCACGTGGTTGGACTTCATATTACCGCAACTGCGAATCGCATATATATATATATATATATATATATATATATATATATATATATATATATATATATATATATAATATATGTTTTGGATCCCGTCTAATCTGAAAAAAATCCAAAGCTCCTTGCGGGGATCGAACTAGAGCCCTGCACGGGTATGATATTTTCCACCCGACCCGAACCCGCAGACTACTAACCCGTACCCGCAGAATATTAACCCGCACCCGACCCGTACCCGCAGGCTCGCACCCGCACAGAAGGCCTACTTGTCCGACTCGACCATATTTTTTAACTGTCAGGTCCTCGAGACACTAATCTGTAGTAAGAAATAGTGAAAAAATAAAAACATTATTTCTGAGTCAGTCACTTATTTTGTGTAAATTAAAATGAAATGCAGTTGTACATTAACATTCATTTTTAAGATCGAAAAAATGTATTTAAAGTATCTACGATTTATTTTTACAAAAATTACAAATTTTACAAAATAATTTAGTTGAAAAATGGAAACATTAATTAACAGTATCTACCCTGAGATTAAAAATGACTATTTAAAAATATATATGATCCACGTTTGCGGGATCTAAACTGTTTCTTCATTCACTAACAACATGTCCCGCCAATCAAAAACACCTCTCTGATGGAGCACTGGTCGCTGGTATTGCAAAAATACGATTCGCTAAAATACTTAAATTTGGTAAACAATTCTTTTGCTTATCCTACCATTTCATCAAACCAAAATTATTAGTAATTTCGTCAGATAGTTTTAAGTCAATATATTCAGTCAATTTGTCTGGAGAAATATGATCATTTACTGCGTCTGTATCCATAAACTGAACTAAGGTGTCTGATATTTTATACTTTTTCATTGGTTGCTCTACAAGCGTACACGGATTAGATTTTATATCCCTTCTTCTCCTTTTTAATCTCATCATAATAAGTTTTACCTGAAGTTTTTAAAAGTTTCATGATGTTAGATTCTGTTGAACCTATTTCTAAATGATCGTTTATTTTCAAATGCCACAAGTAAACCAAAAATATTGTTGGATATTTTTCTCCTTCCAATTCAATCAATGCTTTCTGGAATGGATTGAGGTATTCTACTAAATCTAATAAATCTTTCTTTTCAACCTCACAAATCATATCACTCATCTTTTTTCAATTAAAATATTGTAAATGAACTCCCAATTTTCAAGTATTGAAGAGATTATAGGAAGAATTGAATTCCAACCTGTCTTGACGTCTCCTTTCAATGTAGATTTCAGCGCACCTTTTAAGCCTGGTTTTTTCACAAATTTTCTACACTTCTGAATTAAAGCAAGTAATCGACAATCGTTTGTCAATTGCAACTTTGTATCTAATTATATAATAAAAAGAATCGTTTTCTCGTCAGACACTTTTCTTGACACATGATACACAGAGCCTGCGATCTGCTGACCTGCATAAATTGCAAATTTGCATCTCTCTATATAACTCTAATTCTGACCGCGAGGGTGGGCTTTACTAGCAGTAAAAGGCGTGTGAAAAGTTCCTGTGCCTACATTGGCGAGGCAAATTGAATTGTAATTAAAACTACCTTTCGTACCCGCTCTTTACCCGCACCGGTGCCTTTTGTGTCCGAACCCGACCCGTAACTTTCGCTGCGGGTACCCGCGGGTCGGGTGGGGTAAACTGCGGGTATGCAGGCCTCTATTTCGAACCACCTCACCTCACCATCGCGTAAGACGAGTGCTTTCGTCACCTCGGCCACCAGATCCTTACTTTCACGCTGCGATAAATGTGTATTTGAAGTCACGTGGGAAGATAGACAAGCATTCATCATAGCAACGAGATTGAATCAACTATTGTCATTGTTAATGCTGTAATATTTAATAGAAGTCTCTTTCTTTTAATTATTATTGATACAAGCATTCCTACGTTTTTGAAGGGATATTTCTGCTTATTTCTCCCAATAATTGCGTCTTTATTTATCGTACTTGTTATTGGTAGTAAGTTTTTATTTATCTTAAATACTTTTTGTCTTTATTCACTGTTTAAGATAGGTGTACTGTTGTAAAGGATGTTAATTTGAACAAATTTAAATGAAACATTTTAAAGTGTTGTGTTTTAGCTTAACAATTCTTCAGATAACTATATTTATACAGTGTTTTATATGGATAGTTGATGTGATGTTAGGAAAAGAACAATTTATTATTTTTGTCATTTAAGTTAGGTGACTAAAATATGAAATATTCAACAATTTCACTCCCACTAGTATCTAAAGCTGAATTACTCTGAGCTAGCAGTATATTTTCGTTGATTTTAGGCAATGTGAATGGATAAGTTAGTATTTCCTTTAATGAAACAAAAAATACTATCAAACTTCTTACTACTTATATACCAAACATTCTTACGTTTGCCACTGAGTTATCTACTTCTGTCTGCCATTCTCTCAACTGTAAAAAGATTAAATAGAGAGACCCCCACATCACTCAACAGCTGGTAGGTAGACACTTTTGCAAATTTTTACGCCCATGCAAGCTGAAAGGTTATCATAATTATATTATTAAGTTTATTCATATTAAAGTATTAGCAATATAAAAGATGGTTATAAAAATTCATTTTTATACGTTTACTTGTTTACTGATCAATTAAAAATATATTCGCAAATTGGACAGCAAAATTTAAATTTTCTCCGTCATTATGATACCTGTCTACCCTCGTTCAACACCGAGAAACTATTATTACGCACAGATTAAGTAGTTTTTGAGGAACGAGGCTGTCATTCCATGACTCGAGCATCGTTTCATCTCCCGTGCGCCCCAAACAATCCAATGACAGCAGTGCCATCAAGGTTTAAACTCGACTTTTACGCAGATTAAAACATTCATTTTCAAATGCAAGAATAAGGATAACTGTTATCGCGATAAAACACTCAAAGCATTTGATAGAATGCCGACATCTTTTGCTTTGAAGAGGGATTTATGATTTACATTAAAACTTTCAATATTTCAGGGTAATATGAAAATAAAATGCAGAAGGTTGCAAAACTCCAAAAAGAGAAATTATGACTGACGGAAAAAAATTCAAAAAAGCATCGATGGAATTCAGAGAAAAGTGTTTCGCTGAAATTATTTTTGGTGTAATATCGCAAAAGAACGCCTTTTTCCGAGCTCTGGATAAGGTTATAAGCAAATAGGCTTGAGCAAATCAAAACGGTTTCACTCTTTCCTTAATTTGTACAATACTAGCGGCAGATAGCTCTCAATACCTTATCTTAAAGCAAAAATTAACGTTTTTATCAAATTTGGCTTTCCTTTGAAAGAACCGTTTAAAAAGCTTTCTTAATACTTAAAAATATCTTCTCGAGGAACTCGGGATTTCCACATTGCAAAATACTACAAACAAAACACTCCGTATTTATAACTGGAAAGATATTTATATCTCTACAGAAAATCTGCAGACTATAGTTACAGTGTGAAAAAAAGGAAACATCCCTAATAACAGTAATACGCGTACGGAAAAGAGGATACCACCAAAATTTCATTTTTACTTCTACGATTAAAGTTTTCTCAGAAGTACGTCACTATAGTTAAGCGATAGAGATCGAACATTCGTTAATATTTACGTAACCAAACAGTAAAACCAAATAGGTGAATAAGTAAATTCGTTCGTCTTTTCTTTGATTCGTACATTATTACGAATAAAGCACGGATGTCCAATCCAAGGCAGGATTCGAACCCGCTTAGTACTAGGAGACAGACACGCCACCGACCCCGTCAACAAAGCAAACTAAACCGATCACGACCCGCATCCGAATGATAGCGAGGGCGCCGAAATCGAGAAACATCGTTGAAACGTCAGTTGAAAAAGAGGCCAAGTGAAGAAACATTAAAAAATAAGTAGGTACTGAATACCATATGAATTACTCATCCAAGTGTTAATGGTTAACAATTTCACGCATCTAGGGAACCTCAATGTCGGAAGGTAAACGGGAAAATATTTCTTTTACAGCTCTCGTAAAGCGAGAAAAATGGAACATAACGGCTGCGATGACGCACGCGACAAGCTAACGAGGGGAAATGAATCGATTGATCGTCTAAATGTCCACATTTAATAAGGAATCGCCACCAGCATACAGACGATTTCCCATGAGATGTTGAACATGTTAAGAGGAGACGTTCTCCCGTCCAATCGTCTCTAACCCAGAGTACGCGCGGCGCGTCGAAAAATGACGGCCTTTACAAACAATTCCTATTTACTTGTTATTTTGAAAACGAGGAAAGAAAAACTCAAATGAGATTTCGATTTTATTCATCAATTTCAGACCCCGAGGGTATAAACCACCGCGGAACCACAAGCGGAAATTGTTTTCTTTCTGAACGCGTGCCTTTTTATGGCGAACAATTTGCTTGCTAGCATGCAAAGACATTCCCTCGTAACAGAATGCGAAACTTGACGTGGGAGGGTCACGCCTTTCGTTGCCCTCTCATCCCCACTTCCTACTCACCCAGCCATCGCCGGCAATATAAATATACTAGCGCAACTATGACGGGTTCAAATAAATAAAAATCGAAATTACAATTTTTAACTTGAAATAAATTATTTTAATAATCATTATTTATATTGATTTTGTTTCTCAGAGAAGTAGGTTATCAAGATAAATAAATGAGCGATTTCGGAAAAAGACGAATAGAATAAGTAACTATTGATTTTTTTAAAAAATAGTTCAAATCGGATGATCGTAAGGTCAGGATTTTCCAATTTTAATTTCCAAAAGAAGAAAAGTCTGCACGACAAAAAGTCGATTTGTGAGTGTTAGTGGAGTAGAACTCGGGTTTTTTTTGTGAATTTTCTTTCGGCAAAGCATTCTTATATTTGAATAGATTATTTCTGCCAATTTTCAATCTACATCCTTGATTGAGTTATTCGCGTTTTAATAGCTTGACACTCAGACCAACAGACGGACAACATAACCTTTTATTGTTATTTTTGTGATTCTTTGATTCTTTTAAACTTCTCTTTCTCTCCGTTTCAAAAACCGTCCTCAAGTCTTCTACCTACCTCCCGTAACGTATCGCACAATCCTTCACCATAAAATTTTTACATGATCGGTTTGTTTATTTAAACGTCAAGCACGTTCCTCAGATTTTCATAACGTTTCTGTTTCGATAATATTGAATATCGCTCATTATTACGATTTTTAATCTTTGAATAGTATTTCAGATTTTTAGGCATTCCTTCTCGTAAATAACGCAACGAATGTTGTTATCATACATTGATATGAAAATCATTTCCCCCTCCTTCTGTCTATCTCTCCTTTCTCTTAATAAAAGCCTTCAAATCATAATTAAACCTTTATGTATTGAGGTAAAAATAGGATCTCGAGGTTTAACAATGTAGTTGATAGGCAAGGCAACATCACGTTAAAAATGCCAAGATTTTTCCAAAATATACCATTCAAACGATTAACATGGGCGATTTCAAACTGAAGGCGGAAATAGACGAATAGAATAAGAAACTTGAAAATGTTTTCTTTAGAATGGTCCAGATTCGAAGATCGAAGGTCAAATTTTTCGAATTTAAATTTCCAAAAGAAGAAAAGCCCGCACGTCGAAAAGTTCATTTTTACGTGTTATCTTATTAGAAATAGATATAATTCCCTGAAGTCGAACCCGGGTCGTTTTCCCAAATATTTTCGTCAATTACTTTTTGTGTGAATCAAGCAATCCTGGAAAATTTCGAACCGTTATCTCTTACCGTTTTTGAGATATAAACGATTAATATCGGCATGGGTGTTTCAGTGGCGCGGTCTTGTGGCGCGTGGTGGAAGTTGTTGCAGATGGAGTAAGAGAAATATATATATATAAGATGGGATACATCAACGAACCATAGCGAAAATAAGGCGATATCTGCCCAAACGATCAATTTTACAGGCATCTCGCCGTTTGATGTGGCGTGCGAAGCACACTAAAGTAAGTGTAAACGCGTCGCTTCCCCGACTCCCATCCTCCTCACTACGCACAGCTCCCACTCACCCCATTTGAGAGTGGGACATCCAACCCCTGCGCGCTTCCTGATAAAACCATACCTTCCGAGAAAAGGCATAGCATCAACCGATATAAGAAAAACAGAGTCGACACACAAAAACACCCTTCGGCACGCGCCTCCGCGTGTAACAGCCAGGCGGGGGATGGACGGGAGTTGGGGGCAGACAACCCGTAAGCGAAATTTCATTAATTATTCGGCAAACCAGACGAGAGGAAGCCAAAACTGAACGACAAATCCGTAAACAAATTGGAGGAGACGGGGATGGGGCGGCGAAATTCCATAACGCCAGAAAGCTGGGCTGTCGTGGGCGGAGCGGAAGCGACGAGGAAAACACGAGAATCCCTCTCTGCCTTTTGAAGTCCTCCTCCTCTCTTTCCCCCTATTTCCCCTCCTCCCCCTCACTCCGTCATTCCCTCCCGGAGTGCATTCCACGGAAATGCTCATCGGAAAAAAGAGTGCCTAAGGACAACACGACGCTCCATCGTCTCACTCGAGCGGTAATTACATTTCCGAGAGCGTTGATACTGTAAATGGCTCCTTACGGTCCTTACGTACAAAGTACATGTTAATTTATTCATCACTCTGTAAAAAGTATTGACAATTGGAAAATTAAAAGGAATGCCATCAAGATTCTAGCCTGTTCTTCGATATAAATTGGTATCCAATATTTATTCAACTGCAAGTAATGCATAGATAAATGATCGGGATAGCGCCCCCAAAACGTTGGCGCCCCGGGCAGCCGCCCGTACCTCGGGCCGGCCCTGCCTGTAAGGATACGTCGACAGAATAAAAGTGGAAAAGACTATCGATCAATAGATGACGGTAAATTTTAAAAAAATGATAGGATTTTTTGGTGTTCAGATGACGACATTTTGGAAATTAAAAAAGAGTTGCTCGTCGTAAAGTAGTAGTAGTAGTAGTAAAGCTTTTGATGCGATTTAAAAATATTTTATTTCTATAGTGAATACTAAAAATCCAAGTCACGAAAATTAGCAGTCGTCTCTCAATAGAGGAAAACACTAGAATAAAGTAACTGCCGTCCGCCGGTCCAACAAAAGCGCCAATATGAAATGTCGGAAGCAAAAGCATATGGCCACGTGACGCGGGATTCAGATCACCCGAAACTACGCGATTTAAACCGAACAAATCATCCGCAGGTTCAAAATGCAGACCAAAAACACGGCTCATTAACAAATCAAAACGTGCATACCCAACCACATGACGCCGCTATTGATTACTCGCGCTACAAATTTTCATTTGGCCCCGCATTACGACTCTAATTTCCGGTCGCGAGTAAACAAGGAGCATAAAGCCTCCGAGTTTTCTTTTTTTAAGCGCTCGCGAAATGAGAATTCACCGTCGTGACGTAACGGCGAACATCGATCACGAGTTCGACGCCTTCCGGTCGATGCGGTGTGGCCGTCCCGTCGAAAATCGCGCATCGTCCGCCGGATGGGTCGCAGCGAAAAAACCCAACCATCGAAAAAAAATGCACAACACATTTCAAAGAAGAACCAGACATTTTTCGGCTGAAAACGAAACCTTTCGTTCGACGTGCTGTTTTGTCCGCGACAAAAGGTGCCGCCGTTGCGCCGACGGCGAGCCGATTCCGTTCGAGATATTTTCAGCCTCATTTTTCGCCTAACACCGACGCCGCCCTTTCATGGTCACTCTCCGACGGGGCCTCCGGAACTCGCGACCGAGAAGATCACGCCGTACTCCTTCGGCCAACGCGGAAGGATTTGCACCGCAACCGCCGCCGTACGGGGCGACCACTCACCTCGCAACACAGGTAACACAGCGTCCTCTTGACGCACTCGACCATCGGATCACTAAAGGACACACCGCGGAACTATGGATGCGACGCCAAGAGCGACACATCCCGACAAAGCCCTCTTCTCTGAGCGGTCACACGAGAGATCTCACGGTTTATCTACGGCACCACTTAGATATAGCCGAGATATAGAGAGAGAGCGGCACTTGAAAAAATTTTGAGGTTTCGAGAGAGAACGATGGGGATGG
Organism: Tanypteryx hageni; assembly: GCA_028673005.1. Lineage (NCBI taxonomy): Eukaryota > Metazoa > Arthropoda > Insecta > Odonata > Petaluridae > Tanypteryx > Tanypteryx hageni. Next base: position 150,542,975 of record CM054114.1, read on the forward strand.
GTAAACGACACTTTGGCCATCGGATGAGGCGGAGCTCTTTAACTCGAACGAGAATGGATATCGGTTGCGATCAAGGCTGAAAGGAAGAGAAAGATATTTCGCACCGACTTGATCACTCTTCGAGAGATATGGAGGGACGAGCGTCCATAAAACCAAACATGATGCCTCTATCTAGTCCAGAGGTGGGGAAATTACGGCCCGCGGGACACATCAGGTCAGAGAGAGCATTTTATACGGCCCGCGATGAAGCGAACCATGAAATCCAATAGAGACAATTTCGTATTTTTGGGTTAAAATTACGATCGGAAAACATTTTCTTGTGAAGTTTTGACGATAAAATATTATTAATTGTCGATTTTCATTGATATAAACCTTCGCATTCTCTCAAGCAACTTCCGATCTGGACCCTAATGCGGCCGGCCGAAGCATCTTTCATCTGTTAATGCGGCCCGCATGAGCAACCGCAACTGCTAATACGGCTCGGTTCGTCAAAAGTTTTCCCACCTCTGATCTAGATGATCGACTTCCAACACACAAATACAAACATAAGTCTGAGTTAGAATACATGCATATCCGTTGAATGACTACAAACATTTATGGTATGCAATTCTAATCAATTATTCATGACGAGAAAAATAAAATGCACTCTGTAATCGTAAACTTGTATACAAGGATGTGTTCTTCGACAATGAATTAAAACAATCACTCCAAAAAAACAACAAAAATAAGAGAATGTTTAAAATTGACAATAATAATCTTAATATCTTATCGAATTGGATTCCATCGCCGCTAGAAACAAGATAACGCAACCGCGAGTGGGGAAGCGGGAGAGGTGCGAACTGCCACTAGTTCCACGCGACTACTTATTTGGAAGCCGACACGTAAGAGAAGTCGAAAACTACGAATGCCCGTTACGGAAAACATACGCCAAGAACGTCCAAATCGCCAAAAAATTCTTCCCGTTTATGGAGAAGGATCGTCAATACGAAGACGCGACCACGGCAAAAAAACTGAGTGAATTTTTTTTTATTTTAGACGGAATCGATCGGATATTCACGAACTACCGTGAAAACGACTATGAAGGATTAGACGAGGAAATTTCACTCGATAAAGACAGCGATCGACCGCGAGAGAGGGAATCGAAGTCGAACACACATCCCTCGACCCGAAGAATGTTAAGTAAATAAAAAAGACTTGCCTCCATATCCGTTGGGAGCACCTGCATAGTCACAAACGCCACATGTGACACTCGTGGCGAGAGGAAAAGACGAAGACGACGAGCGGTGCGCAAGATCGCCCCGCTGGACCTTTCGAGCGGCAATAAAACAAGGCGTCGGGGGGAAAGGACGCGACAAGGCCGGAGATAAAAGGAAGACGGAGAGGTGGGGGTGGGGAGGATCGGGGAGAGGGGGATGAGGGGGGAGAGGAGGAGGGGGTTAGAGGAGGAGAGGGGAGAGGAGAGGGAAGAGGAGAGGGAAGAGGAGAGGGGAGAGGAGGAGGGGGTAGAGGAGGAGGGGAGAGGAGAGAGGAGGAGGGGAGAGGAGAGAGGAGGAGGGGGTAAAGGATGAGAGGGGAGGAGAGGGGAGTGGAGGAGAGGGGAGGAGAGGGGAGAAGAGGAGAGGGAAGAAGAGGAGAGGGGAGGAGAGAAGGGGGGAGGGGAGAGGAGGGGAGGGGGAGGAAAGGAGAAGGGGAGGGGAGGAGAGAGGGGAGAGGAGGCGAAGAGAAGGGGGAGAGAGAGAGAGGAGAGGGGGGAGATGGGGAGGGGAAGAGAGGGGAGGGGAAGTGAGGGGAGGGGAAGAGAGGAGAGGGGAGAGGAGGGGGAGATGGGGAGGGGGAGGAGGGGGATAGGAGGGGGAAGAGGAGGACAGGGGAGAGGAGGGGGGAGAGGACAGGGGAGAGGAGGAGGGGGAGAGGAGGAGGGGGAGAGGAGGAGGGGGAGAGGAGGAGGGGGAGAGGAGGAGGGGGAGAGGAGGAGGGGTAGAGGAGGAGGGGGAGAGGAGGAGGAGGGGGTAGAGGAGGGGGTAGAGAGGAGGAGAGGAGAGAGAGGAGGAGAGGAGAGAGAGGAGGAGAGAGAGAGGAGGAGAGAGAGAGGAGGAGAGGGGAGAGAGGAGAGGGGAGGAGAGGGGAGGAGAGGGGAGGAGAGGGGGAGAGAGGGGGAGAGAGGGGGAGAGAGGAGGAGAGAGGAGGAGAGAGGAGGAGAGGGGAGGAGAGGGGAGGAGAGGGGAGGAGAGGGGAGGAGAGGGGGAGGAGGAGAGAGGAGGAGAGAGGAGGAGAGGGGAGGAGAGGGGGAGGAGGAGAGGGGGAGGAGGAGAGGGGGAGGAGGAGAGGGGGAGGAGGAGAGGGGAGTATGGACAGCGTGAGCCATCGCCTCGAACAAGGATAGCCTCTCTATATAACGCGCGACCACGAAACTCGGACTGTTTACGTTAGCTCGGCCGACGGTCCGCAACGACAAAGCGTACTCGGAGGATATGGACGATTTTTCCGCAATCGCGAATTTGATCGCGTACAAGAATCCGAGAAAGAATTCGAGGCGAGTTCGGTATAGAGCTCTGCACGGGCCTGATTTTCTAGGCCCGGCCCATAAAAATTCGGACTCGGCCCGTACGTTGTCGAAGAAATTGTAGGCCCGGCCCGTATGCCGTTTAAAGCCCCTCGGCTCGAAAAATGTAATTACAGGTTTCCCTCTCTTTATGCGGGTTCGCTTTATGCGAATTCGCTATTTTGCGGCAAGCTTAATGCTACCGGAATTTCATTTTATGCGTCTTTGATTCGTTCTTATGCGGTTAAACGGCCAGTGCAATACAAATGAAAGAAAGTTCTCCACTACAACACAAGGCGACCATTCAATCTCTCACTGTCTCTTGTCTCACTGTCTAAGAGATGAAAGTGGAGATGAGACGGAGATTTCGTGTCATACTGTTGGAGCACAATTTCAAAGTTTTGTCTCCTTGCCCGCGGAACTTGGCCAAGACAATCCTCCAGCACTTTAAACCTCCACTATTATGTAACCCACAACACCCACCACTTGTACTCGTCTGCTTCCTTTTATTGGCGAGCCAAGTTTAGTGTTAATTGTTTTAAGTTTGTATTTAGCGCATAAGAATTCTTTATGGAGCGAAAGAAGAGCGTCTTGGAGGGGAGTTAGGATTGCTTGTGGAACATATCCTTATCTTTTATATGTAAATATGGGAGAGCGGTCATTTCGCTCCCGGTACATTTTATTCCCGATGAATATTTGAGGAAAACTTTACTTTCATTTAAATAAAATCAATTGTTCTTATAGTAATTAAAATTAACAATAATAATAATCATAACACACCGATAGTATATGCAATTACTTTTATGAACAATTGAACGGGTAATGCGTACCGCCAGAACTGGAAACAATTGAACAGGTAATTTGTATCGAGAGTAGTATAAACAACTGAACAGGTAATGCGTACCGCCATACATATAAACAATTGAACGGGTAAATTTTACTGTCAACAGAATAAACGTTTGAACGGGTAAATCATACCGACAGGAGTATAAACAATAGAACGGATGTGTACCACCAGAACTATAAACAATTGAACAGGTAAATTGTACAACCATAATTATAAATAACTGATCTGCTAATGTGTACCGCCATAAGTATAAACAATTGAGCGGTTTCTGTGTACCTCCAGAAGTATAAACAATTGAACAGGTAATGCGTACCACCATAACTATTAACAATTGTACGGGTCAATTGTACTTCCAGTAGAATAAACAATTGAACGGGTAAATTGTACTGCCATTAGAATGAACAATTGAACTGGTAAATTGTACTGACAGTAGTATAAACAATAGAACGGGTAATGTGTACCGCCAGAACTATAAAAAAATCTATCAAGTTAATTGTACCGTCAGTAGCATAACGTATGAACGGGTAAATTGTACCGAAAGTAGTATAAACAATTGAATTGGTTGTTGTGTCGCATCTATTTGAACCCCACCCAGATATATCTTCATCATTGTATTTGTTATTTTTTATTTGTCACGTTTTCCTTGTTTTTCTAAGTAGGTTTGTGCCTATTTTTACACACCACTTCTCCTGGTTGGTTTCCTACAAGATAGGTTTTAATTATTATCAAGCTCTACATTTATATTTGTCTTTTACTACAGTAAATTATACGACATTCTTTATTATTTTATTTTGATATTTGTATACTACTAATTTTAGTAGTACATATTCTTGTAGATAAATTATGATGCTGTTACTCTTTTAGAAATATTATTTTATTGTTATTCAATAAGACAATTAGGTTTAGCCAAAGCTAATTTTATATAGTACAATACGAAACATTTGGTTCTTTTGTTTTCTGTAACTTGATTTCACAACTAGGATATAGATATTAAATTAGCGTACATATTATTCACACATTGATTGCTTTTCAAAATCAAATATTCCACAGCTTAAAAATATTTTCTTTCATCGAATAAATAAGTTATAATTAAACACTCCCGGTAATGACACACATTATTAAAATTGAGATTTATTTACGAACATTATAACGACGGTTATTAATGGGAATTAAAAGTGACATACATTTCATAAATAGAATCATTAAAAGTGTAGTTTATTTCCTAAATGGCAACATCAAAAGTTACATTGTAAAATTGCTAAAATTGATGCCAACTGTATGCTATTCCTCGTAAGAACTCTATTTTCTCATCTGGATCATATCTTTCAATAAGCACTTGCAGCCGTTTGTTAACATCTTTGTACATGTTTTTGCTGTTATTCTCACCCTGATCAAACTGAACTCCTTTTAATTGGGCCAGAACTTCCTCTTTCTGCAGAGTTGACATTAATTTCCAAATACTTGGATGTATGCCCATCACAGATTTTTTAAGGGCATTATGGTACCCTTCCAAATGATTCTTTGTCTGAGGCATTCCCTGCAGTTCTCTCATGGACATTCCAAGTTTAAATGGGAAATGTCGGTGTGATTCTTCTTCTTTGATTACCTCGGCCCCTTTTGCATCCAATATAGAACATTTCAAAGTACAATACTAGCTCTTGAGGGAGATCATCGTCGTTTACAAGCCCCTCAAAGCCATAAACGACATTGCCGAGAGGAAGAAATACCAGAGAGGAAAAGCACCTCCCCTTCAAGGAAAACTCAGCACCTGTGTGGTATCTTTGTTTTAAGCCAATATCAACAACTTTCCGATTATTGTTGTGAAAGGTGAAAAAGACAACAGGAAACAAGCTGTTGGGAAGGTCGATTTGAAGCTGTTGTTATGTGCTATGAAGTCGTAGTTACTGAAGATGAGAGCATAAGCTCTCGAAAGACGTATCTAGCGAGCTTCCCAGAGATTTCCAGAGTGATTGTGCGTGTGTGTTCCTTTTCTTCATTTCAGGCTAGTTTTTGACAACAGGTCCCTGTAGGCCATCATCGTTCTGCAAACTTGTAAGTATAATTTTCATTTTCCTTTTTTTCTTATTGACGTGTGAGTGCTCTCTGGGTTAATTTACGGTTCAGGAGTTTTAAATTTTAATTCCATTCTGTACACCGTAGTCTCCAATTCCATTTTCAACGTCAGGTTTCACTTTAATATATTTTTTGCTATTTAATAGTAAGACAATAGGAGTATGCAATACGCAACCTACGCATAGAGGGAAACCTGTATTGCATTCCAAATTTTCTACTAACACCTGTGAGCTGTTCAATGACTTGAAAAGATTTTTTTAAATCCACATAGTCATATGCCTTGGAAGACCACAAACAAAACAAAAAGTCCAAACCAGGACTAATGCAGGCGGGATTCCCAAACCAACGTCAAAATCACTTTCTGACATATTTTGAATGTATTTTTTAAATAAACTAATTTAATAAAAGTTACTATTTATACGTTGATATGTATGGATCAACTGTCCATTGCTGAAAGGTAGTCAAGTGGAAAAGAAAATAATCCATTTGTTCGCCCGCCTGTGCTCAAGCCGAGTTCGGTAATAATCGTCTCCACGGAAACAATCTGATAAAATGCGATTTAAAACGCAAAAACGCTGTTTTAGTAAAAAATCAAGAAACTACGATCGATTGTCAAAATTCTGCGATAAGAATTAGAATCTACATTTTTCCCCTTAGAACAGTACAAACCTCGCTCCGATATCACAATTTTAAGATATTTTAAAGTATTAAAGAAAACCACTCTGCACGATGGCTTTAAGACTTCCTATGCAAAACAAATAGGGAAGAAACGTTCCTGGAATCGAATCCGGGCGTTCAATCTTCGGCAAATAAAACAACCCGGAGGTGGACCCTAGTAGCACGAGTCTCATACTAATTGGTCCATTGATGCAAAAGTTGTTAGTGGGGGACACACACATAGACACGACCATTTCATAAGGTTATGTTTCCTTTGGAAACCAGCCTAATAAATTACTATACAAAATACACAAATATAATGTTATAGGCAAAAAATATACTAACCAATTCAGTACCGAGGACGAGTCACAGTCGTTCTTCAGTAACCCTGTATTAGTTCACTTAAAAATTCTCTTGCCACGTGTTTTGCTTGAACCCATTTGGGTGCGGAGGACTAGCGTGACTCCTCCTCCGTGCAGAATAGGTTAAATAAAAACTTATGCAAATCGTTTACGTAAATTTCAGGCGCATGAATATATTTCGGCCCGTCAAAGCCCGAGATATTTTATAACAAACCTGATATATCCAGCAAGTTTTGAAGTCCAGCCCGGGCCCGTAATAACTTCCAAAGGATCGGCCCGTGCTGGACTCGAGTTCGTAGTCGCTCGCATCGAGCGCACGGCCCGCTCGGATTATCTTACAATTAGCGCGAGAAGGAAATGGATCGGCTTCTGCGAGGACGACGGGGCGATGACACTCGAAATTTCATCTTTGAAGAGGGAATGGCACAGGAAGTAGACGCTTGGCAACGTTGCTCCAGCCAGACAAGTGATGCGAATTGCAACTGGAGGATCGGTATGAAGTTTTTTTTGGGTATGTGCGCTTGCTTTTTTCCGACTGGTAAAAAATGATGCGGGGGCTGCAGCCGAAGCATCCAAAGGAAGAGTCAGGTTCGATGTCTGCAAAGCACCGGCAACTTTTAATAATATTCTCTCTCGAAATGAGTCGAATAAAGCCCAAGATAATCATTTAAAGCATTAAAAGGCACAGTGCGATAAATTTTCCGATATAATGGTGTTTCTATCCGATTGATGAATGGATATTTTTCATTTGAAATTGGTTCCACACAGTACTGCTCGACTCAAAAATAACGATATTGTCAACATTTCATGCTACGCAGGGCAATTACTAACAGAGTAGAGGAAATAAATAATTCATTAAAACATCAAATTAAATGTTGAGAATTTAAAAAACGAAAACTCGCGATTACTTGCAATGTTATAGTTTTCGAAAGATTAAAGAGTGCGCGTAGAATAGTTCGAGAATTAGCATGAAATAATAATTGAAATTTATTAATACATACAATTAAATATCCCCATAGCGTTGCCAAATTGCATAACTTTTAATCGCGTTTTATGCGGAAACGACGCGTCTGTCGAAATTTTGTCAAATACCATTTCTTGTCAATTTTTGATGAGGAATATCGTGGCGATATACCGATTTTCGTTTCCTCCTTATGGAACAATAACGCAGTAAAACAATCACTAATATTTACAATTTTAAGAATATTACACTTTTTCTCCATTCGGTTAATATTGCCACACATTTCTGCCAAATTTTAAAGTTGAACCACATTTAGAAGTAAAATAACATTGATCTAATTGTTAAAATCCAAATAATTTTTAAAGACCGCGGTAACAATTTCACACAGACATTGAAATATTTATTCGTTTACATAGACTAAGATCTAAATAACTCAAAAATTTCAGCTCCCTATCTAGCCCAGTAGTATCTAAACATTTACCTATTTGTTTAAACTTTAACAATTTTTAACTCTCAAACAAATTAAAATATCATAATTTTTATAATCACTGCTTGGTTTTTTTTACAAATTCTACCTAACAAAAAAATTTCAGTTCCATAGCACATTCGGAAATACATAAACCTTGAAAATTTGTTTAAACAATTGCGAATTTTTAGCGGCGGCATTGTTGCACTTTTTCAAGATTTTCGCTTTATCTAGTCGGTTTTGCACAAAATCCTACCTAAGAAAAAAATTTCGAATCTATACAAACAAAAATTTTAAGTGTATCCATAAAATTGTTATTGCGACTGTTAAAAATTAATTAATTTTTAAAAATTAGAAAATGGTATTTCACTTCTAAATGTGCCACAAATTTAAAATTTGGCAGAAATGTGTGGCATTATTAACCCAATATGAAAATAGTATATTATTCCTAAAATTGCAAATACAGTCAACTCTCAATTATTCATGAACGGGTTATCTGGTTTGGGGATTATCTGTGCTGTCTCTCTCCTTATGACTCAAAATTTTATTAATAATGATTGCAAAGAAATTCATCAATGTGAGACAACATTTTCGTAATCCCATTATATTAATGTCTCAAGATTTTATTGTGTGCAAAAATGATAAGTTTGTAAATACATAGAATAAATAATAATAGATGATATTGCTTTTTTAATGCTAGTGAGTTTCATGACAATACCCCAGGAATCAGCATGTGACTTCCGTCAGTTATTTGTTTCTTCGTGGCGACGCAGTCAATTTTACCGGCATGCCACAGTAAACGTGATCGGATTATAGATTCTCCTAATGTTGTTTCATCTTGTGTGCAGATCATTGTATTGTGGTTTTTGTAGTGATCAACTTTTATCCCACCCCTTGTTAAAATGGCAGAGAAACGGAAGAAAATTGTTCTTCCTATTATAAAAAAACTCGATTTAATTGTGAGACGTGAAAAAGGAGAATCTATGAATCAATTGGCAGACAAATATGGTATTGGCATACAAGCCATTCGTGATATAAAGAAAAACAAAACTAAGTTGATGGAGTTTGCTGCAGTTTCTGACAGTGGTGCTGGTCCCTCAAAACATAAGAGTATGAAAAAATCAATCTATGAGAAAGTAGATGCAGCCTTACTTCTGTGGTTTAATCAAAAGCGAGCTGATGAAACTCCTGTCTCTGGTCCCATGTGTGCACAGCAAGCGAGGTATTTCCATGAATCACTTGGGCTAGAAGGGAACTTTAATGCTTCATCTGGCTGGTTTACTTGATTCAAACAGCTATACGGTATATGCAAAATTGCCATTCAAGGAGAACGCTTGAGTGGTAACGTGTCAGTTGCTGATTCATTTTGATTAGAATTTCAAAAATTTTTGAAAGAAGAGATGTTGATACCTGCCCAGATATTTAATGCTGATGAGACAGGTTTGTATTGGAAAGGCCTCCCAACACGAACCTTGGCGTTTCAGAAAGAAAGTCATGCTCGTGGCCATAAATTACACAAAGAGCGAATCACAGTGTTATGCTGTGGAAATGCGGCAGGCAATCACTAGTTAAAACATACTGTGATAGGCAAGGCAAAAAAAATCTCACTCATTCAAGTACGCTACTTTGCCTGTCAATTACTACAACAAGAATGGTGCATGGATGGACAGAAATATATTCACTGATTGGTTCCACAAGAATTTTGTGCCTGATGTTCGTTCTTTTTTAAGCAACGAAGGACTACCACCAAAAGCAGTGTTGTTATTAGATAATGCTACCTCGCATCCAAATGCAGCCATTTTAACTTCTGATGATGGTCTTATCTGCACAAAACTCTTGCCTCCAGATGTCAAGGCATTAATATAGCCCATGGATCAAGGAGTGATCGCATCAATGAAGCGACAATATCGGGCTGGTCTTCTAGAGACTCTAGCTAAAGAGGATGAAAAGTTATTGGAATTTTGGAAAAAAAATGTCACTTCTAGATGCAGTGCATGGTATTTCTCAAGCTTGGGTCTCTGTGAAGCCTGTGACTCTAATTTGGCCTTGGAACAAACTTCTTCCTGATTTTGAAGAGAACTTTCATGGTTTTTCTGAAGAGGAAGTAAATACTACAAACTCCAATTTGATTAAACTACTGCAGGGAATAAATGGTTTTCAGGATGTGGACTATGAGAATCTCAGTGAATGGTATGATTGTGATAAGTTTGAATCTGGATTCCAGCATATGAGTGATGAGGATATTGCCAATGCAGTAATGCAAGAGAAAGAAAAAGAAGAGGATGGCAGAGACAAAGAATGCAGTGATGAAAGTGGAGGGACTGAAATTGAATGAATTAAAAATAGTACGGCTCTTCATTATGTCAAAACTTTGTTAGTTTATATGGTACAAAATGATTTTGATTACTGTGATGTCATAGCAGCCAGGAAAATATGAACAATTACAAAAGAAAGTGTAAAGAAGTCCTCAAAACAAACTAAAATTACAAACTTTTGGAAAGGACCATAATAAAAGCAATCTATTCTAATCTTTTTGTTACCATTGTAATGAGGATTTAAGTATATATATTGAAATAAATCATTTTGCATTATCCATGTTTTTCACTTATGTGTGCATCCTCCAAAGTATGTAAATATATTGCTTTTTCAATTTTAGTGACTTTTATGACAATATCACGGGAAGCAGCATGCGATTTTCATCAATCAGTTGTTTCTTCGTGGCCGACAGCGCAGTCGCTTTTACTTTGCGGCCGGAAGTGCAGTCACTTGTTTTCTATTTTTTTTGCATGGTCTATTTGTTCACGAGAATGTAAGTAAACATTTTTTTAAAATCATTTTCGCATCATCTGTGTTTTTCGATTATGCGTGCTTCCTCTTACATTCATTTGGCCGGATAATCAAGAGTTTACTATATTAGTGATTGTTTTATTCCATTATTGCTCCATAAGGAGAAAAGGAAAATCAGTGCAGAGGAGAAATCAAAGAGAGTCACGTAAATAAACACGCACACAACAAAGAATCAAAAGCTTATCAAGCCTATGCCCTTCTTCAGCGATGGAGATCGAGATATATATATATATATATATATATATATATATATATATATATATATATATATATATATATATATATATATATATATATACTAGTAGAAGGTGCTTGCATACTGCAAGCATTTCATCTCACCTTGAGAAAACATTCATTTTTCAGACAGATATTTCATCATTACAAATATTTTTTTAATTCTAAAGATTCCACCTCCGCAGCGATTTTCGTTTTTCCCTTATGTAAAAATAATAGATTAAAACAATCCCCAAACCTTGCAATTTTAAGAATTTTATACTTTCTCCATTATGGGTACTAATGCTACACATTTTTGCCCAATTTTTTAGTTGTATCACTTCTAGAAGTGAAATGACATTTATCTAATTGTAAAAATTTAAATAATTTTTAACGGCCGCAATAAAATTTCATGGATACACTGAAATGTTTATTCGTTTTTATAGATTAAAATCTAAATAACTTAAAACTTTCAGCTTTCTAACTCGCCCCGTAGTATCTAAATATATATCTATTTGTTTAAATTTTAGAATTTTTAACTGCCAAACAAATTAAAATATCAACATTTCTATAATCCCTATTTCGTTTTCTTACAAACACTACCTCTAAAAAAAACTTCGGCTCCGTAACACATTCGGTAATACATAAACCTCAAAAATATGTTTAAACAATTGCGTATTATTAGTGGTGGAATTTTTTAACTTTTTCAAAATTTCATTTTTTTTCTGTACAATTTTCTGAAAAATGATTTCAAAAACTTGAACCTACAGCATATAGTTTCCAAGATAAAAATTATTAAACTTTAAAGTACAAATGGGGTTAAAACAACCCCTAAAAATTAACAATTTTGAAATTTTCGATTTTTATAGTTGGTTATGAGAAAAATTCTATAGACCTGCAAAATTTCAGCTTCCTAAACCTATTAGATTGGTCTACACACTGGGATAACTTTTTTCCATGCTAACTTATGGGAGATATTCCGCGGTCTCTGGAGTCGAACCCAGGACACTGTAAGCAAAAGTAACAATAATTCTCAATAGATATTGCGGCCGTCTAGCAACACTGAAAATTTCATTTTTCTAGCTTACGGGCAAGTGCCCAAAATTAATTTACAAAAATGCCGCAATGCTTATCTCATGGGAAAAAAACGCAACTTTCGGAATTTCTGGAGTCGAACGCATGCCACTTAGGTGAGCTTTCTCATTCTATCTGTAGGTTTTTCCATCATATCTACAAAAACAAACTTTCAGCTCTCCAGCTCTAGTAGTTTGGGCTGGACATTAGTATCCTCCTATATGTTATCATCGACGTTTCTTACAGAGGAGGAGGATATAACCTACATATAACATACTAGTAGTTGGTTCTTGCATTCTGCAAGCATATCATCTCAACATAAAAAACATTCACTTTTCATATTTCATCATTACACATTTTTTTAATTCTAAATATTTCACCTCCGGAGCGATTTTCGTTTTTCCCTTATGTAAAAATAAGACTAAAACAATCCCAATACTTTGCAATTTTAAGAATTTTATACTTTCTTCATTATGGGGTACTAATGCTACACATTTCTGCCAAAATTTAAAGTTGTAGTACTTCTAGAAGTGAAATAATGATTTTCCGTTTAAATTTTAAACATTTTTAACGGCCGCCGCAATATGTTTATGGAGAGATTCAAATGTTTATTTGTGCAAATGCACTACTCTGTACATAACTTGAAAATTTCAGCTTCCTAGCTCATCCCGTAATGTCTTAACATTTATCTATTTCTTTCAACTTGAAGAATTTTTAACTGCCAAACAAATTAAAATATCAAAATTTGTATAATCCCTATTTTGCTTTTTTAAGAATTCTACTTATAAAAAAATTTTCAACTCCGTAGGACATGCGGAAATACATAAACCTTGAAAATTTGTTTAAACAATTGAGAATTTTTAGCGGCCGCATTGTTGCACTTTTTCATGATTTTCGTTTTTTCTAGTCGGTTTTGCACCAAATCCCACCTAAGAAAAAAATTTCGAATCTCCAGGTCATCTGGAAGTGCCTAAACATTAGTATCCTCCTATATCCTCCTCCTCCTATGTAAGAAACGTCTATATATAATGATAGGAGGATACTAATGTTTAGGCACTTCCAGATTTCTTCAAAATTCAAGAATCTCGAGTCTCGAAAAAATTTTCTCGGGATTTTCGAGAAACTTTTTCGTTTTAAACCACGTAGCATTTTACATTTTTCAGCCTATTTTCCGTAGGATGTCTGTTCGTTTGACGTCTTTTGTGATAAGTTTATAATGACGTAGCTGTACAATCTCTAGCAGTTTAAATATTCTCACAGCTTCGCTTGTTTTGTGGTCTGATTCTTCTCTTATTTGGCGCAATTCTCGGCGTTGTTATAACGTTGTTTATACACATTGATTGTGTCTGTTGTGAACAGAATCATCATTATGCTGCTGTCCGAAGACAGGTTTTAGCTGAATCGCTGCCTCCATCTCTCTCTCTCCCTAGAAGCCTCTTTCATACCTCTATACATTCTATATTCCTGCTTAATAGAAATCTAAAAATAGATATTCGAGTTTGTGAAAATTTTCTCCTGAAAAACAAAGCGAATGAAAAAACTTTTTTTAATTTCTCAAACTAAAACTTCTTCAATTGTTTTCTATTGTTTATTATTGGCAAAACCTGTTTGAAGATTTCATGATTAGTGTAACGACGTTCATTGTGAATGTGCGATCCTCGCCTGGAAGTAATATCCCATGATATGGTGTGTTGTGAACATGGACTCTTAAATTTTCATGATTTCTGCATCGTGTCAATGCAACGTAGAGCTGACCATGTCCGAAAAATTTATATTAGATTGGTATCAACAAAGAGTAAATAAACAAAACTTTTCATTTACTATTAGACCGTCTAATTTTATGCATATACTACGGAGACGCCCGTTGAAATTCAACGGGCAAGTTTTTTGTGAAATAAAAAATGAACATAAATATACCTTGACTTTCTTTGGATGGCAAGAAAACAAACTTTCGTTCTTTTAGGCGTTCGTTGTTTCAAGTTTCGAACTCCTACGATTATTCTAAGTACCTAATTTTAATATGCAAATGATTAATGTTCTACATTCAAATGTATTCCTTCTTGTAAATAAAGCAACTAATGTTGTTTACATTGGTTGCTATGAAAATAATTTCTCTCTCCTTCCTTCTCATGTACTAATTGTAAGAGCATTCAAAGCATGCTTTCACCCATAAGGATTGAACTAACAATAGAATTTCGAGGTTGAACAATGTAATGGGTAGGCATGACAACATCCCATTAAATGGCAAGATTTTCCCAAAATATGTGAATTAAACGTTTAACATGAGGAATTTTGAACTGTAGGCGGGAAAAGATGTACAGAATAAGAAACGTCATAGTTTTTTCTTTAAAATGAGCTAGATCCCAAGATTATACGTTAATTCTTTCTAATTTAGATCTCAAAAAGAATAAAAGCCTGAAAGTCAAAAAATCGATTTTTACGTGTTATCATATGGGAAATGGAAAGGCCTACCTTGGAGTCGAAACTAGGACTTTTTTCCGAGATTTCTTTATGTAATCATCTTACAATATGTGGATCGATCATTCTTGCCAAATATCAAAAATGAATCTCGTTCCATTATCAAGTCATTCGAATTTGTATAGTGTGAGAGAGGGAGTCACAAAGAGACAGAAGTAGCCTTTTAGTATTGTTTGATAAGAAAGCATACAATAATGAGGATCTTGAGTTCAACAATCTGTTCTGTCATAATGGGAACCTTTCATAAAAAACGCAATTTTTTCATGAAATTTTGAATTTTTATGCCAAGTTCAAGCCATTTCGAATCGAAACGAAAATCAACGATAAAAATAACAATCTTTGTTTATTTTCCTTTTAAATGGCTTTTATCCGAAGATCGTAGGTCAATTACTTCTAATTTAATTTTGCAAAAGAAAAAAAGCCTGCAGGTTGAAAAATCGATTTCTACGGGTTATGTTATGGGGAATGTATCAGCCATGGACTCAAACTCGGGACGTTTTTCGTAAAATTTTCTGAGCATTTTTAATTATTTCCGGCAAATTTCATTGTTATACGTACAAATTTGATCAAGTTATTCGTCTTTTAATGTATTTTTACAACGAACCTGGGATGTTATTATATTAGGATTGTCAAATTTTACCATTAATATAATTCTGCATTAACATCTTACTTAAAATTCACATGGATAGATGCACCAAAGCCTTGAAAGCAGCAATAAAATTATGTGGATTATGTCAATATTATTATCCAAAAAATAAACAATAAACAACATCTTGGTTATTGAACAAATGTAAGTAGATGTATTGATTTATGTTGTGATAAATCTTTCAATGTTAATGGTAAAAGATAACAATGTTCTAATATTTCTTAAAAATCATTTGACTCACTTTAAAAAGTATTCATAGACTATATTTAGGCATGAATCCATTTGTAGCTATTCTTCCTCTACGGTGTGCCGAGGTGTGGATTTTCCTTGCATTAATCTTTACGTGGCTATCTCCCTTTGAAGAGGACAACAATTAAGAAATTTAGCCTTGTTGCCACCTGGAAAACGGTCATCTAAACCGATAAATTTTGCGGTTAAAGGAAAATTTCGAGCGATTTAGCATGCAATATGACAAAACATGAACAGAATTAAAATATTGCCCTTCGTGCGTAAAATAAGTCATTTCCTGTGATCCTAAGTTAATATTTAGGAATATTTATATCCACATCAGTGAAGGTCTGCATGGCATTTTGGGATTTCTCCACACCATTTCCCACGCATTCTTATGGAAATAGTATTTTGTTGACCCCACGGTCTGCAAACCAAGACCAAGTTCTTTCTTTGGTCCATAGGATGGCCCATGAAACTTTCGAATTAGATAGCTTTAACGGTGTAAAAACGTATCAAGAACATACATACATACACACACTAAAATATTTACAAGATAAAGGAGATAATTTCGCATTGATTACAGGATAATTCCCAAACACTTATCAAACTCGATGATGGTGAAGTAATATTTGTCATCGAATCAAAATCACACAAAAAAGTTATAATATTGTCAATTATTAGCGGAAGCGAGCAGATATTATCTTCCAAAACATCGCTTTCTATTACTACGCAAAGCGGTAACATACTCCGAGCAACCGAGATACTTCTTCAATTTGCGGGAAAAACTCCTCAAAATGCATGCAATATTATCCGATACTGCGCCAAGTGGAGGGTTGCCATTACGTAGAATCTCGCCTAATTTCATCGGCTGCGGCAGCACACCCAAGTTGTTTCGCTTTGGGAAATGCGCGCGGGCAGACCGAATGAGACAACACATTAGCACGTTTGATTCCATTAACTGCGTGCAATTAATGGAGAGAGACTCCGACGAGGAGGCGAAACCTTGTATCTCGGAGCGTTTCGATGTTAGGCATCTCTTTTTAGGCTGAACGGGAGGCGCGGCGACACAACGACCCGTTTTTTAGACAATGAATTCGTGGAAATACGTGCACAGCAAAACGATCGCGAAGATCGACGACGGTGCCGAATACGGCGTCGCACTGAGAATACGCGAGGCTGGGACCGCGTATGAAAAAAATCTTCAACGGTGACGCGATAAAAAAAAACGAGTGGTCGTTGAGCTTTTGAAGCAGCGAAGAGAAAAAAATCGGACTTTATGACTGTAACAGATAACGTATCCATCTTCCGTTCTTTCGTGCCGTCTCAACTTCCAAGACAATTAAATATACTTCCACAACGCACACGATATTGAGACTAAAATTTTTTTAACTTTAATTTAATTGCACATTTTCATGTGCAGGCATCGCCTAATATGCGTGTACAATTGCACCAAATACAATAAATTACCGATCGATAGATTCGTCTTAAAAAGTAAACGCGAATCATTCGAAAGTCGACCATGAGGCCCTAACTTTCTACGATGTATCCTCAAAAAACGGCACGAAACGATCAAAGAGAAAAGAATAAGAAATTATGTCTGACTCGATATACACACATCCGAGAGGTACAAAACCGAGATTTAATGCGCATCCGAGAGGTTGCCAGAATCGATTACGACCGAAATGCGACATCGCGAAAAAATGAAAACGCCCCAGTTGGACTGAAAAATGCAAGCCAGGTAATTCGACGACGCTCATCATCATTTTTAAAAATGGGAGAAAACGCCATTTTCCGCAAGAAATGTGTACTCCTTCCAAGATAAATGCTCAAATTCTAGCTGATTTCCCGACGCTAATTAAAACTGCGTCGGTCTGACCATGAGTGCTGATTAAAAGCCCTGAAATCTCATCGACCAAACCCGGCGAGAGATTTAACTGGCCACATGTCGAAAAGAAAACGGAACATTGTTCTTTAAATTTGTACGCTATATCCTCCAAAAGAGGCACGAAACGATCAAAGACAAAAGAATAAGAAACACTTGGGTTATAGCTACTTCTTAGTAGCTAGAACACAAGTTCCCATCGTGCCATCTAATGAAGTACCGCTCTCAGACGGCAAGGCATTTCGACCCTTTAATACAAATGTCTCGCGAAAAATCAATAACGCAGACGAAATCAAAACGCCCGATTATGTGAAGCAATCTTGTTGCTTCAGCATTTTTTTACGATTTAAAAACTCATTCCAGGGAAGATAAGAAGCGTCCTTTCGATGATAAAGCGTCCTCATCCATTCGACATTTCGCTGTCCGAATTACTGATTAAATGCTTGGAGTATTAAGACGCGCGGCTTGAAAATATTTTACAATAATTTTTTGTGGAGATAACGCTGGAAATTTTTAAAAGGGACAAATGTCTAGAAGAGAAAATGTCCATCATAGCGCTTGCTGGGAACTTCTCTAGGTTAAATTACAAACCTAAAGACAAGGTGAAAGGAAGCGCGCTTCTTTGTTGGACAAGTTGAATGTGTAATGGCGTCAAAGCACTGCTTCGCAATACGCTATACGAAGATAAGAGCGACAATTCTCGGTGGATTACATGATATCGTAAGATAAGGTGGTGAAGCAGCGAGAGTAGTTGATAATGCCTTAGAATTGAATGTGCCCTCAATCAGGTCCGGGAGGCGACCTGAGGCAAAGTAAACTTAGAAATATAAACAATGATAAATCATTTCAACTAGGCCATTGTAAACGTCTCCAGATAGGGATTTTTTTCCAAACCAAGGTCCGACTTTCCTTCGATTTAAAAAATACGGCCGTGACGACAAGAACATTACAAGAAATATAACTATTTATTTTCGTAAATAACACAAGATGGCCAGTTGGAAATCCCAATAAGATAAAACACTCCAGTAACGATGTATTATCCACTAATGGGTATGCAAAGCTATACGACTCCGACTTAAATTAATCGACACTAACACTGCTAAGAGTTTTCTTAAATTTGCCATTTAAGAATAACTATAATTTTTCGTAATTAAACAAAATGTTAGTTCTTTAAGTCTAAAATATTCTGCATGATCTAACAAGTTCAAACATTTCCAATATATCTCATTATAACATTCGAATAACAAAGAAGTATAAGAAAATGTTTATCGATGGTTGAATAAAATGTAAGGTATAACTAATTTGATTTGAATATATCCTCCCATTCATCAAGGGAGACAGCTACACACCATCAAACTATCATGAAAGATTTGATTTATAAATTTTGTCATTATTATTTGTGTTAAATTCTATTTCAGAGCAATCCCAAAAAATAGACATCCTTATTTATTCAATCCCTTGGAGCGCAAAATTTAATAGGTGCATTGAAGACACGATTGCAAATAATTGCAGTGAGATCAGTACATTTAAACGCAAACAAAATTTTGCCATGAAAATTTTAAAGAACGTAAAGGAGAATAAAAGTAAAACTTAAATAAATAACATCATTAAAAGAAATGAGCAAATACGACGGCCTACAGGCCCTAATGCAGACCCTTCATAATGTTATTTAATGGAAGAGAATATATTAAAAACATCAACCAAATTTTTAAAAATTTCAGGTCCATAAAACTGAAAATAAACCCTCTTAATATTCTCAAATACTTTTCTGGGACATTTAAATCATATATATATGAAAAACCAAGTTAATAGTAGTATTTAAAGTATATATTCAACAGAATTTTGATGAAAAACAACATGAAAATCTGTAGTGTTAAAATGCAACACAATTTTTAAAATTTTCCATACAGTAAATATCCCAAAGCATTAACATTAAATTAGATAACGAACATTCTTTAGTATTACAGCTCTTTGTATTAACAAATCTCATAATATATTCAAAGAAAATGTATTAACTTAATTCTTTACCATAATTACATTACTATTTAAGATAATAAAATGGCAATAAAGCCCACTTTAGGATTTGAAAATTGTCATATGAATGGAAATAAATAAAAGAAGATAATACAATGTCTTTTTAAATTTTAAAGAAATTTCTCTACTAAGGAGAATACGAGTATAATCTTGGGATACTTAAAGTTAACAATTTAAACAAAATTAAAATGTTCCCAAAGAAACCATACAATTATGCCCATGAAATAATCATAAAATAAAAATCTTTAGGCAATTATACAGTTTAAGCATAAATTTATTTTTAAAACCGAAGACATCGCAAAGTAATTTAAAACAAAGTCTAACCTCAAATTTTACAGCAAAAATGCATGAATATTAAATCAAATAAAAGAACAATTAAGCCCCCTGATGCAAAGTTATTTAACCCTTAAGGACTACAGTCGCATACCGTATTTACCAGAAAGGAAGACAAGGTCTTTTTAACAAAAATGCCATTAAAAATATTAGGTATAGACTTAGAATGGAGTATGAGAATCTAAGGTGAGAATACACCCCTATTTTAAATGCACCATGAAACACCGAGATGTCAAGTATATGTCCATTAAAATATTTATTATTGCATAAAGTAATACATTGTATTTAATTAATTACTACAATACTTTAAAAATGTAAGGTCAAATTTCTTAAAATTGCTCCCACAGACCAATGGTTCCACTTCGGCCGTAGGGAAGTGTTTAGAGCTGGGTAGGTAATCACGTGACAAGTTGAAAAAAAATGACTACAGCTGGGCGGTTCCTTGCGTAATATGAAACACAAAGTCATGTAGGCACCAATAAAGGTGTCTAGTAATACAATGTAAACAAGACAGACAAACAATTTAAACGTATCTACTACAATTTAAACATGATGCTTTGCATTTGGTATGCCAACGGCAGACATAAAGTGGACGTGAGTTTCAGAGTGTAGAAAATTTACAAGAACACTTGAGTAGTACACGCTTTCTGAGTTTTAAAGTGAAATAGTGACGTTATTATTTATAACTTTTAAATAAGATACCCCAAAAAAATGGCAAATCGTGTAGAGAAAAAAGGAACTGCGGTAAGAGGGAATGTATCGAAAGGAATTACAAGAAGTTACGACAGAAATTTTAAGTTAATGGTGGTGCGCTATACTGAAGAAACAAATAATTGTGCGGCAGGGAGGAAATACAATGTGACTGAAGCAAATGTGCGAAGGTGGAAGCAAGCAAAAGAGAAACTTGAAGGTGCTAACTCAACACGGAGATCATTTAGTGGACCAATTAGAAGAGGAAATTGCAAACTGTGCATATTCAAAGAATGGACGGTAAACCGGTTATGCGGGATATCATTCAATTAAAAGCCCAAGAATTAGCACGATCGCAAAACATTCCACACCAAGAATTTAAGGCTAGTAATGGATGGTGTGTGAGTATGGTGCATCGTAATGGTTTTAGCCTGCGACAAAGAACTTCACTTTGCCACCGTCTACCTTCCGACTTCACGGACAAACTAATAACTTTCCAGAGGCATGTAATATGGTTGCAGAAAAGTCACAATTACCTTCTGAGCCAAATGGGTAATGCAGATGAGACACCCATTTACTTCGACATGCCATCCTTACACAGTCAATGAAAAAGGTGCAAAAAATGTCATCATAAAAACTTCCAGGAATGAAAAACTGCACATTACTGTAATGCTGGCTGTATTAGCAGATGAAATAAAGTTGCCGCTGTATGTTATTTTAAAACGCAAAACAGTGCCTAAGGAAGTACTACCAAATGGAATAATTGTTCAATGTCAAGGCCAAGGATGGACGTCAGCTGATTTAATGAAGGACTGGCTAAGCATAGTGTGGAATAGACGGAAGTTCAAAATACCCTTCATGGTATGAATACTGACCTTGTAGTTATACCAGGAGGTATGACATCACAAATTCAAGTGCTAGATGTTGTAGTGATGAAGCCCTTTAAGGATTACATAAAGTCATTTTATTCAGAATGGCTTTTAGCAGGGGACCATGCATTAACTCCTACAGGGAAAATTTAGTAGCCCAGTATACCACTTCTCTGTAATTGGATCAATGCAGCATGGAAAAAATAGATCCCAATAGTATCTCAAGAGAGTTCAAGAAATGCTGCATATTAAATTCCATGGACGGTATGGAAGACAACTTGTTCGAATTTTAATAAGTTGTGATTAATGAACAGGACAGCAAGAATAAGGGAAGGAAACAGAGAGGGAGATGTAAGTAGTAAATTTACTTTTTTTATTCATCCTCTTAATATTAGCTTGTTATACATATATGTAAAAGTTTTTTTATAAGTGAACCTAATTTTTTTAGGGGTCGTATTAAATTCAAGGTCGTCTTCCTTTCGGGTAAATACGGTATAACCTGTCTATATGATCTAAAGTTGTGCCATACATAAAACTATTTTATGTAGACTACGCTCTTACTGATGAAATACTCCTGAAAGGTACTATTTATTTTTCTCTGTGATGTACCATACAAATTTATTTTAGTACTTGTCCTTTAACTAGCCACAAATTTTCCCATAGGGAGTGGCACTGTAGGTGACGAGAAATGGAACCACATGGCGGTTGCATTTACTGTTTATTCAAAATTCTTTTGTTTAGCGTTAGAGATTAAAGACGTGCTGAAGATTGAAGTCATGCAAGGCGCCTGCGGTTCCTTGCCTGCACCAATGTTACCCTCTCTATACCAGCCGAGATTTGGTGCACGAAGCAGAGCAAATGCCATAAAATTCAAGGTCTATGAGATACACATATGTACACTATGTAGTTCCATTTCTTGTCACCTACAGCACCACTCCCAACAGGAAAATTTGTGGGTAGTTAAAGGACAAGTACCTTTATTTCAATCCCCTCCAACTTTTCCAAACAAGGCCAAGGAGTTATAACAAAAGAATATTAACTTAGCACCTAAAGGGTAACAACAATTACTGGCAATGGATTTTTCAAATATATCAACATGTTACATATAGTGTGACATACTGGTTTCATAAATAACCACCATGTTATTTTTCAGTAAATAGCAGTAAACTGAAAACAGAATTCATTAACATCACACTTTAAAACTCATAAGTTTTATTTATTTTATTTTTATTTATGCTTAATGTTAATTGGAGTACAAACTTTGCTAATGTACTACTCTTCATGACGTGTTAACCAGTATTTTGCACTTATTAATTGTGAAGGATTCAACTACTGACCTAAATAACACTGCACAGTCAACAGAAGATAGATAATAAGTAATTTACAAAATACTAAAAGGAGTTTTGGGTAACATTGACTTATAAAAACTGAAATATACACTAGAATTTTCTACATTATCACAGCAAATCATATGGCAGCTATTTTAAAGGAGCAAAATAATTTTTAAATTCAGTTTTTTGAACATGCTTATGAACAATAAAAAAGTTACCAATCCTGTGTTTAAGGTAGAAACAAAAAACTGCAAGATATGTGACAGACACTACCCTACACCAATGAATTTAGCATTTCAGTTCATTAAAATATTTCTACTGAAACCATTGATAACTTGTGCCACAAAAAGAGATGCATGAGTTTGTATTAAAGAAAACTGTCTTTAATGGTGGTTCACCAAAATTATATAGGCATGTACTTAATTTTTCAATTTTTTATACTTAAATGCTTATAGGATAATTTATTTTCAACCATTAACTGAGGTTGACCATTCTCTAGTGAAAGTACATTTTTACTTAAGAACAATCTCCACAAAATCATGGGGAACAGCATTATTCCATGAAATTTAACTGATACATTTATGTTTAGAAAAAATAAATACATCTAAGGGAATGAAAGAATATGGCTGATTAGTATGTTTGAAATTTTTACATCTGTTTTAGAAATTCAAAAATATAATTTTATCATATGACGATTTTATAACACTTTGGGAAACCACCAAAATTCTTTCAAGATAAAGAATTTATTAAAATAGATAACAATAATATTTTGCTGTATACAAACAAAATTTCAACAAAAATAATATCAAATTACTTGAACGATGACTTGATTGAAAAGATTCACTGCCTCTATGTTGTTATTAATAACTATCACCTTATCAAGCATCAGAAATTTGCACCTTGTAAGAATTTTCATTTGGGGCATTAATTTATTTACATATTATAGGCAATTCCATTGCAAAATATTCGAAAAATTACTGAGTGAATGTGAAAGAAATGAGGAAGATAATCAAAACAAAAAGTTATAATAGATGCTGATAAGATTTTGAATGTCTTGACACCTGTCTTTTAATGCAACAATAGCTATAGCTTAGCATCACTTAAACAAAATAAAAATTTTAATCAACAAATACTATCCTTGGACAGAAATGCCTTCACAGAAAAAATCATTTTAAAATAAAAATGTCAAAATATTGTTTTGCTGTGTGATTTAACAATAACACCTATTATGTATCATCATGCAGCCAAAGCTGGATTAATCTTTCTTCGCTATTTGTCTCCAGAAATAAATTCCAGCAACACCATAAATAAAAAACTACAAGCAACTAATAGCCAAGTAAAATGTAAAAATTCTCTTCTCTCTCCTAAGATGCCATAAAAAAGGCAAAAATCTTAACAATATGCCACATATATTGCTTTATATCTGATTTCTAATGGATTGTGATGATATTAAGAACAAGGCGATTCAAGAAAATACCTCTTAAATTCATCCCTAAATATTTAGAATAACACTAACGTTAAAATAAATAAAATCATCATCATGATGTTTTTCATAAAACAGCAATTATCACACGAGTTCATGGAATTTTCACAATTATGGCATAAAGATTGGAGTATTTTTAAGTTCAGAAATGTTTTATTCCAACCAATTCTAACGACAATTGGTATGATATACGAAAAACACGGTACCTTGGATATTAATCCATTATTCATTTTATAAAAAAATGTCCATATTTAAATACGGAAAAAGAACGGTAAAATTTCTGCACGATTTGATTTCTTCGACATTTCACTTATACTTTACCAATTAAAATAGTAGTTAGCACCAATAGGATTATTATTTTCACGATAATGTTAATTATCTATAATCATTCTAAAGGAACACGAAACGCAAGTATTGTCTGTTTTAAGATTTATGAGAGGAAAACTGATTCGAGGCCTAAAAATGTTTATCAATATTGCCGTATGAAGTTGATGCAGACTGTTCTTCAACCAACTTTTTTGATCGATGACAAAAGCATTTACTCAAAAATAAGACCTTGAGTAATACTATATACTAAATACTATACTATAAATACTATATACTAAATTGACGAAAAACCGCGAACATTACCATTACATTAACAATGTAGAGAGATGTTTATAAATTTTAATAGGAAATAGGATCCTTAAAACAATTTAGTACAATTAAGTGCGATTATGTTGTAAGTGCAACTATGAAATGCAATACGGCAGAAAAACTTCACATTAAACTGTAACCGATATATGATAATAAAATAGCTACCAAAAAATGGGTGGGGATAAAATTTCACCAAAATATTGTTTGGGCGGTAAGAATTTAGCATCCTTAAGCAACAGTTAACAGACAATCCTTTAAAAATATAGAACAGATCATATGATTCTTTCAGCAACAACTACTCGCCTAAAATTATACAACTAGAAACATACATACGCATATAAATATAATCAATCGAAAACGTTTACCTCATCGACGTTTTCCGAATCGTCCTTCCCATTTTTTCCGTTTCCCGGCTTGCCTTTTGCTGGTTCCTAAGCCAAATAGGAGAAAGGTTATTTGTGTTCGCAAAAGCACTATTTTTTAAATATCAATGTTTTTTAACCACTAATCGTATATATTTGTGACCTCATGGTGGTTGTACATTATAGCCTGCCCTGACATGACACGGCATCAAACGTTCCACTATCAATTAGTAAGACATTTTACATTGTCTCTCCTCAATTAGCCAAAATAATGACTTGTATATGATCCTCCCTAAATCTATGAAGCTGTTTCTCTCTACACTTTTAAACGTACCTTGTCCTTTTTAGTTTTATTAGGCATTTTCTGTCTCCGAGAACAACTTTTCCTACAGTGAAAGGACACCACTTCTTAGAATAAGCAGGATTTTTGCCATTGGCCATTAAAGGTCACGTGGAAAGTCGGCAGTTGTTTATTGATGAAGAACTCTGGGATAGAAATTTCAAGTAACCATAGAAACCGGGTGTAAACAGTTATTTCAGATTCAAAGAAAATATAGGTGATATCATTCAAAAACTAAGAGCATGGGGGTTGGGGTATGTTAATTTATATTATACTATAGCAGGTTAACTGGCAAATAGATTTACATTTATGGAATTCCTTAACTTTCCATGTTTAAGCGCAAACTTTTCGTATTTTCTGCCCCACCCAATTTCAGAAAACCACTATTAAAGAGGCATTGAAAAGGTGGGAGGAGACGCATAATGCTAGCGCTTCTGAAGCAAAAGAAGTTCTTCTTTATTTTCAATGGCCACCGATAGATAAAATGGACAACTCGTTAGCTTTATTACCAAAATGCGAGTAAGTGTGAATCAATAATGTGAGCAACTAATTTTTAGACAATTTGATGTTACTCATTTCGAGGTATATATTTTGTATCAAATTTTACTAACCATTTTTTGCAATAGTTATGGTATTGTTGTAATGTGACTTATGTAATTTTAAAAATACAATTGTACTTATCATGAATTTAAGAATCATATCATGAACCCGAGAGAAATTTCGCAAATATAATAGAATACGTGAACCTCAAAGAAGTTGATGGAATAATAATAATGCTTTATTCATCATTAGATGGCACAGCCACAATAGATGTCACAAATATAGAAAAATACTATACAAAATGTAAAAGAAAGAGAGAAATAAAAGGTATTTACAAATCAAGTACTTACATCAGAATGTGAGTTCAGAAAAGTCACAGTCAAAGTACTCATCAGTAGAGTAGAGGGGGTTAGAGATAAGCCAATTTTCAATAACGCGTCTAAACATAGCATTGCTTGACAGTCTAGCAGTAGATGGTAACATATTAAATAGCCTGATGCTCAGGGTGTGGCCTGTTATAGGTTTTAATTAGTCTGCACTGTGCAACATCTAGTTCATTTTTCTTTCTAGTATTATGGGTATGAGTATTACATCTGGGAGTAAAGTAACAAAGTTTTGCCTTGACGTACAATAAGTTATAAAATATTTAGAGACAAAATAGTGTCATTAT
Organism: Tanypteryx hageni; assembly: GCA_028673005.1. NCBI lineage: Eukaryota > Metazoa > Arthropoda > Insecta > Odonata > Petaluridae > Tanypteryx > Tanypteryx hageni. The sequence goes on from CM054114.1 coordinate 150,569,542, forward strand.
ACCCAGTTCTTTAAAAAGAGGTTTACAATTTTCTTGCGGGCCTGAGTTAGTCATAATTCTAATTGCCTTTTTTTGTAAGGTAAATATATGTTTAGTATTGGCAGAATGTCCCCAGAGTTTTAAACCATAACTAAGGTGGCTGTGAAAAAATGCATAGTAAGCATACTTAATGTAGTGATCAGTGACACATGTTTTAAGCCTTCAAAGCAGATAAAGAGATCTGGGCAGTTTCATACAGACTGCTGATACATGACTGCTCCAGTCAAGTTTGCTGTCTATGTATATCCCAAGTAGTTTTACTATCATCTTGGTTTTTAAGGCTACATAGAAGGTGCTGAGTTTTGTCCTCATTAAGAAGGATTTGGTTAGCACCGAACCAATAATTTGCTTGGCTTTGGACTACTATAGATAATAACTTGGACTCACAGGAATTCTAGCATCTTTGAACGAAGGTCGTGTCGTCAGCATATAACACCACTTCAGAAGTAATATTGACAGATAGGCCATTAATCATAATAAGGAATAACAAAGGGCTGAGTACAGATCCTTGAGGAACACCATACTTTACTGTTAGGTAATCAGACTTAGCACCATTGACTTCAACTGTTTGTTTTCTATTTGACAGATAGCAGCACATAAATTTCAGTTCAGATCCTTGAAAACCATAGTACTCCAGTTTATGCTTTAGAATGAAATGATCATAAGATCCTAAGCAGACAGGCTTTAGCTGTAAAGTTGGGAATAATTTTGAAATGAGAAAAAATTCTGCTATGATCGGGAAGAGTAGTAAAGAAGTTGTACACACAATTAAGAATAAGAAAAATGGCAAGATGGAGTGTCATCATATTGAACATTTTTGAAGGATCTGAAGAATGACATGCCCAACATTCCACAAGTTCTCTTGAGCTTATGGTTACCCTTGGTACCATAAATATTATCCTCATTTATGGGAAGCAGACAAGACCTAAAGAGTAGCCATATAATTTATATCCATAATTTTCAAGACCATTACTTAGGTGTTCACTATTTTTCTGTAAGGTACCACTGACTCAATGCTACTCAGCATAGTGGGTTCAGAAACAATCTCTGCACCATTAATTTCTTATTGATTAGAAGAGCCATAGAACCTATCAACTATAATGAATGACCATTCAGCTTTGCATGGCTCTTCTGTCACATTGTCTTTTATTATATCCAATCATCAATGTTGAGGAGAGAAGTGAAGAAGCAAAGTGTATAGAAGACCTATGCTGATGGTTTTAGGTAAATTCTTCGAAGATCAATTCTTCAAAAATCAATTCTTCAAACGAACAGTTCTTCGAATGACAAATTTTTCGAAAAATGATAAGATTTACGAAAAATATTAAATACCATATAGCAAAATGTTAACTTAAACAAAAATTAAGTTAATCAAGTCACCAACCTTTATAAAAATTAAGTTCGCGACCAACTTTTTCTGATTTCAAAAGTATTTAATTTATTAACCGCTTCCTTGATTATCCCAAATATATTCGGCCAATGAGATCGCATTAGAGCAGTCATGTATTACTATTTTTCTTTCAATATTTGAATAAATATAAATTATTGTAAAAGTTATTATTTCATTCAAGTATATTTTAAAAGTAATATTGATTATGATTCCTTTTTTTGTCAGCTACTAGTATTTAAAATTAGGTAAATAAAAAATATTTAGTATTTTGTTAGACTGAAAAAATGCATCAGACAAGGGTTAATTAACTTTATTATATATTTCAAATCATTAAAAAATTCAATCACAGGACACATTTTATTTATTTTCACTCTGAGTAGTAAGTTATAAAGAATTACAAACAAGTTTTGGGTATATGTATGGAAATTATATTTGTTTCTAATTAATTAAAGAAATTCAAATTTCTGCAACATTTATACTACACTTTATAATAGCAGAAGAAAACGCTACATTTTATCGGCCTATCAATATCCAATATTATGTGCAACAGCACATAAATAATCACAAATTTTCATAGTTTGATCCCAATCAGCAACAATTCGCCTCAACCTTTCTGCACTGTCCCGATATTTTCTTCGCTGACACAGTGGTTCATGACCACTGGTGTACTGTTCTAAGCATAGTTCGTTCAGGCTGTTCTTTCCTGATACCAGAAATGAACTTCCAGATGCTAGGGTGACTCCCATCGATTTGTTGCTGGAACCCTCGGTGCCATCCTTCAATATTATTGTTAGTTTTTGGCAGTCCCTGAAGCATGTTTTCGTAACAATTCCACATTTCATGCATATAGATTGGAGGACGTCGACCCAAATGATGATCCGGATGGCTAATCCACATGTCCTCAAAGTAATCAATAACTGATTGTGCTTCTTCAGGAAAAACGTTACTGTTGCATCGAGTGTAAAAAGAGTTCACTACCTCTGCAGTGGGAACAAAAGCTAGAGCCGGAAGCATATGAAGCTTTAAAGAAAATTCAGCGTCATTCTCATATAATTCCTTTAAACCGTTTGCTTGTATTCTATGCAAAATACACTGGCAAAAACGGAAGAAGCAACCACGATGATTAGCAAGAGGAAACATTCTTTACTGCATTAATCATTGCCATTTCAAAGTCTGTCAAAAAAGAGAGGGATAGAAGCTGTCTCATTCTTTAACTTTTTTCAAAAGACGGATATATGTTTCTTCCTTCTTGTTTGGTAGAAGAGCATACAGTAAAGGCATGGAGTTGTTAGCTTCAAACCCATGGATGGTATAAAGCTGCTGAAATAGAGGCGGTACAGTCTTAAAGGTACCATCAGCATACCAATGTTTGGAATGACCAAGAAAATTAAAATTTTTCCTGGTGGAAAATAAATGCAGTCGTCTAGAGGTCCAGAATCATACAGAAGAAACTCTTCTCCTCCTTCAGTCTGCTTGTACTCTTCTTGAAGCACAATATCGCAATGGGAAATTGGAATAGCTGGTCTAAAATCTTCTTTCTTACGAACATTTCTGATAGTACGTTTAATGTTCGGTACAGAGGGTAGTTTCACAGCAGCAACTTGACTGACTCCAACTGACAAGGAAGAAACTATTTAGGTTGGTGTTTCACAAGTGTTTTTTTTTGCTTTTTCAAAAATAGCTGCCATTTTACTGTCTGCTTCTACATGACTGGCATCCCCTAAATGGTTATGTTCACACCTGTTACTAAAAATAGTTTGAGCTTTTGTTATAACTCTCACTCTGCACTTGGTAGTTTGAAATATTTCACACTTCCAATACATTTTTTCTTCAACTTGTTTGTCTTTTTCCATTTTTATGTTTTCCTTTCTCATTCAAAACAAAATTCAACACCATAACGATACCCTTCCACTCAAAATGTATTTTTAAACTGAAATTAATGTACAAGGTTTTAATATAAGTGAAGTCATATTTTTATATTTTTATCAATTAAATGTAATTTTTTAAAATTGTATCACAATTTTAATTTCCATTAATAGAAATGTGTGGAAATTTCAATTGTGATACATTTTAATTAAACTAGGAAGCCTGTGATGCTTGCTGTCACATTAAGTTGATTTTGATTTTAAAAAATGAACAATAATATTACAATGTAGTACCTAGCAGACTTCAAAGAAAATCCTGTTTTTTCAATACCAATTTTTACATTCTCATATATTTCTTTTGTCCTTTAGGCGTTCATCATCCATTCTTTCTTGAACAAATTATTGACAGGTTTTTCTTTCATATTTATTATAAACCTCTATGGTGATTTAGAATATGCTTAATTTAAATCTTCATTAATTTATTCTATTTTTTTTATTTTCCAAGCGATGTGAAAGTAGTCAAAACGTATTTTTTCGAAAAAATTGTCATTCGAAGAATTGCTTGTTCGAAGAATTGGTTTTCGAAGAATTGATCTTCGAAGAATTAATTTTCGAAGAATTTGTCTGCTCCCCTACTGTGACAATGTCTTTTATTATATCCAATCATCAAAGTTGAGGACAAGTGAAGAAGCAAAGTGTATAGAAGACCTATGCTGACATTCTCAAATAACACATGCAATAATCTGAGCTCTTAAATAAAACCTGACAAAGCTTTTTTGAGGTTGGCAGAAAGGTACATTAAGGGGCTAAAATCTCTCCTAGTATACATTACAATCCAAAAAGAGATTCAAAACATCCAATAAATTGTAGTAACAAGGAAGTTGATGATCACCATGTCTGCTTTGTTTTGCTGATGGCATCATATTATTTACTACAAGTGTGGCAGTTGTGCAGAATAGAATATTCCAATCAGCAAAAAGATTGGACTTCAGATGCAGTTATGCTCAGTCAAGTCATACATAATTGATAGTAGCTCAATAACTTTGGCCAAAACTAACAAAAGTGGAATACTCCTTTAGCCAAAACAACTAGAGGGCTGCATTGGGTTTTGTAGCCCTCTAGTTGTTTTGGCTAAAGGAGTATTCCACTTTTGTAAGTCATACATGGTAAAAAGATAAGCATTAATGGAGATAAAGTAAGTATGAAGTGAAGAGTACTATGCAACCTCATATATGTTTCAATTGACGAAAACTTAGTAATAAAATATACCAAGTCAGGAGTCTCATGCAATGTATCAGAAAACTGTTATGCATTTCAACGGCAGCTGCAGTCAACTTAATTCAGTATTAATTTCAAGAATACAATTAGTTTTTTGGTTAAAATAATTACATTTATCACATATTATTATTGATTTATTAGGAGTAATAAAACTTCTACCAAAGGAAATCTAAGCATATATCCCTAGATCTCACCTCTCATAATATTAAAAATTATATAACTTGAAAATGGATCTGAGAAACTCGTATACGTACTTAAAGAGATGGAAATATATTATTAGGAGAATGCTTATTAAATGGAATTACTTCTTCCTTTAATTTTTTACTGGTTGCTTTGTGGCACCACTAGATCTTTGAGTATCAAAGAGTATTAGAATGAAAGTGACACCAGAATTTGTCTTAAATGCCATTTTCAGGTCTCACGATGAATAAACAAACTGATTTTTTATGCTGGTTTTCATGAAATATAAATTGCCAACAATCCTTAATCAACACTTGCATTATTTCACTTAATCACTAGTAGTTGTCCATCGATAAATCGACTGGTTGGTTAGATTAAATATTGTCTTGGTAGTTAGCCTTCTGCCATATTACCATGAAGCTCAGCAACTGCAAAGTTTATTTCCTTCTACTAATGTCTGCTAGGAGTGCCACCTTAACAACAACCGCTACAACTACTTCAAGCAGAGCTTAGCCGGTCACAGAAAACCTCAATATCTCACCAACAGTATGACCGATTTCAATTATATAATTTTCCTGCAAATCTGCAGGTCAAGACGTTTAATTTGATGCATCACACATTAAGGTGCTGTTACCTTCACTTTAAAAAATCTCATTTTTTACGCTATTAATATACAGATTACATTTGAATTTTTAACCATCATCTACAACAGCATAGCCTTTATCCAGATTGTGCTGTTTATAATTCATCATTCAATATTTTTCATTTCCTCTATTTAATGATGTTAGCATGTAGTGATATTCCTACATAGAAAAAAATAGCCTTTGTATTCACACATTTTTGTAACTGCAATGTGATTTTTTTTATTCGAGAAGCATGAAAAATAACTAGAAATCAAGATATAAAGCGGATAGAAACTTGAAAATTTTGTGATTAAAGTTTGATGATACTCAAAAATGTTTATTAAAAAGCCTAGAATAAAATGCTGAAAGTGACCATCACTATGCTGGATGTATTAACATGCCCTCTGCAGCACATTTTCCAACACAGACTGCTGCATTTCTTAAAAGATATTTGCAATGACATCTGTGATCCTTGCCATTAGTTCATCAAGAGTATGGGGATTTGTAATGTTTACTTTTTTAGTGTATCACCAAAGGAAATAATCAGGAGATGTCTGATCTGGATATCGAGGTGGCCATAATGGCTTGGAAATAATACGGTCCTAAAAAGTAGGAAAAGTTCCTTCATGCTTTGATGTCTTGTGTGACTCGTGGCTCCATCTTGAAACCAACCTCAGTGAATTTCATCCTCTGTCAGGTGCACTATTATTATTTTCATGATAACACTGCAGCAATTCCATGGATGTAACATTTAAACCAAAGGAAGAAGGGAGAGTTGGAAAGAAGAGGGGGATGGAAAGGGAGGGTTAAAGGAGAAGAAGGTAGTGGTGGTGCATATCCATATTCTTGATGAACTAAATGCAAAAATCAGAGATGTATGAGAAAATACCCCAATTACAGACTGTTGGGAAATATGCTGCAGAGAGCATGTTTATCTTTCCAGAATGGTGGTAGTCACTTTTAGCATTTTATTATGTATTTTTTTAAATAAACATTTTTCAGAATCTTAAAAATTCTATTCAAGATTCTCTCTGTATCATAACTTGAGATATTTCTAATTTTAATGGTTCTTGAATAAAAAATAACCTTGTATTATGCAATTGAAAATATTTATATGAATGTCAATAAATATAAGTAGTAGTATACTCACAATATACCGATCACATTTAGTTTTACAGTTAAGTTTAATGATCACCACCATACAGCTTATATGTCAAATTTATGTAATAGATAAGTTATTACTTGCAGTAACTCATAATGGGCAATACAATTGTCATAAGAAAAAAGACATGGACATACATAAATAAAACACTTTTAAATATCTCTTTATATCAAAACGAAAAACTTGAATAATTTGATTCTTGTATCATAGTGCTATTGCTGGAAATGGTTAATTCTGCTTACAAATTGTTTGAACCATTCAAAGTAATTTTAGTTAAAGATTCCTTAATAAAATAAACTTGTGTCAATATTGAGACATAATTGTACACTTTTAAATATCTCTTTATATTAAAACGAAAAACTTGAACAATTTAATTCTTGTATCATAGTGCTATTGCTGGAAATGGTTAATTCTGCATACAAATTGTGTGAACTATTCAAAGTAATTTTAGTTAAAGATTCCTTAATAAAATAAACTTGTGTCAATATTGAGACAAAATTGTATTTTTTAAAATAAATACTACACATAAGAACTCTTGCTCTTGCCTAACTTACATAAGAGATTATTAATTTTTACAGAAAATTATCTCTTTCTACAAATATGATTGAAAAGATAGCTTGTTTAACAGCAATGAAAAATTTAAAGATACTTTCTTTGGGAAGAAATTTCATCAAATCATTTACAGGCCTGGTGAGTAAAATGCTAATATCATGAGCAAATACATGAATGACTTAGAAAATGCACCAGTTACTGAAAGTTTGCAATAATAAAGATTTGTCTGGTACAGGGGTCGGCAACCAAATTAATGAGAAGATCTGCATTCGTTCATCATATAACCCAATATGAGTAGAGTTGCAACATAGTTGAATAAGGTGGCTCTGATTTTAAAAAAAGGTCAATTCATATTTCAGTACATTATTATAAGAAAATATGAACTTTTGGTAATTGAAATTGTGATTGAATTTAACATCCCAGGTGCTTAAATGGTAGAAAAAGTTGGTTTAAGGAGCCACACAGAAGTTTCTAAAGAGCTGCATGTGGCTCATAAGCCCCAGGTTGCCGAACCCTGACCTAGTAGAAAAGAATTTCACAGTAGATAAAATAAAAAATTGACACAAGATTGGAATGAAGGGGCCCAATAAAACTTAAATGATTGACTGAAAAAATATTTTCAATGGAATAGGAACCTGTAGGAGACACATTAGAAGAGCTCTGGATTTCTTACAACCTCATTGACAAGACAAAAGGAATATCTGCTCTGAAGAAGTTGAAAGTCCTTTATATGTCTAACAACTTGTTAAGGGAATGGGCTGAATTCAATAAGTTACAAGAACTTCCATGTCTGGAAGACTTGCTATTTGTAGGTAAGTAGCATAATTAGTGTTGCATAGCTAAATAACTATAAAATTTTCTGTATAAAAGCATGTTTTAAAGTAGCTCATATGCATTTGTCTGGCAGGATGCTTATTTATAATTAATTCAAATTTGATAATTAGATCTTACATATCATAAAGAAACTGAGGCAGATTTGATTATAACTTTTATAGATAAACATTTTCCTGAACCATTGCTATATTTTGATCATTTATCTTCTCCTCTTTATTATTAGGAATATATATTAATGTCAATTGACAATTCCACATTAAATTAATCAAATCTTATTAGATGGTATTTATCATCACACCCATTATTCCATCTTTTTGGATTGGTGAATTAGATTGTCTTAATTCATGCAGGATGATCTTTATATTGTTTATTCAATTTAGGAATAATGGTTTTAAATGTCAATTTATAGCATACAATTAAAATAATGCATTTGAATTAATATACAAATAATAAAGAGGCATGCTCTAAAATATAAAAAAATTTAACTACATACCTACAATCTACATTTGGTAAACTGAATGAAATAGTAATAGAATTAATTGCAGAGGTTTCAATCCCTAGAACCCTAATTAAGATGATATAAAATTAATTTTACTTGTAAATGAAAAATCTTTCTATAAGGGCTAGAAAGAAAATACTGACAACATTGCCATGTTTGCGCAGAATAGCACAAGAGCACCTGATAAGAAAGCATTATAGAAGCTACCTGTTTGGCGATTGTATACTCCCATGCACACAATGAGCGCAGCAGTGTAATGCATGTAGGTGTGTCAGTGAAGTTGAGGTGTCTTAATGTAATACTCTAAAGACCTTCAAAGTTAGAGCATGCTTGTTGACAAAAAAATAGGTTGCATGAGGAGGCGATACTAAAAATTGTTGGCAGGGTCTGCAAGAAGCATTAGGCAGCAATGCTTTGCTATATCAGACTATTGCATGGAAGGTGTCAGCATGTCTCAATGGCTGGGATAATGTGAAGGATGCTCAACATGCAGGGTAACCTCCCATCCCGAACCAGTTTGTGCAACTCAATCACTATTGGCAGGGCCATCCCTAGGGGAGTGCAAGGCCTGCGGTGATCAGCATTTGTGGGACTCCTTAACAATTTAAAATCGTCAAGGTATAATTCCTCCACTAAAAATAGTGTATATTTTTAAATATTTATATTTTATTGCATATTTTAAATATACATATCTTTCTTATAGTGTTTTTAAACGAGGAATTGCTTCTGGAGTTCAAGTACAAAAACAAGTCCTTTGTTAGGAAAATTAAGAATAATATGATCATTTATGCCTGATTCATAATGGTCTATGCTTATTATTCTCTCACAAATGGCTCTGGAAAACTGCATATACCTATACCTGCAATTTAGATATAAAATATAAACACAGAAATCTCAAATGAATGTCAAAATACAATACATGAGGTCAAATTAATACTAAAGTAGAATAAAAACTCACTGTTTATTGCTCTGCCTACTTTCAGAAATTCAACTTCCTTGACTTTCTTGCAGTAAATTTTGCCATCAGATCAATGTAATCCAAATCTGAGTCTATTTCTCTCTCAATAGACAGCATAGGCAATCCACTCAATCTCTCTTGGGACATTGCTGTCCTAAAATAGTTTTTTATTATCTTAAGTTTTGAAAAACTTCGCTCTGCTGATGCCGCTGTGACCGGAATTGTTAACAAACTTCTATATGCTATCTCTGTATTTGGGAGGGAACCATTTAATGATTTGAGGATTTCAAGTGCACTTTTCGTTCCTAGGGGGAACAATATCAACAAGACATGCTGTGGGCGGAAAAGAACATAAAGAAGTATCGAAAATGTTGAAGCTGTCAGAGATGCAATTACCCGCTCCCCATGGAAGTCTAAAAGACAGTGTTCACGTGAGCTACAATTGAGCCATTCAAGTGTTTTTAGAATCCTAAAGGACATAAATTGAAGGCATTTATGCCTCAATTACTGCATTCAATCTAAGAAGATTATCCAGATCGACGAACACCATTTTGTGGGTGGTGCATTCGAAAAAATGGTGGAATCGATGCTTTTAAAGATTCAATTGTATGCTCAGACAAAGCCACATTCAAGCTGAATGGCCATGTGAATCGTCATAACTGCGTTTACTGGGCAGGTAAAAATCCTCACTTCACATTGGAGAAAGATGTCAATCTACCAGGTTTTACTGTGTGGATGGGACTCTCCTCTTGTGGAATAATTGGACCTTACAGATTCAATGGCACTGTTAATGGAGAAAGTTACCTTGATATGTTAAAAAATTATGCAGTACCTAATATCAGAAACATGTTTCTGGATACATTGAACTGTGCGGGAGTACCTGAACAATGAATTTCCTGAGCAATGGATAGGTCGCAGGGGGAGTGCTTTTGAATACCCTCCAAGGTCTCCAGACCTCACTCCTTTAGATTTTTTTGTATGGGGATACTTGAAAAATATAGTTTACGGTCAGAAACTGCAAACGTTGGAGGATCTGTGGATGGCAATACAGCAAGAAGCACACAGAATTTCTACTAACTTGTGCACTGTAGTATGTAATTCTGTTAAAGAGAGATGTCGCTTATGTATCAGTGCTGGTGGTGGACATTTTGAACATCTTACTTGAGTTTTGTTCATTGCAAACATTATTCTGAATTTAAGCTTTAAAATAAAAGAAAAATTGTGCAAAGTGTACTTTTGGTTCACGAAATATAAATTTTTAAATTGTGTATTCATAATTTTGAAACACCCTAAAGTGTGTGTGTATATATATATACACACACACACACACCATATATACTCGTGTATAAGTCGATCTCATGTATGGTCGACTCCCGACTTATTCATAAATAGTTTTGCTTTTTTGTATTTCTCATGTATAAGTTGACTCCAGATTTTCAGGTGTGGTAGAACGAATTTTTTGTATTCAGTACGTGTTGATCCATTAATTTCCACATTAAGCCGCCAAAGCACGCGCCGGCGGCGAATCCCCGCCCGTTTCAAATAATGATCTAAGCGTTCTGCCACAATGTAGCGTTTATACGGTGTCTACTTTCCTGTTTGCCGTGTTAAACTCAGTTCAAGTTCAACTTGTGGCCAAAGAACAGGTGCATGTTTATTCCTTCCACTTTGGTCGATTCCCCGCCATGCATTCTCTCAGGTAAGTTTCCTTCAAATATATCTCGCTTAATATCTTCGGATCTACTAAGCCCAACAAGCTGAAATATTCACAATCGCTAAAACCCCATGAGGTGGTCCCTAGAAAAATCAAACATCCCGGAATATGTCCCGGATTCGACTCCGGGAGACAATTATATTTTCCCATAAGTTTACACGGGATTTTCGATTTTTCAAGATGCAAGATTTTTTCTTTCATTCATCAAAATACGTAAATACAGACCAATTTTCTCCATATTTGCTTTATTCAATAGCTAAAACTATAAAATATCTTATTCTTGCAATGTTTAGATGTTATACGGAGGAATTTGACAGAAATACGCATTTCTTTTCGAAATTTTGTCGCCTTTTCGTACTCTTTCCGGGTGTTGCCAAGGCGTCCCGCATTGTTGCCTCCGATTGAATTAGCATTTATTAAACCTTTAAATAGACGAAAGAATTACGTTATTCGCTTCGCGCTTTTTATGAAGCATCGAAATTATTGTTGTAGCAACGTCAAACGTAATAGATTGGAAATTAATTAATTGCAGATAAGTTTGATTGTATGGTTCACCGACTTCTTTTTCAGTTATGTTATTTTAACCTTCAACAAAATAAATACTGTGCCGCTTTAATATCGCGAGCGAAGCCGGGTACATCTGCTAGACATATATATAAAATTTAGTTGACATCCGTTGAGTCAATTCCTTCCAAATCCATATTTACTGAAAGAGTTTAATTTGTAATTGTGACATTCCCGTTTAGTTGATCTGGTCCAAATAAGCTATTATGGTTTTATATATATGTGTAAAAACATACTGGTGGTGTAGTGGTTAGCAGGTTGGCTTCCCATTACAAAGTTTTGGGGTTCAGACCCAGAAAATGGAGGTAAAAAAATCATCGGTGCCTGTCAGTAGGCAGCAGTACTGTCAGTATGGTATAGAGTGAAAAACAAATGATGTTGGCTGGGTCTATATCCAATACAGGTGTAGGCGTGATTGGAACGATTTGAACAGCTACAGTACTGCGATGTGGAAAGCAAGAGGGAAACTACCACATTACAGTCCCTAGTAATGATTATATGGTTGGACAATATGAGTTCTCTTGAGGTAAAACAATCCGAAGGTAAAATAGGTCCCCAATTGGATCTCCAGGCAGGGACTGTCTTCAGGAAAACATTTGTCAAAAGTAATTTACGAATAGGCACTTGGAATGTAAGAACTATGAGAATGGCAGGAAAGCTACAGAACTTGAAAGAAGAAATGAGAAAAAATAGAGTTGACATTATAGTACTGAGCAAAACCAGATGGGAAGGAGGACAGTTTGACTCAGAAGAGTTCATGGTAGTTTACTCTGGAGGAAATAGTGGGGAAAGAGGAGTAGCTCTGGTACTTAGGAAAGATATGATTAAAAGCGTGACCAAGATAATAGCAATGAATGATCAAATGATGGCAATAAAGCTAAAAGCAGTCCCAGTGGACATACTGATAATCCAGCTATATATGCCAATGTCAGCTGATGAAGATGAAGAAATTGAGGAGATTTATGAGCAAATTAATGACATTTATGAAGAAGATGGAAGAAGAAAGGTAAACTGCATAATAACGGGAGATTGGAACAGAATAGTCGGAGGACAGGAAGAAAATGTTGTCGGGCCATACGGACTTGGGAAGAGAAACCAAGGAGGGGAAAAACTGGTAGAATTCTGCATCAATAATGATCTTGTAGTGACTAATACATGGTTCAAAAACCATAAATGAAGGTTATACACATGGAAAATTCCAGGAGATAGAATGAGATGCAAATAGATTACATCCTAGTAAAAAAAAATTCAGAAACAGCATAAAGACAGCCAAGGCATTACCAGGAGCAGACATTGATTCAGATCACAGCCTTCTAATAGTTGACATAAGTACAAAGCTCAAACAAATAAGAAAAATGAGAAGAGAAAGACAGACTTGGGACCTAGAAAAACTGAAAGAAAGGTAGGATGTGGTCAGCATGAAGTTGGAAATCGCCTAAAAATTTGGAAAACAAAACAAAGACCATGGATATAGAATGGGAAGAAATTAAGAAAACAAGAGAAGAAAATCAGAAAACCATGGATCACTAAGGAAATGCTGGAGAAAATGGATGAGAGGCAAAAATGGAAAAATGTTAACAGTGAAGAAGGTAGAGCCAACTAAAGATGTATAAACAATGAGTTGAGAAGATTAATAGATAAAGCTAGAGAAAATTGGATAAAAGAAAAATGTGATGAAAAACAACAAATGGAGAAGTTAGGATGGTACTATATGATGTATGCTAGGGCAATGGAATTAGAAGATACAAAGTTTAATGTAATTTGTGATAAAGGAATTATGAATACGGATGGGAAGATATTCTCAGAAACAAAGGATGTAGCACAGGTATGGGAAGAATACATTAAGGAACTATACAGCAATCAGGCAGGATCTGCAAAAATAGAACTGGAAGATGAAGATAACATTGAAGAGGACAACTTAGGACCAAGTATTATGGAGAGTGAAGTAGAAAAAGTGATAGTGGAACTAAAGAAAGGGAAAGCCACAGGCAGTGATGAATGCTGGGAAAAACGAAATTCGCTGTGGAGGTGAAATATTTAGAATTAAAAGAATATTTGTAATGATGAAATGTCTGTCTGAAAAATGAATGATTTTTCAAGGTGAGATGAAATGCTTGCAGTATGCAAGCACCTTCTACTAGTCATTATATATCGACGACTCTTACAGAGGATATAACGTATAGGAGGATACTAATGTCCAGCCCAAACTACAAGAGCTAGAGAGCTGAAAGTTTTAGTTTTTGTAGATATGATGGAGAAACCTTCAGATTAAATGAGACTTCTTACCTAAGTGACATGAGTTCGACTCCAGAAAATCCGAAAGTTGCGTTTTTTCCCATAAGAAAAGCATTGTGCCATTTTTGTAAATTAATTATGGGCACTTTCCGGTAAGCTAGAAAAATGAAATTTTCAGTGTTGCTAGATGGCCGCAATATCTATTAGGAATTATTGTCACATTTGCTTACAGTGTCTTGGGTTCGACTCCAGAGACCCCGGAATATCTCCCATAAGTTAGCATGGGAAAATGCAATCCAGTGTGTAAACCAATCTAATAAGTTTAGGAAGCTGAAATTTTGCAAGATTATAGAAATTTTCTCATAACCAACTATAAAAATCGAAAATTTTTAAATTGTAAATTTTAGGGGTTGTTTAAACCCCATTTGAACATTAAAGTTTAATAATTTTTTAGCTGCTACGGGATGAGCTAGGAAGCTGCAATTTTCAAATTATTTACAGAACAGTGCATTTGCACAAATAAACATTTCAATCTCTCCATATATATATTGCAGCAACCTTTAAAAATGTTTAAATTTTAAACAATTAGAAAAATATTATTTGACTTCTAGAAGTGTTACAACTTTAAAATTTGGCTCAAATGTGTAGCATTAGTACCCCATAATGGAGAAAGTGTAAAATGTTTAAAATTGCAACATTTGGGGATTGTTTTAAACTATTATTTTTACATGTGGGAAAAACGAAAATTGCTGCAGAGGTGAAATTTTTAGAATTAATAGAATATTTGTAATGATGAAATATCTGTCTGAAAAATGAATGTTTTTTCAAGGTGAGATGAAATGCTTGCAGTATGCAAGCACCTTCTACTAGTATCCTATATAGCAGATAGCAGGGACCGGGTGTTTCGCACATCGGGCATGCTGCCCTACAACCTCTATCATTTTGTTGATATAATTTAGGAACACCCTGTATAAAGGAGGATACTAATATTGAGGCATTTCCAGAAGATCTGGAGATTCAAAATTTTTTATGTTGGTAGGATTATGTGCAAAACTGAATAGAAAAACGATAATCTGGGAAAAGTTCAACAATGCGGCCGCTAAAAATTCGCAAATGTTTAAACAAATTTGTAAGGTTTATGTATTTCCGAATGTGCTACGAAACTGAATTTTTTAAATGGTAGAAGTTGTAAAAAAAAACGAAATAGAAATTTTGATATTTTTATTTTTTTGGCTGTTAAAAATTCTTAAATTTAAACAAATAGATGAATGTTTAGGTACTACGGAGCGAGTTAGAGAGCTGAAATATTTAAGTTATTTAGAGTTTAGACTATATAAAGGAATAACATTTCAATGCATCCATGAAATCGTTATTGCGGCCGCTAAAAATTGTTAAAATTTAAACAATTAGATAAATATTGTCACTTCTAGATGTGCTATAACTTTAAAATTTGGCAGAAATGTGTGGCATTAGTACCTTACAATGGAAAAAGTATAATATTCTTAAAATTGCAAATTTTAGGGATTGTTTTACCGCAAAATTGTTCCATATGGAAAGAATGAAAATGGTGCTGAGGTGAAAGATTTTGAATTTTAAAAATCTTTCTAATATCTCTCTGAAAAATGAATGTTTTTTCAAGGTGAGATGAAATGCTTGCAGAATGCAAGCACCAACTACTTATCATTTATATATAGACTCTCCTTACAGAGGAGGGTTATATCCAGGGGCAGATATAAGGCTAGGCGAGCGCCTAGAGCCTCGCGCATCATAGGGGCCTCGCACCTGGCTCCTAAAGCAGCGGTTTCCAAACATTACACCCCATTACTCCCCACCTTAAAACTATCTTCGCGCCCCCCTCTATACCATGTTCAATTACAGTTCATAAACAATACTTACTGGACAAACAATTACCGTTAATAAAGCCAACTTAAGGAAAAAAAGGACGCAAACGATACGTCCTAGCCAATTGAGGGCTGCTGCATATTGTAGATCTCAAGATTATGATGTTTAAAAGGACAGTAAATATATGAGAAATCCTTTGGGCCCCCCGACCTACCCATTACGCCCCCCAAGGGAAGCGCGCCCCACAGTTAGAAAACCACTGTCCCAAAGACAAACGATAGGAAAGAAACGCGTGATGCGAGAGCAGTCGCGCTCGAAACATCGTCTAGAAAGCTTTCGGGGATGTTTATTTGGAGAATAGCGACGAGCGATTAAAAGAAAAGGAGAGAAGAAGAAAGAAACACTGAGCGAGTGCAGTCACGCACGGAATGCCTTCGTGAAGAGAGTAAAGATTTTGCGGTTGTGTCAGAGATCGAGTCGAACGACGAAAAGAAATAGACAGCTAGCCCATTTTCCCACTTGAATATCCAAAATAAAAACAGAAATTTAATTCCACCGCTCTTTTCTGGCCGTAAATTTTACGTCGAACGGCAGGATTGTGAAGTTCTCACCAGATGTATTATACAATCTACCTCGGACGGCCTTGAGTTAATAAGTCAGCAGCTTAATATTAGAAGTGAAAGAAATGTTTATACTGATTTTGAAAAGCCCCAGAACTAGTCATGCATTTTAGATGATGAAGACGATCGTTGTAAAAGAGAACTGGCGTGTTCGAGAACGATACAGTCTGACTTCGCTGTTCCTCATAGTTGGTTCGTAGTTCCCGTGAATCGCCAATAGCTAAGTGGCGTTATCGCAGAGCATCTTATACGGCTGTCATTGCCCGTCAAATATGACGGGTATGCGTTAATTAAGTAATAAATTAAAATAAAAAATTAATGAAGCCAACTTGTTTATACACTAAAAAGTAAACAATAAATATAAAATTCGCATAATTGAGTGTTACACTGACAATGAGTAAAAATAGTTTTGGGCGAATAGAAATTGTACGGGAAAGAAATCCATTACGCTATACAATTCTTATATGCTCAAAGCAATTTTTAATTTATGGGACATTTAATTTTGTCTCATATTCCCTCTCTCTCTCCTTCCTTTTTTCCTCTATCTCTTCCATGAAAGTCTTAAACGTATTCCAAAGACAATTGATATCCATATGAAAAATCAGTAATGTTTGCTATGATCTGGTTTGGCTTTCATGCACAATCAAATCTGATCAAATCAATGTTTTTGAAAGTTATCTTTATTTTAATTATATTGTTTAAGTAATTATTTGCAAATTATTATCCAAATATTTGCTGAAAATAAGAGGAAAATCGAAATAATTAGATATAATGCATAAAGAAGTATCTGAAATTTACTTGAAATATTTGAGCAAATTATAAGTTATTTAAAACGTATAGAATATAACTTAATAAATGAATTCTTTTACTCTTATTAACTCGTTAAAAACAGGATAAAATGTGAACAAAGTCAATTTACCATCAAAGGAAAATTGTGTAATAACTTACTGTTAACTAAATACTTACATGAACTGCAATGAGTTTTAACTATATTTTTCTTTTAACTATATTAGCTTTGAAAATTTTCCAGAAAAATCACTTTATTTAAATAAAAGTCAAAATGTTATTTTTTCAATCTTATTTGAAATTTGGTTCGAAATATTTGCTGTATTATCAGTTAAAGAAATCAATTGAAAATTAGGTAACCTATATTTAGTTTTATGAATTTCCACCATTTAGCAATGGCGCATGATTCAATAGTATAACATTTTTATAATCAATTATAATTTATTATTGTTATTTTTGTACTGCAACTCCTTTTGATCCTATACAAATGCTACGTCCTCTTCCTCTTTCTCAATTTCTGCTCATTCCCATTCTCTTTTCCTTCCTCCCTCTAATTACTTCATAGATTCAGTAAATAAGTTATACCCATGTATAAAAGTCTGACACGTGTTAAAGCACTAAATTGGTGCATTTATTATGGGGCCAAGAATAGAATTCAACAATTGGGACAACAGTGGTCCTATATAAACAAAATGCGTGAAAACGCGAAAAATCGTATTAAAAATAATTTTTGGAGATTTACGAATGAGATTTAAATTCTTCTCTTCGCATAACTAATGTAAGTTAAATAACTCACCCTTGAAATATTTTAACATATAAACGAAAATGGTCTGCATGTTAAGGAATGGCTTTTTGCCTGATTCATATATGCGATGCGAATTTATAACTCCGGTTAATTTTAAGATACACTACAAAAAACTATGAAAATAACTATAAAAATAGTTAATTGCCAAAGATTTCAGTAGGAAGTTAACTGAAAAGAAATGAATGAAAAACACGATTTTAATTATAAATAACTCGGGCGCCTTTTCTCTCTCGTACTAAAACATTCAAAACCCACTTTCCGTACGCATATAGTATAAGGACGACAATACAATTTCGGCAAGAGAACATACCTTTAAAAAGCTTAAAATTTTCCAATAAATGTGATTTAAAGTTATAACTTGAGCGATTTGGAACCTAAGGCAAAAGTCGACGATAAGAATAAGAATCTATGTTTATTATTCTTTAAAATGGTCTAGGTCCGAAGGTCGTAGGTCAATTACTTCTAATATAATTTTTCAAAAGAATAAAAGCCTGCAAGTGAAAAATGTATTTTTAAGTGTTCTCTTATGCGGATTTCTATAGAGCGTTCCGGCGGACCAACGGACAGAATAAGGGTATTATGTATCTTATATTACAGGGGTGGCCAACCTAGGCCTGAGCAGGAGCCACAATACTGCAGTGAACATCACCGAAGAGCCACAATAACATTTAATGAGCCAATAAAATATTTTAAACTCATTATGTCATTTAGTCATCTTGGTCTTCTTCTTCGTTTCTCTCATCGGCTGTGGCTTGGGTATACATTTTTGAAATAAATGTCTATGAAATTTGACTATTTTGCTCTATGAGATTTTACTACTTGGAAGTCGAAGCAGAACTAGCCTCTATGGGTTGAGATGACAAAATATATGCTGCATGAAGCATCCAGATTTCAGCCACAAGGCAAGTCAATCGTAAACACAAATATAATGACTCATATGTACGAAACGGCTCAAAATAAAAGCGAAGTGACCGGAAAGTAGCGCATTGTAACGCGCAGGACGCGGGTGGACAATGTGTTGGTAGGGATAAGGAACTGCCCAGTATCAATTCGTAACACGGAGTCATCAAGCTTCGTGCGATTTCATTTAATTATTTATTTGTTTTGTATTTAAAAATATATTTAAAATTATTGAGTCGAGCCACGTTGAAGGTATCGAAGAGCCGCATGCGGCTCGCGAGCCGCGCGTTGGCCATGTCTGTTATATTATATTACCGTAATCGTCGTAGTCGTAGGCTAACTTTTTGGTAGGTTGGTTAGGCTATTGGGAAGCTTATATCTTCGCCGCTGGTTGGGCTATTTTCGTTATCTATAATTTGTAAAGATGCGGAAATCTCCTGTTCTTTGACGGTACTAAATTCAACCGGAAACGTTAAATACTTTCTTTTTTAAGGGAGGTTTTCCGACACCCCTGCACTCCATAAGAAAAGTATTTTAATCAGTTTCGGGCATTATAAAATCGCATTTTAAAATTAGTCAGAATCAAGATACGAAGTCGGGACCTAAACGGTTGTGTTGGTAAAAGAAAGAAGTTCATTTTGGTTACCGTGAAAATTCATTTACGTTCCGAATTTTCCGGAAAATCCTTTTTAATACGAAAAAATGCGACTTTAAAAAAAAATGAGAATTGTCAGTTGCCACCTCATTTGAGCGAGTGGTAATATTGTGTGTATACTCGCGAGCCCCTTGACGATATTACGTCATTTTGTTTGTTTACATGGATTTCGAACATTTTTGAAGAACAAGTGAACCTTTCCCCTTAGAATTAAAGAACCATTTTATTCGTTATTGTAGCATCGTTTAAAAAATTAATTAAATTAATTTATTTAAGCCAAGCAAAAATCATTTTAAACAGTATAAGATTAAAATAGAGCCCCTTGACGATATCACGTCATTTTGTTTGTTTACATTTATGTTGATTTATTATCTTTAAGTTGAGCCTGTTTATTCTATAATATTTACGAAGAAAGAAGTTTAAAAGAACTTAGCAAGGTCAGTTATTTTTATTTATCACATCACTTGGAAAATTAAATAAAATAAAAATTAAATTATACTTATCCTTAATCCTAATACTGGTTAATAATAAATACAATCTTCTGTACTATTTACGAAGAAAGAATTTAATATCTTTTGCCAAATAAATGTCTGATCAAATTAATTATTTAAAAAAATCAAAATCAACTTAATGTGACAGTGAAGCATCACAGGCTCTCTAGTTGTATTGTATTCGTGAATCATTATTATAATGAACATTGTTAATTTAATCTGACTAAAGTATTTAGTTTAGCGTTATTACATTAAGAAGAATAAGGAACCCCATTTAAGTATTAAAATTTCAGGGAGATACAACTTAATGTGACAGCGAAGCATCACAGGCTCTCTAGTTGTATTGTATTCGTGAATCATTATTATAATGAACATTGTTAATTTAATCTGACTAAAGTATTTAGTTTAGCGTTATTACATTAAGAAGAATAAGGAACCCCATTTAAGTATTAAAATGTCAGGGAGATATCGGGTTAAAGATAGAAAGTTTGAAACAGGAGCATTTAAAAGGAAAAATCATGCTCTTTCGGAAGAACCACAACGAAAGTTTATAAAATCGTTGCAGAAAATTTTCAAGAGGGAGTGCAGTGAAAAAAATTCTTCTAGTTGCAGTGTTGGTGAGAAAAATGAAAATCTTATTTATATTAGTTTGAAAGTAGAAATGAAAATCTTGAAGATCCCAGCATAACTGTGCACACTGGAGCTGTAACTGGTGTAATTATCCAAAATAGCCCAAAAGGTGTGATGACTTTAATAATAGTGCTCCATCAACTTCTACGTCAGCAGAATTGGTTGCTGTTGGGAAAGAGCCTAGTGTATTCGACAATTATAGTGATCCTGGTAATTGGATTTTCTCTTTGACCCATAATAAATTGAGCAATATTGTTCAGAGGGGTTCGATTCGCATCTTAAGAGAAAATGATGACCTTCTGTTAGATGATAATAACCGACATTTTAATTCATTTTACTACAATCGTGTATTAAGCAATGGTGAGAAGCATCTCCGACGTTGGTTGATATATTCTCAATGTAAAAACTCTGTGTTTTGTTTTGCTTGTCGCTTATTTTCAATATCACTACCAGCCGTTGCTTCTGAAGGTCCTTCAACCTGTAAAAAATTGAGTGCTTGTTTAAAATTAAATGGAAATTGCAAATATCATAAGGTATTTAGAGAAGAGACTAAATGGTGGGATGACCCTGGACAAACGCAAATTCAGCTAAAAAAACAACGGTGGCGAGATATTTTAGAAAGACTACGTGCTATAGTGCAGTACCTATTTAGGGGCTCATAACTTAGCCTTTCGTGATCATACAGAAAACAAAAAGGAAATTTCCTTGGGTTAGTAAAATTATTGGAAAAATCTGATACAGTCATGCGAGAACATTTGAGCAGCATCGTCAATAATGAAATACGTGATCATTATTTCAGTAAGACCATTCAGAATGAGAGACATTAGTATTTCATTCTTCCAACTTTGGAAACTGATCAGCTATTTATTACAGTACCTCTTAGATATATATCCATTGCGCGTAGGCAAGAGAGAATCAGCAGGTCGTAAAAAAATCTTAGTAAAAATCAGTGCAATCAGTTAATTATGGCAAAGTAATAATATGCATTTGGATTTCTAAAATGGCTTGATAAATACAGATCAACAGGTTTTGAGTCAGGACTATCCAACGAACAGGCAGAAAATTTGAAGATTCAAAAAGAATTTAGAAAAACCGCAATTCCAAATTTAAAAAATGTCTAGTTATGATATTGAGAATGAATGTATCAACGATTACTAGGAATTATTCAGTATTCATTTCTTTAATGTTATCGTTGATACGATTTGTGTGTTTAAACCCGTTTTGAGTCTCTAAACATATGTATATGCTACTAATTTTGGATTTTTGTATTATATATCAAATCTTCAAGCCATTGCAGAAGAACTTTTACAACATTATAAAATCTTCAAAAGTATATTCGAATTTGAGGGCTCATGTGCTATAAATTACATCGAGATGTACGAAGAACTCATTTTGCTTTGCAGGATCCTTTCACCCAGCACAAATATGAAAGGTGCCTTGAAGTTCATAATTGATAATGGCTTAAGTGAGATTTACCCTAATGTGTACATAGCACATCGAATAGTTTTGACTATACCAGTTACGGCTGCTTCAGCAGAAAGAAAAAATTCTCGACTTAAGCTTATTAACCCACCAGTACTTGCATGGGGTGCTGTGGACACCCCAGGCATACGTTTTATGACAGGATTACTTTCCTTTGACTTTTTATGATCTCGACCCCTAAGTAGCTGGAATGATATGTTTGGAACCTTCTCTGTTAACATTTTCAGTTTTTTCCTTTCTCCATATATATGGGAAAGTATTGTATTCATGAAAAAAATCAACTTCGAGATTTCAACGGAAATACACGTTTTGGGGTCCCCTGAACACGTTTTGACCATTTTCTCGATGATGTGTGTGTATGTACGAGTGTGTATGTGATAGCATTTTGTGGGTGCTCTAACTCAAAAACTATTAATCAGGTCAATGCGAAATTTAATTTTCTAGAACCTTTGTTTGAAACATTTTTCCATATAATGCAATGTTTAAGAGATATCTTATATTTTTAGCTGCCGCCACCACGCCCCCTACCGACGACTATTGTTAACAGTTGACGCTTAGTTACGCTCCTTTTTCTTTTCTTAATTGTTGGAGCTTTGTGGCTATATCCAATATCAGAAGGCTATGGTTTGAGTTTATTTCTGTTCTTTGTAGTATAAAATAGTTTCGCAGTTTCTTAAAATATTTATTATTATGTAACCTATTTGGAATTTTTAGAAATATTACAGATATGGAGGAAGTCATGTGGTGGCCACATCAGATTTTTTCTAAGAGAGTGCTGCGTTGTACGCTACGGAAATCAGGCTTTTTTTCTCGGTGCGGACGTTTTTAATATTTTATTCTGAAATTATTGTTACTATCTACAGAACTTCTGTTATCTCACATAATTTGAGATTGCCTCTGAATAATTTCTTCAATGATCGTCATCATATAATGTGTTATTTCCCGTAATTGGAGATCCCAGAATGACATCTGAAAATATTCTTGAAAGTATATCTTAAGACTATCTCTTTTCGAAATAGATTAATAATGAAAAAAAATATTTGTAACTTCTCAAAATTCACTTATAAATGAATATAAATATAATAAAGAATTGATTGAATAATAGCGAGATTTTATTTATAACAAAAAAATTATGTTGTGTCAGGAGCACCCCATGCAAGTACTGGAGGTTGAAAAATTAACGGTCCAGCAGATTCTTGCCAAGGACAGATTCCACCCGTACAAAACAACTTTCATTCAACATCTGCACGGAGACGACGCAAACAGATGGTTGGAATTTTGAGTGGTTTCAGGGAACCCGACAAATTCTGAGAAACCTAGAGGGGCATATTCTGTTCAGCGATGAAGCATGCTTCCATCTTAATGGTTCCATAAATAGGCACAACTTTGTGTATTGGTCCGAGACCAATCCCCATGCAATTCAAGAAGGGCACTATCAAATTGATCTGTGGATCAACGTGTGGTGTGGAATTTTTGGTGACAAAATTTGGGGCCTGTCTTCTTAGATGGGCGTCTGACAGGTGAGATTTACCTTCATCTCTTAGAAACCAATTTGCTGCCTTTCTTGGAAGAAATGCTCCTAGACGAGCATCTTAAGTTTTACTTCCAACAAGATGGAGCAACACCTCATTATTCTAACACGGTGCGCAGATGGTTCGATTCGTTTCTGCAGGGAAAATGGATCAGACGAAGGGGCCCAGTGATTCTACCACTGAACTATCGTAACAGATCAATTTTCTCGTTTCTGAACGCAGATGTTTTCTTGGTTGGAATGGTCATAGCAGACTTTTTCTTGTTTCAAAATTATTCCAAACTTTACAGCTTATGCCTGTCTGCATAGGATCTTCGGATCACTTTATCCCATCAAGTAAATACAATAAACACCAATAAGCACAATTATCTTCCCTAGCTATTTATAACACCCAAAAGTGTTGACACGAGAAAATACATTGGCCTAAGAGCGAGAGACGTCTGAAGGCATATAATCATAGCCTATTTCTAGATCTAGAACATAAACTTCCACAATTCACGAATATTTTTCACACAGCAGTTAAAGCCATTCATTTTGCCAAACAGAAAATGATCGATTTAGAAATCAGAAAATTCTACAGGAAACGGGCACATCTAGAATTAGAAGCATATGAATTACACCTTAAACTCACCAAAAACTTATCCCAGTTTGAACAATCCATTTGGGATCATCACTTGTGCCGAATTAAGTACGTTACCAACAAAAAATACAAAACAAAACCCACAAACTGCACAGGAAACTACTCTCCCTTAAAAACAAACAATCAGTAAACAGTTGTCACCCAGTCAAACAACTTCACCACAACATAGTGAACCTATCAAACATAACTTTTGCAAAGCAAGAACTAGAACTTCATGGGAAGGACTTAAAATATATGCTTCCACACTAAACCGCCAATAGAAGACTTTATTTTTGACATTGAACCATCTATTAAAAAATTGCCGGTCAACACCAAGAACTCCATTAGACACTCCGCATTGTCACAAATAAAACACAACCTTACAGAAATGCCAAAAATTAAACGTCACAGGCTCCACAAATACACAACAATTAAAACACTCAATCAAAATAACTTTTTTCCTGAAGACCGAAAAAGGAAATACTGTCGTCATTCTACATAAACAACAATATTATGAAAAGGTCGACAAGATGTTAGAAAATGGCCTCTACACATATATTTCCAAAATCCTGCTCAACAAAATGATTACAGACACCAAAAACACCCTAAAAACTTGCAATACCCTAATCACTAAACAGCTCAGATTCCAACTCCACACCCCATCATCCCCAGAATGTACTGTTTACCCAAAATTCACAAAAAAGACATACCCCTCAGACCCATAGTCTCCTCGATCAGCTCCCCAACATATAAAGTTTCCCGCTGGCTCAATGAACAATTTAAGCAGTGGCCCCTCACACGAGAGTCGAACATCAAAAACAACACCCACTTCATTGACCGGATTAAAAATTCAAGCCTCAAAGAAAACGAAATCTTGGTCACCTTTGACATAGCTTCCCTTTTCCCTAGTGTCCCCATAGAAGAAACCTTAAAATTTCTAGAAACATGGCTTACCGAACAAAACCTAACACAAGAAACAGAGAATACGACCAACTAACACGCCTTTGCATGAGCCACAATTACTTTCAAATCAACAACAAAATATACTGACAAAACCAACACAACCATGGGAAACTCTCTTTCCCCCTTCCTAGCAAACCTCTTCATGAACAACTTTGAAAAACAATGCAAGGATACTTTTACTTATTTCCCCGAAACATGGTTAACATACGTTGATGACGTTTTTGCAATCTTTGACACATCGAAAAGCAACATCACAGACTTCTTAGGAAAACTGAACGAACAGTACGATTCAGTCAAATTTACATATGAGGAAAAGCAAGACCAAACACTTCCTTTCCTCCATTTACTCATAAAAACACATAACCGGCTTACTTTCAACATTTACCGGAAACCCACACATTCGGACACATACATCCCACATGATTCCCATCATTACATTGCACATAAGTTAGCACCATTTCACTCCATGATTTCGAAACCCGATTTTGCAAAGAACTTTCCCACACATAAAACATTGCAACACTTAACAGTTACAACAGCCAAATAGTAGAGAATATATTACAAAAAAGAAACACCATCTCCATGTCAAAAACCCAAAATACATTAAAATACCTTTCCCTCCAGGTGTCACCAACAAACTCAAAAACATTTTTTCAGAACACGACTTAAAAACTGTTCATGTCAACAACAATAAACTCGCCAACCTTCTTCATAACCCGAAAGACACAATACTGCCTTCACAAAAATCAGGAATTTACAAGATTGCTTGCGGGACATGTGATAGAATATATATAGGACAGACAAAACGTAATTTAGAAACACGCTTCAAAGAGCACTTAGCACACTTCAGACACAACAGGATAAACAATTCGAGTGTAGCTGCCTGTATACAAGAAAACAACCTTACCCCATCACTATACAGTATCTAACCCAGTTAAAATCAATATGTGAAGAAAACAAATTAGATGCCTTTGAGAGTCTCTTTATTAACAAATTCAAAAAAAATGTTATGAATATCGATTGCGGCCTGGTACCTTACTCCCCCCTTTACGGTCTAACGATTCCCCCTTCACCTCCTCCCAGGAAGTCTCACCTTCACTTTCCCGCCAACGGTTCAAATTCCCTCACGCAACCCAACAGACCCCACTCTTCTTCCAGAGCTACTGATGATGAGAGCTTGGCTCTCAAAATACGTATTTAGTGCTTGGTTCTTCTCGCTAAATCCTTTGTTTGTTTACGGTCGGAGTCGACTCTTCAGGTCATAGTTTCACTTGCCGTAATCTCCTCTGTTATTTATAGTCTACTGAGAATCAACAATGACATAAAATTTTATAGGATTCCCCAATGTACTGATCTCCTTGCCTTATATGCTGATGTCAAAATGCTGAATACCATATCCAATTGTCATTGCAACAGTAATAATAGGGCTGCTATGACTGCACTTCTGCCCAAAACAGAGGAAACCATCTTTTTAATTTGGCTGTCAATTTAAAAGTATATTGGAACTTCTTTATAAAACTGTTTCAATTACCAAATGCCATATGAATGTCACTTCATTCATATATTGTAAAATTTTTTACCCCTAGTATCTGTGGGACTAGGAAGTAATGTTTTTGGAATTTCCACGAGTATCCTAGGCAGATCAAATGGGTTTGGTTTGAGAATTTAAAATCATTTCTTAAATATTGGTTACAGTAGGTCAAAAATTAATACATATCAAAAGAGAAATGTAAATACTGAATAAGATATTAATAATTTAGCGTTAATTACACAATACTATACTATATTTTTTTTCCAAATTAACAAGCATGGGGTATGATAACACAAAATCTTCAGTTGGTAGAGATGAAAGTGAGTTGATGGGTAGAATGCCTAGAATTTAGGTGAAAGTGAAGAGGATTTTTTGAAAAGACAATGACTAAAACCAGATTCCATGGTTTTAAGAGCCATTTTTTGGAAAATCAGATATACGAGGTAGTACTACACTATTTCTATGGTCATTTGCTTATGATAAGTTGCAATATCTACTTAGCAACTACTATAAATAGGCAACCAAATATTTGATGTTTTTTTACCCTACCAATTATTAAACAAATTGAATGTATTGATGCAATCAGCGAACAAATTGATAAAAACATTTTCACGTTGTATTCTGTATTAAGAAGACTGTAAAAGTTGTTTAATTATAATCTTTTACTTATACTACAACAAGCAGGATAAATATTTTCCCAATGTTTTGCAATGCTCTACATTATTTTTTTTAATTAAACATTTTTTCACAGGTAATCCACTGTATGAAGCCACTGAGGAGATAGTTTGGAGAACAGAAGTGATGAAAAAACTACCCACCTTAAAAAAGCTTGATGGAGAAACATGTATTAGGGATGTTGCTGAAGAAGAATGAAAAGGTGGCTGGGATTTAATTGACTAGTAGATGAAATAAATTATTTACAAGTATGTTTACCAATCACTGGAATAATTTTATTGGCCAAATACAGTCTGCAATTTCCAAGAAATCCTTACGAGTTATGAGGTAGCTTCTGTCTCTTCATAATTTTCTGTTTTCATATCGTTCAGACCAAGATCTTCATTCATTTCAAATGTTCTCTCATAATGTGTTATGTTCAGCTTTGGATCTGGATCCGGATGACATAGGTTCTGAAATAATATACATATATTTTAAAATTAGGTTTAAAACAATTGCAGTGCACATTTAATTAAATTAATTCATCAATTAAATGAATAGTTCAAATATAAAATAAAACCCTAATAAAAAACAAAACTTCACTGTGATTCCAAAGTACATAAAACAATGATTTCTTAAGGAATGCTTTTAATTTAAAATAAAATTTGGAAATTTGCAATATCATTAACTGAGAAAATCAAAAACTAAATTGACCTTTAAACAAGTACTACTACTATTAAAACAATGGTTGGATTGACTGCTTTTGAGCAGAATATATTTTCAATGATAGTACAGCATAAATTTATGGTTTTCATGTAATTTAATGTAATTATAACAAGTAAATAGAAACAAATGAAAATTTGAAGGACTGGCCCATGCAAAGTTTATTTTACATTAATGCTGTGACTTAGGCATTGCGGTATAGTATAATGAAGTTAACAACAATTAGACATATTAAGTGAAAGGATTGCTAATAAAAGCTTATGAAGGATACTATGTTTAATGAACTGTAGAACTTTTTAAAATATATATACTTCCGGCATGAAGTTCATTGCCAGGCCAAACAGCTTGGAGTGAATTTATTGTGTAGTTGAATAGCAACACAATACTTCACTTAACATTGTATACTAGTAATATGACACAGCTGGGATCTATGTAAATTATAATTTTTAAATAAATAAATATTGCAATGTTTACATGTATTTATATTTTAATTAAAACACTTCAATATAATGTTTATTTTTCAATTATGTAATGCATTTTAAGGGTCATTTCTTCTTGGATTTTACATGACTCCCAATAAAAAACATTATTAGCATAATGTTGCTCAGAAAATAATCATTCATAGACCAATAAACAGTGGCCTAACTACTATGCCACCAAATTCGTCAAAGAAAGGATACCATTTTCTGCTCTCTATAAATAAAACTATACATTAAAAATTACAAGTTTTGCATTTACACCAATATTTTCTAAGCAAACGCAGAATGATTTTAAGTGTGGTTGTGTAAGGGAGCCCATTTGCAATTTTTGCAGGGAGCCCAGAATTTGTAGTTACATAACTACTAGGTAAGTAAAAGTTAATAGATCCTTCACCGTAAAAAGAGGAAAGAGAAAACTCACGTACGCGCTGCAGGTCTCCGGAGGAATCGGCGGGACCTAATTTACACACACACTCCAAGGAGGCACTCACACAGTAGACTCAAACCAAAAACTAGACACCAATGTTTCGACAGCTACGCTGTCATCTTCAGTAGTGTGGGTGGTAAGAGGAAAGAGGGGGTATATATGTCGAGAGTGACCGTTGAGAAAGGGGGGGGATGGAAAGTGAAAAAAAAACAGTTTAACTGAAAAGGGGGGGAGTGTGGGATGATACCTAGGTCGTTGTTCATGATCATGTTTTTGTTTTTATGTATGTATATGCTTTCGTATGCATCGAGTTTACTGTACTGATTGATTGATTTTAGCAGAGATAGGTTTTCTGAGGTGATGGGATGGTGAGTGTCAAAAATAAGAGTGGCAATGCTTGATCTGTTTAATCTGTTGTTTTTGTAATGTGCTAGGTGTTCTTTAAACCGGGTTTCCAGTTTGCCTCTAGATTGCCCTATGTAAATTTTGTCGCATGAACTGCAAGTGACTTGATATATACCCACCTGATTTGTGGTGGTTGGGAATTTTATCCTTCGGGTTGGACAAAAGGTTAGATAATGTATTATCGTTTACAAAAACTGGGTGAAGATCAAATTTTGAAAATATGCGTTGGAGATTGCATTAGTTTCGGTGCGTATGGGAGTTTTGTGTATTTTTCCATTGTGTTTTGTTTTTGGCTCATGAGAGTGGTGCATGATTTAATGTGAACATTGTGTTTGTGTTTTTTAAAAATTTTTTCGATGATTAGTGGGTCGAATCCGTTATGTAATGCGCAATTCTTAATTAATGTAAGCTCTATGTCAAAGTTTGTTTTTGAAAGAGGTGTGTTTAAGAGTCTGTGGATCATCGAGTGGAAAGGAGCTAATTTGTAGGAGATATGGTGGTGAGAGCCCATATGGATGTATGTGTTGGTGTGTGTAGGTTTTCTGTAAATGTTGAAGTGTAGTTTGTTACATTTTCTCTTTCCTTTTTTTACGGTGAAGGATCTATTACCTTTTACTTACTTTGTATTGTATCACCGTGTCTCGCAATACCCTTTTATCACACAACTACTAGCCTATACTATATTGACGCTTCTTATTTATAATATGTCATTAACATATATCTATATTATATTGACGATTCTTATTTATGATATGTGATTAACATAGATCTATATTATATTGATGCTTCTTACTTATGATATGTCATTATTAACATATACAAGTTGTCAGTGCTTGCATACTGCAAGCATTAAAAAAATCACCATACACCAAGATATAAACTCGTAAATAAACTAACGCAACAGCATTTGAACTACACAGTCCATTTAAATAAGACAATATTCATTTTCCCAGACATTAAGGCATCTATCCAGAATTTCTAAATTCTCTGGCAATCAACTTGGTGTCCAAGTTTTCCAATTTCATGTTTCATGGCTCAGATCACCCTTTTTAAGCAATAACTATAATCATCATTAAGACAATAGCTTATATGTTACACTAAAATTTATGTAAAAATTAGGATATTTTATGTGTTAGTATTATGGTCTCATCATCCGTGTCTTTTAGTATGTATCTGCATAAAAAAATAATTTAAAATAATCACGTCGTCATATGTTTACCTCGTTGACTGAAATCAAATGGATTATAATGCAGTCTAAGCATTAAATCAATGCTCTTGAAGTATGAAAAATCAATTCCCATTTAAAGGCATTGGACTTGTTGTTAATATTATTATTTTGAAATTTTATACCTACTCCATATAACAGTAATATTTGGGTTAAAATAAAAGCCTTTTTTTAGCGCCTAGTTTCCTGTTTTATTGTGCCATTTTACTTGCCTATTTTGACATTATATAGTGCCTGAACTTCTGGGCTCTACTTATTGAATATATGGAGACTTGTAGCATAGCAAAAAGTCAAATAGTTCAAAATGGTATAGAATTCAATGATTGCTAAGGTCCTTACCATTGTAAAGAAATTGGCTCTTCATGTAAAACGTTACAATGAATGTAGTATCTCAAAACTGCAGGTTTGTTTGTTTTTCTGCTAATCAGCCTCTTGGACTATTATAGCCATAACTCCATCCACACTGGACACAGAAGAGAGGGAGAAACCTGGTGCAGGCATTAGACTACTCTTTACGAAGAGCACCAAGTGGGTCAACTGCTTAATGTCCCTTCCAAAGGATAGAGTGCTGACTTGCACGGTCTCTTCAAATGGATGGATATAGAGGTATAGGACAATTCAGTTCAACTGATTCAGCGACGGGACAATTCAGCAATGGGACAATTTGGCACCAGGGGGAGGAAATAGAACAAATCCAACCTCCGACCACTCAACCCAACCCCAGGGAAGGGAATAGAAAGAATTCAACCCCCAACCCGCAAGAGGAAATAGAACAAATCCAACTTCCAACCACTCAACCCAACCGGGGGGGAAGGGAATATAATGAATCCAACCTCCAAACACTCAACCCAACTAAAAGTTGTTGCTTTTTCCTCTAGAAGCCAAATAGTCCCATTGCCGAATAGTCCTGGTGCTGAATCGTCCTGTCGCTGAATTGTCCCATTGCCGAATTGTCCCATCGTTGAATCGGTCGGGCCGAACTACCCCATTCTGCGGATATAGGACGAGATGATCTTGGTGACCGCATAGGGCCTTGCAGCCCTGGGGGCCTTGCAGCTCTGGGGGCATAACGTCTCGAGTCACGAGAGAGTTAGTTTTAACAGTCAGTAGCTTATTGCAAAGGGGAAAATATAAATTGATTGATTGAGTGTTAATATTCCAAACACAAAGAAGTGGTCGTATCATTATAACTAGCTGCTTCTTACATATACAGTCAACTCCCAATTAACTGGGGGCGGATTAACCAGGTTGCGGATTAACTGTGGTAAAAAATAATAATAGACCATACATTTGTGAAAAAATTAAAATTATGTACTACAAATCAGCAAAAAAATCTACATATTAGAAGGCATCTATTGTTTGGAACTACATAGTAACCAATAGATGCCACATTGTGTCTACTACAGCATAGGAATGCCCCACCCCTCACCAATCAGACGTGTAGCCTACAATATTGGTACTCGCAACCTGTCATTCTGTCAGTGTTGTGGAAATTTGAGTGTGCAGTGTTGTTGAACATTTGTAAGTTTAAGTGTGATAAAATAACCCTAGTAATTAAAATGTCGGAATCCAAGTGAAAATGCGTAGTGCTTAACATTCAACAAAAACTTGAAATTGTCTAACAATTGGAAAAAGGGAGGAATGTTAAACAACTTGCACTACAATATGGAATAGGGGAACAAACGGTTTATGATTTGAAAAAGAAAAAGGATGAATTAATTTCTTTTGTATCCTTGTCGAGTTCTTCAAGCAGACTGAAATAAAAAAACCATGAAAAAGTCGTCTTATGACAACCTTGATAAGGCAATGCTGGTTTGAGTCAATCAGCAATGGGCATGGGGAACGCCAGTGTCTGGACTAATCTGTGCTTAAAAGCAAAATTTTTCTTTGAAGCTGTCAGAATGGAAGGTAACTTTGATGCATCTTCTGGTTGGCAGGGGTTTGTGAAAGCAGTATTCCAGGAGAGAAATTAAGTGGGAATGTAACAGCTGCTAACAAATTTTGTGTTGAGTTTCAGGAGTTTATTAAGTCAGAAGAGTTACTACCAGATCAAATATACAATGCTGATGAAACTGGTCTCTATGGGAAATGCTTACCTACCAAAACTTTGACATTCGAAAATGAACGACATGCCCCGGGACATTAATCTCGTCATGAAAGGTTGACAGTTATGTGTTGCTCAAATGCATCAGGAATACACAAGGTGAAATTAGCTGTGATCAGCAAAGTGAAAAAACCACACTCTTTTGAAGGAACTGAAGCTTCAAACCTGCCTGTTCACTATTTCAATCAGAAAGGGGCATGGATGAACAGAGACATTTTTAAAGAATGGTTAGATAAAAAATTTGTGCCAGAAGTCCACGATCATTTGAAGTCAAAATGTTTACTGGAGAAAGCAGTGTTGCTTTTAGATAATGCACCCTCACATCCAAATGAAAGTCTTCTCAAGTCAGAGGATGGAAAACTTTTGTAAAATATTTACCAGCAAATGTTACGGCACTGATCAAACTGAGGGACCAAGGTTTCATTTCCAGCATGAAACACAATTACCATTCAAATTTGTTACAAAAATATATTGATGAAGGAAATGATTTAACATGTTTTTGTAAGTAGTTTACAGTTTTGGATGCCATTTATGACATCGCTTTAGCTTAGAATATGGTTAAACAATTAATGCTAATTAGGTCATGGAGGAAAATAATTCCTGACATCAATGAAGATGATGATTTTGCTGGATTTCCTGATGAAGTAATAGCAACAGCCGAGTTAGCTCAAATAGCAATCAAGTTTCCGGCGGCAAACAAGTTGATGAAAATAACATTAGCGAGTGGCTTGACTGTAATGCAAGTGAACTGGGGTTTGAGACACTGAGCAATGATGACATTGTGAGGTCACTTGGCAGAGAGGAGGAGAATGACAGTGATAGTGAGTGGGAGGGGCTAGCTAGCAAAAACAAGATCAGACATGGTGCTGCGCTTAATCACCTAGGCTGTCTGCTGGACTATTTAGAAAGCGAAGAGGGCAGTTTGCTCAGTGATAAACTGATGTTGCATAGGCTTTGTTCTAATATTCGAAAAAAAAGGAGAGCTCAGCTAAGAAGCAGCCAACATTAACAGACTATTTTAACAGAGTGTAACCTTTTGGCCATTTTTTGTCAAACAATTTATATGATGTTTTGTGTACGTAAACTATTTTATGTACTTGTATTATTTTTACACTTTTGGATGATGTCTGTAGAATGGTAAATGTGTTCATAAATATTGGATCTAATTTTAACTTAATAAGTTTACATTAAATCCATTATGTACCACATTTTGACTAGTTTTGTTTGGTTTCACAGCAACTAAAAGCAGGAGAGCGGCAACATGTTTGTTTTTTGCTCCCTTTTCGATTGTTCAGTTTTTTAAAATGTAATAGCAAGATATTTGAATTCTTCCTTTATTTGGTCTCATTCCATGTTCCTTTATTTATCAAGCACATGTGATAATTCTTTTATGAATCGATATTTCTTTATCGAAACGTATATCGTTTTGATATACGATTTTGTTTTTGTCTTATTGGTTGCTGTCTCTTAATTGAACAGTATCTTTAGTCATGTTGCTAAGTTATTATGTTCCAATTTTCTTTGTTTTAATAAAATTGTGGCTGTATAGTGACTATTGCCTCACCCTGTATGTATAAGTAGATGCAGGCATCTTCTTATACTCTAATTCCTATTCCTTAACGCTCCTGCATGATTTATTCAGCGTGAGATCAACAATGTTCCGTAAAACACATTGTTTTTAATTTATATTCAAGTTTTATTGTTCAATTTTAAATATAATTGCAATGCAAATGACGACCTATTCTATGCTACATAATATGGTTTACAAAGAATACTTTGGTGTATTATTTATATAACACTACAGTGGAAACCACTTAATAGGAAAACAGATAATGCAAAATATCAGTTAACACGAAATGCAGGCTTGGTCCCTACCGGCGCCTATATGTTTCAATGCATATTTGTTCATTTTATGCGAAATGGTTAACAAGAAATTTCGGTTAACACAAAAATTTTTTTCAGTCTTTGGGAAATAAATCCCCGTCAAATTCTTGGGATAACACAAAATGACCCACTCGTTTCTTAACATAGAAGTATGAATAATCTCACAACCACAGCTGTACCTCCTCCTCCTCCCTCTCTTTCAATAGGCATGGTCATTAGTAGACCTCAGAGAAACTCACGCGCCCCCGTTGAGGGTTGCTACCGAGATTTCCTTGGCAGCAATAAACTAAATTCTAGGAACTACCATCTTCGAATGAAAGGAAGGATTTGTAGGTGCAGATTGTTATCTGTACTGTACCTTCCCTTTCCCAGTCTTTCAATACGCTCAACTCCTCCCTTGCTCTTGTCTCTAGACCCTTATGCAGAACAGTTCTACTCAGTTGATACTGAATTTCCGTGTGAAATGGTTAGTGAATGTGAAACGAATCTGTGAGCGAACTTCTTCTTTCTTTTTCGGGATCGTTTTGTTGTGATTTTATATTTTTATAAAATATAAAAGACCCACATAAAAATGGCTAGTAAAGTGCGTAAGCAAAAAGCAATATCGCTGAAAGTGAAAATGTAGCTCCTACAAGCGGTTGATAACGGTGATAGAACCAAAACGGACATCTGCAAAGAGTTCAAAATTCCTTTTTCAACTTTGTCAACAATTATAAAAAATCATGATAAAATAACATCTGTGTTTGAGAGAAGCATGTTTGAACCGGAATGGAAGCATCTACATACGGCAAAGCACGAGGATTTGGAAGCGGCGCAAGAGCCCAGAATGCTCCAATTTCTTGTTTTGATGGCGAAGGATGATGCTTTGGCATCAGAATTGGGAATTGGATTCAAGTCTAATTCTGGATGGTTGGAGCGGTTCAAGGTGAGGAATGGGATCATTTTTAAGAGTGTTTCCGGTGAGTTGGGAGACGTTTCCCATATGACATCAGAGTGGGTAACTTCTACTTAGTTTATTTATTTTATTTATATCCATGCGGCCTCTAAACAGCCGTAATCGGCCTTTTACAAGGGGCTCATTAACATAATAACAAGGATGATCACAAACATCCATGCCCTAGGTGAAGAAAAACCCACCTAGGCGGGATTCGAACCCGCGACCTTCGGGTTGGCAGGCGAGGACGTTACCCTGCCACCACCGAGGCCTAAATTATTAACAGACATTGTGCCTAAAGACATTTTTAATGCTGACGAAACTGGAATTTTTTTTCGCTGCCTCCCAGAAAAAACTTGAGCTTTTAAAAATGAGCAGTGGTGGAAAAAAATCTAGAGTGCATTACGGTAATAGTAGCTTGCAAATCAGACGGTTCTGAAAAAATCCCGATGTTTATTGTCGGTAAATTTCTGAATCCTTGCTGCTTCAAGAATGTAAAGAAGCTTCCCGTGGAATACACCACAAATAAAAAAGCTTGGATGACGGGAAACATTTTTACAGACTGGGTTAGGGCATTGGACAAGCGCTTTTCACGCCAGAAGTGCAAAATAGCTTTAATTATCGACAACAGCCCTGCCCATCCAGAAATGGAAAAGCTGAAATAAATTATACTGATCTGTGATTTGTTTGCAATTGTGCATTACATTTGTGCATTTTTAATTGTGTATTACACATGTTTATCTGCTCTGTGGCATCTCTCACTCTTGAGATGAATATTTTTTTTATGCATCAACACTTGAGAGCTCTATAGAAAGGGAGGAAGAAGGGTCTTCGGGCCTGGGCTAGTGCTTGTGAGTGCTTGGTTCAGCATCTCTTGAGGACAATATAATGAGATTGAGAGAGAGAAACATATCTGACATCAATGCACAAACAAGCCGTCTTGACCGAAATCATGACCAGAGCGCATGGGAAGCGCTTGGATCGCACAAAAAATATTCTCTTGCCGCCCTGAAGAAGTTAGTCTGCGGGAAGCATTTATGCTGTACAGAGGTAGCTCATTTTTTTCTGTGATTACATTTGTTTAATTTCTAAGAGGTTAAAAGAGTCGAAGTTATCATGGCGTCAACCAGCAGAAAAAGGCAAGCAATACCTGGTGATAAAAACGAGACAGAATACTTACTTAAAAGTGAATCGGAAGAAAGTGTCAGTTCAGACACTGATAATGAGAATCATATTGAAGATAGTGTTCAAATTACTAAGGTTAAAACCTATATTTTTGGCATTTTTTTTGTTGAGTGGGCAAATACAAAAACCTCCTCTTTCTCCTGTCCCTGCACACTTCTAGCATCTTTGTTTATCCTTATTTAAATGTCTTTTCTGATAAACTTATGAGGAAGATGTAGAAATATGTGATAAAGCAGTATACATGAAGTAATCCGTAAACCTGGAATAAAGACATGCGATATAGCGCTTCTGTGAATACTTAAAAT
The DNA here is from genome assembly GCA_028673005.1 of Tanypteryx hageni. Classification (NCBI taxonomy): domain Eukaryota; kingdom Metazoa; phylum Arthropoda; class Insecta; order Odonata; family Petaluridae; genus Tanypteryx; species Tanypteryx hageni. Next base: position 150,606,615 of record CM054114.1, read on the forward strand.
ACTTCATCAAACCGTTTCACCAAAAAGAAATACATAAAAAAATGTAAAAAACCATAGTATAAATACTCCTAGTTTTACGCAAATTCTCAAAAAATTTCAGATGAATCCAATTATTAGGTAAAAGTTATGCATTTTTTTTACAAGTTTACTCCGGATTAGCTAATTCATTTAAATCTCCTCCGACCTCCGGGATGGCTTTGATTTAAATGCCCTCTGCATATGAGGGGTTAAAGAAATTTTGAATATACATTTATAAGCTGAACACAACTTCTATTATAGGTATGCCGCAAAGATAAGAATATGCGCGGATTTCAGCCATGCATGGAGGGGAAGTTCCCTCGGTCATCTTGACTTCCCCCACCCACTACTAGCCCATCCTTCTCCTCCTTAGGTTGTCAGTTCTCACTATTTACAGTTGCTGCCTAGAAGAAATTTTGCGAATAATTGGCAACAGTGCAGTTAGAAAATAACCGAGACAGTGATAGCCCGTGCGGTAAGGAAGGGAAAGAGGGGAGGGCGCAGAGTAGAGTGAGGGATTAGGCCACACCCACTGCGCACCCAAAATGTTCTTTTGATCACGGTAGACCTATAGTTATAAAGTGTTCCGCCAGGTTGTAGCACTCCACTGTTACTCCACCCCCCTCAACAGGAGGTTATGAAACTAACAGCGCTTGGCAAAAGTCATCTCACCTTGTAAAATATCATAGAGATAGCCATTGTAATGTCTGCATGCATGTTAAAACCTCATTCACAGAATCTATTAAAATCGAGTACATTGACTATGCAGACGATTACGCAAAATGCTATGATGGCTTTAGATGCTCAACTGGTTGAATTTTGGTAAAACTTTACATGGAACGTGTATAATTATAAAAATGTAATTTCTTAAGGCAATGTAAATGCTAATTTCATTGGAAATAGTCTTGGATTAAAAATTATCTTGGTGAGGTCACTATTGCTTTATTTGAGCTTTTGTGTAAATGAAGATGAATGAAATTATCATCACTGAATATGGAACAACAACGTGAAATTATTAATTGGAGTAATATTTCAAAATGTCAACAACTAAACCATTTCCCACTTCTTTCTTCGATCTTGAATAACATATTCTAGGCCGTGCATGTATGCCCGGCATACTTCAGCATAAAATCTACGAAATTTACTTTTTTGCCAAAACATGGTGGAAATTTTTGGGGGGGTAGGCTTAAATCCAGGGTCAGCTTCTATTTGGGCAGATACAGTAAACAAAAAGTAACTCAATGTAAAAACCAAACACTTTTTCTTTTCTCATGTCTAATTAGTTCATAAGTATTTCTGACTTTTGAATGTTTTATTTCTTCTATCAAATTTTGAGGTCCCCCTCGAAAGTGAGGCTCTGGACCAAGGCCCATGTGGCCTCTCCCTTAAGACAGCTATGAGTCAAATGATTGGCTATACCAATTAAAGGAACAAATAAAAATGGGACAACAGATAATTGGTACACTAGCATTCCTCTCGCAAAATCACTTCTTGAGATTTATACATTGACACACATCGGGACTATATGAAAAAATAAATAAGAAATCCCACCCGTTCCTTCCAAAGAGTAAGAATAAGGTGTGTAGCAGTATTTTAGGTTTTACGCAAGATATTACGATCATATCTTATATTCCAGCAAGAAATAGAGCAGTGATTCTTATATCTATGATGCATCATGATGCATGCATTGATGAAAGTATGCAAGAGCTAAAAAAACCTGAGATTGTGACATTATATATAACAAAAGGGGGCTTTGATACTTGTGACCAGCTCTGTGCAAAATACAATGTTGGCAAAAGAACAAAGAGGGAGTCTTTAGCTATATTTTTCCATTTTTTACATGTAGCTGCTATCAATGCGTGTTGTCCACAAGGAAAATGTAAAAGAAACAGAAAAAATGACCAGGTGAAGCTTTGTAAAAGTATTGCAAAAGAATTAGTAAAGAAAACACAAATATCCCCATGCTATGATAAATATATTTCTAAGGAACAGGAAATGCATCTGTGACAGTCAGGGTATTACAGAAGAAATTCCAGATCTGTCCCGTTAGAAGGGTCTTCCAGAGAAAGATGCAAAATCTGCCCAAGAAGTAAGGACATCAAGTTACCAACAAGATGTTCCAGTTGCATGGCTTTTGTTTGCAAATATCATATGTTAATAAAATGCTAAGCCTGTGATGAAAACAAAAGTAACTAAAAAAGTTGGATAATATGTTATATTGTTGATAAATACGTAATTCTGCAAAAAAATTATACATAAATATTTTAATACAACTTTAAATATTGATACTGAAGTCATTTACTATAACTACTACCAAAAAAATAATAATCACTCACTAAATTTAAAGAAAACTGCTAGAGTGAACTCAGGTAGCTCGACATATTCGGTAGGACACATCACTTGCGTTGACATATGCTGATGGAATGCATCGAGATGGATGCTGATGTACGTCAATGCAACAGACGTTGATGGATCCAGTGAAAAGATCCCTTAAGTCTATTCACCCGAATCCAAGATGAGGTTTTTTCCAAATTTCATCTTGTGAAAACCGGGGATCGTCTTAAATTCGAGTACAAAGTCATATACTGTCAATACATCGCGGTCAATTGATTGCGCGTTAATTCTTCCCGCTTCAATTCATGGCGCATCAATTCGTCACACGATAAACTCATCATACATCGCTTGACAAATTTGTCACGGGTCAGTTTCGTTGCGAGACAAATGTGTCGCGAGATATATTCGTCACGAGACAAATTGAAAGGCGAGACACCATGACGAATTTGTTGGGAGATGAACTGATGCATGATGAGTTGTCGTGCGATGTATTAACTCCCGATGAACTAACTACAATGAATTGATGCGCGACGAATTGATGGGCAATGAAATGAGCACAAAAACTTGTCATAGAACTGTAAAAAGTATGGTTACATGTTTAATCAATGTTTTTTTTAAACAAATGAAACATAAGATAAAGTAATTGTATTTTTCATTGCAAACTTATGACCCGGAATTCAATTAATAAAGTCTTAATTTAAAAAATATATTTTTTAAATTCTTCTTTATTTCTGAAAAGATTTGTAACAAACCATTTCAATTAATGAATGAACTAGTTTACCTATACAGTTGGTAGGACACGGGCAACGGAATGTTGGCTCACAAGGTAGTCTCTAGAGTAGAGATCCTAGCTTGTGTAGAATAGCGTAAGCATACCTGGGTTAATACTGGATGTTGGTTTCGCTTGTAGCATGACAGCTAAATTGTGCCAAAACTGACCGGTATTGTGCCCTTACCGTTAGTAGGGAATGCTGCATGTAGCACGGGTACAGTATAGGCTGGTAACCTTGCTTACCCTATTTATAATCGTTACTACAATGTGCTATAAGTTTACCTATACTGAATACGTGTGTTCGAAATACACACCAATTACAGTCAGTGAGAAATTAGGTCATAAAATCTGTTTTCTGTTTTTACAGTCTGCTAAAAGGAGGGGTCGTCTTAGATTCGAGGTTGTCTTGGATTCAGGTAAATACAGTATTTGGCTGAATGCTGATCTTCGGTGAATCTCTAATATTATGCAACCACCTAGAGAAAATTGGCCCGAGTTTGGAGTGAAGCAATATATTTAAGATTGCTGTTTATTTATATGTTATATTACAGAGAGTAGATATTTAGATTGTGGTATATTTGAAATGTGAATTTTACTTTGTATTTTAATCAGATAATAACTTCAGGAAGGCTACAACAAAAAGTTGGAAAGCCTTAGACCTCTAATGACATAATGATTCAAAACAACATAAATGGATACAGAGGTATTAATTGATCAGAGATGTAACTTTGAATCGACATTAATCTGTGAGACTTAAATCGCGATATATCTGCAATATCCTCATTATGGCTATGCCAATCACAAGAATAAAATATAAAGCTAATTTCAAGTTAAAAGTTGAACAATTTGTTGAACTCCCAATTAACTATGCTGCAGATAAGGAATTTAGTGCTTATGTAATACTGATGTCCATCTGGAGAAAGAATGAACCCATCACAAAGGAGATGCTTAAGATCATCAAATTCGAGATTTGAATGGAAATACATGTTTTAAGGTCCCCTGAATATGTTTTGACTATTTTCTCGATGATGACTGTGTGTCTGTGAACGGAATTTAGTGGGTGCTCTAACTCAAAAACTATTAATCATGTCAATGCGAAATTTTATATTTAAAATTTTTATGCAAGTCACAAGAATTGATTAGTTTTTGGTAAAAATCAGTCAACCGGAACTGGGTGTTTACTCTTGTCACTTATCCATGTTTTTTTATATTTGCTTTAATATTTGATGAAAGTAAAAGAGCATAAGAATAAAAGTTGCAGGAAATTTAATTTTTTTACAAAGTTCGTTCGAAACATTTTCCCATATAATGCATTGTTTAAGAGATATTTTAAAAACTAATCTTTTAACTGCCACCACCACACCACCCATCGGCGACTATTGTAAACACTTGACGCTTAGTTACGTCTTAGTAATGTTCCTATTTAGTTTCTTAATTGTTGGAGCTTCATGGCTATATCCAATATCAGAAGACTACAGTTTGAGTTTATTTCTGTTCTTTGTAATGTCTTTAAATTTTTCTCTCAGTTCCTTAAGATATTTATTATCATTTCACCTATTTGGAAATTTTAGAAATATTACACGTATGGATATGAGGTAATTAAAACAGAAATAAATTCAAGAGGACTTGCCATTCTTGCTACAATTTATGATAAAATTACAACAAAAAGCAATTCTTCTAAGAAAGGGTCTCAACTTGCCTGAACATAGCTATTCCCAGCAGGATCGTCCAAAATTATAGTAACAGCCTTCCTTCCTTGAATTACTTTGTCAAGCTTCTCAAGGAATATAAGAAAACGATTCTTTGTTCCAGGAATCATGGAATCTCCTATCATTCCGTTTTTTTCAAGCTGGTCCTTTACTGCAGTTAAAAGACCCTCAACAGTTGTGAAACGTCCTCCAAGGGTTGAAGGTCCCACTTCAAGATCAAGTTCCGGAATGAAAATTGAACAAGTCTCTGACTGGAAATAAAAAGAAAAGTGAAAAATGTTCACCAATTAAATTAATTGTTCTATTCAGAAAGCAATGATGAAGAAGTGAAACGATAAAGCTGTTCGAAATATAAAAGAAAGCATCTCACTGAGGTACAGCAAAACTTGGCATGTACACATTTCATGACATATTTGTTAGTTACATATCCTTCAGTGAACACGTTTCACAGACAAATCACCTCAGTCATCCATCTAACAACTTACATGCTTTATTGAAAAAATATAACATTGTATTACTGGTGTACTAGCAACAAGTTTTCCCTACATTCTAATAACCTTATAACATAAAGCTTTACTAATTCATTTACAAAAATCTGATGTGGCCACCACATGACTTTCGCCATACCTGTAATATTACTACAAATTCCAAATAGGTTAAATGATAATAAATATTTTAAGGAACTGCGAGAAAAATTTAAAGACTTTACAAAGAACATATATAAACTCAAATCGTAGCCTTCTGGTCGCAAAGGCAAGAGGCTTTTGGGAGAGGCTGGTGAAGGAAGCCATCAAGATTAGGCTGCACAAAAACACGCTTAACAGGGACACGGGATTGGTTGGGTATGAGGGATCCCATGGTCTAGAAACCTAGACTAAAACCTTCCCCTGGTCCATAGCATGGCCCAGGAAACTTTTGAATTTGACGGCTCTTATGGTGTCCGAGTTATTAGCGCACAAACATTCCCTTTTATATACCGTATATACTTGTGTATAGTTCGACCTCTGATTTCTCGGCGAAAAAATTAGATTTTTTCATATATCTCGTGTATAATTCGACCCTAGCTTTCTACTTACTCTTTTACCCTAGATTTTCGTCAGGATCGACATTTTTCGTTTCGATATCTCGAAGCTCACAATCGAGGTATATAGAACGATCTTGGTTTTCAACAGCTTTTAGTATCATAATAATACTATACTAATAATAAACTGTAAACATCGTAAACCTATTGCACGATCTTGAGAAGAAAAATATTTATTACTTTTTAACTACGAAACGTGACATACAAATGGTAGCAGAATTTCTAGCAAATATACGAAAATTAAGCTTATATAATGAAAATTAATAGACGCATATTACTCGTAAAACCTTTAATAAAAGTTATGTATGACAGTTGAACAAGATGAAATAAACTCATTTTAATTCTTCAGCTTTGTGACTTTATATCATCATTTGGAATTAACAATATTGGAGTAACATAATGGAGTTATCCTTTGGTGGGTTATTGAAGCAGTAGGAAGACTGGAATGTTACAAAGTTATTCATTTTTATCCAAGTTGTTGAAGTTCCATAAAGTAACGTCGTCAATGACACTTTCAATATTATTCATTCCAACTCATGTTGTTATAAGACGCAAGAAAGATATGCATAGAAATCAAGAAAACAATTGGTGAATATGAGACAGGCTTTAGTACTCACGTAACAACATTATGACGACAAAAGATCAGTATAATGGTTACATTAAGAATTTTGGTTAAAATACACTATAACCCACCACAGAACATATAAAAAAATAATGAAAAATACTACTGGGTCGCAATCAAATCAGAATTTTGAGATAATACAGGACAGGTATATAAGTCTTCGAAAAAGAAAAAATGAAAAACACAACATAGTCCAAATGAAAATCGATAAAATTAAAGGTAAATAGGAAGTTTTGGAGCTATATCATAGAAGTTAAGTCAGCGAGGTGGGTGACCAAAAAATATCTTGATTTTTATTATGATATTTTTAAAAAGATAATTTTTTAGATCCGAGATTTTAAACCCTCAAAAGTATTACTCGTGTATAGTTCGACCCCCAATTTTTTTGCACAAAAATTTGGTCTTAAAAACTCGAACTATACACAAGTATATACGGCATTAGATTAAAGCAAATATTTATTTTTTAAAAATAGAGAAGTAACAAGAGTAAACACCCACTTCCGGTTGATGGACTTTCACCAAGAACTAGTTCTTTTCACTTTAACAAAAATGTCAAATATAAAATTTCGTGTTGATCTGATTAATAGTTTTTGTGTTACAGCACCCACAAAATCCCGGTCACAGACATACATACACACACAGACATCAACGAGAAAATAGTTAAAACATGTTCAGGAGACCTTAAAACATGTATTTCCGTTGAAATCTAAAATTCGATTTTTTTCATGAAAACAATACTTTCTCTACACTTTGTATATGGAGAAAGTAAAAACAGAAGAGATAAACATAATTTTAATTGTAGTTTAATCTAAACAATTGATTATTAGCATTAAAATGGAGGAAAATAAAAAATAACTTAATTACAGTTAAGTATGTAGGTACTTGTTCTTGAATGACATTCTATTAGACTATTTTATGAGAATTAAAAAAATATAACTTACAAAAGCAATATTAGAAAGCTGTGAAACTAGAGCATTAACTCTGCACATGCAAAGGTGTTACTTGATTTTGTGTAAATTTCAGACTAGTTCCATTTTTCATACCTACTTATTCAAGAAATGAGTAAAACACCCATTTCAAGATTATGGAAAATTCTTTATTAATGCATCTGCATAGATACATTAACAAATCTTCTGAAAAAGTGAATTAGAGTGAACAAACCAGTAATGCCAAGAAATTAATCTAATAACCACTGCAAAAGAGATAATAACTTTGAACTAACCTTTAACACATCTCGAGAAAAGTCTTCCACACCACCGACTTTCACCTCTATTTTCAATCCTTTGGGTTCAATCCCACCACCTGATTTGACTTCATTTGTACGGTTACCACACTTGTCACAGTTTGTAGCCATTATAACAACCTCCTTAAAATAAGGAATATATGAGATAAAGTTAAGGTCCTACCACCACTTTACAAGTGCGATGATTTTACTTCATCCATTCACAAAATAGAAACATTAAATGAATTATTAATGAACTTGATAGAAAATCATGGAAATAAGGAAGGAGATTCTGGATGGTCAAAGACAGAAGTTACATTGAGGGTAATAAGCTAGTTGGAAAGTTATGCAATAAAAAACATTTTTATTATTTTTTTTTTGCTTGGGGATTTTTCATATCCACAAATGCAGCTGTCATGGAGACTTTCTGGTTAATGAGCACTTTATATTTTTTCTAGGTTTCATCACAATTTATTCGGGAGTACTAAAATCATGCATCATAAATATTGCATGGTTTAAAAGCATTATCAATACATTGGAACTATTATTTTAACAATCTATGTAACTGTTCCGACTTACTGTATTTTCCAGCATATAAGATGCACCAGGGTATAAGAGTTTTTTAGAAGATTTATCAGGAGAAAAGTATTTTGGTTAACCAAGGCATTTAGGAAGGACCATGTCATGTATCATTTCCAGCCATAATATCCGGCAAAATACAGAGGAAATATTACGATGTGATAACAGTTAAATATAACATTGCAGATGAACTTAAGTCGTAAAATAAATAGGAATTTTCTAAAGCAGTGCTGCTCAAACTGTGGGCCTCGATGATGTTTGTGTGTGACAGGAATTTTGTGGGAGCTCTAACTCAAAAACTATTAATCACATCAATGCGAAATTTTATATTTAAAATTTTTATGAAAGTCACAAGAATTGATTAGTTTTTGGTAAAAATCAGTCAATCGGAACTGGGTGTTTACTCTTGTCACTTATCCGTGTTTTTTATATTTGCTTTAATATTTTCAATTCAAAGGGGGTCCCATGATATTCAAGGAGGCCGCAACAATTGAAAGTTTGACAGCCACTGTTCTAGAGCATAAATAATTGCTTCAAGACTTGTAAAGCTAAATATGCCCTCCATGAACTCGGCAGTTATATTAATTAATCTGTCGGAGTGTGCTACACACATAGATACCCTTTACTGATAGTACTTACATAAACTTAAATACAAGATATTTTAATTTAATGGGATAAATAATAAATGGAATGCACAAGTAATAAGGATATGGATGCTTAACTAGTCCTTTTTCTACTGCAGTTCTTTTTGCCTTGTACGTAACGATTTTGATAGATACAGCAATACCTAATAGAGACCTGCATGCCCCCAGTTTACCTGACCCGTGGGTACCCGCAGCGAAAGTTGCGGGTCAGGTATAGAGTGCTTCCATGCAGGTACGGGTCGGGTTTGGACACAAAAGGCACTGGTGCGGGTAAAGAGCAGGTACAAAAACTAGTTTTAATTCCGATTTAATTTGCCTTGCCAATGTACAGGAACTTTTCACATGCCTTTTACTGCTAGTAAAGCCCACCCTCACGGTCAGAAGTAGCGTTATATAGGGAGATACAAATTTGCAATTTATGCAGGTTGGCAGATCACAGGCTTTGTGTATCATGCGTCAAGAAAAGTTTCTGATGAAAAAACGATTCCTTTTATCATATAAATATATACAAAGTTGCAATTGACAAATGATTGTCGATTACGTTTAGTAGAAAAGAATGTAGGGAGGGGTTGAGAAAGAGTGAATAGGGAAATTATGTAGCACAATGTAATTATGACGGATTGGTTTAACCAGTTGGTTTTTCCCATTCATGCAAGTAACATCTATCTTTGTGAATTCACTTTTGAAGAGACATAGTTACATATAAGAGTGCTTATCAACATTCTTTATATGTTATTTAATGTTCAAATATATAGTATTTTTTCATCAAATAATCGCGTGAGAGTTGTATTATTTAATACATTGTTTGTGAGAGAAAGGAAATTGCACTGGTGAGTTATATGTGATCTCGGCTTTTGTGACAGAATATCAATCTACCACATACTTAAAAGGAACCAATACCAGCTGACTGAACGGTATGTAAAATTGTCAGTTATAAGTTAATGCATCATTCAATTATAAATCATAATTTTAATTGAAATATTACTTTTATCTGCCCTTCACATTTGAACAATGAATACTGATCAGATAAGAAGGAAGCCTTTGAGGTTAGAGTACACCCTAAGAAGAAAAGAAAATACCAAATAAAACATTTGGGAAACATGAAATTTTAGATGAAAAGGGAGAACTGATTTCGAAGACAATCGCTTGCAGTAGTTATAAAATGTTTACCCTTATGATAATAGGAGGCTGGTAACATCAAGTTTATTGCGACACAAGTGTGAAAATAACAAAGAAGGCCTGTCTAAAATTACAAATTTTCTTGTGCTGAAAAAATGCGATTTACCAAAATTATCAGCTGAAAAGAAAAAAAAAGGTTTTAGATGGCTGGGTCGAACTTGTAGTAAGAGATTTGAGACCTTTTGAGATAGTGCCAGGAGATGGGTTTAAAAATTTATTAGAAATAATAATGAAAAGGAGCCCAAATCAAAAATGTTATTTTGACTTAGAAGATGTGCTACCACATCCAACAACTATTACAAGAAATCTTAATTCAGTGGCTCAGAAAGCTCGAGAAGAGCTAATTCAAGAAATAAAATCCTACATAGGTACAATAGGGGGTGGGGTCACGTTGGACTTGTGGACAGATAATTAAAAAATGTCAGTTATTTAGGGATCACATTACACTATGTAAAGAATGCCATGTTATGCAATCATATTCTGTGCACTAAACATCTTGATCCTGACGAAAAGAAAACTGGGGAGTATTTAAGGAATGAATTGTTGCTAATTTTAAAACAATACAGTGTCTATAGTAACTTGAAGAATTTTACTTTTGTCAGTTACTGTGGAGCAAATATTAAAGCTTATTATTATTATTATTTTCAATAAAATCAATAGTGCAGCACACTTAATAAATACCGTTGTAGATATTTCTATTTCTTTTAATGAAACATCATTTGCTTTAATTCAGAAGTGTAGAAAAATTGTGAAATATTTTAAAAAATCAGGCTTACAAGGTGCGCTGAAATCTACTTTGAAAGGAGACGTCAAGACACGTTGGAATTTAATTCTTCATATGATCTCTTCAATACTTGAAAATTGGGAGGTTGAAAAAAGATGAGTGATATGATTCGTAAGGTTGAAAAGAAACATTTATTAGTGTTAGTAGAACACCTCAATCCATTCCAGAAAGCATTGATTGAATTGGAAGGGGAAAAATATCCAACAATATTTTTGGTTTACTTGTGGCATTTGAAAATAACGATCATTTAGAAATAGGTTAAACAGAATCTAAAATCATGAAACTTTTAAAAACTTCAGGTAAAACTTATTATTTAGAAAATGTGGAAATTCAGCACATTCATAAAATTTCTGTTTTTCTTCAGCTCCTTCTAAAGAGTTTGAAAATGTTAAAAACTGAAGAAAAGTATGAAATCTATGAGAAAGTTAAAGTAAGTATAGATGACATTAAAAAGGAGAAGGGATATGAAATCTAATCCACGACACCAAATCTGTGTACGCTTGTAGAGCAACCGATCAAAAGGTATAAAATGTCAGACACCTTAGTTCAGTTTATGGATAGAGACATAGTAATTGATCATATTTCTCCAGACGAATTGACTGCATATATTGACTTAAAACTATCTGACAACATTATTAATAATTTTGATTTGATGAAATGGTGGGATAAGCAAAAGAATTGTTTGCCAAATTTAAGTATTTTAGCAAATCGTATTTTTGCAATACCAGCGACCAGTGCTCCATCAGAGAGGTGTTTTTGATTGGCAGGACATGTTGTTAGTGAAAGAAGAAACAGTTTAGGTCCCGCAAACGTGGATCATATCTATTTTTAAATAGTCATTTTTTATCTCAAGGTAGATACTGTTAATTAATATTTCCTTTATTCAATTATTTTGTAAAATTTGTAATTTTTGTAAAAATAAATCATAGATACTTTAAATACATTTTTTCAATCCTAAAAATGAATGTTAATGTACAATTGCATTTTATTTTAATTTATACAAAATAAATGATCGTGACTCAGAAATAATATTTTTATTTTTTCACGATTTTTTGCTACGGATTTGTCTCGAGGACCAGACAGTTAAAAAATATGGGTCGGGTCCGACAAGTAGGCCTTCTGTGCGGGTGCGAGCCTGCGGGTACAGGTTGGGTGCCGGTTAATATTCTGTGGGTACGGGTTAGTAGTCTGCGGGTACAGGTGGAAAATATAATACCCGTGCAGGGCTCTAATACTTAACTTCCTCTTTTCTATACTGTCCATTTCCTCTTCTAATTGTGGCCATTGAAGACCAACCTTACTAATACTGTTTCTATTATCCCACCATCTTCAGTTTTTCCTCATTTTCTTCATTCAGATAATTTTTTTCTGAGGGAGGTGGATCAAAATGACATTCTGCTGCCTGGTTTCTGTGTGTTTTTGTGTATTGAATCAACTGAAGCTCATAGGTAATAGTGTAGGCATATCTTGTCATTCTTGTAGCCATTATGATCTCAATATACATAACGTTATTTATCCAAGATATGTATAAAGTATTTATGACATCTACACGAATTCTACTACATTAATCGAGCTATTCAACAGGCTCATTTGCGAAAAATGACTACCAATTATTCCATTTTGGAGAGGTATTCGTTAGTGTCAGTATTGAGGACAGTAATAATCTTAACTTCAGGGTATAAGATGCAAGCTGATTTTGGGTTTCATTTGTCTAGAAAAAAATGCATCTTATATGCCGAAAAATATGGCATATATATAAACAAAGTCAAAATATGCCACTCACAGTGGTTGGTAACATGAGAATCTTTAAGGACTCTTTCTCCTAGATAAAATGGGGAGCAAAATATTTGCTCTCTATCTTATTGTCCAAAAGAGCTTATTTATCTATAAAAAATGTCTTTATATATTTTTTGCATTGACCATAGGAATCTTCTGTTGTCTAAATAAAATTAAGACTGCAGGAGGAACCAACATATTTAAAATATGAGGTGATACATGTAAAATATCAGCAAATACCCTGCAAGATACGATTGTTTTTTCATCTCAACTGGCCCTGGCGTAACTTGGTGGAATAATTCCATATTAAGAAATAACAACACTATTGGTATTCCATTAAACCTATACTGGAAAATTACTGGTATTGTTCTTTCTTAATATGGTTGTTTTTCATGATGTTTATGAAAATTTTTACATATTTTATGAAATTTTAAATATCTAGTATTATTCACTTGCAATGCGGCTTTTTTATGTTAATAACTAATTTAAGTAATGAATTTCACCTGGTTGCTGACCACTGGCCATGGTATTCATTACTAACTTCCTGAATTTGATAATTCAATCACCTGCAACTCTCTGCTGAATAAATGCAGCATAAACTTTGAAGGATGCAACAGATGGACTAGTCCTCAGAATTATTCCATATTCTACAAGTTAATTTATTTATCAATAATTTCACTAATTTCACATACAGCGTAATAGCCAATTTAAAGTGAAAAATCAACAATAAAAAAGTCGTAAGTACTAAAATGACAATAAAATACAACAAATTTAAAAAAAGAAAACTATACAATAGCAAATATTTGGACAATGCTTATGGTCATTTAACTGTAATGTGTGTGCTTCCAAGCTTAATAAATGATTTATTGATAGGAAAAACGGATCAACATAGAGGGGTAAGCTATTCAAAAGAGAGGGTAGACGAAAAAAGAGAACGTTTAGCAAGGGAAATCCTTGGGGTAGACATATGAAATAGGGAAGAAGACCAGGTAGTTCTACATGGAACTCGGAAATTTAAATAGGATAGTAAGTCAGGATTTTAAGAGGGAAGGGCTTAACTTATAAAAAGGATACTTGTCATTTTCATGTTGGTAGTGCAAGGAGATCCACAATTAGGACAGTTTGTGGGAAAATGTAGAACTTCTCCAAGCAAATCTTCATAAGTAAAGGTTTCAGATTCTTTTAGTATCCCATCATCATCACCTTCTTCAATTTCTTGTTTTTCATAGAGTCCCAGAACATGATTTTGATGCTTTGTGCGTTTGAAGTAATGTGTTGTCATTGCTGGATCTCTTGCAGGAGCATCTGGATTTTCGATAAAACTATTCCCGCTAATATCCTCCAATACCTTTTGAAAAGAAATGCATAAAGCATGGTTATATCTTAAACAATTGACAAACAAATAATGTAACTAGTCAAAACTTCAGGAAAATGAATAAAATGTTTGGACATTTTATTCATTTTCCTGAATATGAAGTTCCACCACGTCAAGGCTGCATCCATCGATTTTAGTCAAAACTTTCTGGTTCCTATAGCACTATTTACATATTGCAAGAAATAAAATTACTACCATAACTATAAATTGATGGAAAGAATGATCACAAGATTACCACACAAGTGGCATAAGCTGTAATGTGGAAATAATTTGAAATCAGGAGTAAAATTCTGCCAGGACCAAGAATTGAACTCGTGTGTTCCACTTGCCTAGTGGATATTCTATCAACTAAGAAAACATCTGGATTCTGAAACAGGAGAATTAGTCTGCCATGATAGTTCGGTGGTAGAATATCTTCTGGGTAAGTAGAAGACCCAAGTTCGATTTTTCTCCTGATTTCATATCATTGCTACCATAGTGATTAATTACAAGTCACTAAATTACCCTAAAGAATAAAAAACATTAATGTAGCATTCGCTATTATACACAGCTTTCTGTTGCATAGATAAATCTCAGGAACAAGAATGAAAATTTGAGAAAAATGCCTTCTTACTTAAGGCTCGTAAATCGAAAGCGAGTGCTACTGTGTGTGAAATGCACTGTAGAGAGAGAGAAAATATTGAATCAAAGTGGTACAGTACTTGAATCAGGGATATTTTTTCCGTTTACAAGTGATCCCTATAATTTGCCGCTCTCCACTAAATTTAATTACCTAAATAATAAATTTAAGGGGCATTAATTCACTTGTGAAAAAGCCCACTCAAATGAAGTGACGTCGTCATTTAAAATAAGTGCAGACCTTTCACTATTATCTAAATTATATGATAGCGCCTACTGGCCTCCTGGGGTATCAGTCCGATGCTTTAAATTTAAAAAATTCAGTAGCTCAGCAATCCTATCTCCAGAAACACTACAATCACTAAACAATCAAGAGAACATAGAAGGAAGTCTATCTCCAAAATCAACAGCTGATGGTAAAGACAAAGAACAAGTACAATTCAATATGGCCATGCGATTAAAAGCAGGGATTAGTAAATCCAAGAAATTATGACATGAATCTTTAAAAATTCTACATATCAACACAGTGTGCAAAGAACAAACTTGATGAACTAGAAGCAGGTCTTACAGACATAAACCCAGACATAGTATGCATCTCTGAACACTGGTTTAAAAAAGTGAATTAGATATAATTAATGTGCCAGGATACAAAATTGTTTCTTCCTTCTGCCGTGAAACATACAAAAATGGTGGGGTCATGCTATTAACAAAATCACCAGTGGCGTCGCGTGCCCATTTAGGTTGGGTGTGCTTTTATTGGGGAGGGGGTTATGCAACCCGCGCTACAAAATTCACGTGTTAATTTGAGCGTACGATTGCATTTTTATCGACGTGTGAAAGTTTTAAGAGAGCATAGCAGCAGCGCTTTTCTTAATTGGTCTAATGCAATTAATCGTAGAATAATTTTGAATACTTTAATTCAGTAACTGATATAATTTTGCATCACGCGCGCCGTTTATGTGAAAAGGGTTAACGCTTCGTTGTGAGAAGATTAGGATATCATTGGCAAATACTAGAGTGAAGCACGAATTATCTGTATTTTTCTACGATTTTTAAATATGTACAACTATATAATACGCACAGAAATCTGAAAAAGTAATCACTTGGGAAAATATTATTTTCCCGATTGAATCAAAGAAAGGCTTAAAAAACTCATTTCACTTACTTATTTATACACCAGTTCCAATCTCCTGTTTTGCCTTAGGAATTGTGTTAGCACATCATCATAAAATGAAGGTCTTTTCTTCAGTTCCACCAGCAATGTCTTTTCAATGGCGAGTGAACTTAGGCCGCATAACCTTTCCTGAGTTTGTGTTCCTCTATAACACGTATGTATTCTCTTCATAGCCGAAAAAGAACGCTCGACTGTAGCAGTAGAACTCGGAATCGTCATGATAAGTTCCGCTAATTTATAAATTTCCTTGAATGCAACCTGAAGCTGATTTTCTTGCATGAATTTTAATAGGTGATGCACTGGTTTCCTCGCAAATTCATCAGAAGAAAAGAGCACTTTTAGTTCATTTTTTAGGCGAACGTAGTCAAAAACTGGTCCGTAGAAATCCTTTAATTTTTCTAGAATACCATCAGGAAAAGTTTTCGCATACTGATCATATCTTTCGCTACAAAGGAGTTGAAAAAACTCAAGTTTCGAAAGTGAAGAGTATCTTTCTTCCATCTCCAGGCACATGCAGTCGACTATTCTCTGGTATAATCGAAGGCACGCGCTCTTCTCCTCTTCTATAGATCCTTTTCGTCTTTTAGGCTTCGACTCCTCAACCGTATGCTTTTCCTTTGCAGAAACCCAAATATCATCAAATCCATGTTCCTTGTCATTCCTAAGCTGTTTCATAGTATCATGCACCTTTTTACAACAGTACAATATGTCATAGGATGATGTTTGCAATATATTATTCAAAACATCAGTATAGCCAAACAGAACAGAAAAAATTTCTAACAGAAAAATTGTTTGAAAATCTTGCAAGAAATACAAAAAACCACGAGCTTTGATTACAGCATCCACGTCCCATTCCCCAGAATTCTCCACAATGTGTTCAAAAAATGCAATAAGTTGACTTCTGTGGCGTTTTACTGTGTTTGATAAACGGGAAGTAAAATTCCATCTGGTTGGTGCGACGGAGGGTAATTTTTTAGCAACAAAATCTTGCAAAGCATTTACTCTTTTCGATGATTTAGAAAAATATGCTGCCAATCCACTGATAGTTTGGAAAAACAATCTACATTCCTTGATATTCGAGAGGCTTTGCTTCAGAACTAAGTTCAAAACGTGAGCGTAGCAATGCGTAAATATTGCTAAAGGATAGGCCTCGATAACTTTACTCTGCAACCCATTAATATGTCCACTCATTACACAGGCACCATCATAAGTTTGGCCGACCAACTTGTCCTTAATATTAAATTCCTCAACTCTGTTTACAACATGTTTAAAAAGACCACTAGACGTTCTATCATCACTTACGTCTGTAAATCCGATAAACCTTTCGTGTGTTTGCCCATTATGGACAAAACGAAAAACAGTTGATAGCTGCGATTTCGACATGACATCAGAAGTTTCATCCAGAAGAATGGCCACAAATGTAGCGGAAGAAATTTCTTTCTTTATAGCATCTTTAACCACATCAGATATAGCATTAATGATATCATTTTGTACTGTGGGAGAAGTTCCTCGAAATATAGTCGATGCCTTTAAATGACTGTCTAAAAGAGGATCATACTCACGGAGCACATTTAAAAATTCTATATAATTCCCTCGGTTGGCTGAATCTTCAGACTCATCATGACCTCTCTAAGGAAGCTCTTGCTTAGCCAAATAACATACAGCATCAATTAATCTTTTTAAAATGTCTCTATTATTCTTTACTTGTTCATTATGACGACTAATTTCAACTTTTCTTTGGCTGTCAATGAGAGTGTCAATTCTTTGTTTTCCAAACATCTTAAGATTTAAAAATGACTGAACATGTGGTTGGGAGCGCTCATGTTTTTGCACTGCTGCAGCTAAATGATTAAGATCGGAATACCCGTACTTATTCCAAACACTTTTCTCTTTGGAGAATAATAAACAAGGCCAACAAAAAAGTCTTGACCGCACTTCACATCCAGTTAACCATTCTACTGGACCGTATTGTGAAACAGAGAAATGTCTCATGTACTCAGTTTTTGCATCTTTGTGCTTGCACAGTAAATTTGGAAGAGGAGGACGAGGCTTACCTTCTTCGACTATGTTCATACAATCCGCAAAAGCTCTGGCAGAAAACGGGGCATTCAGCACATCGTCAACACTGTTTACCATTGTAAATATGGGCAAAAAGTTATAAATTATATCTAAAAAATTATAAATATATGTTAAAAACTTGTCTAAATCGGTGTCATAAACACGTCGGTTCACACCTTACCCCACGCACGCAAAACAGACGAAACTCAGAAAACAAAAACAGCATCTCATGACAAGTAACAACGTTGAATTGGATTGCTTCACACAATAGCCAATCACAACCGCTAACTACTTCTGGGTGCTGTTGTCTCAGCGCACACCCTGCCACGCCTTCTGGACGGTTTAAAACCACAAGGAGGCTAAGAATTTGACCCGCTGCGCCATCTGTACGTATGTTTAAAGGGCTCAAAGCTGCTCGTATTACTTACCGCACACCCGGGCTATTAACGTGAATGTGATACAATGTTTACGCGCCGAAACTTCTCCTCTTCATGAAACATTGTATATTGGATTTGATTTTAGGAATCACGCGAAGCCAGAAAACGATTAGGGGAGTCTTTAACGGGAATAAATGCAAAAATATAATATCTGTGACACTGTGAATCCGTGGGTGTGCACCGCACACCTAGCACACCCTGAATATACGCCCCTGAAAATCACCAATGAGGGGCATAAAACCAGTGAAAGTGCATTCCATTGAACAAGTTTGAGCATGTTGCCGCTATATATAAATCAAAAGTAGAAGTGTTTCTTTTAATTTGTGCTTATAGACCTCCAAATAGTGACATAAATACATTCTTGTATAACCTTGAAAAAATGTTGTGAAATGGTAACTTATGATATTAATGTAATTTTATGTGGTGATTTTAACATTGAACTGCAAACACAAAATACACATAAAATGTTACTCCTAGATCTAACATCCTCCTTCAACTTGATACCTACAATTCATTCTCCAACAAGATTAACCAGATCCTCAAGTACTACAATAGATAATATCGTTATCATGAATTCTTTCACTAGATTTTCAAGTAAAACCTTAGACTTAGGCTTCTCAGAATACCTTGGGCAACTTGTTGAAATTTGAATAGAAGACAACAAATTGACAAAGACGAGTACAAAATACAATATACCCCATCCAAAATTAACGTCTTCCTTCGTCGACTCTCAAACATTGATTGGCACACTGTATATGAAGCAACTACAGTAAATGAAAAATTTAATAATAATCACTTTAATTGCTTATTTCCACTAGTGGTTAAAAAAACAAGTTATAATGCATTGCAAAAATGGATCACTCCAGAACTAAAACAAATGGGTAGACACTTATGTGATCTCCATACCAAAGCAAAATCATCAAAGGATACAATACTAATGACAAATTACAAATCTTTATTAAAACGCTATAACAAGCAAATAATAACAGCAAAAAAACACCACAATGATAACTACCTCAATAATGCCACATGCACTACTTAAACAGCATGGCAGATAATTAAAAACTCATTACAATCAAACAATTCCCTGATTGAGAACTTTCAATTACTCCAAGACAATAATATAACTACAAACCCTTTTGAAATATCTAACATATTCAACAATCATTTCTGTTATTATCCAAAAACAACTCCTAATAAACTTCCAGCTGTAAATAATTCTGAGAATGTAGATTGTCATAACACATCCAACATGCACAATATTCCTGAAACCAGTTGAAAAAATGAGGTTGAAACTATTCTGAAGAAAATAGGCTTAAAACACTCATCAGGAGAAGATAAAGTTCCAGGTTCAATACTGTTAAAATCAAAACAATATACACTACTCCCCCGATATCAGCGAGGGGTACGTTCTGCAAAAACATCGCAGATACCAAATTCGCGGATACTGGGCCTTATGTTTACATTATAAGTTTTAACATTTGATTTCAAACACAATATTAAAGTTTATGTCATTGCTTTTTGATATAGATGTAATTTTGCTGGATCAGCAACAATTACGTCGCCTTTCACGACTTTTTTTCTTTAATTTAGTCAAATTTTAGTGTTCATAATGAAATTGTAGAACTATTGGACGAGAATTCGAAAATCAATGGCAGGAAAATAAATATCCATTCTTTTAAGAGTCGATTTCTGCAAGTTCCATATTCATATCGCAATTTTAAATGATTTTAAAATGCAAATGATAAATGTGCTGCACCACATTTGTTATAACTGTGCAAGCACACAGAAAGAAAGACGGAATTATCTTTACTGTATGATATAGACTAGATAATATCACCTACCTATATGAATTTGAAGAATATTTCATCAATTACATTCGTTCCGGTTTGTCTCAAGTAAAGTTGGGGTTCCTCATACAGTAATTAAAGAAGAATAATTAGAAATAGATAAAAATATTATTTCAAAATAAGGCGCTATATCAATTTCACCTAAATTGAAAATGAATAATAAAAAAACTTCCTTAATCATAAACAGAGAAAGTAAAGAAAATTATTATGCACAAATAAAAATAAAACTGATAAAAAGTAAAATTTAGACCTCAATAAATTTTTTAAATACCCAAACTATAATGTTTCATGGTATAAGTCCTGGGTTTATACAAAATTTAGTGGAAAATAAATGATTAGCACATATAAGTCAGAAACATTAAATTTGGCACATTAGCAAGACCACCACAAGGTGCAAACATTCCACTTCTCTGGCACAGAAGTGAGGCCATTACAACACAATCAAACCATCATGAAATCACAGTTCTGAAATAGCATGACACTACGGATGGGTTTCTTTTTTCTTTGAGTCTCTCACTAATTAAGTTTCTAGATTTTCCAATATAAATTACAACTTCCCATTTGAATTCCTTTAACCCGATTGCCCTAGGTTTTCACTCGTCCTCTCTCCACTTGCTGACTCCGCTCAATTATTTGCGATTGCATTCAGAGGAAGCATTGCAAAGCATTACAATTTGCATACTTAAATAAAGGATTTAGCGATTTAAAAATATATTAATGATAACTATAGGAAAATATGAAAGAAAACAAGATTAAATTAATGTTAACATACCATTTAACTTTAATCAGAGTCGGATATTTCGTGAAGATTAATAGGCTCGCTTGGTTCCGAGTCCATAGGATGTACTGCCGTTGATGTACTATGGCGTTTAAAAACCTCTAATATCATAGGCTGCCTTGCAGAATGCTCCTTCTCTCGGTAGATCTCTATGTATGGAGCAAGCAGTGATTCAAGCCCCATTTTAAATCTTAACCTCCTTTCACAGTTAGGGTCCATATCCATTGCTTCTTGAGCTGCTTGATCTACAAGTTTGAAAAGATTAGAAAGCTTCTTCAAACTCATTGTTTTTACAGGTTTTTCATCATTATCTTCTTTTTCTTCCTCCACCAACTGGTTTCTAGAACACAACTCCTCCACAGTCAACTCTGCATTATGGGCCTACACTACCTCTGCTACATCACTTTCCTGTATGTCTTGAAATCTCTCCCCTTCAATGCTTCTACCAAGGCCTATAATTTCATCCACTGAGGAAGGTGAATCTTTTCCGCACGTAAGAATACCTGTAAAGTCACAAATACATTCAGGCCACAGTTTTTTCCAAGCTGCATTCATTGTCATTTTCTTCACATCATCCCATGCCCCCTTGATATTTTAGATGGCATCCATGATGTTATATCTACGCCAAAACTCCCGAACTGTTGGTTGATTGTGTCCATGAACATCTTCCAGCATTGCCGTCAACGAGCGCCGAAGGTAATAATGCTTGAATGTGGATATGAAACCCTGATCCATAGGCTGGATTAAGGATGTTGTATTTGGGGGCAAGAAACATACCCTAACATTCTCAAGAAGATTTTTAATACCTGGGGAGTGACTTGAGGCAGTCAAGTATAAGCAATACCTTGAATTCAATGTTTTGTTCATGACAATAACTTTCAACTTCCTGGCAAAAATAATTCGTAAACCATTCTTCGAATATAGCGCCAGTCATCCAGGATTTCTTATTTGCCTTCCAGTGTACAGGTAGTGTGCTCTTGTTTACATATTTTAAAGCACGAGGTTTCTCCGAGTGATAAATCAAAAGAGGCTTGCATTTAAAATCACCTTCAGCATTTCTACAAAAAAGTAGAGTTAGTCTATCTTTGGCAGCATTGTATCCAGAAGATGTTTTCTCTTCCTTAGATATGAATGTTCGCCTCGGCATACGTTTCCACAGGAGACCCGTTTCATCTGCATTAAATATTTGCTGTGGCATATATCCCTCTGTCATTGCTTTAAAGTAATTTTGGAACTGTGCAGCAGCAACGTGATCTGCACTAGCAGCTCCACCTTTGAATGTGATATTATGAAGGTTGTGGCATTCTTTAAATCTGTTAAACCATCCTTTGCTTGCACATTGGGTGATTCTTTTTCCTGCATTAGATGGTCCATTCCGATATGCTTTTGGTTATTGTCCCCAATCCATTCCATCAGCAATCGTTCGACTCTTTCCACCATTGGATTTCTGTTTTTTCTTACCTTTTTAGCAGACAATGGTGTTGAATTCTTGATAGATGTTCTTATAGATTCTTTACATGCTCTTATGTTGCATACGGTTGATTCATTAATTCTATACATATGCCCAATGGAAGAAGCTCCTTCACCGCTCTCAATCCGTTTGATGATATCCATTTTGGTTTCAAGATTAAGGACTTTCTTGTTTCTCTTCTTTAGATTACTTTGTGCTGGAAAAATATTATAATTCGGGGAAGACATTTAGGGGTATGAACTAGCACAAAAGTTACAATAAAAATATAGAAATATTAACCCATGTTCATACGCTAGCAGTGTTATAACACATTGTGAGGAAAGTACAGCATGTCGAATGCGTCACTTACTGCACATTTCCTATTACAATACATTTAAAAAGGATATTCATGACAATAAACATTCAACAGTCGAAATGGGTAATTGAGTAGAGGACAATTATTATCTATGTACTGGAATTATCAACTCAATGTAATGGAGCTTAATTAAATAAACCAGTGTATATTTGGTTAGAATGTATAACCCTCGTAAAGGACATTTAGAGAGCTGTATTCACTCAGTTTGGAATTGTATAAAATGTTTCCTCCCTTCCCATTATAAACAGCGTTTAGTTATATTTTAGTTCATACTTTTATCTCTCTTTCTATAAATGCAATTCAAATTAACTCTATGTCTTTATATAACAGTCTTTGCCATCTGGGAATGATAATATTTCTTTTGATAAAAAGTATTGTATTCACCAAGAATTTCTCCATTTTTTATGAAAGAAATCATATCACATTGAGTAAATTACTATAAGCATCGCATATTGGGATGAAAGAAATAGTAGCCTTGCATAAATGATATCAACAACATCCAATCCAAAGGAGTTGAAACAATCTTTGCAGATGACATTTCTCAATTAGTATCATCCCAAACACCCATGGATACTGAACAACCAATAAGAAAATTAGAAACATGGTCAAACAAAAATCTTCTTAATATAAATATCTCAAAAACTACTTATTTACATTTTCATCCATACCAAGCAAGTCAAATTGCCCTCGACATAAACATCAACAATAACTTTATTAAAAAATCATCCCAGACTTAATTCTAAGGCTTAAACATATCAGACACCCTAGATTGGATAACACACATTCAAGCAGTTACCAATAAGGTCAACCACACAATATTCATAATTCGATCACTGCGTGACAAGATTACCATGAGTTCTCTACTCATGCTTTACTATAGTCATATTCACTCAATTCTGAGATATGGCACAATTTTTTGGGGATCATCATTCCATACAGCCAGACTATTTATAACCCAAAAACGAGTCATAAGAGCAATTTATAAGTTAAATAAATACATATCATGAAAATCAAAATTCATAGAAAATAAAATTATGACTCTTCCTTGTATATTCATTTATGAACCCTTAGTATTCTTAAAAGAGAATTCTCATCTTTTTATCCGAAATTCTGCCATATGCAACTACTCGACAAAAAAAAGTGATATACATGTTAAAAGGTACTGCTTAACCCTAACAAAGCACAATCCTAGTATTGTGTTGTATACTTTTTAACTCATTACCCAATAAAATAAAAGACATAAACAAATATATTTAAAAAACAAGTTAAATTGTATCTTGTAAAAAATGGATTTTATAGTGTTGATGAGTATTTACAAAATCAGTAACAGGGCTTAGGTATATATTATGATGTATACTACTACTAATTTCCAATACCATCCTATGTATATTTTTCTGAGCTATTTCATGTTTATTTGTAAACCAACGGAATCAATAAAGAATGAAATTAGTTCATAATAAATCCATTATCAACTTAATATGCCACATTAATAAAGAATAAACCCAAAAATTGAAATATAACACAAAAATATTATTAGGGAAAAAGTAAGTAAAGTACGAGACGTCTAATATACCGATAAGCGAGCTTATTAACACTGCTTTATCTTGTAAGAAATTGTTCCGTAAAAATTAAATCTTCAAAGAGACTTTTGCATATGCTAACGAAATTGTTCAATTATAAGAAATAGAAACGCTTTTACCATATTAAAAAAAAGCTCAAAACGCTCTGCTCAGAGCATAACAGCACTTCAAATTTTGCTGAATTTTGGCGCATTACATCATTTGGTGAGTTGATTTTCTTCAAGGTAGGGTAATATTGAAAATTTTTCTTACATATTACTTACCAATGTGAATGGTTTTCCTGATTTCAGTTCCGTCATTTTCTCCAAGAATTTGTCAATTTCTTCGGCAGATTGAGGGTTATCAATTTTCCTAATAGGCTGCTCTTGTTCTAAGCCATCTATAATTCTCTGGATAACACCTTCGATGGTTGTGATTTCTGCGATTTAAATTATTGCGATATATTACCTTCGTGAAATTAAAAATGACGATCTATCAGGTAAAACTATCATCTTACCTCCTTTCTGAGAATGAACAGGAATTTCGAAATCTAACTCTAAAATTTTTATGGATGCATAATCTGACTTCACAACTTGTCGATTCAAATCGTCAGCAGTTGTAACCTTTAAAGTGATACGATTTCCTTTTTCTTGAATTTGGCCGCCGGGTTGCATTTCGTTATTTTTGAATCCACAGTGTTCACATTCAAATGACATTAAAATGACTTCTTTATAAAATGGAATTTTTGTAAGTAATAATCTTGTTATACCCTGGCAAACATTACATACAATTTTTTAAATCATTCAACTCGTTCTTTAGATACTAATGGAATTGATAAGAAATATTTGATTTTGAAATCTTCATAAAACAGTTATATGTTTCATGACTTTAATTTATACCTACATTATTTTCACAATTAACACACAAACTTTCAATCTCTGATGCTTCTTGCTCGGGATCATCAGCAGCCAAATCTCTGAAAATGGGTTTATGTTCGTCCACACCTTCTTCCATACTGCGCAAGTAATTTTGCTTTTTCCCCCTGAAGTTACTGAAAATATTCTATAATCTTTAATTGCACTTTATATCTACACGTGTAACTTAAAGCAAGTGAAGTTTCGAGCTTCATAAAGTCACTGTCCCAGTTCGCATTGGCCACCAGCTGATTGGAGAAGCATGACATCATTCAGAAATCCTATTTTTGGATTTGAGCATGCGCAGTTTTCGAAATATCCGCCGTCGTAATGTCTTCGTGAATGCGTGATATGACTGTTATTTACTTGGTATTACTAAAACCTTCCAATTATCAACTTACATAATGCACTGGATTTACGCTTTATAAGGTAAGATAATGATTACAATCATTATGGGTTGAAAATTACGCATCAAAATCCTAGATAAATCCACAATAGTGGCTAACGCTATTACAATCTATGGTAGGCTTGGTATCTCATTCATTTGCACGAGATCTCTAGTAGTGGTGTTTATTAGTTTAATTTGTAATATAATTATATTTTATAGTTAAGATAATCATTTAGTAGGTAAAACCACATGATCTAGTTATTTATATTTACCAAAAATAAAAACATCTTGTACTTTCGTCAAGCATCGTGTGATCTTATAAGTTACCGTTGTCTTTTCAGATGAAGCTAATAGGTTAATTTCTCATAATGGGGGCGTTTCTGGAAAAGCCAAACACTGAAAAGTACAATGAACATGGTGCGGGAAACGGTTTACGCTATGGACTTGCTAGCATGCAAGGTTGGCGAGTGGAGATGGAGGATGCACATTGCGCGGTGACAGGGTTACCTGGGCAGTTGAGAGATTGGTCTTTCTTCGCCGTCTTCGATGGACATGCTGGGGCGAGGGTGTCGGATCACTGCGCTGGGCATCTTCTGGAATGTATAATGGAAACTGAAGAATTTCGTAAAAGCTGTAATAACGATGAAGAGCAAATAGATGTTAATTCAGTGAAGAAAGGTATCCACTCTGGTTTTCTGTTCCTCGACCATAAGATGAGGGAGATTCCGGAAATGGCCAGCGGAGAAGATAAATCCGGTTCCACTGCTGTTTGTGCACTAATTTCTCCAAAATTCATTTACATTGCCAACTGTGGAGATTCTCGTGCTGTTCTATGTCGCGGGAGCCATCCAACATTTTCCACACAGGACCACAAGCCCATGATTCCTTCCGAGAAGGACCGCATCCAGAAGGCTGGAGGTAGTGTTATGATACAGAGAGTCAATGGAGCACTGGCTGTATCCAGAGCACTTGGGGATT
This sequence comes from Tanypteryx hageni, assembly GCA_028673005.1. Taxonomy (NCBI): domain Eukaryota; kingdom Metazoa; phylum Arthropoda; class Insecta; order Odonata; family Petaluridae; genus Tanypteryx; species Tanypteryx hageni. The sequence goes on from CM054114.1 coordinate 150,633,290, forward strand.
ACGAGTACAAGAATGTGGAAGGGAAAGGTCCTTGCGAGCAGTTGGTATCGCCCGAACCAGAAATTTTTGTAGAGAAGAGAGACCTCGAGAAGGATGAGTTTCTTGTCTTAGCTTGCGATGGTGTCTGGGATGTTATGTCGAATACTGACTTGTGCGACTTCATACGCTCGAGGTTGTTTTTGACAGATGATCTTGAGAGCATTACCAATCAAGTGATTGATACCTGTTTATACAAGGTACAGATATATTTTTAATGCTTATTAAAGTGAAAGCATTTGCCCGAGCTTTGTTGTCTATTTGTTGTGTTATTTTGTAATTCCAGGGTAGCCAAGATAACATGAGTATTGTGCTAGTCACTTTTCCCGGAGCTCCCCAACCATCGGCAGAGGCTATATCCTTGGAAAAACAATTAGATGCTGCACTAGAGATGCGAGTCAAAGGTAAAATATTTGAGGACTGGCTTTTTTATAAAATAATCTGAGATGGAAAATTTTCACTTTTGGTATTATCGCTCTTCTGGCTTCAAATGTGATACAACCTTCCCACCTTAGAACATTTTTCAGAAAAAAACAATGTCTTATAGAGATGGACTGGAATTAATTTTTGCCAGCCCATGCTGGAAATGCAGAAAATAGAAATTCACAGGAAATTATTGTCAGTAGCTTCAAGCCATAACTAATGAATAATTAGGATGCATTTCATAAGGGATGATGTAAGATTATGGCTGGTTGCCTTATCAGTTTGCATCAATTCTTTATAGTTTTAACCAAAAATATTTTTCCCCTTTTGTAATTTAATGCATTTGACTCTATAGAGAGCTAATAAGATCATTATGATAGTAAGAAAGTTTTATATTTACAGAAAGTGGCATTCAATACATTGTCTATGCCATAAAGTGATATAAGTTTAAATGGCCGGTCTTCTTAGAGGGGTGGTTAGCATGTCTAGGTCCCAATGTCGCAGGTTTGAATCCTGCCAAGGGCAATGTCATATGTATTCCTCATTACCATTGTCGCGCTCATTGTAAAAGGCAATAAGTGCTGTTTATGAGCCAATTAAATATAAATAAATGTGAATTCCAAAGATTTTAATAAAGTAATAGAGATGCTATTGTAAGTATTGCAAAGTAAACACTAAAGTAAATGATATTAGGAATTTTTGTAGTACTAATAAGGTTAGGGTTCATTCAGTTGGTGAGCTTAATTGGTTAAAATATCCATAAAAATACTACAAAAAATGCATGCATAAATTTTATGTATTTTGCTTGAAACATTTTACTAAAAATTGATGAAATTTCAATATGATTAACCATTGACCTCTATATCTTTCTCGTACAGAATAAAATTATTCAATTCATTTAATTTATATTCATTTTATCATTTTTCATCAAATTTACTTTTTTATGTATATCCATCATTCAGCTAGTTACTCCAGCTCCCATCTTATTTTTCCATGTCTATTTATATCTGATCCTCTATCTTTGGTCCTATTATATGTTCATCCTTAGATCCCTTTCCAGCATCTCTCAATGTTTTCTTTCTATTTCAATGGTTTTCACAAAACCTGCACAACTATCATTAACACCTTAATGCCGTCAGGCATACTATTACGTCATGCAAAAACTGTCTAATCGGCCGTCAGGCATACTATTACGTCATGCGGCAGCCCTAATTTATTTTATCTTTTGACGCTTGAAACTTCTTTAAATCTAAATAACCTATATATATTTTGAAAGAGGAAGCTTTGTACTTCCTATCTATGTTTGTCCTGTATTTTTTTTCTCTATTATAAAATATATAATCAACGTTGAATTTTGCGATAGAATTTTCAATTTTGCTATGATATGATGGTGTTTCTCCGTATAAAAGTCGCTTTTCAATGCAGCAAGGAACCTTTCCTTGGTGTTTGAAATGCAATGTAGGAACTGTGTATCATTTCAAAGGAGAGCACGTTTTTTCTCCTCTTTTTTCCTGGAGGAGATAGTTGGCTTATGTCATGCGACAAAGGTCTTCGTCGGTATGTAAAGAAAGAAAGGAAAACATCTTATGTCTGTCTATGCACAGCTTATTACAAATGTTTACAATGCAATTGATGAAGAATGGACTTAGTTTTAGTAAAAACATTTCTGTAAACATTCCCTTCCATTACCGCGCGATCCTTCGTTCATCGCTTCATAGGAGAGCGTCAACGTCAAAACAGCTGATTTCAAAATCCAAGGCCGACATTCTTCTAATAATTTAGTGCCACGCCTCAAAGAGAGGCATTTTGTGAGAAGGATAATATCTGTCATATAATTTTAAAGACCTTTAGAATTTTATTTTAATCTCGACGAAAATTGCGGGGAATTGAGTATATCTAGTTGGAAGTATTTGTTTACATATAATATACGTTTAGTTTTGTGATAGAATTTTAGTTTTTACCACGGACCTACGGATTTTCGGTTTCTAAAGATGACCCATAAATACCTTAGGAAAGGGAACCCACCAAATTGGGTTCCTTTTCTTTTTGAAAGAAGACGAGGTCTGTTTTCCTCTTCAGATAAGTGCTTCGCTGTTGTGCTAGCAGGGCCAAAGTAGCGATGAAGCGAGTAGGCAAGAAGAGGACACACCAGCAAAAATCACGAAAAGCTCTTCCATATATTTACACAATAGATTACTAGAAGTGTTTACTAAGCTATAAGGCATTTCTTGCTGAATCCAATTACGCATGTGTAAATTTTCTGAAAATATTTGGGAAGGACCTATAAGCTCAAGTTTTCCGTGTTTTATACAACGTCATATCTCCCTTTCCTATGAACGAAATGCAACCATTTCTTCTATGTGACTTCTGTAATGACTAAGAATGATGACTGTATAACTAAAACGTTTATATTATAAATAAATCATCTTTTAATAAATCAATAATACTACATTTACTTAAAAATTTCTAGTCAAGACATGAAAAAGTTGAGATGTGTAAAACTTTTCACCTAATTGGTTTAGATGGGTAGACTTGTAGAATAAAATAGTTACTAATTTAAGCTATTTTTTTATTAAGATTGCACATCAATATCTTCTATAGATTTTCCGGAGCTGAATGTTATATATAAAGCGCGAATGCATGCCGGAAAATTGGCGATTGGTGTACATTCTCTTCTACTCCAACAATCTTTGTATGTATATTTTAGGTAAAATAGATATTTACAAATTTCATGTCTTTCATAAATCCACAAAAATTCAGAAAAATCAAGAGAAAACTTCCCAAGTTATGATTATTTTAATATTTTCGAACGTTTTTACAACGCATTCCTGAAAATTTAAAAACCTCATCCGGCCGTACGGGTGGGATTTAATAAATCTCCTCCGGGCTTGAGGGGTTAAATAAAGCTTTAATCATGCACTAATTATGCATCGAATTGAGAAATTAGTGTTTTGATAAAATAGTGATCTAAAGAAGAGGTGGCATGACTGTGGAAGAAATTTACAGAATTTTATATTTTGCCAGCTTATATGATACCTTGGTGGTATGAGTTCAAATGCATGGTTCCGGAAAACTGACACGAAATGCAAATTTCCCATAAGACACCATGTTATTCTTGAACCTTTACTCTTCACACTTTATATTGATGACTTAGTTAACACTATCAAAAGTCATAAGTGTGACATCCTCCTTTACGCAGATGACTGTAAGGTTTTCAAGCAAATTAATAATTCGTACGATAGCGACTGTCTGCAAAATTATCGTTCGAAGCTTTCCGACGTGTCATATATGAAAATTAACTCCAAATCCTAATAAATGTTTGGCCCTCTCTTTTACTCTGAGAAATGAGCCTATCGCTACTTTCTATTCTCTTAGTGATACTCCTATCCTAAGGATCTTCTCTCAAAAAGATCTTGGTGTAACTTTTGATGCAAAATTATCTTTCTCTCTTCACATTGATAAAACCACATCTAAGGCTATGTCTATTCTAAATGACCCCTTTACCAATTTAAGGAGATAAATGACCCTTTAGCTCTTAAGGCCTTCTTCTTAGCCTTCCTTCTCCCAATCCAGGACTACTGCTGTCCCGTGTTGGCCACAGCATCTCCGACTAAACTCGTGTCTTGATCGTTTGTTGAATTTCTTTCTTGCAATAGCGAGGAACCGAGTTCCTGCCTTCCGTTCGCTAAGTAAACATCTTCTTGCCGCTCTTAAACTGTGTCCTCTGAATCTCAGGAGGCAATATTTTGATTTTCAATTCCTTCACTCTGCGGTGAATGGTCTCTACAGGTCCACTGATAGATGATCACTTTTTTCTCTACGTGTTCCATCACGTTCCACTTGTTTGAGTTCTCTTTTTCATCTTCCACCTTTCCAGCCATCTATATCTCCAAGGTCGCTCTTTTATCGCATTCCTTCCTCATTTAACACATTACTAAATGTGGCACCCTTGTTGGATATTTCATGCAGGTCCTCGCTCCTCCGTGCCACCTTGGGCGGCAAACATCTCCGACAATAATGTCTAATCCTTTGAATTTTAATTACGTCTATCTTATGCTGTTATTATGTATTTTTAATTTGCGTTTTCATATGTATTTTTATGTATTTTGTTTATTTACTTTTAGTATTTTATATGTATATTTATATTGTTTTGGGTGTATCCAATGTAAAGGCCAATGTGCTGTTTTTGGACCAAAATAAATTAAATTATTACGAGAGAGTGGCCAACCTAAAAAATTCATTTTTTTTATCATAAATTATGCAGTTTAACAGAAAATAAAAGAAAACGTAACCGCAAATGAAAAACCTAGCATTATAAAGTAAAAAACTACTTTTAATTACCTTCAAAACACGTAATAGCAAATGAAAATCCAGCATAACAAAGCAATTACACTTTTTTCCGCACTTGTACAGTTTACCTCCACAAAATTTCGCGTGTGTTTTTCGATCTTCTTTTGTTTATTCTAAGGAAATGGTTTAATTTAAATTCAACTACTGAAATGGAATGTTGAGTACATCATGCACAAATATTTTCCTGGATTCTGCAACAAACCTTTCCAAGCCGGAAAAAAAACTAGCATTAAAAAGTGGTTCCATTTCTTTTACTAATTACGTTAGAAATGCATAACAGAAAATCAAAACCTAGCGTAATAAATAACATTTCTTTTAGTAACTGCGTTCAAAATACACGGCAGAAAATCTTACGTTACAAGATGATAGCAATTCTTAGATTTACATTAAAAATTTGTAATAAACAATGAAAACCTAACAAAACAACAGTTCCTTAAATTTCATACAAAAAACAACAACATTAAATCATTAAATATTTCGGTCAAAAACCAGCAACCACATATGCGAAGAATGAATATTTTCAATGTCATATTTACAAAGTTGTAAAAAACTAAATGCGCAGGACGCTTTTCCATTAGCCAATAATTTCTAATTTGGCTGCTAGATGCCAGCAACTTCGACTGTTATCGAAAGTAGTGCCATTGGCAGTTAATTTTATACTGGGCTACAAAAGAATTAAGCAGATAATTATCATGTTTGTTTACTTTGAAAACTGTTAATAATGAGCATTATCTAATACATATATTAAAGAGAATTCTGTCCTTCTTTCTGTGTGTTTGCACAGTTGCAGCACATTTTTCAATTGCATTTTAAAATTACTTAGAATTGCGATATAAATACGGGACTTGCACCAAATGATGCCTAAAAGAATGGGTATTCATTTTCCAGCCATCGATTTTCGAATACACATCAATTCATTCCACAAATTCATCATTAACACAAAAATTCAGCTAAATTTTAGACGAAAAAATTTCGTCCTAAAGGGCGACGGCATTGTTCCTGATATAGCAAAATAATGTCTATATGTAAAAGCAATGACATGAACTTTGATATTGTATTTGAAATCAATTGTGAGAACTCTTCTTATATATTTTTAATGTATTTTAATCGAAAGGGAAGTAATGATGGCTTAATTTGAACGATAGGTTTGTTTACAGCAGTGCCATTCTAAGGCGTGGAAGAAATGCCAAAGAACATACGACCGCTAATATTTTAATTATCTTTTTATTTTGTTTACCTTGACGACAAAAGAACATAGTAAGTAGCTTTTTTAATTCACACATTTTTTGTAATCACTATAAATGCACCAGCCATGCGTCAAATATCGTACTTAATTATCGAAAGAAATTAATCATAATCATTGTCAATATAGTAATTTGTTTTAAACTGCCCAATAAAATTTGCAAACAAAAAATTAGTTTCAATGTACTCGTGAAGTATCTTCCTATTTGAAATGTTGAGTTGTCCATCATTAACAATGCATTGGAATCGTTTCTGACTTAGTTTTTACACTATGTGTTTATTTGTTTTAAATTTACATGAAACTTGGCACACAAATTTTCAATCGGTTTTTGTCCTTCATGATTTTGTTTCATTGCAACCTCTTTATGAAATGTCGAAAAATCGGAAAAAATGAATATAAACTTAAAATATAAGGGAGGAGAATGGAAGAGACAAAAGGAGGAAGAATGGGAAGTGCCTTAAATTTAATATTTAATCCATGCACACTTGTCATATTGATGGGCTTTTATACTAGTAAATGTAATAATGTCAATTTCTAGGGTACTAAAGTTTAAAATGAATTTAGAAACAAAAAATTTGGGGGAGTTCATGCTTGTTGGCATCGAAAATTCAAGTAATATGCGCGAAACACAAGTAATGGTCACTATTGCTGAATTATTTAACTTATTGAAATTTTGTGCGAACCAAAATTATTTCCTATTCGATGGCAAAATTTGTAGACAAACCGAAGGACTTGCTATGAAATCCCCCCTCTCACCCCTCTTAGCAGACATATTTATGAAGTACTTTGAAGAAAGTCTTTTTAGCTCTGGCTTTGCATTGCTTAACAGTATACAAGGCTGGTACAGATATGTAGACGACATTTTGTGTCTCTGGTCGGGAACAGATCGCCAACTTCATTTTTATCTCACCTTAATACTCTTTGCAATGCCATCAAGTTTACAATTGAAACAAATTAATGGTTCCCTCAGCTTTTGGATTTATCTTTGTATTTTCATCAAAATAAGTTAGTTTTCTATATTTTCTGTAAACCTAAATACCGTAAATACCTGCGTATAATGCACTTTTTTCGAAATATTTGAGTTAAAAATTAGGGTGCATGTTATATGAGGGTACATAATCTTCCTATTTTCATTTGACCCCATATTTCCACAATTTCGGCACATTTATCACTGCTTGGGTATCCTCATATTGGTGATTTTTACCAAAAGTAAGATAGATAATAGTAAAAATTTATTAACTAATTCTATAAACATACATTAATTAGATATGAAAAGAATCAATTCAGTATTTATTCGTTTTAAAAGCCAAGAAATTCTTCGTCTTTTGACCATTTTTCTTCGATGTTGTTATTGAAATCGTCATCTTCGGTATCTTTTGTATCCTCTGTTGCCATGGTGCTGTCATCGTCATCCTCCCACACCATATCAACTTCACTACTATCTAAACTATTACTGATGCAACATTTCTTAAAACCTTTTATAATAACATCCGAGGACAATTCATTCCACGTATTCTCGCATTTCACTGTGTATGATTTGCTACATTGTAAATCACCTTTCCTTTTGTTAACACAATGATGAGCTATTTTACGCATGATGTCACCCTACACCTGCGCCCAGCCTGGTGGTGAGGTACTGGTACTACTTACAATTAGAAACAATGGCAGCTGATGCCTATGAGTTCGCTGGGAGTTGATGCTTCTTGTAGAACTAACATCAAGTTATCGTTCCCTACGTTTCTCTCAGCGTTCATACAGGATTTATTCTTGATTCGTAGAGTCTGTAGTTAATTATGGTTATTTGCTATTGTTTTTACGTGCTCCAGTGTGTTCTAATAAGGGTAAAACTGAAGGTTGGGCAAACCCGTCCACCTCAGGCGTGACAAAAACATGTAAAAAACTTCGACATAGGATTATCGTCATTCCTTCGTTTTATTAGCTCAAACACTGTTATATGCCATATTATGAAATTAATATAATTCGATTTATTGTGTATGTCCTAATATCACCTTGTAAGTAAACATAGAGTATGTAATGATTGAGTTAGCTGATGTTCCTTGGGAACGTTATTCGAAAATTTCATGTCGCACTTTCATTATGTTACCAATACAATACCAATAATTCGATCATTGCTTTAGACCACGTTACACCATCTACTTTATTCTGGAATGGTAACGCTAAAAAAAATCGCGCTCTACGCGGATATATAGAAAAATCATAGATTATGAGGCTGAAAACCCCCCTGCGTGTTATACGAGGGTGCGCATTATACGCGGGTATTTACAGTATACTGATCACGTCATTCTCAATCACTCATCCCACCACTTTTCCCATAAGCATGCAGCTTTTCATTCAATGCTCCATCGCCTTCTTATCATCCCTCTTTCCATAGTTAATTTCAACATTATAAAACAAATCACCTTTAACAACGGCTACAATAGCCAGCTGTCAAATAAATTAAAGAAAATCACTTCACAGAAAATTATTTCCTCTCCCATAATTCCTAGCAATTCTAAGCACTGGTGCAGACTCCCCTTCATAGGCCCCTCTCTCCTACAAACTTCCTTACCTTTTCCCTAAATACATCAAACCCGCCTTCTTTTCCCTGATAACTTATGCCAAACTTTTCCTGAATACTAATGATTCCATATCTAATTTATCAAAAAGCGGTCTCTATAAACTATCTTGTGCAAATTGTGATGCTATTTACATAGGACAAGCTGGAAGAAGTTTTAAGAAGAGGATTGAGGAATATAAATGTTGTTTCGAGTTGAAAAGCGCATCATCACAATTTGCTAAGCACCTGTTTGCGAACGGCCATTCCAGTTCATTCATTCCCGAGTTTCTTCACTTCAAATAAAGGGCAACAGACTAGACCTCTTAGAGCAGTTGGAGATTGTAATCCATGATGTTACAGACAATGTTTAACTTACTAATGAATTTGTTTTCTCCAATCACTCTCCATTGTTCTCTTTACTCCTTTTTAACTAATTAATTTATTGCCTTTTTACTTTGCAATTTTAATGCCTTTTTTGTAACTTCTGTTAATTGTTTCCATTTTCTAATTACTAACTTGACTTGCATTACTGTTATACATAACCGTTCCAATTTATATCATTCACTTTGAAATTTATATTTTTTAATTTTTTCAAATTATCACATTACTGATTGTGTTCTCCCTCCTGCCTATTATTATTCATTTAACCCTCCTACCATACCTCCTCCTTCCTTCTCCGTATATACGAGGTGCTACCCAAAAGTTTTGGGAATTTGAATAGCGCACGCGAACCGCTTGTAGTACGGCCACTCGCTGCTAAGTAGTGCTGGCAGTATCATTTGTGAATAAGTGTGCAACGTGGCAGCTGCAGCTTTTCCAGGTCATCTTAAAAAGCTTATCGAAGAGAGGGGTACAAACCTGAACAAGTTTTTAATGCTGACGAATTGGGCTTGTTTTGGAAGAAGATGTCTTTGCGAATATTCATCTCCAAAGGAGAACGTTGGACACCTGCATTTAAAGCAGATAAAGACAGGTTAACCCTTTGTGCCAGGGGATTGCGTGGTTAAGCCGATGTTGATTTATTGTTCACTGAATTCTCGTGCGTTGAAAGGGAAAAATAAACAAACTATGTCTTTTCTAGCATTCAAACAAGAAGACCTGGGTCACCGAAACAATTTTTATGGATTGGTTTCATAATTGTTTTGTTTATGAAGTCGAAAAATATTTAGCTTAAAAAAATTTGGCATTTAAACTCTTTATTTTTAGATAATGCACCTGGTCATCCACAAGGTATTCAATTTGCACATCCGAACGTCGAAGTTATCTTTCTGCCCCCAAATGCAACTTCACTTCTCTAACCCTTAGACCAAGGAGTGATTGCTGCATTCAAGAGCTACTATACTCATGGCACATTCTGCTACATCTTAAATGAAATGGAACATGACCTCACTATGACTCACCGAATGCTGGAAAAATTATACCATTGCATACAAAACATTAAAGAGTCAATTAAAAAGGTGAAACCTTTGACTATAAATGCATTTTGGGGAAAATTGTGGAAGGAATCTCTCATTAACTTGGATGGATTTCTTTCACTTGTTGTAGAAGTGAAGATGATTGCAAGGATGGCACATAATATTTTATGGAAGGGGTTTGAGGATTTGTAACCAGAAGAGATAGTAGAACATATAGACTTGCACAATGGAGAGTTAACTGAAGAGGACCTTGATGAACTTGTTCAGTTTAATGATGAAAATGATGATGTGGAGGAGGATGTGACAACAAAGTCTAAGTTGAATTTGAAAAAATTGGCAGGGGTAATGAAACAGGCATCTGAACTTACGGATACGGTGTTTGATGTTGAACCAGTCATGGAAAGAAGCATTAAATATAAGAGAGAGATATGGAATATTTACTAAACCTCTATAGAGCGGCCTACAAAGACCTTAAGAAAAGCCGAAGCAGGTGCCAATCACAAGCTACTTGAAGAGAAGCTTAAATGCTGTCTCCAAAAGTAGCACCACCTACGCTCCAAGTTCTCCTCATTCATCAGCTGGATCACCAATGGATGGATGGATCACATTTCCAATGCCGTAATTATCATTAGCATTAAAGGGACATCAACACCATTATGAAAGATATTAGTCATTATTTATTTATTGTTTTTATGAATGCATTAAATTTTAAATAAACTACCATATTTACTCGAATTATTCTCGCAATTTTTCCTTAAAATAGTGCAAATAAAACATTGGGTGCATTATTATGTTGGCTTTAAAGGTATTAAAGCCAATATAAGTATTAAATAAATGATTAAATGGAATGTAGGCATCATAAGTTCTGTTTGGATCATCTTGTTTCTTAATTCCACGTCGAGAAGTAAAGATTTGAAAACTGCAAGCTATCCTTATTAATACTAAATATAAGTTTAAAATACAATAACAACGTTATTATTATATAAACTGGGGGTAGCTGGTCCCCTAACCATTTATCCCATAAGCCTTTAGTATCTATAATCACGGTTTCTATATTCACAGCATTTTTCAGGAACCTAACCCCTGCGAATATGGAGGGATTACTGTAAACAGAGTCAAAATGGTCTGTCATTCCATTTCTTACAATGTAAATATAACCTGAGGCTAGACTTAATCGAAAGAAATTATGATAATGTTGGATGAATAGTTAACACATTCGCTATCTTCCATATATTGGTGATACTTCCCCTGGAGCCAAATTTGTAATTCTAGTTTTCTTTTTTAAAATCACCTTAAAATAAAATACAAATGTTTCAGTCAATGTTATGAATTTACTATAAAAATAACACATCTACTAAACAAAATAACATGCAAACAACGTCCTAACTAATCCAACTTCAAAATAAAATTTTTCTTTTTTTTAAAGATATATAAAAATTCTAACAAGAGTGGAAAGATGCACACATCATGCATGCATGCATGCGAGGTAGAGGTGTTCTTTACGATTTATGCAATTATGTCAAAAAGGATAAATATTAATGGCTTAGTATAATGTCTACACACTGAAATGCCAGTAGTGATGCCAAGGAAATATCGAATTTTTTATTCACCAACTAATTTCCTAATCAGTTGTAATTAATAAAACAATCGACAATTATTTAAAACTTACCTCACTCGAATTGTAATAATATAATCTTCATGTTCATTCCTTCGTCATAAATTACCCATTTCTTTTCACTTAAAAACATTGTGTATACATAACAAAAATAGACATTTACGTTCATTTCTTCGTCATAGATTATCCATTTCCATTCATTTTCCAAATGTTGCATGCATATGAAAGAAAATTAAACTAATTAGGTATTTACAGCGGATATTGTTTACATCAGTTGTCACGAAGTTTGTTTTTGTTGGCTACAATTAAAAAACAAGAAATTTTTTCTAACATTAAGTCCCAAGTAAATTACTACTTTAAAGTTTGATTTTTTTGAAATTGGCTACTCCTTCAATAAAAATGTATTGAACAAAACATATGCTATTTCACTAGTTCTACAAAGTTGTTTAAAGACTTTTGTTATGTTATATTGTACGAGATATAAAGAAAAGTTAATTTTTTGTCACCAGTAAAGTTGCACTCCGGATTAGGCCACGTAAACTATTTATATAATTTTCTTAGTTTCTTTGCCCGTCCTAAATACCAAATTTCATCAACATCCACCCAGTAGTTTCTGAGATAAAACATGCAGATGGACACGACATGACCATAAGGCATTCTGTTTTTACTTTTGTAAAGAAGGCCTAAAAAGTGAGAAAAAAATAGAAAATTGTAAACTAGTGTCCGTTTAAAAAAAGTAAGATGCAAAATTTCTCAAAAAATAATAGAAATATCATAAAAGATATATACCGCGTTTCTCAGCATATAAGACGTGCCGAGGTATAAGACGCACCCCAGCTTTTTAGAAGATTTTTCAAGAAAAAGTTATTTTGGTTCACCAAGGCATTTAGGAAGGGCCACGTCGTGTATCATTTCCAGCTGTGATTAAGTCCGTATCCGGCAACATTTACAGAAATTATTATGGCGTAATAACTGTTAAATATAACATTTTAGATAAACTTCATTCGTAAAATAAATAGGGATGATCTAAAACTTATATAATTGCTTCGAGACTTGTAAAGCTAAACATGCCCTGCGTGAACTTGGCAGTCGTATTAATTAAGCTGTTGGAGTGCGTCGCATAATAGATGCCCTTTACCGATAGTACTTACATAAACTTAACTGCAAGATATTTTAATTTAATGGCATAAAAATAAATGGAATGAATATGTAATAATGATACATATGCTCAACTAGTTCTTTTTCTTCTACAGCTTTTCACCACTGTACATAAAGATTTTGATCGATACATCAATGCCAAAATTCCTCTGTGCTATTGTCCATCACTTCCTCCTCTAGTTGTGGACATTTAAGATCAATCTTATGAAGACTGTTTCTCTTATCATGTCAGCTTCAGTTTTTCCTCATTTTCTCCATTTTCTGTGGGAGGTGGACCGAAATCGTGCTGCTGCTTGGTTTCCATGCGTTCTTGCATATTGAATTACCTAAAGCTTATAACTAATAGCATAGACATATCTTTTCACTTTTGTAGCCAGTGCGATCTCAATACACGTAACGTTATTTATCCTAGACATGTATAAAATATTGATGGCATCTACACGAATTATACTGTTCCATGGCATTAATCTCGTTATTCAATGGGCACATAAGAAATTAAAACATTGCAAATGCGCCGAAATTGTAATCACTGTGAGCGGACATGTATTAAAGTGTAACAATGAAAATGCATCATTGGAATTCATGTTGCATAAGTTATTAATGTATATATTAACAAATTTTTCTCTATTAATTATTAATAATGTATATTTTAATGTTTTTGCAATGAATGACTGCCAATTATTCCATTTTGGAGATGAGTGTGCTCGTTAGTGTCAGTATTGAGAACAGTAATAATCTTACCTTCGGCGTATAAGACGCAGGCTGATTTTTGGGGTCATTTTTCTGGAAATAGTGCATCTTATATGCTGAGAATTATGGTATGTCAAAATGAGTAAGATCATACCATCCAACTTTTGCAAATAAATATATAACATTTAAAATCTCGCTTGAAGACTACTTGCGAAATCTGCATAAAAACGCAATAAAAAGAAAAAATGCTGCTTGTTTGAATCTAAACTTTAACCAAGCGCCTTTCTTAGGGACATATCTCTCACCATAAAGCCAACGGATCCAGTGGTATAGGGAACTGCATACATTTGCGATGCACATGTGCATCGCCAGCCCACTGCAGTTGCTCAGCTTGACACACATATGCATCAAAAGCAATGAGCATGTTAATAAAGACAATTGTTATGGAGAATTCTATTTATATGCTTGTTTGTACTTGAAAAATATGTTAAGCTGAAAATTGGAGATTCATTCATAATCAGGAGGAAGTTGTGTTATTAAAAATTTACCATATTTCTCTATATTAATTTACAGAACTTGTGGAGTCCAAAGAGAAAACCGATTTCAGTAGCATTCTTCAAGCAATGGACGATGAGGACATACCAGGATTGCCTCCAGGAGGAGGGCTTCAAGCAAAGTAGATGTCGTTAATAAAGATTTACAACATTGTTCTTGATTTGCAAGACTATTTCATTTTTAAATATAGCTTTACTCTAGCATTTTCTAAATAAATCGTACTAATTCTTTGTATTTGAGGTTTGTTTGATCTTATGCTAACTAAATCAATTCTTGCCATATTTCAGACGGAATTTCATCAAATCAGTCTATACCAAGCTGTGTCCACATGGAGCTGATAAAGTAAGTCTTAATTGAGGATTACCTTGGATTGGCTAGCAAGAATCCTCCTCTGCTCAATTCTACTCTGTCGATAAGAAATCTGATGCCTGTAAACAATTGCGTTGTGATTGTGTAGAAAATCTTCCCTGTGCTGTTTAGTTATTGTGAAACTGTTGAGTGATTAATAATATTTGTTTTTTTTTTTCTGAATGTGTGCTAGAAATGTCAGTTTTGAAGAGGTGATATTTTTAATACAAGTGTAGTTATATTACTGTTGCATAACTTGTGGCTTTTAATTGTAGTTTTTGGTCATGGTGAAAATTTTTGCCAGAAGCTTTTATAGTGTGTGCAGTATATATCTCTTGAGAAAAAAGTTTGAATTTGTGTTTCTTATAGTGTAAATATCTCGTATGGTGTTTCTTGTCTAAAATTGTATGCTTTTATGGGTGTTAATGTGCCCTCATAGCTTTTCCATCACATTATATGGCAATTGTAAATTCCTGACAGATAAAGTATAAGCAGCTGCAACTTCACAGTTGAGGTATCCTGTAGTTATTTGATCTGAATTTGATTCAAATTTGATTTGAATTTATCAAAAATATTCTGGCATTATATATGAAGCAATGGATATTTGCTAAAGATGATGTTGATTATTTGTATTAGTTTCTTTTTCAATTCTGTTGCGCCAATTTGATTGATTGATAGAATGAAACTATTTAATTGTGTTAATCCTTTTTGGGCAATTGTTTTTGAGAATTATGTACTAACAGCACATTGCAGAAATGAATAATTTTTAAACTTTGTAGAAGTGTTTAAATACAATATCTCTAACATCCATTAATATCATCGCTACTGCAGTTTCTTAAAAATTCTTTTTGTGTAATGTACTGTTTTAATATTATATTATATATCTATTGTAAACTAAAGTACTTTGATGTTCAGCCCATCCCCTGTAAATATATCTGTGTTGACATTATACTGTAATATACTGGCATTAACAGTTATCTTTCGTTAATTTGTAAGGAAATTAATATTGGTTGATTGAAAATATTTACCACATCATTAAGTATTTTAGCCATCTCAAGTTTAGTGAATATTAAATTTTTGACATGATTAAATTATCACCAAATGAGATAATCAAATTTTTCCTCATCAACCTTGTTTTAAAATCTGAAATTGCAATGTCTTTTTCATTAATGTGCCGCGACTCATTTTAGTGACGGTAATTGACACCTTGTTATGTTAATATATATTGGTTCTGTTGTATTTTTTTGTTGAAAGTCAATGTTGCCGCAGCTAATAATTTGTTGTGCTTTGCAGGAAACTGAAACTTCCTAGTGTATAATGTTGGGAAACTCTGACAAGTAGAGTGTAACATAAGAAAATAAGGTTGTCCAATCATCTGGTCAGGTGCATCCTATGCCACTTAGGACATTTCCTTCCCAAGAGAATTCGCAACAGCGAATGTTGGATCATGTATGGTAAATGACATGTTCTCTCTGGCTAGTTGGGGGTCCCATGTTCCAAAATTACTCTCTCCGAGGCCATCTTCATTAAGTTATAATAGTTACCTTGATCAATGAGATGCCGAAATCCTACCCCTACCGTTTTTCTTCAAATAGCTTGATTTTTACATTGATATTCAGAGTGTCTTTTTCGCAACTGGCACTGGTGATAAAGTTGGAGGCCTGATAGCTACGATCTCAGGAAAGTCTAATTACATGCATTCTTTTTTTTTGTGGAATTGGGACTTCCCCCTGATTTGGCTGTCTTTTGATTGAAGTATGTCACTTAGATTTTAAAGAAATCGATGTAACATTAATATTCTTTTTGTGAGTGAGGCATGTGGAGAAAAAATTAGTGCAGAATTGATTTGTGACTAACGGAAATCAAGCTACATACATAGCCCTTAATAATGGACAATATGTATTTAACATGGTTACTTTCGCTGATAAATCAGCGTTGTTTGCTACATCTTGTTTATTTTTGTAAAAATGTTATTTTAAATTTAAACTTCATTCCTGAGGTAATAAGGTCAATGTGCCAGGTTTTACCTGGCTACATTTTCTCAGTTTATTTGGTACAAATCAGTGACTTTTATGTAGAAGTTTATGTTATTGCCAAGTTTTGTTTGATATTTTTAAGGTAGGCTGTTTAAATCATAATCTGCTCATTCACATGGAACTACTTCAAGCTTCTTCAAAATTTCAAAATTGTCTTTGGAAAGATTTGAGAGATATACAGCCGATATTATGTAACTTTTAGAAAATGCAATAAATCCATAGTCGTAACAGTTGTTATTAACCTAGAAAAACAATGTGATTTAAACTGCAATTATAACGGAACACTTCTCAGGATGACGATATGACCATTCTTGTTTTAATCTTGAGATGAAAGAACAGTTTGTGTAAACATATAGGTCTTGGTAATTCGAGTAATCTCAAATTCTGAAGATTTTTTCAATCAATGAAAAATCATGGTAAGTTATAAATAACTATATTGGTCATCATCAACCTTTTATATACATTTTTATCTTTTGGCTAAACATTTTTCACTGTTGATGAGTAGAGCAAGAAAGTTTCTTGCTTATCGCTTTGGGGCCTCTTATTTGAAGAAGTCTTTGCTTGTCAAAGCATGTGTAAAACTAATCCGAGATGCAGTTGTGGTTCAAGCATGTATAAATTTGTTTTAACAATAATGGTTTTGATGTCTATTTGAGTAAACCTGAAGCTTAAACAACCTTTCTAATGTCTCAAACATATGTTGTCTGTAGTATGAAATTTTCAATGTTATAATTTGTATTTGAGGTTTGTAAGCTCCCTATTTAGAACAGAAATAAAACAAAATTTAAAAATACATCTAAATTATCAACGAATATAATTTGAATTTTCAATTCTCCCTAATTTTACCTCTTTTATCTAATTTGAGCTCTCAAGCTGAAAAAAACTCGTTCCAGTAGAAGTGAGTCTTCATTTAGTAAATATGCAATTATCAAGAACTAAAAAAATGCACCAAAACTGCCTTCCTATGAGTGAACTAATCTCTTATTCTTACTGTAAGAAAGAATAACTTTCATTGCTCATACTAACATACTATAATAAACCTCCACAGAGGAACACTTCATTTAACAAGATGGAAAAATATAAGTATAAAGTATAAATGAAATGCACAGAGATTTTAAAGATGTTCTTTATGGAAATATGTACATATGAAATGGTATCGAAACTTGGAGCAATTCTAGAATTTTTATCTCCGAAACTATAAGTTGTAATTATGTGTTCTCGGGGACTATCTTGTAGTAAATGTTGTTCTCTAGCCGAATAAATTTTTAAATCTATACCTCACATCACATAAGAGCATGGGAGAGAAATATATGGATTTTTAATTGTTGTTTGCTGAGAGAACCGTCTTTGCGATCGATGTAAACAAAATTTGTGATGTTTTGCTTGGAATTTTCTCAAATTTTTATTTCTGAAGCCATAATTCATAATTATGCGGTCTTGCAAACTATCTTATTGTAAATGTTGTCCTATATCCGAATAAATTTTTTAAACCATATCTCACATCATAAAAGGGCATGGGATAGGAAAACATGAATTTTAATTGTTGTTTGCTTAGAGAATGATGTAGAAAAGTTATGCCATGTTTTGCGCAGGATTTTCTACCATTTCTATTTCCAAAACTATAACTTGTGTGTGGTCTCACAGACTTTCTTGTAGAAAAGTTGTCTATACCTTACAGGTCATATAAGAGCTAGGGAGAGAAAAGTGTGGTATTTCATTGTTGCTTGATGGATGCCATTTAACAAGATACGACTATAAGTTTATCAAAGTACCGTATCTGCCCAAATATAAGCCGATGTTTTTTGTCAAAATTGATTATGAAAAAAATCATCCCTCTGCTTAAATGCGAGTTTGAGAAAAAATTTGGGGTTAGAGTTGTCTCATAGTCACCCATAGATGGCAGCACGTCTCTCATTGCCGTCACGTTCAAATGATAGTACTATATTTTTTGTCTAGTAAATATTTGATCTACGTTCAATATTAATGAATAAATAATAAAGCTAGAATATTGTATTTAGCAGTACCTGTGTTTTGTTGCCATTGTTACCTGTTCTTTCATTTCTAATTGCTATTGGATATTTTCTTTTGTTTCTCACAGCTATGCATATGTATCATTAAGAATAGTTAGCAATTTGTATTATTTTTTGTTATCCATTAAAAGAAGTTCCTATTGGTTTTACTTGGCTATTGTAGTTATTGCTATTGTCATTGTAATTTTTGTATGCATATTAAAACCTCATTGATGGAATCTATTAAAATTATGTACATTGACTATGCAGACAATTACGCAAAATGCGATGATGGCTTTTGTTGCTCAACTGTTTGAATTACGGTAAAACTTATGTGTGTGAAGTTATATACCATATACTATATATCAATATGAACATGTATAATTATAAAATGCAATTTCTTAAGGCAATGGAACTGCTAATTTTATTGGAAATAGACTTGGATTAAAAATTATCTTTGCAAGGTTGCTATTGCATTATTTGACCTTGTGTGAAAATGAAGATGAATGAAATTATCGTAACTGAATGTGGAACATTATTCAACAACGTGAAATTATTAATTGGAGTAATATTTCAAATGTCAACAACTAAACCATTTCCCACTCTATTCTTCAATCTCCAATAATGTATTCTAGTCCGTGCATGCATATGCATAGCCGTGAAAAACGAAAGAAAATATCCGATAGCATTTAGAAACGAAAGAACAGGTAACAACGGCAACAAAACACAGGTACTGCTAGATTCAATATTCTAGCTTTATTATTTATTCATTAATGAATTTTGTACTATCATTTGAACCCAACGGCAATGAGAGACCTGCTGCCATCTATGGGTTACTACGAGACTTAACCCTAACCCCAATTTTTTTCTCGAACTCGCATTTAAGCAGAGGGATGATTTTTTTATGATAGATTTTGACAAAAAGCATCAGCTTATATTTGGGCAGATACGGTAAGTAGGGAATACATTTTTCAGGTTAAACCCGATTTTGTCCGTTTTTTAACTCCCGATTTGATTTTTTAAAATTTGGCTAAAACCCTAATAAACCCGAAAATGCAACACTAGTACATAATAAAATAATTAATATTAAACCAGGTGCTTTGAACTTTTGGACACAATTTTAATATGCAAATGTTTGAAAATGTCAGCTTACGTCTACATTTGATATAAATACCCTTCATTGATTTGGTTGTAATTTATTTAAAATCTCGAGTTTATCACTTAATTATAACTATTTCAGAAATGCAGAGTTATCGACAGAAATGGAGACAATTAATTCATGCGAACGTTACATCTCACGGAGAAGACTGATGAAAAGTTTCTCTAAGACAAAACTTGATTGTTCGACCATATCACAGCTATGGAATTTCATTTAAATGCCACATGACACAACATCGCATTCTTAGCAGTTTCTTAGGCTGATTAAACAACATTTTCAAACGTTGTGTTACCAGTTTACATGTGTAATCAATTCAGGCCCAAAAATATATAATGTATAATATATAACGATAGGGCCCTGCAAAGCTTTGAGATTCGATTCAAATTGAATTTAAAGATTCGATTCAGTATCGCAAAAAATGATTCATAAATTTTGAATCAGCAGATGATATATTGACCAATGAAAGTTTGATATGTTCTTATTAAATTATTGTATAGTATAGTGTAATACTCTAAATATAAGGTACTGGTGTGGGAAATTGTGTCATTTGGATCATCCCTCCCCAACGTATAAACACACACAGAGTGGTCGAAATATGAACCAGTGCCCACCTTATGGCTGCAACATTTCTTTATCCAAGATTTAAATTCATCTAATTCATGGAAAACTAAGCGAATACTATAAAGGCATTTTTGGAAGAATTCACTTCAGATTTAGATGATGCATTCCAGCAAGAAGGAAAAGACGAAGAGCTAATTGTTCTAATACTTGATGTATAAAAAGCAATGCAGAAAGGAAAACATTTTAGATATGTTATTTTTTAAAAATTAATGGCTCGCAAAAAGAAGCATCGTCAGAAATGGATGAAATTTCCACATTTCAGGAGAAAATACACCAATACATAAAGCAATGTGATGAACCATGATAATGAGCCTTTATTTTACTGGAAAGAGAACAGTAGATCCTACCCATTTTTGGCAAACGTTGGGAGAGATTAGTCGGCAGTTCAGGCTACAAACACTTCATCAGAATGGGTAAATTCGGTGGCTGGCATAATTTTATCCGAATTGCGATATTCTCTGGCTAACCATAATACTGAGACTTTCATATGGGCCAAGAAGAAGAAAGATTTATTATTTTAAAGTTTAAAGAACCCTAACTTTGTATGTTTTATTTTAAATAAAATGTACCTTTTCTTGTAATTTTTTTATCATTTCAACTTATATGCTAATTACACTAGTCAACAAGGTTTTGGTAACATGAATGAATGCTAACTTTTTACATTAGTTCTGAAATGCTCTTTCCAGATCTGGTCTTAAAAATTTTGCATCACATCACAGAAAAAAAATGACCATTTGTCATAAATTCTTTTAAAAATAAGCATTTCCTACTAAATGTTGTCAGAACTGGTGGGTATAACGTAGTGTTGGCAGAACTAATGGGTAAAGGAGAAGTAGGAGTGTGATATCATAACAAGCTCATGCATGTTAGGTGTCATTCGTGTTGTTTTTCTCTGAATTTGTGTTCTGCAGATGGAGAAAGGACACTATGGCGGCTGTGTGAATTCTTACGTGTGTGGACAGTTTACAGCAAAATCACAACGTCGACTTATTATTTGTATTTTGGTTGTCATTTGAGAGAACAAGATAAAAGTTGGGCATCACATGTATGCTGAATAACGTGCTATGTAAACCTGGCAAAATGGATGAAAGGAAAGAGGTAGAGCATGCCATTTGCTGCTCCAATGATCTGTTGTGAATCATCCAGCCACCTTGAAGACTGCTATTTTTCTCCTACAAAAATTGAGGGGTTTTCGAGGAGAAGAAAAAATAAAATAGATTATCCAAACATCTCGTCTGCAATGAAGCCAATGCCGCATGGAGAAGATCTTCCTACTCCTGTTCCACCACGTAACTGGGAGGAACTTACTATTCCTCATGATGGAAGGTCCATCAACATCTGATCCAAGTGACACTCCACAGGGTAGCCAAGAACCACACCTAATTTAGAAAAGTGAGCTTAATGACCTAGTATGTGATCTGAATCTTTCAAAGTAACAAGCAGAACTTTTGGGATCCAGGTTGCAAGAATGGAATTTGCTGGTTAATGGTATGAGAATTTCTGTATTTTGAATGAGAAACTATCGGTGTTTTATTGTTTCTAGGATTCCCTTTGTGTGTGCCTAGACATAAATGGACTGATGAAAGAAATTGGATTTGAACACAAACCTGAAGAATGAAGGCTATTTATTGATTCCTCTAAATTAAGTTTGAAGGAATTTTTGTTGCACAACTGGAACATAAAGCTTTCAATACCCGTGGCTCATTCCATTGGTATGAAGGAAACCTATGGCAGCATGTCCCACATACTGAATGCAATCAAATACAAGGAACACTGTTGGCAGTTATGTGGTGATTTGAAGGTTATTGCACTTTTGCTTTGGATTGCAGGGTGGATTCATGAAATATTGCTGTTTCCTTTACATATGGGATAGTTGAGGAACAAATAATAATATTTATTCTCCAATGATCTGTTTACAGATATAGGATTTGTCATAAAATTCAAACAATCATATTACATTGAAACATACAAGGTACAATTATTACATTTGGTTACCCAAAAGAAAATCATTCACAGAATAGTACATTTTGTGCTGAAACAACTTTTTTAGTTTTAATTTAAAAGGGCCATTCCCTTTGATCCCTGTCATTTCTTCGGGTAGTTTATTATAAAGATGCAATCCTATACATTTTAGACCTAGCGATGTAAGTTTTGTCAACCCTTTTGTTGCTATCGACGCATATATGCGGGCGGGCAGAGCGGTGCTTTGACTGCTAACGACGCATATATGCGTTTCAAGCTTTTCCGTTCACTGTTCAAAAAAGATGAAAATATTTTTTCGAGATGGTTAATAATCAATATGAATATAAATGATTGACAAAATAACTTTTAAAATATAAAGAGACTAAAAGACGAACGAAAGAACGTAGATGCGGAGCTCCTAGAGAAAGTATTCAGCACAGGCGTGCTTCAATGTCACTGAACTCGGCACACATGGCTGACGCAGAAGCTAAAAGTCCATAGCAGTGAAAGGGTTAATACGAGGAACATGTATGTCATTGTGCCTTCTCATATTGTAATTATGATAGTCCGATTTCTTATCAAATTCACTAATATTGCTTTTTATGTATATTAATAGAGTTAAAATATATACACTTCGTAGGGGAAGAATATTAAATTTGTGAAATATCGGGCAACAAGGTGATTTGGGTGGTGCATATGCCATTAGCCGAACAATTTTTTTCTGAATTTTAAAAATTTTGATGAAATCTATTGATGCATCCCAAAAAATAATACTATATATAAGGTGGGAGTAAATTCTCCCATAATATAGACTTAAGAGAACTTCAGGACTCACTGTGTACCTTATGTACTTGATCAGATAACTCATTGAACTGAGTTTACTGACTAGTAAACTAATGTGTTGCTCCCAGGATAAATCATAGCTGATATGCATGCCTAAAAACTTAGTATTATGAGCTTGGTGTAATACAGGCATTAATGGAATATATTCTTGTGAATTGCGAGGATAGAAACAAATTACATGGGTTCTATCCGTATTTAGGTTAACTTGGTTATTTATATACCAGTTGTTCAACTGTTAAGTAATTAATTTACTGTCATTAATCAAATCTAAACATGAATTGGCTGACATGAGAATATTTGTATCATCAGCATAAAGAATAGATTTGGCATTTTCAACTAACGTCACACTGTTAGGAAGGTCATAGATATAAACTAAAAAGAGGATAGGGCCTAACACATCCTTGTGACACTCCAAGTGCCATTATTTTAGTAAAAGAATGATATCTTATTACATGAACATTAACACTCTAACTGCTGGCTATTTAAATGGCAGCCCTTCCACCAATGCTGGCCATTTTCGGCATTTTTCAAAAATTTATGGTGGAAAAACTATATTACCTACAAAAATGTTACTTACATGAAATGAAAGCTTCAATCTTCTACTCTTTGATGATAAATAGGTTTTTAATATTAAGCAAATATTAAGAGCTATAAAATTTACCTAATAAATGGCTTTTTTTGAAAAAGAAAAAACAATTTAGTGGTGATTTTTATGTTAAAATAAATTAAATGCAAATCATGTGAGAAAAAATTATTTATAATTAGGAACGCTTACATAATAAAAAACTCAAACACTAACTTTTGTAATTTTTTTTTGAATGCAACAATTTGAAACATGGTTGTACGCACAGAGGGATTTTACATAAACTGCATTGATAAGATGTGTCCTTCCTTGCAGCCTTTCCTGTCTCTTTTTTTCCTTTGTCAGCGCAAACTTTGCATTTTCTCTGTAGTCTTGTCTTTCCAGGGAGAGGAGGAATCTTTTCCATAAAGTGCTTATTCCCTGTGAGCCTGGTTAGTTGAGTTCCGCTTGTGCTGGGTTGAGGTGAAGCTTCCTCAAATACAACAAGTTCATTGCATATGTCCTTCATAAATTGGGTGATAGTAGTTTTCTTCTTCATAACTTGGGTGTATAAAATGCATTGGCAACACACATTAGTATGATGTGAAAAGATAACTTTCGCCACCACTTGACGCTGCGATGCTCAAAGGCACCATATGACATTCTTTGGTCCGAAAGGTCAACTCCAAATTTTTTCTTGTTTTAATTTATAACACATGCTGGTTTGGTTCTCTCTCTTCCTCTTCTATCTGCATAGGTAATCATTTCTGCCCTATGTCGTGTACTTATCATATAAACATCACGTTTATCTCGCCAACATAGTGCTAAAATATTACCATTTCTCCGAAATATTTGTTTTCCTCGTTGCAATCTGGGATTTTTCAGAGCAATGGGCATACCTTTTCTATTATTTCTTGTAGTGCCGACTAAACCTGTTTTTTCTTTCTCTAGATCAGTGGCAAGAGAAGGGCTAGTGTAATACCTGTCGGTGTACAATGTGTGCCCTTTTCCAGCTAAGTTACTGAGGAGATTTTTTACAACATTCACAATAACATTTTCTTGGCCACAGTAAACATCAAAATTCCAGATGTACCCAGAATCAGATTCTGACAGCATGTATACTTTTATGCCATATTTGCTGGGCTTTTTAGGCATATATTGCTTGAATGTCAATCTGCCTCGAAATTTACACATTCCCTCATCAATTGTAATATCTTCCGCAGGTTGATAGGCATTTTGAAAACGTGAACGAACTGATTCAATAAAAGGTCGAATTTTATGCAAAGGGTCATGGTCTGGCTCCCCCTTTTTTATATATGAGGTATTATCATTTAGATGAAAATTCACCATTATGGCTAAAAACCTATCACGGCTCATTATATTTGGACAGAAGTTACAAGAGACAACAGGATTTTTCGACCAGTGATCGTTGATCTGTGGCTTTTTGCTAATGCTCATATGCAGAATGATGGCTATAAATTTTTTTATGTCTGCTAATGTCACTGGTTTCCATAAGTTTATTCTACTTTTAGGGGAAATTTGATTCAAACTTCTAAGTTTCAGAATCTTCTGTCTTGCGTACAAATTTGTTTGCTCCTTCATGTGCCAAATAAGATCATCGTCAATAAAATATACGAAAAAATCTAGCAATGAGTTATTATTGTCAAGCTCTGTAACATCTGAAATACCTGACTTACCAGTGTAAACATCAATATTTGGAACTTGATCAACTGAAGTCCATCCAAGTTGTGAGTCACTTCTACGGTTTCTAGCTCCAGTACCTTGTCCTCTTGGTCTCCCTCTAGGGGGAATTTGAAGTTGAACTTGAGCAGGTTCTTCTTGTTCTGAGTCAGAGTTTTCACTTACATTATCACTTCCATCATCTAAAATAAAATAAAAACAAGTTGAATCGGAAAATAATAAACAAAATTGAATAAATACCTAATTCTGAAAAACAAACAGCTGAAATCCAAAATACCAACAAGAAAAGTAAAGTTCAGTAATAAAATGAAAAGGTTCACTTACTTGAATCAGCGTCAATCTCTTCTTGAACATAATCTGGATCGTCTTCCGAGTCTACATTTTCATTATCACTATCACTTTCGTCCCAATCACAATGTAATTCATCCAAAATATCGCCGTCTGTCAATCGATGTGAAGCCATGGTCATTTGTTTACAAACTGTCAGAGTGACACAAAATGCGTTTCACTATCATTCGTCAAATAATGCATGCATACCCAACATAGAGGATTTTTTGTGAACTAAATAGATCAATGAACACCACGGAACAATGCTGGAGCTGTCAAAAGACGTCTTCCTGCATAAGATAGAATGTAAACTAAGAGGACGTCATTTGACGTCCTCCGCAATCTTCGGAAGTTTTGAAAAGACGTCAATTGACGTCCGCCGCAGCTAAAGTGTTAAATGATACTATGTGCGACCTGTCATTTAGATATGATTGTAACCATTTTAATGGTATGCCATGAATTTCCAGTTTTTCCAGTTTCTGTAAGATAAAACTATAATTGACAGAATCAAAACCCTTGGTGAAATCAACAAACAGACCTAGATTTTCCTTTTTTTTCCATCAGTTGCAGACAAGATATAGTTAATTGCTTGGTAAACAGCAGTGGAAGTTGATAGGCTCTTTCTATAGCCATGTTGGCATGGCGATAGAAGCTTGTGTGTTTCAAGATAAGAAGTCAATCTAGTATAAATTACCTTTTCAAAAATTATTGCAAATTGATTTAGTATTGTTATTGGACGATAATTTTTTATGTCACCTATATCTCCTTTTCTTTTGTAAATTGGAACTACTTTTGATATTTTTAAAGGGAAATATGTCGATATGTAAAGATTCATTTATGAGGTATAATAATGGAGATTTAATTGCATCAAAACACTGTGAGATTAAATTGCTGGGAATCTCATCAATGCCAGAAGTACATTTATGGCCCAACTTTTTAACAATAGACCTTAACTCTGTTTCAAGACAGGGTGATAGGAAAAATGATTTTGAATGATTTGGAATATTAAAATTAATATTAGCAGAAGATGTGGAAATGGCAGGTTGGAGAGAGAAATGATCACTGAAAGCATTTGTTACAAGAGAATAGTCTAAAATAGTGTTGCCAGAGGAGTCTTTGAATTATGGTGTTACATGCAACCCTGTTTGTTTTTTGGAATTCCCTATAATATTCCATGTTTCTTTGGTTTTATTATTAGCTTTAATCAGGTGTTCATTGTTCCAAGTTATAAGCATTGCTTATTAGAGTACGGTAATGTTTTTTAGGTGAAGATTATTTGTACTTTAGATTTTTATCATTTGTTAATTTATCAGATTTTGCTAGATCTTTTAAGGTATATGACAGTTGGCGAATTTCATTGGTAATCCAGTTCTTTTTAAAAACCTTTTTTGAAGCTATCTTACATCTAAGTGAAAATGTACACTGGAAATAATACAAAAATTTACTGTAGAAACACTAAAAGCTATCATTAAAGGACTTTGCAGAATATACATCCTTCCAAGTTTCTGAATTAAGTTTATACATAAAAGATGACATATTTGCTTTAGTAAAATAACATTTGGGATGTCTGGTAACCATGGAAGAGGATTCAATAGTAAAAATGGATATTAGTGAGTAATGATCTGAAATGTCTGAATCCAGTACTGTAGTTTTTACATGAGTAGTATCAATGTTGGTTATTACATTGTCAAGCAGAGTTTTAGAGGTATCAGTTACATGAGTAGGCTCAGAATTAACTGTGACTGATAAGTTCTATGTTTGCAATAAGCATAAGAAATCCTCTTTTGCTTGGTTATCGGTGAGCATATTACAATTGAAATCTCCTGTAATTATTATAGAGAAATTTTGCTTATTGTGATATAATACATCTATGAGATGGCCAAATTTATCGAGAAACAGTTCAAAATTTCCAAGTGGTGACCTGTAAAAGGAAGCACAACATATACTAACATCATCAATGCCTAAGTAAATAAGTGAACATTCAAATTCTTGTTCTTCTAACAAATCTATAAATGATATTTCTGGTGGATGTACCTGCATACCCTCTTTGACAAAAATTATAACACCACCATTTTTTAATTTAAACCGGCAATATATGTCCACTATGAAATACCCAGACGAATTTATGGCAATAACTTCTTCCTTTTTTAGCCAATGTTCACAAAGGCATATTATATGAGGCTTGTGTTGATTGATGAGGACCTCTAGTTCTAGGAGCTTATTTCTAATACATTGAATGTTTATATGTAATACTTTGAGTTCCGTTGTGGAATTTGAGTGATTTATGGAAGCTAGTCACTTTTTTGGCTTAGTAATGCCAGCTTGAAGGCTTGTTGTCACACTTTAGACTTGTGGAGGTGGAGAGGGATTGGAAACTACTGAAGCTGCTGGTTGGGTGATGATGGTAACACTTTCACTTTGTGGTGGAGGAACACTGATCACTGGTAAAGGTGTGGAAGGATTTGAAACCATAGAAACTGTTGGGCAGGTAGTAGTAGAGGGAACATATTGTATTGAGGATACACTATCACTGTGTAGTAATGTGGGATGCAATTTAGATGAACATGCTACTTGGGATTTGGTGAACTGAAATCTACCAACAAGGTGAGATGAAATGCTTGCAGTATGCAAGTACCTTGTACTAGTATGTTATATGATATATATTAATATTTCTTTAATTCTAAAGATTTCAACTCTGGACCGGTTTTCGTTTTTTCATTATGGAACCATAATGAAATAAAACAATCACTAATTTTTGCAATTTTAGGAATATTATACTATTCCCACATTTGGTTAATAATGCCACATATTTCTGCCAAATTTTAAATTTATAGCACAATTAGGAGTGAAATAACATTTATGTAATTGTTTAAATATAAATAATTTTTAACGGCCACAATAACGATTTCATGGATACATTGAAATGCTTATTCGTTTACATAGATTAACTCTAAATAATTTAAAAATTTCAGCTACCTAACTCTCCGCGTAGTGTCTAAACATTTACCTATTTGTTTAAATTTTAAGAATTTTTAACTGCCAAAAAAAGTAAAATATCAAAATATATATATAAAAAAAAAGTGATTTCCAGTGTTTAAAATTTAAAGAGAAATATATGTGACTTATATGTTCAAATGGCAAACTTGATGTGATTTTTGTTCAACTACCAAAACCCTTGAAGTTTCTAAACTGGAAAGCGTATTTCTGAAGAATGGAGTGAATGCTTAATTGAATCGACTGGAATAGATTGTGTAAGTAAATTATCAAATTTACGTAATAAATTAAAAATCATGTTGAATCAGAAGATCACAAACTACCAAAAAGAATAAAATCAGTAGGCCAAAAGGAACATTTACAAGAATGTTTAAATAAGATAAATATTGCAGCAGAAGAAACGACAGTAAATGTATTTAGAACTGCGTATTATATTGCAAAGAAAAATATACCGTTTTCTGATCATGAAGGCATGATTAAATTGCAACAGAGAAATGGAATAAATCTTGATACCATTCTCCATTCTCAATATTCTCCAACAAATATGAAACATATAGCAAATGAAATGAGAACGCATTTAATTTCACAAATCATTTCTTTAAATTCAAAGTTGAGTGTCCTTATTGATGAATCTATGAGTTTGAGTAATAAAGCAACTCTAATAATTTATCTAAAAGCATGTGTTTCTGATGAAGCAGACCCAATATATATTTTTCTTGATCTTTGTGAATTGAAGTTTCAGGATTCTGAATTTATCAAAAACACTCTTGCAAACTTTGGAAAGGTATGGTTTTTACTAGGAATATTTAAGAAGAAACTGGATTGTAATTGCAACCACTGGAGCCAGCATCATGTTAGGAAAATATTTTGGTGTTGTAACTCGATTGCAACAGAAATACACACAACTTTTTACATGACACTGTTTTAACCACAGGCTAGAATTGTCTGTATGTGATGTAATCAAAGATGTACAGGTATTAGATCATTTTGAATTCTTTGTAAACAAACTCTATAGTTTGTGCAATCAATCCCCTAAACAAACTTGTGCTTTACAGAATGCTTGTAGTGAACTTCGGTTGCAGTTCCTCAAAATAGGGCAAGTTCTTAAAATCCGTTGGGTTTCCAGCAGTTTCAAGACAGTTAAAGCTATATGGACTTTGTATGAAATTCTTCATTACCACTTTGTAACCTCTTAATTCCAAACCAACTTTTATTGGACTAAAGAAAAGATTTGAATGTCGAATTTTTATTTTAGATTTGGGACTAAGGTACAATGTTCTCCAAGAACTCCTTATTGTCTACTGAACTCCAGTCTGGAACAATAACATTGAAAAGAGCTGAACAGAATGATAAGAGTCATTGAGTTTTAAGGATAATCCTGGAGAAAAAACTCGGTTAACTGTAGCAGCTAACAAAAAATTAATTTTTAGAAATATTTCTCAGGTGCACACAAAATTGACCTAATTGTGCCTTTATTATCTCTCTCTTCAGTTTGTTTTCTTTTCTCTGTGGGCGTTACTCTTTCCACTGGCAGACCCTGTTGTGAAAGCACGATTTCTCATTCATCATCATTCTCGTCGACTACCTGAGTTCCCAAGGCCTCTGGATGGGAGTTTCCAACGTTTGAGGGAGGAACGGGGTTAGACTTGGCTGCCTCCTTGCTGGTGGATAGGGAAGGGGAAGGGTTAGGATGGGGTAAGGAAGTGGTGGAGGTGGTAACTTCTACCTCTGAAGTCAAATAAGGCTTGCCCGAACCCGTATTACTTCCTGAGATTCTAGATAGGGAAGAGGGGTCTACCTGTGTTTCGTCCGACGGGGCGACACGAGAGGTGACATTTGCCAGGGGGCAGTTCTTGGATTGATGGCCCTCTGTATTACATTTAAAACATTTCATATCATAGAAGTTCAAGAAGAGACGGTGGGGTGTATTCCCTAACTTGATGACACCTGAGTCAGGAATTAGCACTCCTTCTTTCCGAATGATGTTCACTTGCCTCCTTCAACATCCTACATGGGTGAAGCCTTCACGCTGAATCCCCAGAGATAGCATTTGAATTGGACTCACGATCCTTATCACTTGACTTAGCAGGTCAATGAGGTCAGAGTTCTGGAATTCTGGTGGTATATTCGAAATTACAGCTTAGTCATCATTCTCCATGCCAGAGCGAACATGCCATTGATTTCCACCCCTCCATGTCGAGACATGAAGTGGTCCAACAATTCTTCCGATTTAAGTAGATACAAATCTGGTTATTAGCGAGTCGGGTGGCATGTGTGATTGCATCTTCTCCGCCAAGAGCATCACTGACAGCAAACACATACTCGTAGATGGGGGTTGCTGGAAATGCCTGAAGTATGATAGCCATCTTTTTAGAGGGGCTGTTAGTGGAGTCAACGTTTTTGTGATGAATTTACTGATGTTGCACGGAGAGTCAGAATGCATAGGTTGGGGAGAACTAGTTGTCCTTCCTCCAGCCATGCCCATATAGCTAAGAGTAACAGGAGAGGGGAGGGGACTTGAACTTGGTTTCCCTCTGGCATGCGGGAATTGCAGGCCGAACAAGAAGAAAGGGGTGGGGAACCGTTGGGTGCGCGTGCGGGACGTTCGCAAAGGGAGAGTGGTTTGAGGGGAGAGGGAGAGGAATGGGAGGGAGTAGAATCCATTTGTACTTTTTAGGGCAGTGATAGTGGCCCCACCTGTCGGCAGAACTATGAACTAAAGATAAACAAAAGCCGGCCATAACGCTGTCATAACAAAAGACGATCATAATGCGCACTGTTAGGTTGGTATCTTGGAAGGTGGGAAAGTTGAATCGAGTTAAAATTTTGCTCTTGGCATCTTGCATGGTGGCGGATTCGAATCGAATTAAACTTTTTGGGTTGGTATCTCGTATGGCGGCGGATTCAAATCGAATTCAAATTTCTGGGTTGGTATCTGTTATGGTGGGGGATTTAAATATTTCAAAATGAAACGAAATATTGAGCAGGTTGATCAAGTTTTTATTTACAATAAAATACAGTCATTATCACGTTATAAATATCCACAGCACAAATAACAATAACCAATCTTCTAATTCTTGTAATTCAGGAAATTTATTTAATATATATTGCACATCACGTGGATGAAACATTTCTATATAAACAAAAGGTACATATCTCAGATCCTCAAAGTTCATACTTTCC
Source organism: Tanypteryx hageni (assembly GCA_028673005.1). Taxonomy (NCBI): domain Eukaryota; kingdom Metazoa; phylum Arthropoda; class Insecta; order Odonata; family Petaluridae; genus Tanypteryx; species Tanypteryx hageni. Next base: position 150,665,077 of record CM054114.1, read on the forward strand.
CAACCATCTTTATGGTAGTCCGAATAGCCGACCCACCTTTATGTATAATTGAAAGTTGTTTTAGTCCATAACTGAAAAGTAATTATTTTCAAATCAATAATTGCTTAGATTTATAATATACTGATAATTTCAAATATATATTATATCCATTACCTCTGGAGAGCGGTCTGATGCGTAGAAGATCTGGATGCGTTTTTGTTTGAGAAACTCACATTATTCAATATCACTATCTGTATCATCTAAATCAGTATCATCTAAATCAGTGCAAGTCTCAGAACCATCCTCTTCTTTTTCTTCATTACGAAAGGCCTCACGTAGTCCAAAGGATAATTTCACTTCTGCTTCTGGAACTTTGAAGTTAATAGTTTCGAATCGTCCTTCGTAAGAATGCAACCGGAATTCTTTTATAAGCCCCCGTTCTTTTTAATGTGCACACGAACTACGGAATCTACACCCATGATACGTCCGTCCTCTGCCGAGTCTCAAACCTGAATGAAACATCCTAACAGCAAGATTGCAAAAATGCTGAAGTTGCACGTCCACTCCTCAGCGAGACTCGGCGTAGCGATCTTGAGTCAGCAAAGTAAGAACCGGACGTGAACAGTACAAAATTACAAAATGCTGAGGTTAGGCACACACTGGATGTGAGCTGTAGAGTGGGGGTTAATGCAATAGTGTCACGTCAACACTTTCCCAACTTGCGGTATATTCAGTGGTGAGCTGTAGTGGACTCGCAAGAGCCCATTGTTAATTTAAAAAAAAATTGAAAGCTCATTGTTAAAATTATTATTTATTAGTCGTTCTTTACCAGTTGAGTGTAATAGCGGAACGCCTAACGGGCACGTCTGGTCAGTCCATCATAACTTTCATCTCACCACTGAGCGGATTTAAATTAAATTACATATGAGTGATCGTTATTAAAATTTATGCCCAATTGTGATTTTAACTGAATCCGTCAATTAGAACTTCCACTTATATAATTACTTTAATAAACTTTTCTCTCCCTAGCTCTTATATGACCTATAAGGTATAGATTAAAAAATATATTCGGATAGAGAACAACATTTACTACGGTAAAGTCCTTGAGACCACATACTTACGAGTTATAGTTTCGGAGATTGAAGTTCTAGAAAATCCCACGCAAAACATCGCATATTTTGTTTACATCGATCTCTAAGACGGTTCTCCCGGCAAACAACAATTAAAATCCATGTTTTTGTATCTTACGCTCTTATATGATCTGTGAGGTGTAGATTTAAAAAATTATTTGGAGAACAACATTTACTACAAGATAGTCCCTGAGACCAGATAGTTACGACTTATAATTTCGGGGATAAAGTTTGAGAATCGCCTAATCTTTCGATACCTTTTCATACGTATTTCCCATTAAGAACGCCTTTGAAATCTCTGTGTATTCCATTTATGGAGTATACTTTCCATCTTTTTAGGTGCGTTTTTCTTGCAGCATAAGCGTCTATTAGCGTCGATTTGTCCGTCCGACCGCATGTTTGTTCTCGGCTTCTACCAATCAGATTTTTATGAAATTTCATGTTAAGGACTGACAGTTAAAGACAATAAGAAAATCGCAAAAATAAATCACGTAAGTCAATCAGGGGTACCACTTTACTGATGACAAAAAATGAACTTTCCGTTATATCAAGTAAATTTTTGGTCAAATTAAAAGTTTTTAAACAAACTTGTAGAACTAGTAACGTAGAGTATTTAATTTCCTATACTATTTTACCCTCCCTAAGGACTGCATAACCTTACAGAGGTGGGAGGGTTATTTACTCGGGAGGAGAGAAAAAGGAAAGGGGAGTGAGGATTATAATGAGAAAAGAGCTAGCTGAAAGAATTAGCAAGGTAGTGACAGTTAATGATAGATTAATAGCCGTAAAACTTCAGATGGAGCCAGTGGAAATGCTTATAATTCAAGTGTATATGCCAACAACTAATGCTGGTGACGAAGAAGTAGATGAAATGTATGAACAAATTACGGATATATTGGAAGAGGAGGGAAAAGGAAGGATCACCACCATAGTAATGGGAAACTGGAACAGTCTCATCAGAGAGGGACAGGAAGATAACATAGTGGGAAAATATGGACTAGGGAAGAGAAATGAAAGAGGGGAGAAACTTGTGGAATTCTGCCATAGAAATAGATTGATTGTAACTAATACATGGTTTAAGCATCACCAGCGGAGACTTTACACATGGAGAAGCCCAGGAGACCAGAGACGATACCAGATAGATTACATACTAGTCAATGAAAGATTTAGAAATAGCATTAAAAATGTGAAAACACTACCAGGGGCAGATATCGATTCTGACCACAACCTTTTGGTGGCAAATATATAATGTAGACTGAAGAGCATTAAGAGAAACATAAGAGTTAACAAGAAATGGAACTTAGAGGAACTCCTTAAAAACAAGGAGGCTATCATGACTGAGCTGGAGGAAAGGTTGGGGGAGAGAGCTGAAGAAAATAGGAAGAATGTAGATGAGGAGTGGAGATACATCCATAGCAACATTAAAGATGTAATGGAAAAGAAGGTAGGAAAGATAACGGGTGAAAGAAACAAAAAACCCTGGATCACAGCAGCCATGCTGCAAAAAATGGAAGAGCGGAGAAAGTGGAAGAACATAAACACTGAAGAAGGCCAAAGAAAGTACAAGGAGTTAAATAATGCTTTAAGAAGGGAAACAGATAAAGCCAGAGAACAGTGGATAAATGAGAAATGCGAGGAGATTGTCGAATGCGAAAGAATTTGTAGAACAGACCTCATGTATAGCAAAGCAAGGGAACTATTCAAGAAAACGGCAAGAAAGATAGGACGTAAAGGAATCATGAACAAAAGTGGTAAAATAGTATCAGAGCCAGACAATGTAAAGAATGTCTGGAAAGAATACATTGAGGTGCTGTATGACAAAGAAGGAAAGCCAAGAAATATTGAATTAAATGAAAAAGAGGATGTGGAAAAAGATCAGCTAGGACCAAGTATTCTCGAGTCTGAAGTTAAAAGAGCAATTGATGACATGAAAAGAAGGAAGGCTGTTGGGAGTTGGACGTTCTTAAGGTTTTGGGGTCTAAAGCAGTTAAGCAACTCACAAAATTTTTTAACCAAGTATATGATACTGGCATATGGCCTGAAGATTTTTTAGATGTTGTTATGGTACCACTGGAGAAAAAGAACAATGCAAAATGTTTTAAGGATTACAGAAATATTAGTTTAATTTCGCATACAGCTAAAGTTCTAACCAGAATAATAACCAAAAGAATTGAATGTAAAATAGAAAAGGAGCTGCAAGATAATCAGTTTGGTTTTAGAAGAGGAAGGGGGACTAGAGATGCTATAGGATGTATGAGGATGATGATAGAAAGAGCGCTAGAAGTCAATAAAAGTATGTATTTTTGTTTTGTAGATTGGGAGAAAGCTTTTGACCGAGTGAAATGGGATAAAATGCTGGGTATTTTAAACAGAATAGGAATAGATTGGAAAGATAAAAGACTGCTTGAAAACCTTTACTTTGATCAAAAGATTAGAGTCAGGGTTGAAGGAGAAGAAACAGAAAGTACTTCAATAGGGAGGGGAGTGAGGCCGGGATGTCCTATTTCACCAGCGATATTTAATATTTATGCAGAAACAATAACAGAAGAAGCGTTGATGGAAGAGAAAGGATTTAAGATAGGAGGTGAAAGTATTACCACCATTAAATACGCAGATGATCAGGGCTTAATAGCAGAAGGCGAGAAAGAGCTTCAGAGGATGACAGACAGACTAGTGGAGGTTGGCCAACAATATGGAATGAAGATCAATGCAGAAAAAACGAAAGTCATGGTGGTTTCAAAGGAGCATAAAGAATTAAATATAATGGTAAATGGCCAAAAATTGGAACAAGTGAGTAGTTTCAAATATCTTGGCAGTATTTTAGCGCAGGATGGAAGTAGTACACAGGACATCAGAAGTAGGATTGTAATGGCAAAAGCAGCATTTAACGAGAAGAAGGAGCTTTTCACAAGCAAGAAAATAAATTTAGAAACAAGGAAGAAATTAGCAAAATGCTACATATGGAGCATAGCTCTTTATGGTGCAGAGACGTGGACGCTAAGGAGGAAGGAGGAAAAATATTTAGAAAGTTTTGAGATGTGGGTATGGAGGAGAATGATGAAAGTGAAATGGACAGAGAGGAAGAGAAATGAAGAAGTATTAGAAATGGTGGGAGAAGAAAGGATGCTAATAAAAACAATCAGGAAAAGAAAAGCAAATTGGATAGGGCACATATTGAGAAGACAGTGTTTACAAAGGACGATCTTAGAAGGAAAAATTAGTGGAAGAAGAGGAAGAGGGAGAAAAAGAAATATTAGATAATATAAAGCAGGTATATAATACTTATAGAGGTATAAAAGAGGCTTCTAGGGAGAGAGAGAAATGGAGGCAGCGATTCAGTTAAAACCTGTCTTCGGACAGAAGCATGATGATGATGATGATACTATTTTAATTTGATAAAAAGCTTACGAGATATAATGGAAAGTTCATTTTTTGTCACCAGTAAAGTGGTTGGCTTACATGATTTATTTTTGTGATTTTCTTATTTTCTTTGACTATCAGTCCTTAATATCAAATTTCATAAAAATCCGTCCGGTAGAAACCGAGAACGAACATGCGGACCGACGGACAAACCGATGCTAATAGACGCTTATGCTGAAAGCGAAACGTGCCTAAAAAAGGGGGGGTAAAAAAAATGTGAGCCCATTGTTAAAATATTCATAGCTTACCACTGGGTATATTTGAATCGAGTTCAAATTTTGTGGTCGGCGGTGATTTTAAATATGTCAAAATGAAACATATTGAGGTCATAACTCTTATCTCTCAAGGACATGATTTAACAGGTCGTAACTTGTCGAAGGTTGAGATAAAATAAGTCTGTTTTTTAAAAATCAATATTTCTTTATTTCCATTTAAAAACGTCTTAATCAAATTCATTTCTTTGTATTAAAGGACAAGTTATCATAAATCGACCATGTTCTTTTTTAGAATCATCTCCTTTTTCCCGCTCATATACATTTACACCACATTTAGTACAAATAGTCATGCCCATATATCCAGACTAAATAAATCTAACAGAAGCCATTTTATATACATCGAAATAAAATTGATTTTTAAGAACGCAATTGAATGATATAAGTCTATCAGATTCATTTTTTAGGTCAACATTTTGCCTAAATCAGTTCTTAATTTTGTGACAGTTATCCACAGCACACATTAAATTTCCATCATTCCTATGTTTATACAGCATACATCTTTTACCCGATGAGGGTAATTGTGTAATTGTGAAATCGAAAGACAGTTAAAAACGAGTAAATCGATGACTTTATGTCCTAATATATCGCATAATAATTTACATTTTTCTAAATCTTTTACGAAAATAACATGATAACCTAATGCATATTTCAACAGTACATTTTCAAAATTTTCATGGGTGTTGTCACCTTCTTCTACCTCCATTCCATGATAGTATTTGGTAAGCCATGTAGTTTATTTTTTACAAATTAATTCACATGGTGATGAAAAAATCCATGATTGGCTATAAACATTGTCAATATCGCAAATAGCCAATTCTTTGACTACGAATTCATTCTTTTGATTGCGAAAGGCTTGTAAATCCACTATACATTTTCTCAATTGAAAATTTTCTAATAGAGTTTGGTTTACGGGAGTATTAGCTCCGTCACCAGGGACCGACTCCAACATTCACACACACAGAGTAGCAGTTTTAATTCCATACCAGTGACTGCAGTCTTCTCACATATGCTGTAATAAAAATTCTCCGATTGAGCAATGTATAGGATTTTCCAAATTTAATCTTTCAAAATCGATGTTGCTACCTGACGGTTTAGCTATGTTGGTAACGTTATGCAGACCAATTATGCAGCCAACATTCATGAAACTTTCATAATATTTTTTTACGTTTAATTAAAGTGTTCAATGCTAAATTCTAAGGTTTTGATTGCATCAATAGCATATTCTACTCCTCCTCATTCAAGGTGACTGAACAACGATCACCTTTGATTATTAAATGTTTCGCTCCGAAATACTTTACAAATCATAATGGTAGCTTTTTGATGATTGGTTTGCTATCAGAATTAAAATAGTTAGAAATTATATCTTTTTGTTCGAATAAATTAAGCCATTGATCATTACCCAGATTGACTGCCCCTTTACTGATTTGAGTAAATTAATAATAATAATTCTTTATTCATCCAAGGATCTAATACAGGATATAGGATATGTCACAAAGAGAAAATACATTTAAAAAATGAAATAGAGTTAACAATAAGAGATATATTCATTGACATTGTAGAACATTCTCTCAAGCAGAAAAGATTTAAATTTATGTTTAAACATAGGAGTGGACTTAATATTTTTAAGTTCCACAGGTAGTTTATTCTACAAAATAAGGCCCATATTTCTGGTCCCATGAAAGGCCAATCTTGTGCGGACATAAGATACATGCAATTTGTTTACATTTCTGGTCATATAATTATGTACATTAGCATTTTCCAAGAAGAGCATAAGGTTACTTTTTATATATAGAACTAGAGTAAAGATATAAATACAAGGGAGACATAGTAAATTAAATTGCCTAAATAGTGGAAGGCTTGGGGCATCGAGTCTGGCATTAGCCATCAGACAAATGATCCTATTTTGAAGCTTAAAAATCAAAATAGGGACGAGCCCCACAAGAGCACACTATGTACAATATGCGAGTAAAATAACCCAAAATAGAGCAAGAGAAGAACATTAGTAGAAACAGTGGAATGAATGCCACGGATAAGAAAACAAATAGAACTGAGTTTACTTAGAAGTGGATGAGTATGTGTATCCCAGTAAAGATGGGAGTTAACATAAATGCCCAGAAATTTAGAAGAATCAGTTTGAGGTAATGTATTGCCATCTAGGCAGATGTTTAATACTAGTGTTGGTTTGTTTTTAAGGGCAAAATGAATAACTAGCGATTTCTCAACATTAGGTTTAAGAAAATTATTTAGGGACCAGGACTGAATTCTCTGTGTAACAAGATTACTGTTTATAAGGAAGTGCTCAGGAGAGGCAGAAGAAATAATGACATTGATGTCATCAGCATATAAGATGGGATTACTCCCAGGTATACTGCCTATTTGAATGGGGAGGTCATTAAATAAGAAGAAGTGTAGGGACGAGAACAGAACCGTGGGAGACACCTTGATTGATTATTTTAGATGGAGATTTCTACTTTATACCATGTTTATAGATAACAACATGATGCGTTCTGTCATGTAAGTATGACAATAGCCAGTTTTTTGGGGGACCTTTGATACCAACTCTGTCTAATTTTTTAGAAAGAAAACTGTGATTGACAAGATCAAATGCTTTAGAATAGTCAAACAATGGAGCACAGGCATTAAGTCTTTTATCTAGAACAGAATGTAAATGGTTGACTGCTTCAGAAGCAGCAGACATAGTGGATTTATTCTGGTGGAAACCATGCTGATATGGAGACAAAATGACATAGGATTCTAGATAAGAAACTAGGCACCTATGATAGGCTTTTTCAAAAATTTTAGCAAACTGAGTTTGAATGGCAATTGGTATATAGGAATTAAAATCTTGTGAGCTTCCTTTTTTCTTATATAGAGGAACTACCTTTGGGATTTTTTAAGAGCAGAAGGGAAAATACCCTCAATGAAAGAAGCATTAATAAGATACAATAGAGGATTCTTAATAAAGTTAAAGCAAAGCCGGATAATAAAATTTGGAATTTCATCAATGCCAGCACTGAATTTCTCACCACAATTGCTAACAATGATTTGGAGTTCATTTTCAAGACAGAAAGAGATTAAATGAAGAAGAATTAGTGATATTCAGATAATCAAAGGGATTAGAAGGTTGAGCACATGATGGAAGAGTAGTGAAATGATTGTTAAAATCAGCTGCTAAGGTGTAGGAATTAGGTGTATCAAAAATGGGAGATGAAGCAGTTTTTTGATACATCTGAATCATTAATAATCTTCCATATTTCACAGGATTTGTTAGTGCAGTTTAGCAGTCTATCATTATTGTATGTCCATTTAGCAGTATGGAGAATTGATCGATACGACTTTTTAAGAGTTTTATATTCAACTTCAAGATCCTTATTCATGCAGGATTTACACTGAACAAATTAATCTTTAATATGGGCAGAGAGTGCACGAATCTCATCTGTAATCCACTGCTTTTTAGAATTCCTATTAGAAATCTTTTTAACAACCAATGGAAAGGTAGCATTAAAATAAAATAGAAATTTGTTGTAGAAGGCAGAAAACTTACTGTCAAAATTAGAGTCAACAAATACATTAGACCAGGTCTCAGTTTTTAACATATTAAGAAAATGCTTAATATTTAGATAAGAAAAGCACTGAGTTTTGCAATGCATTGATTGAGTTCTATTTTTTATAGTAAAATAAGTCATGCTAGGGTAATGATCAGATATATCTAACGGAATAACTTCAGATTTTACATACTGAGCATCAATGTTTGAGATAGTAAGGTCAAGCAAGGAGGAAGAAGAAGAATTAACGCGTGTGGCATCCTTGATGTTTACATATAAGTGACATGAACTAAGTAAGTTAAGAAGAGATTTCTGATTACTGCCATCAAGAAACAAGTTGCAGTTAAAGTCACCAGAGAGGATTATAAGTGAATGAGGTTTCCAATTGAATACATAGTCAAGCAAGATGTCGAGATTATTTGCACACATAATTCAAAATTTTCACAATGATTAAACAAACACCAACACTTTTCACTTTCTTATTATTCAGATAGTGCCCAGTTTCCAATAACAGTTGATTATTTTCACAGATATTCTTCTTCTGCATTGACTTTTGGGGTGATGTGGGAGCTGCTTGCAGACTGGATGGTGGTGGTGGTGACGATGGTGGTGATGATTGCAGATTGGATAACACCTGTCTTGGAACACTTCTCCTCTGTTTCAGTAGAACTCCTGAACTGCTTGAACTCTCCATAGTGAATGATTGTATGGAGTTTATATATTTCAATATAACCTAATATAATTGACGGAGGGGTGGCAGGAGTGAGAGGAAGGTTATGCTGGAAGATGTTAAAGTGGAAGGGGGAGCCTCAGAGGTCTTAAACACTCATCGATTGGTTGCTTGTCCTAGATTGCATCATGTGTTGGAGTTGATTTATCTTTGAGCAGCAGCTTAGTGATTGGGGATCACAATGTCTTCCTTGTCTCACTTTCCAAAATTCGAAGAAGAAGAGCTTTGCAACTTGACAATGGTTGAGGTGGGGATGGGTAAATTGGGAAATGAAATTTGTTAAGCTTTTCCCGATTGATTTGTAAAGAGTTTAAAGTTAAATAGAATTAATTCCTTAACCGTAAAATTCAAAATTAGAGACAATGAAAAAGGGAGAGGAAAGGCAGGAAAAGGCAAAAGACAATAAAAATTATAAACTTACAGGTTTAGGGGTTGTTACTCCACGCCAGGGACCTGATGTCACTCACACAATCGCACAAGCACTAATCCTAAAGGTGGAAAGGAAACGGGACTGGGTTTGCGAGAAATTACTCTGTGCCAGGGACCCAAAAAATCACATCGTTGCTAGGTTTGTGAGTCAGTACGACCGCGACAGGGACCTACTAAGCAACCACAAACACATGCACATGTACACGCCAAGAGGTAAAGGGAAAAAATAGAGGAGGAAGGAAAGGGGAAATAATACTAGGTTTACGGGAGATTAAATCATGCAAGGGATCTAGTACTGCACACAGCGGCCTGTAGGTTTATGTGCCTTCCGGCAATGACAGGGACCTAGCAGACGAAACAATCACGCATGCAAGCACTCGAATACACGCACACAAGATCTCTAAGGATGAGGTAAACGTACTAAATACACATCAGCTACTGATGATGAGAGCATTGCTCTCGAAATACGTTTAGTATACAGTGTTTTCTCACAAGTTTACTAGTAATGACTGGTAAGAAGTGTTCCCTTGCTAGCTACGTGGCGTGTCAGTGCAATGGACTATTTTACAAATGTCACGTGATACTAGCACCCAGCCGGGAGATAAACTACTACTTACAAACAAACTCTGAGATTCCTTTGCATATGCATAGTGTTGATGTACCTTGCGAGTTTATAATTTTAATGTTTGTTTCCTACTCATATTACGGCCTTCGTTATTCATTATAACCTACAGGTTTCCCTCTCTTTATGCGGGTTTGCTTTATGTGACAAAGTTATTGCTACTGGAATTTCTTTTTATGCATCTTTGATTTGCTTTTATGCAGTTATGCGGCCAGTGCAACACAAATGAAAGAACGTTCTCCACTACACCACAAGGTGACCATTTAGTCTCTCATTTTCTCTTACGCAGTGTGTGTTAGTACTACGGTAAAAGAGATGAGAGTGGAGTGGATACTGTAGAGTGTAGATGAGACGGAGATTTCATGTTATATTGTTTGAGCACACTTTAGAAGTTTTGTCTCCTTGCCTTGGGACAACACAACCAAGACTTTAAACCTCCACTATTATGTCACTCACAACAGCCATCACTTGTGCTCATCCGCTTCCTTTTATTGGCGAGTATAATTTAGTGTTGTTTTAAGTTTGTATATAGCACATATGAAGTCGTTAAGGAGAGAAAGAAGAGCTTCTTGGAGGGGAGTTAGGATTGCTTATGGAACATATCCCTATCATTTACATGTAAATATGGGTTCTGTTTATGCAAATTTGCTTTATGCATCACTTTCCTCAAATGCAACCCCCACATAAAGAGAGGGAAACCTGTATTTCCTTGCCGTCTTTTATTACTTTTTCATATTTTTTTATTTTTTAGAATGGCAAGACTAAACATAGTAAAAACATGTAATTTTGATTACTAAATTTAGGAGCCTAAAACACAGGCATCCAAAAAAGCCTTGGCAGGCACCTGCAGGCACTGCATTGGGGATCCCTGCCCTACACCCTTGCTCGACAAGGATGAAGGATTTGCTCTGATAGAGCATCTCTTTTGCAATACTACTCTGTCCATGATGATGCCCTTCTCAAATGTGGCTACCCTCCGGACCTGGTCCATGCAGATCCAGAGGGTGATAATGCTTACAACCATTAGATCCCCTCCTCACACAGCCACTATCCCTGCTTCCACCCCTCCACTCACCCTAACCACACTTTTCCATCCTGGTATCCATGAGATCCTCAAGACAATCCTCCATGCTGCCCACCCAATTTTTACCTTTACCTCCTACCAGTCCCTCTTTACCAATCCACTGCTCCTATCCGTCCGCTGGCTCCCCAATTGAGAAATATTTTGTGGAAAAAAGAACCACCCACATCCACACTGCCAATTGCTATAGCATCTCATCCCTGCAGCAAACCTCGCTGCCTCACTTGCCCAATCCATCTACCCTCATCTTCTTTCTCCAGTTCCTCCACCAACATCACTAGTCCTTCCACACTGAACACACACACAAGGGAGGAGGGAAACCTGGTGCCAGCATTAACCTACTCTTTACAAATAGCACCAAGGGGGCCAACTGCTTAACGTCCCTTCTGAAGGACGGAGCACTGACTTGCATGGCCTCCCCAAAGCACACAAGTAGGGGACGTGACGATCCCAGGTTGAAAAATCTGACCTCCACAAGATTCAAACCTGGGACTGCTGCATGAATGTTCAACACTCTAACCACTCCCTCACTTCCAACCACTGGAATAGGATCAATGTCAGATGACCCTTCCCAGTTGCATCACATGCCTATGTCCACAATGTCTCCTTCAATAACTGCTACAATATAAGGATTATTTGCACCTTACCCAATGACACCCATCTCCCTTCTCCGACAATGGGAACTAGCTCACATCTCTTCGACTTTCTCCCTCCCAGGCCTTAACTTTTGCTAACCTTATTGGCCATCCATCAATGCCCACAATATCTCCTTCAATAATTACAATGCAAGGGCTATTCGCCCCTCACCCTACAACACCTCTTCTCCCTAACCTTATTGGTCATCCACCTCTCCCTCTTCCCCATCTCCTCCAGTCATCAAACTCCTCACATCACCCTGTTATCCTCACATCCCCACCCAGTGTGTCACATTTAGTTTCTCTCTCTCTGTCACTGAGGCAAAGTTTTAGTCTGAAAAGCTTGTGTGTTTTTACATGTCTCTTCGACACCCCAGCAGCTCGCCAATTTGCTCAACAACTTGTTGCCACCGTTATCACTACCTTTCCTTTTTCTTAAGATATTATATATACATACACACACAAAGGGCGTATCAAAAGTCCGTTCTCATAGGTATGTTTCATCTGTTGCAGGTAAGTGCTCGCTGCTCGAAATCACCAATGGGAGGAGAAAAAAAGGGGAGAAGGGAGGGAATAGCAAGGTCATTGGTTGTACATACAATGAATGGTACTAGTGGAAAAAGGGGGAGGGAGATGGTGAAAGGGAAAGATTTAAATACAATAGAACAAAATTTTCAAAAAAAGCATTTTAATCACATGAACAGTTATGTTACATATGAATCATCTGATTTACACTGCATTATTTACATTGAGCCAAATCTAATTTTTATTAATCAACACAAGTTATTACCAAGTTAAAAATTCAATCAATCAAGCATTAAATAAGTAACTGTAAAATTTTTCACTTGCTACTAATTATTGACTGTCCACACAGTTCAGTTCTTCTTTGGTATTATTGTCTGCCAGTGTAAGGTAAGTAATGCCTTCGATTTGTAGATGTGGATGAATATCTTCAAGCATTAGGCAAACAAGCTCAACATTTTTGTCTAATGTTGGATTAGAAACCAGTAACTTTCGTAAATTTCTGTAAAGGAAAGAATAACTAAATTTAGGACAAAAATAAACATTTGGTCACATATAATCATGTAAGCCAAAATGGTACAACAACATACAAGGGGTGTTCGGAAAGTAATGCCTCCATGTCTGTATCTCTGCTCCCAGATGAGGTATCGAATTGAAACAAAAACCATAAGATAGATCAGAATGTCTACTTGATTTGTATATATTATTTTTCTACATAGTCTACCCCATTCGATACAATGCCGCCAGTGCTGAACAAGTTTTTCGAACCCATCGCTGTAAAACTGATCAAGTTGTTCTTGGAACCATTTCCTCATAGCGGCTTGAACTTCTTTGTCACAGGTGAAATGAATTCCCTTGAGATGCCTCTTGAGAGCTGCAAACAGCCAGAAGTCCGACGGTGCCAAATCTGGGCTGTAGGGAGGATGTGAAAGAACTTCAAAACCGATGCTCTGTATTGCTGCTGAAGTGAAAGCACTGGTACGGGGTCTGACGTTGTCATGTTACAGAAGCATCGGCTTTTTGTTCCCACGCATGAGATTGATTCCTTGATTCAACTTTTCTAAGGTCTGTACATAAGCCTCAGAGTTGATTGTAATCCATGTAATCCTGGTGAACTCTGCCTCTGTAATCCCAGAAAATAGTGAGCAAGCACTTTCCTGTGGAAAGATGAGTCTTGAATTTTTTCACTTTGGGAGAAATGGGGCGGCGATATTCGAGTGACTGGTTTTTCATTTCCAGGTCATAATTATGCACCCAACACTCGCACCCGTCTCGATGCTGTACAGAAAGTCATTACCCTCCCTTTCATAGCAAGCGAGTAACTGATGACATGCTTCCAGCCTCATTTTCTTCATTTCAGGCATAAGCTGACACAGTACCCAGCGAGCACACTTTGCTGTATTACAAACCTGTGTCTCATGGACACTAGCTAAACTAATGTTTAACTTTACCGCTATGGTTCTCTGAGAAATTCGTTGATTTTCCCGAATAAGCTCATCGACTTTTTGCCTGTTCGAATCATGAGTTGTGGTTACAGGCCTTCCAGTCTGTGGCTGATCGTTCACTTCAAAATCTCTGCCACTATCCCTTGATTTTCTGACCCAATGATGCACAGTGCTTATGTCTACAGTGTGTACACCATAAAAGCCAATAATCGCCAGTGAATTTGGATAGAAGTCTTATTTTCATCCGTTCAAAACCTGATAACTGATCGCTGTTTAATGCGCATTGACACAGTTGAAAAAGAATCATCCATTTTGAACAGAACAAAACATGAACTACTGTGTATCGAGACATGCTATATGTCAAACTGAAGCTAAAGGAACAATAAACAAGGTGGGACAGATTATGTTTCTAAACCATGCCTCTTGCATAAGACGTGCATGGAGGTATTACTTTCCGAATGCCCCTTGTACATAGGGAGAGTTCCAAATGCTATCTTACGTTAAGAACTTGTGCAACACACTAACTAAAAATGCTTACTTTCATATGACTAACAAAGGCCAAAGCACAAATAATATTCAATTAATTTAAGTCATTTTGGAAATAATAAGTAAATCAATACTTTTATGCTAATTTTCAGCACTTTAAAGCACTCACAAAATAAATACTTGATGATCAATTTCAAAATACTGCCTCCATTTAACTGTGAAAATAATTCTTTACCTGCATGAAAACCACCTTGGAAAAATAAACAGATGAGAATGCAATATTTACTTTCATCTTTCCAGATATTTTTTCTTGAACAATTGATAGGACATAAAGGAAAGAAAATAGATTGATTTTTTAATAATTTTCCTAAAACTGACTGCAAGTTGGTACATTTTAAAAGAACTTCAACTCTGGCACTATCATAGTAAAAATTCCTATCAGTGAAATCAGTTTTCCCTCACTGAAGGCCACCATAAAATTAAAAATATATAAAATTAAAGGAAATGACAAATTCAAACAGGTTTGTAATCTAAAAATTACTCAAAATAGAAAGGAATAATGCACTAATGAAGTGAAGACTGTAGGGACATTTTTGATAAACCCAGAAAAGTGAAGTTCGGGGATGAAATTGAGGCTCCAGTAAGTGCCCCTCAAATTTTGAAGGTTCTCCTGTCTACATTTTTTATTTTCATAGCACCAAACAGTGTCGTTGTAACAGCAGAGCATTATTGCATACCCTGTATGGCAGATCAGGAAACAACTGATGACTAGAGACTGGAGGAGAGGACAAACAAAATTTGGAAGTTTTGGAGGGACTTAAATATCAATAAGGTGATTGACAACATCAGCATCTTGTGTGCTGAAATCACCAAGACAACTATGAAAGCTGCTTGTAAGAAGATCATGCCTGAGTGTTTGTAAGACTTCTGAGGGCTCATGACTGTCTTTACACCAGAAATCCACGACAAATTGAAACATAGACAGCCATGTTGACTGAAGAAGATCCAATATAGAGCAAAGCAGTAAAAGTGGCAGAATGATCAGTGACGACTTGCGTTACTAAAAGGAACCGTTCCAGACAGATGAAAGGAGGATATCCAGGAGTGCCTTCATTCTTCAGGAACTCCAGAAAGTAGCTAGTCACCTGCAAAAAGAAAGACAGACCATATTCTTTTCCTGATTGAACCCTCAACATTCTCTCTATTTTCCATAAATACAAAAAAGATTTTAATTTTGATCATTATTGAGTTATAATAGTTGTAATAATGTTTGATAGTACTGAGATGCCCTGTCTCATTGCTTCTTTCATAACCCACGAAAAACCAATCAGTCTTTTGATGAAAATGTGACCTGGTTCAGGAAATAGTTGTCAAGCTATTTACAAACAGCGAGTTAAAATTCAACAACAAATATTTACAGCAAAATTGACCCAAACTAGGATACAGCAATAGAAAATAATATAAGTAATGATTGGAATAATATGAAGTGACTTGTCGTAGCCGGGCTTGTTGAAGTGACGCTTGTCTCTCTTTTCTGATTGCCTCACAGACAGCGCACTCAAGGGAAAGCTCATGGGAAGTTAATGCCTGCACAGAAGCTCTGTCACTGACTGGCTCGCCTAGCCAGTAGGAGTGACTAAGAGAAAGAACTCTACATTGCGCATTCCTCTGGAGCTAGGGAAGGTCCTTCTTAGAGGATTATTGGTTAATCCTCTTGACTGTGGCAAAACCTTCCAGAGTAATGTCACTGCAGTATAAAATGCTTCTCCCATACTATACATGCTCGTATATCTTGTGCAGCTCAAGAGTGTCACTGATCTAGTTTTGAACACAAATCTCCTTGGTGTACACTAATACACAAGGAGAATGGGGGATCACCGCAATTATGTAAAATGAAATAAACAAGTATGGAAAGGTGTACTCCATGCCAGAGTACACAGAGTTTCCAAATGCATTCTTTGAGATCGAGAAATTGTAAAATTCCCTAATAACAAATTTAAAAATTGGAATTGGATGACCAATTTTAATAAAACTTCCAATACCAAATTTCATCAAAATACATCCAGCGGTTCCCGAGTTGAAACAGAAGTACATTGTAAGCTACATGAAGGTCTTCATGTAAAGTGGTTGTTATTGTAGTCCGATTTTAACCAAAATTGGAATCAACTGACACTCTGATCATGCTTTCAGTCAAGAGGTAGCATCATAAATATCTTTGAATGGGCTTGTTTGTGCAATGATATCAAATAAGCATGTCTCACTCACTATATTGCTCTCAAGAAATGCCTAACCAAGCACATGGCCCAGACCTGAAAACCCTTCCTCCTCACTTTTCATGTAGCTCTCAAGTGTTGAGGCATAAGAAAAAAATATTCATTTCAAGACTGAGAGACATCTCAGAGCAGATAAACAGTGCCTACATCCCCTTCCATTACACAGTGGTTTTCGTGCAGAAGTTCGGTTTGTCTCAGCGATGAATAGAGGTTTTTTTAGAAGCCACAATTCCCCGATTTGCATAAGTATGCAAAAATTCAATCACATAATTTAATGTATAACAAAGGTAGAAAGAAAGTAAATACTGCAGAATTAAGAACAATAGGAAGGCCCAAGGTTACTGTTTTGAAATATATCAAGGTTTTTCAGATTTAAGAAAACTTATTTATTGCATCAAAAAAATTAAGTCTAGCGATCTCCATGGGTTACTCAGTACACAGAACAATCACATGTAAAGTTTTGATGGGGTTAAAGAGTAAATTACAGTAGACTCACGATTATCCAAGGTAAAGTGGACCAAACTAACCTAGGATAATGATAAACTTGGATAAAACGGAAATTTCATTTTTAGGTATTAAAAATAGGCCTATGTATCATAAGAAAATTTATTTTATACATACATAACTAAACTAAAAGAAAGATTTATTGATATTACTTAAACAAAATAGTCTTTTAATGATTTCTGCCTAACTTTGGTCAATCACTTTTTGGCTGCCATATTCTGCCACCTAAATCGTTGAATAGCCTTTAATTTGGTCTCTAGAGACACCACAACACGCTTTCTTTTCCCACTCATTATTCAGTAGAATCAAGAAACGCCAAACTATTGTAGGGTAAAAAAATGATGAATGTCAAGGATGGACAAGTCCATGGGTATTGAAGTGTAGTTTAATGTCTCCTTTTTACTGAGGTTTGTCGACGACTGATTCGACGATCGAAGCCTCCGTCGGTTACATACACTGTTGCGGCTGAATGGAGTCACATGCTTTGTGAATCTTACACTATGTATCAACTGAAAATTGAAATTGTGAGGAGTCATGATTTACATGTGGTAAATAACCTGTGACCTTCACCACAAGCTAAAAACAACAATGTATTTAGAGGGGGGTGCCTCGGTTAACACAGAAGCTTGGATAAGCGGGGCTCGGATAATCAAGACTCTACTGTAATTGTATAATTTCTTGAAAAGTAAAATATATAAAATTAAAATGAAATATTCAAACTTTCATTGGATGAATCTTTATATTATCCACAATCTATCAATAAACTGAAAATGCAACTGGATACCATCAGATCAGCTGTATAAAATTGTCTCCATTAGTTAAATAAAAAACAATTAATGAACACAAATAACTAAATGTTTGCCATTGTATCTGATAATAATTAGAGGAGTTTTATAAGTAAAGATGGTACAATCTTCTTTACCTTACCAACCAATAACAGATCTTTGGACAAATAAATTTAATTTGAATAAGGCCAAAGTAGGCAATGGACTAGGGGATGGCAATAAAAATGGAATCTCAGGGTGAGATTGAAAAATATTAATAATACGCAACTTTTGATGAATTAGACTATTATGATCCATAAAGGATGGATGGACAAACAAACCAAATACATGAGGATTCTTTTAGAAAAAAGCACCAAAAAGGAGCAGAAAAATAATTTGGCCAAGGAATGGGAAATTTTCAAATCTGCCGCTAGTAGCATCATATTATATTTTAAAATTATAAGGTTAAGATTAATATATTCAATGCTAGTATTGGCTTTTGGCATCAGTAACATGTTGTTGCTTCTTCTTCCCTGAAGAAGCAACCTGCAACAGTTTGCGAAAGGTCAGTAACATCATGTTCTGGATGCAGCTGATGCTGAAATCCAATACTAGCATCGAACATCATTACTTAAAAAACTTCGCTTGAAAAAGATTAATATTATTATTTACTTATTCTAAATTTTTGTATTTGTATGGACAAATAACAAATGAAACATGTTGTAGTTTGTAGCTAAGCTGTTGTGTTCCTGTGACTTGAAGTCAAACAGTTATAAATAGTGTATAGGAACTACTATAAAAAAATGTTATATTTTTGTATTAAGTACATTCAATTTTTGTTTATTTTTTTATGTATTTGGTTATTATGCATTGAGTTGTGATGAGGACCCGCTGCCACCAGGACCTGCTCCCAATTGTAGCGTTTATGTGAATAATAATATATAGTTTCATGAACTAAAATGTATTCCATATTTGCTTCCTACATAACAGAACATTGCCACTTATGATGGCTTGGCTATAAATGAAACTAATAACATATTAATAGTGATTTTGTATTTAACCTAGAAAAATTGAACTTGGATTAGTAATATTCAATAAAAGAGGCTAGTTGAAATTGTAACCATTGTACGATCTGTAAACGTAATAAATAATCATTTCATCTTTTGAATAATACTCACGTCATACGGTAAACGGCACCTAATCCGTTGGCAGTGATTTTTGGACAATTCCTTATATCTAGATATTCTAGTGTGTCTTGATACTGACCACTGATGCGATCTAAGCACCAATCGTCAATGAACGGACAGCCATCATAACTGAGCCACTTTATTCTTTTTAAATCCACTAGAAAAGAATGAAAATAAATATCAAATGTTTCGGTAATTACAATAGGAACGATTGAATAATATGAGCCAGTGTTACAATAAAATAACTCACTAATATTGCGCAGCCCTTCAAAATGTATTCGCATTTTGGATGCATCAATAGCTTCAATACAAAAATTAGGATCATAAAATTTCGGAAGATCGTAATCTTCATCCTCATCTTGACGGACCCAACTACTTTGACCATAAAAACGGACAGCTCCGCCGCGATGAACTATAAAGTGTGCTGCTGCCAAATCATCTCCCAGTATTTGGTGACGCTCCGGAATATATCTTAAAATAAAAATTCTTGTTATGTACCAAATGCTTCTGACAATTATTTGTACGGCTATTAACTATTTTAAATTTTAAATATACGTGCTACTTATAAAATATACCGTTCATCGATTAAATCTCCAGTTTCTTTCACTTTATTCCACCATCGTTTAATACTGGAAGGACGCAGGTCAATATCAGATTGAATAAAAGTAAGATAATCCGAACTTGGACCTCTGCTAGTGGAAAATACTGACAAACTGCTAAACCATTCGTCTTTACGCTCATTCCAAGGCCTGTAGTGGAGAACTATATAACTCAATAATTGCCAAAATTGATTATGCGCTCTTCAGAAAACAACGTTCAATTCTACTTACGTTCTCCAAGACTTTCGCTTTTGGTTTTCAGAACAATAACTACATTTTTGAATGATAACTGGTCTTACGCTTATGTTAATACGCATTAATCTGCGAATAAACATTCTTTTGATAATATTTAAAGAGATAAATATATACAATTACGTGATTTTCATGCTTAAAAACAGCTAGTTAAAATATTCAAGGCGGATAACGCTAGTCGATTTTTCTTATGATACCAGCGCTGCCAACAATCAGTGGGAGTTTCTCTTGGTTTCTCTTATGCAAAGACTTTCTTATGGGAGAAATTGGTTCTATTCTATAGTAAGCGATATCATTGGCGCTGTTGTCGCTCTATGACTATCTATGACGTATTCTTCGGCAGCCAAGGCAGCCAATGAGCGAGCGCCGAAACGAATTTGAAAGATCATGAAGAAAAGGAATTCACAGAGTTGAGCCTGATCTCATTAATGAATTTGAAAGATTTGGAGCGTTGGAATATTCTCGAACGACGGACCGTCTGGTACCTGTGGGGACTTGCCAGGACCTGCTGGGACCGCCGGCCGCTATTATGTGGCATCTAACGTTGAGTGTCGCTACCCTGATTACGTGATAACATCGTTGTCGACGTGAGCAAGGCTGTTGAATTTTCGTCTTTTCGTCAAGCTAGTTATTTTTTCATACAGGTAAGGATGCTTTGATTATAGAGTAGATGAATGAATGCTTTACAACTTCATATTATGCAGTTGATACATATGACTATTTGTGTTATTTACGTCGTTTTCTGTTCGTTGCAGCTTTCCCCTTAGCCTTATAAAATGTGTGATGCCAAGAAAGTGCTGCAAACTCGGAATTGCTCCGCATTTAACTGCGGGAGAACGAGGGGACCGAACAGGGGTCCAGATTTGAAATTGCGTTCGTTTCCTCCTGCGGAATCCACGTAAGTAGCATATGTATATTTGCTAATAATGTAAGCGGAATAATTGAATAAGTTTGATTTTAAGGTAAGATCTAGATAAAAATCGACAAAATTATATACAGCAATACGAAGTAGTGTTCCGGGATTTCCTTTCGTGAATTGAAATTTAATATATCAATTAATTAATGCACTTATATATTTTATGACGTGCAGTAGATTTTTTTACTATCGTAATTCCTCTTTATAAATCTAGCTGTCCTGCGCTGAACCTGTTCTATTTTGTTAGTGAGCCCCTTTTCGTAGGGATCTCACACAGCTGAAGCATATTCGACCTGCGGTCGAACCAAGGATAAATAACAATTCTTTCACTTTTCAGAGCTATTTTGAACTATTCTTCCTATAAAGGCCAGCTTTTTGTTAGCGGCACCTATGAATCGGCGAATGGGGGTGTCCCACGAGAGATCACGATGGATTGTGACTCCGAGATATTTAATCGAGTCTGAAACAGGAACCTCTACTCTGTCCAACGAATAATTAATATCCAACAAGATACTCCTGGTTCTCCAGAAGTTGATGATGCAGCTTTTATTTTGGTTGATCTGTAACTGTCATTCCTTACACCATGCAGAAATAGCTTCTAGGTCATTTTGGAGATAGTGGTGGTATTCCAGATTGCTTATTTCTCTATAGATGATGGTGTTGTCTGCAGAAAGCCTAATTTTACTTCTGACTACTGAGCTGATATCGTTTATATAAATTAGAAATAATAACGGACCAATCATACTACCCTGCGGAACGACGCCAGAGACAACCTCCACTATAGTTTCTTTCTCATCTTATGAAGCTTGACCTTCACATAGCAAGTAGCCTATGAGAACCTTTTCCCTCTCCCCTTCTTCCCTTTTCCCTCTCCACTGTCACCTGCAGCTTTCGAAATGAATGGAAGCACCTAACAGCGTTGCCAGCTATCCGCTCTTGAAATGATCTGCTTGCGAATGAAAGGCGACGCGTCGCAGAAAAACTTACGTTCATTGTTTATTACTACCGGCCATTTTCCACTGCGTTAAAATGATAACAAGGTGCAAAGTGAAAGCGATAAAAGAGATTGCAACGGAAGCGTGAGCGCAGTAGAGCTGGCAACATAGTTGAACTAAGAGCAATGTGAACAGCACGATGGCGAGAGAGAGACTGAGCTTCTCCCCTCTCTGTCGCCCGTTACTCGAGTGTTGATTGAATGCAGGAATAGTCACTCACAGAGGTTTTCAAGGTCAAGCTTCATAAGACGAGAAACATACTATAAGTTCGAAGATTTCCCATCTATAACAACCATCTGCTTCCTATGATTTAAAAATTCATGGATCCAACTAATGTTTTTAGAATTAACGCCTAAGGTTTCTAATTTCGTTATTAACTTCCTGTGAGGTACCTTATCAAAGGCTTTCCTAAAATCTAAGAAGATGGCATCGACCTGCGTATTCTTTTCTCCGCTTCTCAGTAAACAATTAACAAAAAGACCGAGCTGAGTATCACATGACCTACCTTTCCTGAAGCCGTGTTGACAATCATCTAACAATAAATTACTATCAATAAATCGCATTGTTGCTAATGAGTATATGATCGAGAATCGTACACGATATCGAAGTTAAAGAAATCAGCATGTAATTTTCTGGGTTCTCCTTGTCGCCACCCTTATGAATTGGGGTAACGAGCACTAACCTCCAGTCATTAGGGACCTCTGCACGAGAAATGGATTTCTCGAAGATTATCAGAATCGCTACGGAATCGGCTTCCACATATCCAAAAGTTGTTATTAAGGACATCCAGCCTCCACCCTTTGTCAAAACTGTGCTTGATAGTTTAAAGAACATCAAATATTGGCTAGTATTACTAGAAAATAACCGGGCTGACCTAAAATGTGAAACTGGGCATAAATATAACCACGTGGTTTGTCAAGAAAACATCCGAATTGGAACTGGCGAAAAGCCAGCTAACAACATCCCAGTGCCTTTGAATGATGATGATAACCAACCTGTTCGTAAATTTCTTGCCCTCCAAAGGTGATATTACTGTAAACCCTATCAGCACTACTTCAACCTTAATTTTTCTATGAATATTGCCATCTCTAAATTTAATCACACTACTTTTGTTTCCAATGTTTTGCCTGCCCCCAACGAGGATGGTTTTACATTAGTGCAATATAAAAGGAAGTTAAAGTCCAAAAATAGTCTGTCTGTGCTTGGTTTAAGCTCGGCTCATACTGTTTTCTAGCACGCCAAGACGAGCTTGGATCCATTTAAGCCGTGTTAGTAAAGGAACTACTCCTGAAGCCATTTTAAATTGCTTCAAAGTGCAATGGTTATAAGTTCACATGTGATAAACTATCAGAATCCTCTAACTGCGCCACTTTTAAAGTTAGTGCAGACTACGGGTTACTTATGGCTGGTTTCTCGAACAAGCAGATATGGATTGAATAGCTATTGCTCCCATAGCGTTATTGAAGCCATAAGTCAGTAATGAGTTTCTCTAAACTACCTGTTCCATAACTTATTGTTGGCTAACTATCGAATCTATAACTATTCTTGACGTAGTACTGCAAGTGAACCGTTAGATGTCGGTAGCAGTGTTGCCGTTTAAAAATCATAGACTAGTTACAGAATCTGTAGAAATATCTGTACAAGACATATTTGTTTGTTAAATTCTGTTTCAGCTATTCATATTCAAGGAATACTAGAAATAGTAACTCTATTTTCTAAACAAAGTTATAACATATTAGAGTTTTTGGAAATAGTAAAAATTTATTGATGCAACCCAAAGGAGCTGTATAAGGATTAAATAATGGTAATTAGACTCCCCGTTTGGAAAACACTATTTTAAAGAAGTATTTGTTATTGTCAATCAAATGAAATATTTAAGGAAAATGAATATTTAATCATTGGTGTTTTCATATGAATACAACTTTTAATAAAGTTGAAGTAATCACTTCATTTTCTTTCATAAAATTTAATTTGAATAAATCATAATAGGGAAATGTTATAAACATTGTGCATGTGATGTTTTTAAATTGAACGTATACAAAATCTTGGGCTAAATATAAAGGAAAACAAATATACAATCACATTGCATTAAATGAAAATAATGCAAACCGTTATATAACTTGAAGATAAGTAATTCCTCACTGCAGCCTTAAAATGAGCTTGTGAAACATTTAATTCCAAGGTACTGCATGAAAATTAATTACATTTACACATTCATTATTTGGATAAGCTTACCGAAACACAAAATATTATTTTAACAACTTAAACTTGTTTATAGACTGAATTACGTATAATGGTACACAAAGGCAAATTCATAACAAAATATCACTTAATAATACATATTACTTTGTTTACATATAGTTCTGATTAATACATTTACTTGTGTAATTAATAATACAAAAGTATGTGCAAAAAAATTTAATTTATAATAAAACAAAAAAGAACACAAATCACAAAGAAACTAAAAGATATCATAGTATCTTGTTTAAAAATATTACAATTAATTAGATGCATACATATACAATCTTACAACTGTAACAAAAAATGTTACAAATTCTTCTTTCATATTAAAAAATATTATATATTTAAGCCTAACAAAGTCACGACTTGTCTGATATTGTCTTCAAACTTATATCACAATTATATAGAAACAAATATATTCAAATATATATAAACAAGTAATAACATATACATAAAACTAAAATATATATTCTTGTTCCATGTAGGTACCTTATAAAAGTTTATACATGAAAATAAAACTAATTAGACATTTAATTCAGGTTAGAGATTAAAAAAAAATCTTTGGAGTATCATAAACAGACAGACATTCTTTACAATAGTATTAATTTACAGTTCCAGCAAAAATAAGAACATCATAAAAAACTAGAAAGGCTAGTAAAAAGTAAAAACTTTTTTCTAAATCAATACCTACATCTTGCAACCCTAACTATATGAAGGATTTATTTTCTGCTCATCTGCTATGCCCTCTATTTAGCAGTGACTTTCTAACATTAAAATTATAAGAATATTAATTTTGTATTAAATTGCTTTGTAAATATTAAGCCTGTAATAGTTTCAGTCGATAATTTGTTTCTGGTTTTATTTTTCATCCTGTTTATGACCAAGAAAACTCTCTCAACTGCAGCACTAGAGTATGGCAAACATAATAATGTTTGCATGAATTTTACACGATTTGCAAACGACATTTCATCATCCATTTGCTTAATTTCCCTCACCTTACACCAAAATTCTTCTGGGCTCATACCAGAATGGACTTCTAGGCTCTCCAAAGAGTTTCTAATATCCTCCACTATCAATTTTTTGAATTTACCAAAGGTTCAAAAGATAAAATTAAATTAACTAAAGAAGAATTTTCTTTTCCAAAAACAACTTTAGGATTTAAAATTTCTAAAGATTTTAAAACTTCTAATCCAAAAGAATATCTTTTATAAATTTGCGAAGCACTTTCAATGAAAAACTCAAAACAGTTTTTTCGGAAGTCACTCATCTCTTCACCTTCATTAGAGTTAGAATTTAGTATTTACATTTGCATTTTTATTCCAAGATACATTTCCTCCATTGGTTTAAAATTATTTTGATCCCTATATTTAATCTCATTTATTGCTTATTTAAGTTATTGAACAATTTGTCACCTATAATTTGCGATAAGATATGAACATTGAAACTGTCGATTTTTTGCTGGAATAATCGTGGCCTTAGAAATCTATTAACTATTTAGATTACTACTTCAGCTGAGGATGAACCGGAATAGTCCATTTTGTTGTTATTTCTAATGTAAAACAAACACGATGAATAAGCTAATACCAATGAACAACTTGGTTTACAAAGCAGCTTCTGCTACGGGACACATTGTGCATGCATCAGATACTTATTGCTTAAATAACTGCCTGTGGTGGGTCAAATAACTTATGGAACGATTTATCGGACCAATAGGCTTATGGAACATTCAAGAAACCAAAATTTCCGGTTTATGTATTCAATAGCGCTATAGAACCGATATATCTCATTCGAGAAACCGGCCATTAGTGAGTTAAATAATGGAGTGAATTGGCCCAATGGTGTTTGTGTGAGGCGATTTAATATTTAAAAAATCAGGCTTTGTCCCCAAAGTGTCAGTGTTTCCTTACCCCTTTCTCCTGTTGCCACTCCATCAATGGCTGTCGGTACATCCAATGAAGTTGTTCCTGCCATCCCTACTCTTGTTGTTCCTGTATCTCCAGCAGAAATTGTTCTCCCACTCTTTCCGTTTTCTCTGGGAATTTATTGTTGCTTTGTATTGAAGCAAGAGTTTTTGAGTTATGAACTGCATTTTGTTTTTTCTATTTGTTTTAGTTGTTAGATTGATTTTTGTTAAATATTTTCTATCTAAGACATCTATTTTACATAAAAGATAACAAATCTCCAAATGCCGTACTAAAATTTTAAAGTTGAGATACTCCACTAAGAAAA
The DNA here is from genome assembly GCA_028673005.1 of Tanypteryx hageni. Taxonomy (NCBI): domain Eukaryota; kingdom Metazoa; phylum Arthropoda; class Insecta; order Odonata; family Petaluridae; genus Tanypteryx; species Tanypteryx hageni. The sequence goes on from CM054114.1 coordinate 150,691,336, forward strand.
GGGAAGGGGGAAACAATTTTGAAAAATTAAAAATTGAATTCACGGAAACCACACCCATACAACAAGACATTCCACCAGCCATTTAGGGGCTTTTTAAGGTCAGCACCAGGAACAGCAGGTGAGCCAACCAAGGTTTATGGGAGACTCCTCCATGCCAGAGACCTACAAACACACTCAACATTCATACAGATCGGGTGTGTGAAAAAATTGCAGTCACCCTTGTCATAGATAAAAACAAAACAAACCAAAGTCAGCAATATAAAAAATAAAACCTCAGTGAAGCCAATTAAAAAGAATAATTAAAAGTGATTGAAATGATCAAGTATGCAAAAAAAGGGGGGGTGCATTGACCCTTGTCGTAAGTTAAAATGAAAGAAAGCAGAAGAGAACATGAAAAATAATCAAAATAAAACAAAGAATCGGTGAAGCTGATTTGAGGAAAGTATACGGAACAACACTGATTTCATTGATCGAACCAAAAACATGGTTTTTAGCAGCAATGAGATTCTAGTATCCTTCAACATAGTGTCTATTCCCAAATCTTAATACTAAAAGATTGGCTAACCAGTAAAAGTCTAACAACAGCTGTTGTGGATGAATATGTATGTGTGGGTGGAGTGTCTGGTTGTATGGGTGAGATTTCCATGTATTCAATTTTTAATTTAAAAAAATTTTCCCCCTTCCCTTTTCTTAGTGGAGTATCTCAACTTTAAAATTTTAGTATGACATTTGGAGATTTGTTACCTTTTATCATTGGTTGCATGCCGTGAAGCTCATGCCCATACATATATTTTTGTTTAATATTTGACAAATTTCATCTATTTTTATTTTATTTCAGACTATTATAACAAGTCCCTGTATCATGAATTCTAAACAACTCTCTGGAGGATAGTATTGTAAACAACAAAAAGACACCACAGTAGAAAATGAAAAGATGTCGAAGGAAATACGAAAATGGTTTTTGAAAAATGAATTGAGCACTGGAAATATGCCAATAGCTGACCCTTCCAACGTCATAAGCTTGGCACCGGTGCCTGGTAGTGAGAATGACAATTATCATACAGCTTCAGTATTTTTGATTGGAGGTTTCCGCAGCGGACAGCATTGTTGTATCATTGTATGGTGTTCTTGGGAGAATGCATAGAGAGCATGGTTTACTCGACCTTTTGCCCACATTGCAGCAAGCTTCTTTACTGTGAATTTTCACAATGTACTCTATACACCAGACTGTTGCCTCTTCAGCAGTGGGTTGTGCTGGGGTTTTTCTCTCGAGGGAAGTTCTGCAGTGGGTTTAGCATTGTGCCTCTTTGATACAATTTCAGAGTGCCTATGCCTCCTTTTCTTCGGTGGCTGGTCTTGCAGGTCTTCAGTTGCTGCTCTGGGTCTTTTTGTCCAGTCTCAGGAGCTGACCTGTACCTCTCCAATCACCCAAAGCTTGTCATCTTTCAGCTGCAGGCAGTGGTAGAATCTCTTTGCTGTTTCATGTAGCCGCTCCGACATCGGGGAGGCTTCAGTTGCAGCAAGGAGTATGTCTGTGTTGATGCTGATGGGAGGCTGGAGGATGATGTGATGGTTGGCATTTTGACAAACTTCTAACCTATTCTTGCAGCCACCAGTTAGTCTAGCCAACCATGCTGGAGCACTATAGAGCATGGCTGGCAGGATCATGCTCTTGTAGAGGTGCAGCTTCAGCTCCTTGCTGGCATAGACATTTCTCAAGAGGGGAAGCAGTGCAACCCTCGTGTGGTTGGCTCGCAGGATGGTCCTCTGCACTTGAGCCTTGAATGTCAGCCCCTCATCCTCCCCCCCCAGGTAGAGCGCCGACTCCTCTCATGGAGCTGCTTGGCCGAGGATGGAGATTGGCTATGGTGGTTCCAGGTTCCAATTGGGGCAGAAGACCACAGCCTAGGTCTTTGATGGGTTGATGGCTATTCACCAGCATTGGTATCACTGGATGAGGCTGTCTGTAGACTGCTGCAGGTAGGATGTAGCAAGGCATGGCTGCATTGATCTTGCCAAGACCGTTGCATCATCAGCTAATAGGGCCAGCTTGATATTCCAGTGATGGCTGGTGTGCAGATTGGCAGTATAAATGTTGAATAGAAGGGAACCAAGAATGGACCCCTGTGGAACACCAGCTGCAATCCTCCTTGGTGATGAAAGGGTTGCGCCCCAGCATACCCAGGACCTTTCCAGCGGATAGTATTTCATGAGTCTACATGTCCATCACCTCCATCTTGCTGAGAACCCCTGCATGCCAGACACGGTCGAAGACCTTATGTCAGGGGTGGGAAACATAAGGAAAATTACATGGCCCCTGGTTTGCTTCTTTTTTTAAGTTCAGGGAACCTCTCAAAGGCGGCGCTGCCAGTCGTTTGAATTGAAATAGTTGCACAGGCGACTGGTAGTCATAGTTGGGCACTCAAAGAAAGTGGACGTGTCCGCTAATTGCTCTCTGGGGCAGTGAAATTGACCGTGAGAATGCCAATGAAATGGGGAAGAGAGGCACGGTTGAAGTGAAAGGCGTCGTATGCAGCAAAAAACTAAAAAACAGTGTTCAGTGCAAAATATGCAATTGTTGATATAATTTTAAATGTTTTAAAAGTAAATTGGAGGAGTGAGTTGAGGAGCATAGGAAGTGGCACATATAATACCCATTTTTAAGAAAGGTGAAAAGATGGCAGTAAAGAACTATAGGCCGGTTGGCTTAGCATCTGTCGTTTGTAAACTAATGGAGAAGGTAATATCAGATTACATATGGGATTGGTGAGTAAGGGATAAGTGGCTATTTAAAACTCAGCCTGGGTTCAGGAAAGGGTATTCCTGTGAAACCCAATTAGTGGGTTTGTGTCAAGACATTGCTGACTCATTAGACGAAGGGAAAGAAGTTGATGCTATAATCGTCGATTTCTTGACAGCATTTGACAGAGTGCCGCACGATCTTCTGCAGTTGAAGATGGAGCAATTACCAATTGACGTAAGAGTACTGAAGTGGGTTGCGAATTTTCTTACTGGAAGAACTCAAAGAGTGAAAATGGGTAACAGGTATTCAGATGAGACGAGTGCCATATCGGGGGTTCCACAAGGTAGCATCTTAGGGCTGCTGCTCTTCTTAATTTACGTCAACGATCTTCCAGACAAAATGAACTCCGAGATAAGACTTCTTGCAGATGATTGCATAATTTATAGATGGATCGAGAGTGAAAGCAACCGTGATATCCTCAAATGATATCGACAAACTTTCAGATTGGATCAATACCAACGGAATGGACATCAATATAAGTAAAAGTATGTACATGACATTCACTAATAGGAAATTAGTGTCAAATAGGGAGTATAATTTTTCGGGAAATCCTATACCAAAAAGTGATAATTGTAAATATTTAGGTGTCTATTTATCAAAGGATCTAGGATGAGGATTAAATGTCAATTTAATAAAAAGGAAATCTTTCAAAATGCTGCACTGGGTTATGAGGAATCTCAAAGGAAGCAGTCCAGCTACAAAGGAGAAAGCGTATAAATCTCTAGTTCGGCCGATATTGGAATATGCCTCCTTGGTATGGGATCCGCACAAAGAAGGGCATATCAGGAAGCTGGATAAGGTTCAAAGAAAGGCAGCCAGATATGTATTGGGTAGGCACAGGAGAACGGATAGCCTGACGGAGAGGCTAGAAATACTGGGCTGGGAGAGCTTGCAAAGGAGAAGGAAATGGAGTGGACTCTGGTTTTTTAATGTAATAAATATGGAGGCAGCATGGAGTGAGTTACACAAGGGGGTGGAAGAACCGTCTTTTAAAGGGAAAAATGATCACAATTACAAATTTAAGTCTAGAAAACAAAAAACAAATATAAAAAATATTCATATTTAAACAGAACTATTGTTGACTGGAATGAGTTGCCTGCTGAGCTATTTAAGCCCTTCCCAAAGAGTGTAAATATTTTTAGGAACAGATGTAAAGATGTTTTGTGATTTTTCTGTGATTTTGTGATTCTTTTGTGATTTTTTAAATTATTTCTCCTTCTTTTTGAAACTTTTGAATTTTCATATTTGTAGTGATATTTCTTATGAGTAATATTTTTGTTATGTCATTACTATAGATCTTTTTATTGCTGTCCTATTGTTTGTCTTCTGATTTCATTGTTGGAAGTGTGTGAGACCTACGAGGTTTCCTTATGTTACCACCTGGCAGATCGCCAACTTGTCGCACTAAGTTTTTAAATAAATAATAATAGATGATGCTGTTGCTAGTACAGGAATTGTAGCCCCCTCCCCCCTTCCATTGCTATTTTTTAAAACCTTTTTCGCAGTATTTATTGGTTTCCTTATATTTTTTACTGGGATATATGCATTAAATAAATAAGAAAACAAAGAATGTCAGATATGTATTTATTTAATCAGGAGAAACAATTTCAGATTAACAATGACAAATCAAACAATCATTTTATAATTTTAACAAGGAAATTATGGGAAAACAACAATGGCATGAAACAGGCAGAATGGAAATAACAATCAACTTCAACTGCAAATACCTCAAAACATTATATGAATGCCATTAACTATTTTACTATAATTTTTAGGATTCAAAGAAATCAATTAAATAAAGCACACAATGCTCAAAGAATACAATGGATTTCTAGTCACACAATATACATGATATAAAATAGCAGAAGCAACCCCTGCCATAGAAATGGCTATACTAAAAATATTATACAAATCTCAGCAATTACGTCAAAGTAATTGTTAGACTTGATATGCAAAGGATGATGTGACTCAATGATTTAATACACAGGCATCAACGGTGTTAATGCCCTAAAAAGGAAATGAAAAATTATTAGGCAATGAATAAATAAGTAAATATATATATACACACACCCACGTGTATGGGTGTTTTTTATGTGCAAAATGAAAATTTTTGGCTAGCAATAAATATTATTAAATATTACGATTAAATTCCTTATCACTTAGACAATTACATTATTTGTAAACATTCTGGTTCAGTTACAGATATCTGTGATAAACAAAAGGTTAATTCCATTAAAGTAAATGTTCATTGTTTTAAGAAAATCTTACATAAATACCTATATTTATGTTTCCCTTGTCATTCGCACTTTCACAAACAGTTGAACTGAACTGATATTGAGGATTGCTAAAATACTCCCTCGAAAGTGTATATTTTTGCATCTGATTTACTGTGGTAAGATGAATGACGAGCATATTAAAACGGCATCACGTTTAAAATTCTTGTACACTTCAATGATTCTATAATTACTATGCTTTCTTTGGGATGTCTATGATGCCACAATTAAAAATTATCGAAGTGAGAGGCAATAAATCAATTAATTATCCACTATACAGAAATGTCTGGAAATTCCTTCCAAGAACACAATGAATTATTTCACTTAGGATATGCAGTTGAGGGATAGTACCAAGAAGTTCTCCGTTTTACATGAAATATTTTGATAGTTATTTACATATCTAATGATATCGTTGGGAAAAGTTATGTGCAGAATATGTATACATATATTAATTTGTGTGTGTATTGCTTGATGTTTTCATGAGGTCAATCAATGGAAAAAATGGGGCATATTGAGGAAAGTAATAAGTTTATTTTGCTAATGTGAATTATGGGATGACTATAGTAATAACAAGACTGTAATAATAAAGTGCAAACGAAAGTAAAGAATTGAAGAAATGGTAATAATTAACTCGACACATTTAGTCTATGACAACAATAAAATACGACTTACCTGTCTTTTATTCACAGGAATTGATGCAGCTGTGCACTTGGTCTTCTACCCTCACTCCCATTGACTGCACACCTCCTTGCAACAATTATTTTTCACTTTTGCTGTCAACCTGTAAACAAACTAAACGGGAAATAATAATGGCTTCAAATATGGCTACTCTGGGAATCCCCTGGTGCCCATTCAGTGTAGCCAACCAACGTGTTACCAACACCCAGCTATACATTTCTGCTAAAATTTCTTGACTTCCACCTTTAGTTCTTGGTAGCGCTGATAGATGGCAGTAAAACACTATACCAGGCTTTGCTATCCCAGTTACCTGCCCCTGGCCCCAACCGTGCATTCTTGCCGGTTGTAGGCATCCGTGACAAAATCTACCACTCTCACCAGCTGTTGGGTTGTGGAATGCTCTGACCAAAATCCAAACTGTTCAGGAGGAAGAATGGTATGCTCGTCAACATGGCCCAACAGGAACGGCTGGATCCCTCTCTCCCATATCTTGCTAATTGTGAGACCGGACAGCAGGAAGATGGGTCAGTAGGACTTGGGCTTGGAGGAAGCCTTCCCTGGCTTTGGGAAGCAGACCATCACCGATTTCCAGCTGGCAGGAAAGTGACTGACTTGGATGGAGGCATTGATAAGATGATCCAGTGCAAGACCTGCAGCTCATGGAAGCAGGTGTAGGACTTCATTCGGGAGACCATACTCACCTGGTACCTTCCAAAGTGGGAGCTACGAAAGAAGATTCCTGATGACATCTAAGGAGACTATTGGGAGGTTGCTTTAGGAGTCGTCAACCGCACTGAGCAGGTCCTTGATGTTAAGGACCAGTGAGTCTGGCAAAGGCAGTCCCTTCTCGAAGAACTACTGAATAGCAAAATTTGGCCCAAAGGAGTGTGTGTGGGTAAATTCCTCCCTCTTAAGAAAAGGATACGTACCTCTTAACAGGATTGTAAATTCTTCAGAAAATTTCAAGTTCTAAGAAAACTCTTTAGGGAGTGTAACCAATCAGTTATCTATCACCACAAATCTCAGCAATGAGCACAGTGCTGAAATTAGTGAGTGTAATTGGCAAAATCAATACATCACCTCTCACTCTTGCTTCTCATACTCCCCAATATATTGTCACATCTTTGAAAGACTGTGAGTCTTCACTCCCGACAAATCTAGTGTCCCATACTCAGAATAGTGCTCCCCCCACCTCAAATGTCACTACAAGGAGCCAGAATGATATCCAGAAGACCAAGAATAAATGACTAGGTAGCTGTAAATCTGAAAATATTATTACTGAGCCTCAATTTAAAATTCTCGTTTTAAATATTCAGTGCCTAAGTAACAAAATCACTGAATTAGAAGCTCTGGCTAATGATGAGGAGCCTGACTTAATCAGTATTTGTGAACACTGGTTAAAAACGAAGTCAGTGACTGTTCCAGGGTATGTCTATACCTCATCATACTGCAGATCTTTTCATGTCCATGGTGGTATACTAATTTTTGCTAAAAATGACATTTCATATAGTAATATTTCGTTTAATGTTAGTCAAATTAATGTTGATAGAATTTTTGAATGTGCTGCCTTGAGTTTCACATGGGATGAAAAATTATTTAATCTTGTGATATATCATTCCCTTTCAGTCAGTTTTGAGGCTTTTATTGGTAAACTTGAATATCTTCTTGTCTCCCTAGCCTCTCACCCTCAACAAGCTTTCAACATAGTATCTGGTGATTTTAACTGCAATATTTTAACCAAGGGTTCTGAGCAAAGGAAACTTTTGTCACTTTTTGATGCAAATAACTTGAATGGTTTAGTCAAATTTCCAACAAGGATAACCCCACTCTCTTCCTCACTGTTAGATGTAATTTTTATAAATTACTACACATCATGAATTCATACTAAAGTATTTGATCCCCTTATTTCTGATCACTGCCTCAGTTTTTAAATTAATTCCCACCCCAAATGTTTGTCCGGTACCCAGATTAATAAAAATTTTTCATCGCAGAATACTCAGAGTTTCTGTAATCTTCTAAATAAGCATGATTGGTCCAATGTTTACCATGCTTCATCTCTTAATGACAGTTTCAGCAATTTTTACTCAGCATACCATTTTTATTTTAAATGTGCCTTTCTTGCCATCGAATACAAGCCCAAAACCAATAAAAAAAGTCTGTGTCACCAACGAGTTAAGGTCTCTCTCTTGGAAAATAAAAATGCTTGCTTTCACTGATCAAATCTCAGGTGATGATGAGATTCATAATAGATATAAAACATTAGAAATCAATACATGTACCTAATTAAAAAAGCAAAAAAATCATTTAATGATCTCAGGATAGCCACAGCTATAAATATTTCTAAAGAAGCATGGAAAATAATAAATGAAGTGAAAGGTTATAAAAAAGTGAGCATGATGCCAACCATGCTTGACAAGAATGAAGTAGCTATATCTGGCCCTTTATTACTTGCTAATTCTATAAATGATTATTTTCTTGATGGTATTCCATGTAACCACAATTATCAGTCTAACTCTACAGGCCTTGCATATCAACCTAAAACAATTTACCTCCACCCATACAGTCCTAATGAACTCGCAAAGCGCATCATTAAATTAGGTAAAAAAACTCAGCTGATTTGGATGAAGTCTCAGGAAAACCTTTTAGTTAATAAATCTTTGCAGCTAGGTAGCTTCCCAGAAGTGTTAAAAAGATCTAAAATCATTCCCATTTATAAAAATAAAGGCAACGAAAATAACATTGAGAATTATAGGCCAATATCCATTTTATCCCAGTTCTCTAAAGTATTTGAATCAATTTACTGTAGTCTGCTAATGGAATATCTAGAACAGTGGTTCTCAAACTTTTTAGGATCCGGAGCCCTTTACATGCTTAAAAATTTATGTTGAGCTCCAACGATCCACAGTTTGTGTGTTGTGCCTATCGATGTTGGCCGCATTAGGCCTAAAAAATGTGATAAATTTTGTAAATATATTTATTAGCTCATGTGGTTTTATTCATAATTAATAACAATGAAATCATTTACTTGTACAATACTTTTTATTCAGACATTAAAACAAAAATTTTTATAAGAAAAATTACTGCATTTGTCCAAAATTAAAAACAATCATTATTTTTAGTGAGAAGAGTGGGCTTTCTATTCTTACAAAGTTCTTTAATGTCTGGCTCAATAGAAGAAAGTTGGATTCGCATATCTGCTTCTGCATCCAATCTGTTGCAGTATTTAGTTTTGGTTGAAGCATATAAAGAAAATCTGGCCTTGCACAGATAAGTAGTGGTGAAAGGAGTATTTTAACTGCTTTCTTTGATAACTGTGGATATTCTTTTCTGATACTGCACCAAAATTCTGGAAGTGGTAGTTTCAAAGGTTAGTTGTATTGATGATCCTAAACCATGTCAATGAACATTTTGTACTCGGTTATAGTGAATTCTCCTGGCCTTTCCTGAACTTGGAATGGATTTTTAACCCATAAATCATTTTTCAACGTCTTGTTTTTGTCATCTGGGAAATACTGCTTGAACGAGTTATGTATGTCTTCCAGATGTTGACTAATTTCATCACACAACATTAACATACCACATTGGGAAGCTGTCAAGTTCATGGTGGTGGATGCAAGTGGTCCAAAATTCTAATTTCCGCTTAAAAGCTCGAATTTTGTCATTGGCTGTGATCACTGTTACCTGTTTTCCTTGAAGTGACATTCACTTTGTTTATTTTTGTGAAAATGTTCGCTAAGTATCCAAGCCAGAACAACCATAGCTTTTCTGTCAGTTGTTCTTCCAAGTAAAACCGGTGTTTTATGAAGAAAGTGACCAGTTCAGCCCACAGCTCAAACAGTCACACAAGTGCTTTCCCTCGAGATAACCATCACACTTCAGTATGGAGCAGTAAGGCTTTATGAATGCTCCCCATCTCATCACCCATAATATTAAAAAGCTGTGTTTTCAGGGGTCGAGATTTAACAAAATTTATGATTTTTACGGCCTTGTTAAGGACATTTCTGAGCAAGGCTGGCATTTTTTTTACTGTGAGCACTTGGCGGTGAAGAATACAATAGCTACTAGTGCAGTTTTGTTCCACAGCCTTGGTTTATATGACAGTGGCAGCAGGTTGACCCACCATTGCCTTTGCACCATCAGTGGAAATGTCAACACAGTTGTTCAAGGATAGGCCATGTGTTTCAAAAAAGTTTTTCACAATATTGAATATTTCGGCACCAGTTGAATTAGTTGGCAATGGTTCACACAAAAGGAGATCCTCTTTGGGAGATTTTTGGTGCTGATACCAGACGAACACGAGCAAATAGCAAGTCCATTTGTAGAGCAAAGTTACAACACTTCAGATGAGATATCAGTTTGGTCTTCACATTGGCCACTAAATCTTTAATTCAATGAGCTATCATGTCATTGGAAAGTGGCACTGCAGTGATTTCTTTTGCTGACTTTTCATCCAGCATGCATTTAGCGATGTCGAATGCACAAGGCTTGATCAGTGTCTCAGCTATTGTGTGAGCTTCTCCCACTAGTGCAATACAATAACTAACCATGTAAGATGCCTCAGTGGCCTTCTCATTTATGGTTTGAAAAGCTGTAACAATCAAGTTTTGGCTTTTTAAGTGCTGATCATGCCTACACATAAAATATTCAGTTCCTTCATCTTTATACTCTGGATGTGTGGTCTCAAAATGGCGGCGCATGTTAGTAGACACCATAGCAGTATTTGATAATACTTTGCTGCATAAGACACAATAGGGAAAATTATCAGCATCTACAAAACCAAGAGAAAGATAGCTTTCATCATATTTTCGTTTCCTATTTACAGTTTCATTCAGTTTAATGGAAGCAGATTCCTCCTTTCCAGGAATCACACAACTCTCCAGTAAATCAGTCTTCTTATTTTCAATATCTTTGGACATGGATGATCCAGGTGTGGGTTGAGAAACCATGTCTTCTAATGTCCCTTTTTTAAGCCACCGATCTATTCTTAATATAAATAGAATAAAAATATTTTATATACATAAAATATTTATAACAATTTTTAAAAATAAAATAAGACAGAAAAAGTGGACTTACTTTTAAAATGACTTAATAGTTATAACTGATCAGTTATCTGGTTAGATTAACCCAGAAAAAGAAACTTCTTAATTATGTAGTTCATTAATTTAAACGAAAATGTTAGGAATTAAAATAAGATAAACACATTTGAGAATCTGTGTTGAAAAATTCACAAGTCAATTACAGCGCTTTCTATCCACACTATGCTAATTCAACTGAGCTCAAACTTTAATTCTGTTGGCTGCCAAATAGTGGGGATATTCACAGGATAGAGATCTTAAGTAAATTAGAGACTAACTGATCCCAAAGTAGCGGTAATGAAAGAGGTTTTTGGAGATACCAAAAAGTTACATAGAAGCTTAGTATATTTTGTATATGTATTAAGTTTACAAAAATATCATCTCAATGATTTTGCACCTTTGGCTGCAGTGGCACCTATGGCAACTGCCATACCCTAGTTACGGCTCTGTATATACATATATAATATTATGGAAATAATTTTAACCTTGCGGAGCCCCTGGAGATGTCTCGCGGAGCCCCAGGGCTCCACGGAGCACTGTTTGAGAAACACTGATTTAGAAAAAACAATATATTATCTAACTCTCAATTTGGATTTAGAAAAGGTAAATCAACTGTTGCTCCTCTTTCAGTAATAAATGCTATCATAGAAGAAATAAGCAATCAAAATAAAGCCTTAGGACTTTTCTTTGATCTCACAAAAGCACTTGATGCTGTTGTTACTATCAAAGTGCTCTGCTATTGGTATCCAGGGTGTGGCCCATGACTGGCTATCCTCTTACCTGACAAACTGCCAGCAAGTCATATCCCTCAATGTTGAAGGACAAAATTACCTATCAAAGTCCAGATCCATCCTCTATGGCAGGGGTGGCCAACAGGTTGATCGCAATCGACTAGTCGATCGCGGAGCCATTTTCGGTCGATTGCGGCAGTGTTCGCAATTTCCATAATTTCGTAATTTGTTGAGTGAAATAATAAATTTTCTTCAACAAAGAAACGATGAATACAAGAATTTGTATGATGAAAGCTGGCTCTGTGATCTAGCATTTCTTACAGATTTTACAGGTAAATTGAGCATTTTTAATTTAGAACTGCAAGGAAGAAATAAGACTATAAGTGAGATGATTAGTAGTGTTAACGCTTATAAAAATCAATTTCCAATGTTGATCAGCGATCTCCAAAAACAAAACTTTGATCACTTTTCAAATATGAAAGACCATTTGCAAAAATATCCTAGTTTTATATTTTTGTCTAAAAAATACATAGTAGAAATTAAAAGCATTATGGAGGACTTAGATGTCAGATTCAGTGATTTTAAAAAAATCGAAGATGTTGTCCAGTATCTTTCTTTTCCATTTAAAGCTGATTTAAATACAAAGCATATTGCGGAAAAAATTGCTGACATTTTCCACATGGAAAAAACTATACTTGAAAACGAAATTATAACACTGCAATCCGATCTATTCTTAAGAGCTACAGAGTCAGAAGAAGGCTTTTGGAAGTGTTAGTCAGGAAAAAATATTCAAACAGAAAATGTAGTGAATATATCCATTCTTGTTTTGAATCCACATACTTATGTGAATGGGCATTTTCATATTTAAAGCTAACAAAGACGGAGCATCGTTCCTTGCTTACCAATTCCCATACTGAAGATGCCTTAAGGTTGTCCTTGTCGAGGTACACGCCCCACTATATAAGCTTAGCAGAAGATATGAAGACACAAACTTCTCATTAATTAAAATTTAAAGTTATCTTCATTTTTTGTATATTTATATTTCAAAATGTTTATTTTGAAGTTCTTCATTTATTCAATAAACTCAGTAAACTTTGTTCTATCAAAACTTGTATATTTTGAAATGAGTAATTTTTATTTTCCCTTTATATCGTATTTAATAATTACATTAAAAAGTTTTTCATCATGGTAGCTCGTGACTACTTTTTATATAAAAAAGTCAATCGCAACAAGAAATAAGTTGGCCACCCCTGCTCTATGGTATACTGCATTGCTGTACCTATACTATTCTTAATTTTCATTAATGATTTGCCGGAATATTTCAGCTCAGGAGCTTAGTCTATTTCAGTAATGTATGCTGATGATGTTAGTGTCCTAAAAAACCAGAACACCACCACTTTGTCTAAATCAGTAAGTGATTCTCTGTCCAAAATGACTGAATGGTGTAAGATAAATTATCTTAAACTGAATAGCAATAAAACCCAGATTGTGTGCTTCTCCTCTTCCAGATAACCCTTCAATATTCAGATTCCAAATCAACATACCCTTGTTCCTACAGTGGAATTTAAATTCCTTGGCACACATATTGATCTCCATCTTGATGGAAATTGTCACATTGATCATCTGTCCAAAAACTAAATTCTGGTTTTTACTTTACCTATGTTCTTAAGATTAGTGTTAGTGCTAATGTTTTAAAAATGTTCTATTTTGATCATTTCTACTCCTCTGTAAAATATGGAACCATTTTCTGGAGTTCCTCTCCTCGTTTAAAGGAAATATTCCTAATTAAAAAAAAATTTGTATGTGCAATGTATCTTTTATTCCAGCTGTAATCCAATTTTAATTTTTTACTGTTCCTTCAATTTTTATTTATTGTTTAATTTTATTCACTAGAGAAACATCTATAACATTGAGAAAAAGTCAATAGTGCATAACCATTTCACATGCAGAGCTGATGATCTGCATATGTATTTTAATAGCTCTAAGGTTGAATGGCAAGGTCCCAAATCAATGGGCATTAATTTGTGTAATAAATTACCCACATCTATTAAGAAAATTGACAGTTTCAATTTATTTAAAAGAGAATTTTTTTTCCTTCTGAAAAAATTGTGAATTTCCCTGTAAGGTATCGATTTGCAAACGTAACAATTGTTTATTTTTATTTGCAAGTAATTTTTTTTATTCTAACATGTCCTATACTAAGAGAGTTTCTTTTTGCTGTTTGGTCTTTGGACAAATAAATTATGGTATATGATATTGAAAATTACGAGTTCATCAAAAATCATTTGTAATTTGTTCAGGCTGGTTAATACAATCAAGTTAAAATGGAGGGAAATAGCTTGAGATTTATATTAACGGTTCAGAAGCGTCAGTTGGAGTCATTATATGGTAATTTGTTGATATTAATTGTATTATACTCTCGCAAAACGGTTTTAGGAGAAATAAATTAAGAAACTCATAATATGGTTACATGTCTGTTTAATATGCTTTTTTATTAATTAAACTTGATAAAAAGCATAAAATAAATACAAGAATAATGAACACAGAAAAAGGTACTAGATTTGCAACAATGGCGCCGTGAGTAATGAGAAATTGAACTACGTGGAGTTTGCTCTACTTCGAGCTCCGTGAAATACATTAGAATAGTAATACAGGTGACTCCTGAGATTCGACTGGGATGAGTTCCTGAAAATGCGGTCGAATCTCGAACAGTCGAATCTCGAACGCCGATTTTCGGTACACTAACACTCGGGAAAAAATTACGAAGTTCACTCTCATATTATATAAACATAAAATAACATTAATCAAATGTTAATAAAACAATATTGTTATGAATTGATAAAAAATATTTTTAATATATAATTTATATGCACACTGTAAAGGAAAAATATTTTTTTGTATGATTATTTTACGTAAAAAATTCCCAATTGAATCCAATCTGCCTCATCATTTCCCATGTGTTTTAAATGAAGGAATTACTTGTATTTGTACTTTACCAGCACATTCAACAGGAAAGTCATGAGTAATATTTTGACTATTCGAGTTTCAAAGATTTTAATAAATGGTGCATGCATGCAGATCACAGCACATCCCTAAAGAGCCCTAGCAAAGATGGTTTATGGCCCTACTTGCTACAGCACTGAATATATCTATAAATAAAACTATACCGTTATCACAGGAAAATTATATAAAGTTATTAAAAAGGAGAAAATAACTTACTTAATTACCAAGTTCAGAAATTTTAGTTGGAAGAAGAGGGGCTATTGAATTGGCTATTAACTGGAGAATCGGGTGGACTAGTCCTTGCCTCTGAAGTTGAAGCAGCTTCTGCTGACCGTGGTCTTTCTACCTTCTTAAAAAATTTATCTAGCGAAAGTTGAACTGCATCCTTCTTCTTTTGTTCATAAATGACCCTGTAGCAGGCCACGTCCTTAAAAACTGCACTTTTCACCAATGAACTCCTCTCAACATTAGGGTCCTTTTCTCCTATGAAGCTTATAAAGTCATCCAGACTCCGGAGGATCTCACCAAGGTCTTTGAAGGACAAGTCCTTGGGTTGAGTTAGAGAAACCATAACATCTTCGCTATCTTCTTTGGACTCAATGGATTGTTGCAATTCAATGAGGTCATTATTGGTCAACTCCTTTGCATGAGATTCCATTAGCTCATTGACATTCGCTTCATCCATCTCCAAGTCAAGTTGCATCCCCAGTGCAACAACTTCTCTGGTGATCTGCTCAGGGGTCTCTTCAAATCCTTTAAAATTAAGGACAAACTGTGGGCAGAGCTGTTTCCATGACCCATTCATGGCGGTTTGCTTTACCTTAGCCCAAGAATTTCCATTCTTCAAAATGCATTCCATATATTATAGGATCTCCAGAAGTCCTTTAGGCTTGGCTCACCTGCCTTATCGGTTTCTGCAATTGTCTGTTGCATTGTGCGATGAGTGTAATATCTCTTGAATGTCACAGTCACACTTTGGTCCATAGGCTGGAGCAGTGAGGTGGTATTTGGGGGAAGAAACACCATCTTTACATTGGGATTCACGTCACTTAAATTTTGGGGATGTCCAAGTGCATTGTTCAAAATTAACAGGACTTTAAATGGCAGATTATTGTCCTTACAATGTTTTTCAACTGATGGCACAAAACAAAACAAACCAGTCCCTGAAAATGGATAGTCACCCAACCCCTTGGGTTAGATTTCCATAAGACTGGCATCGTACTTTTAGTCTTCCCCTTAAAAGCTTTCAGATTTTCAGATGTGTACACTAACAGGGGCTTAATCTTAAAGTCTCCATTACCACCTAGCAGCAGGGTCAATCTGTCCTTTGCTGGCTTAAATCCTGAGGCAGTCTTTTCTTCTTTCGCAAGGTACGTTCTTGCTGGCATTTTCTTTCAAAACAATCCTGTTTCGTCACAAAACATGACGAGAACAATAGCCACCCTCTTCAATCAATGCACACAATTTATCAGGATAATTTGAAGCAGCATCAGTATTTCCACTTGGACTTTTGCCAGTTAACTTAAGGTTATGCAAACCTGCCCTTCTCTTGAACCTGTCGAACCAGCCATGACTTGCTATAAATGGAATCTCATCAACAGGAATTTCGTCCATTCTCTCCTTCAAATCATTATACAGATTCTTAGCCTTTACTCTAATAATGGACTCACTAATTGGAATGTTTTTCTGATATTGATCATCTACCCAAAGTTTTAAAAGTTTTTCCATTTTAGGAATCAAAATACTATGCCTTGGACTGTTTATTGTTCCTATCAAATTACCTGAATTTAACACATTCTCAAATTTTCTCCTTCTGTTTCACGTATGTACTAATAGGTGAACGAGACATCCCTAACGTTTGTATGATTCCAGCATGGCTTTTCCCTTGATCAACATGCTTTAAAATTTGTAATTTTAATTCGTAACTATGAGTCTTATACAGTGGCGCACACAGACTTTTTTCTAGGGGTGGGGGGGTCTGATCTATTTGGCAGGCATAGAAAAAGTTTAAGGTTACCCTTTATTATTTATTTTATTTACACAACTTGCGTTTAAAAATTAATTCCCTTTCTAAATAGTACATTATTACTGTAAAACACACAATTAGAATAAATATATTACAGTGTAATATCTAAAAATTTTCCGAGTATATTATTACAGTGAAATATAGACTAAAGGTCCAGGGTTATCAGCAGAAGTAGACATATTTCAATGCCATATTTTAACTTCGAAAATATAAGCAAAAATAACAAACCAAATATACAATTTGATTTTATTTCAAAGTCCTATTTTGTTTCCCAAATAGCGAAATCCAATCATCTTGGTCATGGACTTATTTTTTTTTTAAATACCAGTATTTTCAGAATACACAAAATATGATTCTTAGGAGCGGTTTACATCGTTTTTTCAGAATACACAAAATATGATTCTTAGGAGCGGTTTACGTCGTTTTTCCCTTGTCGTTTAAATTTACTGAAAATCGGGAACATAAGAAGAAAATATATTCAAAACATTCGATTTCTAATAATCTAATTTTAAAATGTTTTATATTAAATCTACATTACTCTTTAAATTGAAAAATACTCTCGCAATTATTAACTGTGCTCACTGTGTTTGATAATATTCAAAATTACAAATGAAAGAAAACAGAAAAGTCATTTAATGGGGCACAGTGGTCAGGTTAACTACTAGAATCTGCTGGTCTGGGGAGATGGTGATCAGATTAGAGGGGATAGATCAGAGTAGTCATCTCAGAGAAAATAATTGCACTCTTGAAACTGTTCCACTAAATAGGAGTCACTTTGAGAGGTGGTTCGCCTTTGGAGGCCTTACTGCACTTGATTAATAATAACATTTCTTACCTCAAATGGTAAAATCCAATCGTCTCGGTTTCTTGCTTATTTCATCCAAAACATCTTCTGGAGACACCTGTAAACTGTTTGTATTTAATAATGCAAGACCATTAAGTCTATCATTTTTCATGGTGTTTCTTAGAAAAGTTTTTAGCCTCCTCAAAGTAAGAATGATCTTTCGCTGGTACAGGTGCTAATGGGAAGTGTACATAGTATTTGTAGGAGCAGTTTGATACGAGGATACAACTCTCTGTCACAATAAATGAACCCTTCAATAGCAGAAAATAATTCCTTGTTCCGTATAAAATGTTTCCATAGTTTAAGTTCACCAAGCATGCTTTCCTTATTGTCGCAAAAAAGATCATCACTGTTCGAATAAAATTCTGCTAACATGAGAAAATCACTTTCCGTTTCATCATCGTAATTTTGAGTCAGTAAGCATCCAAATTTAGCTAAAATGTTATTATGTTTTTCAAGTCTTTGTTTTATTTGACTTATTACATTGTTTAGAAAGGGTAAGAATATAGCCCGTCTGTAGTACTCCTCAGGGAATTTAGCTGGAATATTGTTGCGGTATACTGATAGCTTCGTGGGACATCTTGGAATGTTAATTTCTTCCTCACCTCTTATAAATTCCAGAAGCTTTATGGCCATTTCAAAAATCTCTTTGAAAACTGATTCAGAATTAACGTTTAAACATTCAAGTCCTTCAATGACCGAGTCAGCATAGCTCATTGCCTTCTTCAAATCAATATTAACTGTTTGTAAATATTCACTCAACCTTTTAGTAAGAACAAATACCTTATTTATAGTCAGCAAAGAAATGATGAAATTAGCTTTAGAAATCGATACATTTAAAAGAGAAGCTTGAACGGAAAATTCATTATCATTCCACTCTTCATTTCATTCAGTGATGCTTGTATAGCATTAAGTAATTCAACCATAACTAGTATCGAATCATGTCTTTCAATCCATCTCGTGCCACACATTTGAACTAATTTTCGTTTTCTAGAAAGAGGACAGTGTTTTTCAATATTTCTTATTAATACATTTTGCCTCAATGGAGTATGAAAAAAATTATAGATTCCCACACAGTTTCTGATATTGGGTAAATTAGAAGAATCTGAAATCGCTAGGTTTAAACTGTGTGAGCTACAATGCACGTATAATGCAGAGGGGAAGTGTTTTTTAATATGAGCTTGAACTCCTTGGAACTGTCCACTCATTGCACTAGCTCCATCATATCCTTGGCCTCTGAAAAATTTTAAATTAATTTTGAAATATTACAAAGAATCTATCAAATGTGTGTTCTACTGACAACCGGTATAAATTGTATAAACTGTTCTTGGACAGTATCATTTTCAATGAATTGAGCAGCAAGAGCAAACTGTTCTATCCCAGCAACATCAGTAGTTTCATCTGCTATTATATTGAAACACTTACTCTTATTGATGCGATTTGCAATATCCGTTAAAATTATATCATTTATGGAAGAAATGATTTCATTTTGTGTTCTCCAGCTAATGTAAGAATTTCTTCCACAACTTTTAAAATGATTCCTTAAAATTTCGTCTCCTGCTTCCACACGCATTCTAAGTAATGCTCTAAAATTTCCCTCATTTTTTTCAGGAGTTTCTTCGACATTTAAAGGGCCATAATCTAAATGTCCTCATAAGGGGATCCCCTGCTTCCCGCAAAATAGGACAGTTTTTATTATTGAGCCTAGTATTTCCCTGTTTTTTTGCTACTTCCACTGCTTTGTTTTTATCTAAAATCAAGTCAATCGGGAGCACTTTTTTCTCATTAATTTTCTTTAAATTGTAAAATATTTCCAAGCTTCGTGTATGATATGACAATTTGCCATGCTTCTCAAAATATTCTAAGGCATGGTTCCGTTTGTTGAAAGCTTCTGAAATAAATTTACCCGGATTTTGCTCCCTATGCACTCCTACTCTAAATGGAGAAAATAGCACACAATATTTGCAGAATAGATCCATTAATTCCGAATAACATACCCAATGCCGTTTTTCAAGCCAATGTGTTTGGCACCTTAAATTTTTGCCTTTAATTTTCTTGACAGGAGATTTATATTTAGCATCTGGTGACCATAAACTATTAAAAACTTCCAGGAGTTTCTTACCAGAAAAATATTCTTTTGATTTAAAAAAGTTTGCTATATCATTAGGGTTATCTTTATTGTCTGCATTGGTCTCCGGAGTACATCCAGTAACCAGTGCGAACGACGAACACGGCTCTTTTTCTTGCAATGATGCACTATCGATGAGGTCACTATGTGCGCTGAAATTAATTTTCTCACCATCTTTTTGTTCACTATGCACATTTCCCCGCGACTTCTTCACAAATGATAATATTGAAATTTGTTTTCTTTTACTACTCATATTTATCTATGTAAGGGTTAAACCAAAGAGTTTTGAAAGGACAGTTTCTCACTTTTTCATTTGCACTAGAATGCGAGTAGCCTATCTTACGTCTGTAAGCAGTGCTTTACTTGGATAAAAATAAGTGCCGGTACTCTCCGTAAGAGCAGCAAACTATCTAATTAGAAATTAAATAATGTAGCATAACATATTTAAAGGCCACTACTATACTGCTATTTACTACATATCACTAATGTAATTTCACAGACAACACTTATCAAAGTAGCCTATTTTGTTTTATATATTCGAATTTCACCGACCACGAGGCCAACGAGATGAAATAAATGCTTGTGTGATTCGAGAAAAACAGCTTATCTGCATAGAATCTGCACTCGCAATTTCTCCATTAAATACTTTTCCAATTTAAGTGGTGAGTTTAGACTTCCCAGTGGAAACTCCACAGGGTTGCCGAAGTTCATGATTTGCAAAAATAGTGAAAAAAAGGCCGCGGGGAGCTTTCTGGAGAAGTACCCGATTTGTTGATGTTCAAGATCTGTAGCATCAATATTGCTCAATATCAATATTCCATTTTTCTGAAAAATGCACTTTTCCACAGTAAGAGATACACTCATCACTACACTTCCTCACTCATCGAGACTTCTTTTCCAACTAACCAACTTCTCCAAATTGGAGACTCCAATTGTATTCTTTTGAGAGTCTCAGCTACAGTTTTTCGTCCCCTTTTTAGTGGAAATAGGATATTTTACACAAACAGCCATTCTCCTGGTCGCCTGAACCTCCTCCCACACAGCAGGGATCCAGGAAGTCTCCAAAAGACCAAACAGAGAACGTAAGACCCAGAAAGGGATGAACGTTTCTCAACTGAAATCCCTTCTCATGGAAATAGGATATTCTCAGCAAAAAGATTTTGTCTTGACCAATGGTCACTTTAAACACTTGCCACCGATATTTTCTTGGAAATGGAACTTTCCCTTCTCCTTTCCTTCTCTCTTTCCATCTTCCCCATATTCATGTACTCATTACTGGAGCAAAAGCATTTCTGAAAACACTTTAAACATCTTGCCTTTACCCTCATCTCAGGATAAAATATGCCCCTATGGGGGAGGGGGGGTCCAGACTCGGTGGACCCCCCCTATGTGTGCGCCCCTGATCCAGTTTAGTGTGTTGCCTGTGATGCCAATGCTATTTAATTTGTGGTGAAGTATGTTATGGTTAATGCTATCAAATGCTTTACTAAGGTAATAAAATATTCCCATAGCAAGCTGTTTCTTGTTGAAGGCAAGATGAATATGGTTAATGTGTTGGAAGGCAGCAGTGGAAGTTGACATTCCTTGCTTGAAACCATGTTGATTATTGGTTAAAAGTTCATACGATTTAAGATAGTCAATTAGGCGTTTATAAAATATCTTTTCAATTATTTTTGAGAAGGCTGAAAGGATAGAAATAGGTCGATAGATTTCAGAATTGGAAAGACAAGATTTTTTAGGGACTGGAATCACTCGCGCATATTTAAGAACAGATGGAAATTGACCAGTAAGGAAGGATAGGTTTATTATGTCAGATAAACAAGGTGCAATAAGAGTGGAGCAAGTTTTGATAACAGGCATGGGGATATTATCAGAACCAGAAGAGTAAGAGTTATCAAATGATTTAATAGTGGATATGACTTCAGCAGCATCAGTAGGAAATAAAAAGATAGAACGAGAAGAGAGACACTGGCTGCTGGTTTTAGAAGTGTAGGTAGGAGCATTAGGAATAACGTTTGGCAAGCTACAAAATTGGATATTAAAACTCTCCGCTATTTCTTCAGGATCAGAAATGTCACTGTCGCCAAAATTTATATGTGCAGGACTTAAATTACAGGTGGTGGCAGTTGTGTTCGGTTTGATGATGTCCCATGAGGATTTGATTATATTTGCAGATTTAATAATAAGTTTTTGCAACTTTTTCTACATTCTAAGAGTTTAAATCTAAAGTTACCTAGAGACTAGGTCGTATCTTATTAGTGAAAATCAGGTCTGAATAAATATATCGGGTTAAAACAACACTAAAGTTTAATTATCATAATTTTTACCAAAATAATATAAATTTCAAATTTATTGAAAGTACAACGAAATGATTTACGCATCCTAAAGCTCCTGGGAAACTTCACCGATACACAGACCATAGGTACGAGTACATATTCTGAAATGAAAGTATGCATATAATCTCAATTTCTAATAACAGTTTGAAGGATAATATACTATCGTACACAATTAAACGATTTAATGTCATGTATGGGAAATCCAAACACCAACATAATCTACTGTTCTTTTAGTTCTCACTGTTACACAGGTGCAGTAAGGAGTGAAGTATATATACGTGAGGAGTCACTAACTATTGTCAGCTGGTCCGGAGTCTCATGCAATATGCTATGCCGTAAGGCACTGACAGATACCCTAATACAATACAATACTATAAATTATTATTCATGGGTCAAAACGGCCAAAAGGCCATTCGAAGCAGCACTGAGGCGACTATGACCAGTTTTTTGCATCAGTTCTTTTGCTTTTGCATCCATTCATTCTTATAAATTCTCTTCGATGTGCGTAATGAGTCAAAGCGAGAGCGAGATATACTTTCCATTAGCTGTATTTAAAGTAGGTAGTTCACGTTTTTTACCCTTATTAGGTGCCAGTTCAAAATTGTTCCGAAGGATATTTGACATAAGTCTTAATGATAGAATACTTGGATTTTACTGAGTGATAAGAGCAAGACCCGCATTAGCAGCAATGCTGGGAATGCAACGGGATACATGTCATGTACTGAGTGTTAAGGAGTACTCGTTTTTTGTTTGAGGCATTCCTCCAATAACGGCAAAGTTATCGGAATTTGGTGGATTGCTTATAGGAAATGCACTATCAGCTGTTACATAAGTCAATTCAAAAATAAGCTCTTAAAAATCAAAACAAAAACGCAGTTCGGCGGATTGTGGTGTGCAGTGTGACGCGCGTGTGAGCATCGACTGTCATTTATTTCGTGGCGGAAAAACGGTTGAGAAACGCTGCTCTAGTGAATGGTGAATATAAAATTCAAGAACAAGCAATTCATAAAATGTACTTGCCTTACGTATCCCCAATAGCCACAACAATACCCAAAAATCATATGCCGCGCACCTCGGCTACGAATCAGCCGTCTTCAGTGGTAATTCACCGAAAATAGATTCAATATATTTTCGGTGAATTACCACGGCTACTTAGTGACCGAAATGCGCGTATGGTTTTTGAACCTTGTTGTGGCTATTGGGGATACCTAAGGCAAGTACATTTTAAATTGCTAATTATTGAATATTTTAACAATGTTATAACAAGATAGAAAAGTATATGTACTACATAAATGGAATATGTACACAGAGATTTTCAAGGCGTTCTTTATGGGAAATACTTTTAAAACGATATCGAAATATTGGGTGATTCTTGAATTTTATATTTAATATTAATCTATGCGTCATAGATCATAAAAGAGCATGGGAAGAAAAAACATGGATTTTTAATTGTTTCTTGACGAATTCCATTTAACGAGATACGAGTATAAGTTTATTAAAGTAGGTATGTGTGGTCTTATACACTCTTTTATTAGATACACTCGCATCATCACTATTAAATTTCCTTTTAGATGCTATGTCAAGGGATAAATTAAAAAAACTAATATAAATAATTAAAACGTAAAAACGAGCAAAATCAGTACAAATTCAAACTACTATAACAGGTTTAACAATCTCTGGAGTAAAAGTGAGAAACACTTTGCATGGCCCGGATGTGACATTGGCTAGTTCGACAGGTCGAATTTTCGAGTTGGTCAAATCTCGGGAGTTGCCTGTATCATTTACTCCTGCCCGTTTTGTGAGAACAGTGATAACAGCACTCCTAGCGGCAGGGAATGGTCAGAGTTATAAACAGATAGGGATGGGCAAAAGTGGTATTTTGCGATATCTGTTCTAACTGTCACGGTTATAAATAAATACCTATTATAAATACCTGCTCCAAATAACAGCCTACATTGCAATGCCACCTATCAGGAGGATTCAGACCTAATTACCATATGTTGCTTAAACTAGAATGTAGTTGCAGTAGTTAGTGTTTATGAACTGTGGTTGAAAATGATCTTGTGGGAGTGGCATAAAGACATGTCTTTTAGATGGGGTGAGGTGCAGTTCTGTTATGTTTGTAAATCACTGCCTAAAACAGAGTATACATTCTATTGCCATTTTAGACTTATAAAATAGGTACTTATCTGTTGGCTTGGCAGACTGATACTTATGTTTGTGTGTTAAAGGAATTGATGAGGTAATGCTCTCTAGCTGTAATCACTTTATTGGCCAAAAGTGATCTGCATGTGTAGTTTGAGAACACCATTGATAGCATGGAAATTTTTTATATTCGTTTCACTACCAGAAGGTATCTCTCATTCAGCTATCATCAGAGAGCAATTGATAATGAATTGGAATGAAGAATTTCCAGTTTTTTTATAGATTTCCTATAGATAAAGAAATATACCTATGTTGGTGCATCATTTTTTGTTAATTTTTTTTTCTTAAAAATCTTTTTTTTGTCATTCAACAAAAGATAGACAATATTTAATAAATTTTAAAACAGTTCTTCACATAGTTTTTGTAAAAATATATCTTGAATATTGGTGGAACATTCATGTTTTTTTCTCATACCATATGTATTGAATCAAGGATGCTCATAATTTAACACGCCTCACTTAATAACTCACACTCACACCATCAGATTAAAAAAATCTGCTGTGGCCACCACATTACTTTCTCCATATCTGTAATATTTCTAAAAATTCCAAATAGGTTACATCATAATAAATATTTTAAGAAACAGCGAGAAAATTTTAGACTACAAAGAACAGAAATAAACTCAAACCATAGCCTTCTGATATTGGATATAGCCACAAAGCTCCAACAATTAAGAAAAGAAAAAGGAGCATTACTAAGATGTAACTAAGTGTCAATTGTTAACAATAATCATCGGTAGGTGGTGTGGTGGTGGCAGCTAAAAATATAAGATATCTCTTAAACAATGCATTATATGGAAAAATATTTCAAACAAAGGTTATAGAAAATTAAATTTCCTACAACTTTTATTCCAATACATTTTTACATTTATCAAATATAAATCAAATATTTCAAAATAACGGATGTGACAAGAGTAAACATCCACTTCTGGTTGACCGATTTTTACCAAAAACTAATCAATTCTTCTGACTTTTATAAAAATGTTAAATATAAAATTTTGCATTGACCTGATTAATAGTTTTTGAGCTAGAGCACCCACAAAAAGCTATCACACATGCAGACATCATTGAGAAAATGCTCAAAATATGTTCAGGGGACCTCAAAACGTATTTCTATTGAAATCTCGAAGTCGATTTTTTTCATGAATACAATACTTTCCCCTATATGTATATGGAGAAAGTAAAAATACAAATTAAGGTGTTCTGGGAGACATGTTAGAAAAGAATTGACTGAGCATTTTCCTGGAATATATATCTTCAAGAAAAGATTTACCTTTCCTAATTAAATTTACTAATTCAGACATCTTAAGTGAATGTAATGACATACTACTTGCATTCTGTATTAGAAATAAAAATGTATTACCTCAATATAGGAAATTTTTAAAGTACTTGATATATCTTACAGAATAATACTAATAATAATGGTGAATTATTTCAGCATGTTTAACTGAGACCATTAATCAATACAGTAGAGCTCTGTTATGACGACATTCAAGGGACAGGCAAATTATTGTTGTTATATCCAAGTTTCGTAATATCCATGGTTACATGGGAACATCAAATTCAAAATTTCAAAATTCAATAAACTATAATCTAATCTTCAATTTAAATATTCAATGCAGTAGATACTAAGTACAAAGTATGTATAACCTAATAAAATATTTTGAATGCTTAGTAAAATAATCTGATATTTTTTGTGTCATGATTATTTGCAGTTTCATTAACAGTTGGAGCTGGTTCTTCCTTTTCTTCTTCATTGCCATACTTTCTTTGCTTCCTTACCATAACCTCCCTCAATGTCTAGGTCCATTTGAGCTTCTGTTGTTATCACATCTCGGTCGATTTCTGAATATGAGCTGATGTCTTCACAACTTTTAAAACTTTCTACATTCATCTCCACTAACCATTCTGTTATTATTGTTTCAGTAAGATTGACATTTACTCTCTTGGTTTTAGATAGACCATCTTGGCTGAAACATTTATTTTTGGTGTCACTCGTCTTCATGCTTTGTCTAACGTTTGAGTGGCATCCGATAATGAAATTTTTTTGTCTTCAATATTCTGGATGCATTCACTCATTCAAAGGAGAATTAATTTAAAAAAATGATGCTTAAGGCTCCTTATTATTCCTTTATCCATTTACTGTAGAACATTTGTAATGTTAGGAGGCTGAAAAACAAGCTTAATGTAGCTTAACTTTGATCCAAGTTTAAGAGGAGCTGGACAGTTATCAATTAATAACAAAATCTTTCTGTTTTGAGAATCAAGTTCATAATCCCAATTCATAAGTTCTCCGAGAAGACTTATAATAATAATAATTTGTTTTCACTGTAGGCAAGTACATTGCATGGTTTTATCTCATTAATATAAAAATTCACACATCATCTAAGTATTCAATAACACTAAAATAATTTTTTCCGAGAAGAAAATTTTTTAACTCTTTTAAATGATGTTATGTGGAATATTAATTTGATTGCAGCAGGTAGTTTTGTAAATACAATAGCAGCTGCATGGCGAGGTCCTTTTTGAAATTGAGATGAATGTTATCTTTGGTATGAGCGTGATAACGATGGTAGTCGAGATTTCTTTGGAAGAAGTGAGAATATTGCTTGACAAAAATGGCACAGTTAAGAATGTATATGGAAGGAAGAGTTAGTATTTGAAGAGACTGAAAAAGGGGCTTATCAGGGGTGCGATATGAGATTTGTAGCATTGCTTTGATAGCCTGTTTTTGTAAGGAGAAAGCTTTTTTAGAGTGGGTTGCATTGTCCCAGAAAATGATGCCATAGGAAAGATGGGAGTGGATATTTGCATAATAAAGGAGCTTAAGGGTGTCAACAGAGGTTCTAATTTTCTGAGTAAGAAAATTCCAGTAGCTACTTTTTTATCACAGCATTAATATTTATTGACTAGTCCAGGTCTTCACTAATAAGCATCCCTAAGAATTTCACTGAGGTGGAGCATTCATTGCTTGCATTATTCATTGAAAGTTGGAGGTTAAAGGAAGGCAATGCTCTTTTTTGTATGAAACCGAATACAGACAGTTTTAGCATTGTTCACAGCAAGACTGTTAGAAGAACACCACTGAATCATGTCTTCTATTGAAACGTTGGATATATTGTGAAGATCAACTGGGTTCTTGGAGTAAAGAAGGCATGATGTATCATCAGCATATAATAGAGGTTTGCTGTAAGACATGCTATTAGGCAGATCATTAATTCATACAATGAAAAGTAAAGGTCCCAATATGGATCCTTGAGGAACACCACATTACTTTTTAGAGGTGTTGACTTTGAAGTAATCAAACCTTGGGAGAAGCAAGAAGAGTATTTAACAATTTACCTTCTGTCTGTCAGGAAAGAAGTTACCCAGTTTAAGGCATTACCTTTGATACCAAGGTTAATGAGTTTTAGATAGAGTAATTCATGGTTTACTCTATCAAATGCTTTTGATAAGTCAAAAAAATACCAAGGATAAGTTTGGCAATAGGCTGATATTGTTGATCTTGCTTTTCTGACCCCATTTGGGATTCACGAATAAGATAGATTCAAAAAAGAGAGTAACGTGGTTGTAGAAGATTTTCTCTAGAATTTTAGAAAACACAGGAAGAGGAGATATGGGTCTGTAGTTCATGAAATCAGAAAGTGTACCTTTTTTAAGAATAGGAAGAACACATGCTAACAAAGATAAGAATGAAACTGACCTTCAGAAAAGGATTGATTAATAATGTTTGCTAAGGGGCCAGAAATAAAGTGGATGACAGCTTCAACCACAGGCATAGGAATATCATCAAAGCTTGAGGACCAGCTTTTGGCATATAGCTCACAACTTTTGTAATTCCACGAGAGTTCATAGGGGTTAAGAACAATGAGTTGGGAAATGGTGCAGGCAGTAAGTGATAAGCTGAAAAAAGAGTTCTAGTGGCTTGGGGAGATGGACAAAACTGTTGATTGAATTGATCAGATATGTTGTCAGGATTTGAAATGGGTTGTTTTTTGAACAGGATATCTATTAGATTCATGTTATTTATCACTGCTTTGGAGTTGGGTTTAATAATGCCCCATGCAGACTTGACTGGGTTTTTGGATGAAGGAATATAGTTTTCATTTATAGTTCTCCGATATTCTGCCACTCGCTGCTTGAATTCCTCTAGTCTTTTGATAGAGGCCTGTAAGACTTGGATCACTAAATTTACATTGAAATTGAAGGTTATGTAGGAATTAACTCGTAACTACCAGCTCTTCAACGTAAAACTTTCTTTTGGTTAGGCCAGTTCTCTGCCTAATTTTTTCATAGGGAAGGCAGCATGAAAATGCACCTTGAAAGTATTTATAAAAGAATTGAACTTTGAGTTTACACATTGAGCATCATAGATATTTAACTAGGATTCATTAGATAATGTCAAAGAAAACTTTTGGGTAGAGCTTGGATCAAAAATACTTAGCTAGGATTATTGAAGACAGATACCTTAGGGAATTTTAGTTTGAAATTAAGTGCTTGGTGTAAGGTTTTTACATGATAAATTGGAGGTGGGTAAGTCAGTTAATAGTACATCAATAAGTGTAGCAGATAGAACAGATACCCTGGTAGGCTCATTATTGATGGTGTGGAGACCAAAACTATTTAATAAATTAATCAAGTTAAGTTTCTCAGTTGAGTCTTTTAAAAGGTCAACCAGGCTTTTTTTTTGCTTGACTGGTATCATACAGGGAAGTTTTTATTATTTTCAAAAAACCTATTGTTTTTGAATTTGCCAATCACAAACAACTTGTGTTTCTCATTCCCATCTATATTGGCAAAGACAAAAATTGTCATTCTATGTATGGATAATTTTCCTATGACACCCTCTTCACCTTAATAATTTTTTCTTCTCTGGAGATAGCTTAAAGAAACGCCCAGTCTCATGTACATTAAAAATTTTACAATATTTAGGTCATACCATTTTTACTTAGTCACTAGTTAATGTTAGGCCTGTGTCATTAGCTTTACCACTTAATTTGCCAAAGTTAATGATGTGTCTTACACCACCTTTTTGAACTTCGCATGCTTGTGGTTCGTGAATTTGCACTTCGCGACAAAATTTGTTATGACCATTACTTCTGTTTCGCGCCGATTATTTGCATTTCACGGCATTCGTTTGCGATGCCAAAAAGCGGAACTTCCCCTACTTTTTTGTTTCGAAGTTAAGTTTAAACTTGGATGCCTTAGAAAAGGGCTTATTATTATTATGTTATATTTATAGTGCTCATGTAAACAAACATGATAACTCTCGACTTAATTATTTTGTAGCTGTTTGAACTTCACCGCCAACGTGAAACTTTTGTTTAAAATTTAAAGAAATGCCATCATTTGGAATGCAAGGTTTTCATTTACTATTATTTTTGTATTTTGAACGTAATTTAGAGTAATGTTATTTTATTTAGTAAGGTTTTCATTTTTATTACGAATTTTTAAGGTAAATCTAAGAATTGCTATTATCTTGTAACGTAAGATATTCTGCAGTGTATCTATATTGAACGCGATTACTAAAAGAATTGTTACCACTTCAATGCTTCATTTTTATTTTTTGTGACGTATTTTGAACAATTAAAAGAAATTTTATCACTTTCATACGCGAGATATTGCTTTTCCTATACGACATTCGAACATTATTAATAAAAGAAATGTTACCACTTTTTAATGCGTGTTTTTTTGTTTGGAAATGTTTGTTGCAGAACCCAAGAATACATCTGTACATCACGTAGGTACTTAACATTTCATTTCAGTAGTTCATCAATTTAAATGAAGGGATTTCCTTGGAACAAACAAAAAAATTCAAAAATCGCATGCGATAATGCGCTGGAGGAAAATTGCAGAAATGCCAAAGAAGTGGAATCGCTTTGTAATGCTGGGTTTTTATTTGCTATTACGAGTTTGAAAATAATTAAAAGAATTTTTTCCCTTTATGATGATAGGTTTTTATTTGCTGTTACGTTGCTCTAACGTTTTCTTTTATTTTCTGTTAAATTGCATTATGATAAAAAAGTGAATTTTTTAGGATGACTGGGAACCATACTCCCATAATAACATTGCATCTTAGGGGAAACAGGACTTGCACTTCGCGAATTTTCATTTCGCATTAGTTTTCCGGAACCAGTTATTCGCGAAGTTCATATAGGTGGTGTATTTGAAATGTCTATTCTACCATTTGAGCAACTGAAATTCTGAATTCCAAAAAAACTTGCAACTCTTCAGCTTTTATCTTAATGTATGCCCACTTATCAGTATGTTTAATTTCCTATGCTGTGTAAAACATTTATTCAAAGCCTTGTCTACATCACACCACATGGGTTTCCTGATTTGTTTTGCACTTTGACTTGAACTATCCTGGGCAGAGCAAGTTTTTAGGCGATTAGACTAAATTGTACAAACTGTAGAATTGCTAAGTTTAAATTCTTTGCACATTTAAGGTTTTGCTGAGCCATTGTAAATCCTTGTGGTTACATCAATTTTTTCTGGCAAAACTAAAACTTTTCTTTTTAAACTTATCCTGTTTCAACTCAAGATAAAGGGTATTAAGGTGAGTGTAGGGAACCAAGACGGGGCATTACATGACAATGTAGTGGACAATTCAGGGAAGTGAGTCATCATAAATAATTTAGCAGGATATTAAACAAGGTCGTTATTACCAAATTCTGCTGTACTTTTATACTTTACACAAAACTTTCCAAAGCCTGTGTATAAGTTTAAATAAATTAAAATGGTTAATTTGTTTAATTTACATTAACATAAAATCCACCATTTATTCATATTACAATTTTATTTAATTTGTTTTCAATTAGAAAGGGAATGAATGAAAATATAATATGACCTTATTTACACTTAATTCTTAGATTATTTGTGAAAACCTGAAAATAGTATTGTGGTTTGATATACTGAGACAAATGCCTTTCATGGAGAGACAAGTTTCAATAGGAGCCCAAATCCCACAAAATCTGAAATTACATATTTTCTGTATGTATCCATCATATTTCATCAAATAACATAGATATTTTCATTCAACACAATATTCACTCTGAAGAGCACCCTGAAGCAACAACTTTGGGCTCAACTGAAGTTTCTCACTGGCGGCACAATGAACAATGTCCATCTTGTTGAAATCCACTCTGGGAAGAATGATTTCTTCTTCTTATCACTAAATAATTTCTTGATCACAGACTCTTAGCATGGCGGTGCCTAAAGGAGGTAGGATCCGACTCAGGTGATTCCGAAAGAGGTGGCGATATTTTTTCTCCTTTGATCGGACCAACTTTCACCTGTCCCTCTTTGGTCGTTATTGTCACCCCTTCCGTCGTCCCTGAGCCAGGTTTTATGGTGAAAGTGACAAGGTAGCGTTTCGGATGGTTGAGCCTTTGAGTCGGAAGCGAGATCACTTGCCTCTTATCACTACCGTGACTGAGTTCTAGTGTTACAGGATGAGATGGATCCAAGTATCTGTGCGATCGAAGTGATCCTCCACCCGAAGGCTGGTTTTGGATTGTTTCTATCTTTGGCAAGAATGAGCCCATGGCACTGCTCCGAGGGACAGTTGCTCGCTGTGATGGGAGGGAGTGGTGAAGATTGAGAGGGTGCAAGTGATGGTCGTGGTGATGGTGGCCTCCTCCTTTGGTTACTAAAACAAGAAAATTGATTTGGATAATGGCAATACCATAATGTTTTACCATGTGATAATTTGATGTCTTTAGCACATGACCTTTTCCTTACAGAATAATGAATGGGATTACAGTATTACTTACAAGTTGCTCTGGATATCATCAGCATACTCAGGAATAACTATCGATAATTACACTCGTGAATAATTTATCAACACATTATTTTATAAGGAAAGTCTATGACAGAGTCATTCAATGTTTTGATAATTCGCTGTGTATATCAATTTGAGATTTGTGACATAATAACTCAACTATTTGCCGATTTAATGCATGCTATAATATGTAAATTGTTACTTTTTATCGAAAGTAGTGGAACTGATTTATTTTCAGATATTCATGAGTGCTTTGATTGGTTTTATTGTGAAAACAATTGTACGTTTAAGGGAAATTTTATTTTCCTTTTTGGTTACAGTTTCTCTGTCTTCGCATTCAGGTAAAAACTTCAGAAATGTCATTTCATATATTAACTGCATCTGTATTTTTTGAAGGATTTTCATGGGTGGGTTTATTATCACTGCGTATAATAATGACTTAGGGACTCTTCTTCTGCTCACATCTTTTAACTTATGCATATGAGTTTCATATCACAAGAATCTGTCACATCTCACTGAAGCAACAAAGTAGGTTTATGCAAGTAGTTCAATGTATTTTTTCCTTTCTTATTCTCATCCCTTATTATTATTATTCTAATTTATGGGGTGGTTATGTTTTTATTTTTTATAACTAACTTAAGAATTACACTTTCTATACATTTATTCATAACAGCCATGTTTCCAACCCCGTTTTCCCATTAGCTTTTGGTTTTAACATTCGTCATGATTTCTGGGAATGTGATGGAATGAAAATGTAAGGCCCTTCTATGCTGAGTTGTGGTTATTTATTTCTGGAGCAGTCATAAAAGAGATGTCCAACCGCAAAGACTGTGAGATCTTAGCCCTGGAGAAAAAATCTAATTCATATGTATAATTTGTATATGTTAAAAACTTGATTCTGAAATGTCCTCATTGTTCTTTAAAATATTGATGGAATTTGTATACGGTAATTTTATTTATCTCAGGCACAATCAGTTTTCAAGGCAAAGATATTTAGGCAGAACAATTTATTTTCTATTTTTTCCTTGCTACTACATCAAGCTAAATTATGGAATTACGGAACACCAACATTTAACATTACATCTCATTATGAATTCCATTCACTTAATCAATTTTCATTTCAACACGATTGGTGCTTTGCTGCCAATGATTTTGTTTCATCAGCTATGATAATATCTTGAAGCATTACATGATTAGTATTATATTTGCTTTTGAAATGAAAATAAGGAATTAGACTGCTTTTGTTTAGAGAGTTTTCTGTCTTTTTCACTCCAACACTTAAGTTTTTTCTTTTTTTTTTCAATCAAAAATTAACTAAAATATTATAAAATAAAATTGAAATATCTTCCATAACACTGATGTAAAAAATTCACAATTTTAATGTTTCTTCATGACACCTTCTACAGTGGCAGACCCGGGGAGGGGGCACCGGGGCACATGCCCCCCTGTCATCCGACCCGCAAATAAACAAATGTATTAAACTATTATGGGTGCTGCACCTACATGCATCAACCCTGCCCTCCACGCTCTCCAAGGTCTTCGGCGCAATGCGTCTTGATAAGATGAAAGTAATTTTTTGGTATAGCTCTTGTCAAGATGCATATTTTTTGTTTGTGAAGTTTTTTCTTTTGCCTATCGTTCCCGAAATACAATACATATTTAAGTTTGTACATTAAACAACCGCCATTTTGTTTCAGGATGGCGGGTGAAAATGAAGTTTTCCTAGGGTCTCCTAGCTTAATTAGGCATTCTTTACCAGCGAAGTGATAGTAGCAGAACGCCCTTATGGGCACATCGCCTCCGTCCGTCCATCCCCATGCTACTCTTCAAAACTACCTACTGAGCAGGTTTTAATTAAACGAAGTATTAGTGTTCCTTATTAAAATTTATCGCCAAATTGTGTTTTCAGTTATAACTTCCACTTTATTTAAGCACTTAAATAAACATATATTCGTATCTCGTTAAATGGTATCCATCAAACAACAACTAAATACCATATTTTTTGTCTCCCAAGGTCTTACATGATCTATAAGGTATATATTAAAAAATCTATTCAGATGGAAGACAACATTTACCACTAAAAAGTCTGCCGGATCACTTAACAACTGCTTATAGTTTTGGAGATAAAAATTCGAGAATATCCCAAGCATAAATATAATATCACATATTTTGTTTTAATCGATTGCTATAATTCTATCAGAAAACAACAATTATAAAACCACATTTTTCTCTCCCAGGCTCTTATATGATATGATAGGTATAGATTTAAAAAATTATTCAGATAGAGGACGACATTTACCACAAAAAGGCCTTGGGGAGAAAATCAAGAACCGCAGAATCTTTTGATATTGTTTTATACGCATTTCCTATAAAGAACGCCTTTGAAATCTCTGTGTTTTCCATGTATGAAGTATACCTACTTTTCCCTCTTTTCTTTTAATCACAACAGTTATCACAGCATCACTCTGCCCTGAGGTCGAAATTGTAACAATCAACTTCTTAGTGCATTGCTCTCTTTAATTATTTCTTTATATCAACTATAACAACGTCGATGTAATTATGAAATAGTAATAGTTCAAAAATTTGATGGTAGGGAGACTGGCAGCACCTGAGGGAGGGGGGGGGGGGGTTGAGAGGAGAGGATCCTTTAAGTGGTTTACTGTAGGCTGAAATTAGCAACAATGAGATTTCCCTTGACGATGAAAGATTAACCCAAAAAATACTTGGGATTTTCATGTTCAAGACAAATTTGTGGACAGATTCAACCCATATTTGAAAATTGATGGTAGGAAATTGAATTTTCATTCTTATAGGGGTTGTTTGGTACAAATCCAATTTCGTACTACGATTCTAAGTAGTTTTAAAATGTGATTGAAAGTAATGCGGTGTAGGGTCAAAGACAGCGTTACACATGATGATTATGAGCATGATGATCATTGTTAACGATGATCACCATTACATTTTTATGTTATGTAGAGATATATTCGGAACATCTTGCGAATTACTCAGCCAACATCCCCGATGTGATTTCCAATCTTTCTTTCTTATTTATTGCTTGGATTTGAAATCATTTTTAATTTTTTATAGTGTATTTTTGTTTAATTATAGAAAGCAATAGAACTACGTTACTTTACATTGAAGTTTTCATTATATGATTCCACAGATTTTAATAGTTATTTTTTTATTGAACAAATAAATTACTTTCTAATCAACTTTGTAATTCTTTTACTTTACCTGCCATTATAACTTTTATCATTTTCTGCATGAGTTTTCAGAAAATTGATACATATGGGGTGTGGTGTGAATATTATAGTCTGATCTTTCCGCCCTCATCTTAATATATAACATGCTTAGGTATACTCTCATACAAGGTTCAGCTGTAACACTGAGGATGAGTGTAGCACATTTTTTATATGCGTTTTAAAATTAGTTAAAATTAAGATAGAAACTCGGGATTTGTATTCGTGTATGGCCAAAAGAACACTGTCTATTTTTTAAAAGAGAGAATTCGAAACCATGCCGAATTAGTGTGAAAATATGTTTAGAATACTAAAAAATGCCTATTTTCAAGTCTAACAATGCTAATTTATAATTGGCATGACTACATACTGAATTGTCGCCTCTTTTTGCTTTCAGTGAATTTTAGCTAGCAATTGTTAATAATTTTATCGAAACTGATATACAGGATATTTAATTAAATACCTTGAAGATCTGCTAGAACAGCATATGTTACACCAGGTACAGCTACTATGTACAAATTCCCTGGAACATATTATACTACTTATACATTTTTTCTATTATGTGCCCCCCTGTTGAATTTTTCTGGATCCGCCACTGGCCTTCTACACACTTGAGTGTGGTGATTTTTCAATTAAAATAAAACATGATATTATCAAGGGGAAAGTTATTGTATGTGTAATCGGCTGAATAATGGTTGTCTAAGTTTCACTGCAACAGCAGAATTAATTATGAATAATGAATACCTTGCACAGCTGGCTTAATACTTTAAATGGTGAAAATCCCATCTCCAAGTCTTTAATAAATTAAAATCAGAGAGATCTATATAAACAATGATGTTATAATTAAAATGGCTTACTGTAAGCAGCACATGGAATGCCAGTGTATGCATGTGCAGCATGGTGACAGCGATGAGTCACATGGGTGCACATGGCAGGGTTATCTGGTGGCAAACCACTTGCTGCTGTGGTTGCTCTTGTCCTTCTCAAAGTTGAGCTTATTTTCTCCATGTCATCAGTTGTTTTGATTTTTGGTATGAGATAGGAATTCGAAGTCTGAAGCTGTCTCAACTGATCTGCATGGTGAGATAATTAAAAATGATTTTCATGCAACCAAAATGAAGAAAACAAATGTAATAAGTAAATACAATTAAAAATATTTATTTTGATAGATAATATCTGCAGTAGTCGTCATTCTTAAAGTGTTAATTGTATCCACGTTAATACAAGGAAATCATTTTAAAAGCCATTTAAATCATAATCTTAATTTTAATAACATTTAAGCTATTTGAAAAATATTTTCACAGATGTAGACTGAGTAGAATAACGATTTTATTTATTTTAACAATCTTGTAAATGGCTGTTAATCCCTACATGGTTTTGACTGAGATAATCTGGTGAATTTCCATGTTTCAATTATGATCGGCCTGAGTTTGCTCAGGCTACCTCTTTTTACTGTCTTTTTCATTTTCTGGAATATTTTTTATTGATTTAAAGTGAAACTTGTTAAAATCCAGTATTTTAATGGTTGTATATGTACTGCATTTTTGTAAATTATTGAATTTACAGAAAAAACTTTTATCATATGATGGAATTAAAAAACTAACCTTTTTTACCTGATTAAATTTTCTGACACTGAAGGGGTTAGCAGCCTTTTACAATAAGGGCAATAATTATAACCAAGATTAACACACACAATCGAGCCTTGGGTAGGATGCAAACCTGTGACCCTCTAAGGCTAGTGAATATCCATTTCATGTAAAGTTTTATCAACCAAAGATCATATTTGCCTTTATTAAAAATGACATTGCATCATGTAATTAAATGTAATTTTAAGGTTCATCAACTAAACAGTGTAGATGGTAATGACACACTTTTGGAAATCATTTCTTTGTAAATCATTACTTCCAATCATTTTTCAATCAATTGGTAAATCTACGAGAAATATGATTCTAATTTGGGAATGGCTTTTGCATTGTTCAGTTTCAATACCAACTTCTCTTGTGTTACAGATTTATGTGAGAATTTTTAGCATTTTATTTAATCATCCGGATAAAAATACTTGGCATTGTAGTTTTTAATTATGACATGACTAGCAGGACAAGCAAGAATTAATTTAAATTATTTACATACATATTCTAGCTACTCTAAATCTTGAAAGTAAATTTTAATTATATTTAATACTATCAAAGGTGGTAAATTATACAATTTCAGGGTAATTGTAGCATTTTTATTTTTACTGTAGTTATATCATTACTTTAGTGGCATTAGGAATTTATACAGTAAAAGTAAATAAAGTAAATTCGTTAACAAGTTTGATCTCTCCTTATACTTTGGCGATTATAAATTTACTTACTCTGAAAAGTGAAAAATTAAGTTTTTCTTGGTTTTGTGCTGCACCGATTCACATAAATTGTTAATATGTTATAAATACAAAACAATAAAGACATGTACCATAAAGATACTTCTCAAAACTCCGGAAAGTGTAGTGTCCTTCATAGCGTTTGATTCCAAAGGTAAGATCACTTCCAGCAGGACCATGGAAGTTATCCACTAATCGTTTCACCAACACATTTTCATTGGCACGTCCAGCCCGGATTTGTAATCTTTTTAGTTCCAGGAGCTCGGAAAAAATGTGACGTTCCAAATGGTACCTAGTAAATGAAATTTTGCACGTTATACACCATTGCTTCTGTAGTTGAATAAATTGTAAAGCTGCTGGCATGGGCACCCGCAATAAGGGGCAAGAGGAGGCACTTGCCACCCTCTGCATTTCACAAAAATGTAATCATATACTAATAAACACCAGTCCCTGTCACCAATAAAATTATTTTAATATAATTCATGTAATAATTTTTCGAGTTGAATTGTTCATTTCCCGACCGTATCGCGATCGAATATTTTTTTTGCGAAGTGCTGACACCTGAATAAGTAAAAAAAAATATTTTTAGTAATCACAATACTTATATTTAACAATATTTGATTAAAATAATGCATTAAATTTGCAAATTTAAGAATAATATACTTTATCCAATGTAAGGTACCACCTACTAATTCCACACATTTTTTCAAATTTTGAAGTTGTGACACATATAGAAGAAATAATATTTATTTAATTGTTTAAATTTTACAAATTTATTACGGCCGCAATAATACTTTGTTGGAGATTTTCAAATGTTTGTTAATTTTAATGAACTCAGCTCTACATAACTACACAATTTCAGCTTCATAGCTTCATATTTGTTTAAACTTGAAGAATTTTTAACAGCCAAACAAATTAAAATATCAGAATTTCTATAATACTTATTTCGTTTTTTACCAGGTCTACCATTAAAAAAATTTCAGCTTCGTAGCACATTCGGAAATACAAAAACCTTAAAAATATGTTTGAACAATTGCGAATTTATAAGCGGTCGCATTGTTGAACTTTTTCAAAATTTCCTTTTTTCTGTATAATTTGCTACAAAATGTTTGAAAATACTTGAACCTACTATTTATAGTTTCCAAGATAAAAGTTATTAAACTTTAATGTGTAACTGGGAATAAAACAACCTCTAAAATGAACAATTTTGAAATTTTTATAGTTGGTTATGAGCAAAATTCTATAATCCTGCAAAATTTCAGATTCCTAATTCTATTAGATTTGTCTACACACTGGAATAACTTTTTCTCATGATAACATATGGGAGATTTTCCGGGGCATCTGGAGTCGAACCCAGGACACTGTAAGCAAAAGTAACAAAAATTCCTAATTGATATTGCGGCCATCTAGCAACACTGAAAATTTCATTTTTCTGGCTTATGGGCAAGTACCAGAAATCAATTTACAAAATAGCGCAATGCTTTTATGTGAAAAAATGCAAATTTTAGAATTTCTGGAGTCGAACCCATGGCCCTTAGGTGAAAGGTCTTATTTTATCTGTAGATTTATCCGTCATATCTACAAAAACTGAAACTTTCAGATTTCTAGCTCTTGTATTTTGGGCTGGACATTAGTATCCTCCTATATATATATATATATATATACTAGTAGAAGGTGCTTGCATACTGCAAGCATTTCATCTCACCTTGATAAAACATTAATTTTTCAGACAGATATTTCATCATTACAAATATTCTATTAATTCTAAAGATTTCACCTCCGCAGCGATTTTCGTTTTCCCCACATGTAAAAATAATAGTTTAAAACAATCCCCAAATGTTGCAATTTTATACATTTTAAACTTTCTCCATTATGGGGTACTAATGCTACACATTTGAGCCAAATTTTAAAGTTGTAGCACTTCTAGAAGTAAAATAATATTTTTCTAATTGTTTAAAATTTAAACATTTTTAACGGTTGCCGCAATATATATGTGGAGAGATTGAAATGTTTATTTGTGCAAATGCACTGTTCTGTAAATAATTTGAAAATTGCAGCTTCCTAGCTCATCCCGTAGTACCTAAAAAAATATTAAACTTTAATAAACAAATGGGGTTAAAACAACCCCTAAAATTTACAATTTTAAAATTTTCCATTTTTATAGTTGGTTATGAGAATAGTTTTATAATCTTGCAAAATTTCAGCTTCCTAAACATATTAGATTGGTCTACACACTGGATTGGGTTTTCCCATGTTAACTTATGGGAGAAATTCCGGGGTCTCTGGAGTCGAACCCAAGACACTGTAAGAAAGAGTGACAATAATTCCTAATAGATATTGCAACCATCTAGAACCGCTGAAAATTTCATTTTTCTAGCTTACTGGTAATTGCCCATAATTAATTTACAAAAATGGCGCATTGCTTTTCATATGGGAAAAAACGCAAATTTCGGAATTTCTGGAGTCGAACTCATGTCACTTACGTAAGAAGTCTCATTTTATCTGAAGGTTACTCCATCATATCTACAAAAAACAAAAACTTTCAGCTCTCTAGCTCTTGTAGTTTGGGCTGGACATTATTATCCTCCTGTTATATATGTTATATCCTCCTCTGTAAGGAACGTCTATATATAATGATATATATATATATATATATATATATATATATATATATATATATATATAGGCGTGCCGGTGGTGTAGTGATTAGGACGCTGGCTGCTACTCGCCCGATGCTTGAAAAAGTCATCGGGTAAGATTCCTGCGCGAGTAGGACTTTTTCTCAAGGTCATCCGGCCCCCTGTTTGCGTGGTTTGAGGAGACTGCGCAAATTCAGCTGTTCCATCCTTCGGAAGGGACGTTAAGCCGTTGGCCCCCCTGGTGTTCTTCGCAAGAGCAGGCAAATGCCGGCACCGGGTTTCCCTCCTCCCTTCTGTGTGTGTGTCCGGTGTGGAAGGCAACGGGAAACCACCACACCGTGTATGTATATTCCCTAGTCAAAAACCAATTAATTAATTAATTGGTAGGACCTGTCGTAAGACAGAACACGAATGAATGAATATCATCATAGGTAGTCTGTCCGTAGACAGGTCCGTGATTATTCTTGGTTAAACCTGGTGCTCCATATACTCCTATTTTCCGCTGTCCTTTTTATATGTAAATGTAAGAATGGACCTTCTGGTCTAAATTTCGCCCGAATAAAGACGATTATCTATCTATCTATTTATATCTTGATAACTCTCTTTCCCTTTCAAATCGTCTATCAGCTGAAACCTTTTCCTACCTCTTTCCCTTTTCCCATCTAGTTTTCCTTCTAACACGTCTTTAATCATACTCTCTCTCCTCAGGTAATGTCCAACCTAGTTAGCCTTCCTCTTTCTGATAGTCTGTATAATCATTCACTTCTCTCCTATTCTTTGTAGCACTTCATCGTTTTTCATCCTATCTGTCCATTTTATCTTCAGCATTCTCCTCCAAGTCCACATTTCAAAGCTTTCCAAGTATTTGATGTCATTTTTCCTTAGCGTCCATGTTTCTGCCCCATACAATGCTATACTCCATATGTAGCATTTTATCAACTTCTTGCGGATATCTTCCCTTATATTCCCTGTAAGTAGTTGTTTCTTTCTCCTGAAAGCCGCTTTTGCTTTTCCTATTCTAGTTTTGATCTCATACGTACATTTTGCCTCTCCTGTTATGATACTTCCAAGGTATTTATATTCTGAAACTTGTTCTAATGGCTTTCCCCCAATAGTTATGTTCAGATTCTCTTCTTTACCTGACATTCGAATGACCTTGGATTTTTCTGTATTTATTTCCATACCGTATTTTCTACCTGTTATCACTAGTCTATTTATCATTTTTTGTAGCTCCTCTTCCTTTCTTGCTAGAAGTACTTGATCATCTGCTTATTTTACTGTTCTTATAATCCTTCCTCCAATTTTGAAATCCCCTGTGCCTTCTAAAGCTTCTTGCATTAGACTTTCTCCATATATATTGAATAGGGTTGGTGATAGGCAGCAGCATTGTCTTACTCCTCTACCGATATTTATTTCGCAGGTGTCCACATTCTCAAACCTGACCTTTACAACTTGATTCTCATATAGATTCCTAATCAGTCTCCTGTCTTTCCAGTCTACACCTATATCCTTTAATATCTTCATCAACTTTACCCAATTTACTCTATCAAATGCCTTCTGCCAGTCTACGAAACATGCGCAGATATCTTGACTGTATTCTATTGCCCTTTCTGATATGATTCTAACTACTCCTATAGCATCTCTAGTTCCTCGTCTTTTTCTGAAACTGAATTGATCTTCCCCTATTATTTCTTCTGCCTTTTTCTCCAGCCTTTTATTAAGAATCCTCATGATGATCTTCGATGTGTGTGACAGAAGGCTTATCGTTCTGTAATCTTTACACTGCATTGCCTTTGGCTTCTTCTTTAGAGGGATCATTGTTACTTCTAGGAAATCCGGAGGCCACTCTCCCGTGTCGTAACTCTTATTAATTAATTTCATGATCGCTTTTAGTCCTTCTGATCCTATGACTTTAAGTATCTCAGCCGGTATGCCATCGCTGCCCGTGGCTTTCCCCTTATTTAGTTCCACTATCGCCTTTTCTACTTCGCTCTCCATAATACTTGGTCCTAAGTTGTCTTCTTCAATGTGTTCCTCATTTTCCAGTTCTATTTTTGCCGCTCCTGCCTGTTTGCTGTATAATTCCTTAATGTATTCTTCCCATACCTGTGCTACATCCTTTGTTTCTGAGACTATCTTTCCATATTCATAATTCCTTTACTATGAATTCCATTAGATTTCTTATCTTCTAATTTCAGTGCTCTAGCGTACATCATATTGTACCGACCAAACTTCTCCATTTGTTGTATTTCATCACATTTTCCTTTTATCCAATTTTCTCTATCTTTATTTGTTACCCTTCTCAACTCATTGTTTATACGCCTATAGTTGGCTCTACCTTCTTCACTGTTAACGTTTTTCCATTACCGTCATTCATCCATTTTCTCCAGCATTTCCTTAGTGATCCATGATTTTCTGATTTTCTTCTCTTGTTTTCCAATCTCTTTATCCAAAGTATCCTTGATACTGGTTTTAATTTCAATCCATTCCATATCCACGGTCTTTGGTTTGTTTTCCAAATTTCTTAGGCGATCTTCCAACTTCATGCTGACTACATCCTGCCTTTCTTTCAGTTTTTCTAGGTTCCAGGTCTGTCTTTCTCTTCTCGTTTTTCTTATTTGCTTGAGCTTTGTACTCACGTCAAGTATTAGAAGGCTGTGTGAATGAATATATATATATATATATATATATATATATATATATACACATATTAGTAGTTGGTGCTTGCATACTGCAAGCATTTCAGATCACCTTGAAAAAACATTCATTTTTCAGACTGACATTTCATCATTACAAATATTCTTTTAATTCTAAAGATTTAACCTCAGCAGCGATTTCTGTTTTCCCCAAATGTAAAAATAATAGTTTTAAACAATCCCCAAATGTTGCAAATTAAAATTTTTTACACTTTCTCCATTATGGGGTACTAATGCTACACAATTTAGCAGAATTTTAAAGTTGTAGCACTTCTAGAAGTCAAATAATATTTTCTAATTGTTTAAATTTAAATAATTTTTAACGGCCGCTGAAATTCATGTATGGTAAAATTGAAATGTTTTTTGTGCTAGTTCACTACTTTGTACATAAATTGAAAATTTCAGCTCCATAGCTAATCCCGTAATGTCTAAAGAGTTATCTATTTGTTTAAACTTTAAGAATTTTTAACTGACAAACAAATTAAAATATCAAAATTTGTATAATCGCGATTTCGTTTTTTTATGAATTCTACTTGTAAAAAAAATTTCAACTCCGTAGCACAAGCGAAAATACATAAACCATGAAAATTGGTTTAAACAATTGAGAATTTTTAGCGGCCGCATTGTTGGACTTTTTCAAGATTTTCGTTTTTTTGTAGTCGGTTTTGCACAAAATCCTACCTATAAAAAAACATTTCGAATCTCAAGCACATCTGAAAGTGCCTAAACATTAGTATCCTCCTATATGTTATCTATTATATATCGACGACTCATACATAGGAGGAGGAGGATATAACATATAACCAGTGGCGTCGCGTGCCCATTTAGTTTGGGTGTGCTTTTATTGGGGAGGGGGTTATGCAACCCGCGCTACAAAAATCACGTTAATTTGAGCGTACGATTGCATTTTTATCGACGTGTGAAAGTTTTAAGAGAGCATAGCGCAGCAGCGCTCTTCTTAATTGGTCTAATGCAATTAATCGTAGAATAATTTTGAATACTTTAATTTAGTAACTGATATAATTTGAACTATACAATCCATAATTATGGACAACACAAAGGTCAAATAGACTTTAGCTATGCATCACGCGCGCCGTTTATGTGAAAAGGGTTAACGCTTCGTTGTGAGATGATTAGGATATCATTGGCAAATACTA
Organism: Tanypteryx hageni; assembly: GCA_028673005.1. NCBI lineage: Eukaryota > Metazoa > Arthropoda > Insecta > Odonata > Petaluridae > Tanypteryx > Tanypteryx hageni. The sequence continues at coordinate 150,735,310 of CM054114.1, forward strand.
GATTGAAGCACGAATTATCTGTATTTTTCTACGATTTTTAAATATGTACAACTATATAATACGCACAGAAATCTGAAAAAGTAATCACTTGGGAAAATATTATTTTCCCGATTGAATCAAAGAAAGGCTTAAAAAACTCATTTTACTTACTTATTTATACACCAGTTCCAATCTCCTGTTTTGCCTTAGGAATTGTGTTAGCACATCATCATAAAATGAAGGTCTTTTCTTCAGTTCCACCAGCAATGTCTTTTCAATGGCGAGTGAACTTAGGCCGCATAACCTTTCCTGCGTTTGTGTTCCTCTATAACACGTATGTATTCTCTTCATAGCCGAAAAAGAACGCTCGACTGTAGCAGTAGAACTCGGAATCGTCATCATAAGTTCCGCTAATTTATAAATTTCCTTGAATGCAACCTGAAGCTGATTTTCTTGCATGAATTTTAATAGGTGATGCACTGGTTTCCTCGCAAATTCATCAGAAGAAAAGAGCACTTTTAGTTCATTTTTTAGGCGAACGTAGTCAAAAACTGGTCCGTAGAAATCCTTTAATTTTTCTAGAATACCATCAGGAAAAGTTTTCGCATACTGATCATATCTTTCGCTACAAAGGAGTTGAAATAACTCAAGTTTCGAAAGTGAAGAGTATCTTTCTTCCATCTCCAGGCACATGCAGTCGACTATTCTCTGGTATAATCGAAGGCACGCGCTCTTCTCCTCTTCTATAGATCCTTTTCGTCTTTTTGGCTTCGACTCCTCAACCGTATGCTTTTCCTTTGCAGAAACCCAAATATCATCAAATCCATGTTCCTTGTCATTCCTAAGCTGTTTCATAGTATCATGCACCTTTTTACAACAGTACAATATGTCATAGGATGATGTTTGCAATATATTATTCAAAACATCATTATAGCCAAACAGAACAGAAAAAAATTCTAACAAAAAAATTGTTTGAAAATCTTGCAAGAAATACAAAAAACCACGGGCTTTGATTACAGCATCCACGTCCCATTCCCCAGAATTCTCCACAATGTGTTAAAAAAATTCAATAAGTTGACTTCTGTGGCGTTTTACTGTTTGATAAACGGAAAGTAAAGTTCCATCTGGTTGGTGCGATGGAGGGTAATTTTTTAGCAACAAAATCTTGCAAAGTATTTACTCTTTTCGATGATTTAGAAAAATATGCTGCAAATCCACTGATAGTTTGGAAAAACAATCTACATTCCTTGATATTCGAGAGGCTTTGCTTCAGAACTAAGTTCAAAACGTGAGCGTAGCAATACGTAAATATTGCTAAAGGATAGGCCTCGATAACTTTACTCTGCAACCCATTAATATGTCCACTCATTACACAGGCACCATCATAAGTTTGGCCGACCAACTTGTCCTTAATATTAAATTCCTCAACTCTGTTTACAACATGTTTAAAAAGACCACTAGACGTTCTATCATCACTTACGTCTGTAAATCCGATAAACCTTTCGTGTGTTTGCCCATTATGGACAAAACGGAAAACAGTTGATAGCTGCGATTTCGACATGACATCAGAAGTTTCATCCAGAAGAATGGCCACAAATGTAGCGGAAGAAATTTCTTTCTTTATAGCATCTTTAACCACATCAGATATAGCATTAATGATATCATTTTGTACTGTGGGAGAAGTTCCTAGAAATACAGTCGATGCCTTTAAATGACTGTCTAAAAGAGGATCATACTCACGGAGCACATTTAAAAATTCTATATAATTCCCTCGGTTGGCTGAATCTTCAGACTCATCATGACCTCTCAAAGGAAGCTCTTGCTTAGCCAAATGACATACAGCATCAATTAATCTTTTTAAAATGTCTCTATTTTTCTTTACTTGTTCATTATGACGACTAATTTCAACTTTTCTTTGGCTGTCAATGAGAGTGTCAATTCTTTGTTTTCCAAACATCTTAAGATTTAAAAATGACTGAACATGTGGTTGGGAGCGCTCATGTTTTTGCACTGCTGCAGCTAAATGATTAAGATCGGAATACCCGTGCTTATTCCAAAGACTTTTCTCTTTGGAGTATAATAAACAAGGCCAACAAAAAAGTCTTGACCGCACTTCACATCCAGTTAACCATTCTACTGTGAAACAGAGAATTGTCTCATGTACTCAGTTTTTGCATCTTTGTGCTTGCACAGTAAATTTGGAAGAGGAGAACGAGGCTTACCTTCTTCGACTATGTTCATACAATTCGCAAAAGCTCTGGTAGAAAACGGGGCATTCAGTACATCTTCAACACTGTTTACCATTGTAAATATGGGCAAAAAGTTATAAATTATATCTAAAAAATTATAAATATATGTTAAAAACTTGTCTAAATCGGTGTCATAAACACGTCGGTTCACACTTTACCCCACGCACGCAAAACAGACGAAACTAAGAAAACAAAAACAGCATCTCATGACAAGTAACAACGTAGAACTGCATTGGTTCACACAATAGCCAACCACAACCGCTAACTACTTCTGGGTGCTGTTGTCTCAGCGCACACCCTGCCACGCCTTCTGGACGCTTTAAAACCACAAGGAGGCTAAGAATTTGACCCGCTGCGCCATCTGTACGTATGTTTAAAGGGCTCAATGCTGCTCGTATTACTTACCGCACACCCTGGCTATTAACGTGAATGTTTATACAATGTTTACGCGCCGAAACTTCTCCTCTTCATGAAACATTGTATATTGGATTTGATTTTAGGAATCACGCGAAGCCAGAAAACGATTAGGGGAGTCTTTAACGGGAATAAATGCAAAAATATAATATCTGTGACACTGCGAATCCGTGGGTGTGCACCGCACACCTAGCACACCCTGAATATACGCCTCTGCATATAACATACTAGTAGTTGTTGCTTGCATACTGCAAGCATTTCAGCTCACCTTGAAAAAACATTCATTTTTCAGACAGACATTTCATCATTACAAATATTCTTTCAATGCTAAAGATTTCACCTCCGCATCGATTTCCGTTTTTCCCACATGTAAAAATAGTAGTTTAAAACAATCCCCAAATGTTGCAATTTTAAAAATTTTACACCATCTTCATTATGGGGTACTAATTCTACACATTTTAGCCAAATTTTAAAGTTGTTGCACTTCTAGAAGTAAAATAATATTTTTCTAATTGTTTAAATTTAAATAATTTTTAACTGCCGCCGCAAATCATATATGGTGAAATTGAAATATTTATTTGTGCAAAATTACTACTCTGTAAATAATTTGAAAATTTCAGCTTCCTAGCTCATCCCGTAGTACCTAAACAGTTATCTATTTGTTTAAACTTTAAGAATTTTTAACTGCCAAACAAATTGAAATATCAAAATTTGTATAATCTCTATTTCGTTTTTTTAAGAAATCTACTTATAAAAAAATTTCAGCTCCGTAGCACATTCGGAAATGCCTAAACCCTGAAAATTTGTTTAAACAATTGCGAATTTTTAGCGGCCGCATTGTTGCACTTTTTCATGATTTTCGTTTTTTCTAGTCGGTTTTGCACAAACTCCTACCTATGAAAAAAATTTCAAATCTCCAGCACATCTGGAAGTGCCTAAACATTAGTAACCTCCTGTTATCATTATATATCGACGACTCTTACAGAGGAGGATATAACATACTAGTAGTTGGTGCTTGCATACTGCAAGCATTTCATCTCACATTAAAAGAACATTCATTTTTTAGACAGAAATTTCAACATTACGAATGGTCTTTTAATTCTAAAGATTTCATTTCTGCAGCGATTTGTGTTTTTCCCACATGTAAGAATAATAGTTTAAAACAATTTCCAAATGTCGCAATTTTAAAATTTTTACACTTTCTTCATTATAAGGTTCTAATGCTACACATTTTAGCAAAATTTTAAAGTTGTAGCACTTCTAGAAATAAAATAATATTTTTCTAATTGTTTAAATTTAAACAATTTTTAACGGCCGCCGCAATACATATATGGTAAAATTGAAATATTTATTTGTGCAAATTTACTATACTGTAAATAATTTGAAAATTACAGCTTCCTAGCTCATTCCATAGTACCTAAACAGTTATCTATTTGTTTAAACTTTAAGAAGTTTTAACTGCCAAACAAATTAAAATATCAAAATTTGTATAATCCCTATTTCGTTTTTTTAAGAATTCTACTTATTAAAAAAATTTCAACTCCGTGGCACATTCGGAAATACATAAACCTTGAAAAATTGTTAGCGGCCGTATTGTTGCACTTTTTCAAGATTTTCGTTTTTTCTAGTCGGTTTTGCACAAAATACTACCTAAGAAAAAAATTTCGAATCTCCTGCTCATCTGGAAGTGCCTAAACATTAGTATCCTCCTATATGTTATATGTTATCATTATATATCGACGACTCTTACAGAGGAGGATATAACATACTAGTAGTTGGTGCTTGCATACTGCAAGCATTTCATCTCAACATAAAAAATATTCATTATTCATATTTCATCATTACACATATATTTTTAATTCTAAAAATTTCACCTCCGCAGCGATTTTCGTTTTTCCCTCATGTAAAAATAATAGTTTTAAACAATCTCCAAATGTTGCAATTTTAAAAATTTTACACTTTCTTCATTATGGGGTACTGATGCTACACATTTTAGCTAAATTTTATAATTGTAGCTCTCCTAGAAGTAAAATAATATTTTTCTAATTGTTTAAATTTAAATAATTTTTAACGGCCGCCGCATATCATATGTGATAAAATTGAAATGTTTATTTATGCAAATTTACTATTCTGTAAATAAATTGAAAATTGCAGCTTCCTAACTCATCCCGTAGTACCTAAACAGTTAGCTATTTGTTTAAACTTTAAGAATTTTTAACTGCCAAACAAATTAAAATATCAAAATTTGTATAATCCCTATTTCGTTTTTTAAAGAATTCTACTTATAAAAAAATTTCAGCTCCGTAGCACATGCGGAATTACATAAACCTTGAAAATTTGTTTAAACAATTGCGAATTTTTAGCGGCCGCATTGTATTGAGTAGTAAATTTGCACAAATACATATTTCAATTTTACCATATATGATTTGCGGCGGCCGTTAAAAATTATTTAAATTTAAACAATTAGAAAAATATTATTTTATTTCTAGAAGTGCTACAACTTTAAAATTTGGCTAAAATGTGTAGCATCAGTATCCCATAATGAAGAAAGTGTAAAAATTTTAAAATTGCAACATTTGGGGATTGTTTTAAACTATTATTTTTACATGTGGGAAAAACGAAAATCGCTGCGTAGGTGAAATCTTTAGAATTAATAGAATATTTTTAATGATGAAATATCTCTCTGAAAAACAATGTTTTTTCAAGGTGAGATGCAAGCACTGCAAGCATATCATTTCACTTTGAAAAAACATTCATTTTTTAGACAGACATTTCATCATTACAGATGTTCTTTTAATTCTAAAGATTTCACTTTCGCAGCGATTTCCGTTTTCCCAAAATGTAAAAATAATAGTTTTAAACAATCCCCAAATGTTGCAATTTAAAATTTTTTACACTTTCCCCATTATGGGGTACTAATGCTACACAATTTAGCAAAATTTTAAAGTTGTAGCACTTCTAGAAGTCAAATAATATTTTCTAATTGTTTAAATTTAAATAATTTTTAAGGGCCGCCGAAATTCATGTTTGGTAAAATTGAAATGTTTTTTTGTGCTAGTTCACTACTTTGTACATAACTTGAAAATTTCAGCTCCATAGCTCATCCCGTAATGTCTAAAGAGTTATCTATTTGTTTAAACTTTAAGAATTTTTAACTGCCAAACAAATTAAAATATCAAAATTTGTATAATCACGATTTCGTTTTTTTATGAATTCTACTTATTAAAAAAATTTCAACTCCATAGCACATGCGGAAATACATAATCCATGAAAATTGGTTTAAGCAATTGCGAATTTTTAGCGGCCGCATTGTTGCACTTTTTCAAGATTTTCGTTTTTTATAGCCGGTTTTGCACAAAATCCTATCTATGAAAATAATTTCGAATCTCCAACACATCTGGAAGTGTCTAAACATTAGTATCCTCCTATTATGTTATCATTATATATCGACGTATGTTATATCCTCTTCTGTAAGAGTCGTCGATATATAATGATGATAACAGGAGGATACTAATGTTTAGGCACTTACAGACGAGCTGGAGATTCGAAATTTTTTTCTTAGGTAGGATTTTGTGGGGTGTTTTGGGGTGGGATGCAATTATATAGCCTCTCCCACTCAAATGTCAACCTCACCTGCACGTGGTGCACCCTGCTTCACAGACGAGGCTCTGGCGTCCGAGTGACTCCCGGGATAAGGAGTCCCCCCTCTACCAAATGCCAACGGCCTATTTAGGGGCGGATGAGAAGGTGGAGGGGTAGGGCACCCTCTTGCCCTTGGGGTGGGAAACTGCCCCTAAAGGCGGAGGAACTATTTTGATAGTCAACGGCATAGGATGGAGAAGGCAACAGGAAACCACTCCATTAAAGATCCTATTGGATATCCCGAGGGTAGCAACCATGGAAGGTTTTAGAAAGGAATTTGTTACTGATCATGGTATTCGGAACCCAAGATCCGGCAGGGGATGTAGCAGGGCTTCTCAGGTCGTTATCCAACGAAATCCCTGTCAAAACGTCAAAATAGGTACTTGGAACGTCAGAACATTACTAAAAATAGGTAAATTAGAAGAAATAAAGAAAGAAATGGAGAAAAATGAGATTGATATCTTAGGTTTATGTGAAACAAGGTGGCAAGAGAAAGGAGATTTTTACAGTGATAAATTTAGAATAATTCATAGTGGAGGTGAAAAGAGAGGAAGGAATGGAATAGCAGTCATTATTAGTAAGAAATGGGCAAACAGTGTTTGCAATACATATCACATAAATGATAGGTTGTTGATGGTAAGAATGAGCACCGTGCCAACGGATACAGTGATAATACAAGCGTATTTCCCAACAAGTAGTGCAGAAGAAGGAGAAGTAGAAAAGGTGTATGAAGAAATAGAAGAACTTATAAAGATGACAAAAGATAAAGATAATGTAATAATAATGGGAGACTTTAATGCTGTGATTGGATCTAGTCGAAATAGTAGAATGGTAGGAAAATTTGGTTTAGGTGAAACAAATGAAAGGGGAGAAAGATTAATTGAGTTTTGTGAACAGAATGAGATGATGGTATCAAACACTTTCTTTGAAGTTCCCAAAAGAAGAAGATACACATGGGAGGCGCCAGACAGAAGAAGGTTTCAAATAGATTATATTTTAGTAAAAAGAAGATATAAGAACCAGGTAAAATCGTGTTATAGTTACCCAGGTCCAGATGTAGACAGTGACCACAAGCTAGTCATGGCAAAATGCAATATTAGGTTTAAGAAAATAAAGAGAACAGTTAAAAATAACTGGCATCTACAGGGACTGAAAGAGTTACCAATGGCTAAGAATTACCAAGAAAAAACAAATGAGTTGATGAGAAATTATGAAGGACAACTTAGTTGGGAGGAATTTAAAAAAGGGGTTATTAAAGCTACAGAGGAAGTTATTGGAAAGAGAAAATTGGAGCCTAGAAAACCTTGGATGACTGAGGAGATACTGATTTTAATTGAAGAAAGGAACAAGTTGAGGAAGAATGGAAATGATGAAACTTATAAAAAAGTTAAGAATGAGATTATTAACAAATGCAGAGAAGAAAAAGAGAGATGGACCAAAGAGATAGTGAAGGAAATTGAGGAAGATACAAAGGGAGGAAGGCAAGACAAAGCATACTTCAAAATTAAAACTCTCCAGTACAAACCAAGAACTAAATCGGCAATAGTTAAGGATAAGGAAGGAAATATGTTATGGGAAAATGAAAAAGTATGTGCTCGGTGGAAAGAATACATAGAAGAATTATATAGTGGAAGAGATGTTGGAGATGGATGTAGATTTATTGAAAATGAAGAGGAAATAAGAAATGACGAGCTAGGCCCAACAATAACCAAAGAAGAGTTTTATAAAGCTATTAATAATCTTAATTCAGGCAAGGCAACAGGTGTTGATGGTATACCTGCAGAACTTTTGAAGAACTTAGGGGAGGAAGCAAAAGAACATTTCTTTAAAATTATAAAAGATTGTTACGAAAAAGGAAAATTACCTGATGACTTTATAAAAAGTAAAACTATAAGTTTACCAAAGAAGGGGAATGCAGTGGAGTGCAGTAACTACAGAACAATTTCACTACTTTCGCACGCCTCAAAAGTTTTAATTTATATCGTGAAAAACAGAATAAAAAGGAAAATAGAACATTATATTAGTGAAGATCAATTTGGATTTAGAAGTGGGAGAGGAACGAGAGAAGCTATATTAGCCCTCAGGGTGATAATGGAAAGATGTTTAGAAATGAACAGGACATTATATTTAACGTTTATTGATTTGGAGAAGGCCTTTGATACAGTTAATTGGGAACTGTTGTTTAAGACTATGAAAAAAATAGGTATTGATTGGAGGGACAGAAGATTAATTTTTAAGCTTTATCAAAATCAAACTACAAGAATAAATATAAATGGATTAGAGAGTGAAGCAAAGATAAGGAAAGGAGTAAGACAAGGATGTCCGCTATCTCCATATTTGTTTAATATGTTCATTGAAGAAAGTATAGAAGTTATGAAGGAAAAGACAAAAGGCATAAAAATAAATGGAGTTAGAATACACTGCATTAGATTTGCAGATGACATTGTAATATTCAGCGATTCAAAAAGAGAAATGAATAAAATGCTGAAAGTATTATCGGACACGTTAAAACAGTGGGAATTAAAGATAAATATCAAGAAAACCAAATTGATGGTTATAGGCAAAAGTAATGCAGGGACAATATCAAAGATCAAAATAGACAATCAGGAAATTGAGCAGGTGAAGCAGTTTTGCTACCTAGGTAGTACAATTACTGAAGATAATAGATGTGTACAGGAAGTGAAAAGAAGAATAGCACTTGCAAAGCAAGCTTTTCAATGCAAAAGGAGCCTACTGACAAGCAGTCACATGAATTTGGAAGTAAGGAAATCCTTTGCAAAAGCTTTTGTCTGGAGTACCATACTTTATGGTAGTGAAAGTTGGACGTTAGGAAAGAGGGAGAGGTCCCGTCTGGAAGCGACAGAAATGTGGATATGGAGAAGATTGATAAAGACAAGTTGGACAGAGAGAAAGACAAACCTTAAAGTTTTGGAAGAAGTAAAAGAAGAAAGGAAACTGATCAGAGGAATGGAAGAAAGGAAGGCAAAATTTTTAGGCCATGTGATTAGACATAATGGATTAATTGTGAACATCTTGGAGGGGAAACTTTTAGGGAAGAAAGGAAGAGGCAGACCAAGAAAGAAATACCTAGATGACGTGGAGTCAGTGATGGGAGTTGAGAAGTACGAGATGTTGAAGAGAATGGCAGAGGACAGGAGTTCATGGTTGCAGCGACAAGGCTTAGCCTTTAGATGAAGAAGAAGAAGGATTTTGTGCAAAACCGACTAGAAAAAACGAAAATCTTGAAAAAGTGCAACAATGCGGACGCTAAAAATTCGCAATTGTTTAAACAAATTTTAAAGGTTTATGTATTTCCGAATGTGCTACGGAGCTGAAATTTTGTGTAGAGGTAGGAATTGTAAAAAAACGAATTAGGGATTATACAAATTTTGATATTTTGTTTTGTGTAGCAGCTAAAAACTATTAAAGTTTAAACAAATAGGTAACTGTTTAGGAACTACGGGATGAGCTAGGAAGCTGAAATTTTCAAATTATTTACAAAGTAGTAAATTTGCACAAATACAAATTTCAATTTTACCATATATGAGTTGCGGCGGCCGTTAAAAATTATTTAAATTTAAACAATTAGAAAAATATTATTTTACTTCTAGAAGTGCTACAACTTTAAAATTTTGCTAAAATGTGTAGCATTAGTACCCCATAATGGAGAAAGTGTAAAATGTTTAAAATTGCAACATTTCGGGATTGTTTTAAACTATCATTTTTACATGTGGGAAAAACGAAAATCGCTGCAGAGGTGAAATATTTAGAATTAAAAGACTATTTGTAATGATGAAATGTCTGTCTGAAAAATGAATGTTTTTTCAAAGTGAAATGAAATGCTTGCAGTATGCAAGCACCAACTACTAGTATGTTATATCCTCATCCTCCTCCTCTGTAAGGAACGTCTATATAGAATGATATATAACATATAGGAGGATACTAATGTTTAGGCACTTCCAGAAGTGCTGGAGATTCGAAATTTTTTTCATGGGTAGGATTTTGTGCAAAACCGACTAGAAAAAACGAAAATCTTCAAAAAGTGCAACAATGCGGCCGTTAAAAATTCGCAATTGTTTAAACAAATTTTCAAGGTTTATGTATTTCCGCATGTGCTACTTAGCTGAAATTGTTTTTAGATGTAGGATTTGTAAAAAAACGAAACAGGGATTATACAAATTTTGATATTTTAATTTTTTTTGGAGGTTTAATAATTATTAAAGTTTAAATAAATAGGTAAATGTTTAGATACAACGGGGTGAGTTAGATAGCTGAAATTTTCAAGTTATTTAGAGTTAACTCAATATAAACGAATAAACATTTCAGTGTATCCATGAAATTGTTATTGCGGCCGTTAAAAATTATTTAAAGTTAAAAAATTAGATAAATGTTATTTCACTTCTAAATGTGCTACAGATTTCAAATTTAGCAGAAATGTGTGGCATCACTAACCCAATGTGGGAAAAGTATAATATTGCTAAAATTGCAAAAATTAGCGATTGTTTTACTCCATTGTTTTTCCATAAGGAAAAACGAAAATCGGTCACGAAGAGAGATCTTTTGAATTAAAGGATTATTTACAGGAGCGGATCCAGAACCATCCCAAGGAGGGGGCGATCGTCCCATTTACCCCTCCCCCGTCTTGATTCCTCCTCTGCCGACAATCATACATTTTAAAAATCCCTACCCCATCAGAATCTTTCTTTCCCATGTCATACAGACTTAATCTTCGATGTAGAAACAATGGATGTGGCGCAGAATGAATTTAAAAATGCACCTAGTGGAGGGCAATGGGGTCCTCCAAGGGGAGGGCGATCGCCCCCATCGTCCCTCCCTTGGATGCGCCACTGATTATTTACCATGATGAAATATCTCTCTGAAAAATTAATGTTTTTTCAAGGTGAGATGAAATGCTTGCAGTATGCAAGCACCTTCTACTAGTATGTTATATCGTTCTCCTCTGTAAGGAACGTCAATATATATTACATATAACAGCATTATATTTAGAGGAGTAACATTATTATATATAGACGATTCTTACAGAGGAGAACTTTTTAATAGGTAGAATTTGTAAAAAAAATGAAATAGGGATTATACAAATTTTGATATTTTAATTTTTTTGGAAGTTAAAAATTCTTAAAGTTAAACAAATAGATAAATGTTAAGGTACTACGGGGCGAGATAGGGAGCTGAAATGTTTAGGTTATTTAGAGATTAGTCTATACAAACCAATAAAATTGTAGTGTATCCATGAAATTGTTATTTCGGCCGTTAAAAAATAATTAATTTTAACATGTTATTTCACTTTTAAATGTCCTACAAACTTAAAATTTGGCAGAAGTGTGTGGCATTATTAACCCAATGTGAAAAAATTATACTATTCCTAAAATAGCTAAAATTAGTGATTGTTTTACTCCATTATTGTTCCATATGGAAAAAAGGAAAATCGGTTCAGAGGAGAAATCTTATGAATTTAAGAAATATTTCCAATGGTGAAATATCTGAAAAATTAATATTTTTTCAAGGTGAGATGAAATTCTTGCAGTATGCAAGCACCATCTATTAGTGTTATTATATATATAAAAAGCGAAGTTAATATACAATTTGATAATAAAATGAGGATAAAGGATATTGTCACGTACCGCCGCAATCTCACCGTAAATTGCGCATCCCAACGCGATCTCTCTTCGCTTTCGCCACCGACGGAACTGCCTCTCTCGCTTTCGCTATAACTAGAAGACGTTCAATATTGTGTCGCGAACGTCATATCTCGTGAAGTGTAATATTCTTTATATATTAGTTTTTAATACTTCTTTTATTTTGCATTTGAATAGAAATACATGTTAAAATTGAAACATTTTCTTCTAATGGAACTAGCTCCTACGTGTGCTTGATTACGTGGAATTTAAATAAATATGTTCGATAAGCAAAATTCTATGATAAAAATTGAAATCTTTTTTCTTTTTGCAGAAAATAGTACAAATACCGCGCCAATAGTACGATTCCCTTTTTTAACACTTAAAGAAAAAGGCACTGCATGGTGGATTTCGCATTTATTATGTAAACTGAATGAGAGAAAAATTTCTGGAATCGAACTCACGCCTTCAAATAGCAGAAAAAAATCTCGATAGGTCGTCCCCAGTGGTCAAAGATATCCACCCAATACCATGAAATCGGTCAGTCGGTTCAAATATTAATAGGGGGACAGAAATACTGAACGGCCAAACAGCCTATTTTCCATTCTGGAAAGTACGTTAAAAGTCACGATTCAATGCTTCTTCAGAGCATTATACTGATGCTAGCTTTGAAAACTATAATGATCAAAATTGTCTTTATTTACAGCAAGAACAAGAAATATGAATTTTGAAATAAAAAAACAGGAGATGGAAGAATGGGAAGAAAGATAGAGGAAGTGAATATGGGAAGAGAGATGGGTGAGGGAGAGCATGGGGAGGGGGAAGCAGGCAAGTGTGATGTAAACGGAGGGAGGAGTAAGACTGCAGGAGGAAGACGTGTAGGTTAAAGAGAAATGGAAAACGAGCAGTTGCGTAATAGTTTAGACATTGTATGAGGTTTCATAAAATATAATTAAATTAAAAAGTTATTGAAATTTATGGGCACTAGTTTGCAAATAAGGGATAAGAAAATAAAATAACATTCCATTAGGCGCTGCTGAGTTTATTATAATTCATTATAAAATCAGATACTCCCTTCCTATGTAGATGGTACCCAATTCTATATACAACGGCATTTTTAAATATAATTACGAAGAAATCCGCCACACTAAATTACTTGACCATAATTAATACTAAACAAAATATAAACTTGAAATATGTATGAAAATGGGACTAACTTCTTCAACGCTGAATGAACTTCGTTTCTCTTACGGCTGTCAAAAAGTCTCCCTGTTACCGTCTTCGGTAATTTGAAATAAACTGAAATTGTTAATTAGTCTTCATTTCCAGGGAACAATAACTATCCACTGTTACTGTAAACGTCTCATAATAATAATAGGTATGAAGCAGTACTGATCTCTAACAAACGAAGACAACATGTTCGAATTGTAGATTTACTTTACTTTTCTAAATACCTTGTTAAGTTAGACTGACGAAAAGTGGATAGAATTCGAGATTGGAGGGGATGATGGGATTGTAACTTGCAGAGCATTGACCTTTAAAAGAGGAAAAACACATTCCGGTGTAATATCTAAAAGAACGTTTTCAAAGTACGAGGCACTGTGGCGGAGGATAGGGAATGGTAGAGGTCCTTAACTACAAGCGGCACATTTATTGAAGCTTCCTTCCTCATCCTTCACGCCTTCTCTCGTGCTTCCTGGAGAAGGATTAATACCAGGGAACCATTCCTTTCACAAATGGAAGGAAAACCCAATGGACAATCGGTAGTGGTCAGGATAGCGTATCTTTCGCGACAAGGCGGCAAAACTGGCGCAGCGGGGGACAAGCAAAACCGAGGATGGGATTTTAGGCCACTTTTCCTTGCTCAATACATGCCGCCTGGGACGAATGCTACTAGAATATAACCCTTTACTGTCTGTTAACGAAATAACGAAATTTATTTTTTCGATTTCGTTACGTTTTCCGTTACTGCTATTTGAAAAATTTCGTTAACGTTTTTCGTTACGTTAATCCAAAATAATTCCGTTATTTCGTTACGTTACGCGTAACGTTTTCCAGCACTGGTATGTAGGTGTCTGGTCTGTGGCCATAGTCTGCTCGAAATCCCATAGATTCGAGTGGCTGCCCGGTGCTCCAAAATCTTTGACACGCTTTCCCGGCAGACCGTCTATTAATCATTATTTGCAAATTGATGTATGTTGGCTAGTAATGGTTATCTTTGAATGGGAGATCATATATACGGAACTATTTTTCGTTGTTTTTAAATTTTTATCATTTTTTATGATAAAATTATATATTAGGTAACAATTCAATTTGGAATTGGCGTAATTGTCAAAAAATGTATCCAATTTCAAAATTCATTGAAAATTAAACAAGTAATTCTGGAAAGAAGTAATCCGCCTACTTTACTTTCAATACAATGTTAATATATAACAAGTATACAGGTTTCCCATGGTACAGAAGTGCCTTTTGTCAAATTCGCCGTAGTATAATCGTGTACTAATGTATTTGCTTTGAAATCAGAAAATTATTTTTCCTTGTATTGTGATAGCCCTTCTCTTTAGCTCCGCTTGTAACATCTTGATTTCATTATGGTATGTTGTACAAATCTTATATACAAAATTTAATTGAAATCCGTTCAGCCAATTTCTTCCAAATTCTTAATTACTGAAAGAATTAAATTTGTAATTGTGGCACCCCTGTTTGGTTGATTCGGTTAAAATATGCTAATATAGTTTTGTGTATATGTGTATATTATAAATATTAAATTTGGTTCAAATTGATGTAGACAGTTCAACACAAATACTTGTAAAAAGAATTTTTTTATTCTTTGTATTGTGGCAGCCCTGCTTTTTATATCCATACAAAAAATCTTGATTTTGTTATTTTATGTTGCACACCTTCATACAAAATTTTGTTGAAATCGGTTGGGCCATTTCCTTCCAAATTCACAATGACCGAAAAGATTAACTTTGCAATTGTGGCACCCCTGCTTATAAGATCCTGTCCAAATATGTCATTTCGGTCATTAATTTATGTGTAAATTTTATGTACCGAATTTGGTTGAAATCGGTTCATTCATGAAGCAGATGTTAATGGAACACACACGGACACCAATGCGATCTCATAACACTACTTTTCATTTTTTGGAAAGTAGGCTAAAAATATTAATATGATATGAATAAAAAATTAAGATTAAGATGGATCATTCAGATTTCTTTCCATTAATACAGATTGTCAAAATGTCTTTCATTATTGTGAGCACATGCTAATATGAAAATTCACTTGGGGATGCTCAACTTTGTGGAAAGATTCCATAATGTAAATGAAAGAAAATTGTATTTTTCCACTAACAAATTTATTCCGACCGGTTCAGGTCACCTGATGATGCTGTAACAGGCGAAACCGGTCGGAATAAATTTGTTAGTGAGAAAATACCATTTTCTTTAATTTACATCATGCTAATATGCGCAGCCCAGTTTCTGATTTCATCCCGTAGTTTCTCACGCCCAATACTGGCGATTGCTGTAATAACAAAATCCTTCAGATCAATTATTTATTCTTGGCTTCTCCTGAAAGACCTTTCTTTATGGTATCCCCATAGAAAAATGTAAATGGGACATCTGGTGAGCTTGGGGGCCATTGAAATGTTCATTAAGCCATTGCGTTGCCATCTGGGATGTGGTGGGTATGGCTCCATCTTGTAGAATCACATGCCTCTTTTATTCTGTACACGCCTTAATAAATAACCATCAAGCATTTGTACGTTCAGCGTTCTCTGATACTGCTTCTTCATTTTCAGAGTTCTCAAAGAAATATTGTCCATAAATAATTTTGGCGCTGAGTCCACATCAGACTTAATTTTGGGGAATGCAATGGCATCTCCACAAATTCTACAGCAAAGCCAGCAAAACGGGTGTTTTACTTGTTCGGTAATCCATTCAGATGAATATGACACTCATCTCTGAAAATCTGGTCTGCCGTCATTATTTCATTTCGGTGTAACATTTAGCAAAGAAATCTTTTCGACTTTGCTGGTCAGCTTCTGTTAATTGTTGCAATATCTGGATTTTCTGCAGGAAAGCTTTTAACTCAGATCTCAAAAATCGCTTTGCAAAATTTCTGGATACGCCTGTTTCACATGAAAGAACATATTGATTTTCGTGGACTGCGCATAATTGTCTCACAGATGAGGTTGATATTTTGTGGTGTTCGAGCATCCTTGGTTGATTCTGAATGTTAGGTATTTTGGTTCTCGAATAAAAATTTTTCCTTCCATTTGATTACAGTTCGTCGTAATCTCTTAGCTGTTGGTACCTCACATCCTGGAAACCTCATTTTGAATTGACCCTGTGTGACTACCACTGATTAAGTTTTGGTATGTGCCTCAACGAGTAATATATTTGTTACAAACTTAACTGAGACATTTTGAAGGCGCAAGAAAAAGTTATATAGTAAAAATATTGGCTTTTGCCTGATTAATGCACTATATTACAATTCTATCTTTTATGGTTATCTTGTGAATTCCTTTCGAAATCGGGCACATTTTTGGCCCATCCTGTATAATCATATTCATGATCTCACCAAGCCGATTTCATAAGTTTCATTGACTTGGTCAAGTACCATCTCAGAACCTATATGTAGAATTAAACGGGATGAGAAAATGTTTCGACTCACTTTCTGACCGTGTTCTGCACCGCTTGCGTCACGGATGTCGTGGGCATTCCCTTGCTTCCCTGCCTTATTAGGGCTTCGCCTCTCCTCTCCTCTTCCTCCGCCGTGTCTTTCCCTATAGCCACCCTCACCCCTATCCTGTCGGCCTTACTCCCTTCCCTTTCCCTGTTCCCCGACCCTTCCTTCCCATGCCTCGTCGCCCCCTTCCTCTGCCCCATCCTCCGAAATCCTCTCGAATCCGCCTCATCCGCCGCCCTGGACGACGACGTGGGCGTCTCCCCGTCCAATGGGAGGCTGGGGACAAACAAAGACGACTCGAAAGATGACCCCGCCCTTTCCTCCTCCCTGTGGACATCCGTCCGTTCTTCTGAAACGTGTTCTTGCCGCTTTTCCGTGGCGTATCCAGCAAGTTCGTACGAAACGTTTGCCGCCCGTTTATCCGATATGTCCATCTCTTCATCTGCATCGCTCTCCATCCTTTTGATGGGGGTTTCCGAGGATATCCTCCCATGGGACACCCTCTGCTCCACCCCTTCCGTCTCTTCTTCCTCCCCTCCTTCAGTCGCGATGCTCCTCCTCCTCTCTCCCGCCGCTACAATCGTCTCGATGGAAACGTCCGCCTCGGCCGTTGAAGCACCACCGTCGGCCGCGCTGCCCGAATCCATCAGTTCGCTCTCCTCCCTGGTTTCTGTCCTCATTCCGGTGATTTCCAACGTGCTTATGCCTTCGTCTTTGGAGGGCGAGTCGCGTCCGTCGACTACTTCGTTAATGCTGGACAAGTCTTCTGCCAATTGACTCACGTCGTCCTCTGTCCTGTCCTTCACCAGGTCGTCGCTTTCGCTCACGACCTTTTCCCCGGCTCCATCTCTCGCCGCGCCCGGGATCTGTTTGGGCTCGATGCCGTCCGCCCTCGCGGTCTCTCCTTCGTCCAATTCGCTCGCCCCTAATTGGTCCATTACGATTTTCTCTCCCCCTTCCGGTTCGTCTGCCGTCGTGTCGACTTTTTTGCTCGCCTTCCTATAAGCCGCCACGTTTCCTTCGGTGTGGTCTTCAATTTCTTCCTTGTCGCCGCTCATCTTGGCTTCTTCTTCCTCACTCATAGACTTGACCTGCGCTTCGCCCTTTGCCTCGCTCTCTGCCTCACCCTTTGCCTCGCCCTCCGCCACGCCCTTTTTCTCGCCATTTGTCTCGCCCTCTGCCTCGCCATTTGTCTCGCCCTCTGCCTCGCCTTCATCATCTCCCTTCGCCTCGCCTTCATCATCTCCCTTCGCCTCGCCTTCATATTCTCCCTTTGCCTCGTTCTCCGCACTATCTTCGGACGCATCACCTTTTTCCTCTCCTTCGGCGGGCACTACTTCGCCGCCCACAGTCTTCGTCATTCCTTCGGGTTCATCCCCCGCCGATTCGCCACCACCTCCCCCCGCTTTGGCCTTTTCTTCGGCATACCATCCCGCCGCCCTCATCGATTCTTCCTTTTCCGAGGGCCCCTCCACCACCACACCTTCGTCAACCTCGCCCTCTTCCTCCTCCACCGCCTCTTTCACTTTCTCCTCTTCGATCACTCCCTCTTCCTCCCCTTCTCCATCTTCTTCCTCGTCCTCCCCCCCTCCTTCTGATTCTGCAACTTCCTTCGCCTCGTCCGCCTCTTTGTGGACGATGGCCACCACTTCTCGGACCTTGCCTTGCACCGTCCCTTGGACCGGACTGTCCTCTTCGCTGTCTCCCATATCCTCCTCATCCTCCCTGGACGGCACCTTCGACTCCGCGACATCCCTCCCTTCCCTCGACCTGCTTCTCGAAGCGCTCCTCGGCCGTTTTCTCTTCCACGTATCCTCCGTCTTATTTTTTTCATTTTCCGTGGACGATTCTTTGCCCTCGACGCTCTTTTGTTTGCTGGCCGCCGTAGTCTTCGTCGATCTCTCTCCCTTGATGGACTTTTTGCCGATCGAGACCTCTTTCACTGGTTGTCTCGCGTCGGAAGACTTCTGCGTCGTCGCGGCCTTCTTCACTGACTTCGCCTCTTCCACAGGCTTCTTCCTGGTCGCAGACGGCGTTTTCTTCCGCACGGGTATCTTCGTCGGTTTGTGTTTCTCACCGTCGCTCTTCTCTGGACTCGTGCTCTGCTGAGTCGTTCCTGGCGACGATGACGACGGAGGCTTCTTCTTGGGCGTCGCCCTCGACCCCACTGCCGCGGTCTTGGCCCTCCTCTTGACGTACTTAGAGTCTTCCGACTTGGCGTCATCCGCTTTCGCATCCCTTTTCGCCTTCGCATCCTTCTCCGCCTTCATCTTGACAGTTTTCCTCCCTCCCTTTCTTTTCTTTCCCGCGTAAGATGCCTCCTCGGCCTCTTCCTCGCTCACCACTTGCTCATCCTCTTCCTCGCTCTCCTCCTCCTCCTTCCCAACAACCTCCTCCTCCTCTTCCTTCTCCTCCACCTCTTCCTCCTCGCTCTCATCTCTCCTCGCCTTCTCCTTCGTCTTTTTCCTCGTCGTTCTCTTTCTCCTGCTCTTTTTTCTGCTCATGCTCTCCTCTTCGCTCTCTTCCTCTTCCTCTTCCTCCTCCCTTATGCATCCATCTCCTCCTTTCGACCATCCCCTCCCTCTCCTCCCTTTCTCTTCAACCCCCCTCCTCCTAGTACCCTCCCTCGCCCCGTCTCCCGTTCTCTCCGCTTCTTTAGACTTCACTCTCGGCAGTATAATGATCCCCTCCTCTCCTCCCCTCAACCTTCTTTGTGAGGACACCTTCCCTCGGAGCAGAGCCATTTCTTCCAGCTCCTCCTCTTGATCGCCGTCGTTTTCCGAAAGCCTTATCCTTTCCACGTACTGGATGGCTATGTCGTCGTTAACCTGTAACGAGGGATTAAAAAAATAAAAAAGTTCAAAAATGAAATGACGAAGTGATATAGTAATGCTGTCAATCCAATAGATCATGACTTTCTAACCTTCTTTCACCCACCAGTGCAGAGTATAACAAACAAAATAATAACCATGGACCACCATCAATTTAGTGTGTTTTTACTTTCTTCATATACGTAGTATTGTATTCATGAAAAAAATCAACTTCGAGATTTCAACGGAAATATACGTTTTGAGGTCCCCTGAACACGTTTTGACCATTTTCTCGATGATGTCTGTGTGTGTGAGAGTGTATGATAGCTTTTTGTCGGAGCTCTAACTCAAAAACTATTAATCAGGTCTACACGAAGTTTTATATTTAACATTTTTATATAAGTTAGAAGAACTGATTAGTTATTAGTAAAAATCGGTCAACCGGAAGTGGGTGTTTACTCTTGTCACTTATCCGTTATTTTGAAATATTTGCTTTAATATATGATAAATGTAAAAATAATTTGGAGTAAAAGTTGTAGGAAATTTAATTTTTTACAACCGTTGTTTGAAATATTTTCCCATACAATGCATTGTTTAAGAGATATCTTATATTTTTAGCTGCCACAACCACGCCAACTACCGACGACTAGTGGTAACAATTGACGCTTATTTACGTCTTACAATTAGTAACGCTCCTTTTTATTTTCTTAATTGTTGGAGACTCTTGTCTATATCCAATATCAGAAGACTTTGTAATGCCTTAAAAATTTCCCGCAGTTCCTTACAATATTCATTATCATTTAACCTATTTGGAATTCTTAGAAATATTACAGGTATGGTGAAAGTCATATGGTGGCTACATCAGATTTTTTTAGCGTTTATCATTCATATTTTATTGTTTAGAGCAGAGGTTCTCAACCGCAATTTCATAGCGGATCGGTGTTATAACAGAAAGTTTACCGCGAACCTGTATATTATGTGAATAGTCCACCAAGGATCGGTAAAATCATTTTTAAACCTGCAATAATTTGTCAATGTTACACTTCGGCAACTGGAAACACAAGCATTTCATTAACCAGTGCTGAGTAAAAAGAATGGTATATCACAGATAGGCCAATACTGGACCGCGGACCGGCGGTTGAGAAAAGCTTCTTTTGAGTACTTACGTAAGTCATCCACAGAATTTTTAATAGACATTTAATCGTTCCTCTAAGAATTAATTTTAAATGTTTTCATAGCTGGAATAATTTTTAACATTAATAAACACGTATTGATGGAATAAAGTGATCCGAAGATCCTATGCAGACAGGCAGTAGCTGTAATGTTGGGAATAATTTTGAAACGAGAAAAAATTTTGCTATGACCGGGAATAGAACCTGGGGAAAACATCCGCGTTTAGAAACGAAAAAATTGATCTGCTACGATAGTTCAGTGGTAGAATATCCGCTCGGCAAGTGGAATACCCGGGTTCGATTCCCGGTCATAGCAGACTTTTTCTCGTTTCAAAATTATTCCCATCATTAAACACTACAGCTTCTAATTTATTGAACTGACAATCTCTTCAGGATTTCCAGAAAAACTTTAAGATGAGTTTACGCACTTGAATGAACTTATCCTCGGTCGTACGAAAAGGGGTGGCTGTGGTATGTCCATCTGGGCAGACCGTTGCTCTC
Organism: Tanypteryx hageni; assembly: GCA_028673005.1. Classification (NCBI taxonomy): domain Eukaryota; kingdom Metazoa; phylum Arthropoda; class Insecta; order Odonata; family Petaluridae; genus Tanypteryx; species Tanypteryx hageni. Next base: position 150,756,405 of record CM054114.1, read on the forward strand.
AAAATATTCCCTGCATATGGGTCAACTCGGAAGCCATCGATCGATGTGGTCGAGGGCAGATCTTGAGGTGGAGAAGACCTTGTCTGTTGGCCTATGAGCAGCGGAGGCACATTCCTTAAACGAATTGAGGTACGCACCAAATCAGCCAATCGAAATTAAGCGACAAATTTCACAGGTGCACGCGTTGAATCTTTCAACCAGCGCATCGATTTGCTACTCACCCCAAACTATCCGGTTCTCTGGCCGAAAGGGGCAGGCCGGTGTCCAGATATAGGTCTGCAGGGGATCCTCTGTCCCCTACGGCTACCCCACCGTGCAGCCTCGCGGACTCCTCCGTCAGTTTGCTCGCTGGCACTCCACCGTGCAGCTGGAGAAATTTGGCACAGCCACGATTTCCGCGGAGGAGGGCAGTGTCTAGCGGTGTTGCCATTTGGCCCCTTGGAGTTCTCATCACTGGGTTCACCAAAGAGTGGCTGTCCAGCAGAACCTGCGAATGATGATCCCGATAGGATCATATTTTTAAGTGTACGGTAGATCCTCAAATTTCGGAGGGGTTCCGTTCCTACCGATGCGACAGATACCGCTATGATGGAAACGAAGAGGGAGAAAACGGAGATAGATTTCCGACTCACAATCAACCATATTTTTACAAAAATAAATGATGTGAAGGTGAACATACATTTAATGACGACGGTGATGACGAATACGAAGATAAGTTCGAAAAGAACTGGAAGGACTAATTGGAGACAATGGAGTAGTTATCATGAGAGGTTTAAACACACAAGTATGGAAAGAGAAGAGGTTATGAGACAAATTTACGGTAACGCAAATAAATGGATAAAACTGATGTCGGCTATCTGTTTTTTAGAATTACCTCATTACTGGGAACAGTTGGTTTAGGGCAGGGGCCGGCAACCTTTTCTGCACGGCAGGCCACATTTACAGTTGTGAATACTTCGGAGGGCCGCATTGGGAGTCAAGAAAGCCTCGGCGGGCCGGATGAGCGAATAAATAAGAAGTTTTCTAGAGATTCTGTGATTTCATATGAACGAAATCAAGTATACATAATTTACTAGCGTTAATACTTCACCCGAAAAGGCTTTGAGACCATAATTTTACTCAAAAAATATAAAATTGCCCATGAGAAATTTTCCTGATAACTTTTTCATTACAGTTTGCGGGCCGCATAAAGCGTTCTTGAGGGCCGCACGTGGCCCGCGGGCCGTAGGTTGCCGACCCCTGGTTTAGGGTGAAAGAAAGTCATGCGGTTAAATTGAGACGCAACTGTCTCATTTTACATTAATCTCTCGTAATCCGCAAAGTACTTGAAAATAGAAAAACGATATGACATCTCTTCTGTGACACTGCTGCTGACAACAGGAAATCAAATATAATATACTGGCAAAATGACAAGGAAATGCTTAAAACTATATTGGAGTGACATAATACAAAACAGAAATATAGTAAGATACTTAATAGAAATGTCCACTTGGAGGAATAACAAACGATACGAAAAGTAATCGACTCGCAGGGAGATCTTCCGCAGGTCAGTTGAAGGCACGTCTCTCTCCAAGTACTTCCTCGTTCTCTCTCCCTCTCCGTCTCTCTCACGGCTGCTCGTCAGCGACGTCAGATCGGAAGTCCGCTAGTTCGCACTGTCTTGCGGGAAGAGGGCACAGCACTCGCGAAAATATTGGTTAGATCGCACGATGGTAGCGTTCTCTTCTGGGCTAATGTCTGTCGCTATAAAAGGAGAAACTCTGTACGTACGCGCGGACGAAGAACGTGATATTCTGCTTGTAGTACTACTATAAGATAATCTGAAATGGATAGCAAAGCCGAAGCACCCGCGTTTGCCGAAGTGCGTACGTTTGCAGGGGTGCGTCGTCTGCTGGAGTTCGAAAAACTGATGGGGAACTCGATAAACTCTCAGAGGAAAAAATGCTGCAAAATGTTATGGATGAGGTGATTGGAAAATGAAATAAATTGTAGGCTACATCATTATAAACAAGGAAAGCGGGAAATAACTATGGATATTTATGTGTTCCCAAGTGTGGCTATGGAAAGTGGTTATAGAATTGTGATGGCGCCGATGAATTTACATAAAAATGTTAAGAAGATAAGGGGAAAGGATAAAAACCTGGAGACTAAAAGAGGATCAGTAAAGAGTATTAAAGACATCAGTAAGGTGGTTCTGAGATACGAAACAAGAAACCTGAAAGGCATTTGCTAGTGTAGACAGAGAGAAAAACTATGGAAGACTATCAGAGATGGTAAGGTTAAAAGAATTAGAAGTATGCATGAGGTTACAGAAAGTTGCGTAAAAAGAAGTATGTCGGATTAGTTAGAAATGAAAAAATGGTTGAGGCAAGGTGGCCTGTTATAGTGGCTCCTATTTTTTTATAATGAATGAAGTGATGATGAAGATAAGAGTGTGTAGAAAGTAAAAAAATTCAAATGTATGTAGACAATGTGATAGTATGGGATACTAGGAGGGCTATACTTCAGACATTTTATGAACTTCTTCCGGATATCTTCCCTTATATTACCCATAGGTAGTTGTTTCTTTCTTCTGAAAGCCGCTTTTGCTTTTAATATTCTAGTTCTGATCTCATCCGTACATTTTGTTTCTTTTGTTATGATGCTTCCAAGGTATTTATAGTCTGAAACTTGTTCTAAAGGCTTTCCCCCAATACTTATGTTCAGATTCTCTTCTTTACCCGATATTCAAATGACCTTGGATTTTTCTGTATTTATTTCCATACCGTATTTTCTACCTGTTATCACTAGTCTATTAATCATTTTTTGAAGTTCCTCTTCCTTTCTTGCTAGAAGTACTTGATCATCTGTGTATTTTACTGTTCTTATAATCCTTCCTCCAATTTTGAAATCTACTGTGCCTTCTAAAGCTTCTTGCATTAGACTTTCTCCATATATATTGAATAGGGTCGGCGATAGGCAGCAGCCTTGTCATACTCCTCTACCGATATTTATTCTGCAGGTGTCCACATTCTCAAACCTGACCTTTACAACTTGATTCACATATAGATTCCTAATCAGTCTCCTGTCTTTCCAGTCTACACCTATATCCTTTAATATCTTCATCAACTTTACCCAATTTACTCTATCAAAGGCCTTCTGCCAGTCTACGAAACATGCGCAGATATCTTGACTGTACTCTATTGCCCTTTCTGATATGATTCTAACTACTCCTATAGCATCTCTAGTTCCTCGTCCTTTTCTGAAACAGAATTGATCTTCCCCTATTATTTCTTCTGCCTTTTTCTCCAGCCTTTTATTAAGAATCCTCATGATGATCTTCGATGTGTGTGACAGAAGGCTTATCATTCTGTAATCTTTACAATGCATTGCTTTTGGCTTCTTCTTTAGAGGGATCATTGTTACTTCTAGGAAATCCGGAGGCCACTCTCCCGTGTCGTAAATCTTATTGATTAATTTCGTGATCGCGTTTAGTCCTTCTGATCCCATGGCTTTAAGTACCTGAGCTGGTATTCCATCGCTGCCTGTGGCTTTCCCTTTCTTTAGTTCCAATATCGCTTTTTCTGCTTCGCTCTCCATAATAATTGGTCCTAAGTTTTCTACTTCAATGTTTTCCTCATCTTACAGTTGTACTTTTGCCGATCCTGCCTGCTTACTGTATAGCTCCTTAATGTATTCCTCGCATACCTGTGATACATCCTTTGTTTCTGAGACTATCTTCCAATCCGTATTCATAATTCCTTTACTATGAATTCCATTAGACTTCTTATCTTCTAATTCCAGTGCTCTAGCGTACATCATATTGTACCGTCCAAACTTCTCCATTTGTTGTATTTCATCACATTTTTCTTTTATCCAATTTTCTCTATCTTTATCTGTAACCCTTCTCAACTCATTGTTTATACGTCTATAGTTGGCTCTACCTTCTTCACTGTTAACGTTTTTCCATTTTTGTCTCTCATCCATTTTCTCCAGCATTTCCTTCGTGATCCATGGTTTTCTGATTTTCTTCTCTTGTTTTCCAATCTCTTTATCCAAGGTATCCTTGATACTGGTTTTAATTTCTTCCCATTCCATATCCACGGTCTTTGGTTTGTTTTCCAAATTTCTTAGGCGATCTTCCAACTTCATGCTGACTACCTCCTGCCTTCCAGTTTTTCTAGGTCCCAAGTCTGTCTTTCTCTTCTCGCTTTTCTTATTTGTTTGAGCTTTGTACTTATGTCGACTATTATAAGGCTGTGATCTGAATCAATGTCTGCTCCTGTTAATGCCTTGGCGGTCTTTATGCTGATCCTGTATCTTTGTTTTACTAGGATGTAATCTATTTGGCATCTCATTCAATCTCCTGGCCTTTTCCATGTGTATAACCTTCGTTTATGGTTTTGAACCAGGTATTAGTCAGTACAAGGTCATCATTGATGCCGTATTCTACCAGTTTTTTCTGTCCTCGGTTTCTCTTCCTAAGTCCGTATTGCCTGACAACATTTTCTTCCTGTCCTTCTCCGACTATGCTCTTCCAATCTCCCATTATTATGCAGTCGACAGTTTCTCTTCCGTCTTCTTCGTAAATGCCATTAATTTGCTCATAAATCTCCTCCATTTCTTCATCTTCACGAGCTGATTTTTCATCATATCTTTCCTAAGTACCAGAGCTATTCCCCTTTCCCCACTATTTCCTCCAGAGTAAACTACCATGAACTCTTCTGCGTCGAACTGTCCTTCTCCTTCCCATCTAGTTTCGCTCAGTCCTATAATGTCAACTCTATTTTTTCTCATTTCTTCTTTCAAGTTCTCCAGCTTTCCTGCCATTGTCATATTTCTTAGGTTCCAAGTGTCTATTCGTAAATTACTTTCGACAAATATTTTCCTCAATTCAGTCCCTGCCTGGAGATCCCATTGGGGGACTATTTTACCTTTGGATTGTTTTACCTCGAGAGGACTCATATTGTCCAACCATATAATCATTACTAGGGTCTGTAATATGGTAATTTCCGTCTTGCTTTCCACATCGCAGTACTGTAGCCGTTCAAATCGTCCCGATCTGGCGTACAGCTGTATTGGATATAGACCCAGCCAACATAATTTCTTTTTGGGTCTATACCATACTGACAGTGCTGCCTACTGAGGTGCGCCGATGAGTTTTTTAAAAATAAAACCTCCATTTGCGGGGTTTGAACAACGGATCTTTGTAATGGGAAGCCGACACGCTAACCGCTACACCACCAGTGCATGTTTTACATAGGAAGCCTCAAATTCATCGTGCAGAGATGTTTTCTTCTATACTTTAAAATAACTTAAGATTATGATATCGAAGCGAGGTTTGTACTGTTCTAAGGGAGAAGGAATGTGAATTCTAATTCTTATCGTAGAATTTTGATAATCGATCGTATTTTCTTGATTTTCTACTACAACAAATCGTTTTTACGTTTTAAATCGCATTTTATCGGGTTGTTGCCATGGAGATGATTATTACCGAACTCGGCTTGAGCATAGACGAGTGAACTAATAGGTTATTTTCTTTTCCATTCGACAACCCTTCAGCAATGGACAGTTGATCCATACATATTAAGTTTGGGGTGAGCGAAAAACAATTTTTTTGAATTTCGAAAAAGTTGCCTTTTGAATAAACTAACAAGAGGGGAAAAAACGTTTTTGATCAGTCAACATCTTCCGATTTTGCCAGGCACCCCTTGGTTTCAACTCTTAAGATATGCACGGAACGACACGAAGGATGCAGCTCTTCGCTTGTTTCGATCTTTTCTCGCCGATTCAGGATAACACGCAAGTTCAAATATCTAATCTGACGCAGTTCACCCAATTCTAGCAATTCGAGAATCTTCGGGTTGCCCCGCCGGTTGTTGGCAGGGAAATAGCTTGGAGAAATACTCTAACTCTGACAATGGGTGCAAGAGCTGTCGCCAAAGTGAATTAAGCTTGTTTGCCGTGGTCGTCTCGAATGTTTCATCGGTGTATACTGGGTATAGTTTACCTACTGGTCAAGAATCAGTAAAAATAATCACCAAACATTACCCAATGTCTGTGCTTTAGTGACCCATCGTATCACCATGCCAAAGTGTTCAAGTAAGAAACGGAAAACGCGCAGTGACAGTCAGTGTGACGTGTTCGGTCAGGGACAAGAGATGAGCCTTCAGGTTTTGCCCACGTACATGGACGTAATGAAGCATTACATTTTCGTCAGAGGACAGATGACTTTTGAAAGAAAAGGCTGTCATCATTCAGTTTCAGAAATAGCTTATTCAGTGGCAAAGAAGGCGGAGGAGATATAGGATTCTGTCTCACTTCCAATCATATCCCATACACTTATAGTAAAAAAGATTCGTGATCACAATGAAAAATATAAAAATGTAAAGAAATGCCTCAGCAGCAAACACGATGATGTTGGATAGAATTTCAGAAACCAAACGCCTAATACTTTGTGTCGTCTTCCTGTAAATGTAAATATTTCACTTCATACACTTGCCTTAAAGACCGTAAGGTGCCTTTAAGGGAACAGTATTTACTCCTTGACCAGAGGTCACTCAGATTGATGGCTATCGGGGAAATTGGTCATGCTACCACTAAAATGCTACAAAAAAGAGAACAGAGGGAAGGGAAAGCTCAAAATGTTGGTAAAAGAAAGAAGACTAGAGTACAAGACGAAGAAAGCTCTTCTGTTACCGGTTCGGAGACCAAATATGATAGTGACTACGAGGAAAATCCTACAATCAGACGACTGAAAGTAAACAATACACAACATGGAAGAAAGAAACCTAAGTTTTAAAGGTTGGCTAGCGCCTTTGCCAAGCTTGGTGAGTCTGATACGGCTGGAGCGCTTATAGCAAGCGCTACAATGGAAGATTTGGGCTTCGTATCAGAAGAAAACTTACCAAACGCTGTGGACGGAAGACCAGGTATATCGTACATAAAGTGATACAGCGCAATGGATTTTTCGGTCATCCCGAACACGTTCTACTTGAAATGATTTATGATGAACGCCATAGTGTAAGACAACGTGCAGACTGCAGACAAGGCGAGAAAAGAACGGCGCCCCTATTCCTGACTTTAAAATACACGACTTGAACTTTGAAGCTAAAAACTAGACGGAAATAGTGACCTTGGAAACCTTCCACTCTTTATCGTAGCCACCGGTCACCCAACAAATGGCAGATGAGGGGGTCAGAGAATTGGTGAACAGCAGCGGATGTCTCTCCGGGATCGCATAATTCCCTTGCCATACTCAGGACATGAAGAGACATGTAAAATTATTAACTGAAGCATCAGCAAAAGTTTGCGGCCCAGAAAACAGGGAAGGATTAATTCTAGGTCAACTTGAATCTCGCCACATAATGCCGAGATTTGTTACTAAGAAACAGTATCACGCAAATCCGCGTGTCCGAATGGTAGGGTGGTTGGGTTGGAGACGGGTGGAACAGCCACCTCTCCGTGAAGAATTCTGGGATGTTTGTGCCCCAGAAGGCCGAAAAAGCGAAGAACTGCATCCCTCGGGTCGTTTCGTACGTATCTTAACGGTTGAATACAAGGGATTCCTGGCGGAATCGGAAGATGTTGACCGATCAAAAAAAATTTTTTCTCTCTTGTTAGTCTATTAACAGGGCAACTTTTCCTCACTAGGCTCGGTCGAAATTCGAAAAAATTGTTTTTCACTCACCCCTAATAGTTCAAACCCCAACGGCTTATTTATTAGGTTTGTGAGCTCCTCTCTTTCATTTAAGTCTTCATTTTCCCGATTTTTGTCGTTATTTTCATGTTTATTTCTTCTTTGTCTTCTTCCTCGCTTTTAGGATTGTACCTCATTTTTTTAACGTATCAGATTTTATTTCCAAACATGAATCTGCTAACCTATAAATGACATCTTTCATATTGATTTTTTCAGGAGTTCCACTAAAAGTTCCTTCCCCCTTTATTTCTTCCATTAGAAAACGCGGTAATTTCTTTCGATATTTCTTTTTGAGGTGCTTTAGCACCCGTTGGTCCATTGATTAAATATGACTTTTAACGTTGGGAGGAGAACACGATGCTTTTATCACCACAATTCGCCTTCATCTCTGTTCATTGCATTAGGATAGCTTTTCGCGGCATTTTTCCCAACATCCACTCTGTTTCTGGTACAAACTCAGTGAAGAACCATCGTTTAAATATTGTTACTGTCCATCCAAGAATTTTAAAATTTTATGAGACACCGGTAAGACTTGAATTTGTATGCTTTTTAACGCTCTCAGCTTTGCGGATTTGCCTAGTAACATAAGGCGTAACTTATGAGTGCCTGGCGCATTATAACAAGCCAGCACTGTTACCCTTTACCTTCCTTTTTATAGTCAGGTGCAGAAGTTTCTTGTCGGGACGCTAAACTTTTGTTTGAGAGCATTTAAAAGTTCATCCCAGTTTCATCACAATTATATAATTAATCGTCCATAAGATTCTCACTTTATATCAGTATTATGAATTTCGTACGAAATTCATCAACTGCCTCCGGATCAACATAAAATTTCACTTCCCCAATGTTCAGCTGGTGTTCTCCATATCTTTTCGTCCACCTGTCTAGCCATCCAGCATTGGCAGAAAAGTCGTCTTCTCCTTCTTGAAATTTATTTCCAAAATTAAGAGCCTTTCTTGTAGCATCGGGTCAGAGAACCGCCATCCCTTCTGTCCTTGTTGAAAAGTCAAAGAAACAGTGCTTCACCAGATTTTCCGTGTTCACTTTTTCGCATATTGGTGCATCCTCAACTGACTAGCAACTTCTGGGGATTTTGCGACACTCCACATTTAAAACTTTGCTTTATTTCTTATCCAGTCACCTAGTGTAACTTCACCAGTACCTGATTTGGTCGCGATCTTTTTTATTTTTTCACCAGCATCAAGTCGTTTCAATGCCTAAATTTTCACTACTAGAGAAACGGAAACGTACTATCTTTTTTCACTAACTCTAATACACAAGGGAAAAAACCCACCTTACATAAAATAAGACAGCTCGGTACGATTACTAGTCAGTGACTAATATGCAAAGGGAGAATGATGCAAAGGAGGGAGAATAGTGCTCTGTAACAGATGTGTCGCCATAAAGTATGCACTAAGTGTACTGTAGAAGATTTTAAGTTAAACGAAAAGAAAAAATGTCATTTTGTTTAATTAATCTCAAGTTATTATATAAGAAAAAACTTTTAAATGAAAATTGATACTTTTTCGAATGTATTACACTGTCTCATTTACTTATAAAACATCATAGTTACTTCTTAGTAAGTAGTGATAAAGTTTGAGATGCGGATTTACGTTCAATAAAATGGATTGCGGAGCATTGGATTAGAATTTGTTGAGTTCTGAAAAATTGTCGACAGATTCGGCTCCTGACGGTGACGTCATCGAAGATTTTTTGAGAACCCGACCTCGGATTAAACGTAGTTCGGATTATCGACACTCCACTGTATTTGCCTTTGTAATTCCTCTTTATTAAAGCTATCGACATAATGGAAATATTGTGAAGAAATGGGTTCAGTGCATGTGGCTCATGCTGGTTGTACGTATTTTAAATAATTCTAAAATGAAAGCATTTTTCTTTCCCTAACAAGCAATGGACTTTAAATTGCCATCTGTCGTCTAGGGAATATGTATAAATGTAATTACTAAAAAATGGAGTGCACGCACCTTGCACATCTCCACGTTGTTATGAATGGCTGCAACATGCAGCGGGCTCCTTCCGTCGTTGTTGGCCGCATTTACAGCAGCTGGTCTGTGCTGAAGCAACCATCTTACGAGCTCCCTTCTACCTGACTGCACCGCTTCGTGCAATGGAAGATCCCCTCTCACATTCCTGATCCAAAGATCGGCACCGCCCACATCACTCAACAGTCTGAGTGTCTCCAGCTGTCCTTTTGCTGCGCCGCAATGGGCAGCTCTGATTAAAAATAACCGCATCCTAGATTAAATTTCTTTCCACACTAAAGGAAACAAATATTTAAAGTTAGCAGAATTTTAGAGAGGCCGCCCATTTATGACCAATGACTTGCGATCTAACGGAGTGAGTCCAAAGTTTCCATTCCACGGCACGCTTATAAATATGAGCTTTTGGTGCTTGCATACTGCAAGCGCTTAAAAATTCACCATATACCAAGATCTATACTCGCAAATAAACCAACGCGACATCATTTGATAAAGCATCCATCCGGAATTTCTAAATTCTCTGGCAATCGGCTTTCGTCCAAGTTTTCGAATTTCAAGTTTCATGGCTCAGTTCGCCCTTTTTAGGCAATAACTATAATCATCATTAAGACAATAGCCTATACGCTACACTAAAATTTATGTAAAGATTAGGATATTTGGTGTTAGAATTATGGCGTCAACATCCGTACCTTTTAGTACGTATCCGGATAAAAAAATTAATTTAAGATCATTGCGTCATCATTGGCCGAAATCAAATGGATAATAATACATTGAATCAATGCTCTTGAAGTATGGAAAATGAATTCGAAAGACATGGGACAGAGAGCTTGTGAAGTTGTTACGGCCAACTTGGAGGAATGAGGTAGTTGATAGGGAAAATTGGAAGAGTCTGGGGGAGGCCTTCATCCGTCAATGGATTGAAAAGAGCTCAGGATGATGATATACTATATATGTAAGAATCAGTTATTTATAATGATAAGACATATTGGCGGCACACCGTCTCTCCTATTCAAATCGAATGAAAATTTCATTTTATTTCGTGTGTGCAGAGTGTAAGTTGAAAATCGAGAGGTACCCTAAGTCTCAAAGAAAGTTTCATACATTGCTAAGGCAGACTTTACAAGCTTCAGGTCGCGCCTACGAGAAATACTACCTGACTTCAGTGATATGACCGAACGATCAGGTGCTGAGTCGTCATGGACATTATTCAAGGATATAATGCTAGAGGGCATCGATAAGTACATTCAAATTAAATTGGAGGTCGACAATAAAGAGCCACGTTGGTACAATAAGCAAGTTAGGAGTGCACTTAGGCGTCAGAGAATAAGCCACGCGAAAATAAGAAATATGCCGTTTACATCATCCGGCGAGTATAGAGCAGCTAAAGTTCAGACCTATAAGAAATCCCTCGCTAAAGCGAGAAATACTATGCGTGGGGCTTTTACTAACTTCAGGAATAAGGTATTAAATAATTATTTGAAGGAGGACCCTAAAGCGTTTTGGTCCTATGTGAAAGAGGTCCAAGGTAGAGGCTCTATCATACATTCCCTGCGTAATGGCTCGGGTGCCGTTATTCATGATAGCGTAGAGAATGTCCAAGGTAAATAGAATAGGTGGTGGTCTCAGCTGAAAGCAGTGGTGTGAGTGCGTGACGTCACAAAGTTCCTCGGGCTTCTGGGTTCCATGAGGGACCTCGTGTAAACCCATATAAACCCTTGTATTGAAGTAGTAGTTCGGATTGGAGAAGTCCCTTCAATTCAATCCACTCACCGTCCGACTTTAGCTATACGACGCGACAAAAACATGCAAGTATAAACGACCAAAAGAAATACTCCTTCCATAGAGAAGGCACAACTTCTCCTATTTCTTCTGCTTAATACTAACCATAGAAGTAGTAATTTTGTTTTATTAAAAAAAAGATATTATCATTTAAATTTACTTGTGGTTTCAGAAAAAATGTTCATTTAACATGATTGCAACTGTAAAAAAAACATGATTTTAAAAACATGCAATATAAAAAACAGGCATTCAAATGCATTTCGAATGCCTACCACCAAAAAAATAAAAATATAGAAATCGAATAGAAAGAAAATCACTCGATTTCATCATTAAATAACAAAGTTGGATCCAAAAAAATACGTTAAAATCACGACGCGAAACAGTTGAGTGCATCGCGGATTGCGGACCTGGCAGGGACAATTGGCGCCAGCCGCGAATAAACCTTCCCCACCTTCTTCCCAAGCATTCCGGCACTGTTTGCCAAGTCGTCTCCATTCTTTTGTTCCTTTTTACCCCCCTTTTAGTGTATTTAATGTAATGTAATTAATGCTGTTGAAGTATGGGTAATCAATACCCATTGAAATGCATTGGAGTTGTTGCTATGGCACTTATTATTTTTCATTGTTGAAAACCAAAAAACCTTTCATAATTTCATGATTAAAATCGAATTTTTACGCAAATTCAGCATATTGAATTCTGTCTTCAAGAAAAATAAACTTCATTCTTTCTTCCGCAGTATGGCGCATGTCACGACTTTATATCTTAATTGCAAATAATTTAAAAAAGCAATTTTATGTAGCCCTGCTCAGTTTTCAATGCTTTTCTTATGGCTTTTTAAAATTGGACTTTGGGGTGAAAAACGCCCCTTAAATATAACATTTTCTGAAATTAAGGATTTATTCCTGAAATTGTACCCAATGACCTATCTTGCTGCCAAATTATTTCAGCTCTGTAGCTCCTCTGGAAGTACCTTTGATTTTATATTATATATACATATACTAGTAATCGGTGCTTGCATACTTCAAGCATTGGTGCCCTATAACTACCACACCTACTACTTTATCAAATTCCGGAGCGCCTGGAGTCGAACCGAGGAATCCTACAGGAGTGGTCTCGTATTATTTGCTAGTCTATTCATGGCATATATAAACCCTGAAAATTTCAGCGCAATATTTCTCTTAGTATTGTCTGCGCACCCAAATATGTTTTTCCTTTGTTTTTAAATGTAACGGTCTCAAACTGACGTCATGACACTAAGCTACTGTTCAGTTCGTGGCACTAAGCTCTCGTTCAGTTTTATTAACACGCAAAATAAATTCCCGAAGAAAAGCATTGTCTCGTAGTCATGACAGAAATATTGGGCCATTGTTATAAATTTTATAAAATCCCGTTTTTATGCAGTAAAAATCGAATAATTGGGCAAATTCGGCTCGGATTCGTGTTCTACTTTCAGGAAAAAATAATCTTCGTTCTTTTTCACTTCTTCTAATTCAGGTCCGGAGTTTTTACCTTAATTAAACGTAATTTAAAAATGCAATTATAAAAAGGCTTGTACGGATTTAAATGGTTTTCTAATGGGACTTGAAAATGAACGTTTTGTGGTGTAAAAGACCCCATTGTACGGGGAAATTTTAAAATTTTAGATTTTTCCCGATGGTTTTGGACCAACACCAAGGTTTCTTCCAAATTTCAGCTCTGTAGAATATCTAGAAGTACCTTAGGATTTATATCATTATATATATAATAAACTAGTAAAAGGTGCTTGCATTCTGCAAGCATATCATCTCTTTTTTCAGACAGATATTTAATCTTGAGAAATATTTCTTTAATTCTAAATATTTCTCTTCTGGATCGGTTTTCGTTTTTTCATTATGGAAAAATAATGATGTAAAGAAATCACTAACTTTTGCAATTCTAGGAATATTATACTTTTCCCACATTGGGATAATAATGCCACACATTTCTGCCAAATTTTTGATTTATAGCACAATTAGAAGTGAAATAACATTTATCTATTGTTAAAATTTAAAACATTTTTAACGGCCGCAAAAACAATTTAATGAATACATTAAAATCTTTATTTGTTTATGTAGACTAAACTCTAAATAATTTAAAAATTTCAGCTCCCTAACTGGCCATGTAGTGCCTAAACATTTACCTATTTGTTTAAAATTAAAATTAAACAAATTAAAATATCAAAATGTATAATTCCTATTTCGTTTTTTTACAAATCCTACCTCTAAAAAAAATTTCAGCTCCGTAGCACATTCGGAAATACATAAACCTTGAAAATTTGTTTAAGCAGAAAGGTTATCCTAATTATATTATAGAATTTATTCATATTAAATTATTAGCTTTATAAAATTTGGTTATAAAAATTAATTTTTATATGTTCACTTGTGATTTTATCAAACACAATATAAATGGATAATTCAATATATATTTATGTTCGTTGCCTTGGTACTTTTTATCGCAACCAATGTGTTGTTTATATTTCAAAACAGCGTAGAAATTCATTGAATTTGTGTACAAATACGACGCTAATTTATAATCCCATTCAATCATACGAAATTTAACAAAACAATGGAAATCATCTTGACGGTGAAAGAATTTTATGTAAAATACTTCAAATTTTCTCGTTAAAACTATGGATCGGTTGGACTATTTGTTTTTACGAGGAAAACAAGTTCATTTTAATCCGCCATCTTGAAACGAAATGACGGCCGTTTAAAATATTAAAATATTATATTTCGGTAACGATACGTCTCAGAATAAAAATTTAGGAATGTGTCTAGGATAAACAGCTTTAATATTACTTCAGAGTGGTATATAGAGAAAGGTCAAATGTTGAATAGATTCAGAAATTCTTATAATATTGAATGGTTTTGCGCTGCCAGCCATCGAATTCTAAATGGCTATTGTTCAGGTTATCTTTTTAAAACGTACTTCTTTACCATTTAGAAAGCATTGAATTATTTTTTCTCGGAAGCTCAGTTGTCTTGTGCATTTTGATCGCACTATAAAGCCCCAGAAGACCATAAAGAGAGAGTGACTGAGCAAATACCGTTTATCGAAATTTACTGAGCCACTTAATGTAATGAATATCTATTTGAATGGAATTGTCTGTCAAAATGTCTTCCAATTTCAATAAAATTGCAATTATTCATCAGAAATCCACTTAAGAATCTCTGGAGCTATGCCCACATACACAGATTGTTTCCGTAATGTTTAATGGAAGCGTTTACAACTTCACTTTTTCTGGATAAACTTTGGCTTGACGCTTTTTCAGTATACTAACGTTCTTCCCTTCCTGTCCTGTCTATTGGGCTGTGCACCAAATCCTAGAAGTAACCTGGTGGAGTCTGCGTGGCCAAGGGTGGCTGCATAAAACAGAGCAGTGCAACCGTTGGCGTCTATGACATCCACTTCCGCGCCACACAGCGTCACCAAGGTCTCCAAACAGTCAGTGTGACCACGGCTTGCAGCGCAGTGGAGTGCTGTAGGTTGTAAGAAGTGACAGTCTTGATGCGGCATTTTGAGTTTGTAGCACAAAAGTTTAAATGCAAAACGTGCAATTGGTAGATGCTTTAATCTATTAATCTTTAATTCGAGGCAAGGGGAAGTGAGATTTAGAAAATGCAAACATAAATTTCTCGCTTTTAGGAAAAATATATTTCTTAGACATTTGCAGATAAGCAACATTTTCATAATTGCTCTACTTTAGTAATATAGATTTTAAAACCTTATGCTTATCTTGGACAAAATTTGAAAAATATTTAATTTATGGTGTAATTGCATGTGAATATAAAAAATAATTCCTCTGTTGAACTTTTAAATTATACTACAATATTATTTTTCACACATCTCAATTACATACTATATTAAAATTCTCATTTTCATTTTTCATTTTTGTTAAGTTAAAACTATATACTGATTTGGTGGAATTGTAACTAAACTGAACTTTATGTTTTAAAATTCGTTATTTATTGAAGTACTAACTTTTTGCTGGAATCGTGCATTGTGATTATGCACGAAGTTTCTGCAGTGTAATTTCATAATTATTTTATGACGATGTGCATAATTCGGCAAAGACACCTGATTCTAGTTTGCTGGATCGATATAATCATAGTATAAAGAATGCGATAAGCGCAATTTCTGCGTCATTGACCAACGACAATGTCGGTCTCTAGTAATGGCACTATTGTGAATTACCGATTCAGGGCATTAAGTAAGAAATTATTATATTTTCTCTTTTGGAATACTATAATTCAGTGAGTGAGATAATAAACATTTGAGCCGTAAATTTTTCTTTTTTAATGGCCATTTCAGTTACTTGAGACTAAGTTTAGCAAATCTACGGCGTTAAACTCGGGAAAAATTACTGGAAATCAGGTACTATTATCTACTTTTTTTTTAAAGAATATCGTTCTTGGTTTGCGGTATTTTAAATGCATCGCGCTCAATCCACCCCCTGCCACTCACCCGTGAGTCCGTCCTTGTCGTGCGCCTCCACTCCGGCCCCAGCATGCACCAGTGCGATGATGGCGTCGGCGCTGCCTGTGGAAGGAGGACGGGGGCGGAAGGGAAGGGGGGGGAGGTCACGCCGGGAGCTGCTGGAGGGGGGCTCTGGGGGAAGGGGTCCCACCCCACCCGCCAACGGCGTCAGGGGCTAGGGATAGGGCTCAGAGGACGGGCTTTGAACCGAGTTTCCTCGCCCCGAGAGA
This sequence comes from Tanypteryx hageni, assembly GCA_028673005.1. NCBI lineage: Eukaryota > Metazoa > Arthropoda > Insecta > Odonata > Petaluridae > Tanypteryx > Tanypteryx hageni. The sequence goes on from CM054114.1 coordinate 150,772,583, forward strand.
GCCCTGCTGTCGATCACGACACACAGCGGAAAACGCGCCACGGACAAGGAAAATCGAAACGTGGAGATTGCCACCAGAGAATGATTTTTTCGCCAAATTTATTGTTCAATTATTTGGACTTAAGCGCTGTGCGCGGCATGCGACATGGGTACGAACTAATCGACGGGAATCGCCAAGTCTGTTAACAAAACGCTGATTTTAGGCAAAAGTGCTCATCAGGAATGAACGTCGCGCAAGGTACGTCCAGGAAAATAGACGAAAGACGGAAACAATGTTCATATTTCGCGGTTTTTTATGCGAATTTAAAATAAAAACGCATTATAATTAATGGTGACTGCGGCAAATAACTTCATCCAAAAGAAATGTGACATGACAAGTTGTCGATTAATTATTTTGTACGATGAAGCTAATTCATTTCAAATTTGACCTTTCTCCGCATTTCAATTCTCATGTGATATCAAGATGTTGCTATATTTACTAGGTAAAATGTAATTTAATTTTAAAACAGTTGGGTGAATTGATTGAAATTTAGTCACCGAGGAACGCTTTGATTACATTAAATCTAGAATAGTTTCTAAATTTCAGGAATGTTTACTAAGAGCAATATTTTGGAGTTTGGAAGGCTCAAACGCGTGAAAAAGCCTTGTTGACAACCAAGTTTTGGAAAGGTCACGAGTGGAATCACCTCCATGAAACGGATTTAAGAAGTGTAATTTTCGTCACAACGTTGATCCGGATGTCTGATATGGGGAAATCGTCGGTGGACAGGCTGCTAAAAGGGAACGCGTCAACGTAAGGGAAAAGCAATTTTATTTTCTAGGGCAGCGTTGCTCAATCTTTTTATATGGTGGGCCGCATCGGTGGTTGCGAATCATTCAGTGGGCCGCATTGGAAGTTGCCAATTCTTCGGAGGGCCAGATTAGAATTTAAATCGGAAGTTGGCAATATATTCCGAGGTGCCATATAAGTGAAAATCACTTTTAAATAAAGTTTCACTACCAACATTTTCAAAAAATGTATGAATTTGTGTGTTAAACTTTTCGGGTTGCCTTTTCATCATATATTCGCGGACCGCACAAAATTCGGCCCACTGCTCTAGGGTAGAGGTCGGCTACATCTGGTCCGCGAAGCTATGATGAAAAAGTGGTCGGTAGATTTAATATAGACAATGTCATATTTTTTCAGTAAAATTGTGGTCTCAAAACCTTTTTCTGGTGAGGTCTTAACGCTAGTAAATTATTAAGACTTGACAGAATCTATAGGTAACTTTCAATGTAAACACCCATCCGGCCCGCTGAAGCCCTCGTGACTTTCAATGCGGCCCTCCGAAGCCTTCGCAACCACGAATGTGGCCCGCCATGCAGAATAGCCTCCTATTCTTGCTATAGCAAATTGTGCCTCGAATATTAATGGCACGCAGGGTTGTGCAGTCAGTATTAAAGGAGAACCCAGTTCTTGAAAGCACTTCAAAGAATTTGCGAGCATCTACTATACGCTTCGATAGACAAATGCTGCTGTTGTTGAGCGGTTTGACTTTGGATGGAATTTGTACGAGTAGATTTGCACCGATTCTCTCGCGAGAATTTCGAGTTTTGGCTAGTCTGTTAATTTCAACCACATGATAAAAAGTTCAACGATAGAATCATTCTTCTAAACATGATTGTTGTGTAACTTGAGTATAGCATTCGGATTATAAATTGACGAACAATCGCCAACAGTGTTTGGTTAAGACACAAACGCTTTCAAAAAGATTAATTTAATTAAATTCAAATAAAAAAGTTAATATTCTTAGAAATTACTTCAATAAGGTGCTTTAAGCCCGAAAATTAAAATGTCTGCAAAAATGAGGGCATACGTTGACCATCGGTAAATAGAGACTTAAATACGATAAAATGTTTTGCAAATACGTCCTCCGCATTAGCAGGATCAATCCTAAACGGGGCCGGAATCTTAGTTGCAGTTATGGCTAAGTAGATTCCGTCAAACTTGATCCCTTATCCGTGCATTTATGCTTGCTATCAAAAGGTGATATCCGCGAGGAAATCACCTGATGTGATATAATTTCTAGCATATATCACAAATAAAGTCAGGCTCAACCTTGTGGAATTTGCTCATTATGAGATGTAATGAAACAACTTTGTCATTTCCACACAATTTAATAAAAACGAGAAGATGCTATGATCGTAGCGAAACCGGTCGTTTTTATTAAATTGTGTGGAAATGGCAAAGTTGTTTAATTACATCTCATTTCTAGCATAATTGCATTTTTTTCATCTTCGCATGGTCCCCGCTAAACTTTTTTCCTTCAAATACTTAACTGCGCATTTAGAGAAGTAATTGTATTTATATCAGAATTTAAGAATTTAATTTTAGATACGTTATCAGCACGGATAGGAAATTATCCTTTGCAGTACGGCCGCGTAGATTCTTGCTGAAAAAGCATTGACTTCATATAACTGGACATTTCATTATTTTTAAAGACTGAACTAAAAAGCCCAATAAAGAAATCTTCCACATCAATTAAAATATTTTTCTTCTTTCTTCTATTTGAAGAATAAGTTTTTCCACATTAGTTGCTTCTTTTGACTTCTGGCACTCTTATCAGTAGATTCGACTAGATTCTCCCCTGATGTCGCACATTGGAGAAATTTGGTGGACGAGTTTCTGAATTCATCCTCGCTTCACTTTCTCGTCTACACCGACGTCTCAGCTGAAGCATGGTTGTTTACTTGCTTCAATGAATTGTTTTTGTGGAGACATTCTCATTAGCTGCTGAGGGAAAATTAAATAATAGCCAAAAGGTTTCTCCGATATTATTGAAATTGTTTCTTTATCACTTTTACTGTGGTGTCCATGCATTCCGAGAGGATTGGGTTTGAACATATTTTCATGATTCCCCTACTTTCACCCACTAACAGGATACCAATGATTAAGTATGATTTTCGGTGTCAGCACAACTTCTATCTCATTTGATGATGATGCGAACGCACGCCGCTTATCTTACATCGATGTCAAATACTAACAATGATTTTGTTTTATTTTGTTAAATGTATCACACACTACACAATGGCCAGCGATGAATAATTTGTAATGAAATTTTGAAGGCGTTAATTAGTTCCAATGATATGTTAATGTAAATTTAATTGCACTGCCTTGTTTTAACAGATTCTGACTTATTGCCTATTAAAGGAGATTGCGATTGCAACATTCACGCGAGAAATACCTTTCGATTTAGGACTGTTTTTTCGGGATTTTCTATGTTTCGGTGTCCCGAAAAAGCTTTATGTGCTATAATTCGTATTATTTGAATTGAAATCATTGCGCTGCAGTATTACCACGGTAATATGTAGGGCCGGGATCGGAGAGTTTGCCGCCTGAGGCAAGATATAATATGGCGCCCCTTCAATTTTTTTACTGAGCTCTTTTAATTAGAAGTAGGTTGAAATGTAGAAAATACGTATATAAATGTATTTATTCATATCATATTATTATTTTTGTTTAAAAAAAACGATATTAGGGTGCATTTGTTTTAGCAAATCTTTCATGTACTCGGTCTGTCTGTCTGCCCGGCCGTCTCTACGAGCTATATCTCTGGAATCTTGGAAGTTAGGGAAACCAAATTTTCAGGATACATTTTTTTATATGAGAGTTAGACATGGTATAAACTTAGTGGATGTAGGATTGGCTGCTAGGGATTAACCGGAAAAAATCGTTAAAAAGTACATGCTGCTACAGATGTATCGCATCTGTTATTATTTACTCCACTAGAAAGTCAGCAGTTGGTGAAAAAAGCGCCTTATGTAATTTGCTCTGCAATTCCTGCCTCCCATGTTTTCATAAAATTTTCATTTGAGTAGATTTAATTTTATCTTACATCCAAGAAAAACTTGTCAAAAACAAAAGGTAAAATTGCCAAGTACGTATACCCCTTTTTTAAATTATAAAAGCGAAGGATTAATATAACTTGATTAGTCTATACAATAGCAAAAATTGGTGAGAAATGTATTGCACAAACTTTCTCATACTCGTATACCATGCATACTCTGCATCTGGTCTCACTACACTCTTTCCTGACTGTAAAGAACTCTTACTGCTACAAAAACAACAACCGCTGAAAATGTCTTCTTCACATAAATGGTATTAATATTTTGATTATGTGAATTGTGTGCAAATCAAACTTGATAAATAGTTATACCATTATATACATAATATCCTTATTCTGTATTTTGGTCCGTCCGTTCGTCTGTCCGTCCGTCCGTTCGTCTGTCCGTCCGTCCGTTCGTCTGTCCGTCCGTCCGTTCATCTGTACTTCCGTCCGTTTGTCCATCTGTCCTTTGGTACGCCGGAACGCTCTATAGAAATCCCCATAAGTGAGCACTTAAAAATACTTTTTTCACTTGCAGGCTTTTTTTCTTTTGAAAAATTAAATTAGAAGTAATTCACCTATGATTTTCGGACCTGAACCATTTTAAAGAAAAATAAAAAAAGATAATAATAATAAATTTATTGGTCCAGGGATCATACATTCAGATGATATAGGACAAGTCAGGTGTACAGTGAGATAACACTAAAAGTTAAGTACAAGAATTAAAAAAAATAGGTTATCAGACATAATTTCAATGACCTATCATTTAAATATAATAATAATACATTTATTATTCCGTTGAGGACATAGATAATGAAATGGAAGTCATCAGTCAAAATATTAATTACAATATTCAAGATAATGAATTTTCACATCACACAGACATTTTCATCGAAATACTAACAAATATCAAAACTATGTACACAAAACAGAAAATTCATTTCAAAAATTCTACTGTATCAGCTAGTCAGCCATAAATTCATCTACACTGTAATAGCAATTAGCCAGTAATAGATTTTTTACCACCTTATTTTTGAAGGTGTTTGGTAAGTGATTTGATGTCAGTAGGTAGATGATTAAAAATTAGTGATGCAGAGTAGCATGAGGAGTAAAGGTAGCCATTAATATGAGCATTATCCCTTGAGCGAGTACCATAGTTGTGGTATTCATTATTTGTTAGGAATTGGTTTTGGTTTTTTTTTGCAAAAGTAGCACATTGTAATATGTACACCGAGGGAAGGGTAAGTATATTGTGTGAGTGGAATAGAGGCCTACCAGGAGTGCAGTATGAAATTTTAAGTATTGCCTTGATGGCTTGTTTTTGTGTGGAGAAAGCTTTTGTAAACATACCAGAATTACCCCAAAATATTATTGCATATGCTAGGTGTGGATTTACTTTATCATAATAAATTGATTTTAGAATGGAGATAGAAGCTATGGGTGCTAGTTTTCTAATCATGAAAATGCAAATTGCAGCTTTCTTTACTATGGCATTAATGTGGTTTGACCAATCAAGTCTTTCAGTGATATTTATGCCAAGAAACTTTATAACCTCTGATCTGCGTATGCTTGAGTTATTTAGTTTAAGCAGAGGACTGCAGGATGGCAAAGAATTCTTTGGATAAAATTGTAAATATAAAGTTTTACTACAGTTTATCTTTAGATTATTGGAGTCACACCATTCAGACATTATTTTATAGATACTATGGCATAGTTAATAAGTTCAGTAGGATTATCGGCAGTCACTAAACAAGAAGTGTCATCAGCATACAGAATTGGGAAACATTTGGAGGAATGGTTTGACATATCATTAATAAAAACAATGAAAAGTAACATCCCAAGGATTGATCCCTGGGGAACCCCACTTACAATTTTTCTGGGTTTAGATTGCACGGTTGTTTTTCCAACAGTTGTCTTTTGGGAATAACTTACAATTTGATGTCAATTTGTCAAGTAAGAATCAATCCAGTTTAGAGCATTGCCTGTGATGCCAATGCTATTTAATTTGTGATGAAGTATGTCATGGTTAATGCTATCAAAAGCTTTACTGAAGTCATAAAATATTCCCATAGCAAGCTGTTTCTTGTTAAAGGCAAGATGGATATGGTTAATGAGTTGGAAGGCAGCAGTGGAAGTTGACATTCCTTGCTTGAAACCATGTTGATTATTGCGTAAAAGGTCATGAGATTTAAGATGGTCAGTTAAGCAATTATGGAAAATCTTTTCAATTATTTTTGAGAAGGCTGAAATGATGGAAATAGGTTGATAGATTTCAGAATTGGAAAAACAGGATTTTTTAGTGACTGGAATCACTCGTGCATATTTGAGAGCAGATGAAAATTGACCAGTAAGAAAAGATAGGTTTATTATGTCAGATAAGCAAGGTACAATAAGAGTGGAGCAGGTTTTGATAACAGACAGGGATATTATCAGGACCAGAAGAGTATGAGTTATCAAATGAGTTAATAATGGATATGATTTCAGCAGCATCCGTAGGGAATAAAAATAACACTGGCTGTTGGTTTTAAATGTATAGGTAGGAGCATTAGGAATAACATTCGTCAAGCTACAAAATTGGATGCTAAAATACTCTGCTATATCTTCAGAATCGGAAATGTCCGTCACCAAATTTTATATGTAGTGGACTTAAATTACAGGTGGTGGCAGTTGTGTTCTGTTTGGTGATGTCCCATGAGGTTTTGATTATAATTGCAGATTTTTTTAAATATGCCTCTATAGCGGCTCGCCTTTCCTGTAGTAAACATGACTTAAATTCTTTATGAGCTATCTTATAAAGGGGGAGGAGATCAGGATCAATAAACTTAATTCTAAAATGAAGTTCACGTACATAGTCAGCCTTAGCACTTAGTTCCTGGCAATATAATTTACTTTTAAAATGAATTATTCTCTGTTTGATCGTTTTTAAAGGAAAAGCATGGTTAAAGTACATCAAAAAAATGTTCAGAAAAACATTGAATTTACCATCAACTGATCCATGGTTTTCTGATTTTTTTTCTTGTTTTCCAATCTCTTTATCCAAGGTATCCTTGATACTGGTTTTAATTTCTTCCCATTCTATATCCATGGTCTTTGGTTTGTTTTCCAAATTTCTGCCTTTCTTTCAGTTTTTCTAGGTCCCAAGTCTGTCTTTCTCTTCTCGCTTTTCTTATTTAATTGAGCTTTGTACTTATGTCATCTATTATAAGGCTGTGATCTGAATCAATGTCTGCTCCTGTTAATGCTTTGGCGGTCTTTATGCTGTTCCTGAATCTCCTGGCCTTTTTCATGTGTATAACCTTCGTTTATGGTTTTGAACCAGGTATTAGTCAGTGCAAGGTAATTATTGATGCAGAATTCTACCAGTTTTTTCTCTCCTCCGTTTCACTTCCCTAGTTTGTATTGCCTGACAACATTTTCTTCCTGTCCTTCTCCGACTATGCTGTTCCAGTCTCCCATTATTATGCAGTCAACAGTTTCTCTTCCGTCTTCTTCGTAAATGTCATTAATTGCTCAAAAATCTCCTCGATTTCAGGAGCTGATGTTGACATATGTATCTGGATTATCAGCATGTCCACTGGCACTGCTTTTAGCTTTATTGCCATCAGTCTATTGTTCGTTGCCATTATCGTGGTCACGCTTTTTATCATATCTTTCCTAAGTACCAGAGCTACTCTCCTTTCCCCATTATTTACTCCAGAGTAAACTACCGTGAACTCTTCCGAGTCGAACTGTCCTTCTCCTACCCATCTAGTTTCGCTCAGTCCTATAATGTCAACTCTATTTTTTCTCATTTCTTTTTTTTATGTTCTCTATCTTTCCTGCCTTTCTCATAGTTCTTACTTTCCAAGTACCTATTCGTAAATTGTTTTCGGCAAATGTTTTCCTCAAGGCAGTCCCTGCCTGGAGATCCGATTGGGGGACTATTTTACCTTTGGATTGTTTTACCTCGAGAGAACTCATATTGTCCAACCATATAATCATTACTAGGGTCTGTATTGTGGTAATTTCCGTCTTGCTTTCCACATCGCAGTACTGTAGCCGTTAAAATCTTCCCGATCAGGCGTACAGCTGTATTGGATATCGACCCTGCCAACATCATTTGTTTTCGGCTCTATACCATACTGGCAGTACTGCTGCCTACTGCCAGGCACTGATGATTTTTTAAAATCTCCATTCGTGGGCTTTGAACCCTGGAACTTTTTAATGAGAAGCCGACACGCTAATCACTACACCACCAGTGCATCCCACACACGCACGCACGCGCGCACACATATATAGCGAAGTTAATATAAAAGTTGGTAACTAGCTAAAAATCCGACCCACGAGTTTAACTATATTTTCTTTAGTGATCCTATTTACACCAGGAACTTTATATATCTTCCGCCATTTGATTTGGGTTAGCCGGATAAATTTTGGCTGTAACTTGTGTAAAGTTATGCGGCCGTGATATGCGTATTATGTGATAGTTGAATTTGCTTCTCAGAGTCATTTGACGACTGTAGTAGACACTAGATTCCTTCTCATATCATTTTCGCAAAAGACAACTATATACATCAAAATTCCGTTTTTACGGAGTAAAATGAGACGAATTTCATTCCGTGTAAAAGAATTTTCTATAAAACCAGTGTTATGTATCCATGGAATTACAGTGAAATACGCAATAATATGAATAACATTGAAAAGTAACGATCGTTTAATTGCAATGGTTTTTTAAAAATACAGCACATAAAATAATATAACAATATGGCACAAATATTTCATGTTAAATTGCTTGCTATACGAAGAATCTTTAAATTATTAAACCGTAATTGAAGTTTTACATTTATAAATGCTACGACGTAGAGATTATAAAATTGCTATACGTACCTATTATTATTATTGAGGGACGCAGTAAGCACCATTTAATGGGCACATTTTTAAACTCTAGGGAATCAAATTCAAGTTCTACCACCTACTTCTTTTCATTCCATAAAATTGGCGTTTCCGGTAAAACGGCGTATTTCGAATATCGGCAAGCTTTTATTTCGGCACATTTTCATTTTCGTCCTCCACGGCTCGACTGCACTTGCTGGCATCGATGTAGATTCCCGCCTGTTCCGCCATATAAATTGATTTTCAACATTTATTCTTTTGGGAATGATTTTGAAACGAGAAAAAAGTCTGCTATGACCGGGAATCGAACCCGGGTCTTCCACTTGCAGGGCGGAATGTCTACCATTGAACTATCGTAGCAGATCAATTTTCTCGTTTCTCAACGCGGATGTTTTCTTGGTTGGGACGGAACTAGCCAAGCTAGTATCAAACTGCCCCAAAGAATGTCCTCGAGGAGATACACCGAAGAAAACTCCTCCCTCTCAAATGGTGAGATTGCCAAGCAATAAATTGATGGAATAAAGCGATCTAAAGATCATATGCAGACAGGCATAAGCTGTAATGTTGGGAAATGATTTTGACTCGAGAAAAAACATCCGCGTTCAGAAACGAGAAAATCGATCTGCTACGATAGTTCAATGGTAGACATTCCGCCCTGCAAGTGGAAGACCCGGGTTCGGTTCCCGGTCAAAGCAGACTTTTTTCTCGTTTCAAAATCATTTCCAACATTACAGCTTATGCCTGTCTACATAGGGTCTTTAGATTGCTTTATTCCGTCAATTCATTCTTTTGAAAGTAATGAATATATAAATGATCCGATTAGCACGGTTTGGCACCTCGGGCACAGGGATAATATGCCAGATGTATAATAATGTAAAATTCCATGTCGGGGGTCCTAAAACTTACGAGGTCCTTGGACTGAAGCCCCAATAGCACATCTGCTTCTGTTTACGGCACAATTTATAAAAATTCTCTTTTCCTAATTCCTACAACATTTCCACTGGGAGGTCATAAAATCCTCCTGCTTCAAATCATTTAGACCAGTGATTCTTAACTTGGAGAGCGTTTGAGGATTCTAGAGGGAGCGCGAAGCATTTTTCACCAAAATCAGTTTTGCCTCAAATTTCCATCTTTCATATTTTTCTAATGCGGTCCAATTTACCTGCTTTCATATTTTAAATTTATTTTACAACAGTGTAGGTTATATAATTCTTGTGCTGATGCATCCAAATGCTCTGTCAACTTATCACAGATGTAGTGCAAACGAATGGATTTATTATACGTAGAAATAATAAATGAAGAACGGGAGCTGGTCGAAGGGTCGAAAATCGAAAGACAGACAATCAAAGGCCCTAAGGGCCGAATGCCATAGAAGAGAAAATAAGGGCCGGGACAACTTCAATTTGCAGAAATAGATGAATCATTAATTAGGTAATTAAACAGTCTTACGCAAAGGATAGAAGATTTATCAGGATATACCTAACAAAAATATATTGAAATTAAAAATATGGCCCTATTTATATATTATTTTATAATATGGGTTGGGTTGGGTTGAGATTACTTGCACAAGTTCAAAATAATTTTGTATTAAACTTTAAAGTATAAAGAATTTAATTGAAAACAAGAAGTCCAAAACAGGACTAATGTCGGCTGGTTTCCCAAAGCTTACGCCCCGAATTGATTACTTATATGGACAGGAAATGTCTTCGTATGTGTTAATCATTCAAAGGAATTCTCATATCATAAATAGCATTTGTAATTCATAGTTTATCAATGACAAAGAAAAATTGGAAAACAAATTAATAGAGCATCAGGTTTATATAATACTAAATATATATAATATAATACTAAAAGCAATGCCAAATTCTCTTTCTGACAAAATATTTTGCATTATTTTCTAAATAAACTCATTTTAGAAATGTTACTGTTTATACGCTAATATGAATGGATCAACTGTCCATTGCTGAAGGGTAGTCAAATGGAAAAGAAATAAGATGGAAAAGTATACTTCATAAATGGAATACACAGAGATTTCAAAGGTGTTTTTTACCAGATATACGTATGACACGGTATCGAAAGATTGGGCTATTCTCGAATTTTTTATCCCGAAACTATAAGTCGTAATTATATGGTCTCGGGGACTATCTTGTAGTAAATGATGTCGTCTATCAGAATAACTTTTTAAAACTATACCTCACAGATCATATAAGGACTTGTGATATAAAACATGGATTTTAATTGTTGTTTGCCAATAGAACCGTCTTAGAGATCGATGTAAACAAAATATGCGGTTTTTCGGGGGATTTTCTAGAATTTCTATCTCCGAAACTATAACTCGTAAGTATATGGCCTCGCGGACTTTCTTGTAGTTGTTGTCTTTCCGAACCAGTTTTTTAATCTATACCTTACAGATCATATAAGAGCTAGGGACTTAAAAGTTTGGTATTTCATTGTTACTTGACGGATCCCATTTAACGAGATAGGAGAATAAGTTTATTAAACTAATTATGTAAAGTGGAAGTTCTAATTGACGGATTCAGATGAAAATCACAATTGGGCGATAAATTTTAGCAACGATCACTCATACTTAATTAAATTAAAATCCGTCCAGCGTTTAGGAGATGAAAGTTACGACGGACGGACGGACCAGACGTGCCCATAAGGTAAAGAACGCCTAATTACCTATTAGTTCACTCGTCTATGCTCAAGCCGAGTTCGGTAATAATCGTCTCCATGGCAACAATCTGATAAAATGCGATTTAAAACGTAAAAACGCTGTTTTTGTAGAAAATCTAGAAAATACTACTGATTATCAAAATTATGTGATAAGAATTAGAATTTACATTCTTTTTTCCTTAGAACAGTACAAACCTCGCACCGATATCACAATTTTAAGATGTTTTAAAGTATTAAAGAAAACATCTCTGCACGATGGATTTGAGACTTCCTATGCAAAACAAATAGAGAAAAATCGTTCCTGATATCGAACCCGAGACTTCAATCTTCGCCAAATAAAATATAGCCCGGAGGTGGGTGGGGCAGCACGAGTCTCATGCCAATTTTCACGAAAATTGGTCCAATTATGCAAAAAATTTTAGTGGGGGATATGCACGACCATATCATAAGCCTGTTTTCTTTGAAACCAACCTAGAAATTGAAATTTTTAAGAGACAATTATCAATATCGTTAAAGAGTAACTTTGAGGCGATTAGATAAAGGGGACATTAATTAATTAATTATTATTCCCATAAATACAATAATAACAACAATATGAGAAGGCAACGAAAAGCGTAGTAAGTATTTTGTCCCTTTTGGCCATTTAATATTGTCGCTCCATTAGTCTTGTCTGCCCTATCACTCTTGTGGGCTCTTCGGTACTTTCGGCCCTTTGGCTGTTGACCCTTCAACCCTCACCCATGAAGCACTACACAGACTTTTTTAGGCAATGACAACTTGTTGCCGACTGCCCAAAAATGACGATAGCTTGTCAGCTACGAATTGTGTGCCGCAATATAAATTAAACATTAGAATTCACTATATAAACTCACACAGCCTATTTAGGAACACTTGTTAACATAAGTCATAAAAAATTGGTTACTATTACTAATAATTTTGTGAAAAAAACCCATAAAAACAAAAGAAAATTTTTCCAGGGAAGGAGAGGTGCGTTAGGCTCTTAGAAGATCAGAAAGGGGTACAAGAGACGAAAAAAGTAAAAAAGCACTGGTTTATAGCAATTTTTTCTCCAAACTGTACAAATAATTGTACAGTTTGGAGAAAAAAATGCAGTTTATCGGTCACTTTCATCGTAGTCTCCTCATTTATTTATTATTCCTGGGAGCCTTTTTAGTCTCGCATTTCAACATTCCCGGGCCAAAACAGACACACGCTTTATCTTCCTCCCCTTTATCTCAGATTTGTAGCATGTAATTCTTCAATATTCCCTTTTCACCCTTTCCTCAAACATCCTCTGGCGCGCTAAATTATTTATAAATTTGCAGGAAGTTACAAAGATTCACAAATATGTAGTATTTTTCAAGTGAAAACGTGAATTAAAAATATATCCCAGCCAAAACCAGTCACGTGTCTATCGTGTGAGCCCCCTCTCCTTTACACCAACATTAGTAACATTCTATCTGAACCCTTTTTGTATTACGAAATTTGTTAATAGCCTCCTACATTTCTTTTGTTTAATCTTAAGAAAAATATCTGGAGGTCTTTTAAATCCGTAGGACCCGAGTCCCCGAATTTAAAAGATCCGTGCTCAAAGACAGCGCAGAGAACATTTCGAGCTTTTCTCAAAAGTATCCTGGGTTGGAGTTCAGGGGAAATTTTTTCTTTGTTTACGGAATCTGCGTGTAAAACATTTTCTGAACTCTTCCGAAAATTTTCTCCTAAACTATGAGTCTTATTTTCGTGCTGTCGTTTTTTTTGTGGCGAGTGGATCAACTTTTTAATCGATACCTGAAATATTATATAATAGCTATAAGAATATTTTTAACCGTTGTTCATCAAACCTATCTTCTTTGTCACCGGTGTAAACAAAAGTGTAGTACTCTCGAATCATTTTCTTAAGAACGTCTACAAGTATATGCCGTGTGTTTTTCTTTTCCTTCTTAACCTTCATTCCTCCTATCTTTTTTGCAGGCGGAGCTGCAACGGGCAGACGCCCAGTGTAAAAATTATTTGCTTTCTAATGCGCTTTGAAATTCACATAGGAGGAAATTTACGAAATCTCTCATTTCAAAAGCTTAGCAAGCGCATGCTTGCTATGGTTACATCGAAACCACTGCGTTCCGCTAGGACACACTTGTAATTCTTCTCGTTGCCTTCCATTAGAAATGAGTTGATTCTTATCTTAAATTTTATTTAGCGAAATTTTGAGTATGCCGATCATGATATTTTTCATGAAAGTTGAAGATCCAACGCGTGGAATACTTTATCCAATAAGTTTATCAAGAAAGATAAGGGTTATCATTTTAATTATTTGTAATAATTTACTCCCATTAGCGTATTACCAAGAGGATTCTTGTTTATATTACTTAATGCTGAATTCTTAGTTATCTTTGAACTGACATTTAGATCGGTGAAATTTTAAAAACTGTTGTGTCACAATTGTTTCAAATTTTGACTCTTATTTAATGAAATAGTTAAAAAATTACACGCACGTTAAAAAAGTCTTCAAAAGTTGATCGGCACTATGGTTCATAAAAAACACTTCTTTCCAATACTCTTATTCTGCTTTGCTTCATTTGCAATTATTTTGCATTATATCGGACGAAATGTAAAAAATAGCAACGTAAAGAAGTTTTGCATTCCAACATCAGTGCACATGATATATTGAAAAAGTTCCATTTGTGTGACTGAAAACCATAATATATATCGATAAGGATTTCCGTCAACATTGTCAAAATTTTAAGTATTCATGTCGGAAAAATTCGTTCTCTTTATAATATTATCATTATAACTCAGAATTGATTTTGCAATGCTTTATACCTGTAGTATTATTGCACAAGTGATTATGAAATTTTTGTGGAAAGCCATAAATTCTCTTTCTATCGTAAAATGCTTCACTTGCATAAAATATATGTTAATTTTAATTTAATGGACGAGGCCGAGACTTCATGGAATTCCATAATAAAAAGACATGAACAATACTAGATAGTATTGTTAATTGTATTAAACTTTTGCTAATTTCCTCAGAATATTTAATGATGGTGATTACTCACCGAAACCGGTCGTTTTTGAAATATTCTGTGAAAATCAGCAAAAGTTAAATACAATTAAAATACTGTTTAGTATTGTTCATGTCTTTTGGTATGTTAATTTATTTGATAGACATTTTTATCTTATTGCTTAAGATTTCAAGAGATGTGAATTTATTCCCATAACAACTGGAGTAACTCAATTGTCAACTGTTGTAGGCAAAATGCATTCTCCAATTTTCCGCGCATTCTCTAAAAATAGAGATGATAGATATTGCGAATTCCGAAAGAATTACATATTATGAAGACCACAAAAAATAAACTAAAAAATAAACTAAAAAAATAAATTATATGAGCAGATATTAAGGAAGTTATCACGATTACGTAGATGCAGCGTAATGCAGCCACGGTTAAGCGATGTCTAGAAAAGAGAGAGTTGGATTTTAAAATATCGACCATTAAACAGGCAATTTTGACGGACGTGCTATTATTATTTTCGAGCATTTGTTTCTCACCTGCACTGGCCGCCCACAAAATGGGCTGACGTCCGTCCTTGTCCACGACGTCCACTTTCACCTTGTGCGCTAGAAGCCTCCTGAGCACCGCAAGGCCGATCCTAGGGTCGACGGAGGAAGTTGTCGAATTCGCCCCACACATTTGCGCGGCATAATGGACGGGATAGCCCCCATGTATGTCTGGGGTCGAGGGATTCGCTCCTGCCGCTATCACCATCTCCAGGGCCTCCACCTCACCGCAGACTGCGGAAGAAACAATGAACCGTGAAATGGGCACTCTTCCAACTCATCATGTACGGGCATATTTTACATTTGACGCCCAAATAACCAGAGGGCGGTGGTTGTAAGGTTAATAAAAAAATCGGATAGTGTAGAATGAAACAATTTAAAAAATGGAGAAATACCCCGCAACTATCTCTTATTTTGCCGACAGGCAAGATTTTTTCTAGATTTTCGGTCATCCCCGTGATCATAACCCCGTCATACCATTTACTAAAACCCAATATTGATAAGTTCATGTGCAGGATGCCATTCAACGAGATGCGAGTATCAGTTTATTAAAGTAATTATGTAAAGTGGAAGTTTAAATTGACGGGTTCAGTTGAAAATCACAATTGGGCCATAAATTATAATCGAGATCACTCGTACTTAATTAAATTAAAATCCGTCCAGCGGTTTTTGAGATGAACGTTATGACGGACGGACGGATCAGACGTGCCCATAAGG
The DNA here is from genome assembly GCA_028673005.1 of Tanypteryx hageni. Lineage (NCBI taxonomy): Eukaryota > Metazoa > Arthropoda > Insecta > Odonata > Petaluridae > Tanypteryx > Tanypteryx hageni. Next base: position 150,788,266 of record CM054114.1, read on the forward strand.
CGTTACGCTATTACCACTTCGCTGGTAAAGAACGTCTAATAAGAACAAGATACACACTAACTTCAAGTGTAGGTTTTCCGCGGGTTCATGGCAGCCCTTCACAGCTAGCGTAGCGGTCACTGGGCTCACGAAGTCCACACCGTACATCAACCTGCCAAGCATTCCCCCACTTAAGAAATTAAAATTTTTCTTTCAATCCTAGTCTTAAAGACACCCACTTGTGAAGGAAAAGGTTGAAAGATATCCGCAGGTAAACTGTTCCTTCTCTCGATCCGCCTATTCATGAACGAAAACTTGCTGACATATTTCACGTGCAAAGAGTAGTTAAATAATTACAGAAACAACGAAAACCTTGTACTGCAGCTCAAGAGCTTAAATGACCTCTTTTCCTGCATTTTTTAGAAAAGTAAGTGGATTAACGTCACTAAGCTTTCCCATCCCGTCGCCTTGAACGTGTATTTCGAGTCAATTTTCTCGGAAATCGTCGACGGGGCAACGCGGCCGCGTAAGGGCTTTTTTTTTACAAAGTGCGGCAGTGTATTTTGGAAGCGCCACCTTCGTACGATCGCGTGAGCTGGCAAATAGGAAGATTTGGGAAGCGTTATTTCCTCAGGAGAAGATCCACTTTAGTTCCCAAAGCCGCCCACTCCACACGCACGGACTCTTTCGTCATCACAAGTGCCGCAGGAAGATAAAGATGGTGCCGCAGAAGACAAATGAGGCGAGGGAAGGCACATAATCATTATTTAAATTACAGGCCATATAAAGACCTACTTGACGTGAAAGAAACTTTGCAAACGGATAATATCTACAAATTGATAATTCAGATAGCAAAATAATCTCGGGGAATGACGTGCAGTCGCATAATCTTTCAGCTTTCAAAGAGAAAAAGCAAGAAAAATCAATTCCGCGTGTCCAATAAATGTGGATATTACTCCAGTTGTATGCAGAACTAATTCATGAGTACATGAACTAACGCATAAAGCGGGTATAATCTGGATGCGCTTTCAGCAGTTTGTCGTCTGCACCATCAGATATTTTTTTCGTCCAAATCTTTTAAAAACTTTGTAAACATCTGACTTCCGCTTCATACATACTAAATTAGAAATTTAGTTAGAAAGAACTTTTTGGCCGAAATTGAGCCTGGCGACTGAATCTATGCATTATTGTTTGCATTCATGAATTTAATGAACATATCAGTTCTATAGATCCATTGGTATCGTGCAATTATGACGGATTCTAGCCATTAACGACAAGATGAGCCAAAATAAAATTATAATTGTGGTGCTCAATAATTTTAAGTTACGTTTGACATAAGAAGCGAGATTGTGTTCGTTCTTTAAAAAAAAGAACGCTATTTACCGACTAAAATCTAATTGAGTAATTATCAGCTAGAATTTTATTAAACCAGTAAAATTTAATATGGTTATTTGTTTTTTATGGCGCTAACTTCTAGGCAATAATACTTTTAAAATGGCAGTCACTGAATCAATGCATGGACACAAAGTAACCTCTCTCTGTTTTTCAATGCTTCATTCTTTTCTAACAGATTAAAGTCGAGGGAGTATTTTATTATAGCATTCAACTACAGGGAGTCCGTTAGTGTCACATAATAATGGATTCTTTCCATACGAGCGGCGACTGCCTCCGTATCATTTATGTATTTTTATTTCTTCGCTTGAAATTCCGGTCGGCGTTCGTGACGGCAGCATCAAACGGATATTCGATCCTTCCCGAGGGAACAACTTTTGGGAATATAAACTGAGAAAAGAATTTTGTTCCGTTTGATTGCGGATGGACACGTCAGCAGCACTGCTTGCCACGTCACGCACTGACTTCTTTCTCTCGCGCGGCGTGCATCACTTTCGTGGGTCCACTAACATTTTATGTCCTTACACTTGAATAGGTTTACTCTCCGTTGGAGTGTTTCTTGCAGAGCGGGTTCACAGCCAACCCTTGATACGTATCCCGTAAAATTGCCAATTTTATGCATCACCTTGACACACATTTTAGGCTGCCGGAACTTTTAAAGGTTATATTAACTCATTCCAACGTAGCGACTAGGAATTATGCCTATCTTTTCCGTAGCTCAAAAACGTATAAGTATTTTTTCCTACCCTAGAGCGCATTGAGGCCACTTGAACAATCGCTGTTCTGCAATTATTTTGATGGTTATTTTTGGCATTGCTCGGGCTCTTAAATGAAAGTTCAAACAAGTCAGGAAAGTGTACAGTGTATCACAATTAAGCGCGTTTCGTGCGATGGAGTATTTGAAATTAAACGATATGCTTTGAACAAACTTACACCATAAAACAGCTAAACACCAAGAGCAGATTATATGTCTCTGTCTACTAAATATTTCTCATCCCTCCTAAGTTGGTGTTTTAATAAATGTTCTAATTAAGAGAAATTCCGCATTTTGGCGATGAATTTCATCATTCTTTGCACCATCTTCGATTACAATAGGGAAGAACACAAATTTTCATAAGATTAAACTTCTGATGAGATAAATTAATACGATGTGTAACTCTAAGCTGTGTGATTCAACATTTAAAATGCCACGTTATTGTGCCGTTTAAATGCTGTAACACATAAACATTAGGGTGTATCGAAAAAATCGAAAGTTTGAATTTGAATTAGGCACTATGCGGAAAAGTTGTGGGACCATAATAGTACCTTGTACAAAACATTTGGGCTCGATCGAATAAATTTTGCTATCCCCGAACGAGCTTCAAAATTTTGAGAATTCGACTAAAATTAAGGTTTTGTATAATAAAGTTCGGATGGACTTTCCGCGTGTAGATTTTGGTACATGTGCAATCTAAAGTCACTAAATACTAGACTAAGCCTAGTCAGAGACATAATGAGAGGTTTTGGGTACTTTGGGGATGCTCCGCCCCCTCAAAAAGTGTTAAAAATTTCGCTGTTTTTCACCCAAATGCGACAATTGTCAGTACTGGAGAGTGCAGCTCTTCGCCCGGTTCCTATAAGAATAAAGAAGAAACCGACTCAGAACTCACAACGAGAAGGTGGCTGCACATCTAGTTCCGCCCTAACCCATCCCAACCAACCAACCAATGATGGGTTTAATGCCTACAGACAATGACAATTGCATTGGTAAGTACCAAAAATGAGACTTGTGAAGGCTACTAGACAAATCGTTTGAAGAAACAAGTGTTTGTTTAAGAAGTGTCACTATCAGTGTCAATGCCTCGAAACTGGTTTTTGGTGTCAAACGATGGCATCACTTGCCTTGATCTTAAAGCATTTCGAATTAAGCCATCGCGATTTTCAGCTCCGCAGACGCTTAATGAAGCTTTTGTGACCTCCTTAACTGTACGCTCCACGGCCTGAGTATGACAAGGAAAAGCGTCATACAATGATACCTACAATGATGATATGTTTCCCATTTAAAAGCAGCGGACTAGTTACCACGACAGTTGATATTTCCCATTATTAAACACCGGAATATTTTCTCTCTTTTTTGAAAATTTTCTCTATATCGACACGGATTTGAATTCTGTTTCCCATTTAAAAGCAGCGGACTAGTTACCACGACAGTTGATATTTCCCATTATTAAACACCGGAATATTTTCTCTCTTTTTTGAAAATTTTCTCTATATCGACACGGATTTGAATTTTGTTTTGAAAACATATAAGCCTTTCAGCTACAGAACCGTTCATGTCCAGAACTCCTACCTCAATTTTAAATAAATGCATTATAAATGCAAATTTATAATGCACTGCACCGATATCATGCTTTGCTTATTAAGGGAGGATATAAATGAAACAAATGTGTTTGGAAAAAAACTTCTATAACTCCTCCGTAGCACATCCTAGATCCACCAAATTCTGGTCATATCTCGCCCTTATATAGAGAAATCTATCGTGAAAATTTATTCTATCCAAGTTGGAGGATTTAAGAGATATTGCTCGAACAGGCGGTGGAACGGACAGACGAACCGAATACATTAGCGATTTTAAAAATCGCTAAAAACAATCGAATTCCTAGATATTTAACTCTCATTTATATTAGCCACAGAAACTTACGCATTGTCCGCTAATCGTCTAGACTCCCAGACCGTCGTCTCACGGTATTTTTACTTTCTCCATATACGAGGTATAGAGAAAGTATTGTTTTCATGAAATAAATCGAATTCGATATTTTAACAGAAATACATACATGTTTTAAGGTCCCCTGAACACGTTTGGACTATTTTCTCGATGATGTCCGTGGGCGTGTGTCTGCGACCGAATGTTTTGGGTGCTCTAACTCAAAGCCTAATAATACGATCAGCATAAAATTTCATATTTAGCAATTGTATTAAAAAGTCAAGAACTGATTAGATTTTAGCTAAAATCGGTCGCCCGGAGTGGATGTTTATTCTTGTTACTTATCCTTTTTTACTTGCTGATGTCAGAGGGTGTGTGTCTATGGCCGGGATTTGGTGGGTGCTCGAACTAAATAACTTTTAATCAGATCAACACGAAAATTTATATTTAATATTTTTGTTAAAGGAAAAAGAAGTGATTCGTTTTTGGTAAAGATCGGTCAACCGAAAGTGGATGTTTACTCTTGTCACATCCGTTTTTTACTTTCTCCATATACGAAGTATCAAGTACTATTGTTTTCATGAAAAAAAATCGAATTCGAGATTTCAACGGAAATACATATTTTAAGGTTCCCTGAACACGTTTTGACTATTTTCTCGATGATGTCTGTGGGTGTGTCTGTGTGTCTGTCTATGACTGGGATATTGTGGGTGCTCGAACTCAAAAACTATTAATCTGATCAGCGTCAAATATTATATTTGACATTTTTGTTAAAGAAAAAGTACTGATTAGTTTTTGGTAAACATCGGTCAACCAAAAGTCGGTGTTTACTCTTGTCATAGTTTTGTTTGGCCTTTTAAAAAAATTGTTTGCATTAAAAAATGCCAAAAATTTAAAAATTCAAGACTTCATAAATTACACAAATTTATATATATATATGTATATTCCAAAGTGTATTGCAAAATAAACAAGATTGGAAAGGTATACTTCATGTCAGAGTACACAGTTTCCAGATGCGTTCTTTGAGATTTCACAATGTTCTCAATATTTTTCGCTCAGATGAGAATTTAACGAGAAGCAAGCGAGGTACGTCGTAAAATTCATTTAGGTCTTCATGTAAAGTAGTCGTAATTATTATCCGATTTTAACCAAAATTAGAATCAGTCAACCGACTTCAGCAAAACTCTCCAATACCAAATTTCATCAAGCGGTTCCCGAGTTGAAACAAAGGAACAGCCAAACTACTTGTAGGTCTTCATGCAAAGTGGTCGTAAGTGTTGTCCGATTTTCCCCAAAATTGGAATTAGTCGACCAATTTTAGCAAAACTCCCCAATACCAAATTTCATCGAAATACATCAAGCGGTTTCAGAGTTGAAACTAAGAAACATTGTCAACTATTTGTAGGCCATGTGCAGTGTTCATAAATTTCTCCGATTTTAACCAAAGTTGGAATAGGTCGCCCAATTTTAGCAAAACTCCCCAAAACAATTTTCATCAAAGTACGTTCAGCGGTTCTCGAGTTGAAACAAAGGAACATTGTAGGTCTTCATGTAAAGTGGTCATCGTTGTTGTCCGATTTTGACTCAAATTGAAATCGGTCGACCAATTCTAGCAAAACTACGCAATACGTCATAATATGTCTCTCGGTTTCCGAGTTTTAACATGCGGACGGACAGACGGAAACGACCTACCCTATATGCGTTCACTTCGTGCAAAGAACACATAATTCAATACGCATTGTAGAAACTCTCACATGTATCTGATTGTACTGTACTTATTCAATGTGGGAGATTAGATGAACAAGATCACCTTATTTCATATAGGAATAAATTTTTAGTCCCTGGACTAATTGTCACCTAAAACGTGTATCCATGATAAGTATCAAAGTTGAATTTCGTTACAGTTGCCACACTTTGTAATATACTGCATGTATGATATATTAATACATATACTGCCTTGAAATAAATAAAAAAACAAATAAAAATCAAATTTTAATTTCAATAACTTTTATATAATAGAGATATTGAATATATAAAAGTTATTTTGCAATTCTAATAATTAGTTCGTATGCCTTAAAGAATGCATCATAAATTTTATATATTCAATATCTCTAATAATTTAATAATTTAAATTATTTTTCATTCAGTGCGTTTTATATAAATTACTAAAAACAAAATTATAATCTTTTTATTTTTACACTTTTTGGCGCTATATGAATTTTATAGACTGAAAATTTTTATTTTATTTGTTTCTTTTTTCTTTTTAGTCTTAATGTGAATTATATGAATATGTGTATGTATTATTCAAAAAGTAACTTGATTAACTAACTAGGGAGAGGCCCATTGAAATTTTACGGAAAAGTTTTTAGGTAAAATTTCGTGAATAGATTATCTAAGTCAATAGTACCCAGTTACACGAAACCGGCAACAACGCAAATCACTAAGAATGCGTCATATTCTCGCGTTAAAGACTGATCTGTGTTGGATTCGATGTGTATTCAAAAATTGATGGCAGGGAAATAAACTTTCGTTCTTTTGGCATTCGTTGTTTTAAGTCTCGACCTCCTACGACGATTCTAAGTAATTTAAATACGCGAATGATCAATGTTGTACATTCTGAAGTATTCCTTCTTGCATATAACGCAACGAAACGTTACCATCTCTCTCGTATTATAAGCAATCAAAGCACGCTTTCACTCATAAAGGCGAGTTTAGACTGACAAGTTACTTGTGACAGATCTCGCGCGAGGGACTCGCAATTGTGTTTACACTGCCGACAAATATCGCCGCGATTTACTGTCACGCGAGTTCCCAACTCTCCGACTCGCGCAATTTCTCGCCTATGCGTTTACATTAGCTATCCCTCTTTCACAAACATGTCTGCAAGAAGACAAATTTTACTTTGAATGCCTTTACAATTAGTACGAGGGAGAGTGATAAATTCTTTTCATAGCAACCAATGTAAGCAACATTTATTGCGTTATTTACAAGAAGGATTTAAATGTAAAATGTTAATCATTTGCATATTAAAATTAGGTACTTGGAATCGTCGCTTAGTTACATCTCAGTAACGCTCCTTTTTATTTTCTTAATTGTTGGAGCTTTGTGGCTATATCCAATATCAGAAGGCTATGGTTTGAGTTTATTTCTGTTCTTTGTAAAGTCTAAAATATTTTTTGTAGTTTCATAAAATATTTATTATTATGAAACCTATTTGGCCACATCAGATTTTTTCTTTTCAAAAGGCAATAGATAGTACCTTTATATATTGGAGTGAAAGTAAGACATTAACTCAGAAAGATAAAATCGGATGTGCCCACTACATGACTTTCTCCATATCTGTGATATTTCTAAAAATTCCAAATAGGTTACATAATATTTTAAGAAACTGCGAGAAAACTTTAGACTTTACAAAGAACAGAAATAAACTCAAACCATAGACTTCTGATATAGGATATAACCACAAATCTCCAACAATTAAGAAAAGAAAAAGGAGTGTTACTAAGACGTAACTAAGCGTCAATTGTTAACAATTGTCTTCGGTATGTGGCGTGGTGTTGGCAGCTAAAAATATGAGATATCTCTTAAACAATGTATTATATGGAAAAATGTTACAAACAAAGAATTTAACTGTTGTTAACCTTTTCCGTAAAAAATACAAATAAAATTTGTTATCGATATTTATCGCATGTGTGAACAAAAATTTTCCCTTATGACATTAAACGAAGCTCCATTACGTGCCGCACTGTCAGATCAGAGTTTAAGGGATATTCTAAGAACAGCAACTACCAGAATTATTCCGGATATAAGTGGATGGCGAATGAAAACTGGTGCATCATCTTCCATTGAGTAAGTAAATGATATTTGTTTGTTACCTCATTTTTGTCGCATAAAATTGCATGTAAAAGATGTTACGGTAATTACTAACCCTACAATAATAATAATAATAAATAGTTTTCTGCATATCTGCAGGTTCAGGTGCTCCTCCTCCACTTTTTTCTATCCTGTGCCCTTCTCTTCATCTCCCCATACCCTCCTCCCTCCCTTAGAATATCCAACATTTTAATTCTTCTTCTTCCTTTTTCTTTCTTCCCTCCACCGTTCCTTCGATAACATCCTTCAGTAATCCCTCTCTTCTCAAAACATGTCCTATCCATTTCTTTTTCCTAGTCACTATCGTGTCCATCAAACTCCTCTCCTCTTCTACTCTTCTTAGCCCTTCCGCATTTGAAATCCTGTCAGTCCATATAACCTTCAGCATCCTCCTCCACACCCACATTTCAAATGCCTCCACCCTCTCCCTGTCTCTCTTCTTGAATGTCCATGTCTCCGACCCATATAGCATCACACTCCAAACATAACACTTTACCAATCTCTTCCTCAATCCCAAATCCATCTTGCTGTTAAATAGCTTCCTTTTTCTATTGAACGCATCCTTTGCCAAACCTATTCTCATCTAAATTTCCTTCTCACATTTCCAGTCCTCTGTCAACAACGTACCAAGATACCTGTACTGTTCCACCTGCTCTATCCTCTCCCCCCCACCTGCACTTCCATCCTTTCCTCGCCCCCTATTCTCATTACTTTCGTTTTCTTTCCATTTATTCTCAACCCATATCTGTCTTCCACGCTCACCAGATTCTGTAGCATCTGCCTCAAATCTTCCGTCCTCTCAGCAAACAGTACCATGTCGTCAGCAAACCTAATTGATGATGTAATTCTTCCTCCAACGCTTACTCCTGTGCTCATCTCCCAACACTCCTTTATCATTTCTTCAGTATAGATGTTAAACAGGGTTGGTGACAAACAGCAGCCCTGTCTAACTCCTCTCCCAATCTCGAACCACTCCGTCCTGCTTTCCCCTATCCTCATGGCCGCCTCCTGTCTCATGTATAGATTCCTTATCAACCTTCTGTCTCTCCAATCTACTTTCTCCTCCCTCAATATCTCCATCATTCTTTCCCACCTCACACAGTCGAAAGCCTTCTTCAAGTCCACAAAGCACAGACTGATACCCTTGTCCTTTTCTAAATACCTTTCTCCAATCGTCCTTTCCACCCCTATGGCATCCCTCGTACCCATTCCTTTCCTAAATCCAAATTGTTCTTCTGCTACATTCTCTTCCATTACCATCGTCAACCTTCTATTCATCACTCTTAACATTATCTTGGCCACGTGAGCTATCAGACTAATAGTTCTATGCTCCCCGCACTTCTTTGCTTCTTTATTTTTAGGTGGTGGTTCCGACGAACTCCTCCGGCCACTCCCCACTCTCATATATTGCATTGCACTAGTTGGTAACCTCTTCAATGCCTTCGTCTTGCAGACACTTAAACAGTTCCACAGGTATACCGTCTACTCCTGCCGCCTTTCCCTCCCTCATTTCCTTCATAGCTGCCACTAATTCCTCCCTCAGTATCTCCTCCCTATCCACTTCCCCTTGAGGAAGAAGGAGAACCCTACAGTAGTGTACTTAAATTTTTTATGTACAAAACTTCCATAGCGTGGCCCGCCTAGGTCCAGTCAAGTTCGATTTTGGCCAGTGTCAACTTTTGAGTCGTGCACCTCTGCTCTATAACATAAAAAAGTAGACTATGCTGCCCACTGAAGTTTTCGGTAATTCTTTACGCGGCCACCAACGAATTGTAAATAGCGCAATTGTTGACGCGCCAGCTATTGAGAAACGACCTGTACTTCGCCGAGGGGCGAGGCCCGAAGATCCAAGAACGCCGGAGCGAGCGAAGCTAGCGGAGGCCGGGGGTTGGCGAGCGGTAGCGCGCAGGGAGCATAGCCCCCTAGTAACACGAAGTTAAGTTCCAAGAAATTCATAAACATATAATAAAAATTGGAGAATAAATTACGATTTCAATATTCCATGAATATGGTCTAAACGGCTTAAGAATTCAACGCCCCAGCGCTCTCAAAAAATAAAAACAACATTTTTAAACTTTCCTAGCTATCACGCAAAATTTTCGCGAGTAAAACTGATGGGATAGTGATAAACCAAGCGGGCGGCGAAACAGGAGTGGTTCCAACCAGACTTGAAAGGGGTCAGGGTTAAGGGTACTCGGGAGAAGGATGTAGAATGAAAATGCGTGATGCGGATGTGACGGGAAGAAGGTGAAATCAGGGAGAGAGAGAAGGGGGGAGGGAGGTAGTGGTTGGAGAGGGGGATTGATTGGGGAGGGGTGGGGGGAGAGTGGGAGGGATGGAAAGAAGGGGAGGGATGAGGGAGACTGGGAGGGGTTGGGGATAGGGGGAGGATGGAACAGGAGGGAGGAGGGGCAAGGGGGAGAGGCAAGTGAGATGGAAAAGAGACGAAGGGACGAGGAAATGATGGGATATCGGAGAAATGTTTCGCACGCCATGTTACAACTCCCGAAACTCCCACAACCTTCGTTCACCTCGCCGTCGAGAGCCATTTCCAATGCTACAACCATCTTTAGAAATTCTGACGCCACTCAATCATATAACCTTCTTTCCACTTCGTCGTTTTCCTGTCATTAATGTTTTTCATTACATGGACCTTCTTTTGTTTTCTTATTCTAAATCGCAGCTTATCACATTCCATCATCTCCCCCTTCCATTTGCGTACGAGTTTCGTTTCTCCCTCCAAGAATTTCGACGTTCACTTCATTCCTCACTTATTTTCCCTTTTACCACGATCCGCTTCTTTTAATTTTTTAATATTATCTTCTTTACTATCATTTGTTCCATTTAACTGCCGACATCCTTTTTAGCCTACTTTCCAGAATTGAAATAGGCTTATAGTTTTGTCGTTGTGTCTGACTGTCTGTCCCCTTTATTAACTTTTGAACCAATAGACCGATTTTCATGTCTCTTGGTGGAAATATCGTGATACTGGGACTGAGCTCCCGAGAATAGTTTTTGTTTCGAAGATTGAAGTCCAGGGTTTGATTCCAAGAACCATCCTTCCCATTTGATTTAGATGGGAAATCTGAAATCCGTCGTGCAGAATAATTTTCTCTTGCACATTAAAATATCTTAGAATTGTAATATCGGAGCAGATTTAGTGTTATTCTCTTAGGAAAATTCTAATTTTTATCGTAGAACTTTGCGTATTTCTTCAAATTTCGCGTAAATACTAGCGATTTTGCAGTTTTTATTACTCATTACGAGAGTGTTTCCATAGCTACAACTATTGTTGGACTCATATTCGCTATATTCTTATAGGTACACGCGTTATTTATGTCACACAAATACGCATAATCAATTTAATATTCCGTTCGAATGTATTTTTAGTATTTTATAACGCTAAATTATGAAATTTGGGAACATAAAGTGCTACATATCTGCTATGACTTTAAAGCTATTAAAGTATTAAATAAATGATGAAACGGAAAGTAGGCATCATAAGTTCCATTTGGACCATCTTTTTTCTATATTTCTGATGCAATAATCCAAATATTTACGTATCACTTTTATACTTCCATAAATAATCCTTTTTCTCTATACTCAAGATAATTTTTACATGCTTTTTTTTACCTTAGCCCAGGAATTTCATTCACCTCCCTCTTTGAAATTTACAAATTTGTTTTTGTTCTCTCCTATATTGCTCCTTTTCTTACCTAACTTCCTCTTCGCGTCAAAGTCCTTTCACTCCTTAACCTTTCCTTCTCCCCTTCGCCCCAACCCTCTCTCCCACCAACCCTCTCTACCTTCTCCTACCGCCTCGCTTTTTCCCCTTCAATCTCTAACCTTAACAGTTGCCCTCGCTTTGTTTTTCCAAAGTGCGTGACACGCTATCCGAAGAGCGAGAGAGATGGATGATTTTGAGAATCATCGCTCAATATTAAACGGTTTTCTATATTTTTATAAACCATCAAATGGCATGAGGATGATTTAGTCTTGCTACATAAAAAAACTCCTATGAAATTTATACATAAACATTTTTCCGCTAACATACGTGATGAACTTCACTCGTATGCTTTGATAAAATTTCTCGTGACTCTTTATCCCTCTCTCTTTCATCGATTTCTTCATTGCTGAGAACTTGTGGCTTTACAAACAGCTTTTCGTTCATTTTTGCCATTAGGTACAAGGTGAACGTGAATTATGGAGTGGTTCCGCTGGCACTCTGTCCACACACACACACACATTCACACAAAAATTCTCACTGTGAGGAGAAGTGAAACCCAGTGCCGCCATTAGCGTACTCCTATGAAAATCACCAAAGGGGCGCAATGCTTAAGCTCCCTTCCGAAGGACGAGGTGCTGTCAAGCCACTATAATACTTATTCTGTCTTTTGGTCATTATCTCTGTAACGCTCTGTATCTCAGCCATTTTTAATCCTATCGACCTCAAATTTTGCACATACACTCTTCTTGTGGTCTTCACAACAACAAAATTTTGAGTCCTCTCACAGTAGAAGGTCTTATGCCAGGACTAATTTTTTTCAGACACAGGTGGAAAGCTGAAATACAAATAATAAACTCTACTGCAAATTCAATAATTCAAAACTAAACTAAAGTTTTACTTTCAACTGGAAAGACTAAATACATCTAATAACATTTAATACAGTATTTGGAACTATTTATTAAAAACAATAATTAATCGGGGTTGGGCGCCGTAGGCGAAGCCCCTAGTGTAAGCCTAATGGTTGAAAAAACCGACCTCTACCCGGAACTCAGGTTCGCTACGCAGAAGCCCAGCACTCTTAATTGTTGGGGCTCCATGGGGAATTTCCCGTTGAAGAATTTCAGCTCGCGATTTCAACACCAGCGAAAACCCATCGCAGACATTAGACTTTGCATTTATAGCAAAAGATATGTACACCAGGAGTGAGTTTGGTTCACTGTCAAAGATAATGAACTTTTTGAGAGCCAATCTTGCGAATTTGATGGGCGACTTCCGTTAATAAACGCTATTTCTCGAAACTAAACACATTAAAAAAAAATTATTGAGTAACTTTCAGAATTTTTAAATATTTTATTAATAAAATATTAATTATTTTGATGCAGGCATATGTTTCAAGTTTTGAACTGTATAGTTTTGACATTTCTGATGAAGTTTTTTTAAATTTAAATTTTTTACATTTTTATCTACTTTTTCCGCAATTTTCGCACTATACTCCTTAAAAATATACCTCTTGCATTTACGAAGTCGCTTTCACATATAGCTTGAGCTAATCTTTATCTCACAATACCAACAATGCTATTGACAGAAGTTTGTTTATTTACGTTACCATGATAAAAATAACAAACTCGCATACCCGGTTTTCCTATTTCAAGAAGTCGGCAACAATTGGATATACATGACAACCATAAGTTTTCGACTAAAAAATATCGAAATTTTGCTGTTAAAAGTGTAATTTAGGAGATCTTTGGTCCGTATTTTAAATTCTACGGTAATAAAACAAAACTATTCATTTCTGCGTTCGTGGGTTCAAGTCTGGAACTCGTACTTGGGTATAAATTAAAATTTGTCTACACTCATTCCCGTGTTATTCAAATGGGAAAAATTAGAAGAGAAAATACTTTAAAAAATTAAAAGGGCTTAAAAACCCTACTACACAACCTGTCCCTGCACTGCGATTACAATGATACCTCTCTCTTGCTTCTATGTTTTGTAATTTTCGAGTTATAGGATCACACACATACAAACAGTTTTATCTATAATAATAAAAGAATCTGTCTGTGGCAGTCATAACTCTTCAGAAAATAAATGTAGGAGCTTTAAAATTTGGCAGTAGCTTTAAGTTGATCATGAGAGTTACAGTGCCAAAAAGAATTCAAATCGGCCTACAGAGGCCCGAGGGTCCTCATTGTTGGTCCAAATTTCGGTTTTTTTGAAGATATCACAGCAACAAATTGCTCGATTTTGATGAATTCTCCACCAATATCAGGGTTTTGATGAGACATTTTCAAGCTTAAAATGGATAAAATCGGTCTAGGGAGTCAAGGATCGTAATGTAAGGGCCGATCCAAATTTCACGATTTCAAGGGGTCCTCATGGTCCTCGATCCAAATTTCGGCGATGTCCGTCCGTACGCATATATCAGGGAAGAACTGGCTGAACCGATTTCAACCAAATTTGGTGGGTACTTAGAATCTTCATATTAATACATGACCAAAATGACATATTTCGACTCGATTAACTAAGTAGGGGTGCCACAATTGCAAAGTTAAACTTTTCGGTAATTATGAATATTGAAGGAATTTGCAGAACCGATTTCAACGAAATTTTTTATGAAGTAGGCGTGCAACATAAAAAAACAAAATCAAGATTTTAAAGATAGATATAAAAAGCAGGACTGCCACAATAAAAATAATAAAAAATTCTTTTTACAATATTTGTGTTGAACTGTCCGCATCAATTTAAACCAAATTATAATATTTATTATGAACACATATATTAATAGCATATTTGGACCGGATCAACTAAACGTGTGCCACAAATACAAAGTAAACTTTCAGTAACTATGGATTTGAAAAGAATTGGATCAACGGATGCCAACTAAATTTTATATATGAGATTTTTACAAAATATCTTAATGGAATCCAGATTTTTAAAGCGGAGCTTAACAGCAGGGCTACCACAATTAAAGGTAAAATAATGTTTTATTTACACATATTTCTAGAGAGCTGTCCGCAAAGAAAATTCTAGAACTAGTGAAATAGCATTTGTTTTGTTTAGTGCATTTTTATCGAATTTTAAAGTCGTAATTTACTTCGGACTTGGATAAATTTTTCCGTTTTTTAATTGTTGTCAACGAAATCAATCTTCGTGGCAGCTGCAGTAAACATTATCTGGAGTAAGTATCTAATTAATTTAATTTTCTTTCGTGTACAAGCATCATTTGGAAAGTGAAGGGAAATGAATAATGTGCGACGAAGAAATGAATGTAAATGCGTCTATTTTCTTTGCATAATCGTATACACAGCGTTTGTAAGTGAATAGAAATGGGTAATTTACGAAGAAGGAATAAACGTGAACATAAATATTACATTACTGCTATTCGAGTGAGGTAAGTTTCAAATAATTGTCGATTAAATACAATTTATTCGGAAATTAATTGGTGAATCCGAAATTCGATATCAGTACTGACATTTCTGTTCGTAGCCATTATACTAAGCCATTAATATTTATCTTTTTTGACATGATTTCTTAAATCGTAAATAACGTCTCTGCATCGAATGTATGCACGCATGATGTGTGCATCTTTCCTTTCTTGTTATATTTCCATGTCGACGAGTTTCTTTCTATTCAGTTGCAACTTCTTGAGGCTAAATTGGGTTGGGTTGTGTTGTTCTATGGAAATGAGGGTCGCGTGATCAACCCCCAAAAACAACGCCGAAACGAAAGTATCTTTTTTACGGACGAATGTATGAAATTTTAATTCGAAACGCTTCTAATAAGAATTTGTTTATATATGGTTGACATGGTAATTTAAGAAATAAATGTCCGTTTGTGGGGCTATTTTGAGGTGGGGGATATATTGCCGACTAATGCAACGATCCGTATCTCGCATAGAGGCTGCCTTGGTATTAACCATTTTCAAACGACTCTTAAGTACAGGAAAAATGCTTCTATAAGTTGACTTTTGAGCATTTTGTGTAAATGTACCTGTAGCCCAATGCACGGCAGAGTGTCCCTCTCTGTCCATGCGAGAGACGTTGGCTCCCTTTTCGATGAGCAGTCTCAAAAGAGCCCTGTTGCCGGAAATGACCGCCAGGTGGACGGTGGTGTATCCCTCCTCATCAGAGGCGTCCAATAAAGAGGGACAGGCGGACAGGAGGGCATCCGCGCACGAGGGACTAGCATTCTCCGCACAGTAGTGCAGCGCCGTCTTCAAAGTGCGGTCGCGTTCGGAAGCACAACCAGGCTAATTAAGGGAAGAAAAATAGCCATAATCAAGACAAAAATACGGAAAATCTAAGAAAAAATGTATTGAAATTAAGTGTTTATTTATATTTTCACAGCTATCATAGGTAGATCACCCTGGAAGTACTATAATGAGACTTTTATAATAGTAGAAGATAAGGAAATTTTAGTATGAAGGCATAATAATATGAAAACCATCTAGTATAATAAGAATATATGTATAATCATTAGTAAAATATTTGAATAGGTGTAAATGAAGACAAAATAATACCAAGTATCAATCTAGCGATGTGCTTATTCAATATTCTTTTATTTTCCTTATTTGAGTACTCATTATCTCTGTCCACTAACCATTTTGCTGATTTACGGATCATTCTTATAGATCAGGGGTGGGCAAATCACGACCTGCGGGGCACATTTAGCCCGCGAGGGCATTTTATGTGTTCCACGATGATTTTATGAAAGCGAACCTTAATATAAAATACAGATAATTTCATATTTGTAACTTAAAAACTTTTCCTGTGATGTGATGGGGATAACATATAATTTATTATTAATTTTTAGTAACAGGATCCCTCGCATGATCTCAAATAACTTCCGATTTGAATCCTAACGTGCCTGCCGAAGCATTTTCATATGTCAAGAAGCTGCAACTGTTAATGCTGTCCGCCACGTAAAAAGTTTGTCCACCCCTGTTGTAGATGCACAGTTATCAAACTCTCCTTTTGATCCCGTCTAGAGGGATAACTTAATGCAGCTTGCGTCCTCACCTTTTCTGCCAATATCCACCTCACTTCGTTGTCTCTCCCCTGCTGGCAGGCGTACATGAGTGGAGTGGCACCCTCTGGGAGACCCCTTACCGCCACCGGAGGCGGAAGAGGCGGGGGAGCCTCCGCTTTCCTTCTCCTGCCCCCGTGGGCGCCCGCCTCCTTGGGGGCCGTGGCCGCGGCCATCTCCGCCTAGTGACGGTCCCAGCAACGACCTCTGTCCCTCACCGAGGCCGCCTCGAGATTTACCATGGCCGGATGTCACTGAGTAGGAAGAAAACAATGAAAATATTGTTATTAGACATAGGAAAAGAAGTGTTCCTCTTAAATAATATCGTACGTACATTTGGTAAACACGAATCTGGAGTTGCCATGTGGTTGATTAGTTTTGGAAATAAGTTTCTTTCTAGCCACTAGCTCACTATAAGGATTTTTTGATCGATTCATACTAACTAGCATCAATTATCATCGTACGAGGTACGTTCCAGTTTAATTTGGACTGTACTACTTTTGAATTCTTGCAGCCAATTCAGAATACATTTACTGCATCGTTCAGGAAGCTTTCTTATTCCAGATCCAATGAAATCTTAGGTAATTGTTGTCACCTCCTCTGGACTGCATCTTTAACTTTGTCATCTGACCTTAATTTCTTTTCACCTTAATGCCCTTTCAGAGAAGTGAATGCTACATTGTGACATCAGGCCTATTAGCAGGGTACCAATTCATTCAAATTATTCACAGTCATATTATGTGTATGAGACTTTAATGGACACGATGTCTCCGTTATTATTAACAAATAAATCCCGTAAAAATTAATTCATTTAAGATACTGTACCATGTGGTCCAAAGTGGAACCATGCTCATAGGTTATGTAAACAATATTGGCTGCCCATTAAAAGGTTTAATGTTACAGTATATGATAGAATTTATCTGCTCGTAAGGTAAAATGTAAGACAGGCTTCAATTGCAGATATTTACAGTGCCGTGCATCTCAAAATCGATCAGATTTACTGAGAGAGTTTCAGCTTAGATTCACACATTTCCATGGCCAACTTACTATTTTTAGGGATTGGGGTCAGGAAGACACGTGGAGAGATATTTATTCACTGCGTGAAAGATGATCGCTCGTTCACTGGAAGCACATTCCCGGAAATACCTCGGAAGTAGATTAATCATCCCATCGATATATATACATTACGTCATTCCCTGAAAGGTTTTTTTTACGGGCATTATCAAAATGTATCATGCACGTTGAGAAAACAAGATTGGAAAGGTTTACTTCATGTCAAAGAACACAGAGTTTCCAAATGCGTTCTTTGAGATTTCACAATGTTCTCAATATTTTTCGTTCAGATGAGATTAACGAGAAGCAAGCGAGGTACGTTGTAAAATAGATATAGGTCTTCATGTAAAGTAGTCGTAATTATTGTCGGATTTTAACCAAAATTGGAATCGGTAAATTAATTTCAACAAAACTCCCCATTACCAAATTTCATCACAATATGTCAAGTGGTTCCCGAGTTGAAACAAAGGAACATTGTAAACTACATGTAGGTCTTCATATAAAGTGGTCGTCATTGTTGTCCAATTTTCACCAAAATTGGAATCGAGTGACCGATTTTAACAAATCCCTTTAATAAAAAAACTCATCAAAATAAATCAAGCGGTTCCCGAGTTGAAACAAAGGAATATTGTCAAGTATTTGTAGGCCAAGTAATGTGGTCGTAACTATAGTCCGATTTTAACCAAAATTGGAATCCGCTGACCAATTTTAGCAAAACTCCCCAATACCAAATTTCATCAAAATACGTTAAGCGGTTCTTGAGTTGAAACACAAGAACATTGCAGGTCTTCATGTAAACTGGTCATCATTGTTGTCCGATTTGACCAAAATTGAAGTCGGTCGACCAATTTTAGCAAAACTCCCCAATACCAAATTTCATCATAATACGTCCGGCAGTTTCCGAGTTTTAACATGCGGACCGACGGAACCGACCTCCCCTATAAGCGTTCACTTCGTACAAAGCACGCATAATAATGGGAAATGCTAATTTTTGGTGCATCGGCACCGTAAGACATAATGTTGATCTGATACGTTTGTTGCAACGCAAGGAGATCTCGTATTACCTTTTTACATTTTTAGGCGTTCTTTACAAAACGTTAACAAAGAACTCCGTATGGTCAGGTTATGTCCGTGTCCGCATGATTCATCTGCAAAACCACCGGGCGGATGATGATGAAATTTTAAAATCGTAATTTACCTTCGTGGAAGCTGCAGTAAACAATATCTGGAGTAAGTAACTATTTAATTTAACTAGAGACTGTGACGCTTCGCTTTCACACTAAGTTGCTTTTGATTTTAAAAACGAATTAATTTGATCAGACATTTATTTGACGAAAGATGTAAACTTTTTTCTTTCTCCGTAAATAGAACAGAATATTATATTTATTATTAACCTGTATTAGTATTAAGGATAAGTATAATTTAATTTGTATTTAATTTATTTTTTTAAATTTTCAAAGTGATGTGATAAATAAAAATAAACTATGTGGGCAACACATGACTTTCTCGATATTTATATGGCAAATTACATCTTGTTAGCTCTGGGATCATTGTCAATATTTACTTCCGGTTCACAATTAAGAAAAGAAAAAAGAGCGTTACTAAGAAGTAAATAAGCGTCAATTGTTAACAATAGTTTTCGGTAGATGGCGTGGTGGTGGCAGCTAAAAATATAAGATATCTCTTGAACAATGCATATGGAAAAATGTATCAAACAAAGGTTGTAGAAAATGAAATTTCCTACAACTTTTATTCCAATACATTTTTACATTTATCAAATATTAAAGCAAATATTTCAAAATAACGGATAAGTGACAAGAGTAAACACCCACTTCCGGTTGACCGATTTTTACCAAAAGCTAATCAGATCTTATAACTTTTATTAAAATGTTAAATATAAAATTTTGTGTTGACCTGATTAATAGTTTTTGAGTTAGAGCGCCCACAAAAATCTATCACATACAGACAGAAACACAGGCATCATCGAGAAAATAGTCAAAACGTGTCAGGGGACCCTAAAACAGGTATTTCCGTTGAAATCTCGAATTCGATTTTTTTCATGAAAACAATACTTGCTCTATACTTCGTATATGGAGAAAGTAATAACTGACCTTGCTAAGTTCTTTTAAACTTATTTCTTCGTAAATATTACAGAATAAACTGGCTCAACTTATAGACATAAATCAACATAAATGTAAAAAAAACTAAATGACGTAATATCGTCAAGGGAATCTATTTTAATCTTATACTTTTAAAAATGTTTTTTGCTTGGTTTAAAGAAATTAATTTAATTATTTTTTTAAACGATGCTGCAATAACGAATAAAATGGTTCTTTAATTCAAAGGGGAAAGGTTCACTTATTCTTCAAAAATGTTTGAAATCCATGTAAACAAACAAAATGATGTAATATCGTCAAGGGGCTTGCGAGTTTCACCCAATATTACCACTCGCTCAAATGAGGTGGCCATGGTAACTGACAATTCCCATAGTTTAAAAATCGCGTTTCTTCGTATTAAAAACGGATTTTCCGGGATATTCGGAATGTAATTCAATTTTCACAGTAACCAAAATGAACCTCTTTATTTTTACAACACAACCGTTTAGGTTCGGACTTCGCATCTTGATTCTAACTAATTTTATAATATCCGAAACTGATTCCAATGCTTTTCTTATGAAGTGCGGGGGTGTCGGAAAACCCCCCTTAAAAAGAAAGTATTTAAGGTTTCCGGTTGAATTAAGTACCGTTAAAGAACAAGAAATTTTTGCATCTTGACAAATTATAGATAACGAAAATAGGCCAAACAGCGGTGGAGTTATAAGGTTGCCAATAGGCTATGTTGAGGAGTTACCGTCATCCATTTTCCCCCTTTTTGTTATCTTACCCCTTCCCCGCGCAATTCAAATTTTCCGCCTCAAGATAGCTACAAGTTCTGCCTACCGGCGCACGGAAGGGGTGGATTATCTGGAGGAGGGGGGAGTTGGGGAGGACGAGAGGAGGGAAAAGGTCATTCACGAGGATAGGTAGACAAGTTTTTCGCTTCTTCCCATCGTTTTTCGGACATGACAGAGACCAAAGCACCACCTTACCCGTAAGTGTTCCTTCTTCTTGGTTACCTCCGTACAGTCGCTCCCTTCATTGGGAAAATATTATTAATTCTTAGGAGCCCAGACCCGGGTGCACATGCTTTTGTAACCCCGACGTGATCTTCACTAGAGAACAATCATTAATTTTCGGGGCTTTGTCGCTATCGTTCAGTTACATTTGTTGCTCCTGCCTTTTTGACACGTTTTCTTATTATCTCATCCATTTATTTATCGTTTGTATGATATCTTATTCCAATTTGTCGTCTAATTCGAGGTTGGCATATACGTTATTATGGCGAACACGGAGACAGCGAGTAGGGGCACCGTAACGAGGGATCTATTTGATTCTCGGCTGAAGGTTTTAAGATTTAGGCGAGATATTTTAAGGAGTACGGTTTCTGTTGCATCTTCATTGGCCCATGAGCTGGAGACTTTGGGCGGTGAGATGTTACATCATTCTAAATTTAGAAGTTTTCTTGCGCGTTGTACGGCTCTGACCGAAGTTGTAAAAGATTTTCAGGTGAAACAGCACGCAATTTACGAGTGGTGTCAAGCTTTCGGTCGTTTTGAGGCCTTTGAGGCTGACTCTCAAATCGCTGTCCTTATTGATCAGGAGTATTATCATGTCTTGTCTATTAACGATTGGATAAATCATTGCAAGAATTTGTTGGTCTGAATCAAGTGCCCGTGGCTTCACCATCATTGCCGACTACTTCCAAATGTCGTTCACCCGCAATAGATTTGCCGCGGTTTTCTGGCTCTTTCGCGGACAGGGAATCTTTCAGAGATTCGTTCAGAGCGGTTGTACATAACGGCAAGACATTACGGCTATGGAAAAATTTAGCTATCTAAAGACCTTAGAAATTATAAAAGCTGTACCGTATGGCGAAGCGAATTACGCCACTGCTTGGGCTGAGTTGTGCAAATATTTTGATAATCCAAATTTGTTGGGATTCAGTTATTTAGACAATTTATTAAATTTTACCTCATTCCCAACCGGGTCAATGTCTAATTTGCAAAAATTTGTTACTACCTCTTCCGAAATCCATGCCGCGTTAAAAAATTGAATATACCAGATCTGAGTGAATTCATATTATTCAGGTTGGCCATTCGCGTGCTGGATGTAGAGACATTCTCTCGTTTCGAGGGGTCTCATGAGGATGAACGTTTTCATTTTGTCTTGCAGCTAATGGTATTTATTAAAAGGCACATTAACATTGCAAAGTTCGCAAGGAGCGATGGCTAAAGTCCCGCATCGTATGCCATCGCGTATTTCTAAGCCCCCTGTTAAGGCGGCTATTTCCTTTACGGCATGCAATGCTTCAACCAAGAAGCAGGTGTCCCTTCCTATCGAATGATGCCCTCTATGTGAGGCTAATCACATTTTATTCCCGTGTCTTCAGTATGATAAAATGGATTTGGAGAAACGGTCTGTGTTTGTGCAATCGAAGCGCTTGTGCTTGAATTGTCTGAGACCCGGCCACTGGGCCGATCGCTGCCCTCGGAAAATTCTCCGGTGCCGCATTTGTCAGCGCTACCATCTCACGTCATTGCATTTTCCACAATCCGGTGGCGTTCGACTTGATCAGTCGACGGCATTACCCGCGCGTGTTTTGGTGGGCGACGCAACCGAGAGCGCCTCCATCTCTCCTTCCCCCGCGCCAACGGCCATTCCGACTTCCTATGCGTCATGTATCGAATGCGATGCAACGCAGTTGATCTTGTTAGGGACCGCAGTTGTTTCTATTTTTGACTGAAATGGATATCGCCAATCTCTCCGTATATTAGTGGATTCAGGGTCACAGATTTCGGCAATTTCGGCTGATGCAGTTAAAAAAATAAGATTGCCAACTTCATAGTATCATGCGTCACTTCTAGGACTAGCAAGGACTCCTTTGAAACGCCCTAATGTTTGTGTGAAATGTTCTATTTTTCCTAGGAACGCTTCTTTGTCTCAACTTTTGACTCAAGCGTTGGTTATCCCGCAGATTGTTAGCCAGTTTCCTTCCGTTGGACTTCCCCCTTCCATTAAAAAGAGTCTTTCAGATCTTATGTTATCGGATCCTGATTTTGATTCTCCCGCACCTGTCGATTTTTATTGGGAGCAGATTTGTTTTCCCGTATTTTAAAGGGCGAGCGGAAAACTTTCGCAAATGGGTAGTTTTACGTGCTCAATACTGCTTTTGGGTGGCTCATTATGGGTACTACTGTCTCAACTATTTCTTAGGTGGCACCTTACGGTATTACTACATGTTCCGTTATTGAAGAAAGGTCTCTTGAATTAAATTTAAAAAGTTTCTGGCATTTGGAATAGCCTTTGCTCACTCTAATTCTGAAGACGAACTTTGTGAGAAATAACACCAGAAGACACATTGTTTCGCTGCCGTTCAAGCAGTTTCCGCCATCGCTTGGCAATTCGTATTCGCAAGCGGCGAATAGGTGGTTCAATATGGAACATCGATTGATGCGAAAACCTGAATTGAAGGCCAATTATAATTTGGTTTTACAAGAGTATGAAAGTCTCGGCCATATGTCATCCGTGAATTATCCGGGCATGTATTATATTCCGCGCCATGCAGTTGTGAAAACCGAGCCACAAGGTTCATCTATTCGTGTAGGTTTTGATGCGTCCGCTCGCACTTCATCCGGCAAGTCTCTCAATGATTTATTTATGACAGGACCGAAACTGCAAAAGGATATTCTGGATATTCTATTAACATTTCACTTGCATGCCATTGCATTTACCACCGACATATCCAAAATGTATTGGCGAATTCTGGTTTCTGCCCCTATTTGGGTCCTTCAGCAGTTGGCTTATACTGAAGGTTTACGGTTTTCTCAAGCCAGATAGGCGCTCCTTCGTGATACAATGTGGACGACATAGTCACCGGAGCTTCATCCGTTCCAGAGGCAATCGCGTTGTTAAGGCATTTGGTTGAGTTATTGTCTTCAGGAGGCTTTCCCCTTGGCAAATGGGGATGTAACTCTTTGGAACTGTTCTCTACAGAAGTCGGCATCATATTTTGATCATCCGGAACTTCGCTACTTTAAGGTTTAGGTCTCTTCTGGGAAACGGGAGGTGATACCTTTCCTTATCGTGTTGCCTTTGACCTTTCTGCCAATTCAAAGCGGGGAATATTATCGAATATTGCTAGGATATTTGATCCCATTGGTGGTCTTCCTCCCGTTATATTGTAGTCCAAGGGCCTAATACAATCTCTTTGGAACCTGAAATTGAATTGGGATGAACCGTTGCCCGAGGAAATCAAAACCATGTGGAGTGAATTGGTCACGCAAAGCGAGTCTCTTTCATATGTGCGCATTCCCCATTTTGTTGGATTGGCCGGGTGCTTGGAATATCAGCTGCTCGGTTTCGCCGATGTAAGTGAGCGTGGATATGGTGCTGTCGTTTACTTGCGCGCCGCATCACTCGTTGGTGAAATTCGCGTTGATTTTTTGACGGCGAAAACGAAAGTCGCACCTTTAAAGACTACATAAATTCCACGATTGGAGTTATCGGGAGCACGTTTGCTATCCCAACTTCTCACCCGAGTGCTTAATGCTTTTAAAGACAGAATTCACATCAATCGCACTTCAGCATGGTCAGACTCTCAAATCGTTCTGACTTGGCTAAAGACGTCTCCTCGTCTTTTAAAGGTTTTTATTGCAAACAGAGTTTCTGAAATCACTGAGCATTTTTCATCCACTTCGTGGCATCATATCGCTATAGAACTCAATCCTGCCGACTGCGTTCCCCGCGGTCTTTTACCGCGTGAATTATCGGACGCGCTTTTGAATTGGCACGGGCTGCCATTCATTGCACTGCCATAAACTCAGTAGCCCTCTGGAAATATCGATCTGGCACAATTGGCAGATTTACCGGAGGTAAAATCTTCTCAACTTACGGTCGGTGTCACCCATGTCGGAGAAAACCCTCTCACTTAGCTGGAGAGGTTTTGGTCTTTTGTGCATTTGATTCGTGTCACTGCATATATGTTCAGATTTTTGAAAGCCCTGAAAGGTGTCAGATATTCCCACAACACCCCTTTGTCGAACCGTAAATGGACTCATTCTTTATCCCGGGTAGTTCATCTGACACGACATTTTTATTTTTCCATTGTTTTCGATGCTCTGAAAAATAACAGCAATCTTCCTGCCTCTTTGGATCGGCTGCGTCCCTTTGTGGACACGGATGGATTAATTAGGGTGGGCGGTCTTCTGCATCATCCCTCTCTTTCTCCCGCAGCACGGCATCCCTTATTGTTACCCAAATCCTGCCATTTGTCAAAATTTATCGTTGCTCATTACCATGTATTCACTCTTCATGGCGGCCCGTGGGCAGTTGAAGCTGTCATTTTGAGACCATTCTGGACCATTTCTCTTAGAACAGTCATTCCTTTTCATTTATCAGAATGTGTATTTTCACACGCTTTCGTGGTGAGACAATTTAGTCGACTGTGGCTAATTTACCATCTCATAGGGTCACCTCCTGGCGTCCATTTGCATGTGTTGGAGTTGATTATGCCGGTCCAGTGTTGTACAAGGTCAATAATTGACGAAACTCTACATTATCCAAGGCATATATTTTTCTATTTATTTCTTTGGCCACTAAAGCATTCTATCTATAGTTGTTTTTCACTTTCCACTCCAGCATTTATAGCAGATTTCCAACGCTTTATATCCCGCCGAGGAATCTCATCGGACATTTTCTCTGATTGCGGGACGAATTTTGCTGCGGCAGATCGGCTGTTATCAGAGCTTTACCGTCTTGTGTGTCCCTCCTCCCACAAGGAGGCACTAGCATCCTTTTTACTTTCAGCTGTTATTCATTTGCATTTTAATCCTCCTCCTGCTCCTCATTTTGGAGGATTATGGCAGGCTGGGATCAAATCTGTAAAATACCATATTCGCCGAGTAACCAGGGAGCAGCCAATGAACTTTGAGGAATTTAATACATTGCTTTCAAAAATTGAAGCTATGTTAAATTCACGGCCGTTAACTCCTCTTTCCACTGACCCTTTGGAGGTCGATTGTCTTACCCCCGGTCACCTTTTTATTGGTTAGCCTCTCTCTGCGCCGCCCTGAGTAGACCATGAATGTATATGTACACTTCCGACAAGGTGGAAATTAATCGAACAAATGTCGAAGCACTTTCGGCGACGATGGTCTCAAGAATACTTACATACCCTCCAGTAAGGAGGTAAATGGTTAAAGGGTGGTCCTAATGTTCACATTGGCGAGTTATTTTTAGTTCGTGATCCCTATCTCTCCCCCTCGCATTGGAGAATGTGTCGCGTAGAGAAACGTTTCCATGACTCATCAGGTGTCTTGCGAGTTGTGGAGTTACGCAATACTTAAGGTATCCTAACAAGACCAGTGGTGAAGTTAGTGCCTCTACCCACCACCTCTTAAAGACCATCTTGTTCGCCCCTTTTATTTTTATTATTATTTTCTTTTGTCCTCTTTTTTTGAGCATTCAGTAAGTGTTTTCTTTACTCTGAGGGAATAAGATTTTCCCAATGTTTTTTTTTTAAACTTTGTAATCAGGATAGTTTTATTCCAATCTCCTCTACTACCCAGTCCATGGTCAAACCCATGCCCTTTAGATGTCTCTTAAAAATGAATTTTGTAAAATTCAGGTGGGTGGGATGTTGAGGAGTGACCTTTCTCCTTTTCCCCCCTTTTTGTTATCTCACCTCTTCCCAGCGCAATTGAAATTTGCCTCCTCAAGATAGTTACAAGTTCTGCCTACCGGCGCACGGAAGGGGAGGATTAGGAGAGGGGAGTTAGGGAGGACGAGAGGAGGAAAATGTACCCGACGAGGATGGGGAGACGAGTTTTTCGCTTCTTTCCTTCGTTTTTCGGACGTGACAGAGACCAAAGCCCCACCTTACCCATATGTGTTCCTTCTTCTTGGTTACCCCCGTTACCAACCTACCAAAAAGTTCGCCTACGACGATTATACGTTATGATTGCAGTGATTTGATGCTTTTAATGGAAATTAATGCCGTCATAACGAATTACAGTTGAACTTCCATAACTCGAAACTCAAGGAAAAGTAATAAATATTCGAGTAATCGAAAATTCAATGTATGGAAATATATTTTTAAAATTTGTATTTTTATAGTGGAACCTCTATAATTCGAATCTCAAAGGAAAGAAAACATTATTCGAGTGATAAAATTTGAGTTAATCAGATATATTTTTTCATTTTTATTTAATTGAATTAACATTAAGTTTATTCCCATAAGCATATAATTCTAATTTTCAATATCATGCATATTATGAGAACATCATCACCAATATTTTCTTCTGATAATATGCAAGATTTTACTCAATCCAAAACACTAATTGCATCACGCACTGTGATTGAGGGTATCATAGATAATTGCAATTCTCACGTACTACTGAAAGCACAACCATGACGATTAAATTTGGGTTATCGACTGCAGGAAGGAGCGAATAGGTTTGTTTCTCTCCAGGGCTATAAGGGATCACAATAGGCGTAGCAACCCTGACAGCGGTCACGGTAAAACGTGAAAAGTATTTTAATGTTGTGTTTCGTAGTTATTCGAGAAATTTTAACTCTTTTCAATTGTTAAATATAATGGCGTCATACCTATTCCTCGATATTTTTTATCCAAATACGCGCTGAAGGCATGGATGCCATATTCTTAACAGAAAATATCCTAATTTTTCCATAAATTTTATGCATAGGGTATTGTCTTAATGGTGATCATTATGCGTTCTTTGCAAGGAGTTCACGGAGTGAACGCATTTAGGAGAGGTTGATACCGTCCGTCCGTCCGCATGTTAAAACTCGGCAACAGCTGGACGTATTACGATGAAATTTGGTATTGGGTATTTTTGCTAAAATTTATTGATCGATTTATACTTAGATCAAAATCAAACAAAAAGGATGACCACTTTACATGGAGACCTACAATGTTCCTTTGTTTCAGTTCGGGAACCGCTTGATGTATATTGATGAAATTTGGTATTAGGGAGTTTTGCTAAAATTGGTCAAAAGATTCCAATGTTGGTTAAAATCGGACAACAATTACGACCACTTTACATGAAGACCTACATGTAATTTACAATGTTCCTTTGTTTCAGCTCGGGAACCGCTGGACGTATTTTGATGAAATTTGGTATTGGGGAGTTTTGCTAAAATTAATTGACCTGTTGCAATTTTGGTTAAAATTGGACAAAAATTACGACCAATTTACATGAACATCATGTAATTAACAGTGTTCCATTGTTTCAACACGTGGACCGCTTAACGTGTATTAAGAAAATGTCTAATTGGAATATTTTACAAAATTTGGTCTACCGAATCCAATTGTGGTTAAAATCGGGCATCAAATACGATCACTTTACATGAAGACCTACAAGTAGTTGTGTGTTCCTTTGTTTCAACTCGGGAACCGCCTGATGTACTTGGATGAAATCTGGTATCGAGGTGGTTTGTTAAAATCGGTCGACCGACTTAAAATTTGAATAAATTCGGACAACAATGAGTACCACTATACTTAAAGACCTACATGTACTTTAGAATGTTCCTTTGCTTCAACTAGGGAACCGCTGGTCGTATTTTGATGAAATTTGGTATTGGGTAGTTTTGTTAAAATTAATTGACCGATTCCAGTTATGGTTGAAATCGGACTGTAATTACGACTACTTTACATGAAGAACTACATATATTTTACGACATACCTCGCTTGCTCCTCGTTAAATTCTCATCTGAGCGAAAAATATTGAGAACATTGTCAAATCTCAAAGAACGCATTTGGAAACTCTATGAACTGCGACATGGAGTACCTTTTCCTATTTTGTTCTTATTGCTGCGATCTGATTGTGAGTAACGAAACTTGAAATACGGAAACTTGGACACGAGCCGATTGCCGGAGAATTTGGAAATGACGGATAGTTGCCTTAATTTCACGGAAAATTATAAATATATTGCTATTACTCATGGAATATATTATTTAGTACACAAGCTTCACGTGGCTGAAGGGCTGTTGCCCTAGAGATTGCGTTGGTTTATTTACTAGTTTAGATCTTGGTGTATGGTGATTTTTTTAAGCGCTTGCAGTATGCAAGCACCGACTACTCCTATAATATAAGATTTTACTTCTTGTGCATGCAACAATTGGAACGTGAAGGGATATGTATTGTCGATGGCGAAGAAATGAACGTAAATACATCTTATTTATTTACGTATACACGGCGTTTGTAAGTGAATAGAAATGGATAGCTTACGAAGAAGGAATAAACGTGAACATAAAGATTACATTACTACTATTCGGGTCAGGTAAGTTTTAAATAATTATCTATTGTTTTATTAATTACATTTGATTCCGAAATTAGTCGGTGATAAAAATTCGGTATTTCCATGGCATCAATACTGCCATACCAGTTCATAGATATTATTCAAATCCATTAAGATTATCATTTTGACTTGATAACATAAATCGTAAAGAACGCCTCTGCCTTGCATTTATGCACAAATCATGCATGCATTTTTCATCTCTTGTTACTTTATCATATAATACGTATATGAAAAAGTAAAAACGATCTGTATTATGAAACTATAGTTTTATAGAATCAGTCGATGAGAATATTTGAAATATGAAAGGTTACTTAACGATCCCAATGGGAAAAATATAAATGCTGTAGCTGAATTGTGGTGGAAAAATAGGGAAAATAGAACAATAAAGCATGCGCATGACGTCACCACGTGGATAAACAAGGAGGTGATTGAAATTTTATCTGAATAACAAGAGAAATGTGCGGTGAAAACTGTTGAGTCATATCTAATGCATTACATAGCGCAAAGGAAAAATTTTGGTCTTTAGAAAATGCTGCGATTCTGATCGAATTAAACAATAAGGAAGGTTATAGCTCTTAAAATTTCTACTGATGTTGAAAATAAGGTCACGAGCAAAAGAAGGTAAACTCGTTTCGTATCACGACATACAAACTGCGAACGACGCCTACAAATATTAGGTTACGGAACCTTTCTTACAGGTCAGTACATTTAGTTGCATAAGCTTTAGGATGAAAGAGGCCGGTCTATTTTTTATGCCTCGGTTAATATAGGTCATTAGGTCGCTTTGCATAATATAATTAAATGGTTATAGTAACGTTTCTCATTAAATAAAATTTATTCTAAAACTGCATGCATGGTTAACATTAAAATTTGGAGACAACGGCGAAATTTTCAGTTTAGAACGAATTACTCATAAGCGGCAAGTCAAGAGAAATTATTTTCATATTTAGAACTTGTAAACTATACTTAAACCAGGGCCAGATCAATTGGCAAGCAAAACACTCAATTGCGTGGGGCCCACAGGGCACTGTGTCGAATGAAAATTTTAATTTTTATTGTAGAACTTTGCTTATCGATTGTATTTCTTAGAATTTCGAGTAAATACAGGCGATTTATCAGATTTTATCACCCATTACGAGGGTGTTGCTATAGCAACAACTATTGTTTGACTCAGATTCGGTATATTATAATACGTACACGCGTTATTTTTACCGCACAAATACGCGTGATCAGTTTAATATTCCGTTCGAATGTATTTGTGTATTTTATAATGCTAAATTATGAAATTTGGGAACATAAAGAGCTACATATCCGCAATGACTTTAAAGCTATTAAAGCCCATATAAGTATTAAATCAATGATTAAATGGAAAGTAGGCATCATAAGTTCTGTTTGGATCATCTTGTTTGCTTATAAAACACTCGAATGAACTCCAAGTTGATTACTCATAAAGTTTTGCAAATTAAAAATCATATGTCAAACAGAAACGCATTAATTACAGAAGATTGATATTTTACCCGGATCCTTTTTCTATCCTCTCCTTCTTATTCAATCACTTATTTTCCGAAACGGATAAATTTATGCCACGTCATTGTGCGCGATGGTGTTTATGTTACGTGACCTGCACTCGAGTTCTAGGAATGACGCCCAGCACGAGCGTGTGACCTCCTTTTCACTTCGCCGTCGGATCACAACACGCGATCGGCGAGTGGTACGTGTGTGTGTGTGTGCGCGCACCCCCGTGCTTTTGTAGGCTAATCACTGACGATCGACTCCGGCACTGGTGCATTTGAGAAAAAAGAAGGACGCTATCCACTCGGAATAATGGATCCCCTTTAGGAATGGGAGAGATCGAGGGAGAAGGGAGAGAGGCGATTGGTTAGATCGTAACTCGCTCACGTAACTGACGGCATAAAGTTCGATTCTCACTCTCAAATTGTGTTTTTTTAGAGATAGTAATCACGTTCTAGAAAAGCCAGGGAAACGATCGTGAGATAGTTTGAAATAAGAGACAGGTAATGTCACGGGGTCAGTTGTTGCTCGCCTTAAAACACACTGAGAGTCCTCAAAGTGAATATCTAAACAGAACTTTTAACTTTTCGAACAATTAAATATTTTTTCTGGTGATAAAATTATATAGGGTTAAAAACCATCTCACCAAATATTAATATTTTTATCACGAAAACGACCATTACTCATACAATGGATCATTATTTAAAATACAAACTAAGCCTAAAACTTGTAAACATCTACCAACTTTTATATCTTGAGCGATTGTTAAGCACGAGTTTATATTCGCTACATTAAACCCCAATATAAATATACTTACAACACAGTTGGGATAAATCCGTTATCGCAATAGCCTAGAATAATTAGCTATTGATATTTATAAAGAAAAATTACTCAAATCACATTTTTGGTTGTACAGGAACGCAATTACAAACTGATCATCTCCTCTTCACCTTTTTGGGCGGATTACAGACAAATGTTTACATTGCTTTGAGGCGACATGACCGCTTAATAGCCGCCGTTATTCTTTTGTTTTACTGTAAGGGGGGGGGGGGTGTGGGAAAGGGAAGGACCTCAAAAGAGTTAATAATACGAATAGAAAAGTCTTCCTCGGTCAGGAAATGCTTTGCCTCTACGTGATGGAATTAGAGGAACAAATCGCACTCGTCTAGGTTTTAATGAAAGCCTCGGATGACCTTGGAACTTTTTCTAGAGAGAAGGCCACTCAAGACGTTTTGTAAAGGGATTCTTCAGGTGGTCTTTTGCCTACAGGTTAGAACTGTTTACTGCCACTTGTGGAATGGTTTACTAACGCTAGACACTATAAAAACTATACCTAATACAGGTAAATGTTGAGATGCTGGTATCGATTCACTTTTCAAGATTAGTTCCGAGATCTATGTGAATATAGGCTGTGCACATTTTAAAATTATTTGAGCTCAAATACAGACAAGCAATTCATCCAAAGTTTGAGTAAAATTTTTAGTGTGGATATCGATGTCAACGTCAAACAGAATATACCGTGCATAAAAATTAAAAAAATACACGCTATAGTACAAAAATCTATCTTATCACCAACTTTTATATTAACTTCGATTTTTATATATCTATAATAATATAGCTACTTGTGCCTCACTCACTCACTCACTAACACAAAACTCTAAGGTACTTCTAGAAGGGATATAAATCTGAAATTTGTTATGTTGGTAGGTCGAGTGACAAAACCGACGAGAAAAATCTAAAATCACAAAAAAATTGTGTAAGGGGTCTTTTTAACCCAAATCTTCCATTTCAATACCCCATAAGTAAATCATGGGATTCAGTGAAAGGCTTTCTACAAATGCATTTTTAAATTATTTAAATTGAGATACAAATTCGGTAAAAGAACAGGTTTCTATCTGAATGAACGGAGTTCTTAATTTTTTAATGCAAAATTCAAATACCTACCGAATTAGCATAAATATCAGCTTTTAATCGGAAAAAGTGTGAATTTTTCCTCTTTCCAACAATGACAATCTTTAAATACTATGGCAATAACCTCAATGCTTTTACAAGGATCTGATATTATACGTTTACGATGGCAGAGATTTAATGTTTTTAATGGAAATTAATGTCGTCATAACGAATTTCCATAACTCTAATCTCAACGGAAAGTAAAAATTATTCGAGTATTAGAAAACTAAAATTATGGAAATATATTTTTTAATATTTGTATATATACAGTGGAACTTCAGTAACTCGATCAAAGCAAAGCAATATTTATTAGAGTTATAGATAATTCGAGTTGCGGAATTATTTTTTTCATTTTATTTAATTGAATTAACATCAAGCTTATTCCCATAAGAATATAATTTAACTTATTCTAATTTTCAATATTAGGCATATTATGAAAACGTAATCACCACTATTTTCTTCCGATAATATGTAAGATTTTACTCTATCCAAAACACTAAATGCAACACGCACTTTAATTGAGAGTATCATAGATAATTGCAATTCTCACGTACTACTGAAAGCACAACCATGACGATTAAATTTGGGTTATCGACTGCAGGAAGGAGCGAATAGGTTTGTTTCTCTCCAGGGCTATAAGGGATCACAATAGGCGAAGCAACCCTGACAGCGGTCACGGTAAAACGTGAAAAGTATTTTAATGTTGTGTTTCGTAGTTATTCGAGAAATTTTAACTCTTTTCAATTGTTAAATATAGTGGCGTCATACCTATTTCGCAATTGCTTTTATCCAAATACGTGCTCAAGGCATGGATGATAGCATAATCCAGAAAATATCCTAATTTTTCATGTTTAGGATATTGCTATAATGATGATTGTTCTTATACCTCATGCAGTGCGATCTGAGTCACGAAACTTGAAATACAAAAACTTGAGACACGAGCCGATTGCCAAAGAATTTGTAAATTACGGATAGTTGCCTTAATTTCACTGAAAATTATAAATATACTTACTGCTATTACTCATGAAATTTATTATTTAATACATATAGGATCCACGTGACTGAAGTGCTGTTGCCCTGGAGATAGCGTTGGTTTATTTACGCGTTTAGATATTGGTTTATGGTGATTTTTTTGAAGCGCTTGCAGTTTGGAAGCACCGAATACTCGTGTATATATATGTTTTGGACCCCGTCTTATCTGAAAAAAATCCCAAGGTGCTTGCGGGGTTTGAACTACCTCTCCTCATCATCGCGTAAGGCGAATGATTTAGTCACCTCGGCCACCAGATCCTTGCGTTGGCGCTGCGATAATTGTAGTAATGTATGTTCCCAGCTGATTCACCTCTTGCCTACGCGCAATGGGTATCTAAAAGGTAGTGCAATGAATAGCTAGATAGCAAGGGAGAAGAGAAGCTCGGTACCGGCATTAGCCTAGTCTTAACGAAGAACACCAAGGGGGCCAAAGGCTTAACGTCTCTTCCGAAGGACGGAACGCTGAATTTGCGCGGTCTCCTCAAACCACAAGCAGGGAGCCGGTCGACCTCGGAAAAAATCCTACTTGCGAAGGATTCGTGCCCGCTGCCTTTTCAAGCAGCAGGCGAGTAGCAGCCAGCGTCCTAACCACTACACCACCGGCACCCCCGCGATAAATCTGTTTTTGAATTGGCGTGGGAATATAAACGCGTCCATCATAGCAACGACATTAAACAAACTATAGTCATTGTTTAATGGAAGTTCCTTTATTTTAAGTGGATTTGTATTGATACTAGCATTTCTACGTTTTTTGAAGGGATATTTCGGCTAATATTTGTAAGTTTTTATTTATCGTAGTTATTATTGATAGTAAGTTTTTATTTATCTTAAAAACTTCTTATCTTTATTCATTTAAGATTATATGGATGGTTGATGTGATGTTAGGAAAAGAACAATTTATTATTTTTGTCATTTAAGTTAGGTGACTAAAATATGAAATAGTCAGGTTTTTCTCCTACTAGTATCTAAAGCTGAATTACTCTGAACTAGCAGCATATTTTCGTTGATTTTAAGCAATATGAATGGTTGTCTGTATTTTCATTAATGAAACAAAAGATACTAGTATCAAACTTCTTACTACTTATATACTAAACATTCTTACTGTTCTCTACTTCTGTCTGCCATTCTCACAACTGTAAATGCTTAAAGGTTAAATAGAGACACCCCCACATCAATCAACAGCTGGTAGACACTTTTGAAACTTTTTACGCCCATGAAAGCAGAAACGTTATCATAATTTTTTATAGAGTTTATTCATATTAAAGTATAAACTATATAAAAGATGGTTATAAAAATTCATTTTTATATCTTCACTTGTTTTTAAATTATATCATTAAGCTTTTAAAATTTCTTATCAATTTCTCATGGTTGTAGATGTATTTCTTTAATAAATAAATGAATAATTAACTTTTACTCAATACATAGTATGTACTATGAGTTCCATCAGCAACGACGCCAAAACGAGACTGACCAACCGAACGGCCGACCGTCGGCACGGAATAGGCTCGCAGACCAAATACATACATTGTAGTGAAAGTAGGTTGTCAGATTTTTCCGTTGTAACGTACAGGAATTTCACCGTTTTCAGGAAACGGGAAATCTAAATTCCACAACTTTTCTTGACGATAGAAATGAATATCTGCGAGTTATGCTAAAAGAAGCATAAGTAACTGATAGCTACTCGTATCGATGAGTGTTTTTGATGCTTTAAGCCTTAGAAACCAGTTCTATAATTAATAATATTTATCCATTAAATAAAAATTGTTTAAATGAATGCGATTAGGTTTATATACACCACTCAATTGGCCTCACGTGTTAAGATAAGACTCATTTCCATTATTTCGCTCGGCGACGTGTCAAAAAGCGTCGGATGAGCGACTTAGCTGAGAAATGCGAGTAATTGGTTCTATTTCGCGAACGTCATATGAGCGGATCGTCGTAAAAACGAAACGTCGGAAATCTTATTTATTCAGCCCAATTATCAAGTCCTAAAACCAAATGTTTACGCGGTCTTCGTAAGGTGGCATAAAAACTACCGGTAAATGTAATATTCATCCACCTCAATAAACTCTCTCACTTATTTTTAATCGATTTCTCTGCTTAGTTAGAAGCTACACTACAATCCTGAGACCCATAAATGGAGATGCTAGTACTAATTACTTTACTTCTTGCCAAACATGACAGTCCATGGCTGGTTGCTTGATCAAGAATTCTTATAAACGGTGACATGGCTTAAAAGTGATTTTTGAAATTAGCGAATCCCTCATGCAAATCTTGCTTTTTGCATTGTCAACAAAAGATTAATAACAAAATCAGGTACTAAGAGTTCTTTCAAATTCTTAAATATTACCATAATATCTTTCTTAAGTGAATACGGATGAGTACTATGGGTTTATAACTCATTACCCAAAAGTTTATCTTTACTTAGCTGCTACAATGATGGCTATTCTAATGACTTTAGGGATCTTTTTTCTTTTGCATAAGCAAGCAGACTACAGGATGTTGCATTACGATCCGTCAAAATAAAGTGGTTGAAAAAGAACTTTGTACTATGAAAGGTAATGCAGACAGAGAGGGCAAAATAGAATTGGTAAAAGTTGGTTTCTGGGACTTATCTTATGATAACTATATATTCAGAAATAAGATTTTCAAGAATGATATTGTTAAATATACATTATGTATTATCCAAAGAGAAGGATTAGAGAGGAGACGGGTGGTGTACAAAGCAAAAATTTCAACAAGGCATTTTGCTTGCAGTATCAGCAATTAAAAAGGGAAATGAAACCATGAGGAGAGTAGGAAAGATAAGAAGCATTAACATTTATTTTTGCTTCCTGTTACACGAGAGTTCTCCAGCGTGTACCTAGCAGGGCAGTTTCTAAGAAAGACAGGAAAATGACAAAGACCCTAACATGCATCCTTGACATCTAGCGCCTCCAAAAAATCTTTAATGGCCTCTGGGGGCGGTACCGTCCACGTTGGGAATCTTTGATTTATACGGTCCGAAACTCATCTCCGTATTCATATTTTACGTGAATTTGTATTTGTGACAGCGAGAATATTTTTAGTATATAGTGAAGTGCTCTCCTACGCCTACAAAACGTTGTTTATGTAAATTTTTGACGGTTTTTTCATTGTGACCCACTGATTTTACGCAGTGTTGTTCAACTCCTCACCACATGTGGCACATCGGACAAATATATGTGGCAAATTTATACTTTTCGTAGGTTGTATTTTTTTACCGCTAATAATCTCCAAAAAAGCAAGTTTTTTGATGATGGTAGAACGCAAACGGACTCAACGCTATAAGATCTCTCCAATAGAGGTTTTTTTGACTGATTCACTTGTTTAGCCTCAAATCTATATAATCAATTGCACTTGCTTGAGAGGCATATGACAGGCAGATATTCAATATATAAGACGAGAATTGTAGGGAAAAGCGGCTTCTCGAGCGTAGTTCGGGATCGAGCAAATACGTCCCAGTTTAGTAATCGAAGTGCATTATTTTTTATCATATTCGAGATTGTTAATTTCCTAGAAGACACCGCCGATATCAAAGCCACAAATCAAGGAAATGTGTGAAAAAGAAGGTTCAGTTCCTAGCTGAGATATTATCATAAGAATAATTATGTATACTTATCACATTAGATGGCCCATAAAACATTAATCAATGAAAAATGGTTATTTACAATTAAAATACATCATCTGTATAATTTTAGAGCTAATTAGCCTCTTACATAGAGCTCCTTTGGAGTTAACATCATCATATCAACACCCATTTGTGTACGCGTACGATGCTCCTTCTGGATACTTATCCTTTGGGAAGAGCTTTCCAATGAGTTAAATTATCTACACTATATTACAAGCTCAATATCATCATGTGCGTCTTGTTTCGTTAACACGAGAAAGAAATCTTTGTTTTGTCTGAAAGAAGTGACGCTGCTGGGAATTTAGCAAAATATTCCTAAATTCCGTATGGTTTTAATTACTAAGGAATTACTAAACCATGTCAATAATATATATCGTGAAAAGTACAGAATCCTTTATAAATAAGGTTGAGACACATCAGTACAAGTTGTGCACCGTGCTGGTTACTTGCTGATCAATAAATACCACGGGTAGCGAAGGCTTACCGTATTTTATAATGTGTGGCAAATTATGTTACCTTTTTGTCACAAATTTAGTGATCATCGAAATTAGAAAACGCTGCTCAAGAGAGGGGGTACCGGTGGTGTAGTGGTTAGGACGCAGGCTCCTACTCGTCTGCTGCTCGTAAGGGCAGCGGGCACGAATCCAGTGAAAGTAGGATTTTTTTCAAGGTCGCCTGGCCCATTGTTTGCGCGGTTTGAGGAGACAGTGCAAATTAAGCGTTCTGCACTGTGGAGGGGACGTTAAGCCGTTGGCCCCTTTGGTGCTCTTCCTGAAGAGTAGGCTAATGCCGGCACCAAGTTCCATCATCCCTTGTGAGATTTTTCGGTGTGGAAGGATCTATGGCTATAATAATCCAAGAATTTGATTAGCCAAAAATACACATACACACACGCTGCTCGTGATCATGCCATTAGAAGTTAAACCCTCTTTTTTATTTTTCGTTCTGACGCATAAACCTAAGTAAGAAATACACAACGCAGGTGAAATATTGAGCATTTTATCACAATCCAGTAAAATATACCTCAGATCTCACTAAAAAACTTAAAACGTAAAAGTCGCCGCCGAAAGATGACAATGAATCAGCGCGGTCCAAAAAAGAGAAATGACGAAAAAAAGGATGGTAGAGGTGGGAGGGGGAAACGCACTCTATCTTTCCCCCCTCACGACCGCGCAATTTATCTCTTCGCCAACCCCTTTATTAGCCTTCCTTTCTCTCTCGCCGATCCCAGGAGGGAGATGCAGATGGAAAGGGAGAGGAATAGGGGGAGGGGAATGGAGGGGAGGGAGATGGAGAGGGAGGAAGATGGAGAGGGAGGGAGAGACTTTAACAATACTAATTAGGTAATTTAAATTGTAAATAATTAAAAAGCGAATGATTAAAATTTGTAAAATTTCTTAAGAGAAAATAATAATGTAATAGATTTCTTCTATACAAATGCGTTTTTGTGCGATAACTGAATAACGCAAAAAGGAAACGCATTTATGAATGAGATTAACGTTATGTATTGTGTAAAACCCTTAATTTTCCGACAGAGAATTATCGTTGTCTATCCCGTTATGATAGACGACATTTCATTGTAAAATTACAATTAAAAACCAGAATTAATGATAAAATACTTTTATTTAACCACTGATGGAATTTATCTACGTTTTGTTTCTGCTGTCACGCTAAAATTGTATTTT
The DNA here is from genome assembly GCA_028673005.1 of Tanypteryx hageni. Lineage (NCBI taxonomy): Eukaryota > Metazoa > Arthropoda > Insecta > Odonata > Petaluridae > Tanypteryx > Tanypteryx hageni. The sequence goes on from CM054114.1 coordinate 150,827,240, forward strand.
TATAATAGAGATTTAGTTATTTATCATTACTTCGCAAATAATACTACATGATAATTACAGCCAACTCATTAACAATAATAGTGGAAAATTGAAACTTGTATGCCAACGGTCAAATTTTAACCCATGAGCTGAATATAGGAAGACAATTACGCTAACTCTCTGCCAATGCTGCGGATTATAAAATTGTGATATTGGAACGCAATAGAGACAATTAATCTCTTTCATCCGACAGTGTCGACATTAATCAAAGTAGGTGTTTTTGATGGATTCAACATAAAGAGAAAATCTATTAAGATAATAATCGAATATGTTTCTATTTGTTCAAAGCCCTAAAGTAAAATATTTTAATTTTATTTTCGCGATCACAACCACTGGCGGATACAAAGGGAGGGGAGGGGGGGTAATAGAGTAATAAACTTTCTCTTGAAGGAGATTATCAATCTTCATTAAAATATTATCTCAATTAATTTATTTTATGTTATAAGCATTCTAGAAATATTTTGTAAATATTTATTCAAATGAAACGGTATTATTTTCCATAAATAGGTCAGTCAATATATCTGTTTTCTAATTACCTCCCTAAACTATGTACCTAGAACCACTTCTGATCACAACCCGTGGGTTTTGGAGAAAAGCATAGTTAATAATTATAATGTTTGGAGCCATAAATACCAAGAGATGTGATTCATAATTACGGCCTTTGTTCACTAAGAAATATATTAGCGTCTGTCATGATAACTATAGAAAATGCCATCATATATCGCGCTCTTTTCACTTTCTCCATATACGTACACGACTTAGATATTTCAAAGGAAATACACGTTTTGAGGTCCCCTGAACACGTTTTGACCATTTTCTTGATGATGTCTGTGTTTGTATGTGATATCTATTTATGGGTGCTCGATCTCAAAAACTATTAATTAGGTCAACGCGAAATTTTATATTTAACACCTTTATTAAAGTTACAATAACTGATTAGATTTTAGTAAAAATCGGTCAACCGGAAGTGGGTGTTTACTCTTGTCATTTATCCGTTATTTTGAAATATTTGCTTTAATATTTGATAAATGTAAAAATGTATTGGAATAAAAGTTGTAGAAAATTTGATTTTCTATAACATTTGTTTGAAACATTTTCCCATATAATGCATTGTTTAAGAGATATCCTATATTTTTAGCTGCCACCACCTACCAACGACTATTGTTAACAATTGACGCTTAGTTACGTCTTAGTAACGCTCCTTTTTCTTTTCTTAATTGTTGGAGATTTGTGGTTATATCCAATATCAGAAGTCTATGGTTTGAGTTTATTTCTGTTCTTTGTAAAGTCTAAAGTTTTCTCGCGGTTTCTTAAAATATTTATTATTATGTAACCTATTCGGAATTTTTAGAAATATCACAGATATGGAGAAAGTCATGTGGTGGCTACATTAGATTTTTTGCAAATTGGTATTTATTTGTTTAGTCATGGTCACAGTTATAAAAAATTCCAATGCCTTTAAAAACATTTTGCCGACATTGCTCTTTATATAGAGTCAAATTTAAAAATAATTTCCATCTTCCAAATAAATTACGCTGTCACTTCGTCTGGATGAGGGCGACCCAGGGGCCGGCCTCTACTACTTCTCCTACAGTTGACCTCAAAACAAGGGATTTTTGAGATCGCAATCCATCTTCAACCCACGGAACACCCAGTCCAAGGATAATCTTCTCTACTCGTTCGAAAATAGGTCGAAATATTTTCTTGCAAGAAATAATCCTCTTTAGGATATACAAAGACACTAAAAGTTTAGATATGATAGTTAAAATATATTGCACTCGTGTTTATCAAATGGGGAAACTGAATGCTACTGAAACCGAAAGCGTGATCTTCTAAGAAGAGATAAGTAGTGTTAGGTAGTCTAGACAAAATTGGAGTCGTTTATGACATTTTTGCATGCGTTATGTGTGTTCTTATATAAAAAATATTTTAATAGAGTAATTTTTAAAAAATAATAGCAATTTGGAAACTCATAATGTAATACAGGTTCATGTAGACACGTATATTTTGTTTGTTATTAAGCTTTCCTAAGAAATTATATATATATATATATATATATATATATATATATATAATATATTATCATGAATTTGAGGTGGGAAATCTTCCTTTTGTTGATATTTTTTTTACGAAATTTACATTACCGAGTAATTTTCACTGACCACGAATACTAATTTGTCTATTATTTGCACTTAGTCAAAAAAATTATGCACGCATAATAAATTCCCCATCTCTCCAGTTCTTATTAGTATCGCTTATTGCTAAAATTACCATTGAGGACTGGTACTGCTCCCCTGAAATATACGTGTTCATCTCAACCGCTTTACTGTTTTGTTAGTTACCTACGTTATTTGCTAAGCGAGTTTAACTTTTACTAGTATTCATCGTTGGCATAAAACGATTGAATATTATTTCTCTCAATGCTATGATAGAAATAACCTGAATGAATGCAAAAAATTGCACATGAAATTATAATATGTACTAATATTCTTATGTCACATATAAAAGCATTTGACCTTTATCATCTTTAGCTCCATCATCAAAATAAATTGTTCTTTTTACTTGATTCTCTTTTGCCAAAACACAACTCTGCTTAATTAATTATATTTCTTGTAAAAATATTATATATGAGGTATTGCTCGCATATTTTCGCTCAGTAGTGCGGATCATTGCGCGATTTATTAATACAGAAATCAAAATGATTCCATAAATCTACCTTCTAATATTAGATATTTAGCCTCAAATCCTGCCGTGGGAATGAGCATTTGCGCTTGTAATTGTTACTGTTAAAGAACTCATAAACGGTAATAAGTGTTTTTCTCGAGCAAGTGATGGAAATGAATAAATAATAGAAAATTTTTATTAACATATTTGAACTTATTTCAGAACCGTAACTATAGCAATCGTATAGAAGAAGATTGCTCTTGTCTCAAACAAAACATTGTAACGTATCCTGTTACTATGTAAGTGCACCAACGGAACATTCCGATGCATTTTGAACATTTCGGTCAACAACATCAAAAATCTAAATCACTAGACATGACTATTTTTTAATGCGCCGTGATATGATGTTCACTTAAACAATCCAAAAGGATCTTGGAACACGATCCGCCGCATGATATGACGGACTCTAAAATCAGGCGAGACCTATGACACTAGGGTCAAGCCCTATTTTAGGGTACACCCTGAATAAATGGTGATTCACATTTATCTGTGGGCCCAGGGATGCATTGGTATCACGCAATCCCTCACCCACCCCTCCCACTCATCTTTACTTCGACCATTTCTCTCTCCACTCTTTTCCCCATCTCCCGCCCTCCACCATTTTCCCTTCCAATATCTTGTCCATTTTCATTTTACTTCCCCTTCTTTAACCCTTTGATCCAATTTCTTCCTCCCCTCACCACACCCTATTCCTCACTTTCCACCCCTATTACCCCTCTCCTTCTTTCCCACCGCTGTTCCATATCCAACCGATACTTTATCAAGCGAAAGGCCGACGTCTTCGACGCCGACTCATCCTGAATAAATGATAAATGATCGGTTCGTTGAACCATTTGTGAGTTGAGAGAGAGAGAGGGAGAGAGAGAGGGAGAGAGAGAGAGGGAGAGAGAGAGGGAGAGAGAGAGAGAGGGAGAGAGAGAGAGAGAGGGAGAGAGAGAGAGAGGGAGAGAGAGAGGGGGGATAGAGAGAGGGATAAAGAGAGAGATAGAGAGAGATAGAAAGAGAAATAAAGGGAGATAGATAGAGAGAGAGAGGAGCGGAAATATGTTTCGCTTTAGGAAAAAATGAGCCTCGTCCAAGACTGCACATGACATAGTTGGCTGATTGCTTCTGGAAATTATTGAGTGGGAAAGCATACCGGGAAAACATAGCTGACAATGAAAACTCGACCTTCACGCTTTCTTAGAATTTATTCCGATAAAAAATCCGGTCGAATATGTCATTATGAAAATGGAATGTTTTCAGTCGCATATTTCTTTGAAATAGTTTGCTGCTAACACTTGCATGTAAGCTTTTATTTGCGTAATATTTATTGGTGTTATAATTGTGCATAAATTGTACGTTGTTTAGATAATAAATTGAAAAGGGCTCTAATGTAACCCAGTCAATACTTTAAAATGAATAACTTGTATGAAAAGCACATGCTAAATTCCGTTTGTGATTATCGCTACTCCGTAAACATACAGCGGAGCGAAATAATGCCGTCGGTCGAAGAGATAAGCTCATTGTAGCACAAGGATAGTTATATCATCAGTTTCGTAAATGAAGTTCAGCAGAAATTTCTAGAATACCATCTCCTAATCTGTTATTATGGCCTCATGAAAACACCTATTTATGAAAATGGAATTTCTCATATCATAATATCCAAAGTATTGCTTTATTCTCGATTCTTTCGTACGGAAAGTTAGTATATTATCAATTGGAAAAATAAATACATTATCCTACAATCTTTCGTCAAATATTTGATCATAATTAATTTCTTTGAATCTACATGTTTCCATGTCTGGTCGAAAGTTACACATAAAATACACATCTGTTCAGTAAACCTTGCTAAGTTTTAATAGGGTACCTTGATGTTGGAGATACATTTGAGAGAAAGACAGGAGTTTTTGTTTCCTGTAAAAGATATGAGAGTTTCTAAAATACCGCAGGAAGATCTCAGGACTCGGCATTATTCATGGGAATGGATATATTTTATCTTCCGTTCACAGTGGGCTAATATATGATATTACCAAATAGTGGTGGGAATTGGCAACAATATTTACATAAAATTAAATTTTCAGACAAAATCACTATTGGAATAAAACCTATTCTTAAAAGGGAGAATTGATCTAAGGGTATCAGTTTAGGAGAACGTGGAGGATACTTAACTCTCCATATTTGTCCTACCCATCATTCGGGTATATTAGCATTAAAATACCCTCTCGCCGTTGTGATAATGCGGTGGTACTCGATCTTATTGGAAATAAAATTGTCCCTCGATATACAGGATGTTCCTTTCAAACCTCCTACATTTTAATCCATCACTGAGGAAAAACTGTAAAAGCTAAATGAATAAAATTGATGGCATATGAAAGAGAAACTTAAAGAATATTTTACTTTGACCTTGATGTTGCCTCTTTGGTCGTTCCATAGTGTTACTGTCGCTATAAGTAAAATGCGACTCCTCAGCAGTGAGCGCAGTTTGTTGTGTGGCGTTATGGCAGAAAGACAATGGCAACTCCTCAGCAGCGAGTGCAGGTTGTTGAGAGGTACGCATAAACAACGTTGTTCAATACGGTGCAACGAAACTATCGGCGAGTGTATGAATGTGATGCACCTGAGACGAAAACCATCAAGGTCAGATAGTTGACTGCTAGTCATACCATGTCACCATATATCTCAATCGCTCTCAGCTCAGTAGGCGTCTGACATATTCTTATCAGTTTCTATGCAACGCACATAGAGATGTTTTTTGGAATACTCATCATGGATTAACGAATGGAACTACTACTTTTTGTTTCGCGGAAGTGTTTGAGTGGCATAAATGAATTTCAGAGAGGTATGAATGAATCGATGAGGAACACGATGTTGAACTATGCCCCAACCTGCTGTCCGTCTATATGTTACTCATTTATCCCATTATTTCCTCGTGCTTACTGCTCATAAATTATTAGTTTAAAAAAACGAGAAATTTTAGCCACAAAACAATGTAGAATAGTGATTATTTGCCGAGTAACATCTCAAAAGTCAGAATAAGTCAAAACAGTTGCAATGTCGCACGATGACAGACCCATTAGCGGGAATGATGGCCATGAGAAATTGGTATGTTTCAATGGGAATTGAATCGGAACAATTAATAATTTTATTCATTTTTCCATTATTTTATTTTGATTAATTAATGATTAAATTTGGAAAATAGTTAACTGATTAATCAATATCAACCCATGCCCTACTTTGCCGATCTTCCTTAAGCTTGAAGTAGTCGACGAATTCGCTCGTAAGCTCAGAATGATGTCTTCAGATTCAGTTCCAGCTTCATTGGTTTCAACAATTCCGGTGAGAGAACCGACATACAGACAACACACTGAGGTTTTGACTTGTCCCTTTCAAGGATACTAGTGTATTCAAACTTAACAAGATGGAAAAGTGTACTCCATAAATGGAATACACAGAGATTTCAAAGGCGTTCTTAATGGGAAATGCATATGGAACGGTATCGAAAGATTAGTTGATTCTCGAATTTTTAACCCTGAAACTATTGTCTCGGGGACTATCTTGTAGTAAATGTTGATCTCTATCCAAATAAATTTTTAAATCTATACCTTGCAGATCATATAAGAGAATGGGAGAGAAATATATGGATTTTTAATTGCTGTTTGATGAGAGAACCGTCTTTGCGATCGATGTAAACAAAGTATGTAATATTTTGCTCGGGATTTTCTCGAATTTTTATCTCCGAAACTATAACTCTTAATTATGTGGCTTCGCAAACTTTCTTGTAGTAAATGTTGTTCTCTATCCGAATCATTTTTTACTTTCTCTATACGTAGTATAGGGGAAAGTATTGTTTTCATGAAAAAAATCGATTTCGAGATTTCAACGGAAATTAACGTTTTTTGCTCCCCTGAACACGTTTTAAGCATTTTTTCGATGATGTCTGTGTGTGTGTGTATGTGATAGCTCTTTGTGGGTGCTCTAACTCAAAAACTATTAATCACGTTAACGCAAAATTTTATATTTAACATTTTTATAAAAGTCACAAGAACTAATTAGTTTTTGGTAAAAATCGGTCAGCCGGAAGTGGGTGTTTACTCTTGTCACTTATCCGTTATTTTGAAATATTTGCTTTAATATTTGATAAATGTAAAAATGTATTAGAATAAAAGTTGTAGAAGATTTGATTTTCTATAACCTTCATTTGAAACATATTCCCACATAATGCAATGTTTAAGAGATATCTTATATTTTTTGCTGCCACCACCACGCTACCTACCGACGACTATTGTTAAAAATTGGCGCTTAGATACGTCTTAGTAATGCTACTTTTTATTTTATTAATTGTTTGGGCTTTGTGGCTATATCCAATATCAGAAGGCTATGGTTTGAGTTTATTTCTGTTCTTTGCAAAGTAAAATTGGCTCGCAGTTTTTAAAATATTTATTATTATGTAACCGTCAGTCATTGAACGTCCAAAATGGGACAACCATGGACTTATCACTTGTATAAATATGTCATGACAAGTTTAAATGATATAATACGAAAAATGTATAGATTTATAAGCTTGAATTGCAAAAAGTTCAATAAAGTGATAACGAATATAGTTGCAAAGAACGAAATATAAATTTAATTTATTATAAACGTCTATAAATTTTAATAAGGATCACCCATACTTAATTCAATCAAAACCCATCAAGCGGTCGTGAAAGACTGAAGGACAGACGAGACGTCCGCTACTATCGCTTCGCTGGTAAAGAACGTCTACAAATGTAAGAATTATACAAATAATTTTTGATGAAATGCATCTTAGTTGCAGGGGCAACCATAACCGGGGACTACGGTTCATTGCACTGGTTCGCTAATAGTACGCTACACCACTGTTTTGTCAAACAACTTTTGTAGTTCCAAAACTATTGTTACTTTCTGAAACATTCAATTATGTAAATTTTATATTTGTTGTTTTCATTTTGGTGCATATAAAATTTGGTTTCATCAATGTTTTTTTATATTTTATTTTAAGTTAGGACTTAATTCACACACACCCGACATTTTCGACGGGCAATTAGGCAAGTATTTTATATGAAAAAAGAAACTAGTTCACTGCTTTCGTTCGCCACGCAATACGGTGTGAATGCCCCAAAAACACGTCATAGATTAAGCGTTTCTAGAAGAAGAACCACAAAATTACAGCCTTCTCTCACGCTCGTCCTCTGCCGCAGCAGCCCCTTGCCCCGCCCCTACCTTCTCAACGCGGCACACTTCATAAGAAATAGGGTGACGGAGGGTCGGGAGGTTGAAAGAGAGAATGAGAGTTCGAGTTCGTGGCAGATGGATGGGAGGAGGTTATCATTGCGGAGGCCTCTCGCGGTTAGCATGTTTGGAGCCCATGCGGCGACGGGAAATTCGCTCGTTCTCACGGGAATGAGGGGAAAGGGGCAGCTGACCTTCGCGGGGCCCTTATCTCTCCATCTCTCCAAGAAGGGGTTTCATTCGATATGCAAATTTCGCTCTCCCCGACGACGGCGACGCCTAGGTTTCGATCGCCGGCCGACAGAGGGAAGGAGCGTCGGTCGCGCGTCGAGTTTTATTGAGATGGAGAAAGCGCTTCATACACAAATTTTCTATTTCTTTTTCTCGTGATATATCAACCGAACTCATTACGAATCGGCAAATGAGCTCCCTCCGCCGTTCTTTGGGACAATTTTTAAAATGTTCCCAAGTTTAATTCCACTCGCTGATAAAAAAGAAGGGTTTGCGGAAAGATGGTTCAGAAACGCCGTGGAAATTTAGATTTAGTATTTTTCTTAATAGGAAGTTACTTTTCCTCCTAAACTTATGAAACTGACCAGCTATTCATTCATTACTTCTTAGATACACATTGCGCGTAGGCAAGAGGGAATCAGCAGTTCGTTAAAGAAAATTTAGGTTTAGCCCATCAGTTTATAGCTATTGTATTTTAAATTACTTCAGTGTCTGAAGTGTCTAGAACAGTGCATTACAGCCTAATGAATTTTTCGGGAAATCGAGAAAATGTATTATGGGTATAAGAATCCTACCCATTATTACATATACGCCTTTCTTTTTATTATTTTATTTTAATGTGAGTTGAGAAGATAAAATTTGCCGTAATAGAGTAACAGATAAGAAAATTTCCAGCTAAAGAGAAAAAGTTGTATGAAGATAATCTTTGATAAAAGGTGTACCATGAAGGTAAAATTTATATTCTTTTATTTTAACTAAAATATAAAAAATACGCTTTTGGACACGCGTGGCCATATTGAAACGGTAAAAGAGAGGAAGGATGAGTCCGGTCGATTTGTAATTGCATTCGAGTTTTCGGTCGACAAATCCCACCTCACCAAAACGTTGTGTTCGGTTCAGCTAATTTTCAGAGGAGCGAACAACGCTGCCGAGGCAATATCAAAGCGACCCAACAATTCGAACGTTTCTCGACACCATCGCTTCGCTACCGAACTATTATTAGCTATGAAATCCCATCAAAACCATTATCGGTTGTTTTCTCGTCTGCCTTTTCAGGTTAATAGAATATCTATATGATTAAATGATATGATTAACCAAATGCATAGCAATTCGAAATTCAATATAAATTCTATTCAGTTATTGTCTTCCGTATTGCAATTGTCAGTTAAGAGGTTTTTAGGCTGCCCGCCTGTTTATATCTCTCGAATATCCCTTATCTGTGCATAGTTAAACCATCTTTGCAATAGATTTCTTACTTAATTAGCGTAACTTCCTGTCAAAAATGACAATTAATCCACAGGCAAACATTGATAAAGAAACCATATACTCTTCTCATTTGTTTAATATCAAAATCTTATTTTTCTACGAAAACAAATCAAAAGGGAACTTATGATGAGGAATATCTTCATATTTTTGGTTTACATACAGCGATAGTGCGGGAAGTAGTGATAATAATTAAATTATTAATGAATTTACTAGGTAATTATTGAACGCGTCTTGTGGCTGTAAACAATTTCAAGAATAAGCCTTAAAAGTTTGAAAAATTAAATATGCATTTATCTTAGGTAGCTTTAATAGCCATAACCAGTCTTCTATGCTCGGGAATCGAACCAGCGTCTTTCAATTGCCGGTCGGATATTTTACTACAGAACTATAGTATCAGATAATTTTCTCCTTTCTGAACGCGGATACTTCCGTGGTAGAATATCCGCCCGGCAATTGGAAGACCCGGTTTCGAGTTCCGTTCGAAGTAGACTTTTTTCTCGTTTAAAAAATATTTTCAACATAACAGCTTACGCCGGTCTGCATTGGATATTCAGATAGATTTATTCCATCAAGCCATAACCAAGTTATGAAAACCATATGTGTATTTCGGTTACAATACAGTCGTCTTTAATGGAGATTCTCCAAGCAAAACATGGTAAATTTTGTTTACATCGATCGCTTAGACGGTTCTCTCGGCAGACAACAATTAAATAACGCATTTTTCTCTCCCAAGCTCGTATATGACGGAATGGGACAGTTCGGCGCGACCGATTCGGCGAATGACGATTCGGCGCCGGGAGGATTCGACGACGGGACAATTTGGCCCTGGGACGATTCGGCGCCTGAAGGGAAAAGCAACAACTTTTAGTTGGGTTGAGTGGTTGGGAGTTGGATTCGTTCTATTTCCTGCTCCCGGGCTGAGTTGAATGGTTGGGGTTTGGATTCTTTCTATTTCCTCCCGCCGGATTGAGCCCTTCACTGATGTGGATATAAATATATCTAAATGTTAACTTACGATCACGTGAAATGACTGATTTTACGAAAGAAAGCCTGAGTAGTTAAATTCTGTTAATGTTTTGTTGTATTGCATGTTAAATCGCTCGACATTATTCTTTAAGCGCAAAATTTATTGACCTTTTCCAGGAGGCAACAAAGTTAAATTTCTCAATTGTTGTACTCAAAATGAGATAGCCACGTATACATTAATGCAAGGTAAATCCACACCGCAGCGCGCCGTAGAGGAAGAATAGCAACCGCCAAGATAAAGGGTACAAATGGATTAAAAATAGTCTATGAATACTTTAAAAGTGAATCAAATGATTTTTAAAGAATATCAGAACATTGTTATCTTTTATCATTGTAACATTGAATGATTTATCGCAACATAAATCGATACATCTCCTTACATTTTTTCGGTAACCAAGATGTTTATTGTTTACGTTTTGCCTAATATTATTGACATAATCCAGATAATTTTATTGCTGCTTTAAAGGCTTCGGTGTATATTTCCATGTGAATATTAAGTAAGACGTTAATGTGTAATGGTTAAACTTTACAATACAATAGATAAAATATTAAATTTTAATGTAAACATTGCTTGCGTAATTAAGGAATGGGGAACGTTTGGCAAAGTTAGTAACTTTGCCAATTATGCTTATTAGATTATAATAACACTTTTTATGTCATGCCATCACACTTTTTGTCGCCAAATTCGATTTCAAAGTCCGGGATCTCATTTTGTTTCGTAGATTTAACTTTAAAGTATTTACGTAACAACTTAGACCAACAAAATCAGCCTTTGCATGGGATAACGTATGGTTAAGCTAAATTTGAATATATCTTCAAACATGTATCCAACGGTTTCAATTTCTGCACAAGTTTTTAACGTTTTTGATATTCATGACCACATAATATGATGCAGTTTCTTCCACTGCAAATCAATTCGAGTGAAATAAGTATATTTTAAAAATTATTCCATCGATTGTTTGTGATTATTTGATAAAAAATACAGTCGCCAAATTTGTCGATGAAGGATGAGGGACAAATTTATTTATTTGGGCAAAATATGGGAAGACAATAAATATTGCATACCATTAAGCACTACAATAAAAATAATCTGGTTTCATTACTTGGTTTTATTTTATAATCTTACTCAATATTTTTTGTCTTGACTTAAAGACCCGAGCAACGCCGGGTAATTTCAACTAGTAATTAATATAGCTTGTTTTAATTTTCTATTTGTCTATAGTAGTTTCATCACAGATTACCAAACTTCCACAGGATAGCAGATAAAATGTTCAGTTAGTTAAGGGTTTAATTTATTTTAACCTTCGTATATAAAAATTGAAGCGGTTCAGATTCTCAGATACGTTTTAGCTTGTGAATTGAAGATTAAAAATGCCAAGAAATTTTAGTTGTTGCGTTCATGGGCCTACTCGATTATCGCATTACCCATCGGTTTAAATGGAGCGGTCTTATCTGAGAATCTGCGAGTCCTTTTATTAAGAATTCTTACGTGACCTTCTTTCTATTTTTGCTTTTCAAGGTTGAAAGTCAAAGATACTTGGATTCAAATTAATCGCCAGAATCCTGCAAATGAACTTTCATTCGATCTACAGGAGGCATCATTTCTTAAGATTAATTTGTGGTTTCGGGCTATGAAAGATTGTCTGCATTGATTATTATTACAGGTGAAAAATTTGCATCTGAGGTTAAAATTATAATGCATAAGTTTATCATTCAGGAATTCAAATTCAATAAGTTTAATATCCACCTCGGCATATAATTATATGAATTGGTTTAAAAGCATCTATATAAATAATAAGCCGGGTTACTGTTTCCCTCGAAAGATATCGTAAATGAGAGAAAGAGTTGTAATAACTAAAACAAACAAACCTTACAAACCTAGCTCAATACATTTAGCGTACTTATTTAATTGATATATTTAATTATTTGATAAAATGGAAGTGATTACAACATTTATAATGGACAAAATTTCATTAGAATTTGAGTATTTAAATTAATCCTACAAAAATAATGAAAAATGAATTAAATCAACGCGTTTCACAAAATGTTGTGCTTAAAGAAAATTTGGTACTACTGGGTTATCCCGGAACCCTATAATATTTTAATTGCACCCTAATATTCGAATCCAACCCCCAACCGCTTTAACCCAACCCGGAAGGAGGAAAATGGAACAAATCCAACCCCAAATCACTTAACCAAACCCAGAGGGAGGAGGAAAATGGAACTAATCCAACTCCCAACTACTTAATCCAATCCGGAAAAGAAGGAAAATGGAACAAATCCAACCCCCAACCACTTAACCAACACGCGAGGAGGAGGAAAATGGAACGAATCAAACCCACAACCACTTAACCCAACCCAGGAAGACGAGAAAAATGGAACAAATGCAACACGCAACCATTTAACCCAACTAGAGGCCTGTATACCCGCAGTTTACCCGACCCGACCCGCGGGTACCCGCAGCTAAAGTTGCAGGCGGGTCGCAGCTAAAGTTGCAGGTCGGGTCGCAGCTAAAGTTGCAGGTCGGGTCGCAGCTAAAGTTGCAGGTCGGGTCGCAGCTAAAGTTGCAGGTCGGGTCGCAGCTAAAGTTGCAGGTCGGGTCGCAGCTAAAGTTGCAGGTCGGGTCGGGTGCTTCCATGTGGGTACGGGTCAGGTTCGGACCCAAAAGGCACCGGTGCGTGTAAAGAGCGGGTACGAAAACTAGTTTTAATTCCAATTCAATTTACCTCGCCAATGTAGGCACAGTAACTTTTTACATGCCTTTTACTGCTAGTAAAACCCACCCTTGCGTCAGAAGTATCATTATATAGGGAGATAAAAATTTGCAGTTTATGCAGGTCGGCAGATCGCAGACTTTCTGTATCATTTGTCAAGAGAAGTGTCTGACAAAAAACGATTCCTTTATATATAAATAGGTACAAAGTTGCAATTGACAAACGATTGTCGATTACGTTTAGTAGAAGAGAATGTGGGGAGAGGGGGAGGGGGTGAGAAAGAGTGAAGAGGGGAATTATGTAGTACAATATAATTATGACTGATTGGTCTCTCCCTTTTAACCAGTTGGTTTTGTTCATTCATGCAAGTAACATCTATCTTTGTGAATTCGCTTTTGAAGAGATGTGGTTACATAGGTTATAAGAGTGCCTATCAGCATTCTTTATATGTTATTTAATGTTAAATATATAGTATTCTTTGTCAAATAATCGCGTGTGAGTTGTATTATTTTATACTTAGTTTGTGAGAAAAAGGAACGACGGTTATTTTATAAAATTACATTGGTGAGTTATATGTGATATTGGCTTTTGTGACAATATCAATCTACCACATTCTTAAAAGGAACCAATACCAGCTGATTGAACGGTATGTAAAATTGTCAGTTATAAGTTAATGCATCTTTCAATTATAAATCTTAATTTTAATCGAAATATTACTTTTATCTGCCCTTCAGATATGAACAATGAATACTGATCAGATAAGAAGGAAGCTTTTGAGCTTATATTACACTCTAAGAAGAAAAGAAAATACCAAATAATAAATTTGTGAAACGTTCTGTAAAATTTTAGATGAAAAGTCTAACTGATTTCAAAGAAAATCGCTTGCAGTAGTTGTAAAAATGTTTACCATTTTGATAATAGGAAGCTTGGAACATCCAATTTTCTTGTGCCGAAAAAATGCGATTTACCAAAATTATCAGCTGAAAAGAAAAAAAAGGTTGTAGATGGCTGTGTCGAACTTGTAGTTAGAGATTTGAGATACTGTCAGGAGATGGGTTTAAAAATTTATTAGAAATTATAATGAAAATGAGTGCAAATCAAAAATGTTATTTTGACATGGAAGATGTGCTACCACATCCAACAACTATTTCGAGAAAGATCGAGAAGAGCTAATTCAAGAAATAAAATCCTACATAGGTACTATAGGGGGTGAGATCATGTTGGACTTGTGGACAGATAATTATAAAAATGTCAGTTATTTAGGAATCACATTATACTATGTAAAGAATGCCATGTTATGCAATCGTGTTCTGTGCACTAAACATCTTGATCCTGACGTAAAGAAAACTGGGGAGTATATAAAGAATGAATTGTTGCTAATTTTAAAACAATACGGTGTCTATTGTAACTTGAAGAATTTTACTTTTGTCAGTGACCGTAGAGCTGCTTTGAAATTTTTCAATAAAATCAATTGTGCGGCACACTTACTAAATAATGTTGTAGATATTTCCATTTCTTCTAATGAAACATCATTTGCTTTAATTCAAAGTGTAGAAAAATTGTGAAATACATTAAAAAATGAGGATTACAAGGTGTGCTGAAATCTACTTTGAAAAGAGACATCAAGACACGTTGGAATTCAATTCTTCGTATGATCTCTTCAGTACTTCAAAATTGGGAGGTTATATACAATATTTTAATTGAAAAAAATATGACTGATATGAGTTGTGAGGTTGAAAAGAAAGATTTATTAGATTTAGCAGAATACCTCAATCCATTCCAGAATGCATTGATTGAATTGGAAGTAGAAAAATATCCAACAATATTTTGCTTTACTTGTGTCATTTGAAAATAAACGATAATTTAAAAATACTCGTAGGTTAAACAGAATTTAACATCATGAAACTTTTAAAAACTTCAGATAAAATTTATTATTTAGAAAATGTGGAAATTCAACACATTCATAAAATTTCTGTTTTTCTTCACCCCCTTCTAAAGTGTGAAAATGTTAAAAACTGAAGAAAAGTATGAAATCTATGAGAAAGTTAAAGTATTGATAGCATTAAAAAGGAGAAGGGATATGAAAGCGAATCCGTGACACAATTTCATTATAATTTATACAAAATAAATGACTGACAGAAATAATATTTTTATTTTTTCACAATTTCTTGCTATGGATTTTTTTATCTCAAGGACCAGACAGTTAAAAAATATGGGTCGGGTCGGACAAGTAGACCTTCTGTGCGGGTGCGAGCCTGCGGGTATGGATAAATAATATCATACTCGTGCAAGGCTCTAACCTCAACCCAGGATGAGGAGGAAAATGGAACGAATCCAACCCCCAACTACATAACTCAACCCGGGAAGGGAGGAAAATAGAACGAATCCAACCCCCAGCAACTTAATTGGATTCGGATACTAGACTACAATGAAAATATTATAGCAGTTTTAATAGGGGTCCGGGATAACCCACTAGTACCGAAAATTTAGTGCATTTAAAAAGTGAAATATAAATATTAAAAATGTTGCTTAAACTTTAAATATGCCATTTTCGTTCCCGTCATACAGACTAGATAATCTTTTAACATATCATAAAATCCCTTACAGATCTAACCAAGCACTACACTACACTACAACTGACAATACACGCATAATACAACAATCTTCAAGTTTTTACAGGATCACACTGCAAAACATTGTAACGTGAACGGCTATCATTTCATCGGAATATCAGAATTAAAACAAAAATTCCCATTGTTCATGCATCACTATCAACAAATCGCAAGGATAAACTTTTGAGGAATATTTTTCCTGAACTAGTTTTGGCTTACGATCAAGTCTATGTAGCGTTTTCAAAATTTACATCCCAAGATAATGCCAAAGTTAAAATAATTGAAGGTAAACAGCGACATGGCAATGACTATTCCAAACGTGGTTGGCCACGTTGCATTTTACTTGAGGATACTTTGAAGAATGCAGTGCACACTGGAAAGGTAACAACACCGAAGGAGTTGGGGCATGGGATTGAATTACCTTGTACTGCTATATAATTAGTAAAATGTGTCATAGTCAACAATACATTATGTTATGTTATTTTCTACAATCTTTATTTGAAACATTTCCACATATAATGCAGTGTTAAAGACATATATTAAAAACTATATTTTTAGCTTCCACCACCACACCACCTGGAGTCGAATCATCTTCAACAAGAGTGCTGGATGCCACACGCGGTCGAAGAACTTCGAGATTTCGAAGGCATTCGAGATTTCGACGAAAGCCCCTGCGACCGCGTGGTTCCTTTTGAAGGCCTTAATGATAAAGTGGGTCACACTAGCCAGGTGCTGGGTAGTGGAGTGCCCCTCTCGGAAGCCGAACTGCTCATTCCGGAGAATGTATTGCAGCGGCATCTGGATCAAACACTCAAAGATCTTGACGAATTCTGCCAGGAGAGAGATTAGCCGGATGTCTCTGGGACAAACCTCTGTCCAGGCAGACGGGGAATATGGAATTCCGACACACCCGTTATATACGGTGGTTAAGAATTTTGCTGCAGTGACGGCAGTCTGTCGCAGGACGACATTGGGGATGTCCTTATCTCCCGGAGCCGTACTCAACCCAAGGTGGCGAGTCACTGCATCGATGTCGCTCACTGAAAATTGAGAGAGCTCAGCATCCGGCAATGGACCGCGATCAAGCGTCCCCAACATCCTAGCGATGTCCTCCTCTACCGCATCCGACTAGGCTGTAGCCGAGTTGGGGCGAAATACCTCCTCCACGTATTCCGTTATTAGCCCGGCTTTCTCCTTCGGAGACTTCGCTACGGAGTTCCCCTAAACTATCCGAGGATCACGCGGCTGGGAACCACAGTCTCCTAGAGGTCTTCCAGATGGACTGGTCCTACAGGGAAAGCGTGGACAGATGCAACTCCCACGCATTTGAGCGCACGTCTCTCAATATGTCCCGGACTGTCCAGTTGAGGCAGTCCAACTGGATCCTGAGATCCAGCGTTCGGTTGCGCTGCCACTGCCGTCAAACACTCTTACATCGGGTGATGGTATACCTAACGACACTGGGCAGAGCGATACGTATACCCCCGGTCACGGCCATTTTTGATATCGCGGCGGTAGAAATGAGGAGATCCACCATGCAGTCTGCCTCCTTCCTCGTCCTAGGCGGCGTTGGAACAACCGCCAGCCTTTCTGCGATGAATTCAATGAAGTGCTGCCAGTCGGCACGAGCAAGATCCAGAGGCGGCGAAGGTTAAAGTCGCACCGGCAAGTTCCCCAGTAGTAGCAGGGTCGGATTGTGTCCGGAAGACAAATCGCAGATAGAATGCATGCTTAAAGATGCTCGGACGTTGTTAGTGACAGAAACGTCTAGGACATCTGTGGACGGAAGAAACGTGTGCACCGTCTGTACCAGCACCGTGAGCCCCTCTTCGTACGCCAAGTCTCTTAGCTCCGTACCCCTCGGATTGGCGACTCTTGAATGCCAACTGGCATGCTTAGCATCCAGGTTGCCGTTGACAATTGAGGGACAGACTTCCCCGACGAGATCCATGACCTTGTCGGGATTCCACGTCCTCCCCGGCCGATAGTACGCCGAGGAGAGACTGATCCATCCGGTACATGCCCGGATATCGCCGGATACGGCCTCCATCGACCTGCAAGATAGAACTAAGCAAAGGCGATGCTCAACAGATTTATGGATTAGAAGAGCTGAGCCACCGCGACCCTAGTCTGTGACTGGCTGGCCGGCCCTGTTGGAACGATAAATCGCCCATTCAGACATCTTCCAGTAGTCCGACGGGTGCAGGTGGGCCTCATTAACAGCGGCGACGATGGCGTTCTTCTCCTATAGGAACGCCCGGAGTTACTCCGCTTTCCCCTTGACGCCTCGGGCGTTCCATTGAAACAGGACGCTATATCCCCTAGTCCCCATTTTGGGTTGATGGGATGCGCTCCTTGATCAACTCCTCCAAGAGAGAGAGAGGAGAAATTGGCCTGACGTAGAGGAGATGTATTTTCTCAACGCCCCACAAATCATCGCCACTGTGCGCCAGAAGTCGGGGTCCTCCTCGGACCGGGCGGCTTCCGGCGCAGTGCTCTACGGCTTTCTAGTCTTGACTGACTCAGTGGGGCCCTTGGAACGGGTCACTTCATCGGTCCCTACGGACCTGACGACCACACTTTCAGCAGATTCGGGCTTGACCTTGGGAGACAAATTCGTAGCGGGGCCCTTGTTGGAGGCCTCACTCAACACGGCGACGACCTCGACACACTTCACCTGCTGCCCTTCGCCTCTCTTTCTCAGAGAACTGGCGGAGGACCTCTGGAGAACTGACTCCTCCCGACGGGAACAGGAGCCTGCCGAGGAGGCTCATTGACAGCGGTGGGCGATTCCGCAGTGGGAAGCTGCTTAGTCGGTTCGGTACTGGGCGTACTGGGCGACTGAACTGGTTCTTTAGCGCTGGCCGACGGAGTCGGCTTACTTGGGCCCCCAACCACTGCGGAGAAGGGACGGGATGCGTCTTCATTTTAAGGAGGGCCGGTGCTGAGATCAGCGCCGCCTTCTGCACCTTCTTCTATACCGACTTTTACTGTCCCTCATCGTATCGCAGCAGCGCCTCGAGGAACAAGGAGCATTCTCGTTGTTGTTCTGTACTCAATGATGGGGCACGCGAAATTATACCCAAATGAGAAGTTCGCCAAAACGATCAATCTGACATTTCCGAGAAGAAAACAAAATTCCACTCCTTGCTGGCGAGTCGATTATTCGAAATCCGAGAATTTATATAAACCTTAGCAATTAATATTCATTCACCATATGTAGGTCAAAATTCCAAAAGATTTTGTGCAAATTTCCGAGCTAAACCAATAATCAATGCTGAACCGTCTATAAATATATCATTTAGAGTGAAAGAATTGAATTGATCAAGTCTATATCCATTTACTTTAGGCTGACCTATTTTATTAACCCAGCTTTCAAACCGTGACACACTAAATCAGTTGAGTATCTCTTCTCCAGGCGGGAAAATGATCCAAATATAGAGTTGAAGAGGAACGATCTTATCTCGAAAAGGGCATGAATGAACTCATTTTATGTTGGAAAAACCGTGTCAAAAATAGTGCTCTTGAAAGGAATAAAGGATAAAAATATGTAGAAAATGAAGGAAAACCTTAAGAGACCGTAATAAGACGGAATTATTTATCCATGTATTATAATGTTTCTTTTTAAAACCTCAAGGAAATATTATCAAAATTAAAATTTCTCGTTTCCATGCGTATATAAAAAGATTATTTCCTGTATATCTTTTATAGCATTAATTGTCTAATTTTAGTCGATGCATTATCACCCACTTATCGTTTGTGTTCAATGCTAAAATTATTATGCGTTCCTTGCACAAAATGAACGCATATAGGGGATGTCGTTTACGTCTGTCCATCCGCATTTTAAAACTCTGAAATCGCTGGACGTATTATGATGAAATTTGGTATTCGGGAGTTTGGCTAAAATTTATCGACCGATTTTAATTTTAGTCAAACTCGGACAACAATGATGACCACTTTACATGAAGACCTACAATGTTCCTTTGTTTCAACTCGGGAACCGCTTAATGTATTTTGATGAAAATTGTTTCGTGGAGTTTTGCTAAAATTGGGCGGCCGATTCCAATTTTGGTTAAAATCGGACAACATTTATGACCACTTTACATGACCTACAAATAGTTGACAATGTTTCTTAGTTTCAACTCTGAAACCGCTTGATGTATTTTGATGAAATTTGGTATTGGGAGTTTTGCTAAAATCGGTCTACCTATACCAATTTTGGTTAAAATCGGACAAAAATGACGACCACTTTACACGAAGACCTACATGTAGTTTACAATGTTCCTTTGTTTCTAATCGAGAACCGCTGGACGTATTTTGATGAAATTTGGTATTAGAAAATTTTGCTAAAATTAGTCGAGCGATTCCAATTTTGGTTATATCGGACAATAATTACCATTAATTTACATGATGACCTACATGTAGTTTACCATGTTTCTCTGTTTCAACTCGGAAACCGCTTTGCGTATTTTAATAAAATTTCGTATTGGGAAGTTATACTAAAATCGGTAGACCGATTCCAATTCTGGTTAAAATTGAGCATCAATTACGACTACTTTACATGAAGACTTACAAGTAGTTGACAATGTTCCTTTGTTTTAGTTCGGGAACCGCTGCATGTATTTTGATGTAATTTGGTATTGGAGAGTTTTGCTAAAATTGGTCGACCGATTCCAATTTTGTTTAAAATCGGACCGAAATTACTACCACTTTACATGAAGACCTATATATATTTTACAATGTTCCTTTGTTTCAAATCGGGAACCGCTTGACATATTGTGATGAAATTTGGTATTGGGTAGTTGTGTTAAAATTAATTGACCGATTCCAATTTTCGTTAAAATCGGACAATAATTACTACTTTACATAAAGACCTACATGTATTTTACAACGTACCTCGCTTGCTTCTCGTTAAATTCTCATCTGACCGAAAAGTATTGAGAACATTGTGAAATCTCAAAGAACGCATTTGGAAACTCTGTGTACTCCGTCGTGGAGTACAGCTTTCCAATCTTGTTCATTTTGTTTTCGCACATCAATGCATTTTAATCGGCTTCAATACTGCTTCAGATAATAATGTCGTTTAAAATTTTTCTCTTTAAATAAAGGCGAATATTTTCTTAAATATGACAATATTTTTAAAGTTAACTTGAGCGCCTTTGTTTTTAATAGAAATGGTAACGACGAGTTATGCCGCGAAACTTGAAATCCATCAGGACTTGAGTGTTATATTTATAACAGTGAAATAAAAGAGGTAAGGAGGAATGAGAGGAGGGAGAGCGGGAAACGGGGTGAAGGAAAAATCGACCCCATCCACAGAAGAGCCGCATAAGAAACCTAATCCGCCCTTAATAATACCTGAGATGAGAGCCATAGGTCGCTAACGACTACACCGAAATGCATGCGCTGACCGACGAAGGTGGTGTTGCAAGAAAATGGACGGGGAATAAAAGATCTCGGAGGTTTATGGCCGCTCCGAAGAGCAATGAGGTTTTAAGAGGGAGAGAGGACAAGGGGAGGTGAAGGGAAGGAGGTGAATTGGTTGCACGCCCACTCCTTTTCTTCTTTTTATCAGACGCTTGAAGCGGCGGCCTCTCGACCCAAGGCCACGTCACGGCTGGAGGTGCTTTCTTGCAGAGCGAGACTTCTTTCGTGCACCAAGGTTGCACCTCTTTCTTTCTCCAGAGATGGCGCTAATGCCAGGAAGAGGAGGGAGAAGGGAATAAAGGGAGGAGGATGGGGAGGTCGCGGCGGGGGCGAGAGCTTGGCAAATCGGCCTGTGCGTGACCGCCGGTAAGGGTCAGACTTCCGGAGCACCGCGTAATATTGCCCAGACAGAAGAAAGAAAAGGGCGGAGAAGGAGGGAGACGTCGGTCAGGTAGGTACCCGCGCATGCGCAGAATATTTAGTTCCCTGTTGTTATCTTAAATCGAGACCTAGTTTTGTTTGGAACGAGTGGCGTTAGCAATGAGACGAATGGATTCTGATCCCCATTACGCAGAACTCCGTAAGTCAATGATGCAATACAAGCATTTTCCTGACAATCAGGAAACTCAAAATGAAATAATAATAATCCCCTTCGCCATAGATAAATATATTTATAGGTTTCCATTTAACAATTTATTTCGGTCTCATCGATTTCATTCTTAAACTTTTATCAAGCATGTTATTTTTGACAGAAGAAACGAAAACACTCTAAACGACCTCATTCCGGCCATACAGTCGTCATTTTACTATTTGTCTATTCATCGAGGTCAGGGGTCTCAAACACGTAGCTTACGGGCTTCATGCGAATCGCGAAGTGAGATCTTTTATATTATGACACAGTCCCAGCTCAAATGCTGTGTTTCTTAGAAGCATCATAGAAGGAGGGAGAGGAGGAGAGATAATGTTCTTTTTTAGGGCGAGATTGAGGAAATCTATTTATCCAGAGAGGGGGAGATGGTGGGAGAATGGGAGGGAGGAGGATACGAGAGAGGAAGACAGAAAACGATGAAGAATGGGAAGTGCCTTAAATTGAATACTTAATCCACGCATATCCGTCATATTTGACGGGCAATTACGCTAGTTATTTTAATAAAAGCCTAGATGTTGGGATTTTTGTATAACTCTGACGTGACCAATGGCACATTTAAACGCGTTTTTAACAAACTATCCTATTAGGTGGATTGTTGAAATTTTGCAAGAATGTTTGATTCAGCTATAAACATTAAATAACGAAGGAAATACGAAAAAAGACACGGGTTCGACTCCAGGGGAGTGATTTCCGTTTTCCGTAAGATAACAGGTAAAAAGAGACTTTTAAAGTGCAGGCTTTTATTCTTTTGGAAATTTAAATTATAGAAAATTGACGTACGATATTCAAATTTAAACTATGTTTTAGGAAGATTAATGAAGTTTTTATTCTGCACATCTTTTTCCGCCTAATCTTCGAAATCTCTCATAGTAAATATTTTAATCACATATTTTTGGAGAATATCGGATTTTAAACTGGATGTTGCCTTGCCGACCACGTCTTTGTTAAACTTCGAGAATCAATTGTTGTCTCAACCCGCATACGTGTAATATATACGAGTGCATAGATTCCCTTAATTATCAGGATTTTTTGCAAAATTACCTAATCCTAATGGGGCTGGGATTTAGTTTGTATTCTTTCGTTTATCTAAACAACTATATAGATGTAGAGTAAGAGAGAGGGTGATATGTGGAGGGAGAAAGGAAGGAAGAGCTATAGAATGGAAGGTATAAAGAGAGTAAGGGAGGTATAGAATTAGAAAAGGACGCGAGGAAAGAGATAAGAGGGAGACGGAGAAAAAGAGGTAGAACTATGGATTGGGACAGGAGGGAATGAGAGAGGGTGGAGGTGGGAGAAAAGAGAGGCAGAGAGAGAGAGAGAGAGAGGAAGGTAGGGAGACTGAGGGAGGGAGAGTGGACGGCGAGAAAGAAGGAGAGAGGAACGGCGAGAGGGAGGGAGGGAATATTATTATTTGTCCGTCATATGGCGGGTAATACACTACATACTAAATAAACGTCAAAATTTGCGATGTAAAATATTGTCTGCCATTTTATTCTCGTGGAATGTTGTTGTTGGTCGATGAGATTTGTTCATATAATTTAAAGCTTGCTTTTTAGTAAAATTTTTATTGAAAAGGTAAATATTATTGAATTCAAATAAAATGTGTATAAATATTTTATCGTAAAATTTGTCAGTTTATATGAACTTTTAAAAAAATTAACGCTTTTTCGTCTTTTGCGGATAATGTGGATTTAATGCTCACAATCGTTTTACAAACCAATGGAGATAGTTTGTTTCTATTAACCGAGAAAATCTACCGCGTTCAGAACAGTTCAACGGAGGATTTAGGTAAGATAGTAAGCAAGAAAGCTTTCAAATTATTTCGAGGGTCGCGACATCAGTGCAATAAAATATGAGGGTCGTGGTTGAAAAAAGGTTGCGCACCGCTGAGGTAGAAGATAGTATTTTGAATTAAATTACTTTACTTACATAAAAGGTATCATCTAGTATTGTAACAATACTTCGTTACTTATATTGCCTTCGTTCGTATCGTCATATAAAATTTTCATTTAACAAATCCGATTTTTCCAAGTGGACGATCATGATGAATGCAAGAATTGCGAACAAAACTCTTACAATTAGTCATTAGAATTGAACGTTCGTATCCATGGCCACGGCGGCAAGCACTTCGTGACATTGACAAAAATTTTCGTGTTTATGCTGCCTTCTCCGTTGATTAGAAAAATATTTGCGGAAATATAAAGAAATATGTCTTCTTCTTTAAGAGCTTCACTTATCCACGAAAGAAAACACGTCGGAAAAAATGAAGATATGTTTTGACATCGCTCTGCCATATTTATTAACAAGAGAGGCGATAGTTCGCGTTCGGAGAATCTCCTCTGACTGATTTTTCTATGGTGAACCAAAAAATCCTCCAAATATTTTGGCGTTTAAATGTCATGAATTAAGCAATGGAACGGCAGCTATGGGAGAAGTTGAAGTGAAGAATTAGGGTCAAGATATTGTAGCGACGGACTCGGCGTTGCCTTCGATTTGTTAATCCATGCCAATGTTTCGCTCGCAAACGCTGGTAGTAACTGGATAAACAAATTTGTAGACGTTTTAAGGAAAACATCCGACATTGTGCTCAATCAAATGTACGGACACGTAAAATATTTCACAAGTAAAAACTAAATATTACTCTTAACAAGTTGCAGGGACTGCGGCATTTCATAATGGCTGCAAAATTACTGGTAACATATTCCGTTTATTTAAAATGACGTGTAAGTCCTGCACCTGTCATTTATCTCCGATTTATCAGTCTCAATATCCTACTTTTGATGATTAGGTTTAGTTTTCCACGGCATTTTGTTATTTAAACCAGCGTATTATTCCTTCAGTTGTCACCTATATCCCGTTTAACAGTCTCAAAATTCTATTCTTTATGATTAGGATAGTTTTCTGCAGTATTTTATGAATAATTAAACTTAAGTTTTTTTTATGAACATTTCAGTTGCGCAACGTAGGTTGGCATCCACAAATATTTGACGCTTAAGTAGGAGAGATCGCATAGGTTGCAGGGCTCCAAATCGTTTTAAAACGGTCTGAAGGACCAAGCGTATGCCGTCTTCGTGAGTGTGCCTCACTTTACCAGCAATAAAAGCAGTGCTAATTAATACTATTAACAAAATGCCTTAGGTCAGAGAAAACATCCATATCAATAGTAGTTACTATAAATAGTTTCTTACATACTAGGAATAAACTAATTTAAGAGGAAAAAGGGTATAAACTAAACGCCCCTCTAGTATTGAGTAGAACAGCAGATAGTAACGCATGGTTATTTAAATGAGATGCGTGATATTTATTTAAGAAACAGGTGTGATGTAAAATTTTAAGCTAATTAGTTTAATTATCTAATACTATAAAATAAAAGAAAAAAAGATAAGTAAATAACATTAAAATTTAAAAAATATGAAAATATATATGATATGGTTGTTAGCGTTGTGAGTCGCGGTCAAGGGAAAAAGGGGGAGTGGTCAACAAACAGCCCTTTTCATAACAATATTTACAGTTTATGACCAGGTAAGAACAGATGAGGAGTGAAGACGTGATAGAGTTGAGGCCCTTTTCTGGGCCATAAAACAAATGCAACCCAAATCGTAATTTTACATAAAAAGATCGAGAGTCTAGTAGTTGGCATTGTAGGAGATATGGTGAAAATATAAATAAAATTAGTTAGAAAGTTTGAAAAGTTCGGTTAATAAGAAGATACGGCGCTCTGGGCTGGTTTTTAGAAATCGAAAAGTTGGAAGAATAGAATTAAACCACACGATGTCTTTGTTAAGATTAGACTATTAGTGAGTGAGTGAGGTGGCAGCATATAGGATTGGTAATGATTAAAATGCTGGTTTGGCAAGGGTTGCGGAAAGGATGGAAACGAAGAAGAATCTGGAGGATTGGCCGGTGGGGTTGCATTAAGAGAAGTTGAACGAGACAGATGGTTGCGTACGTAGGTGCGTTTAGCTTCGCGGTAAACTGAGCAGCCACGGCAATTAGCCGTGTGATCTCCTCCGCAGTTAGCGCATTTGCGAGGAAGCGGAGATTCGGGGGTGGAGGGACACATTGAACTGTCGTGGGAGTCGCCGCAGTAGGCACATTTGGGTAGAAGATTGCAATGATTTCGGGTGTAGCCCAGTTGCTGGCATCAGCGACATTGGGGAGAAGACAAGGGATGCCTGTATACTGAAATGCGCGCTGAAATACCACACACTCCAGGAAAGTTTTCAAAGTCGCGTCATCGCCATCGCCATTGAAAAGCCCGGGGTTCCTCCCCGGTGTGGGTAAGCCGATCCGGTCGTAGACCACTTCGGCATGATTTTGCTGAAGCCTTTGATTATCCGTATTGCCTCTTACATGGTAAAAGCGTCGTCTCCTACGGGTCAATTCCCATCATCTTAATCTTATGTTAGTAATCATTAAAACAGATTTGTTATGATACCTTAAATAATGAATCTATTTTCCGATCAAGGATTCTAGAGGTTGAGTAGAATTTTAATTAAATGCACTTTGTAGGAAATGCTTATATTTAATAATAAAAATTTTTCCGACCTTCTTCTCATTTATTGTCACTCCGCGTTCATACAAATTTGTTTTTTTTTGCAAATTCGGTTTTCAATAGGCAAATGCTGGAAAATTATTACTCAAAACCACCTTAAATGTTCCGAAAACTAATCGTTTCCTTTCGGCACTAATTGCTTGAAAATATAAAATGATGACTAGAAGAATTATTCGTAGAACTCAAGTATTTGTATACTTGAGTCAATTATGGCAAGACTTTGGGGTCTTAACGTGGTAGAAGATTTCCAATTGTTCGAGTAGGTTGTCTTTCCAGTTTTTATTTTCAAAATGTAATATGGTTGGACAAAAATTGGCAGAATGCTTGTGTTCGATGAGGTGTTTTGCAAAATGGGATTTTTGAGAGTTGTAAATACGGCAATATTGGTGTTCTTT
Source organism: Tanypteryx hageni (assembly GCA_028673005.1). Lineage (NCBI taxonomy): Eukaryota > Metazoa > Arthropoda > Insecta > Odonata > Petaluridae > Tanypteryx > Tanypteryx hageni. Next base: position 150,854,107 of record CM054114.1, read on the forward strand.
GCCACGGGTTTTAAAATTCCTTCCTGTTTATCCATTGTAAAATTTGTCGCAATCATTGCAACTAAGTTTATAAATGCCACTTTTATTGAGATTTTCAATGTTATCTTTGCCATTAGAAAGAAAATGGCCTAAACTGGACGTTCCATAGAAAGCGGGTCTTAATTTGTTTTTAGGGAAAAGATTCGCGATTTTGAGGAACAGAGGCCCTGTATAAAGAAGGTGAAACCAACGAGGTTTGGTTTCGGACTCCGGAGAAGGGGAAAAATTTTATTGAGGGACAATTTCTTTTGTTTTCGGAAAAGGATTGTGTCTGTTAAGAAAGAGAGAGAGAGAGACACTGGCGGTGAAAGTCTTCGTAATATGGGAGGAAATGGTTTGGGCAACTGAATATTTAACTGCTCTGTTTTCACGGGAGAAGGCAATTTCACAGTCCACTGCTATGTTTTTGAAGTATTTGGAGGAGGGAGAGAGGCTGGGAATATAATTCAGTCATAAATCCAGGAAATCTATTTCCTTAATAGACAATTTTTTTCCAAAAACAAAGAAATTGGCCCTCAGTACAATTTTTCCCCTTCTCCGGATACCCAAACCAAACCCCGTTTGTTTCGTCTTCTTTATAAAATCTTTCTAAATCGCGAATATTCTCCCAAAAAACAAACAAAGACCCGCTTTCTATGGAATCTCTAGTTTAGGCCATTTGCTTTCTAATGGCAAAGATAAAATCGGAAATAAAAAAAAGCGGCATTTATAAACTTAGTTGCAATTATTACGACAAATTTTACATAGGACAAACAGGAAGAAATTTTAAGACCCGTTACAAAGGACACCAATATTGCTATATTTCCAACTCCCAAAAATCCCATTTCGCAAAACATCTCATAGAACACAAGCATTCTGCCAATTTTTGCCCAACCATATTACATTTTGAAAATAAAAACTGGAGACTCAACCTACTTGAACAATTGGAAATCCTCTACCACGTGAAGACCCATCCTAACGACGACATTAACGGACATTTCTTCCTAACCCATTCCCCGCTGCTTACCTCGGTTTTTCCCTTGCTAAACAATCGCCTTAACCTTCCTCTTCCTTCTCCCCCCACACACTCCCAAACTACCGCTTAAGAGCCCCCTTCCTTTTCTCCCTCCCCTATGTTTTCTCCATACCTCCCCCTCCCACCCCTTCCTTCGCCCATTTATCTATATATACGTTGTAGTGTTCTTATTCTTGACTTGATGATGACTATGTGTTAGTCAAAACCGGTCGTCCGTTGTGTATTATTAAAGTGGATTCTTTACAATGTACTAAATTAATGTTTTCCTGAAGATGGAGTTCCACCACGTCAAGGCTACATCCATTTATTTTAGTCGATTAATTATCCCAAAGCCAAGCGGCGTGACAGGCGAAGTTCGTTCAGTGAGACTGGAAATGTCAAAGACACTTTTGGTACTTAATATTTTTTGCGATGCAATGTAGTCACAGGCACGTGAAGCAATGGCCTGATAACGTTCATTTAATCCGCAAAATTTTAAATTTAAAAGGTTGAATTATTGAATTAGTTTATGCAAAACTGGCGAAGTATCTATCACTTGATAATTATAATAAGCACCAGCGGGGATGTGATAAAAATGTTCAGTTTTCAGAAACATTAATTGTGCCGAAATATTAGCTAATAAATTTCTAATCATATCAAATCAAATTGCAAATTTTATTACAGTAATTATATTTTACATTCAAAACATTCACAGCTAATTTTAATTTAATAAAAAGAATTATCCATCTCTCCTACGCTTTGACATCAATTAAAAAAACTGTTACTCAAATAAAATTGGAAAACCAGAAGCGCATCTTGGTCCATAATTTTCGTACGTTATCTTTTCCTTTAATGTTCTATTATCGTCCTAGGAAAAACAATCCTCTATATCCCTTTGTTCCACAGTCGATCTCGCGAATCTTATCCTCTCTTTCCTGCCTTCCGAGATACGTCGGGCTTCTGATAAGTCCTACCACCTCATTCGCTAGTTCCTCTGACATTAATTTTACCAGTAGTTTAAATCTAGCCTACAGCCTACGTTCCTTTAACGATGTGCATTTCAGATTTTCTATTAATTATGTTACGCTTGGTTTTCTATCGTAATTCCTCTTTACAAATCTAGCTGTCCTGCGCTGAACCTTTTCTATCTCATTAGTGAGTATCTTTTCGTAGGGATCCCACACAGCTGAAGCATATTTGAGCTGCAGTCGAACCAAGAATAAATAACAAAATTATTTCACTTTTCGGAGTTATTTCGAAATATTCTCCATATAAAGGCCAGCTTTTTGTTAGCGGCACCTATCGATCGGCGAATGTGGGTGTCCCATGAGAGATCACGATGGATCGTGACTCCAAGATATTTAATCTAGTCTGAAACTGGAATTTCTACTCCGTCCAACGAGTAATTAACATTCAACGAGATACTCTTGGTTCTCCAGAAATTGATGACGCAGCTATTCTTTTGGTTGATCTCTAACTGCGATTCCTTACACCATGCAGAAATAGCTTCTAGATCATTTTGGAGATGCTGATGGTCTTCCGGATTGCTTATTTCTCTATAAATGACGGTGTCGTCCGCGAAAAGCCTAATTTTACTTCTGACTACTGAGCTGATATCGTTTTTATAAATAAGAAATAATAACGGACCAACTACACTACCCTAAGGAACGCCAGAGACCACCTCCGCTAAGTTCGAAAATTTCCCATCTATAACAACCTTCTGCTTCCTATGATTTAAAAATTCACGGATCCAACTAACAATTTTGGAATTAACACCTAAGGTTTCTAATTTCGTAATTAACTTCTTGTAAGGTACCTTATCAAAGGCTTTCTTAAAATCTAAGAAGATGGCATCGACCTGCCTATTATTTTCTCCGCTTCTCAGTATACAACTCACTAAAAGACCGAGCTGAGTATCACAAGACCTACTTTTTATGAAGCCGTGTTGACAATCATCTAACAATGAATTACTATCAAGAAATCACATTTGTTGCTAACGAGTATATGCTCGAGAATCTTGCATGATATCGAAGTTAAGGAAATCGGCCTGTAATTTTCTGGGTTCTCCTTGTCGCCGCCCTTATAAATTAGGGTAACGTGCGCTACCTTCTAGTCGTTCGGGACCTCTCGGCGGGAAATGGTTTTCTCGAATATTATCCGAAGAAAAGGTTCTATTTCTTCAGCTAATTGTTTTAAAACGCGAGCAGGAATTTCTTCGGGGCCAGTGGCTTTGTTATGTCTGATGGAACTTAATTGCCTTGCTATTCCCACCTCAGAAAATATTATATCGTCCATCAGGTCCCTCCTTATTGCGGGTGTATAATGTACGAAATAGTCGCTGACGGCTGTAAATGCTTTTACAAAATTACCTTTTAACAAGTTGGCTCTCTCTACGCTATCATGAATAACGGCACCCGAATCATTACGCATGGAACGTATGATAGGGCCTCTACCTTGGACCTCTCTCACATAGGACCAAAACGCTTTAGGGTCCTCCTTCAAATAATTATTTAATACCTTATTTCTGAAGTTAGTAAAAGCCTCGCGCATAGTATTTGTCGCTTTAACGCGGGATTCCTTATACGTCTGAAGTTTAGCTGCTCTATAGTCGTCGGATGATGTGGACGGCATATTTTTTATTTTCGCGTGGCTTATTCTCGGAGGCCTAAGCGCACTTCTGCTTTGCCTATTGTACCAACGTGGCTCTTTATTTACGACTTACAGTTTCGGAGATAAAAATTTATAAACCACCCAGTCTTCTGATACAGCTTTTATACGTATCTAATACATATAAAAGTCAATAAAAAGTATACCAGTTTAATTTTTTATAGGTTTTCTCTGTGAATATTTACCATTTGAATAGCATGGGGATGAGTGAAGCATATTTTTAATCTGTATTTTAAATCAAGTTACAATCAAGCTCCAAACTCGGAATTGAACGTCTGAAAGTAAGAAGTTTATTTTTATTAAAGAGAGAATTTGAATACATACCGAAATATTGTAAAAATACATTATGATGCTTAGAAATTGCCTATTTAACATGGTTCTAATAATGAGAAATTATTAACGACTATTGGTACCCGCAAAACCTTTTGCTAAGTCAGTCAGAAATCTGCACGTTTAGAAGTCATACTGATACACAGCAATACGTCCAAAGTTTCATGTTATTAATGCTTTAAAATTGTTTATTTTTATTGAAATATATGCAATTTTTCATATACAATTAATTAAACTATTATAATTTTTATCATTAACTATTACCAACAAATTTTTTGTACTTCAAAATGGATTATTTTTCATTTATTAATATTAGCCCATATTCTCCTTATAAAATTATACAACTGACAATTTGAATATGATGTTTGTTTTTATCATTTATATGTGCAATTTTAATTGCTTCTCCCTTACGAAAAAGATAATATCATAGTATTGAAAAAGAAGATATTTCTTTTAGTCCATCGTTAAAAACGCCGACGGTTTACATGCCGTTTACTAAATAATAATATTTGCAATTATTAACATAGCAATTTATTACGTTTGACGATTCTACAACAATAATTCTGATGCTTCATTAAAAGCGAGAAGTGAATAACGCAATTCTTTCGATGTACAAAAAAGTCATAAAATTTCGAAAAGAAATACATATTTCTGACAAATTCTTCCGTGTAACATCTAAACGTTGCAAAAATAAAATATTTTATAACTTAGGCTGTCAAATAAAGCAAAAACGCAGAAAATTGGTCCATGTTTAAGTATTTTAGTGAATTAATGAAAAAATCTTTCACCTTGAGGCATCGAAAATCCCGTGTAAACTCATGGAAAAATATAATCATTTCCTGGAGTCGAACCTGGGACACTTCTTTAAAATAAAATAATTTTTCAGGAATCTTCGAGTTGGTACAAACAAATTGGCATTTACAGCATTTCTCTATAACAAACTGTTCAAGAGATAAAAGGCGGGACGGGCACACATTAAGTAATTATATATAAAAGATATAGCAACGTAATCGCTTTTTTGCCGACAATGGGAGTTCAATGCTCATTAATAGTAAAGAAATATCCTTGTTATACTAAATTTTGTTTTTTTACAAATATGTTTATTTTTCTGAAGCTTTTAGATGATGATATTCATTGTATTCATTTCACTAACGCCTACTTTCTCTCTAGCAAACTAGACATGTGCCTTGAATATTCTTTTTATATGATACAAATATAATGATAAAAATGTAGGATTTACTAAATGCTGACGATGTCATTCATATTTTTAAGAAACCAGTGTTTACGTTGCGCTGTAGTAAATTCACTAAATCCGTTGAAACTCAACCGGAACTTACACTAATTTACAATAAATAACGCCTTTAAAATCTCTGTGGAGATCTTTGTGGAGTATACTTTTCCATCTTGTTAACATCTTGTGAGAGAATAAAATCGCCGAGGACTATATCTGGTATAGAGCCCTGCAAACCCGCAGTTGACCCGACCCGCGGGTACCCGCAGCGAAAGTTGCGGGTCGGGTCGGGTATAGAGTGCTTCCATGCGGGTACGGGTTGGGTTCGGACACAAAACGCACCGGTGCAGGTAAAGAGCGGGTACGAAAACTAGTTTTAATTCCAATTCAATTTGCATCGCCAATGTAGGCACAGGAACTCTCCACATGCCTTTTACTCCTAGTTAAGCACACCCTCGTGGTCAAAAGTAGCGTTATATAGGAAGATACAAATTTGCAATTTATGCAGGTCGGCAGATCGCAGGCTTTGTGCATCATGTGTCACGAAAAGTGTCTGACGTAAAAACGATTCCTCTTATTATATAAATAGATACAAAGTTGCAATTGGCAAGCGATTGCCGATTACGTTTAGTAGAAGAGAATGTAAGGAGGGGAGTGAGAAAGAGTGAATAGGAGAATTATGTAGTACAATTTAATTATGACGGATTGGTTTGTGCGAGAACTCTCCCTTTTAACCAGTTAGTTTTGCCCTTTCATGCAAGTAACATATTTCTTCTTGAATTCGCTTTTGAAGAGACGTGGTTACATATAAGTGTGCCTATCAGCATTCTTTACATGTTATTTAACGTTCAAATATATAATATTTTTTCGTCAAATAATCGCGTGTGAGTTGTATTATTTTATACTTTGTTTGCGAGAAAAAGGAACGAGAGTTATTTTATAAAATTACACTGGTGAGTTATATGTTATCTCGGATTTTGTGACAATATCAATCTGCCACATCCTTAAAACGAACCAATACCAGATGATTGAACGGTATGTAAAATTCTCAATTATAAGTTAATGCGTCATTCAATTATAAATCTCAATTTTAATCGAAAAATTACCTTTATCTGCCCTTCAGATTTGAACAATGAATACTGATCAGATAAGAAGGAAGCTTTTCAGGTTAGAGTACACCCTAAGAAGAAAAGAAAATACCAAATAAAAAATTTGGGAAAAGTTCTGTGAAATTTAAATGGAAAGGGAGAACTGATTTCGAAGACAATCGCTTGCAGTAGTTGTAAAATGTTTATCGTTATGATAATAGGAAGCTGGAAACATCAAGTTTATTGCGACACAAGTGTGAAAATAACAAAGGCGTGCCTAAAATTACAAATTTTCTTGTGCCGAAAAAAAAGCGATTTACCAAAATTATCAGCTGAAAAGAAAAAAAGGTTTTAGGTGGCTGTGTTGAACTTGTAGTTAGAGATTTGAGACCTTTTGAGATAGTGTCAGGAGATGGGCTTAAAAATTTATAAAATTTCTGTTTTTCTTTACCCCCTTCTAAAAAGTGTGTAAATGTTAAACACTGAAGAAAAGTATGAAATCCATGAGAAAGTTAAAGTAAGTATTGATGACATTAAATATAATCTGTGACACAAAATCCGTGTACGCTTGTAGAGCAACCGATAAAAAGGTATAAAATATTAGACACCTTAGTTCAGTTTATGGATACAGACACAGTAAATGATCATATTTATCCAGACGAATTGACTGCATATTTTGACTTAAAACTATCTGAGGACATTACTAATAATTTTGATTTGATGAACTGGTGGGATAAGCAAAAGAATTGTTTGCCATATTTAATTATTTTAGCGAATCGTATTTTTGCAATACCAGCTACCAGTGCTCCATCAGAGAGGTGTTTTTGATTGGCGGGACATGTTGGTAGTGAAAGAAGAAACAGTTTAGGTCCCGCAGACGTGGATGATGTCCTATTTTTAAATAGTCATTTTAAATCTCAGGGTAGATACTATTAATTAATGTTTCCATTTTTCAATAAAATTGTTTTGTAAAATTTGTAATCTTTGTCAAAATAAATCTTAGATACTTTAAATACATTTTTTCGATCTTAAAAATGAATGAACCACACAAAAAATATGGGTTGGGTGGGACAAGTAGGTCTTCTGTGCGGGTGCGAGCCTGCGGGTACGGGTCGGGTGCGGGTTAACATTCTGCGGGTACGGGCCGGGTACTGGTGAGTAGTCTGCGGGTACGGGTGAAAATATCATACCCGTGCAGGGCTCTAATCTGGTAAACATGTTGGGAGGGCCATGATCTCGGATCCAATTCTTTGATAGTTTACTGGCATATATGAGTAATTCGCGGGTACGCTATCGTGGCGCAATATCCAACCATGATCAACAAAATGGGAATGTTTTTTCTTGAGCTATTATCATGCCTCTCGGCGCAATGGAATATTACTCGTTGATTACTCCTTGGCCTTTTGGTACACAGTGACCGTTAATGGCACCGATTTTTTCAATAAAAGCATGACTTTTCTGGTACTTAGACAAACCTTCTCCTCCTGCCGTCTGCTGACGTACGAGGGATATCAAGATCCGCTTCTAGATCAGAAAAGGACCTGATCTTTTCTCCAATAGGCGCGGATCATGATATTTCATACATTAGTAGGAGGCAGGTCCTATTCAGTGGGGAAACCTCGGATCCCAGGGCAAAAATGATAATCTTCCTCCCTAGATAAAGTTTCCGACACTAAAGATTTATTCAGTACTGTATTTATTTTTTCGAAATTCTTCTAATTAACTTTTTGAACCGATTTAAAAAATTTGTAGTCATTCACGAATGATATATTTTCTTATTTTATAAAACGACTTCACTATCTTACTGCTTCTTGATGCTAAGTATAGCGATGGTTCCCCCAGTATCCTGTGACGTCACGCGTCTTGACATTTTTATACCAACGTTTCTAATCGATCGGCTTAAAAAATAGATCTTGTGTATCATATGGGATCAGAGTCGGGAGATATTCTTCATAGAAATCTTGTTTATATTCACCGCCTTTCTGATTCAATCATAGTTGGGGTTTAATTTATTCGGTGTGGTATTTCATTGCATATATGTATTAAAGTTTAATTAATTTGAAGACTGACATGATAATCCAACCTAATGGTGGTTGTCCCCGTCGCATTTCCAGCTTTGCTGCCAATGCGGATCTAATCATTTTAACTAGCTCGGTATAACTTATGCATGCCCCAAAGGGCCATCGGAGGGGACGCTTGTTCCTAGGGAGGGCATCCTGCGAATCGAGGCTGCATCCGGCTGACGTGTTCGTACCAACCACGACCAATTATCAGCCGGGGTGCATTATTTTGCACAACTTTCAGCCTGTCGAGGGTGGTCTTGGGCACCCCGGACCAGACCGGTGCTGCGTAGGTCAAGGTGGACCTCACGCAGCTCAGGTAGAGGCGTCTCTTAATGTCGGCCGACAAGACATCCGGGCGCAGAATCGGACGGATTCTTGATAACGCCCCGAGGGCCTAGCGGCGGGCACTCTAAAACTGAGGCTTCCAAAGAAGGTAGGCGACCTCTGGTCTCGAGGGAACGAAGTCCTCCATCACCGACAGGTCGACTCCAGGCGGTGCTCCTCTTTCAGGATGGAAGATGACGGCCCTGGATTTCAAGGGACTAACAATGCGCCGTTGACGATACAAGGTGACCAGATCGTCGACGGCGCACTGCAACGTTTCCACAGCCGCGTAATATTTACTGGAGCGTGACAGGAGCGCCACGTTGTCAGCATACAGGTCAAGCATCATGTTCCTCCCAAAATCCCGGGGGGATCTTGGGTGAAGATATTAAACAGTGTCGGTGCCAGGTCGAATCCCTGCGGAACCCCAGCACAGATGCGTTACAGTCCCGATCCGACCCGGAGCCAAAACTCCCGGAACGTCCTGCCCTGCAGGTATGACTCGATCGTCCGAACGAGCCAAGCTGGGAACTGGAGTCTAACCATCTTCAACAGGAGTGCTGGATGCCACACGCGGTCGAAGGCCTTCGAGATGTCGAAGAAGGCCCCTGCGACCGCGTGGTTCCTGTTGAAGGCGTCGGTGATAAAGTGCGTCACCCTACCCAGTTGCTGGGTAGTGGAATGTCTACATCGGAAGCCGAACTGCTCATCCGGGAGAACCTTCTTCTCTCGGAGAACGTACTGCAGTGGCTTTTGGATGAGATGCTCAAAGATCTTCCCGAATCCCGCCAGGAGAGAGATTGGCCGAATGTCTCCGGGACCAACCCCGGCTTCTTTGGGAGACAGATGATCTATGCCCTCTTCAAGGCAGACGGAAAGTATGGAATCCCCACACAACCGTTGTAAATGGTGGTCAGGAATTCCACTGCGGCGACTGGAATCTGTCGCAGGACAACATTGGGTGTCGTCAAACCCCGGAGCCCTCCTCAACGCAGGCGGCGAATCACTGCAATAATATTGCGTCCCGAGAAATGACGGAGCTCCGCAGCCTGCAGGGGACCGTGATCAAGTGTCCCCAGCACCCTAGCGATGTCTTCCTCTACCGCATCCGACTCTGTTGTGGCCGGGTTGGGACGAAATACCCCCTCCACGTATTTATCCATCAGCCCAGCTTTCTCCTTCGGAGACCTCGCGACAGAGTTCCCCTGAACTATCAGGGGATTGCGCCGCTGGATTCCGCATAGCCTCCTACAGGTCTTCCAGATGGACTGGTCCTCCAGGGAAAGCGTGGAGAGGGTTAATTCCCATGCGGCCGAGCGCACGTCTCTCAACATGTCTCGGACCGTCCTGTTGAGGCAGTCCAGCTGAAGCCTGAGGTCCAGGGTACGGTAGCGCTGCCACCGCCGCCGCACACTGTTGCGTTGGGTAACGGTATCCCTGACGGCACGTAATTTGAAGCTATTCTTATATCTTACCAATATTTTTAGATTGTTTTTTTACATTTTTAGGCGCGTGTTGTTTCAAATAAGCTTCGTACTGTCCGTACGTCCGTTGGTTCTCGGCTTCTATCAAACGGATTGTCACGAAATTTGATAATTAGGACTTCAGAGTAAAGAAAATATGAAAATTATATACAGTAGTCCCTCTCCAACCGCGGTGGATACGTTCCGGGGTTGGCCGCGGTTGGAGAATCCCGCGATTGGAGAGGGCCAAGGCTTATGAAAAATATGGGGTTAGAGGCAGTGATTCTTGAGAGATACCTTAAATCTTATAATGCATACAAGACACGCTTAAAAATTATATTTATCGTATTTTTGTTCATTATAATTCTAATATATAATAAAATTCTTCGCGGGAGGTCCTCCTGCTCCCTTTCTCCTTTTTCAAGAAGGTCCGCAGATTACAGCCCTTTTCTGTCAATGCATAGTCATAATGTTGGGTTCTATTCCAGCAGCTAAACCCTCATTACTGCCTTACCAACCAGTGCGCTCCCGATAATGCGTATATTCATCAAAATCGCGGGAACTATTGATGATATTGGTATGCAGTATTTTTTAAAATATCACAACCTTAGTAATTATTTTTATACATGATGTGATCCTCTTCATTAAATAACGAAGAAGTTTCTCGCAGATCAGAATTTTTAAGTGTCGACTGGAAATTTAAAATAATTGATACGTTTCTTATATTTTTTACGTATTAAAGAAATTTTATCGTATTTAATGCCTTCTATACTTTCTGTGTTTGATTTTTATGCGTTTTTTGCACGAAATGAACGCATATAGGGGAGGTCGTTTTTGTTCGTCCGTATGTTAAAACTCGGAAACCTACAATGTTCCCTTGTTTCAAGTTTTTATTATTTATTTATTTATTTTGATTATTTATTTTTGTTATTTATTTTCGATTCCAATTTTGCTTAAAATTGGACACTAATTACGTCTACTTTACATGAAGACTTGTATGTATTTTACAACGTACCTCGCGTGCGTCTCGATAAATCCTCATCTGAGCGAAAAATATTGAAAACATTGTGAAGTCTCAAAGAACGCATTTGGAAACTGTGTACTCCGACATGGAGTACACCTTTTCAATCTTGTTTTACACCTCTATAAGATTTAATTTAGTAATTTTAATAATATATATTTGAGTATTTTTGGGTCAGGAATTCATGATTAACATACGCACTTTGGTTCAAGTAAACAAAATACTTTTAAATGTATCAACTATACAAAATTTTGTTATGAAAATTCAGTCATATACTTTCAGCGTTTTTTCCTCTACTTCGGTGAAGATAGTGTTTTGGCAAACGATTTAATAAAAATTATATGAGAAATCTGCAAAATAAAACTAATTTATAGCCAGTTAAGAGGTACAGATAATGTCTACACAAAAAATAATGTTATAAAGGCCGTGGTAATCGGGGGCCATTACAGGAATTATTTTCCAAAATACAAAATTGAGAAAAACAAACTATTACCAGATAATAAGAACAAAATAAAAAATAGCTGTAATGAGGAGAGGAGATAATAGCCGAGGGATGTGACCAAAATGAGATGAGGATTAAATATTAATGCAGAAAATTATGCGGAATAGATAACTGCAAAGAGTAAACAGAGAGATGTAAATACATAATAGAGCAATGAGACAGGAGTACCTTTCTTTGCGTGAACTAATTACACCTAATAGAGCTTTCAGCTGTAACATATCTTTTAATAATGACGATATTTGTTCATTATTGATGACCGTGTGGAGAACTGTGGGTAAATAAGACTGTAGGCTACTTTTGAGAATACGTAAATTTAACGTAAATTATAAGGCACTTGGATTTTCTCCGTTATTGCGAGTGTTCAGCTTGATCGATACTATAGGTTTAACATAAAAGAGGTCCAACACTTAAAAATAATTTAAACTATAAAATGTTAGCAACAACACTTTTGTAATTGTATAGATTATATTTATCCCCTTTTCTAGTAGACTGTGATATCTAAATTCACACTGAGCACTTATGTAAGCAATCAGACCGAAGAATTTGGAGCGGTTTTTCATACATTTATCCGCGTGTCGGAGCGATTTTGCATACATTTAGGAGCGAGCTGGAAATCCGTGGATACTGGAAACCGCAGTTGGAGAACCCGCGGATGGAGATGGACTACTGTAAATAGTTTACAAACCACAATTAGGGATTCCACTTCACTTGAAAAAAAATTAACTTTCCGTCATATCTCGTAAAATATTAATCATATCTATCAAAAAGCCTTCAAAAATATTTGTAGATCAAGTCAAGTAAAATATTAACTTAAAGATGGAATTGTACTCGGAATTTGTGAGACTAACATATTTTTAAGTACATTCAATTCAAAAGATACAAAAGTTCACGTTGTCCTGGTTGTCCCGGATTTTCCCGATCATCTCCCGGATTTTCTTCTTTAGAGCTCATTATGTCCCGGTTTTTGCTTTTTATGAATCTGATCACTCTAGAATGCACTGCATTATATGTGGTGTCATAGCACTATCAGAACCACAAACTTTCAGACCCAGCAAAAATAATTTTTGGGCTTCTTCACAATTCGTTATATAAATTAATCTGCAGGGACCCTAAAATCTATCGTCCTCCTCCCCCTCCCCGTGATTGTGTATTCTTTGGTATTGTAGTACCGCAGATGCTTCCTAGGGTCTGTATACGTATTGTATAGAGCCAATAATAGTAAACTGTTTTTAAGAAAATCGAAAACGGGCAAAAAATTCATCAAACCGAGAGTCAGGAGAAAATCCGGAGATTGTCCTATAGCAGGAGATTCCCAACGAATCTGGGAAATATGACAACCTTAGAGTTCGAGGACTCTCGGACCATTTCCACTGGTAACTTTGGAGCTTTAGCTAAGGTCGTAGTGGTGATAACACGACGACAAGTAACAACTTAGTCCATAAACATTATATCTATATATGCTGCATAGTTATGCGTGTTTGGAAGTGTAAATATTAGGGGTCGCGGGATTATGCATAATAGTATGATTCGGGGGCTAGCTAGAGCAAGTTGGGCGGTATAAAATCAAGGGTCAATATGTGTAAGATATGGTATACGTTTCAGGGACAAAATAATTAAGTTGGGTGGTATAAAAACAAGGGGCAGTCGGTGTAAAGTTGTGGTATACGTTGCAGGGGATAGAAAAGTGTAAGTTGGGTGGTATTGCCATTGAAAGTACCATAGACGGTGCAGATTTAGCAGTTAATATAGGTAATTCAACAAATTTTGTTTGCAAAATGTTACGCTGAATCATATTAGGATAGTTTTCATATCGTTTAAATTTACCGTTGTCGGTGTTGGACTCGCTATCAAAAGTTCGAAAACTTTATCATAACAACGGGAACAAAGTTATAAGCAATCAACATAAATGTACTGAACATATTCTTCCGTTCTATGATAAAAATTTTAAACAAAAGTTATAGAAATTGTATTGTCTACAACTTGGATAATTATGAATATTTTAGCTATAGAAGATAGTTGAAAAAATGGGAATATGATAATTTAGGCCAAAAATTGACCTCGGCTTCTTAGTATAAATCTTGAAAATAAAATTTCGTGCTGATTTGAGAGCTAGGGCGCCCACAGTATTCCTATCGCACATACATATATGGAGAAAATAGTAAAAACGGAGATCTTTTTTAATAGAAACAATATTTTCCTCTATGCCGAGTATGGAGAAAGTAGAAAAATAAAAATCTGGTCATAGTCATCTCAGTGCGGTTACTTTTAATCATTGTTGATACTATGATTGAATTTGATGTTCAGATTGCTTTGGAAATTAAGATCTTAGTTGTGTTCTTGCGCCGATAAAACCGTCACCATCTCCAGATGAGCCGCATGAGACTCCGGACCAGAAGTTCAAATGTACGTTACAAACGGTATATATGCTGCTTACTTTCACCGCTTTGTATTACTTTGAACATAAAACGATCTTCCTGTTTTTGATCAGACAATCTCTGCCGAAGAAATACACTTGCGATTTTGGGGTTCATCAAAATAAAACACGCGAAACCGTTACACGAATATATTATGTTTTCATATGACATTTATTTTTTCTCTGTTACATATAATTTATTCTCGGGACAAATTTTTGTGAATCATAATGACTTATTGTTGGATATCTATATGTAACACCTTGAAGGATCCAATGAATAAGGAAGGTCGAATGCCAACATATATGCATATGTACACGAGATCGATATTGGGCCTCGGAAAGAGATGCTCTGCGAGTCGACCGATCGATAAGCCCAAAGTTTCTCTCGTTAGAAGTAAAGTTATTTTTGTTATTTCTGCGCGTTTTTCTCAAGACGTTAATTATTGCGGTCGGTTTCTGTTTTCTTCAAAATGAACGATTGTTACATCGCAATCTATAAAAGCCTTTTATTCGTAAAATAGTAAATACGGTTTTTTACACCGCCGTTAATTATTAATGAGGTTACATAATATTTGATCATCATTTAAATACTTTTGTTCATCAATAGATAGATGCACAAATTTACAATTAAAACTTTTTTATTTGTAAACTTCAATTTTTCACAGTAGTCTCCTTTCTCTCATATTCTCTTATTCATTCGTCAATATATTCTCCCCATTTTTAAGGTAAGAATTCATCGCTTATATTTTTACATAAAAAATTATCCGGGTCTATCGATTTCTTATTTCAAAGATAAAAATGTTTTGAGGATAACGATTTATATTTATGATTTTCATTTTGTTTCAAAGAGTTATGCCTAAAGGCCGTCATGTCACAACTTTAGAACTTGTATTCAGTCTCTAATCAGGCGACAGCATATTTTTCTGACGCATTCATGAAACACACCGTCGATAGTAGTCCAACCCACACACACACGCACAAGCCACATTATAGTATACATTTGCGGAATCATTTAATTTCACATAAATTACGTCAAGACGTTATCAAGAAGGTATTGTGATGCGCAATAAAACAATTCAAGTCATATATTATACCATGGAGAAAATGCAAAATAGGAAAATGTTAAGTTTATATTGACAATGAGATAAAATCATGTGGTGAATTTTTCTCGGGTTTCCAGCCAGGTGAGAATGGTGTCTTCCGTCGTTTCGGCGCCTTTTTCTTGCGCCATCTTCAGAAGTTCCCTGAAGATGGCGCAAGAGAAAGGCGCCGAAACTTTGGAAGGCATCATTCTCACCTGGCTGGAAGCCCGAGAAAAATTCATCTCATCTATTCGCCGGGTAAGCATCATATCATTCTACGAGATAAAATCATGATTTGAGGATAAGATAAAGCTGAACAATTCTTTAAATAAAAATGGAAAAAAAATTGACAATCCAAGCTGTATATATCTACTAATGAATACCGAAATTAAAATTCAAATTACATACATCGAATAAAATTGCTATGCTGAATTAAAATACATATTCTGTCTAACAATTGACTGCTGCCTGATCATTGCATGTTTATATCGTAGCGTACATATTTATTACCGTCATGAAGGTTTGCATTCATTCTTAAGGACGAAAAATAACCTGGTTGTCTCGAAACATCAAGCTCTGACAGAGGATATAACATACTAGAAGAAGGTTCTTGCATACTGCAAGCATTTCATCTCACCATGAAAAAATATTAATTTTTTAGAGAGATATTTCATCATGGTCCAAGGGACCAAATTTCTTTTTTTCCTTATGGAAGAATAATGGAGTAAAACAATTGATAATTATTGCAATTTTATGAATATTATACGTTTTCCACATTGGGTTACTAATGCCACACATTTATGCCAAATTTTAAATTTGTAGGACAATTAGAAGTGAAATAACAATTATCTAATCGTTTAAATTTAAATAATTTTTCACGGCCGCAATAAGAATTTCATAAATAAATAAAACATTAGTATCCTCCTGTTATCATTGTATATCGACGTTTCTTACAGAGAAGGAGGAGGATACTAATATTTAGGCACTTTTAGATGAGTTGGAGATTCGAAATTTTTTTCTTAGGTAGGATTTTGTGCAAAACCGGCTAAAAAAACGAAAATCTTGAAAAAGTGCAACAATGCGGTCGCTAAAAATTTGCAATTATTTAAACAAATTTTCAATGCTTATGTATTTCCGCATGTGCTACGAAGCTGAAATTTTTTATAGATAGAATTAATAAAAAAACGAAATAGTGAATATACAAATTTTGATATTTTTATTTGTTTCGCAGTTAAAAACACCCAAAGTTTAAACAAATAGATAACTGTTTAAACATTACGGGATGAGGTAGGAAGCTGAAATTTTCAAGTTATGTACAGAGTAGTGCATTTGCAGAAATAAACATTTGAATCTCTCCATAAACATATTGCGGCGGCCGTTAAAAATGTTTAAAATTTAAACAATAGGAAAAATATTATTTCACTTTTAGAAGTACTACAACTTTATAATTTGGCAGAAATGTGTAGCATTAGTACCACATAATGGAGAAAGTATAAAATTCTTAAAATTGAAAAGTTTTGAGATTGTTTTAATCTATTATTTTTACGTATGGGAAAAACGAAAATCGCCCCGGAGGTGAAATATTTAGAATTAAAAAAATATTTGTAATGATGAAATATGAAAAATGAATGTTTTTTTATGTTGAGATGATATACTTGCAGAATGCAAACACCAACTACTAGTGTGTTATTTCCTTCTCTAAGAAATGTCGATATATAATGACTAGTAGAAGGTGCTTGCATTCTGCAAGCATTTCATCTCACCTTCAAAAATGATTCATTTCTCAAACAGATATTTCATCATTACAAATATTTCTTTAATTCTAAAGATTTCACCTCCGCAGCGATTTTCGTTTTTCCCCTATGTAGAAATAATATATTAAAACAATCCCCAAACTTTGAAATTTTAGAATTTTATACTTTCTCCATTATGGGGTACTAATGCTACACATTTATGCAAAATTTTAAATATGTAGCATTTCTAGAAGTGTAATAAATTTATCAAATTGTTAAAATTTAAATAATTTTTAACGGCCGCAATAAAAACTTCATGGATACTTTGAAATAAATATTCGTTAATATAGATTAAACTCTAAATAACTTAAAACTTTCAGCTTTCTAACTCGCCCCGTACTATCTAAACATATACCTATTTGTTTAAATTTGAAGAATTTTTAACTGCCAAAAAAATTAAAATATAAAAATTTCTATAATCCGTATTCAGTTTTTTTGCAAATGCTACCTCTTAAAAAAATTCAGCTCTGTAGCACATTAGGTAATACATAAACCTCAAAAATATGTTTAAACAATTGCGAATTATTAGTGGTCAAATTTTTTAGCTTTTTCAAAATTTCCATGTTTTTGTATGTATAATTTGCTACAAAATGATTTCAAAAACTCGAAACTACAGCATATAGTTTCCAAGATAAATATTATTAAACTGTAAAGTACAAATGGGGTTAAAACAAACCCTAATAATTAACAATTTTGAAATTTTCGATTTTTATAGTTGGTATTGAGAAACATTCTATAAACCTGCAAAATTTCAGCATCCGAAACTTATTAAATTGGTCTACACACTGGGAAAACATTATCCCATGCTAACTTATGAGAGATATTCCGGGGTCTCTGGAGTCGAACCCAAGACACTGTAAGCAAAAGTGACAAAAATTCCTAATAGATATTGCAACCGTCTAACAACACTGAAAATTTCATTTTTCTAGCTTACCGGCAAGTGCCCATAATTAATTTACAAAAATGGCGCAATGCTTATTTTATGGGAAAAAACGCAACTTTCTGAATTTCTGGAGTCGAACTCATATCACTTAGGTGAGAAGTCTCATTTATCTGAAGGTCTCTTCATCATATCTACAAAAACTAAAACTTTCGGCTCCCTAGCTTTTGTAGTTTGGTCTGGACATTAGTATCCTCCTATATGTTATATATCATTATATATCACGACTCTTACAAAGGAGGAGGATATAACATATTAGTAGTTGGTGCTTGCATACTGCAAGCATTTCATATCACTTTGAAAAAACATTCATTTTTCAGTCAGACATTTCATCATTAAAAATATTCTTTTAATTCTAAAGATTTAAACTCTGCAGCGATTTTAGATTTTCCCACATGTAAAAATAATAGTTTAAAAAAATCCCCAAATGTTGCAATTTAAAATATTTTACACTTTCTCCATTATGGGGTACTAATGCTACACATTTTAGCAAAATTTTAAAGTTGTAGCACTTCTATAAGTAGAATAATATTTTTCTAATTGTTTAAATTTAAATAATTTTTAACGGCCGCCGTAATTCATATATGGTAAAATTGAAATGTTTATTTGTGCAATTTCTCCATTTTGTATATAATTTGAAAATTTCAGTTTCCTAGCTCATCCCGTAGTACCAAAACAGTTATCCATTTTTTTAAATTTGAAGAATTTTTAACTGCCAAAAAAAATAAAAAAAATCAAAATTTGTATAATCCCTATTTCGTTTTTTAAAGAATTCTACTTTCAAAAAAAAATTCATTTCCGTAGCACACCAGGAAATACATAAACATGAAAACTTGTTTAAACAATTGCGAATTTTAAGCGGCCGCATTGTTGCACTTTTTCAATATTTTCGTTTTTTCTAGTCGGTTTTGCACAAAAACCTACCTAAGAAAAAAATTTCGAATCTCCAGCTCATATGGAAGTGCCTAAACATTAGTATCCTCCTATAAGTTATATATATGTTATATATATGTACTAGTAGTTGGTGCTTGCATACTGCAAGCATTTCATCTCACATTAAAAGAACATTCATTTTTCAGACAGAAATTTCAACATTACAAATAGTCTTTTAATTCTAAAGATTTCATTTCTGCAGCGATTTTCGTTTTTCCCACATGTAAGAATAATAGTTTAAAACAATCTCCAAAAGTCGAAATTTAAAAATTTACACTTTCTCCATTATAAGGTTCTAATGCTACACATTTTAGCCTAATTTTAAAGTTGTAGCACTTCTAGAAGTCAAATAATATTTTCTAATTGTTTAAATTTAAATAACTTTTAACGGCCGCCGAAATTCATCTATGGTAAAATTGAAATTTTTTTTGAGCTAGTTTACTACTTTGTACATAACTTGAAAATTTCAGCTCCATTGCTCATTCCGTAATGTCTAAAGAGTTATCTATTTGTTTAAATTTTAAGAATTTTTACCTGCCGAACAAATTAAAATATCAAAATTTGTATAATCCCTATTTCGTTTTTTTAAGAATTCTACGTATAAAAAAATTTCAACTCCGTAGCACATGCGGAAATACATAAACCATGAAAATTTGTTTAAACAATTGCGAATTTTTAGCGGCCGCATTGTTGCACTTTTTCAAGATTTTCGTTTTTTCTAGTCGGTTTTGTACAAAATCCTACCTAAGAAAAACATTTCGAATCTCCAGCAGATCTGGAAGTGCCTAAACATTAGTATCCTCCTGTTATATGTTATATATATGTTATATCCTCCTCTGTAAGAGTCGTCGATATATAATGACTAGTAGAAGGTGCTTGCATACTGCAAGCATTTCATCTCACCTAGAAAAAACATTAATTTTTAAGACAGATATTTCATCATTACAAATATTCTATTAATTCGAAAGATTTCACCTCTGCAGCGATTTTCGTTTTTCCCACATGAAAAATAATATTTTAAAACAATCCCAAAATGTTGCAATTTTAAACATTTTACACTTTCTCCATTATGTGGCACTAATGCTACACATTTCAGCCAAATTTTAAAGTTGTAGCACTTCTAGAAGTAAAATAATATTTTTCTAATTATTTAAAATTTAAACATTTTTAACGGTTGCCGCAATATATTTATATGGCGAGATTGAAATGTTTATTTGTGCAAATGCACTGTTCTGTAAATAATTTGAAAATCGCAGCTTCCTAGCTTTAGAAATAAAAGAATATTGGTAATGATGAAATGTCTGTCTGAAAAATGAATGTTTTTTCAAGGTGAGATGAAATGCTAGCAGTATGCTAGCACCAACTAATAGAATGTTATATCCTCCTCCTCCTCTGTTGGGAACGTCTATATAGAATGATAGGAGGATACTAATGTCCAGCCCAAACTACAAAAGCTGAAAAATTTAGTTTTTGTAGATTTCATGAGGAAACCTCTGTAAGAAACGTCTATCATTATATATCGACGTTTCTTACAGAGGAGGATATATATAACATATAGGAGGATACTAATGTTCAGCCCAAACGACAAGAGCTAGAGAGCTGAAAGTTTCAGTTTTTGTAGATATGATGAAGAAACTTTCAGATAAAATAAGACTTTTTACCTAAGTGACATGGGTTAGACTCCAGAAATTCCGAAATTTGCGTTTTTTCCCATAAGAAAAGCATTGCGCCATTTTTTAATTTAATTTTGGGCACTTGCCCGTAAGCTAGAAAAATGAAATTTTCAGTTTTGCTTGACGGCCGCAATATCTATTGAGAATTATTGTTACTTTTGCTTACAATGCCCTAGGTTCGACTCCAGATACCCCGGATTATCTCCCATAAGTTAGCATGGGAAAAAGTTATCCCAGTGTGTAGACGAATCTTATAGGTTTAGGAAGCTGAAATTTTGCAGGTCTATAGAACTTTTCTCATAACAAACTATACAAATCGAAAATTTCAAAAATGTTAATTTTTAGTTTTTGTATTAACCCCATTTGAACATTAAAGTTTAATAATTTTTTCGGTACTACGGCATGAGCTAGGAAGCTGCAGTTTTCAAATTATTTACAGAACAGTGCATTTGCACAAATAAACATTTCAATCTCTCCATATATATATATATATATATATTGCGGCAACCGTTAAAAATGTTTAAATTTAAAAAAATTAGAAAAATATTATTTTACTTCTAGTAGTGCTACAACTTTAAAATTTGGCTGAAATGTGTAGCATTAGTACCCCATAATGGAGAAAGTGCAAAATGTGTAAAATTTCAACATTTGGGGATTGCTTTAAACTATTATTTTTACATGTGGGAAAAACGAAAACCGCTGCGGAGGTGAAATCTTTAGAATTAATAGAATATTTGTAATGGTGAAATATCTGTCTAAAAATTAATGTTTTTTCAAGGTGTGATGAAATGCTTGCAGTATGCAAGCACCTTCTACTAGTATGTTATATCCTCCTCCTCTGTAAGGAACGTGTATATATAATGATATATATATATATATATATATATATATATATGGATGTCAACAAGGTGTTGGGATGAGGAAACCCAGTGAGCACTCACCAATCAGACGACTTCAGGTTGGCGAGGCTCCGGGGATGTCGAAGCGACACACGTAAAATAACACAAAAACACAGAAACATCACAAACGTAAAGCTTTCGGAACTACTCCTTCTTCAGCTACAGAGAGAACTCTCTCTGTAGCTGAAGAAGGAGTAGTTCCGAAAGCTTTACGTTTGTGATGTTTCTGTGTTTTTGTGTTATTTTACGTGTGTCGCTTCGACATCCCCGGAGCCTCGCCAACCTGAAGTCGTCTGATTGGTGAGTGCTCACTGGGTTTCCTCATCCCAACACCTTGTTGACATCCATATATTCATTTTACCTTTCCTTTTCCGTAAGTTGTTATATATATATATATATATATATATATATATATATATATATATATATATATATATATACATATATATACATACTATATATATATATGCTGCAGATCAGGAATTTTTAAAAATATTTCTAAGTATTCGGCTCATTTTTAGTTTCTGATTATTATGTATGATAATTCGAACTTTCATTTTCAAAATTTTATATACAAGTTAAGAAAATTAACACATATTTAACACTAAAATATTATTGTTTTAACGGTTATGCCCTATATTAGAAATTTTTATAGGTAACAATAAAGTACACTGAGAACTCAGTGTACCGTAATTAATGATAATATAAGGGACCCGTCGGTCGGTTGCTCCGATTGTAACTCGGAGTACATGTTCCTGCTACAGACCTAAAATTTGGTAGAATGATCGGTCATCAGATAAAACTAAAGGGAATTATCCAAATTCCGATATTTGTTCTCTTTAGGACTCATTTTTGATGTCGTTTTTTCTTTTCATATCTCCCATAAGAAATACACTGAAATCATGCATGGGTTTACAATATTACATTTCAAGATTAGTTAGATTTTAGACACTAAACCGGGAATAGCTTTATTTTGTATGTGAAAGAATCAAAAATTATTTGTAAGACGAAATACCAATAACCTCATTCTGAACCTGTATAAAACGTTCGGTTGTCTGGTTTAGAAGGCGCGTAACATTATTTCTGCACTTTGGTCCTTTTCTGTAATGGAAGAACTAACAGGGTAACGTTTCTTCGCCTCTTTCACTATATGGTAAGAAGGATACAAATGGCTGTTTTTTGCTTGAAGTCGGAGAAAATAATATTGTTTTTTTGTTAACTTTTCCTTGACCATCGTTGACAGTGCTTAATTTCCTGTAGGTGGAATGAGGCATTTATCTTTCTGTCGAAAAATTCTTCTTCATTTTGATCCTATTGTTGGTGTAGTACAAGTCATATCTTTCACGACATATGCGCTGTCCACACTTCCTTCTGCTCGGAGGCTCATTTGTGTTGCATAAGACAGTTCAGATACATGGAATTCTGAAAGTAAAGCTTGAGTCCTTCGCCGCTTAGACCGCTCACTTATGTCACTAAAATATTTTTTGGTCAGCCTTGACATAATTTCTCATAGAAACATCACCACTAGGGGAAGATATTTCCTGTTCCATCCACTCCTTATTTTGATGCTGAAATCTTTCCTTTTTCTTTGAACTGCAAGCCATCATCTTTTAATCTAATGAGTTAACGCTGATATTTATAAATTCGCTGATGACGAAGATGGACAATTTCCATATTGCGTCTAGTAAGGTATCCACATTTGGATATAAATGTTTTTTGTGACTCTTGCATTATTTCAAATAACGCCCTCTTCTTCAACATGATGATGTGTACATTACGTGACATGTGAAGATACTATAATTCACTGTGTGAAGTAGCACATGATTTGGAAAATTATATACCTACAATATTACAACGAAAAGTCGCCATTACAATTTCTTGTTAATAAACTAGTTTTACTGAAAGACAGTAGATATCGGGAATATTCATTTAATGGTGATGCACGGACATATATAAGTAGGTAAATTTTTGCAAATATGCGCAAAATATTTTCACAATTTGGGCAGTAGGATAAATGAGCTTTATTACTTAGTACAAAAGTTTGATTAATAATGCTTTATACTATAGTAAAATTCCCGATGAACATGAGAGTTTAAAAAATCCCACTTTTCGCTAGGTCACAGCTAAAACTTATACAATTAAAAATAAACTTAATTAAAATAAAAGTCAATATAGTGTAAATTTTTCGCATTCCTCCAGGAACAGAATCCATCTTGTAGTTATGTTAAAATATCAATGTTAACTGAATTAAAAATACGTAACTGCACGTATTCCAGCCACAAATGAACAATGCCCTAAGCACAAGTCGCAAATTACAGCCAATTTTGAATGGATAAAATGTTACTCGTGTTCAAGACAAAAGAGTGGAATTAACGATAATTAGAGTGAGGGTCATTGTAGAACACTTGTATAATAATGAACAAGAGAAATATTACATTTGGATAATTTCATTTATGACCAAATTTTTGGTCATTTGTCCCACTGTGATGGTGGGAAGTTGAGAGAGAGAGAGGGTGAGAAGGAGGGAGAGGGAGAGAGCGGGAGGGAGTGAGAGAGAGGGAGAGGGAAGGAGAGAGAAGGTGATAGGAGAGGGAGGGAGGGAGAGAGAAGGAGAGAGGAGAGAGAGGGAGAGAGAGGGAGAGAGAGGGAGAGAGAGGGGGAGAGAGGGGGAGAGAGGGGGAGAGAAGGGGGAGAGAGGGGGAGAGAGGGGGAGAGAGGGAGGAAGAGGGAGGGAGAGAGGGGGAAAGAGGGAGGGAGAGGGAGGGAGAGAGGGGGAAAGAGGGAGGGAGAGGGAGGGAGAGAGGGGGAGAGAGAGAGAGAGAGAGGGAGAGGAGGAGAGAGAGGATACGCGAAGACATAAGTTATAATAACGAGGGATAAATTTATTGAATCGGAGAATGAATGAAATATAAATTAACCTAGTGGGAGAATGACTACAAACGTGTTACTTTGAGAGATTGACAGAGAAAGAGGGAGAGGAAGAGAGATAGATAGACCAATAGACTAATGCAATGCGATCGAAGCATTTTCGAAGGGGTGTGAGTGAATTAAAAGAGCGTGCGGTTGACTCAATTCTTTGAGGTGGCTATGGGAATGGGCGGCGGCAGAAAGAGGAAAGGGGAAGGAGGGAGGGAGATAGAGGGGAGGGAGAGCGAATGGGGTTAATGGGTTGGGTAGAGGTGGTTGGCGCCGGTGCGTGACCCGAGAGGGAGGAAGAGATTTCTCCAATGTGTTCCAATTCTGCTATCTCCCGCCCTTAGGTACAGGCGATCCTTATCCCCCTTACGAATTCTCATTCTCTCCCCCCTCTCCACCCCTTTTGGCTATACCTCCCACACCTGCTCCAGTTTCTGCCTCTCCCTCTGACCATATAAAACTCTCGACCTCATTTTCCAAAATCGGCGATATCCCGCCTCCAGAGAGGAGAGAATACAAATGCGACCCTTTCCTCTCTTCCCTCCTCCTTCCCCTCCCCCCTCCCTCCCCCTTCCCCCTCCCTCCCCCTTCCCTCCTTTCCCCTACCAGGTCCTTCCCCTACCTCCCCCTTCCTCCTCCTTCCTCCTCTCCCCTCCCTCCTCCTTTTCCTTCCCTACCTTAACCTTCTCTCCCCTCCTTACCTGCCTTCTGCCCTCCCCTTTCCCTACCCGCCGCTATTCCTTCTTAGGTGGACGTAATTCAGCGGTTTTTGTCACTTCTGGTGGGCGTTTCTTTGTTATTATTTCCTCCCTCTGCCTCTCCGCCTCGCCTATTCCTCTGTCGGACTGGAATCTGAGCTAGTTGTGACGTTCGCTCGCTGTCTTTCGTTACGTTTTTGTTTTTCTTTGTTTGGTCCGTCCGCGAGGTGTCTCGGGGTTCGTGGAGCCTCGCGACGGTCGGGGGTATTGGTGAGAGGAGAGTCGAGGGAAGGATCACGGGCGGGAAGGTTCCCGATAAGAGTCCCTAAGTTGTCCTTGGCGGACTGAAGTGTCGACGACCCGTCGAGGATAGGTAGTATAGTTTTTTTGTTCTCTTTATTAGGATTTAGAGTTGACTTGGGTTAGAGTAAAGAAAACTCTATTTGGTTGTAACTTTCTGTTTTACGTCCCGTTTTGCTTTGCATATTACCCTCTCTTCCCTTATCCCTTACCCATCTCTTTTTTCGTTCGTGCGTCCTTTTCCCCTTGCGATCCCAGTGATGAGTATTGATTGATCTAAGGGATCCAAATATTCGAAAGAATATTTTCCTTTCCCTTCCTTTCTATGTTCCTTTGTATTCCCCTGCGAGAGTAGGCGGAGACCCTTTACTCCTTTACCCTTTTTAACCTGCAGTGGCGCCCATCCCCTTTCCGTTTCCTCGCTGAACCCGCGACCGAGCCATCCCGGACAAAACGTGTTACATTTTGGCGCCCAATGTGGGGCCCGAGGCACGAAGGCCTTCCATCTGGTCATATTTATCGAAGATTGCTTGTATTAGATTAGGATCACCGTTATATTTCCTCTCCCGTTTTTTACCCGTCCATGGTTCATCCTAAAACCTGTAGTTTTTCCCGGCGGACCTCGGGAAAAGAAGATTCACAACAGATGCGAAGTTGCAGTTGGTATAAAAAGCTTATTAATTCGCAGAAAATCTTTAAGCATCCCCTTCAAATAATGATCAGGCTCCGGGGTTCGAATTCTGGGGCAATATTGGCTTTTAACAAAAAGTTCGTGAGTGGATAAAATATGTAACTCTCAACCCTAATCAACAAGAATGTATGTTGGCGTAGTGGTATCGAGTCGGATTTGAAAGATGAAGATATTGGGATTAAACCTTAATAAAACTTCACATGAAGTTATTCATCCGAAGTATTGGATGTTTTTTCTCACTATCTCATCCATATATATTTTCCGTCATTTTTGACGGGTTAACCCCTAGTCATTACATAAACAGTAAGCAGTTCTCCGTAACCAGAAAAAAACACGCACATGCTTCTAGAGAGCTCAGCCCACATCCATTATTTAAGCCAAAGTTTCCTTTAGGATGTGGGTTGAGTCACATTTGGTCTTTCCTCCAGACCTTAGCATTAGGAAGACGACTGGTCTTATTATTCATTCGATTTCGGTCTACGGCCAAGCGAAGGAAATCTGCCGCCTTTTCTTCTCCCCCCCTTATGCGCTTTAGTTTTCAAAACAACTACCCACACCGCCCTTCCTCATTTTCACTCCAAGTCAAATATTTCCGACAAATATAAATGGACGGAATTTTCCCAAAGAGCCTCCGAATGAGACGCGTCACACAAACAAAAACATCGGGACTCTTGGGAGCTCAAATAGGATTTGAACCCGGGGCTATCACGTCGTGGACCCGTCCGATAGCCTCGGTCTTCTCCTACCACCTGCGGTTGTTTTAAGTTTTACATGTGAACTTGGTTGGAAATATATTTATGGTAGCCGCAATTGTAAGTGCTTATTAATAAAAATATGGTGGTTCGTACAAGAAATTTGAACACGATTGCTTCATTATTCGCGAAGACGGAAATTTGTGATAGCCGGTTTATCTAGGGAGTTCTCCGTGAAATTAAATTGCATTGGACGTAAAATAAGCACAAAATGCACGCAGGACCAGGATCGTAGTACCCTGGCCTGCAGGAAAATGAAAGCATTCTTTTTTTACTCTCAAAAAGGCGACACGCTATAAGCACAAATTAAGATTTGGTCGTAGAGGTTTCTTATTACAGGTATTTTCTTTTCATATTCATTCACTGAAAAATATCGCAATTATGAAACTGAGTATTTAATATCCGTTTATATTTATGCCGCTTAATAAATTCTCATATTGGTCTCTAATTTCTTCACTTCTTTGGGTCTAAATTGGTATATATTGCGTTCTACACAAAAACCTTCGAACTATGCAGCGCAGTTTTTTAACTCATTGCTTTTTCGATTTATTTTAAAAGGTTGAACGAAGGTCCTTGCTGCTATATTTCTTAAAATTTACCACATTACTATTCGAATTTCCCTCGTGACAGTAATGACCGTAGAATCATATACAAACAGATACGAAGTTAAATTCTCCTGCAGTCCCGAAAGTGGCGCCGCTCAGTTTGTCGATCGACTTTTGAAAGTGACTGTACATGCGTACGCAGGGCATGAGCGAACGTGTCATTAAATTTTTGACCTGCCTCTCTGCTATGAACAATAACCTTAAGCGACCTTTTCCCGAAGGCGAGTTAGTTGAGTTGGCATACGGTAATCTAAACCCAGAATATCTGAGTCATAGTCCATCGCAGAGCTTCGGCAGCATGAGAGAATTAATGCTCTTTAGGCGCGCCTTGGAGGATCGTAAGTTCAGGAAGAAGATGTATAGGCCTCCTCCAAAACCCGCCGAAACGGTGGAAATGGAATTTGGGTTCTCATAAACTGTGGGAGCCAAAGAAAGGGTTTTTCTTTTGCTTTAATATGAATATTTTGTGAAATCCTCACTATTCAACACCGAATAAGGCAAAGGCTAATGATTTCTTGAGAATACATGGTTTTGGAGATGATGATGATATGATGTGATGATATCTGTCGGTGGGATTTTCCATGGGCATCTCAATACATAGAGAGAGGGCCAAGGATATGTCCTGCTGAGGTTTTCCAGAACCCTGTTAAACGAGACTAGTGGAAAGCAACTTAGTGGTACTTTGAAGACAGACGCTAATCGTCTTGGTACCCTCCTGAGCTTACCCCGTGGAGTGTTCCGGGTAAAAAAGTTGTCTGTCGGTCTGTATATGGTAGGTTTTCGTGGGCGCTCTAACTGAAAAACTTACACTCATATCAATGCTAAACTTTAAATTTAGAAATAATTCTATATAATAAAGAGCTGATTAGGTTTTTGCAACAATCGCTCAACGTGAAGTGGATGTTTACTCTAGTCATGTTTTGGTTTTTGGCAAATAACGCTTTTAAATCTTCAAAAATATAAATTTTGTTTATTATAAACTTCATAGATAATATTGTTCTCTATAACGTTTGTTTGAAATATTTTTTTGTATAACACATTGTTCAAGGAGATACTCCATTTATTTAAAATATTTCCTTTAATATTTGATGAATGTAAGAAAGTATTCAAATAAAAGTTGTAGGGAATTCAATTGTATACAATCTTTGTTCGAAACATTTTCCCATATTGTTTAAGAGACATTGTAAAAAAATAATTTTTTAGTTGACACCACCACACCGCCTACCGGCAATTATTGTAGACAATTTACGCTTATTTACGTATTACAAGGAGAGGATTTTGATGAAACGCGACCAGGCGATTCTACACCGAAAATAAGGAAAGCCGTGTCTCGGGGTTTTTGTGAATGGGCCCTTGAGTTCAAGAAATCAGCTTCGGAAATATCCAAAAACATCGTATGCAGCTTAATTGTCTTCATTGTCAAATTTTGAACATCAGAGAATAGTGTGCCTAGCTCCTACGGCGTGGGCATGGGTTCGTTACCAAATGTTTTCGGTTTTTTATTGTCTAAGCGTTATTTGTAAAGTAACATTCTCCGTTAAAACTTCGCTGTATAATTTTTATTTGGAGGTAATGAACGCAGAAACATATAATAATGGGCAATTTAAATTCTTTAATAATTATTCCACAGTTAACTTTCGTGTTCTTTTCACGTTAACGTATGCAGAATATTCAAGAAAATTCACAATATTTATTACTTCCTCTTCCGATCGCTGTCCGCCAAGGCAAGGCTAATATTATCAACAATATGTAATTACTATAACAATGATATATAATTATAGATGACCGTTCTTGCACGACGGCATTTGTCATGCTGCGAACCATTGTTTCATTGACTGCAATATTTAAAATACTCATTATTATATGTTACTTCGTTCATTACCTCGAAATAAAAATTACAGTAAAGCGTATTTTTTACCGGAGAATATTACTTTTCAAATAACGCTTGGATAATTTGAAAAAAATGGGGTCGGACCCAGACCCTTGCCATAGCACGCTATCTTATCAGCCCTTTGTTCTCAACAGTTCCACAATGAAGCCTATTAAGTTGCATACGATCTTTTTGGATATTTCCGACGCTGTATACTCGAACTCAAGGATCCTCCTTATATTCGACGTAGAAATGCCTGGTCGCGTTTCATCAGAATCCGTGACTCGAAGGTCGTAGTCTCTCATTGTTAGTAACGCTCTTTTTATTTTCTTAATTGTTGAGTTTCGGGGGTATATCCAATATCAGAAGGCTATGGTTTGAGTTTATTTTTGTTCTTTGTAGTCTAAATTTTTCTCGCAGTTCCTTAAAATGTTTATTTTCATGTAACCTATTTGGAATTTTTAGAAATATTACAGGTATGGAGAAAGTCATGTGTTGGCCACAGCAGATTTTCTTATAATTGAAAAGAGTTCAAATTTCTCGAAAAACTATGAAGCAACATTAAAATACTTTTCACGTTTTACTAAATTTCGTGTGTTAGTATAAAAAAGTCATCAGAAGTTTACCTCGTAGATTAAAATCAATGGCATAATAATATATAAATAAGACAAAAATTTTCCTTTTCCGCAAAATTAAGGCATCTATCCGGAATTTATAAATTCTTTGGCAATCGGCTCGCGGATATTTTTTGTGTTAGCATTACGGCGACATTATCCGTGGCTTTTATTTCGTATCCGGATAAAAAAATGAATTTAAAATTATCACGTCATCATATGTAAACGTCGTTGGCTGAAATCAAAGAGATAGTAATACTGTCTACGAATTATATCAATGATGTTGAAGTATGGATAATAAATTCTCATTGAAAGGCATTGGAGTCATTGCTATGGCAGTTAATATTTTTCATTGAATAAATGAATTTGCGAGCTACACTGGCTACTGTAATACTGTAAAGCCAGTCAATTACGATAAAACCCGGATAAAAAAGGCCGGATAAAATGAGATCATAATGTCAGCAATTAACTCACCTACTTAAAAACTTGCCAAATAGCTCACTCAGGAATTAAAATCACTAGACATCGAAGAGAAGTATGGCGTTAAAAACACCCATAACCTATTAGAACACATTAAAAACAAAATTATATACAAAGATGAAATACTTTTATCATTTGACGTAGAACAACTCTTCACCAGTGTCCCCATTGACGTTGCTTTAGAAAACCTCAAAGACTGGCTAACGGAAAAACAAGTTGAAGAAAACAAAATTCAAGAATACATTACACTGACGAAATTATGTATGAAACAAAATTACTTCGTTTGTAATGACCAATTCTACATACAAACTAATGGAACCTCCTCGCCACTCGTAGAAAATATTTTCCTTCCCTTTTTTGTGCGCCGTTGTAAAAGGACTTTAAAATATTTTCCTAACACATGTTGTAGATATGTCGATGATATCTTCGCAATCTTCGACACAACACAATACAACATTGACACTTTCGTCCGAGAACTTAACTCCATCCACAATTCCATTAATTTCACGTATGAAACTGAAGGAAACAGTTCGCTTCCCTTTTTAAACATTTATATCATAAAAACACAAAGGACGACTTGAATTTGACGTTTGCAGGAAACATACTTATATGAACAATTACATAAAAATGACTCGTGTAACTCATATAAAAAAAGGATCGCGGCTTATAACCGCACGGTACATAGACTCCTCACAATACCACAAAACCAGTAACGTTAATACAGAGAAGTTAAATACATTAAAAATGCGGCCCTGGAAAATGGCTTCATGCATGAATTGATTGACAACATTATTAAGAATCAATCCAAGAAAATGAAGAAAAAGACACAACGCTTGCCTCAATTAACGACAAGAAAAAGAAAGTTTATTTCCCTTCCTTTCTTTCCAACCCTCACCAAGGGGTTAACAAAAATATTTTAAAACGTTGAATATTCAGTAACATTCCACAACATAAACAACCCAAAAGATAAAATACACACGCTACAAAAATCTGGAGTGTATCAAGTGCTTTTCCCCACTTGCGACATGTCATATATAGGCGAAACGAAAAGAAACCTCACCATCAGATTTAAGGAACACTTAGCTCATTACAAACACGTTCATATGGATATATCTGCCCTCGCGAAACATATTTTTGAAAACAGTCACCCTTTAGATAAAGGTGATCTTAAACTACTAAAACAAGTTCTAGTTACGTCGCAACCGAAATACGTCTCGACTTTTTATTCGGTTTTTAAACCGGCCTATTTTATCCAGCTCAAATATAACTTTTTTTAATTTCGGAATTTTTTTTGAGGTTGTACCCTATGACCAAAATTCTTGTCCAATTTCAGTTCTATAGCACTTCTAGAAGTACATTAGGTTTTATATGGTATATATACATCCTATATATGTAAGAAGCAGCTATTTATAATGATATCCTTATCCCGACAACTTGTTGCCATCCATTTATCCCATTTATTTTTCCTCTTACGTAAGCATTTATTACTAATATATATATATATATATATATATATATATATAATATATATAAAGATTTGAGGGTTTCCCGGCGAATGGCTGCAATTAAGTTTTCTCGGGTTTCCAGTCGGGTTACTAGACTGCGTGCTAATGTAGTGACAAGTACAGAAAGTTGACTAACGGCGGACATAGACAGTCAGGAGATCCTTCCTCGTGATTATTGCGTTTTTATAAAAGACCGATGTAACCGGTCGGGAGGTGGAGTCTTTATAGCAGTTAGCAATAAATACGAAAGTTACCCAATACAGATTAATGACGACGAAGTCGAAAGTCTTTAGTGTAGTGTGAAAGGGAGAGACTGCGGAACTGTTAATGTAGGCGCCTTTTATAGACCACCAAATGTGAGCGTGGAAACTATTTATTAACTGGAGATACAAGTGGCGACGCTAAGTTCTTTTAATAAATATAAAGCCATTATAATCGGAGGCGATTTCCATCTTCCCTCAATTGATTGAAGGCATAATTGCTTTTATCCCGGTGGTAGAGAGCGTGAATCGTGTGAGGCTTTACTTGAAACTTTCAGTAAACACTCATTGTATCAGTTAGTGAGATTTCCTACGAGATTTAATAATATATTAGATTTATTGGCTACTAAACTTCCTGGGCGTATGAATAAGTTATCTATTGCTGAGGGAATATGCGATCACCAGGCAGTGTTCGTGGAGTTTTAGTTAAACATTGAGAAACAGGTTAAGGCTAAAAGAAAGCTTTATGTATTCGCCAAAGCCGATTTCACAAGATTTAAGTCTTTTCTGCGAAATAAATATATCAATTTTTACGAGGTGACATATATTGCAGACGCGGAAGAATCCTGGTGCATGTTCAGAGACATGATGCGAGAGTGCACAGATAAATTTATTCAAAGCAAACTGAAGCGTGAAAATGCAGAACCAAGATGGTACAACCAGGAAGTTAGGAGTGCTCTCGGACGGCAAAGAAAACTCCACTCTCGCGTAAATAACACATCCTTAACGAAAAGGCAGCAATACAAAGAGGCGCGCTCCTTAACCAGTTTAAATGCGTAATGCGTTTAACAATTACAAA
Source organism: Tanypteryx hageni (assembly GCA_028673005.1). Lineage (NCBI taxonomy): Eukaryota > Metazoa > Arthropoda > Insecta > Odonata > Petaluridae > Tanypteryx > Tanypteryx hageni. The sequence continues at coordinate 150,887,052 of CM054114.1, forward strand.
ATGAAGGTTTTACAGGATAACTTGAAAGAGAACCCGAAAGCATTTTGGTCTTATGTCAGGGAAGTCCAAGGTAGAGGCCCCACTATTGCGTCACTGAGATCGGTAAAGGGAAATGTAGTTAACGATAGTGCGGAGAATGCAAACCTATTAAACCAACACAATCAGAAAGCTTTTATTCCTAATGACGATGAATGTGAAACCCCTATTCCTATGCATCAGGGCGACTCGATGGAAGATTTGATATTTTCCGAAAATGGTATCGCGCTCCAACTTCATTCAGTTAAACCAAATAAATCTCCTGGGCCGGAGGAAATACCCGCACGAGTATTGAAAGAGTTAGCTTATGAAATCGCGCTGTATTTAAAAATTATATTCAAGAAATCCATTACGGAAGGCGTCGTTCCTCAAGATTGGAAGATGGCACACGTAATGCCTATCCATAAGGGTGGCGACAAAGAGAACCCCGAAAATTAAAGGCCAATTTTCCTAACTTCATTATAGTGCAAGACACTTGAGCACATAATCTTTTGTTCTGCAATTCGCTATTTAGATAGTCACTCATTGCTTAGCGGATGCCAGCACGGATTCCGGAGAGGTAGATCATGCGAAACACAGCTCGGCTTGTTCGTGGGTGATTTGTTGTGATGCGGAGAGAAAAATACTCAGGTTGATGCCATATTCATTGACTTCAGGAAAGCGTTTTATAAAGTATCTGATAAGAAATTATTTGCAAAGTTAGGACAATATGGAATCAATCCGAAAGTTGTCATTTGGGTAAGAGACTTCCTCTCGAATAGGGAACAGATAGTTGTCATCGATGGGAAATACTCGTTCCCCGTTAAAGTTGCTTCGGGTGTTCCTCAGGGAAGTGTATTGAGCCCTCTGCTCTTCTTAATCTATGTAAATGATATCTGCTTGGTACCATATCTACTACAAAGGACTAATTTCTACTTCTGAAGCACTAATTCGAGCAACTGAGGCTAAACTGCTGGAGCAGCTTTCGGAGGCACAAAGTCGTCTTTGTATAAATAAATAAAAGAAATATCGTACTTATACAAGTCTAAGATCCATCTTCACTGCTGTCATAGGGTGTACTAAAATTGGCTGCGGATAAACAAAGAGCCGAAAGTACCCTTTTAATATAACGGTAAATTATGAGGAAGGACCTTAGCAGAAATTGTGACTTTTGTTCCTAGTTCAAGTTGTGACTTATTTTCCTACCCAACACTGACATTTTTTCCGAGCCAAAATTGTGACATTTTTACGCAAATAAATATGTTGTAAATGTACCGCATTATTTCAGTTTTGCTTGTATTTTAATTTTTGATCGTTTCGTTTTCAAAATTACCTAAGACAAAATTGGGACTTTTTTTCCTAGTCCGAAATTGTGACTTTTTTCCTACCCAACACTGTGACTTTCTTTCCGAGCAGCAACTGGGACTTTTTTAAGCGAATTGACATTTAAACCTATGGCATTGTATCAATTTCGCTGATATTTCAAATTTTCGTCGTTTCGTTTTCAAAATTATCTAAGACAAAATTGTGGCTTTTTTCATAGTCCGAAATTGTGACTTTTTTCCTACCCAACAGAGTGACTTTCTTTCCGAGCAACAATTGTGACTTTTTTATGCGAATTATCATTTAAACGTATGGCATTGCATCAGTTTCGCTGGCATTTCATATTTTAGATTCCCATGTAAATCAAATGGGAAGTATAGTTCTCGGAATCGATCCCTGGACTTTCAATCTTCGCAAGAATATCTATACTCGGAAGCTCGATTTCAGTAGCAAAAGATTTCAACCAAGTGTCATGAAAATCGATCTAATGGTTCAAAAGTTAATAGGGAGACAGACAGACACAACGATGAAACTATACGCCTAATTTATTTCTTGAAAGTAGGCCAAACATTTTCCAAGAAGACTTTAAATTACACTAACTTCATTAACACAATATCAAGGAAAAATGAATATTTGTTTATTTTCGTTATGGTCGCACTAATCATCGCAACCAATCTATTGTTTATACTTAAAACAGCGTCGAAATTTCGTATTACGGAGCTGGTGCGTTAGATAGTATCGCCTTTGCTATCTATTATGTTAATAATTCCCCTCTTCTGAACGAAGACATTATTGAATATATTCTTACCGATTCACTTGTGATCTCGTATTGTCCTCGGAAAGAACGAGCCTAGATAACGCTCCGTCTAACTAACTATCTGACCAAACCTCTTACCTTCCTCTCCCCTCCAACTCCACCGACCGCCATTCCTCCAAAATTTCTGCATATCTGTGATCCGTGGGAAAAGAAGGCCTCCCTGATTCCACCATTTTTCTGATGATCCCCAATACACCCCGGGTCCCAACCTTCTACCTTCTCCCAAAAATCCACAAACCCAACATCCCTGGCTGTCCCATTGTTGCCAGCTTCATCTCTCCCACGGTACGCATCTCTGCCTTTGTTGACTCCTACCTACAACCTCTCGTCCGTAAATTCCTATCTTTTATCAAAGACACTAACCACGTTTTACAACGCCTCAAATCACTCCTTTCCCCTCTCCCACCTAGCACAATCATGTCTACTATAGACGTCTGCAAAACTCTACACCAACATTCCTCACAACCAAGGACTGTCCATCCTGAGAAAATCACTGGACTCATGACCATCTGACGCAAGACCCTCCTCCCATTTCCTAACGGTCTCCCCGATAATGCTTCGGCTCCACAACTCCGTCAGTGGGAGCTTGCCCATATCCATCTTCTAAACTCCTTCACGCCCCCTGTCCTCCACCTTCGCTAGCATTTCACTTATTTTCGGCCATTCCCCCACCCCCTCCGCATCCACCTATCCCCGACTTTTCCGCACTACACTTCTACCCCCATGTCTCCACCCAGTGTCACTGCGATCAGTTTTCTCTCTGCTGTGCTGACGAAGGGATCCGTGTTTTTTATGCTTGTTTTACGTGTGTAACTTCGACACCCCCTCAGCTCATCCCATCTGTTCATTTTATCTTCAGCATTCTCCTTCAATTCCACATTTCAAAGCTTTCCAAGTATTTGATATCATTTTTGCTTAGCGTCCATGTTTCTGCCCCGTATACAAAACTATACTCCATACATAGCATTTTATGATATATATATATATATATATATATATATATATATATATATATATATATATATATACACTAGCGTAGTTGCCCGTCAAATATGACTGGTATGCGTGAATTAAGTATCAAGTTAAAATAAAATTGAAATACAAAATTAATGAAACCAACTCCTATATGCAATAAAAATACACACTAAATACAAATTTCACATAATTGTGTGTTCCAGAGTGTAAAAATAGTTTTAGGCGAATAGAAATTGTATGGTAAAGAAATGCATTAATAGCAACTTATATTAACATAAAGGACCAAAAAAAGTTACAATGAATTAAAGATTTTCTCCAATATACAGAACTGACGCTAACGAAACGGTTGTAAATAAATTGCGATGCTTTATGATAACCTAATTTAATTTGTTTGTTGAATAAAATGCAATGCTTATTTTCAGAAGTCACCATATGTATAGATATCCTATTTGCCAATCCAAACAACAGATATAGGTATATTTATACCGTTCTGATTAAATTGTATTAACCTGTTAAGATGGTGGTTAAAAATTGAACGTTTAATTATTGTGCTGACAATTATTAAAACATTCTCTAAATCAACATATAAATTTGATTAACCTGCTAAAATGGAGGTGAAAAGTAAATGTGTAATTAATTGTTATGTAATTATTGATTTAACGACCGACATGTATAGTAACCTTTAACAATTGATTCAGAAATTTCAAGGAAACAAAGTTTTAAAACTAATTATTAAACTTCCATAATTTACCAAATAGCAATTAAGATTTTTTACAACTCCGATACATGTTCAAATATTATTTATTATTATACAGTGCAATTATAATTACCACCACTCACCTTATAAATTAATTATCTAAGCACCAATCAAAGATGGTACCATGTTTTATCAGTAATAACCAATTTAAAATAGTGAAATAAATTTCAATGCAATATTTAAGCTATTACACAAGTCAACATACTGGTTGTTAAGGCAAATAAACTTTATTATCAATTATCGACATTCATAATTTCGTTTTTATTGTTTACATATTGACGAAAATTTTGTTTAGCTGATGTAATCGGTTTATCATATGAGATATAGGACAATCATGTTCAGTGTATTGAAAGCTATATTCTGCAAAATAATATGATGCTAAAATTTGGAGCCTATGAAGCTTTTACATTTACCGAGTTTTTACATTGACTAATTAACCGAAGTAAGTGTTCAAAGGCCTGATTCAGATTAAAGCACTAAACTGGTGCATTTATTAAGCATGAATATTAGGTCAAGAATAGAATTCAACAATTGGGGTAACAATGGCCCAATATAAATAAAATGCGTGAAAATGTGAAAATATCGTATAGAAACGTAATTTTTTACTTTCTCCATACGTAGTTTAGGGGAAAGAATTGTTTTCATGAAAAAAATCGACTTCGAGATTTCAACGGAAATACCCGTTCTGAGGTCTCCTGAACACGTTTCGACCATTTTATCGATGTCTGTGTGTATGTGATAGCTTTTTTGTGGGTGCTCAAACTCAGAAACTATTAATCAGGTCAAAACGAAATTTTATATTTAACATTTTTATAAAATTCAGAAGAACTGATTTGTTTTTGGTAAAAATCGGTCAAACGGAAGTGGGTGTTTACTCATTACTTATCCGTTATTTTGAAATATTTGATAAATGTAAAAATGTACTGGAATAAAGGTTGTAGGAAATTTAATTTTCTACAATCTTTGTTTGAAACATTTCCCCATATAATGCATTGTTTAAGAGATATCTTATATTCTTATCTGATTAAAGAAATGTCGAAGTTTTGCTGTTAAAAGTGTAATTTAGGAAATATTGGGTCCGTATTTGAAATTTCACGTTAAGAAAACAAAACTTCATTCAGTTCTGCGTTCGTGGGTTGAAGTCTGAAACTCGTACTTGGGTTAATAATAATTTTAAAGGCCAAATTAAAATATATCTACACTCATTCCCGTGTTGTTTAAATGGGAAAAATTAGGAGTGAAAATATTTTTAAAAGTTAAAAGCGCCAATCACATCGGTTTAAAAACCCTACTACACCATCTTTCTCTGCGCTGCGATTAAAATGTTATCTTTCTCTTGCTTATACGTTCTGTAGTTCTCGAGTTATAGAATCAGACACACACACATAAAAACACTTTTATAGATATAAGATAAGATAATGACGATAATACTATCTTGAGGTTTAACGATGACCCGGTCAGAAAGGCAAAATATCGTTAAAAAGCTTAAATTTTTCCCAATAAATATGATTTAAACGAATAACTTGATCGATTTCGAATCGTGGATAAAATTTGACGATAAAAATATGAAACGTTATTTATGTTTCTTTAAAATGGTCCAGGTCTGAAGATCGTACGTTAATTACTTCTGATTTTAATTTTCCAAAGAGTAGAAGCCTGCAAGTCGAAAAATCGATTTTTACGTGTTATCTTATGGAAGAGAAAAATTATCTCTAGGAGTCGAATCCGTGCCTTTCTTGGGGATTTGCTTTCGTAAATGACTTTTGCTATACGAGTCAAATATTCCTACTAAATTTCAGTTTTCTACCTAGTAGGAAAGTATGTCAAAACACGTTAAAGGTATCGCGATCGAGCTTTAGATTTCACTCTATGCGAATCAAAGCAGCGTTCCGGCGGACAGACCAACCAACGGACCAAGGAGGAGGGTTAAGAGCGTCCCCTCACACGGTCGATTGGGGTGGAAGTGGGAGGGAGACGGGGGAGGGGGGACGGAAGAGGGTGTCTAAGAGCGCCCCTCGCTATGCAAATTAGGCAATACACGTCGAGAGAGAGAGAGAGGGAATAAAAAAATTGAAATACGGCACGCGAGAAAACGTGTGTTCGGGATAACTGTGCCACACTTTGGGGGAAAATCGATGCTAGGAAGGAAAAAATTACTTCTCGCCGAGTTTTTTTAAATTTTATCTTTAGCACTGCCCTGCGGGACCGGGAGCCTCCCTCCCTTTCACCCCCCCCCTTCCCCTCCCTTTCACCCTCTCCCCTCCATGCCCCCTTCACCCCCCTTCACCCCCTCCTTCAACCTCCCTTCAACCTCCCTTCAACCCCCATTCCCCTCCCTTCATCTCCCCTCTTCTGCCCCTCCATCTTCATCCCCCCCTTCTCCCCCTTCATCCCCACTCCTCCCCCTTCATCCCCGCTCCTCCCCCTTCATCCCCGCTCCTCCCCCTTCATCCCCGCTCCTCCCCCTTCATCCCCGCTCCTCCCCCCTTCATCCCCGCTCCTCCCCCTTCATCCCCGCTCCTCCCCCTTCATTCCCACTCCTCACCCCCTTCCCTTCTCCCTCACCCCGCTTCCCATCTCGCACGCGCTCACCTCTATTTTTTTCTTCCCTTTTCGTATTTTTTCCCTTGGTGCGAGAACACTATCCGCGTCATACGCGCCGCGTCTTCTGAAAAGAGGAAAGGGTTTCTCACTCCCCAAACTTTCGGATGGCAACGGTCTTAATTGGCGTGTCGGCCGGCGGGGGTCAGGAGGGGTCAAGCAGGGGGCGGGAGCGGTCGGAGATTTATATGAGTCGGTCGCTTGCGGAGAACGGCGCAAGAAGAAACGAGTGAAACCTCTCGAATATGCTTTTCGCGATTCGAAGGCATGAAAGGCGCATATGCGACTGAGGGAGGGATTGGTTTGATAAATCCTTCGGAAAAAATGACGGGTTCGCCAACCTTTTGCTATAAAACGGTCTCGGTGTCGGAAGAAAAAAAGCCTACCTTTAAGAGCGGGTGTCAAGCGGTCGGGGAGAGAAGAAATCCCGAACGAATTTGATCAAGGTTTTCGAATAATTTCTAGCAAATAATATGTAATAATTTTAATATAATTCAAAACTGGCAAATATATAACTTGATAGTCCAAAAAACAGTTAAATTACGTAACACGATGAACTATTCTGGAAATTAAAACATTTCATAAAAGGTTATTAGATGGATAATGTAAAATTGTAATTTTGAAAATAGTCTTTTTTAACAACATGCTGAAACAGAGAATGGAAACCGGAATAATGGTTAAAGCGATCTTTTAGTTATCTAACAAATTTATAAATTTATGTCCAAATATTTAGCGATTAAAATTTCCTTCACATAATGAAATTGCTCATCGAATGACTTCCGCGCATGTTATGACTCTGTTTTATTTTCCATTTAAATCCGACTGTGCGTAAATGATTGGTGAGGAAATTACCTTCTCTGGAGCCGCAAGCCTCGGATAAATTCTTCAATAATAACACAAGCGAAGTTCCCGCCCACTAACACTGGAACCGAATTCCAAAGGATCGTCCCATGGACGCACTAAACCAATCCCAAAGTGTCCTTTGTCACTCCATCACAGATCGAACAGTTGCCACTGTCCGAAGGGAGGTGCGGTCGACTGGCTCATGCAAAACACGCAGCGCCCCGCCCCCCGCGGCTCTCGGGGCTAAAATCGACTGGTCACTCGTGCTATTCTGACGACACTGCACTCTTACTTCCCAAAGAGTGGCGAACTATTCGCGTTTGATGTTATTCACGTTTCTATGGATACGAAGGAAGGGCATGCGCGATGGAAGAAGGAGAACCTACCCTTCCCGTGAGAGTTCTTGGAGCTGCCTTCAAACGAAACCGGTTCAAAGCGATCGCGCATAGCGCCGCAGACGGACGAATTGGGAAATGTTCTATTATCAATGCCGCCGCATTTAAGTGACTAGAACTTGAACAATCGCCACATTTGTTGATCAAGATCAAAGGGCCTGATAAAAACGTGTTTATTTTCTTCTTTTATTTGTTTTTATTTCGGATTTTTGAAATTTTTGGAATTTTTGACATTTTTGGAATTTTTGACATTTTTGGAATTAAAAAAAAGTTATTGTAATTTTTTTTAAATTTCTGAAATCTTAGGAATACGTTGAATTACAAGGATTCCAAAAATGTCAAAAATTCCAAATATTAAAAAATGCCAAAAATACACATTTTTTAAATTGTACAACTCCAAAAATCCTAAAAATTTCAAATAAAATTTTATAATTCCAAGGTTTCTTATAATTGAGAAATCCAAGAATTAAAAAAATTCAAGCATTTAAAAAAAATTTCAATTCGAAGAATTTAATTTTTTAAATTTAAAATACTATTCCAAAAATATCAAAAATTCCAAAATTTCCATGAAATCCAAAAATTTCAAATATTCCAAGAGATATCACGTCAAAAAGGCAAAAACAAAAAGGGCGAGCGTCAAAAAGGCGGTAAGAAAATGAGCAAAAGTAGAAAACGAAATAGGTAAAGGAAGAAATGGTGGTTTTATATGCTTGTTGTATTTTCGACTAATGATGAGGAGGAGTTAAGTGGTTGGGGGTTGGGTTCGTTCTATTTCCTCCCCCGGGATTGGGTTAAGTGGTTGGGGCTTGGGTTCGTTCTATTTCCCCCCACGTGTTGGGTTAAGTGGCTGGGGGTTGGATTTGTCCTATTTCCTTTCCTGGGGTTAAGTGGTTAGAGAGATTGGATTTTTACCATTTTCTAAATATATGTGGTGGTCACATCAAATTTTTTTGATTTGATAATAATTAACTATTTTAATGATATCTTATTATAGCTTGAATATATTGAAAAAATCAGTGACTGGCATCCATAATTGCTACAAGAAACCATCATTGTTCACAAAGAATTAATTCCTTGATAGGAGATAGGTTGTGGATATCATTTGATGGAAAGCAATTCCAGCCACCAGGTCTCTGCATGAAAACGATGATTTGTTTACTTCGTTGATAGAGCCGAGTCCATTATTTTTGTGATATTATATCTTAAGGGATTTGCCATTCTGCTCAAAAAACAAATATGTCAATACATTTAAAGTGTGCTTTTGTATAAATAGTTTTCCTGACTACCTCAGCAAGGAACTTACTGAAAACTAAATTTCTCGTCTGTGTTCATACATCATTATTATTACTTCATTATGCATGAAATTTGTGTTTCCTATATTTACGTTGATTAATATTTTCACTAAATGTCCGCAAACATTTTTTTCCTGAGGTGATGCATCTGATTCTTGAAAATATAATTATTTGTAGTATGATGACAGATAGTTTTTTTAACGATCCATCAAACAAATTGTCTTTGCACCATTATTAAATAATTTAATTGCATATCTTATGAATAATGCATACTGGATGCTAGATTATGACTGCTAGAGAGTTGCAGATTGGAAGAATTGTCTTACAAGGTTTGAGGACTAAGCGAGACTCTCACCTACATATATGTACAATGTAAGTACACATAAGTACATTGTACATACAGTAAAACCCCTTATTTACGCTTTTCTAGAGACATGGGGGAAAAGTTTAAATTGCGGGACAGTGCAAATTGAGGGAAAAGTAAAAATAGGTAAACTGATTTTACTTTTACACTCGCTCATTTGTTAAAGTACGACTAACAATAAAATCAGTGTTAAAGATCTAAGTTTATAAAGAGTATATCTATTTATTCATTTACTTAACCAGCACACTTTTTAATAATAATAAATTTAAAATGTTAGTATAGTGCTTAGGTTTCCAATACATTCCCCACATTACATTTGTCTGGAAAATTGTACAGGGAGCAAAGGGATGGGGTCGCATCTCTGTGACTTGCTCCCGTGTGAAGGAGAACCTAGCTACTATACCAGTGGCCCAGCCTTTAAACACACCAATCATCAATGGCTTTCTTACTTTTTTAATGTACCTCAGACTAGATGTTTCTATTAAAGGATATTTTTCAATAAATTAACTTCCTTTTAGTGCATTACACCAGAAATAAGACGTCCTCAAACCTTCCAGACTGTTTTTTGTATGTGCTATCAGCCATTCATCTTTGCAAGAAATGTGGCACTTACCCGTGGCAAAACAATTTGATCTAAAAAATGAAACTTATTAACATTTGTTGTACTAAATGACTCGTAAGTCAATCACCGTTACGTAATCACTGTTTTATCAGGGATTAAATCCTTAAAGCTGCGGAAATATAAATTACCCTACGTGCTTAAAATACGTTTTACCGATACTACTTCCTTCCCTTCTACCTCTGGTTTTACTTACTCTCGAAATCACTATGAATGTCTTTCGTAGTCCGAAATCTAATAACTCACGTAGAAGGGATTTAATTTGTAAATGTCCTAAGTCCGGAGCGTCGGAAGACCCGTTGTCCACTGCGCTGAGAAATGTGTACCGAGAATTGTGTAAATCAAATGCATTGCTTTAGGAAAAGGCGCATTTACACGGTACAATGTGGTTCAATGCCATTGGTCAATGCGATTGAATCAGTAGCATTAAACTTCCGCATTGAAATAGAAGTTGTTTATATGAATCGATGAAATTGATTTTACCAATTCAATTCAACATGGCGCCAAATGAAATCGTTCGTGCGGGTATTCGCATTATTGTGATAATTAATACATGAGCGCTATAACATACTATAAAAAATTAAAAACTCAACGTTTTTGGATAATAAGATGAGACGAGATATTTTAGGAGCATCGGAATCTTTGTTGAGGGAATGGGCCGCAGAATATCGCGAGATGATAAAAAATCATCTCAATGACTCCGGAGCAATTTGAATAACTCTTGGATATGGTATAGCCATTAATTAAAAAATGAGATACCGTAGTGAGAGAAGCTCTTAGTGCCAGGCTGAAACTTCCATCTTGGCCTTCGTCTTGTTCCGTCACTCCCGGTAAATTTAAATCAGAAATTAAATTTTGAATAGCGTTTTCTCTGGCATTCTTGATTTTATAATCACTGTTTTTGCTATTCCACAAGCACTCGTAATTTTTTATCAAGTCCAAAAACACTCCACTCCACTTAAAAACCATGATTCTTCTATACAATTCCTGGAAGTTCCCGGAACGAACCAACACAACTCGCTTTCTTCAGTTCACTTGTCATTCACGGCTTACAACCAGAGCATCTGTGATGTCTCGAGACGAAAATACTTTCAATGCTATTGAAATTCTTTGTTTACACGAATCAATAATCGTTCAATATGGGTGAGTCAATCCCATTGCTTCCATGGAATTGAACAAATGTAGAGCTCGACCCTACTTCTTTCAATGTTCAATGCGATTGCTCAATATCATTGAATTCCTGTTTAAACTTTTAAATTTTTATTCAATTTGGATGATTAAACCGGGTTGTTCAATGGAATTGAACCATGAAAATCCACCAACGTTGTCAGGGATATTTTGTTGTATTGAAGAGTGAAATGCAGATTAATCCAAATTCAAATGTAAATTTACATTAATGCCAATGAGTAGGAAATACAGACAGTTGACACATATTGAAGATACCCATAAATAGATGTGATCTATTGATCAACATATCTGCATCTGCAATGCGCTGAGACATTTCGTCTCATTCACATTACTCTCTCATAATTCACAAGATACTTAACCCCTCAGTGTGGTGTCATTTAAATTCCTTTCCATCCCCATCTGTGGGAGGAGGATCAACCAGAGTATTTAAATTTTAAGATTAAATTAGTATAAGAGTTCAAAAATTCCAAACTCAATAAATTATTTTACGATTTCAATGAAAATTTGACATTATATTCATGTAATTTTATTTTATCATACCTCAGAAATTCAAGACTGTATGGTAAGTCTTGAAACAGTCATCAATGCAGAGGCCAGCTTGACACTCCAGGCACCACCACCACCACACACTCTCCTTCCTTCTGCCATTCTTGTAGCAAACAACACATCTCTTTTGTGGCCTGGATTTCTTCTCCATTGGAGGAAACCACTCTATTAAATGTCTTCCTGTAAGCCACGACACATTTTTGTCTGCTGAATGCCTCCCTGCTACCTTTTATTGTTTCACCTGTGTGTTCATCTAAGTCTACTCTAAACTTCAGGTGGTCGATCTTTTTACAGGACGAGTTTGCTCTGCAAATTATCATAGTATTAAGGATTGTGGCATTAAGTAGTCTTTTGAATAGTTTAATGTACCACTTATTAATTTTTTTATTCTAGGAGGTATATTTGAAGAAGCTGATCCTTCAGATCAACTCCACCCATGTGCTGGTTATTATCCAATACACATTGGTTTTTCTTTCCCCGCTTTTGTGGTGAATTTACGGGTTTCATTGTCATGAAATTTAGAAATCATAGTCACCATTTTTTTATTGCACCATTTAATTACAGTAACTTGCCCAGAATGTTGTGCTGTTATCTCTCCCTTCTTCAACTTATATTCTTTCACTTTCTTTCCTACTCAACCTTAAGGTGCCAACACAATCAGTCCTCATACTTTTAAGTTTTTTAGCCAAAGAGGGTGAGTTGTAAAAGTTATCCATCGCCAACATATAACCTTGACCTAGCAAAGGTTCCACAAGTGTCATCACAATAGCTTCTGTCTTGTTTGCTTCTTTTGTAATCAACGATGTCCTTGCCTGTGTAAACGATGAATGACCACAGGTATCCTGAGCTTGATTCACACAGTTCATAGGGTTTAATTCTGAAATGAGATGAATTCAGTGGAAGATACCTACTGCATAAATGAGAGCCTTCCTTTCTCCAGTGTGAGCGACTCATCTACTGAAATATTTTGCTGCGGTTTATACAAATTTTGAAATTTTATATTCAGGTAGGTAATGATGGGGTAAATTTTGAAAAGCTTGGTAAGTATTTTTGCTCTTACTGTCAATAAAATGCATGAATTTACAAATCAGAGGGGGAGGGAGAGAGGGAGGGAGAGAGGGAGGGAGAGAGGGAGGGGGAGGGAGGGGGAGAGAGGGAGAGGGAGGGAGAGGGGGGAGAGAGGGGGAGGGGGAGAGAGAGGGAGGGAGGGAGAGAGAGGGAGAGGGAGAGGAAAGCACTTTTTTAGAGAGAAGCCAGACTATGAACTCGAGAACTTGATTGTCTTATCAAAAGGAACAGAAAGTTGAGATTCTCGGGGAGTTAAGGGACACTGAATAAATATACAATTCATTTGAAAGGAAATTTTATTGAAATTCTTTTATACATTTCTACTTTAAGGAAAACGCTATTTTTGCTGTTAGGCAGGCCATATCAAAGGGCTTCTGGTGTCTCAGATCTGCATCGAATTAGGATTCCTGCATAGTATATCCTGAAACAAAAAAATTCCTTCTTATAACAACTATATTACATAATAAGATTATATTTAATGAAAAATTTTGATATTCCTCAGGATTTGACCCAAGAATAAATAACTTAACATGCAATCTTGATAATCCAAGCAGAAATTTAGTTTTCAGTTATTAGATGTACTCATTACATAAATGTGACTCCCATATAAAATACGAAGATATTCTATTAGTAATAAATAGGAGGATATAAATGTTCAGCTTCAGACTTGATATTTGGCATAATGGAAGGTTATCCTAAAATTTTCATAAGAAATAATATTTATAATTTCAAACTATAACGAGGTTTCACTGTATTCAAAATTCTAAGGAGGAATTATTCATGCAAAAGGATCTACCCATTAAAGTGAGGTGACTACTATGTGTGTTCTCCCAATTATGATTTTTGTTGCATTGAAAAGGAACAATTGTTTTTTTAATTTATAAAATATATTTATATCAAAAATATTTTGAATACAGAGATATGCAGATAAGACATTCGAAAAGCCTGTAATACTGCACCAGAGGGGAAAGACATAAAAACGATGAGTTGAGATAAAGCTAGGGAAATGTGAGATGGCTATGCTTGCAAATACTTGACAGGCATTTTTAGCTTTGTCTATTAACATTCATAACAATACCTACTGTACTCTCCTGCACCAAATCCATTGAAATTTTGTGAAGGGAGGGAGGTTACAAAGGGCATGGAAAAACGAGAATTGAAGGTTAGCACGGCTATCGATTATCATAGAGGATTTCAATATAAAATCATGGCCTAAAATGTATGGAAATGGCAATTCAGCCAAATAAAACCACTCCTTCCATGCAGATTTATGGATTCGAACCTTTAACTGAACCGTAGATCGAAACAGAAAGGGTTGAGCCGAGAGACCATTGTATTTTACGAAGCAAGTTTGAAGCTCTCGCTTTTTGCTATTAATCTTTAAATTGGCCCATTCTTTACGATCTATAAGGGAAATACACGAACCGGTATCGAGTAGAGCATGGCGTGGTTGCGAGTTAATGGACACCTGAAGTAGTGGTGTGTCGGAAGGATCAGACCAATTAACAAAAGAATGACCCGGGGGGTTACGCGAATCACGCCGAAAACGGCGATTTTGATTAGGCTGAAATGTAACCTTTGGCGGGGTTCGGGGCGCTGGGGGTGACGAAACACCCGAGGATAATGCATTTTCGCGAAAATATTCTTTTCTGCTCATGAGGAGTTTATCGGATCGCGTGAGTAGTCGTCTAACTCGACTAGATTATTAGGTCTCCCGACGAAGAGGAAAGTGGACTGCGTCAGGGGGTTGACACTACCGAGTACGAGTTCCACAATCTCTAACTCCGAATAATTGAGACAAAACCGCGACTGCTGCTGCCAACAGGAAATCAAATATAATACACTGGCAGAATGAAACGAAATATACTAACAATTATATTGGAGTGACATAATACAAAGCAGTGTCACCAAAGGTGTATCGTATCGTTTAACTATTTTCAAATACTTTAAGAATTACGAGAGATTAATGTCAAATGAGACAGTTTCGTCTCATATACATACATCTCGGCTTCTATTGAATAAAAAGGGACATTTTTTTGTGACTTCAGTAAATAACGACAAAGTAACTCAAGAATACATAAACATTGTGAACAGCCTTTAAAAAATAACAATCATAATATTTATCTAAAATTTTCAGTCATGACAAAGTGGGAAATGTTTCCCTAATTGGTATAGAGGGTTATATGCAGTAAGTTAAATGTTCAGAATACCCGCGTTTAATGCGCACCCTCGCATAACGCGCAGGGGGATTTTCAGCCTCGTAATTTATGATGTTTCTATATACCCGCGTATAGCGCGATTTTTTTTAGCGTTGCCGTTCCAGAGTAGATGGTGTAACGTGGTCTAAAGCATGTATTGTATTGGTAACAATGAAATTTTCGAATAACGTTCCAAAGGAACGTCAGCTAACTCAATCATTACATACTCTATGTTTACTTACAAGGTGATATTAGAACACACAATAAATCGAATTATGCGAGAATACGTGGAATGAATTGTCCACGGATGTTATTATAAAAGGCTTTTAAAAATGCTGCATCAGTAATAGTTTAGAAAGTAGTGAAGATGATATGGTGTGGGAGGACAATGACAGCGCCACGGCAATAGAGGATACAAAAGACACCGAAGATGACGATTCCGATAACATCGGAGAAAAATGGTCAAATGACGAAGAATTTCTTGGCTTTTAAAACGAATAAATACTGAATTGATTCTTTCCATATCTAATTTATGTATTTTTATAGAATTACTTTATAAATTTTTACTATAATCTATCTATCTTTTCCTAAAAATCACCGAAACTGTGGAAATATGGGGTCAAATGAAAGTAGGAAGATTATGTACCCTCGTATAGCACGCATCCTAATTTTTAACTCAAATATTTCGAAAAAAGTGCACATTATACGCGGCTATTTACGGTAGTTGAAATTTATTTTTGAAGAAGGTTGCATATCAATAACTTTTCAAGTTTTCACGATATTATTACTATAGAAAATACAGGCATGCACTGGATAGTTAATGGATCACTTCTCTCCAGCAAAGAGCCTATTTATTTAAAGTTAGAGTTTTGCGTAAATTCTCAAAGGGTTAAAAGTTTCACATTTTCTTCGGCATCTGTGGTGGATTTTAAATAAATGTCCTCAGGGGTTGAGAAGTTAAAAGGGATCTGTAGAAAAATGTATGACTATGTACACATGATTAAGGTTGATTTTAAAAATTTATACAGCAGAAAACCTGCTGCGGTTCGTGCGGTTTCAGGAGGCTATTGCCGGGTTTCCTCCTTTGCGATTGTGTTCGGCGTGGAATGAGTTACGGTTATAATAATCCAAGAGTTTGATAAGCCAAAAAAATAGACTTATTCAAGATCACTCAACTATTTTTTCTATTAATATCTATATTTACATATTTGATAAACTATATCATATAACTATGTGAGACTGTTCTACGATAGACATTTCAATTTCCTTACTTTTACAAGGGTAGTTGTTTAAGCAAACCATCTTCGGCCCTACTTTCTGATTCCTTATCAAAGCTACCTATAAGACGTCGCGGTATCGAGGATGGTCAAATGCCCGCGTTAACGGACTTCGAACGTACCGGTATTTCACAAACAAAAAGAATATGAATCATAGTGCGAATTGTACGGAAATCCAGAAACTACAAGCCTTGTACTAGATAAATTCGTTACCAGCACTTCCTGCGTGTTCGTACGCGTGTATACGTCCAAGGGATACTGTACGACTAATAGGAATGTGGATAAATGGGGCATTAATCTACTCCCGTACATTTTATGGTCACGAGAAAATACAATTCCGCAGCGGGACGCCTCCACTCAACTCACGTGCAACTCCCCTCCCCTACTTCTCTCCACTGTTCCACCCCTCCGAGGGCTGTCTATAACTGCTGGAGGGAAGGTAACTACAACTTATTCCCGGATGCCTCGTGTCGGCTCGGTGGCGGAGTGGGTTTAGCGACCTGCCCCCCAATACCGAGGAAGCGGGTTCAATCCCAGCGGTGGAAACGTGCGCTCAAGTGGAGCTAGGCTGAAAAAAGCTTCCGTCGAGAACAGTGAGTTTACGTCCGCCCAGAGGACGGGAGTATTTTTTCAGCCTATCGAATCCACCGCTGTGATTAGCCCGCTTCTGTATTGGTTGGGCAGTCACTAAGCCCACTGCGCTGCCGTGGTCGTCCTCTGTGGCGGGTTTTTGCATCAGTTTACTAAATTAAATATTTTTTCCAAGGATTATTTTTTTTGACGTTAACAAAAGTTAAATTAAAAAAACCGCGTAGGAAAAATGCGAGAGAAAAACGCGGGAGGAAAAAAGACGCGGGAGGAAAAAAGACGCGGGAGGAAAAAAGACGCGGGAGGAAAAAAGACGCGGGAGGAAAAAAGACGCGGGAGGAAAAAAGACGCGGGAGGAAAAAAGACGCGGGAGGAAAAAAGACGCGGGAGGAAAAAAGACGCGGGAGGAAAAAAGACGGGGGAGGAAAAAAGACGCGGAAGGAAAAAAAGCGGGATGACAAAAAAACGCGGAAGGAAAAAATGCGGGAGAAAAAACGTGGATGGTAAAAAAGGCATAGGAAAAAACAGGGGGGGGGGGAACGCAGAGGAAAAGAACGCGAGAGGGAAAAAACGGGGGGTGGGGGACGGCGAAACGCGCAGGTAAAGAACGCGGGAGGAAAAAATCGCTTGGGGAAAAACGCGGAGAGGTAAAAAACGCTGAGGTAAAAAAACGCGTGAGGAAAAAGAACGAGGGAGGAAAAACGCGGTGGGAAAAGGGGGGGGAACGCGGGAAAGGAGGAAAAAAACGAAACGGGGGGGGGGACGACGCGGTGGGAGATAATCGCGGGGGGAAAACCGCGAGGAAAAAAACGCGAGGGGAAACGGATATTCTTGTTCAGATTGTGTTGTTCCGATTTTGCCTCCTAAGTATCTGGTCACCCTAAACTACGCAGAAGTTCAAGCAACGGTTCCTACAGAAAATTATGTAGTGTCTCCTCGGTTTCTTCGATTAACTAATGTTCGAGCTAACATTGTTCAAAAATTACTACCCGAATTAACGTCGTCGATGAATCAAGTTAACTTTGTCCTGACTTGGCGCTGAAATAAGACGAAAAAAAATACTGCGCAGACAACTCTCACACATCTGTTGTGCTTCTCCAGTTGCAGTGAATTGCATTATTTGAATGGGAAATATGTTTTGGATTGACCTATTTTTATTAAATTTGCAGTATTTGCATGGTGACATTTTCTCAAAGTACCCCCTGCAATCATTAAAATCTTCTTAATCCATGAATAGAAACCTTACAAGCTTTGGATGCAGAAAGGAAGATCTGCCGAGTGCCCTATTTATAAACCTGAAATTAATCTGTACTTTTGGGATAACTTTAGTTTAACACCTCCCTATTTTATTGCCATTTGTATTTAGTGTTGTCAATCCAGCAAATTTGCAGCTAGATATAGAAACTTTAGGTTTGACCTCGCACCTAAAATAATACTGGAGTGAACATTTGCAAAACTAGCAAATTGATTTAACAATGTAGCTAATTCTAGCTATTGGCTAAAATTACTGCATATGCATTCACACTAAACACAAAAAAGAAAATTGAATAATGAAAATGAATATAACATAAATAAGTAGAATATTCTTTCATTTGCCCCTTACTTTTTATTTTAATGTTTTCAGTTTGCAACTTGAGCAATTAACTACAATACTGGAACAGTGAATATCATTTACAGCAGAGCTTCTAAAACTGTGGGTCATGACCTCCTTGTGGGGGAGGGGTCCTGAGTACCTTTCAGGGGGGTTGCAAAGTTTCCAAGAATAATTTTGGAAATTAATACCACTACCAGGAAAAACATGACAAGTAATTTAAATTAATTTAAGGTTGAAATTTCACTAGTGGTACTACACTAAACTGTTCTGATTTATTTCCTATATCAGTATTTATTTGTCAACAGTTGGTTTAATTCAGTACAATCGAGTTCAAGTTTTTTATTGACTTTGAATTTAATTTTTTGTTTGGGTTTTCAGCTGCTAGCAACCAGCATGAATACTATCTTGTCCCACATTCATACACTGCTATGCTTACATGCAAAACAGAAGAATATAGAAAAGTTTAGGGCATTCGGAAAGTTTGGGGAATAAGTATTGAACCTGTTCCTTTGTATGAAATAATAGTTATTTCAATTTTGACCCTATCTAAATTGGATAAGTTTTTAAAAGGTCTTAAGAGAAAAGCTGAGGATAACACATCTAACAATAGTGCAAGAGAAAATAAGTCCAAGTCAAGAAAGTACTATGAAAGTTATTTATCTTTTGGTTTCACAAGTGTTTGTATTGGTGATGCAGAAAGCCCTCAGAGCATAATTTCTCAGAATGCTTTCTGCCTTGAGTATGAAACCAAGCAAATTAAAATGGCATCTAGAGACAAGTCATGCAGATTCAGCAAACAAGCCTCTTGATTATTTTGTTCATAAAGACAATGAAATGAAGTGAGAAGAAGAAAGTCTAGTTTGAAGTAATTTATAAATTCTCTTATCAATAAAATATACTTTATTTGATGAGTTATATGTTCTCTAGTAATGAGTTTGTACCTCAAATGGAATATAAACAATGATCATTACTCCCTAGAAATATATTAGATTAAGTATTGCCACTGGGTTGAGCCACACTTTAATTTATAAAATCTTCTACACAAAATAACAGAATTAGAATTGGCTTTTATCATAATAGATGATAACAACAAAATATTTTCATGAATTTTGACTCAGGATTGATAAATTTATTGATGTCAAACATGACAGGTATGCATAAATAAATTATTAAAGTTAAAACAATTGTCATTATCTCCATTCCTCAATGGTTATTTACCAATGCCACAAACTGACAAACATACAGTCAGCAATTAATATATAAGATTTGATGTTTCTTCTATCCAAGACCTTTGCAGACTATGAAAATATTAACTTTGAATCAATGTAAAATATAAATATAAATCCACAATGCATATTCAGCATCAGCCAGATAATGCATCAGTTATTTACTGCTTCCATTTTACATTTAATTGTGACTTCATTAACTCTGACTCATTCTGTTTTTCAAGAGTTGGAAAACCAACAATGAATACTGTGGTCTTGCTTCAACAAATTCAATTCTCTCTTATGTAAAAACATTGATAGAAAATTCTAATTATTCCAAACCTGAAGGATATGTAAATTATTATTAAATCATCCATATGAAGGCAGGGAGAATTATTGAATTTCAAAGTTGTAGGTAGCCATGCACATACCTGATGAATCAACTGATACAGGATTGGACACTGGGAGTTTTGGTGGTAGAGTTGCTAGCCGTTGGCCTTCCATGTAGAGACTCCAGGTTCAAATCTGGCAGAAATAGGGTTTTTCAACCTGGAATCATCTCAAGCCCCTAATTGCATTGTTAGGGAAAAACACACAAGTCAGTGAAACTCCCTTGGTGCTCTTTGTAAACAGAAGGTTAATGCCGGCACTAGGTTTATGTCCCTTCTGCATTTGTTTGGTGTGGAAGGAGTTATGGCCACAATAGTCCACGAGGCTGATTTGCCAGAAAAAAACAAAGAAATGGATACAGCAAGCAACTGTTTCTATTTGGATATAATGTGGCATTGAAGACAGGCTGAATCACCTTCCTTAGAACAAAACTGCATCTGCATATTGAACTGCTTACACAAACAACATCTCTACAAGCCAGAAACCAAGTCTTCTTGTTATAAAATACTAAAACAATTGTTCGTGTTACCTGATTACTTGAATTCTTGGTTCTTGAATTTTGTTTGAAGTTCACCTTAAGAGAATTTCGTGTTAACCAACCAACTCACATAAATCTATACATTCATGGCCATAGAAAATATTTGTTAGTGTCAACGAGAGTTAACTGTACTAGTATATTGCCTGCCAAAAATGATGGGTTCAAATTAATAAAAATGGAATTTAAATTATCAAATGATAATAAATTATTAACTACCACAATTTGCAGCAGTCAGTTGTCAAGATAAATTGTGTTAGGGGAGGAGAAAATGCTTAGCCTTGGCAAGTACATTTTTTAAATTGCTTGTTCTTGAATTTTTTTCAGCCATAGGATGAGCTCGATAGTTCCCTGTTGAACAAACTATATTAGAGACGATTTTCCATGTTTGTTTATGATGAATGAACAAAAAGAGCTTGTAAATGGCAAAATAGATAAAAACTTCTTCAGAATGTATTAGAGCCAAATTCATCATTTTTTTATCACCAGTACTTTTAACTGTATTATTCTGAACAAAATTTTGCAGCTCCTATCTCCAGGATTTGAATTCATCCAATTTAAAAATAGATGGAATAAAGTGATCTGAAGATCCTATGCAGACAGGCATAAGCTGCAATGTTAGGAATATTTTTGAAATGAGAAAAGTCTGCTATGACCGGTAATTGAACCCAGGTCTTCCACTTGCCAGGTGGATATTCTACCACTGAAATATCCTAGCAGATCAATTTTCTCATTTCGGAATGCTGATGTTTTCTTGGTTGGGGCTGAACCCAGAAAACATCCGCATTCAGAAATGAGAAAATTGATCTGCTACGATATTTCAGTGGTAGAATATCCACCTGGCAAGTGGAAGACCTGGGTTCAATTCCCGGTCATAGTAGACATTTTTCTCATTTCAAAAATATTCCCATCATCCCATTTAGTTCAGAAAAACATCCATTACTTGGACATTCTGAAAACCCTAATAGGCATAAAATGTGCCAATTTCCTCTCTGTCCTTTCAATATTTTGTGGAGAGTTGACAATTCTGGGAGCACCCTTCCAAATTTATTTATCAAGTTAAAGGGTTAAATAGAATGTGAAACACAATTTTGCATAGCAGATTGATGATAACAAACTACAAAGTATAAAATTCATTGTGGCAATATTCTAAAGCAGCCATTCTCAACTGGTGTGTTGCCAAAATTTTAATCAGGGAGTGGTCACGTGAGGTGCTGTAGACACCCCAGCCCTGTTTTATTACAGGGTTCCTTTAGTTTTAGGTTTTATGACTCCTATCCTATTGAAGTTTAAAAGATGTTTTGCAAATTGAGAATTCAAGTTATTTAACTGGAAGTCTCGCTTATGCTCCTTAATCCTCTTATCAAAATTCCTCCCCATTTGGCCGATGTAGACCACTCCGCAATCATCACAAGCAAGATAATATACACCACTTCTTAAGGACAACTGTATTGGGTCTTTAGCATTAAGGAATAATTTAGAAAAGGTAACTGGGGAGTAGAAAGCAGGTTTAAGTTTAAATTTAGGAAAAAGGTTGGACAATTTATAAGAAAGGTTTCCAAAAAATGGGAGTGGGTGCCAAATAAGAGGTTTGGAGGTGAGATTAGGCAGAAAAGAAATGATTTTTTGGGAGGCAATAAATAAATGTTTTTTAGAGATAATTTTATCGATTAAACCAGTTGTAGCCAATGTCGATAACGATCTGTTTAATGGTGTTAAGTTCTAAAAGGTAATTGGATATAGAAAGGGGTATACTAAGAAGGCGGTGAAGCATAGAATAAAAAGAAGCGCGTTTGTGAGAAAAATGATGGGAAGAGTGATTGGGAATGACCTGATCTGTGTAAGTGGGTTTACGGAAAATAGCAAAGGTAGGAGTGCTGTTCAGCAGGGACAAAGTGAGATCTAAAAAGTTAAGCAAACCATTGGTTTCAGATTCAACCGTAAAAGAAATAGAAGGGAATTTAAAAGGGTTAAAAATTCAGAGTTGTCATCTCTACCACTCCAGACACAAAATATCATCCACATAGCTACACCAAAATTCTGAAAAACTTCATAAAATAAAGGGTGACCAGAATTAAAAAGGTTAACTTCTAAATTATTCAGAAATATGTCGGCAAGGAGAGGGCAAAGAGGGGATCCCATTGCGAGACCTTCTGTTTGTTTACAAAAACTATTGTTAAATAGAAAATATTAGATGTAAAGTACTCCTTTAGCCAAACAATTAGAGGGGGTTACAATACCCAATGCATTTCGCCCACAAGGTGGGCATCTTCAGGAGCAAAACCTGTCTCGACAGTGACTGGGAATCCTCCTTAAATGAATACATTTTTCACAATCATTCTCCTCTGTTAAGCTTACCTAAGATTTTATAAATACTTTGTAACTTTGTTGTCTTTGGCTCTTTTTACCAATTTTTTGTATACATTTTGTAACTTTGTTTTGCTTCCGCCTTCCTTTTCCAACCCCTTCCTTTTCCCGTTTCTTTAATTACCATCCAGTCACTTCCTGTGTAACCCCTCCTTTCTCCCTCCCCCTTTTTCCCTATATATGGAACTGTTTTATAGATTTTTTTACCTGATGATGCTACAATCGTAGTGAAATCAGTCATGTTCAATAAACTGTGAAAGTGACAAAGCTTTTTCTTTTCATTTCGATTTAGTATCCTATGATTATTCTTTGAGATGGTGCGAGTGTTGCACAGAAATCTTTGCATTGTTGTTATTGGTTTATGATCTGGGATTGCTATTGAACAGTTACTTTACTGATTACAAAATATAAAATTTCGTAAAAGTAAGAACAAATTTATTTTCCACAATTTTTCTCCCGGTTGTATTAAATAATTGACATCTTAAAATAAATTTCAATTAATTAAAAATACATCAAGAGACATTTAAAATGAAAAACTTATTAAAAATCGACGATTAATAATTTTTAAAAAATACGTTAAAAACTGTACGCGAGTACTGCAGAGTTATTAATGGCTGATAAAATATAAAGTGAATTTTGTTAAGCAGAGTTTTTGCAATTCTCTAGCATCATTTTTAACAATGAAAGCAATGTTTAGGTATCAACTCTTCATTATGACACACTTCTCCATTAATTAGTTTGGCAAATTGTAGTGTGGTGCATCACACACATGAGCATCAGCCGTCATGTGTGTCGCGGCAGAATAAAGATTGAGAACTGCTGTTCTACAGCATAAATCATGCTTTGGGTGCCTTAGAAATATTTGTTGACAAAAGTTTTCAGTCTTTTTCACTCTCTACAATTCATGGCTGGATAACATAGTCGTCATTAGTAAACAGTCATGTCAGTTATGGCATAAAAGAATAACTCATTTTAGTAGAACAATATTTTATCATACAAAATCTAGCCAGGAAATAAAAATCTCCGTTTGAGGAAGAGTAGCTGTATTGTTGGGACATATTCTTTAATTGTCCAAAAATATATAGCCAAATTCTTAATTCTATACCTCATAAATTCTATGAGAATAATATCAGTAATTATCATGGTGATTTCCGGGATTCTGCCGTGTTGATCCATTTCCTGGACAATATTTCGCCGACGTTCCAGTCGGCTTCTTCAGGTCCGAAGTGTCGGTGCAGATTTTTGGTCGTCTTTATATAGGCAGGATCCGTCTAATCCGGTGCGTTCTGGTTGGTCGCCGAGTTCGGAGCGCTCTGGTTGGTCGCCGAGTCTGGTATATAAAGACGACCAAAAATCTGCACCGACACTTCGGACCTGAAGAAGCCGACTGGAACGTCGGCGAAATATTGTCCAGGAAATGGATCAACATGGCAGAATCCCGGAAATCACCACCATATCAACAACACGCCGTGGAAGCCTTCGTACTAATTCAGTAATTATCAGTTCCAAAATTTATCCACAGAAAAAGATCTGCATTTTTTTGGCACAAATGAGTTTGAGATGCCTCAAAATTCAAATGTTTTGTGGGGAGTGTCACTGCATTTTCTGTTCTCATCACTCAAGCTGGAGCAATATGCATGCATAAAATATCAAATTTAAAACTTATTTGGAACATGATGTCTTAAAAACAGAAGCAAAACTGTGAAACATGTTCCCCTTACAAAAAGTAGTTAAGCCTGCAATATATTCACACAATTGCAGCTATGATTCTATGTCTTTCAGCTCTCCATGATTGTGGAGGCATACTTATGCTACACCTTATAGGAATTTACATGTTTGTCAGTGTGTGTGTGTGTATGATCTTGAAAACAAAAGAAAATTATGAAAGTTTTTGCAACAGATGATTTTACTGTGAATACGGCAAATAATTATAATAATGTTTATTGGTTTTAGGAAGATAAAAAGGTAAAGATACCAATTATTTTAAGAAATGATTCACTTTAATGATGAGCTGTCTACTTTTTGTAATGAGCCATCATGGAATGGATAGTATTACTAATAATATATACAGCAGAAGAAAAACCATCCACAACTATAATTGCAAGCATGCCCATACAGTCATAACATTTATAAGTGCTTTGCTTCAAAACTCACAGATACATGTTTTCACTTTAATTTAAACTTAAGTGTGTGTGCCTGTGTTACAATAATTGAACACTGATCACTTCAGCAGTTACAAAAAAGGATTTACATGGATATTCATGATAATGTCTATATTTAAGTACATGAAATGTCATTCTCCAGCAAGCTATTTAGACAGAGAGGTGGCCAGTTATTAAAAACCAATTAACATTACTATGTAACAAAAGTCATCGAAAGTGAAAACATCTGGAAAATCACCACATATGATAGAAACACACGTTAAATACCATAAAAAGATTAAGTGAATGATAGAATCATAAACAGCTTAATTATAACTTATTGACTTTAATTTTTTTGTAAGAATGGCCATGCAGAAAATGTATTTCCTGATCAAAGAATGGTAACAATGACTATAATCCAAGCAATGTACACTTATAACATGTAAATTTATTTGACAATACTGGGCTTCTTTTGTTTACAGTAAAACCTAATGAACTTAATTTCAATGTAGTTTAATTGTAGGGGATATTCAGGCTTACTGACTTTGACACACCTCCTACTTGAGAAGAAGTTTTAAGCTTCCACAATGCCCCTTTCCTAATCAAAAAGTACAAGCACATCTGTTGCACATATTGCTTTTTTAAATCTTGATCATAAAATCTTATACCATCTCCATATGAGAGAAATGGTTCACACAGTTTGCTGCAATTTAGAGGTTTGTAGATATTACATTATTATTACAAATGCAGATGAGTAGCCATATAGTGCTGGAGGAGGATTCCTCCTTTGCACTTCTAAAACATCACCTCTATATAGTAGCTATACAGATTTATATGAGCTGTAAATTCCTTTGCTTAAAAAATGATTTATCACAAAGCAATAAATGTCAACATTAATTTAAAAGTCATACAGTCATATAATTTTACATTTTTTTGGAAACTTGAGAAAACAAACTGCTATCCAATAAATAACTCTCAAACCGTTTTAAATTGTCCAGCGTAATCTGAAATAGTCATTTTTTATGTACACCACATAATCATTAGATAATGTTCCATTCATGAGTATTTGTAAAGCATATAACATGGCAATGGAAAACATTGATATTGATATGATAGGAGTGTTAGTGAGAAGTATTTAATGTAGACAGTAATTATGATTTTTTAGGGTGATTCAGTCATCAAATAAAACAATCTAAGAATAACTTACTGTGGTATACAAAGAAAAACCTTAACTGAAAGTACAGTGATATTGATCTTTCTCCTTTGACTAGCTTAGCCACTTGAAACTCACTTGTATGCTTCTAGTGCCCTCAATCATTACTCTATCAAAAATCAAAGTTCATCACTGACATATAAATAAACATCAGTAGTTAGATCGAGAAAAAAAGCAGCCAAAACTTCAAATACATAACTTTGTGAAACTTTGTACAGCAAAAAATTTTTGCATGTTTTTTATCGACAAAAAAGTAAAAAATTACTGAAAAATTTTCACATGCCTGGAGAAATGGATTTTTTTAAAAAAGATCTCATACAACTGCTATGACTGAGCAAGATTTCTGCGTATGATATTGCATGAACTTGTTTTTAAAGCTGCGCAGGGTGTCTGATGAACATTTGGACCCTATACTAAACTTATGTAACTTCTCCCATTTCTTAGAGACAACTATAGCATTTTGAGATAATAGTGTTATCTCATGCTTCTCTCAAAAGGAGAAGACATCATTTCTCTTTGTAGTTACTCTTCTAATAGGCAGTGTCGGGTATAGACATTATAATTAATATATTTAACTCATACAAAATTACTAGTAAGTTGGGTTAAATGTCAATGAAAATGGATACCATTATATTTTGTAAGAAACATAAATACATGAAATTGAGATATGCATTTACATGAATCAAGCTCGGTAGTTGATGATTCCACTGCATGGATTGGAAGTTCTAAGTTTGGGAAACCAATAAAGTATCTTGTTCATTTGAGGGACGGCAGAGGAAAACGTCTTGCCACATGCATGAATAAATGTTTGTTTGTATTTATGACTAATCAACCTCTTGGATTATTATACGCATGCATGAGTGAAATTACATCTTTGTTAAAATAAAATAAACAACTTTTGCCTTGCACTGAATCATATTCATATCACTTCTTCATATAGAAATACCATAAAAGAATAGCAAAAACATACAGCACTTAATACTATATCGAGATTAAAATAAGATGTAAGAAAATAAATAAACAAAAACTAATGAGACATTAAAATACAACATCTAGTTATCTTGATGGTGTTAATTACAAATAGATCAAGATATGTTCTGACAGTTAAGTATAATTAAGAATTATTTATTACATGCATTTAAGCAGTAGAAAAAGCAAATTAACAAAATTAGAATTGAATAACACCATAATCTATAATTGATGAAAAAATGGTGGTTTGATAATTGTGGGTGGCAGAGGTGCAACTTGCTACGTGGTTAAGATAATGTTTACCATAAATTAAATAGCTAATGTTAAACTATAATCTTTGGAGTATAATAAATATAAACATCATTTAAGATAAATGCTGTTGCATTCTTGCCATTCTTCATACCTTAAAATGTATACATTATTGGTAATGAAAATTTTCAAGTGCATCAAATCCCTTTGACTCCAATTTACATTAGTTAAAAATAATATTTACATTAAATCTTTTTATGTACAAAATTTACCCACTCAATCATCATAAGAAGGTTAGGTTCAAGGATTTGATTTGCTATATAAAAATTTCTTGATAGGATGAACTCATGAAATGCACTTGTAATGAAAAATAATATTCTAACTCTATATTTTCCCAAATAAATAAATAAAGTACACTTCACCACATGTGATGTCATGCTTTCTAATGAAGGCTTATCTACTGCAAAAAATAGCCGGAAAAAAGATGTCTTTCAAAGTAGTAATGTTTAAGTGAGGGTATCAAATCAATAGGAACTAGTTAAAATGGATAAAGATCACGTAAGAAATAAAGTAATGGCATGGCAAGTACTGTTTTTAGGAACTTTGATGCATTTCTTGGAAAGTATTTTTCCATTGAGAAAACCAATCCAATCAAGAGGAGCAAAGATATTTGAATTGTAAACCAAAATATCAAATCTCCTTCCAAAGTATGGCATTACTCCTACTTGGATCAAAATGGAAACTCAGGACATCGATACCAAATTTCATGGAATACATCAACAGTGAGGAAATGGAAATAGGCTTAGACAAGATGACAAAAGGCCCCTACAGGACACACATTTTAAAAGGCCACATAGGCCCATCAAGTCCATCCAAATATGTTTTTGTTATGAGTCGTACATTTAACCTTCTCAAATAACAGCTGCCAATAGACCACACTTTGAAATCTGTGGATGGACTCCACTGACATTTACAAAATAACTTTTTTTAAAAACCATCCATACTTCCTCCAGACGTTCTTCCTTCACTGGATTCTCATCGTCTTTCACACAAATAAACACAAGAAAACGATGAGGAATATACTGAGGTCCATGGCCTCGTCAAGATCCTTCCTCAATTGGTACTTTTTCCCAAGAGAGACTCCCATCCTTCAACCCCTGGTTACTTCTTAGACAGGAGACTGCCGATGCGCGGACGGCTGCCTTGACCCATCTTGGAAATTCCGCCTGCCTGCCTGAAGATGAGGGGCAAGGAAGGGAGACTGCCCCCACCCACGCCACGTGAACCTCCCTCCGAGTTAACGCTGTTCCTTCCATAAGCATTCGCCCTCCCAGATTCTTTCAAGGCTTTCTCCTTGGCTCCTCTAATGAAAGAATTAAGTTACAATTTTAAATTTGTGGCACAATTTCATTTGGCATGCAATCTGAGTGGGATAAATTCCCGAGCTACTTTACACTTTAGCAGTTCTTTATTGAATTTTAGCAGTGAATAGACTATCTGCTGAAAACAGGTGATAACTTGCAGCACAAAAATTTTATGCATACTTTCATGCATTGCTTTTGTTTCCGATAAAGCCAATATTTCATAGATAGATAGATATGCATCTTTATTTGGGCGAGATTGAGACTAAACAGTCTCTTCTTCCATCTAACCCATACGACAGGTACAATGGAATTTAATCCTTACCATAGCGAAATTAAAGTTTTGCCATTTTGTGCAAGTCTAATTTACATCTTCTTGCCAGCAGCTTTAGCAACAACTAGTCCTTTCTCAACCTTAGTAACAATAAATTCTTTCCAACTTAATAATGGTTTGAAAAATAAAAGAACTGAGGGCAAAACAGCTGCCATACATTCAAATGGTGATTTGTAGGAGATGAAATTCACACTGAACCAGCTGTACATAAAAGAGTAAAATTGTGTGATAGTAAATCTTGAAAGTTATGGTATAATAATTATTGATTATCAATTATTGATCTTAGTGCTACACAAGTGAGTCAAAATGGAAGTTAAGACAAAGAAACAATGTCCACTTGGGAAGGCTTCACATTGTGGCAAGATTCCATTTAAATGAAAAAGAAACTTGTAAATTTCCACAAACAATTTTAATATCCTACCGGCTTCGCCTGTTACAGCATCATCAGGTGGAGTAAATCGAAGGAATTAACAGAAGTTATAAAAAAGGTGTTAAATTACAAAGTAAAAAGGCAATAAATTAATTAGTTAGGAAAGCAGCAAATAGAACAATGGAGAGTGATTGGAGAAAACAAATTCATTAGTAAGTGAAACATTGTCTGTGACATCATGGATTACAATTTCCAACTGCTCTAAGAGGTCCAGTCTGTTGTCCTTTGATTCGAAGTGGAGAAACTCGGGAATGAATGAACTGGAATGGCCATTCTCAAATAGGTGTTTAGCAAAGTGTGATGACGAATTACTAACTTGCTCGCATTACTGTTATACATAACCATTTGAATTTTGTCATTCACTTTGTATTTTCTATTTTTTAAATTAACTCTTTACTGATTGTATGTTCTCCCTCTTGCCTATCATTATTCATTTAACCCTCCTACTCCACTTCTATATAGAGAACTCTCGGTCAAGTTTTTGTCACCTAATGATGCTGTAACAGGTGAAACCGGTCGGATATTAAAATTGTTAGTGGAAATTTAAAAGTTTCTTTTTCATTCAAAGAAACAATGTTCCATTGTTACAGAGACTATGCCTACCAATAGAATAATATTTAACCCCTCAAGTGCAGAGAACATTTAAATAGCATCCAACCCAGAGGTCGGATGATACACAAAAAGAAATTGCCTACTTTTGAGTGCAACCATATAAAACTTTGAAACATATTACCTTATCATGGGATTTATTTGAAATTTTTGAGGTTTTATGTAAAACCAATTAATTAATTGGTAGGACCTGTCGTAAGACAGAACACGAATGAATGAATGTAAAACTATGCATATTTATACTGTGTTTTTGACATTGTCTTAATATTATTATTTGTATGAAAACCTTGATGCATTCTTTCAATCAACCATGGAACCAATATAGGCACTCAAATTTTTATTAATTCAAAGTTTACAGAATACTTCACACATATTGGATTTCAACTTCTTCCTCGCAAGTGTTTTGGAAAACAACCTTCAAATGAGCCCTTGATTTTGAAAGTGGCTTAAGTCACATTTTTCTTGTTTCAAGATAATTGGACTTTTGCGTTTCTGTGTAATAAAAATATTTTTGGATGATGAGATGCAAATCTTTTAATATTTCTTACCTTTATATGTTAATCTTTTCTATAATGATAAATTTCTTCGAGTACTTTATAAAAAAATAAAATTTTTCATTCTTCAAAGCCATTTTAAAAATTAACAAATTACCACAAAAATGACTTGTGTCACAATTAATATTTGATTTTCTATTAAAACATGTTTAAACAGACATTTATTTAAGTTTCATAATTAAAATTCAGTTATAGCAAAAGTAAAATTATTTTTCATTAATATTTTAGACTTGAGTGCGATCTGATCTTTTATGATTTTTAAAACAATCTGAAAAATTGGTGGGATATACGGTAACAAATCCATCATATTTTTATATTTTGCTATCGTCACTGGTCTAATCTCTGTATATAAAGGAAATAATTGAATTCCACCATTTTTTTTGGTCTTCTCCTTTTGGGTGACAAATCTAAAATGTGAAATTTTGCATTATACTCCAAAGACGTCTTATAGAACATCTTATAAGGAGCATTCAAAAAAAAATTTCATCCACTGTATTTTGAAGAAATTTACAGGTTCTCCCTTAGTATTTTTAGATCTTTTTGAAACCGATTCTTCTAAAGACTTTGTTGAGAAGAAATTTTCCTGTTTCATTTGATGTAGTGAAAATGGGTTCTTTTTGCGACACTGTGCAATCAATTTATAATAATCATCAAGAATATACAAAACATTTGCCTTTCTTATTGCCATTTCTACTACTACAAAATCCTGATCATTTGTCCAGATGTTAAAAATTTTTGATCAATAAATTCTAAAATGTAAGCGAAGGAAATTCTCCAAAGCCAGTCAAACTGATAAAACCCGGTTAATAGGCCGGATAAAAACAGATGAACCCGGATAAAAAACCGGATAAAAACCCAATACGTATTTCGGCTACAAAGTAACCATCATCAGGGGTTAAAAAAGGGGAAGGGGGACTTGAGAGAGGGCGACTGAAACCAAGACCAGTGGCACACTCTCAAGTGGATGTCCAGGGCTGTGTCTGTATATTTATACCTGGTGGGTGGGCAGGGGGGGGAAGAAAAAGGGGGGGGACCTAGATGACCTAGGTGATGGGAGAAAAAGGGGGAGAGGTCAGTTTAAGAAGAACGCTGTTTATTATCCCTAACTCATTATTCATCAGGGTGTGTCTGTATTTATGAATGTGTAAGCTTTCTGTCGCGGCGAGTTTGGAATTTGGGACTTGTTTAAGCAGTTTGAGGCTATTTGTGTCTAATGGGTGGTTATATTCCAAAATGTGTTTCGCGACGGCCGATTTTTCAAAGCGTCCATGTCTGTAGTGCGCTAAATGTTCTTTGAATCTGATGGAAATATTTCTTTTTGTTTGGCCAATGTACGGCATGTCGCATGTGGGGCACAACACTTGATATATGCCGGATTTTTCTAATGTGGGTATTTTGTCTTTAGGGTTCCCTAATAAATTTTTAATGTTATTTGTATTGTGAAACATTAATGTATAATTTGTGTTATGAAAGATTTTTGTTAGCCCTTTGTTTAGGGTTGGATGGAAGGGGAGTGAAATAAATTTTTTCTTCCTATCGTCACTTAGAGCAAGCGTAGTACTTGTCTTCTTGTCTAATGTTTTGGATTGCTTGTTAATAATGTTGTCAATCAGTTCGTGTGTGTACCCGTTTTCCAGGGCCGCGTTTTTTAATATATTTGATTTCTTTGTCGAAACGTTTTTTATTTAGCGGTGTCGTCAATAGTCTATGTACCATATGGTTATGTTTGTAAGGGTGATTGGAGTCTTTCTTAATATAATTGTTGGTATGGGTCGGTTTCCTGTGCAAGTCAAATTCTAGTCGTCCATTATTATTAATGATCAAAATGTCAAGAAAAAGTAAAGACTTATTTTCTTCGATTTCGAAGGTGAAGTTTATAGAGTTGTGAAATGAGTTGAGTTCTTGGACGAAGGTGTTGATGTTATAGAGTTTTGTGTCAAAAATGGCAAAAATGTCATCAACGTACCTGCACCATGTGTTGGGGAAATAGTTTAACATATTTTTACAGCATTGCTCAATAGAATAAAGAAAAATATTTGCTATAAGTTGTGAGAGAGGATTGCCCATTGATGTTCCATTAATTTGTTTATAGAACTTATTGTTAAAAACGAAGTAATTTTGTTCCATGCATAAGTTTGTCAATGTGAGAATTTCTAGAATTTTGTTTTCCTCAACTTGTTTACTTAGTAGCCAGTCCTGGAGGTTTTCGAGCGCGACGTCAATGGGAACACTGGGGAAGAGTTGTTCTACATCAAATGACACCAGTATTTCATCTTTGTGTATTTTTTTGTTTCTAATATGTTCCAAGAAATTTTGGGTGTTTTTAACGCCGTATGTTTCTTCAATGCCTATACATTTTAATTCCTTAGTGAGCCATTTGGCGATTTTATAAGAGGGTGAGTTGATGGCCGAAACTATAGGTCTCATTTTGTTTCCTGGTTTATGTATTTTGGGAAGGCAGTAAAGTCTTGGAATGGTGGGATTCGCTATTTTCAGAGCGAACGCTAGTTTTTTGTCAAATGTGTGTTTGCAACGGTTAACAGTTTCTTTGACTTGTGTCGCGAGTTTTTTTAATGGGATTTTTGGAGATCTGGATGTAGGGGCCTGTTTCAATAGTATTTAATGTTCTTTAAAGGTAGTCCGCTTTGTTTAGAATGACTGTGGTGTTCCCCTTATCAGATTTGGTGTAGACGCAGTCTTTCTTCTTTAAGTTTTGAATAATTTTATAGACTGTCTTATTTATCTGAAGGTTCTTATTTGGCAAATTGTTCATGTTCTGCTCAACTTGTTCCGATTTTGTCCAGAACATTAATCACTGTAAGTTACCACATGTTTTTGTTGTAACATTTTAAAGATTTTGTGTACAACATGATGCAACTTCTTGAGAGCTCCTTGATGCAATTGTTTCATCCCAAACGTACATATCAACATTATCGTTATGGAAGTTGTGAAAACGTAAATTTAAAATATACATATTTCGTTTGTAATAAGCTATGAAAACTGAAAGTTTAGGATATGGAAGTGCCTTCTGTAGATCAAAAGAAAAAGCAAAATACTCCTATGGATTTTGTAATGCTTTTTCCCGATCTTCCTCTAAACATTTTCTAGCCAGTTCAGCATTTTTCAGGTGTAAGTCTTGCTGATGTTTAAGATATATTTTTTCTTCTTCATTACAGGCTACTTGAATTTTCATTTTGAGTAAGTCACACTTTCGGTATGTACCTTTGCCGGGATGGTGAAAATGTAGATTGAATTCATTGTTAAATTTTTTTTTGATATATCCACACATTCACGTGTGATATATTATTTTTCTTACATTTTTTAACATAAAGGCTGAACATTTTTCCAATATCTAGATCCGGACTCCAGTATTTTCGATCTGGATTATGAGTTCTAGTATAATGGCATTCAAATGCAGGAAAACTCAAAATATGATCTTTGACAGCATTGATGTCTTCTTCACTTGCTTTTTGGGATGATCCCTGCATTTTTCCACGAAAATCTGTTTCTGAAATATGTGTGCTAAGAGCTAATCTTCCTTCAGAAATTTTGAACATATCCAAAAAATGTTTTTGTATACAGATACATTTGAATAACTGATAGACAAAAAATATTTAAAGCTGCATTTCCTTGGTTTCCCTTAAAATTTCTGGGCCTCCTTTCTTTACCAGGTGTCTATGAGCTGCTCCACATAGAAATAAATTTTCTTTTTGAAGTCTCCCATAGTCCAAAATTTTTCAAAATTACTCTTTTGCTCATCAATACTTATTCGACTTAGCACATTTTTTTGAACAACGACAATTCTTATTTTCAAATTTTTTTACACTAACAGTTTTAGATTTTTTAGTATTATATTTTTCCCTACTATTTCTCTTAATTTTTCTAATGTTTTGTAAGTACATATGTTCATTCCTCATTTTCTTTCTTGTTTTCTTATTTTCTTGGCCCATTACAAGGAATGTAGAATTTGCTTTTAATGTGTATGTAGGAAAGTGATTCATCTGATGATGTAAATTCTATAATTCTTATTCTTTTCCTAATATTTATCAATTTTAGAGGTTGTATATCTAAAAAAGTAGATAATATTGAAATGATATTAATTTAAAGTATATTGTTCCACATAATATAACTGCAAAAACTGCAACATGCATTCTATTATAAAGGTTGGTGGCTTGGTTAACTTATGGCTCGATTTTCATTGGTGAGACAACACCAGGGGTCGGCAACTGGTCGATCTCGAAGCATATTATGGTCGATCGCGCAGGACTTAACAAAAATCAAGAAATTAAAAAAATACGTCTATCATTGTGAACAAAACATTTCGAATGCCGACAAAAACAACAACATATGCTTTTAGCTCATCACTTTGTAGTGTATCACATGAAAATATTGTAATAATAATTGTATTGTAAAAAAACGTCATCGGAAAAAAGTGGTCGATCTTGAGATCTCAATTTTTTTCAAGTAGCTCATATGGTGTAAAAGGTTGCTGACCCCTGGTCTACACCAATAAATGATGTCCCTTCTTTGGTGCAAACAGCACACCTTTTTTGCAGGTTAGCTTTCTTTTCAGTAGCGGGGATTCTCCTCAAAAAATGTCTCTCAGTGAGGCATGGCACTACATTGTCTGATGAATGTTGGCCTAGGACATTATGTGCATCTACTTGGGCATATCTGTCAAATTATCCTTCCACCAGCTGCACTCTAAAAGGAGAGATGGTCAATATCTTTCCCTGTGTTTGCCTGGTAGATGATGAAGGAATTTAAGACTGCCATATTCAAGAGTCTTTGAAACAACTTCATATACCAATTGTTATGGCATTTCCTTTCAATTAAATATGTGTGCAGTAGCTGATCTTTTAGGTCAATCCCACCCATACATTTGCTTTAGTCTAACACACAAACAAGGTTCTGTTTTTCTTTACCACCTTTTACTACAGTCCATGTCACTGTGAAATGTTGAAATCATTGTGATAACTTTTTTCTATCTCCACTTCATAACTGAAATAGGGCCGGAATGCTGTCAAATTCTTTTTTTTTAGCTTTGACTCCTTCACATTTTTCCTGTTTAATCTGCAAGTTCCAACAGAATCAATATGATATGAACCTTTAGTAGTTTTGCAAGTGTAGGAGAGTTATAGTAATTGTCCATCCAGACAGACCGTCCCTGGTTCAGCAGAGGCTCCACCAGATTCAAAACTATTGCCATGGTCTTGTTTGCATCAGCTGGGATAAGAGGTGAATGAAACATAGTACCCTTCCGTTTGTAGACAAGAAATGACCATAAGTAGCCAGTACATACTTGCATCACATAGCTCTAAGGTTTTGATTCCAAACTTGGAGGACTTGAGACAAAGGTACTGAAGGATAGATGGTCCTTCCATAGTTTTAGGGACTCGTCTCTTGAAATTCTTTATTTGGTAAAAATATTTCTTGAATTTCTAATTCAGTTGGGATATTAAAAAATTTCTGTAACTTTGGAGGACCATGGTAATAATATTTTTCTTCATTATTACTGAAATGCAGAAATTTGCAATTAAGCTCAAATCAATCCCTAGTGATAACATCTCCAAAGCTTGGTATGGATAAAACTCTTTTGGTTGAAAAATACAAATGAAGCATGGGCTTCTGCACGATTCCTATCAGTATAACAAGTTCCAAAACAATATATATTTCTTCCAAGGATTACATGATAAAATTCTTAATCTTAACAAAAATTTATGCTCACTTGATTTAATATATTATTCAGCATATCAATTTGTTTCTTTCACAATGGTCTTAACAAATTCCTCACCGAAAAACCATTGAAAAATACCTGCAACGTTAATAAAACACTTAGCTGCCTTTTGAGGTCCATAACCACCAATGAAATTTTCTCTTTGTCCTACGTAATTCATCATGTCCACCCACACAAAATCTTCTACATTATCCTCCTCCTGCTTACTATCAATGTGTGTCAGAGAATCAATTTGAGTATGATCTTCGATATGATTCTCGCTATCACTATCTGAACTCACACTTTCTTCTGAATCACTTGCAAGCAAGATTTCCACTTTCTTTTTGTAAACTGCAATTGCTTGTCTTTTTCTGTTAGATGCCATGATAACTTTGGATATTTAAAATGATTAAGCAGTTAAATGTAAAATTAACCACAGGAATAAATTAACAAAAGTTTCCTTCACACAGTGTCAAGGTTTCTCCCAGACTAACTTCTTCAGAGTGACAAGAGAATATTTTTCATGAGATTCGAGTGTGAGCACATTTCTCACATGCTCTGATCATGCTTTCGGTCTAAAAAGAGCATCACAAATATCTTTTACTGGGCTTATTTGTGCAATGTCCAAAAAGTATAAACAATGACCCATTACTCTCACTATATTGTCCTCAACAGATGTTTGAGAACAGAAAAACAGTGCCTCTTCACAGTAGCTTTTGCGTAAAAATTTGGTTCATCTCAGCAATGAATAGGGGTTTTTTAGAATCCGCATAACTACGTGAAAATTCAATCAAAAATTTAATGTATAATAAAGGTAAAAAGTAAAATAATAATAAATTTATTAATCCAGTCATCATTACAATGATATAGGACAAATCAATAATAAAATTAAGATTACAAGTTAACAAGAATAATTATACCTTACAGAAAAATCAGTACAGAGAAAAAAGTTATTACAAATAGTCAAGCATAATTAATATCATTATTTGGATAGTCACTACTTGAGTAAAATAACTTACTATGTAGTTAGGCTTTTAGTCTAGATTTAAATAATCCAGGCTATTTAATTGTCTTCAAATCTTCAGGGAGCTTATTATATAGACGAATACCAAGTGAATTAGGGCTCATTAAAGCTTTCCTAGTTCTAGTAAAAGATATATGAAGATTCTTAGACCCCCTGGTACCATAATGATGTAAATCACAGTTTTTTTAAATCATGTTTTTTTAATAAACAAGAGTATAGTAAGTATTATACACAGGGTATACAGGGGGAATATTAAGACTTCTAAATAAAGGACGGCATGGAGTTCTGTAGGATTCATTAGGCATTAGATGTAATACTTTTTTTTGTACCCTGAAAGTTTAATGGCTAGAGGGGATGACCCCCAAAAAATAATATTATAAATTATCTGAGAATAGAATTCTCCATAGTAAAGGCTTAGGAGTATCTCAGTGCTGATTGTGTGTCTAATATATCACACTAAAAAACAGATACTCCTAATTTTACTCGCTAGGCTATTAATGTGGTTTTCCCATGTGATATGTGAATCAATTACAGGTAACCCTCAATTAACACAGTAGTTTGGTTCAACGAAAACAGTGTAATTCAAAACCGTGTTAATTGAGACTAATAACTCATTTAAAATGAGGGTTAGGTTCCAAAAAATTAAACAAATAAAGATGATTATGATAATTACGAAATTGAATTGCTTAAATACAATAAAAAATAACAAAAAGCAATTCTTTCATTAAAAAGTCTATCTTTTAGTTCAATAACTTAATAAAATAATAAATAATAAAAATAAAATGTTTCAGTCTCAAGTCTAATTATTTTCAAGAATTGAGTTATTGATGTTCCTTTTTCCTTTCGTGTTGCACGTTATCATCACTAGAACACATATTTTCTTTAGTCTCACATGTATCGGTTTTTAAGAATTCCGTGATAAGTGATTGTTTGCTATTATGTATTATAAAGTAATAATGACGATCACAACTTCAAAAGATAATCACTAATAAAAAAATCTGATGTGGCCACCACGTGACTTTCTCCATATCTGTAATATTTTTAAAAACTGCAAATAGGTTACATAATAATAAATATTTTAAGAAACTGCGAGAAAATTGTAGACTTTACAAAGAACAGAAATAAACTCAAACCATAGCGTTCTGATATTGGATATAGCCACAAAGCTCCAACAATTAAGAAAAGAAAAAGTAGCGTTACTAAGATGTAACTAAGTGTCAATTGTTAACAATAGTCATCAGTAGGTGGCATGACGGTGGCAGCTGAAAATATAAGATATCTCTTAAACAATGCATTATATGAAAAAATGTTTTAAACAAAGGTTGTAGAAAATTAAATTTTCTACAACTTTCATTCCAATACATTTTTACATTTACCAAATATTAAAGGAAATAATTCAAAATTACGGATAAGTGACAAGAGTAAACACCCACTTCCGGTTGACCAAATTTTACAAAAAACTAATCAGTTCTTCTTTCATAAAAATGTAAAATAAAAAAT
Organism: Tanypteryx hageni; assembly: GCA_028673005.1. Classification (NCBI taxonomy): domain Eukaryota; kingdom Metazoa; phylum Arthropoda; class Insecta; order Odonata; family Petaluridae; genus Tanypteryx; species Tanypteryx hageni. Next base: position 150,926,109 of record CM054114.1, read on the forward strand.
TTCGCGTTGACCTGATTAATAGTTTTTGAGTTAGAACACCCACAAAAAAGCTATTGCACACACGCACGCTCACATCATCGAGAAAATGGTCAAAACATGTTCAGGGGACCTCAAAACGTGTATTTCCATTGAAATCTCGAAGTCGATTTTTTTCGTGAAAACAATACTTTCCCCTATATATGGAGAAAGTAATAATACACATGAAGGTCACTTACTTTGACATGGTATTTTATGCTGAAATTAAGAAAAATTAATTGATTATAACAAAAATTTATAATTAAATTAAATCTCATTTGAAAAGTAAAAGTTGCGCTTACCTATTTGGTATTATGTACTATAAAGTAACAATAATGATCACAACTTCTAAAGATTACAACAATTTTTCGTGTATCGAAATTATCGATTGTTTTGATACATTGTCTCGGAAGGTTCTTGTATTACACATCCATGCCTTTGGTATATGTTGTAATTGCTACATAGTATCTCACACTAAAAACTTTGTGTTGGTAGCTTCGACCAACCAAGCAGCACTCCATCAATCGTGTAAAACCCAGTCTCTTGATCGTGTTAATCAAAAATGGTCACATTTTTTTATATTGTAAAAGTGAAACCGTGTTCTTCAAGTACCCTGTTAATTGAGGGTTACCTGTATTATGCCAAGGAAACTTGAACAATCAACAACTGGAATGGGTTTCCCTCCCAGCTCCAAGTCAATGTTTACATGATATTATTTATGCGAGAGAATTGAATCACTCGTGATTTTTCAACATTCAAATCAAGGAAATTATTTTGACACCACAGTTTCAGTTGTTGAATAATCAACTTACTATTGCTAGTTAACTGGAGATAGATATGTGATGAAAGAAGGACATTTGTGTCTCAGCAAATAAAATTACATTAGCACCTGATATTTGACTAATAATGTTAGAGAGGTTGTTTATGTACACCAAGAATAAGACAGGCCCAAGAACCGATCCCTGAGGAACTCCTATGGTTGCCATTCTTTCAGGTGAAATATATTTCACTCCATTTGAATTAATTACTGCATGCAACAGTCTATTGTCCAGATATGATTTAATTCAGTTGTTGGCAACACCTCGTATTCCTAGCCTATCGAGTTTAATTAGTAGTAGTTCATGGTTTTGAGAAGTAAAAAAATAATCCAAGTGATTTCAATTTATTATCATAAAATGCAATTCACTGCATGAGAAATGGCAGTTGCTGTTTATTTATGCTGCCTAAAGTCATGTTGAAATGGGGATATTATTTTGAAAGATTTAAATTATGCAATCAATTGTTTATAAAAAACTACCTCAAAAATTTTAGCAAATAGGTTTAGGATTGATATAGGCCAATAGCAATTAATGTCATGAATATTTCCTTTCTTTTTGTAAACAGGAACTAATTTGGAAGTTTTCAGGGGAGATGAGAAAATACCAAGCATTAAAGATTCATTTATAAGTAATAGGAGGGGAGATTTTATTGCCTTGTAGCAGTAGTTTATAATGGAAATTGGTATTTCATCCAGACCTGAACAGTGTTTAGAGTCAGAATTTTTTACAATAGATTCAAGTTCCTTTTCATCAGTTGGGAAGAGAAACAGTGAATTGATCGAGTATGGGATACTATTATAAGCATCAGCATTTAAAGAATAGGTAATGGGTAGTTTGATAAAATGATCTATGAATTTAGATGCTAAAACAGAAGGATCCGGAATAATCTTGTCTGTACTATCCTTAACTACAGGTATAGGGTAGTTTACTAATATTTTTGGATTCATTTATAATTTTCCAAATTTTGCCAGTTTTATTAACTGCAGTAGACATTCACTTGTTAGTACATGTTCGCTTTGCCTCATTTATAATTTTACAATAATGCTGCTAAGTACTTTGTATTCTAAAAATAGCTCATCATTAATTGTTAATTTGCAGAGGATCTTTAATTCTTTGAGATAGAATGAGAGTTGTCTAATTTCATTAGTTATCCATTCATTAGATGGTGGTTTGTTATGGCCTCTTTCCTTGCAAATTGTACATGCTAAATAGAATATAAATTTATTATAAAAGTAATTAAATTTACCCTAAAAATTTTCAACATCGAATACTTCACCCCAATCTTTGGAATCTAACATGGCCATAAATGACAGCATATTAGTATCAGAAAATGAATGTCTGTGATAGATAACCTCTACAGGGATAACCCTTATATCAAATAATGATAAATAGGAAAATGATCAGATATATCTGACGTTATAACTTTGGCTTTGGCAGACCTGGCATCGCTATTGGATATAATATAATCAATGAGTGATTTAGTGCGACATGTAACATGAGTAGGCTCATTATTAACAACATGTAAATTAAAAGTGTTTAAAAGATTAATAAGATCATATTTATAATAATAATTTATCAACAGATTACAACTGAAATCCCCAATAATAATTACGACTGACTTAAAGTCCATATCATATAAATAATCCAGAAGGAAATCAAGTTTGTCTGAAATAGTGGAAAATTCTTAGTGATGACTGATAAGAGTGTGGCAACAAAAATATGAGTATCAATTGATAAATTAATTAATGAACATTCAAAGACCCTATCTTCAATGAGATGCTTGTATGAAATATTCAGACATTGCACAGCAATTGATTTCTTTACAAATATAACCACACCACCATTTTAGAAGTTTCAGCAACAATAAATTTCAGCAACATATTACCCTGGTAGTCTAACTGAATATACCTCTTATAATTTAAGCCAGTGTTCACACAGGCAGATAAAATGAGGCTTGTGTGAATTAGCTAATATTTCCAACTCATGAAGTTTGTTTTTGATACACTGGATGTTAAGATGAAGCACAATTAATTTGAAGCCACTATTTCTGTTGTTATTGTTATTCACTTGCACTGCTGATGCGTTTGCTAGTCATGAAGACTTAGGTTTGGAGAGACCATCCTGGATTTTGGGAGATGGTTTTTGGACAGAATTAGTAGTAAGGGTTGAGGATGTCTGAGGGTTACTACGATTAAGTGTAACTCCATTATTAGCATGTAAACGTGGAATCAGAAATCTGAAGCGATTTAGCCTCATGTTTTCAGGCCAGATTGAAGGGACAATCAGCATATCCAGATGTTGCAGATCGGTAGAAATTTTAAACGAGGCCTCTAGGTTTATGAGTTTCAAGGTCCGCACTGATAGTTACCTTCTCTTCTAAATATGATTTAACATCCTCGCTTGTTGTCTGGGCGTAAATTCCACACATGGACATGCGCTCTCTTCACAACTGCCTTTAGTGTACAGCCAGATGTTCCGTCAGCCGTTCCAGTTTTACAGTCCCGGCACCGTTTCTTATACCACACTTCTTTAAAACCATCATTATCTCGATTGACCTGACTGTTGCAGTTCTCACAATCTTTGATAACGGTGGATTTGTGGACCACGGGTTCAAACGAGGTAGATGAAGCGAAAGAAGAATCACTATTGCATGTGGGTGGGATTTTAGGATAATTACACCTAACCATAGTAGTTGTGAGAATAACAATAGGAGGATCACTTCGAGGGGATTTGCACTTTTCTTCAACCTCGTTGGAACTCTTGCCAATAAAGTCACTATTGTCACGTTTCACGACACTAGAAGATTATGGTGTTTGAACTTCATCAGCTAGCAATATAATTTGTTTAGATTGGAGACTTATAGTCTCATTGCAAGTTTTTATAATGTTTTTTAGGTCAGACACAGTGCTCGTAAACTTAACTTGTTGATTTAGAATACGTGAAAAGATCTTAAAAATTTTGTAAATGGTGACACGTTTCTACATGGCTGTTGGTACAAAAATAAGCCAATTCCCGTGAACTATTCATTGCATTCACGGCAGTTTTAGATAAACTAGTACATTGCGAATGAAAAGATAACAAACATCCAAACCCACAAATGGCTTTAACTGATTTGTCGTTAAATACTTTGGAGCAATACCTGTCACAGCCATTGCAGATAGGTAGGCCCAAGGTTACTGTTTTGAAATATATAAAGGTATTTCAGATTGAAGAAAATTTATTGCACCAAAAAAATAAAATCTAGTGATCTTCGTGGCATAATCAGTATGCATGACGACTGTATATGAAGTTTTCGTGCAGCGTACAGTGTATGCATGATGACATTGAGGGGTTAAATGATAAAAAATTCAGCTACACATCTTAAATCATTCACACAATGTGAAAGTATAAGTAAAAATCATCTTATCACCTCTTAAATAACCTGGCAGGTTAATGAATCTGTGTACCAGGAAAAGGATAAATTAAACCATAAAATATGGAAAATTACTTGTATAAAACAAAAGATAACAATGGTTAAAATGTATGAAAATCAACTCACAAGTATCTGGTAAGGTCTTCTATATCAACTAGCATTGAGTCCTGTTCCATGTGAAGGTCATCTCTTTCCATAAGAAGCTTAACCAAGTCCTCATTTAGCACTGAAAGGAAAATTTTTTTAAACAGACATTAAATAAAAGAAAAAGTTAAAATTAGAGATGGGACAGTTCCACTTTTTCCGGTTCTCAGTTTCGGTTCTGTTAAGTTCAAAGTGCTTTTTGATACACCATGGGAAATTCTAGCTTAACAATAGTAACATATAGCACAGGACTGCCGTTTTCATCGCTTTTATCTATTTTCACGGATTTTTTAAATGAAAAACTGAGACATTTCCGTGATTCACGGATATTTATTTATAAGGTAAAACTTGGTTCTTATCTGAGTTGTTCGCATAAATAGTACTTGAACTACTAAGAAATTCTGAGATAATTAATATTTATATATGAATAATTGATCAAGTACTTCTAGCAAGAAAGGAAGAGGAGCTACAAAAAATGATAAATAGACTAGTGATAACAGGTAGAAAATACGGTATGGAAATAAATACAGAAAAATCCAAGGTGATTCGAATATCGGGTAAAGAAGAGAATCTGAACATAACTATTGGGGGAAAGCCATTAGAACAAGTTTCAGAATATAAATACCTTGGAAGTATCATAACACGAGAGGCAAAATGTACGGATGAAATCAAAACTAGAATAGGAAAAGCAAAAGCGGTTTTCAGGAGAAAGAAACAACTACTTACAGGGAATATAAGGGAAGATATCCGCAAGAAGTTGATAAAATGCTATCTATGGAGTATAGCATTGTATGGGGCAGAAACATGGACGCTAAGGAAAAATGACATCAAATACTTGGAAAGCTTTGAAATGTGGACTTGGAGGAGAATGCTGAAGGTAAAATGGACAGATAGGATGAAAAACGATGAAGTGCTACGAAGAATAGGAGAGAAGCGAATGATTATACAGACTATCAGAAAGAGGAAGGCTAACTGGGTTGGACATTACCTGAGGAGAGAGAGTATGATTAAAGACGTGTTAGAAGGAAAACTAGATGGGAAAAGGGAAAGAGCTAGGAAAAGGTTTCAGCTGATAGACGATTTGAAAGGGAAAGAGAGTTATCAAGATATAAAGAGGACAGCGGAAAATAGGAGTATATGGAGAACCATTAACCAAGAATAATCACGGACCTGTCTACGGACAGACTACCTATGATGATGATGAATAATATGAATTGTGTTAACAATATATGATTTGGTGAAATTGTTTCGTGAGTACATACGGATATAATTTGAAAGTGCACAAACTCGTGACTTATTGTGCAAAACTAAGCTTTAGAACTATACTGGCAATCGAAGGTATATTCATATTTTTTCTTCTCAAGTAATCCATCCCTGCGACTTGTTGATAGTCACAGAAAAAGCTAATCTTACTGGGAATTGATTTCTCTTAAATTAAGAAGGCATGTTTGTGTCTGATGGGATGAGTGGAATTCTTGGTATGAGAATAGTTTTAGAACTATCTAAATCTATAACTCTTGCTTCGATTATGTTATGTTGTAGTTGTGTCCCATTACACAGGCCTTTTGAAGGTAGTAAATTTCTGAGTAACATGATCACAGCGCCTGGTTTCAATCTCAGTTTGCGCGGAGGCATTCCAGTTGGCGTTAAACTGTTCAAAAATTCTTCGGGTATGCCAGTTGATCTGTCGCATCCTCACGATGGTATCAACACTTTCGTAAACTATCTCTTCTCCTGGTATACGTTCCAATACACGATTGTTTAGTTCAAATGATGCTTCATTTGTGACGCTGAGAATTGCTCTTCCTTTAAGCTGTTGAGGGGTGACTATTAAAATCTATATCATCATATAGTTGCTTGATTGGATCTTGTATTTGTGGATAGCATCTTTCAGGCAATTGAACTGTTGCTCCGTTTCTACCTTCACCTACTTCTAACAGCCATTTTGAAAATTCTCTTTCAGTATCCAAAGCACACATATTTTGGGATAGTTTCATTATATGAAGTTCACCACAGGTGATGTTTTTTCAAACAGCTGGCAACTGTCAGAGATTGTGAACCCCTCAATATTACAGGCAAGACTTGACGAAAATCTCCACCCAGTAGGATGACCTTATTACCAAATGGTTTGGTACATCTTGTCAGATCCTTAAGAAGTCTATCTATAGCCAGGAAGGCGTGTACATGAGTCATTGGAGCTTCATCCCCCACTATTAATTTTGAATTTTTGCTTCAGGTGTGTTTGGTTTTATATTGCAAGTAAAAGTAGCATCAGTATGAGTGGTATTTGAAAAATCGAGTGAGCAGTTCTTCCTCCAGGTAACAAATTTGCTGCTATTCCAGTTGAAGCTACAGGGGTAGCTTGATGTCCCTTTCCTCTTATTGTGTGTGTTAATGTTTGATACACAAAAGTTTTTCCTGTACCGGCAGGTAGGTCTAAAAAGAAACATTTCAGCCTGTCCCTTTCACTTTCATTTATTGCATCAAGTACTGTTTCAACAGCCATTTGATGCTCATCGGTAAGTTTTTCTGTATTTGCACTGGCTTATGCTTGCTCTTCTAAAATGTCAAAGGAGTTTAAATTCAGAATAGCTGACTGTATATTTATAACTGGCAGTTTAAGTTTCCTTAGACTCAAACTATAAACCTTGAGTAGTTCATTGATTTCTGCAAGAGCGTATTGTGATATAGTCTCTTCAGAATATCTATGCAATCTTCACACATTTCATCTTTATGTCGAGTCTAAACATTTTCTGGTTCTCCATATGCACAGATTATCACGAATAATAATCTTATGTTACTCGGCATTTGCATATGAGCTGCTTCGGTTAGCGTATCGTGCCAAATTCTATCACCTTCAAGAAGTCCAAGTTCTCTACACGCCTCTTGAAAAGTCTCACATTGTGTCCCATTGACACTCTTCAGACTCTTGAAACTACTTGCACCCTTATTTTGTGTGAGTAACATCCTCATATAGTATCTTTCGCTATCTTTTATACTAACTGCTGGCATTCTTCCAATCACTTTTTCTCCTCTTTGGCATCTTTTCCATTTTGAGTTATTCTTATCAAAAATGTAGTAATTTGGTATATCTGTATAAGTGTAGTTATTTGCTTTTTCATCAGTTTGATTAAGCTTGAACCAGGCAGTTAGCATTGTTTCTTACGTACATGCCCTTGCAATTGCCTGGTCTTCTTGTCCTTTCTAATAAAATACTTGATGTTGTTCAGGTAAATGAACTGTTAATCTGATTACAGTGTGAGACTTTTCCGACATGGCAAACTCATTTATTTGCCACATGGCTTCTGAAGCACTAACCTATCTTCCATCAAGAAATGTTAATATTTCATCGTGATTAATTACTCCAGGACTATTTTCTTTTTCAATTCTGATGCGACATCAAGTCCCTTACAGATGTATTTTTAGAGGTACTTAACACTTTTAACAGACGCACATACTTTGACATTAATATGTGCGTTGAATTTCTTTAAAAGCCATGGATTATACGGAATGACCCATCGATTATCGATTTCATACTTTCCAATTTTAACAGGAGCTTTGGATCTTCTTCTGTATATAGGGTATCCATAAACGTTTTCTGCAGTTGAATCTCTAAACTCCTTTGGAAAGTTTTCACAACATACACCTTCCCTCATGCAAGGCGAACACTGATTAATAGTACCGCAGGGTCCATGCATCATACATTTTGTTACAATCTCATAGTCTTGGATTAACATTTTGATCTGGTATCTCGGCACTGACATACTTGTTGATATCATCTTTTGTGCATATTTTTGAACCGGAATCTAACGTCAGTAGAATGTGAGCGTGAGGTAAACTTTGCTTTTGGAATTCAATTACGTATATGTATGCAATAACAATTCCGAAGAAATTCCGTTTTAAAACATCATCCAAGAGCTCTGACAACTTCATTTTAAAGACCCGGACTATTATGTCTGGTCTATTTTCAGGTCATTGAGTTCCTTGCATCGCACTTTGAATCTCAGGCCAGGTTGGTTTGCAAGTGACGGTAATAAATAGGTCCGGCCGTCCAAACTTTCTGACTATTCCCATCACGTCCTGATAATTTTGTTGCATATACCGGGGACTTCCCTGAAATGTTGAAGGTAATATTACCAACCTACCTGTGCATACATTCTCAATTTGTGCATCTAAGAATCCTCGATATAGTTCAACCTGTAAATCTTTTTGATTCATCCGCAAATAGTTCAATCGGGCTCCTTCAGTTTTCATATAAGTATCGACAACGTACTGCTGAAATATTTTCCACTACTGTGTAAAAGACTGAAACTGCTACGCACAGAAAGTCGATAAGCAAAATACTGTGACTATGTGACTAACTCGCTTAGCTGATCTTCTCTTCCACATGTTCCATTCCCATATGCCACAGTCACCTCTCGGAAAAAGCAGAGGGTAGACCATTAGATCACCATAATGATTCATTGGTGAAATGTTCTTGCAATTATCTCCAATCGGATAAAAGCATATATCTCTGTTTGCTGGTGGTTCACTGTCACCACCAACAAATATTGCTTTAACTTCTGTTCTCTAAGTAGGTGTGTTATATCTCCTCAAGTCTAAGTTCCATAAAAACCATTTTAACTTCTACTGTTGATTAGCTTGTGTTATCTGATACATTTGCTTGTAAGTTTCGGCAAACAGATTTATTCCCCTTAACGTTGAATCTTATCTTTCCATAACAATTTGTAAACAACCTTGGTTATTGTCCACACGTTTGTTTGTTGCTTCACTCTTGTCAAATATATACAGTTATCCATATCCCGGTTTGTTATGTTGGTTCGAATACAATGGAGAAACCTTATGGTAAATTTGTCCATGAATACGAAAACAGTAGGGTCCTATTCCCGGAGATGTTTTGCTTTCTGCTCCCATAGAAGCGAAAGCTAATGCAGCATTGTATTCTCTTATATGTTCTCAATAATTTTTAGCTTCACTTGTGTTTTCTGTTAATAATTCTTTCAGTAAGTCAGGTATGTCCGATAAATCTTTGAGTGAAACTTTTCTGTCATGACAACAGTTTGTGTATTTTTTAGCAGTATTTACTTCATTTTGCCAGTAAAGTGCACCATAGTAATTGCACGTCTGTGTTATATTTCCGCAATTATGTTCTTCAATGGCAACTTCAAGTTGAGAATTATTTGTATCAGGTGCACATTCATTTAATCTACTTTGTTTAGCTTGCCTTCTCTTGCGTAGTCCATTTTCTCTCAATTCCAAACTCAGATCAGCCTGTCTTCTTCTTCGTTTTTGATTACGTTGTTCTCGTTGTTGTTCATCTTCATTGGCTCTTCGATCTCTGTCGGACTGATTTCTTTCAGTTCTTCTTTAATTTGCTTCTTCAAAAGATTGATTGGCTTGTTCCGATCTTCTTCTCACATTATAATCAGCATAACGTGTTGCTCTTGAAGCCATTACTTTTATTCTGAGCAAACAATTTAAATATTAATTTCATTAATTAATATATATAGTTTCATATAAGCATTATCTAAATGGTTTGAACTTTATTTAGCATGATAAAGTATTTCAATGCGATATACAGAAGCTGATTATCTCGTTGCTAGAGACATTGAGCAAGTAAACATTAGGCATTGTTTATGTGGTTGTGATATTAATACGGAAAAGTATTATAATGTATTACTTCCAAAATGGCAAATATTTTGTTTTTATTTTAATTGGCATAGTTCTACTTATTCTAATACCATGTTTAAGTATATTTCACCAAATAATTATATTTCATAAGTACGTACCGACGTATTTTTTTAATAAACATTCAATTTTGTCCAAATTAATGAGAATAAACTTGAAATGCAAGCGATTTCCGATAGAAGACGAAAAAAGACTAAGAATAAAAAACCTTGATCATTCTTTTTTAAAAATATGCAGGTCCGAGGTTTGTATGTCAATTTGACGAATTTATATAAGCAAATGAACGATAGCCGATATGTTTCAGTTTCAGCTGTTTATATATCCTGTTGCTTAGCAATACAACGTTATTGTGTGCCACATACCACCTAAGCATTTTATTATAATAGATTGATTGATTATAAAATTTCTATACTATTGAATCATGCGCCATTGCCAAATGGTGGGAATTCATAAAACTAAATATAACACAATTTTCAATGGATTTATTTAAATGATAATATAGCAAATATTTAGGAGCAAATTTCTAATAAGATTGAATAATAATATTTTATGACTTTTATTTAAATTTCTTTAAATAAAGCCAATTTCCATAAAAAAAATTCAAAACTACTATATTATGCCAGTTGGCAGGGGATTTAAAAATGCATTAATTTTGAGAAAGCTGGAAAAAATTTCAATCGGTTCATTTCAAAGTCCTAATTAACATACTAAGTTTTCCCCCTCCTACAAGGTGAGCTTCCTAAGCCATATTGAAAAAAATGGCCGCCAAAACCGGTTTTTTGCAAAACCCTCATTTAACATTTGGTTTTGAACAAAAACACTTAATATAAAAATTAAACAGGATTAAATTCTCTACAGAAAAGGATCAATTCATTTTTCCTCTAGGACAAATAGTTTCAAAGCTATATGTGGGAGAAGTGAAATGCATTTTCGCATACATGCGTTAAAAAGTTTCCCTACCATATTTCTTTTTCTTGCTTGCTTTCATATTTTTTTGCATTTGTTATGAAAATCAGAATATTTGACAGTAATATTATTAAAATAGTAACGTCTTTAATTATAATTATTTATTTATTATAATGAATTTCCAGTGCTGTACTCGTTTCCACATCACTTAGCAATAGAGGAATCGGCACTTTTTAGTGGTATCCCCATTAGGCCTAATTCACTGTCGTCGACGTATTAGAATCTTATTCTTTTTGATGTCGATGGTTCATCAGCTTTAATACACTCAGCAGTAGATGGTACTACATTAACTTCCAAGTCTGAGTCATCCTCTTTCGGATCTTCGTCATTTTCACAGTCGAGTGATTCAACATTGTTCCTGCATTCAGCAATAAAACTTTGCAGTTGAATGTCGATTTCTGGATCTTGATCTAGATCGTCAATTATATTATCTACATTCGTACATTGTCCCTGACAAAAGGAGCAAATGGTAGAACATTGTAGTCTGGCCTTCCTACAGCCGCAAGCTGCTTTGCATCCTTTTGTGCAGTTTCATGAAATCATTTTCATTAGATCCTCCGGAGTGTGATCCTGTAATGTGGTAACTGGAAGGAGATCATTTTTTGAGTTTCACCAACCCCAACCTTGAGGTATCTTCATATTTCCGTACCACTGTTGAATTTGGTGGTATGTTCGAAAAGAGTATTATCGGGCCACAGCTTCCATATATGGTAAATAAGCGAGGTTAAACTTGCTCTTTGTAATTGAGCTTGCAAAGTAGTGGTATCAGTATGTATCCAGAGAATGATATCTGCTCAATACAGAGTTAGAATAAATTGTTGTCCGGCTGCCGTAATCATATCTGGATAAGCATTCGGGTCCTTGAAAATATGAATACTTTGCAATTCTGGATATTTCTTCAATAGTTTCATAAATTTTAGTTTACTCTGCCTGAAAAATGCTGAAGTGGTGTCACAACCACTGAATGCATGCAGAAACAAAATTGACCTTTATTTCTTGCTCATATTTGAAATTATTGGAAGAATAATTTTATTGTCTGATTTCCACCTGATCAATTTTAGAAAGTATATGTTGGAGTGAGATTCAGCTAAGGCTGTAAGGAGGACTAAAAGATCAGCGTCCTCACCAACTATAATTACTGAATCATACACAGCTGATATGTTAATTGCAGTATTAATTATAAGGGTGTGTGTGTATTTTTTGGCTAATCCACCTCTAGGATTATTATAGCCATAACTCCTTCCACACCGAATACAATCACAAGGGAGGAGGGAAACCGGGTGCAGGCATTAGCCTACTCATAACGAAGAGTACAAATGGGGCCAATGGCTTTATGTCCCTTCCAAAGGACAGAACGCTGAATTTGCGCGGTCTCCTCAAACCAAATAAACAGGGCACAGTGTGACCTCAGAAAAAATCCTACTTGTGCAGGATTCGTGCCTGCCGCCTTCGACAGATTGTTTGACAATGATTCCTGCAGTTTGAAGCTTGTCACAACATGGATATAAGTCGGCTTTCATTTCTTTCGTTGGATAAAAACTTTTCTTGCGAAGTGGTCATTGACACTGACTCATTAAAAAATATGTTGGAGGAAGTATGTTTGTTTAATCGATAAAGACGCTCGGCATATTTCGTACTTTTAGCAGTTGCATCTCCCGGATACCCATCAAAACAACGACTGTGTTTTCACCGTAGTACTTTTTCATATAATCTATGTACTTTGTAAGAACCGATGGAAACATTTCTTGTTGATGACACACAACTCTATGAAGAAGATAGCCTCCGTCTACTACATGTCGAAAAGTGTTCATTTTTCGTTTAGCGCATTCCAGACTCATCGAAAAGTGACAATGGGTATGGTGCTAGCTTGTACTTAAATAGTCCTTTAAATCTTCATCTGATGTTTTGCTAATGAAATTCTCTGAAAAAGTAATGCTAGGTCAATCGGTATAACCTCATCTCCCACTTTGATTGACGAATTAACTGTTCCAAGGGGCATTTCTATCTTGTGTAATTTAAATTACATGTTGTGGAAATTGCTGCCAACAATATCTGTCCTAGAAGACTTGCTGAGTGTATTGAAGCTGATGAACCATCAACATCAAAAAGAATAAGATTCTGATATATCGAAAAAAGTGGATTACGCCTAATGGGGATACCACTGTAAAAAAAGTGCCAATTACTCAATCCCTAGGTGGTGTGGAAACTAGTACAGCACTGGAAATTCATTATAATAAATAAATAATAATAATTAAAGACGTTACTATTTTAATAATATTACTGTCAAATATTCTGATTTTCATAACAAATGCAAAAAGAAATGTGAAAGCAAGCAAGCAAAAGAAATATGGTAGGGAAACACGTTTTAACGCATGTATGTGAAAATGCATCTCACTTCTCTCAGATATAGCTTTGAAACTAATGGTCCTACAGAAAAAATGAATTGATCCTTTTTTGTAGAGAATTTAATTCCGTTCAATTTTTATATTAAGTGTTTTTGTTCAAAACCAAATGTTAAATGAGGGTTTTGCAAAAAACCTGTTTTGGGGCCATTTTTTCAATATGGCATCGGAAGCTCACCTTGTAGTAGTGGGAAAACTTAGTATGTATTAGTATTAGGACTTTGAAATTAAACGATTAAGATTTTTTCCAGCTTTTTTGGAATTAATGCAGTTTTAACCTGTTTTTATGTCTCTGCCGACTGGCCTATATGTAGTTAAAAGAAAATTGGAATATTAAAATATAGTACAACTCACTGCAGTTCATGTAAGTATTTAGTTCATAGTAAGTTACTACACATTTTTCCTTTGATGGTAAATTGAGTTTTTATTCACATTTTATTCCGTTTTTAAGCATTAACAAGAGAAAAATAATTCAATTATTAAGTTAAATTCTATATGTTTTATATAACTTATAATTTGCTCAAATATTATAAGTAAATTTCTACAAATTCTTTATGCATTATATCTTGTTATTCTACGTTTATTATTATACGTGTTTAATAACTCATAATTTGCTAAAATATTTCAAGTAAATTTCTGCAAATTCTTTATGCATTATATCTTATTATTTCGATTTTCCTATTATTTTCAGCATATACTTGGATAATCATTTGGTCTCTCTGATAATAATTATTTAAACGATATAATTAAAACAAAGATAACTTTCAAAAACAGTGATTTGATTGTGCATGAAAGCCAAACCAGATCATAGCATATCTTACTGATTTTTCATATCAAAATAAAATATATTTGGAACACTTTAATGATAATCCTGTCATATTTGACAGGCAATTACGCTAGTTCCTTTATTAGTATTCAAGTACTACATGGCTGTCAGGCACAGTTATTTAAAAATAAACTCTTATGATATAAGCTATTTAAAATATACTTTTTGAAACACATACCTTCTATTTGTGTGTGGAGGTCATTCACGATAACTTGAAGCTGAGCAACATTCATTTCAGTCAGCATCTGCCTGCTGACACGCCTCCTATCAGCAGGAAACACCAATCCCACCTGAAACAATGAAATGCATTGGTTAATGATAATTAATTTGTATTTATTAAAACAGAGTATTAATTTTCTAATTGCTAGTGTTAATATCTGTGAACATCTCATTTGTCACCCTTGAAGACACAGTGGAACTTCCACAACTCGGACATCTATAACTCAAATTTTCCCTAACTCTAAGTGAATTAATTTTACCGAGCAAAATCTCTATGGGAAAAATGTATTTCCATAAGACAAATTTTCTATAACTCTAATATTTTTTTGTTTCTCTTGAAGTTTGACTTATGAAATTTCCACTGTGCATCTATGCATCTTTTCAATAAAAAGAAAAACAATGAAGGATTTCCAATGAATTTTATTCAGCATCAAATGAAAATTATAAAATAGATACAGTAAAACCCCTGATTTACACTTTTCTAGGGGCCTGGGGAAAAAAGTGTAAATTGCGGTCAAGTGTAAATTGTGGGAAAAGGAAAAATAGCTAAACTGATTTTACTTTTAAACTTGCTCATTTGTTACAGTAAGACTAACAATAAAATCAGTGTGAAAAGACCTAAGTTTATAAAGAGAATTGCTATTTATTCATTTACTTAACCAGCGCACTTTTTAATAATAGTAATATTAAAATATATGCCAAATTAAAATGCCAGTATAATATGCTTGGGTTTCCATTACATTCTCCATATTACATTTGTCTGGAAAATTGTACATAGACATACATTGGTATATTTACTTCAGGAATATCATAATTGTTCGAAGCTTGAATAGTGTTAGTTTTTCTCACCTCTTGAGCTATGACTATTTTACGCTTAGCTTTGGAATCTCAGGGCCAACGTTGACGATGCGATTTTCCATCTTTTTTTTACCAGCAAGCAATATGGAGGCGACGCAATGCATCCAATCTCCAATACATAGCAACATCATACTCTGGTCGCCTGTGTTGTGTTGGTTGGTTCAGGTGTTTTGGTTAAAAAAATTTCAACGAACAATTTATTTAAATATGTAATACACCAAGAAAATTAACATATTTCATATTATTATGCCTCAACATTTCCTTCTGCAGGACGTTCACTCCAGTCGATTTCCAGCACTAAAGTTAGGAATTTACGGATAGCATTCACATTTTCTTACAACAGATAAACAGCACATTGTTGCAGGGAGACAATTATAAAACTACGTGAAAAACGGCAAAAGAAGATAAAAAATCGCTGGCCCTGGAATTCCAAAGCTGTTCCCTATTTTAAAATTCATGTTATAACTTAATTGGATTCCTCTGTTAACATGAGATTTGGAAGAACCTTTTTTTCTCAACATGATCAACATCCTTTTTGTCACCCATTGTTAAAATAACGGATGGGTAAAAACGCACTCAAGAAGGCCCAAAGAATATGCCGATGCACTGATAGCTTCATTTCAATAACTAATGAGGAGTTCAGCCACCGACTGAACTCGATCTATTTTTGCCTCAGATGTTTTTCAAGTACATTGTAATATGTATGCCTAATGTGCTTATAATGTAACAAGTATCTTGTATCACTTAACAGATGTGCAGAATGTACAGTAATTTTTCGAAACACAATTTTACGATCTTTTAAAATTACTATTACAGGTATCCCTTGTTATACACGATCTCACCTTTCGCGTTTTCGCCATAACGCAATTTCAAAAAAATCAAAATAAAAACTGCATACAATGTAATTGCACGACCGGTGGAATTGGAGCAATTAGTAAATTTTATATGAGTACATTGTATAAGACAGTCGATTGTAGGGAACGCATCCCTATTTTATGTTATAAATATAATTCATTTTACACGGCGATTTCTTGGAACCAATTAATCACGTAATATGAAGGATACCTGTACTCGAATATAACGTAGGGGCTACTTTAAAAATGTCATTTTTTGGAAAAAAACCGCGTTATACTCGGAACAATACCGCAATTTAAATTACAACAAATTACAAACTGTGGGAGTCAAGGGGCATAATTTGAGTAGAAAGGGTAAAAACATGATAGCGCCAAACTTGAACATCTTTTCAATAGCATTCATACTCGGTTCAAAGAGTAAATAGTGTAAATGGTATTTCCGCATCTAGGTGCGGTTTATGCTCTGCTAGTGTGATTTGCATACGAGGTTTTGAAGTTTTCACCCAAAAGAGTTCATACATATTTCCATCTCTAAGTATGCTGTTCTTGAGTAGCATCTGCTAAAGTGAGTGCTGTTTTGAAAAGAAAGAGTTCATATTTCTACCTCTAGGGACGCTGTTCCTACTTTGACGCCGTTTTCGAAATCTTTGCACAAAAGAATTCGGATTTTATACTAAGCTAAGTCGAAAAACGTTAAAAACTGTTGGGAATCGCATGCTAAGTTCTTTTTAAAAAATTGGAAATTCTAACGTAAATTGACGCGAACAGCGGGAAAACTTAAAATGAACACAAATACAGGGTTTTACTTACATTGGAATCATAGGAAAATTGATTGGACCCAAATAAAATGTTGTAAATAGAGGAAAACATACACTCAGATAACGTAAATACGGGGTTCTACTGTAAATAATATGAATTACAGCAAGAGTTTTTGAGCAAATGATTCTATCATATACCATATTTACTTGCATATAAGGCACACTTTTTTCCAAAAATTTTCATCTCTTAAACAACAAGTAGTTCTGGAAAGAACTAATCCACCTACTTTCCTTTCAATACAATTTTAATATAGTATAACAAGTAGGGGTGCATACAGGTTTCCCGTGGTATAGAAGTGCTTTTCGTCAAATTCGCCGCAGTAGAAAATTATTTTTCTTATATTGTGGTAGTCCTGCTTTTTTGACCCATTCTCAACATATTCATCATGTTTTCCCATTCTATACTTGCCCTACAAATGAAATTTCTTTTAAATCCATTCAGTCAATACCTTCGAAAATCATAGTTAGAGAAATATTCTAACCTTGATATTGTGGTAGCCCTGTTTAGTCGATCCGGTTGGAATATATTTTATTTATTTATTATATGAAGATTAAATATACTATATTTGATTAGCATCCATTACGTCAGTTCTCTAGAAATACGTGTAAAAAAATATTATTTAACTTTTTACTGTGGTAGCCCTGCTCTTTAGCCCCACTTTAAACATCTTGATTTAATTGTGGTATATTGTACAAAACTAATATACAAAACTTAATTGAAATCCGTTCCGCCAATTCCTTCCAAATCCTGAATTACTGACAGTTTAATTTGTAATTGTGGCACCCATTTGGCTGATTTGGTTTAAATATGCCAATATGGTTTTGTATATATGAGTATATTATAAGTATTAAATTTGGTTAAAATTGATGTGGACAGTTCAACAAAAATACATGTAAAAAGAAATTTCTTTATTCCTTGTATTGTGGCAGCCCTGCTTTCTATATCTATACTAAACATCTTGATTTTATTATTTAATGTTGTAAGCCTACTTCATACAAAATTTTGTTGAAATCGGTGGGGCCAATTCCTTCCAAATTCATAATTACCGAAAAGTTTAACTTTGCAATTGTGGTACCCCTGCTGACTCAATCTGGTCGAAATATACCATTTTGGTCAATGATATATGTACATATTCTATGTACCAAATTTAGTTGAAATTGGTTCATTCATGAAGAAGATGTTAGGGGGGACACGCACAGACACCGAGGCAATCTCATAAGAATATTTAAATCAAAAAGAAACTTGTAAATTTCTACTAACAATTTTAATATATACCTGATGATGCTGTAACAGGCGGATGTATGTTACAATTGTTAGTGGAAATTTAAAAGTTTCTTTTTCATTTAAATGGAATCTTAGGGACTTTGGGATGGGATGAAGTTGGCCAATCAATGCTTTCAAAGCGAAAACTTCTGCAATTCCCGCTATTATGAAAATAAATGTTAAGGCTAGGATTCCAAAGAGTGAACAAAAAGAATTGAGTTATTGGGGAATATGTATCAAGAAATTCTCCATAAAACAATCAAATCAAGAGAGGGCATTACTTACCTATACTTACTGCTGGTAGTAATATTTTCGTTTGCTAATTTTTTGGGTGCGAATATAGTCCCCTCCCTTACTTTTCTTACTAATACTTTGATCAAAAAGGGGGGACTATTTTCAGACTAATACGGTAGTAATTACCCCGAATGTTTTACGCCTAATCGCAATTTTTTAAGTGTGGCTTATTTTTGAAAACTTTTTTCCCGAGATTCAGTCTCAAAAAACAAGAGTACGGCTTATATGCAAGTAAATATGGTATATTGGTTCTAAATTTTCCATTTTATTGACTTTTTAATGATTTTCCAGATCAAAATTTAAAATAAAATATAGCTACTATAAGAAAAAAATTGTAATATAACTAATCAAATTAAAATCCTGATTGATATGGCCACAAAGATTAAGGTTTAAATCACAAAAATGTGCCAAATATTAATATTTTTTAATGAAATTATGAATTTTTAAATAAATACATATTTTGGTAAAACTGCAATGTATATGTATGAAGCTTATTGAAGAAACTGAAAACATGCCCTGCTCTCTGCATTAAAAAACAAATTTTTCTCATGCATTTCTACAATATGCAGATAAAAAACTCAAGGAAAGAGATTTACATTTTAAGTAATTATGATAATAATGGAAGACAAATTATAACAATCAAGCCACCAATCAAGATGATTTCCTCTGAGGAAGTATTCTACAATCAATATAATATTTATCTTCTTCCTCTACTATAACTATTCTTATCAATGAAAAAACTAAATATCACAGAGTGCAGATAATTAAGCAAACAAAGATAAGGGATGCCAATATTGATCACTGCATCCATATCTAGACTACTAGGACCATATTGTGAAGCTAATCAAAGAAAAGAAATCATCCGGCCAGATGGATAGTTTGACTCAATTTTATAGTTTACTGAAAAAGGTCCCGATTTAATAGGATTGCTACCTCTACAATATTTTGCCCATTGGTTTACTAACAAGAAAAACTGTTAAAAGTGTAATTTAATTATTTTGTTAGATGGCGAAGTTATTTTTTCTAAACAAATTTAGACAGGTTTATACAGAAAAACAAATTTAACAATCTTTGATAAAAACCCAAACAAATATAATGAATAACAAACCAAATCGCTCAAGTGTTACTCTTATACAATTTAATAGCTGAAACTGCATATCTCTACTTTTAGCAAAGATATCTCAAGTTTAACTGCATATAGACCAGTGGTTCTGAGAAAAAAAATCATTGTGGCAGCAGATGCGGCCACCTGCCATGTTGTGGTGACCGCATTGTTAAATTTAAGGTCGAAGTGATATTTGGCATTGTACATAAGGCACCTAAGAAATTTAACGAGATAAAAGAATGATAAATATTACTTATTAAAAATGTGACATTACAGTATTTATCTCACTCTGCATATTAATCTAAATTAGCTGGTGGCCGCATTAAAATTTTTTGGTGGCCACACTTAAGAATCACTGATCTAGACAGAGAAGGCATCACCACCAGTGCACGCTGCCTACCTTCAAAAGACTGGCTCGCACCATCTGAGTGATTGGACTGTTCACTTTCTGCCTCTGTCGCTCCACCTCCATCTGCATGTGCGCCATCTCCTTCGCCTGAGCTAGAGCAACTCTTGCCTCTGCCTGGAGTCTTGCCTGCCTACCGAAGAAGTCCTCCCCGTCCCATTTGATGGAATTCTGATCCAGACGCCCTCCAGATCCAAGAATGTCCCAACGTCCGACCACGCCTCCTACAAGACCAGGGGGAGGCTGGCTGGGCAGAGAGTGAGCTCCTCCTCTGGACATTAAGGTTGACTGAACACGAAATTGAAAATGGACCAAATCAATATACTATGGTTTCAATTCTAGAACAAGACAAGAATAAAAAAGTACTCATCTTAGGTATCTCTAATAGCCACAACAAGGCTAAAAAAAAACAGATGTGCATTTCTGCTACTAAGCAGCCATCTTCAGTGATAATTCACTGAAATTTCTAGAATCTATTAGCAAATTACCACTGAAGATGGCTATTTTGTAGCTAAAATGCACATCAGGTTTTTCATAATCATGTTGTGGAAATTGGAAGATGAGCTTAATAACTCTTTGTGGAATTAAAGTTTCAGTTCAAATTTTAATGACATACTTCTTGCTATAAAACTTTCTATTAACAATCCCTCAGTTTGATAAAGGCAAAAATAAGAATCAGTACTTACTATCACAAAAAATAAAGAAAGGCAAAGATAGTGAATTTTTAAAAATGCAACTGTATTGTTACAGGTATTGTTTTAGGATAGCAGAGCATGAAAAACTAAGAAATATTACTCATTATAAATATGATAAGTACTTCTCCTGGAAATATTATGGGTTAAGAAAACAATTTGGTACTTGTAAGGTAGATTTTCATTATAACCAAATATCAACACACTAAAATATATTTCAAAATAAGACAGCAAAGATGTATGATTGAAAGCATTTATATGGCATGATCAAATAAATTTTAAATAAATGGCCCAAAAGAAACTTTTTTCAATAATATGTTTCAAATACATTTGATTGCAATATGCTTGAATTTCATTCCTAAAATAATAAATAATACTTAATACATTAAAACACATAGTTTGCTTGAATAAAGGTAAAGAGCAGGAGGATAATTACCAATTATATGAATACTGCAAACACACACACATACATCAAAAGAACACTTACCTTCAGGGATAAACTCCTTGGAGGGACAGGCTTCCCAGGTTCCCCGCTGACAGGCATAGCGTGGATCCCTTCAATGCCAGACTCTGCTCCAGCTTCCCTCGCAGAGGGAACATGACAATGTGTTCTGGGGGAGACTGAGGGGATACAGGAGGGCAGGGAGGAGGAAAGGAGCGTAGAGGGAGTGGTGGGAGAAGACGACGGTGACTCACATTCCGATCCTGTAGGTGACTCACCATCTGATACAGTCTCGTTCATGAAACATATTTGAAGATTCATGCCTACAACATGGAAACAGGTTTTGTTTATCTAGCATGGCTGAAAATGAGCATTTAATAATATATATATTAGCAATAATTTGGTATTAAGATCAAACAAAAACAATTGATTTCTTCCTTACTTATTTAGTTTACCGATTAAAGCATACTATAAATATAAATTGATAATGCATCACATAAATGTCTCACTATTACATTTTGAATAGACAACATTGGAAAATAGGATTCAAACTCCAATGTTTGCGAATTTCAAGATCAACCTCACTATAATTCTTATGCCAAAAGAATGTTTTATAGAACCATTAAACTAAAAAATAAGCAAAACTTACACTTCATCTTAAGGCCAAAAGAGCAAATATTCTTCATATTATGTCATCATTAGAAGTAGTTTTAAGATAATGCTGCATTGGTTAGTTTTTATATGTTCTTTAGAAAGGATTGTCACCATTAGCTGTGAATTTTGAAATTATAGTGAATGCTTCCAGTGAATACATTACCACTAATGCACATAAAATATTTATAAAGCAGAGTAACTTATGCTTAAAATAAGCCTAAGGAAGTGTCAAGGTGCAATTATAGTGCACTACTACCTATGAAAACAGTTCTATGATAACCTTTTCACTGAATTGTGAATGGGAGTTGAGGTGAGTGGAAGGTACACTAAGATAGCAAGACTTTATCACCATGTCTGAAGAGCAATGCCATTGGAAAATGAGATATATAAGATAAAGGCTTATGATTAAAACTGTCCATCAAGATATTGTATTCATCAAAACTCGACCAAATTGCTTAAAAGTTTTCAATCTGATTATAATGTATATTATCACAAATTTCACATATTTGTTTATGCAAGAATGCATATCTTGGAGTAATTTCCTATGAGAAAAAGACTACCAACAATTCCAGTACTTTCAGTGAATGAAAATGCTTAACAGAATTGTAATATTGCAGTGTGTGAGTAGTACAGAGAGTTTATGAAGTCCTTGGCAATTTTTATCCTTAGATAAAACTTAAACCATGTAAAATAGAACAACATAGTAAACAAAAGCGTTGTACTAAAAGTTTTATTGTCATCACTGTAATTCTTGAAGTTACTGCTTGTGCCATTATTTTTGACATTACTTCAATTATTATCAATATTTTCAATAATTTTATTGTTGCAGTTTTAAGGCAGCATAGTGGTTATCATTATCACTTTTACTTCAAATCTAAAAATTTAAGTTTCTTAGTACAATATAGTTTTAAATGATGCCTGAATTAAAGTCTGTAAAAAAATTAGAATTCATTTAAACGAAAGATCCTCTTCTACTAAGACCATTGAGAAGTTGGTGAAAAAGTTTAAACCCATAAATGGAAACAATTTGGCAGAAAGTCAGTCAGAGCAAAAAAGCGGAACAGGGAGGATTTGCAAGAATATAATGCAGTGGAATCCCCATTAATCGTTTGCCTGGGGGACAAGTTTTTTGTACCTTATATCAAGTAATACCTTAATCAGGGATAATCTGAAATTGAAACACTAAATGGCAGTTTATAAATGTCAAATTATTATTTATTGAAACACAAATATTAAGAGTACAGATTAATTGAAAGGTAAGCTTCCTGTCAAGTTACAGACTTTTTATATGGTATAAAAAAATGGAAATTTCAGATAAACATTGTAGATTCCAGTTGGAAAATTTGAAAAAGAAGAATGAGCCATTTATTAAAAAGTATACTCTACATTAAACGATGAGTGACTTGCAGGAGATGGCAAATGTATAAAGAACCAGATGATATTGGAGCCGACAGGGATTGTAAACATATGCTCATCCTAGTGGATGAATAACCATGAGAGAAGAAATGCGCAATTAGTGAAAAAATACGAAGTCACCTAATTTGTGTTATGACCTTGGGTGCTCCATCTAGGCTGCCCAGAAACCTTGCTGCTTTTAGTGTTGATTGATTCCTGCAGTGATTACAATCAATTTTTTCATTCGTAAGATTTCACGGAATGCGGATGGCTGAGAACCATACTGCAAGTGCTCCTGCGAAGACGATTCGTCAAGCTTTCGATTTGGAGGTGAAATTAGTTGCCACTTCATGGTTGTGACTCTCATTGCACCTCCTAGCAGTGCATTTATGATCTTTAATTTTTCTATGACAAACTTTCCTAAAACTTTTATGTAAATGAACACGCTAGAGGCGTAATTACCTATAGCAGCAATCAAAGACTAGTACCCCTACGGAAGGAATCAACCGAGTGTGCAGATCATTTCAATTTTTGAAGTTCATATATAATGATGAATGCATGATATAATTGAGTTCATATGGATTATCAGAGATACAGTAATCCCTCCATATTTGTGCAGAAATCATTATGGCAAATTTCAATGTTCGCAGAAGGTAAATTCACTTATTCGTGCTTGCCAACTGCAGTACACCCAGTACACTGCTTGTTCGCTAAAACAAGTTTGAACAACAACAGTTTGAATCTTCGACAACTATATCAATAAAACTATTTTGTTTAGAGTATAACTTGAATGATGAATAGAAGAGAAACCACAGACCAGCTTTCTATATGTAGCATTTTTATGAAACCTTTCATTACAAATTGTAAGCTCACTGTACAAAGATGAATCTTTAGATTGAGGCATTGATAAACAAGCGACTGAAACATAATAGCAGAAGTAAAATATTTAAATTCAGATAAGATCAGGAATAATTATATTAGAAGACAAAAGGTATTGAGCTTCATTTTATATTATTTGTATGGTAAACAGATATACAATTTGCCAATTAAGTTAAAATATTGGACCAGCCAGTAGGTTGCTCACTGAGAGAGCAAATGAAATAGCTACAATTAGAAAAAATTGTATTTAGACAGGGAAGAATAGGCATATAATACTGTTTAATGTGAGTGAAAAGCAGTTAAAAAATGGACTTTAAAAATAAACTGTATTGTTGTAACACATTTGGTCAAACTGGACACTCAACATTCAGAAAAAAATTATGCAATGTACAACGATGGATGGTTCAGAAATTAAATGGAACAATTTCAACAGAACAGAAAATATGTAGTGGCTGCCAAAAAAAAATATCAGAGGTCTGATTCTGATTCACAAACACCACCTCCACAACAACAACCATCAAAACAAAGCTGTAATGAATCTGATGTTGAGAAGCATGATAATGATGACCAAACTATTGCAGCAGAGGTTGCTATCGGTGCTCAATCACTAGGCGAGTCTCCAGTAAAACAGAAGAGGCTACGAGAAAAAAAAACAGGAAAAGTTTCAAAGAATCAGCAATGTACTCAAGAAAACATATGTATCCCAGCAAGGCCACAAAGAAGTGGATGTAAGTAAACCATCTGATGACTCTGAAATAATAAATCAGTTAAAACAGAAATTTAATGTTGTGGAAAACAATAGTGAGAAGATCCAAATACTAACAGTGCTGCCAAATAGTTGAGTATAAGAAAAATTAAAACTGAATTTGGTGCCTCAAATTATATGGTATGAAAAGCAAAGGAACTAGTGAAACAACATGGGATATTATGTATACCTAATCCAAGACCAGGACAGGTCCTGAATGATGATACTGCTAACTTAGTTAAGGAATTCTTCTGCTGTGATGATGTAAGCCGTTATACGCCAGATAAAAAGGATTTTATTTCAGTTAAAGAAGATGGTGTGAGAGTATACAAACAAAAGTGTTTAGTATTGTGTAACCTAAAGGAAACATATAAGTCATTCAAAAATAAACATTCACAGCTACATATAGGTTTGTCCAAGTTTTGTGAACTGAGGCCCAAGAATTGTGTCTTAGCTGATGCCAGTGGGACTCATTGTGTGTGTGTTTGTTGTATTCATCAGAATGTCAAACTAATGTTGTTGGGATGTAAACTAAAAGAGTTAACACAAAATGAAGAAACTCTTACTTCTTATTGAGCACTGCCTTTCACGGATTATATGCAATCCCTCACTACCAGCATGTTACCTAGGATCATGCAAGCATTGCCCAGGCATATCACAATTGAAAGAGCATATTTCAAAACTGTTTCACTTGAATTGTATTGATGACATAACTTACAAACTATGGGTGTCTACAGATAGAACAACACTTCAGACTATTACCAGCTCTTGTGACGAGTTTCTAGATTCATTGGATGCAAAACTGCTACAACTTTAGCACATTCTTTTATTGCACACAGAAAGCAAAATTCTTAGCAGAACTAAAGGAAAAACTAACTGACAATGAATATGCAGTTATATGTGACTTTGCTGAAAACTATTCATTTGTTCTTCAGGATGAAATACAGGAGTATTACTGGAATAATGCACAAGCCACAATACACCCATTTGTGGCATACTACAGAAACCCAGAAAATGGAAACAAATAACATTTCATTTGTAGTAATTTCTGATTGCCTTTATCATGATACTGTCAGTTTACACCTGTTTCAGCATCATTTAATCACTCTTTTGACAACTTACTTCTCAGATGGGGCAGCCTCCCAATATAAAAAAAGAAAAACTTGATCAATTTGTGTTGCCATGAAAAAGACTTCAGTGTAACAGCAGACTGGCATTTTTTGCCACATCACAAGGCAAAGGACCATGTGATGGTGTAGCAGGAACTGTAAAACAACTTGCTGCATGTGTCAGTTTGCAGCACCCATTTGAAAATCAGATCATGACACCAAGACAATTATTTAAGTGGTGTACAGAAAATATTCATGCAGTTCACTTTGCTTTTAGCACTATTTAGGCATATGAGGCAGAAAGTAAGCTACTTCAGCAACGTTTAATGGGCATCCACACTATTTCTGAAACCCAGAAGCTGCATTGCTTCAGACCATTAAGTTCCAACACAGTAAAAACAAAGTTATATTCATATTCAGATGATTCGAAAGAAGAATCACTTTCTCCAAAACAAAATGAAATAGAAATTCAGGACATCCGAGGTTTTGTTACATGCATGTATAGTTGTCACGGGTGGGTGGGTTGTGTTTTACAAGTTAATGAAGAGACAGAAGAAATCGGTATAAGCTTTTTGCATCCTCATGGGCCTTCTCCTTCCTTCAGCTATCCCTCAAAGCCAGATATACTTACAGTCACGAAGAAAGAGATTCTTACCAAAGTTGATCTTCGAATGCCTATTGAATGGAATTACAACTTACTTCCTGAAGATGTGTAAACTGTTATGGTGCTTATCAACAGTCTATTAACAACTAAATAGGTACATTTTTCAATTTCACAACGAAATTTATCAGCAAACACAAGGTACCACCATGGGAAATCCTTTATCCCCCTTTTTAGCCAACATATTTATGTCACATTTTGAAAAGACTTGCAAAGACAAATTCCATTATTTTCCTGAATGTTGGTTTAGATATGTTGATGATATTTTTACAATTTTTGATTTAAAAAAACAAAAAGTAGAAGACTTCGTGGATCAATTAAACAACTTATATCCATCCATAAAATTTACTTTTGAACTTCAAGAGAACAATACTTTACCATTTCTGGATTTACTAATCATCAATAACCAACAACAAATAGAGTTTGATATTTACAGGAAACCAACACATACTGACAATTATATTCCAAATAACTCCTTCCATCCCATGAATCAAAAAACAGCTATTTTCCAATTCTTAACACACCGATTGTGCAACATCCCCCTTAACAAAGATAGATATGTTCAAGAACTCAAACATATAAAACTAACTGCTAAGAAACTTGGTTTTGATCCCAATTTAATCAATAAATTAATAAGGAAACACAATCTTAAAAAAACGTTGTCCAACTCCACCACTTTCAAACTTGACAACAATAAAGCCAACAAATATATAAAACTACCGTATTGTCCCATATTAAACAGAGGCTTGAATAAAATTTTCAAACATAAGAATTGCACAATAACATACACGAACCCACATAGTTTGAAAAATTTACTAGATAGCACTAAGGACAGAACGGAGAATTTGAACAAGTCCGGAATTTATAAAATACAATGTTCACATTGCAATTTAATGTACATAGGACAAACTAGACGTAAACTAATAACACGATTTAAAGAACACTTAGCCCATTACAAACACAATCGGTTTGAGAAATCAAGTGTAGCCACTCATATCCTCGAAACTGGACATAGTATACACATAGAGGACTTAACATTGTTAACTTCAGCCAATCATTCACTTAACTCGTTAGAAAATCTTCATATCTATAAAAACAGATACAATGTTATGAACACAGATACTGATTTTAACAAAACTCTTTACAAATTGACCGAACTTGACGCATAAAATTCTTTTCGTCCCTCATTTGTTTTTCGTTTTTTCGTTCTTCGTTTTAAACCTCTCCTCTAACTTTGTCGCAGTTGAACCTTGTTCACTGCCAAGGCAGGTTCTCCCCTGAAGATGCCCACTTAGTGGGCGAAATGCATAGGGCTTACCCTACAATTTTTTTTGGCTTAAGGAGTTTTATACAACTGTTCTAACATAACGACATCCAAAACCAACCAGAATATAAATGTGCATTATTTTTAAAATTCAATATCCCATGATGCCTTTAATGTGCCACTTTGATATTTCACAGACTAATATAGTACACTGAGTGTAATTGAAGTATTTTTTCTGACAAAATCTAAGGACACATCTTTTGAGAAATTCAAGGTCAAAGGTCGTCATTTATGTCACCCAAAAAATGTAAATTGCGGATTTCAAGAGCTTTTCAACCATTCATCATTGTTTAGCGTGGTTGTTATGGAACCAGAAATATTAATAAACATGTTCATCTGCATATGACATTTGGCCAAAAATTTCCAACTTCTGAACCAAGTAACTCACAAAATAATTGAGGTAAACTACTGATATTTGGTATACAACCTTGTCTCATGATAGCCTAAAAATGCTAAAAGTTTCAACAAAATCAAAAGAGGTTGTGAGCTGCGTTGATCTGACATGGAATACATTATTTATATGGAGCTTTGGTCGGGGCCACAAAAAACAACCTTAAATGCAGGAAAACCTTATATTGAAAAAACTTCAATTGAGATTCCACTGTGTGTATCATTATATATAGACATTTCTTACAGAGGAGGAGGATATAGGAGGATACTAATGTTTAGGCACTTCCACATGAGCTGGAGATTCGAAATTTTTTTCATAGGTAGGATTTTGTGCAAAACCGACTAGAAAAACGAAAATCATGAAAAAGTTCAACAATGCGGCCGCTAAAAATTCGCTATTGTTTAAACAAATTTTCAAGGTGGTACTACGGGATGAGCTAGGAAGCTGAAATTTTCAAATTATTTACAGAGTAGTACATTTGCACAAATAAACATTTCAATCTCTCCATATATGTATTGCGGCGGCCGTTAAAAATGTTTAAAATTTAAACAATTAGAAAAATATTATTTCACTTCTAGAAGTGCTACAACTTTAAATTTTGGCTGAAATGTGTAGCGTTAGTACCCCATAATGTAGAAAGTGTAAAATTTTTAAAATTGCTAAATTTGGGGATTGTTTTAATCTATTATTTTTACATGAGGGAAAAAGAAAAATCGCTGTGGAGGTGAAATCTTTAGAATTAAATGCAAGCACTATCTACTAGTATGTTATATCCTCCTCCTCTGTAAGGAACATCTATATATAATGATACAGAATAGTGCTTTATAGATTCACTTACTACAATGTTTTAACTTACATGGTTAAAATATTACTGATATTTAAAAGTATTCA
The DNA here is from genome assembly GCA_028673005.1 of Tanypteryx hageni. Classification (NCBI taxonomy): domain Eukaryota; kingdom Metazoa; phylum Arthropoda; class Insecta; order Odonata; family Petaluridae; genus Tanypteryx; species Tanypteryx hageni. The sequence goes on from CM054114.1 coordinate 150,955,381, forward strand.
AGGACTTAAAAACACCCAATATCTAACATCTTATGTGATTCTAAGCTTGAATGAGATAGCAGTATTTCTCTTAGCTTAATAAAAATCATTCAAAAGAAAAGTCACAAAACAGGGTTTTATTTGCTATCAGAATGTGAGTAGTGTAGTATCTAAATTTTATCAGTTGTTCAAGTTTAAACAGGAAGGAAAAGTATACTCCAAAAATGGAATACACAGAGTTTTCAAAGGCGTTCTTTCTGGGAAATGCATATAAAATGGTATTGAAAGAAAGAAATTAATTTTTAATCAATACCTTACAGATCATACAAGAGCTAGGAAGAGGAAACTATGGTATTTAATTGTTGCATGACGGATGCCATTTAAAGAGACATGAGTATAAGTTTATTTAATTGTTTTTATAAAGCAGAAGTTCCAATTGACCTCAAAATCACAATTGGGTGATAAATTTTAATAAGGACCACTCGTATTAATATAATTTAAATGTTTATTGGTTTAGAAGAAAGTTACGACAGATGGACGGATGAGATATGCCCATAGGGCATTCTGCTACTACAACTTCGGAGCTAAAGAATGCCTAATTATTTTATCCAAAATACAGAAAAGCTTAGCTGATACCCAGCATACTTTGATTTGATTTAGTCTCTTATTAAGTTTATAAAGTTCTGAAAACTAAACAAAATTTCACGTTGACTTGTCATTTTTTTCCAAATCATTTTATATTTTCTCAGAATTGAAATTCCTTTCCTAACCATAATGGATTACCAATGCGATCAGCCACTGACTTAACTTAAACATTAAGTTGATTTCCTTGAATACAGAAGCAATGTTAAGAGATTATTTCAAAGGAACTTGAAACAAAAACCTATTCACACATTTTGTTCTCAGAAGAAAGCATAATGTAAAGAAATGCTTGTAAAAGCTTTCAATAGGATTTTTTTAATGGATCATGAATAGATTATGTGAGTTGGAATACAAAAATTATTTATTTTTTGGTATGAACAAGGGAAAATGAAATTAATTTTTTACCATGAAACAGTGGGATGATATTTCATAAGAATACAAGCTAGTTTTCACATAAGATTCATAATAATGACATTAAATAAAGTAGTTCCCATATGAACGATGGAGAGGACAGCTTTAAACGAAAGCAATGAGTTTTTGATACAAAGATAAAGGTAACTGATAACTGCTGAGAGAACTGAGTACTGCTATGATTTATCAAAATATGACATTTTATAATATAATCTGTAAATATAGTAAATGAACACCAATGTCAAGGCTCACCATTCTGAAGACGTGACTGCAAACTAGGTTTGCGGCCTCCCTGTCGCTCTCCTGAGGGACCATAATAATCATCAGCCTCTGGACCCATTGCCAGGCGACGGCGAATTTCCTCACGGTCATTTCGACGCTGTGGATTTAGAGAAACATCGTTTATATTTGTAAATCATTTCAGTTGACAAAATCATTAAACTAAAATTAGGCTAACGTGATTAATTAAAAGCTTCAGAAATTTCAGGGTAACTATACCTAATGTGCATTCATGCAAAAATATTATTGGTGAAGTTAGTAATGAGGCAGGTAAAAAAGTAAGCATTTTTATTTTCACCTACAATGATACCATTCCAAATATGTACAAGCGGTCACTACGAGTTACTCATTCATAAAATATAGTACCTCAGCTTTCATGTATTAACAGCGAAATGTCATAAAAAACATTAAGGAGTGATGGTTAAAATAAACTACGTTCGTTGATAACTTTTAAAAATTAGGCATTAAACTATATCATTATATCTTACAAACTATTTCATTTTAAAAAGAATTTTTTTAATAATTTTGGAAAATGAATGAAAAAATAAGAATAATTTATCATCATAAAACCTGTATGAATTTTCAGCATTATTTCAAAACAATATCCTAGTAGACCAAGAAAGTGGTACTTCTCCTTACATCTTCATCATTGTTCTCTTCAGGCGTTATCACTTTTAAAAACCTTTCAACAATATCATCATTTTCCTCATCGATTTCCGGTGTTCTTGGAGACTTGGTTGGTTGTATTGTAATCCATCGCATTCGATTATCCACAAGCACAGGCCACTTTAACAGTTTCCGTTTATCAATAGAATCACTATCTAATGGGATCTGATCGCTAACTCTTACTGTGCATTTCTCCACGTTAATATTTTCTTGATTACGGGAGGAAAGTAAATTTGACACTTGTGACGAGCGACTTTTGATAGATGTGAGCACATTTTCAGAAACTTTAGAAGTTTGATTTTTTATATTGGAAACCAAATTTTCAAACATTGCTTCAGTTTATACTTCAAGCAGTCTTTACAAAAATCTACATAGTTCAAATAAGTTCAGCAAGCAAGAGGATTTTTAACTCAAGAGGTTGAAGAGACAAAAGAGAGATATTCCATCTCACAACGAGATAGTGAAACAATAAAAAATTTTTGTAAATGTTTGACAGATATCTGGATTATCTGCGACAGCACCAAGTTACTAACACAATTTTTACAGTAAAACATAATAAATACATGCATATACTACTCACAACCGACGTATAATAATGCGCACTTCGAAAACAAAAGAATAACGTAAATGAATATCTAAGTAGATTCGAAATAGTTTAAAATACTCCTAGTTGCTTACCTCAATGCTTCCGAAATCAAATACTTCGGCGACTGCCTCAAGTGACTCGTGTGAATCATAAGTAAGAGTATATAGATCCAAAAGAAAACGTGTATCCTTCTTGTAATGACGTGTTCGTTTTCTTAACGTTCCCATTTCTTAAATGAAGTTCGTCAAGAGGACAGTTTTTCGAAATAACGACAGACCCAGAGCAAAACGCATGCAAGTGTTCTTCATTCGACTAAAATTAAACACCTGTTATACTGTGAGCCCAGTTGATATTCATCCGGACAAAATAGAAAGTTTCCAGAGACTCATAATCGTGGAAGCGTAACGCCGAGATTTCGCTTACGGGTCGTTGCAGTTGGGAAGTAAGATCCCATCTCGATTCATATAAGATTATTCTCAATTGCGTCTTTATTAAAAAATAAGTATACCCTCAACTTTTTGTTGTTGCTGCGTCTGAGTTTGATTAAATTTAATTATTGTTAACAGTTTTTATTGTTAAAATGTCTTTGTTTTTACTTTCTCCATATACTAAGTATAGAGAAAGTATTGTTTTCATGAAAAAAATCGAATTCGAGATTTCAACGGAAACATGTTTTAAGGTCCCCTGAACACGTTTTGACTATTTTCTCGATGATGTGTGTGATAGATTTTTGTGGGCGCTCCAACTCAAAAACTGTTAATCAGGTCATCGCAAAATTTAATATATAACATTTTTATAAAGATTAGGAGATCTGATTAGTTTTTGGTAAAAATCGGTTGACCGGAAGTGGGTGTTTACTCTTGTCACTTATCCGTTATTTTAAAATATTTGCTTTAATATTTTATAAATGTAAAACTGTACTGGAATAAAAGTTGTAGGAAATTTCATTTTCTGCAACCTTTGTTTGATACATTTTTCCATATAATGCATTGTTTAAGAGATATCTTATATTTTTAGCTGCCACCACCACACCACCTACCGAAGACTATTGTTAACAATTAACGCTTAGTTACGTCTTATTGTTAGTAACACTCCTTTTTCTTTTCTTAATTGTCAACCGGATGTAAATATAAAAAAAGGGATGAGGAAACTATGGCGGATAGGTGAATTAAAAATTACTAACTCCAAACCGTAAAGTTTACCCAGAGAAGCGCTTAAGAGAGCATATTCATAAACAAATACCGAGAAACCATTATGAATAATGACAAGGGACTCATCCCCCACTCACCTCTCTATGCGTTAATGGCCACTTCGGTCCCCGCCCCCCCTTCATCCTTTCACTTTTACCCCGAACATATAAATACACAACACAAGACACCTTCAAATCATACGACTTCAGCTACTGAAGATGAGAGCATAGCTCTCGAAATACGTAAATAGTGCTTGTTCCAGAGAAGTTTTTCTTCATTTGTGCAGTGCTTGTGCTTTTATTTTTTCCTCTTAGGTTTAGGTTTTGACCACAAGTCCCTGTCAGGCCATTGTCCAGCAAACTTGTATTTTTATTTATTTTTTATTTTAAACCTTTTCTTTTGAGCGCTTCTCTGGGTAAACTTTACGGTTCGGAGTTAGTAATTTTTAATTTAACCGGAAGTAAATATTGACAATGATCCCAGAGCTAACAACATGTAATTTGCCATATAAATATAGAGAAAGTCATGTGTTGCCCACATCAGTTTATTTTGATCAAGGATCCACATCTATTTTACATTTCAAAGAGGAATCAATAGGGCACTAACAACTTACAATTAACAACTTTTATATTAACTTCGCTATATATATATACACTGGAGTAATTGCCCGTCAAATATGACGGGTATGCGTGAATTAAGTATTAAGTAAATATAAAATTGAAATAAAATATTAATGAAACCAACTTTCATATGAACTAAAAAGTAATCAATGGATATAAAATTCACAAAATTGAGCGTTCCAGAGAGTAAAAATGGGTTTGGGCTAATAGAAATTTTATGACAAAGAAATACATTATGCTATACAAATCTTATATTCCCAAAACCATTTTTAATTTATGGAACATTTAATTTAGTTTCTCACTCCCTCTCTCTCTCCTTTCTTTCTCCCTCTCTATCCTCTCTCTCGTATCAAATCATCATAAAATTATTCCAAAGATATTTGATTTCGTTATGAAAAATCAGTAAAATTTGCTATGATCTGGTTTTGCTTTCATGCACAATCAAATAACTTTCTGAAAGTTAACTTTGTTATATTGTTTAAAAATTATTATCAAAGAGAACAAATTCTTGTCCAAATATTTGTTGAAAATAAGAATAAAATCGAAATAATTAGATATAATGTATGAAGAATCTGCAGAAATTTACTTGAAATATTTGAGCAAATTATAAGTTATTTAAAATGTATAGAATTTAACTTAATAATTTAATTGTTTTAATCTTACGCTTAAAAACAGGATAAATGTTAATGAACAGTCAATTTACCACCAAAGGAAAAATGTGTAATAACATACTGTGAACTAAATACTTACACGAACTGCAATGAGTTTGAACTATATTTTACGATCCTTATTTTCTTTTAACTAGTGTAGTTATTGAAATTTTTTCAGAAAATTGGCTTTATTTAAAGAAATTTAAATCATAGTCATAGAATGTTCTTTTTTCAATCGTATTAGAAATTAGGTTCGAAATATTTTATTTATTATCATTTAAAGAAATCCATTAAAAAAACGTTATATTTAATTTTATGAAATCTAACCATTTTGAAATGGCGCATGATTCGATTGTATAAAATGTTTTATAATTTATTATTGTTATTTTTGTGCTGCACCTCCTTTTAATTCTGTGCAAACTCTATGTCCTCCTTTTCCTTTTTGTCTATTTCTGGTCATTTCCATTCCCTTTTCCTTCCGCCATCTAACTACTTAATAGATTCAGTTTATGTGTTATACCATTATATAAAAGCATGATCTGTATTAAAGCACTAAAATGGTGCTATTATTAAGCATTAATATGAGACCAAGAATATAATTCAACTCTCGGGAACATTCTATAATGTGAATTTTATACTTATTAATTTTCAGTCCACATAAAATGTTTCAAATCTAAATTTATCAGTTTTATTCGAAGGAAGTGTAATATTTCCTTCCCCCATCAAAATAATGCCACAAACGAACAGTTATTTCTTAAATTACCATGTCAACCCTAAGTAAACTAATTCTGAACAGCTCATTATATAAATATCTGCCAAAATTCAATTTTCTATCTACATCCTTGTTCGAGTTATTCACGTTTAAATAACTTTACACTCAAACAAACTGACTGAAAAATTAGCCTTTTATTATTATTATTTTTGTGATTCTCTTTAAGTTTCCCAACCCTCCTTAAGTCCTCCAACCTTCTACCTAACTCCCGTAACCTATCGCGCAATCCTTCACTCTTTCCATTTTTTACATGCTTGGTTTGTTTATTAAACGTCCAGCATGCTCCTCAGATTTTCATACTATTTATATTTCATTAATATTGAATTTAGCTCATTATTACTATTTCAAATCTTTTTGAATATTATTTCAGCTCTTGTGGCATTCCTTCTCATAAATAACACAACGAATGATGTTTGCAGAATATCATTTTCCTCTCCTTCCATCTTTCTCTCCTCGTATTAAAAGCCTTCAATATGCGCTTAAACGTATAAGAGTTGAGATAACAATAGGATTTCGAGGTTTAACAATGTAATTGGTAGGAACGGCAACATTCTGATAAAATGGCAATATTTTCTCAAGATATGTGAATTAAACGTTTAACATGTGTCATTTTGAACTGTAGGCAGGAAAACATGAACAGAATAAAAAACCTCATAGTTTTTCTTTAAAATGGTCTAGATCTAAAGGTCGTATGTCTATTTCTTCTAATTTTAATGTCAAAAAGAAGATAAGCCTGCACTCAAAAAGTCGATTTTTACATGTTATCTTATGGAGAATCCAAATCATCCTCTGGAGTCGAACCCTGGATGTTTTTCGTAAAGATTCCTTATTCACAGCAATTTCAGCCAAATTTCAAGTTTATATATGCATATTTGATCGAGTTATTTGAGTTATAAGAGCGTGACTCGTAAATAAACCAATGCGATCTCCAGGGCAACAGCACTTCAGTCACGTGGAGCATATATGTATTAAATGATAAATTCCATGAGTAATAGCAGTATGAATGAGTTGCCTGCTGAGCTATTTGAGCCCTTCCCAAAAAGTGCAAATGTTTTTAGGAACAGATGTAAAGCTGTTTTGTGATTTTTTTAATTTTATTTATTTCTCCTTCCTTTTTCATACTTTTGAATTTTCTTATTTGCAGTGATATTTCTTATGAGTAATATTTTTGTTATGTCATTACTATAGATCTTTTTATTGCTGTCTTATTGTTTGTCTTTAGACTTCGTTGTTGGAAGTGTGAGAGACCTACGAGGTTTCCTTATGTTACCACCTGGCAGATCGCCAACTTGTGGCACAAAGTTTTAAATAAATAAATAAATATTTATGATTTTCCGTGAAATTAAGGCAACTATCCGTAATTTCCAAATTTTCTGGCAATCAGCTTGAGTCCAAGTTTTCGTATTTCAAGTTTAGTGACTCAGATCGCACTGCATGAACAATAAGAATAATCATCATTAAGACAATATCCTATACATTAAATTTATGGAAAATTAGGATATTTTCCGTTAAGATTATGCTATCATCCATGCCTTTAGTACTTATTTGGATAAAAACAATCGCCAGATAGGAATGACACCATTATATTTAACAATTAAAAAGAGTTAAAATTTCTAGAAAACTACGAAAAACAACATTAAAATACTTTTCACGTTTTACCGTCACTGCTATCAGGTTTGCTCCTCCTATTGTGATCCCTTATAGCCCTGGAGAAAAAAACTATTCGCTTCTTCCTACAGTCGATAACTCAAATGTAATCATCATGTTTGTGCTTTCAGTAGTACATGAGAATTAAAATTATCTGTTACCCTCAATCACAGTGCGTGATGCAATTAGTGTTTTAAATAGAGTAAAATCTTACATATTAACGGAAGAAAATATTGGTAATGATGTCATAATATGCATAATATTGAAAATTAATTTTCATTAAAAGCATAAAATCACTGAAATCCTAACGTATAATATCAGATCTTTTGAAAGCATTGAGGTCATTGCCATAGTATTTCAAGATTTTCATTATTTACAAGAGGAAAAAATTCACACTTTTTCCGATTAAAAGCAGATAGTTATGCTAATTCGGGAGGTATTTGAGTTCTACCTTAAAAAATTAAGAACTCCGTTTTTCACATAGACAACTATTCTTTTCGCGAATTCGTATCCAAATTTCAAGTAACTTAAAAATGAATTTTTAGAAAGCCTTGCACTGAATCCCATGCTTTTCTTATGGGATATAGAAATGGAAAATTGGGGTTAAAAAGACCCCTTAAATATAAACTTTTTGTGATTTTCGATTTTTCTCATCGGTTGGGGTACTCGTCCTACCTGCATGCCAAATTTCAGATTTATAGCCTTTCTAGAAATACCTAAGAGTATTGTGGCAGATAGTGAGTGAGGCACAAGCAGCTATATTATTATAGATGATGCATTTAAATGATGTACATTTATAGTAAGAAATTATATCATTTATAGTTTATTTTTATTTATTAATTGTCACCCTAAATTCATATAAGTATTAGAGAATTTTTTATTGGGGGGGCACATATTTGGTGGTTTGCCCCAGGTGCTAAAATAGCTAGTTACAGCGCTGTTTGTAGCCTTACAATTAGTTAAACTGTGACTGTACATATTGTATTTGATGAAGTCTATTGAATTGTTAAGTGCTCAACGACTAATTAATTAAATAAATAAATAAATATATTGATTACCTCATATATGTGAAAATCAAACTTTGTAAATAGTTATACCATGCATAAATATCTAGTATTGGAACTTATGCGCTATCTGTCCCCAACCTGTATGTTTCATTTCCCTCCCCCATGTTGGGATGAATGGTTATGGGTTGGATTCGTTCTATTCTCTCTCCTCTGGGTTGGGTTGAGTGTTTGGGGGTTGTATTCGTTCTATTCCCTCCCCCCGGGTTGAGTCGAGAGGTTGGGGGTTGAATCCATTTTATTTCCTCTACGGGATTGGGTTGAGTCGTTTGGGGATGGATTCGTTATATTTACCCTGTCTCGGGTTGGGTTAAGTGGTTGGGGGTTCGATTCGGTCTATTCTCTCTCCCCCGGGTTGGTTTGAGTGGTTGGGGGTTGGATTCTTTCTGTTTCCTCCGCCGGGTTGGGTTGAGAGGTTGATGGTTGGATTAATTCTGTTCCCTGTTCCCGGGTTGGACTGAGTGGTTGGGGATGGATTCGTTCTATTCCTTTCCCCCGAATACTCAACCCAACCCAGACGGAGTGAAATAAAATATCTAGATTGGGGGACAGATAACGCATAAGATCCCCAGTATTACGTGGATTGGCGAAGGGACACAGAGACGCTGAAGCATTATTGCTGAACGAAGATTGTTGAGAGAACAGGGAAAAGCTGGGCGTAAAAATTGGCATATTATGATGTCGCTGGCCGCTATATAGTTATTTGTTGAGAGATGTGGCTAACGCAGTATTATTTATGACTCCAGGCTATATAGAGGAGTGAATTTTCATCAACATCGTTGCAGCCATTTTTAATGAATCGATATTTTGTGAACCCCAAAAAGAATAAGCTGCTATTCATGGTTGCGTTATATCGTTCCTCTTTGTAGTTTTTATTCTGGATAATTCTATGCCAAATACGAAATATCGTTCAATTTCGTTGAAGCGTTTAGGCTGTAGAGCCGCGCACGGAGAGATAAACAGACAGACGGCATGGCAAAATACAACTTTTTAGGAGTTCTTTACAAAAAGTAAAAAAAGAACGCCTTATGGTCAGATCGTGTCCGTAAGTCCGTCCGCATGTTTCATCTGCGAAAGTACGAGCATATGTTCGTGAAATTTGGTGTTTATTTATTTTATTTGTTTATTTATAAGGACAAGGAAACTTAGAAAATGATATAAATGGATTACGTAGTCACTTTATTGGTGACAAAAATGAACTTTTATTTTTATTTCGTAAAATATTACTTATAGTAACAAAAAGTCTCTTCATACAAAATTTGTAGAACTAGTCAAATAGCATATGTTTTGTTCAGTACATTTTTATCAAAGAGGTAGCCGATTTTACGAAAACCAAACGAGAAAGTCGTAATTCACTTAGAACTTATTGTTAGACAAATTTCCCCGTGTTTTTTAGTTGTTGTCAATGAAAACAATCTTCGTAGCAACCGAAATAAACAATATCTGCTGTATATATATATATATATATAATAAGTTTAATTTTCTTTCTTGCGCACGCGACATTTGCTAAATGAAGGGAAATAGATTACTATCTACGACGAAGAAATGAACGTAAATACGTCTATTTCCTTTACATGCACACAGCGTTTGTAAGGGAAAAGAAATGAGCAATCTACGACGAAGGAATGATCGTTAACATAAAGATTACATTATTACAATTCGAGTGGGGTATGTTTTAAGTAATTGTAGTTTGTTTTTTAAATTATAATCGATTAGGAAATAAATTAGTGAATAAAAAATTCGATATTTTCCTTGCATCACTACTGAGATACCATTGTTCAGTTCTTAGACATTATACTAAGTCATTAATATTTATGTTATGTGGCATGATTGCATAAATCGTAAAGAGGGCCTCTGCCTCCAATTTAGGCACGCATGATGTGTGCATCTTTCTTCTCTTGTTTAGATTCAGGGGCACTTAAGAACATGAATTTCCATCAAATCTCGCAGTCGATTTTTTCACGGTTACAATACTTTCTCTTTATACCACGCAATATGAGAAAGTAAAAAATAAACCGATTTTTCGATTAAAACGAAAATTCTGGCAATGGATTCACGCGAATGAGTTTTGAACTGAAGTTCATTCTTTCAAGTGTCGCTAAACAATTTTCAAAGACAACCTCGGGCAGTTTCGCTCACACTATTCGATACGTAATAAATTATCGATTCGCAACGCCGCGCATTTTTTTTACCTTTTTCGAACCATTCCTCGTGATCGATTACTTCCGGCTGCTTTATTGGGCGGAACATCAAATCACCAAGTGAGATCCAGAAGAAGGTATGGCTTTGACCTCGACGCCGCCCGTGTCTTATTCGGCCGGCTTCGCAATAGGAACAGAATGGGAAATGCGACGAGAGGTCCTTAAGCTGACGCACCTGTGCGTCCTTTGGGGAAGACGCGCAGAATTATTTATTTTCGTCGCCGCGAGTTCCTTCGCGACGCTATCAACCGCGCTAACCGCCAGTATGGTAGCCGAGGGGTGGCGTAAAATAGAAAATGTCGGATATAAAAGTTTCACAGGATCCACCTTTTTATTTACTCCTCTTAGTTTTTTTTTGTTTCCACGGTCCTGCCTTTCATCTTTCTCCCTTTCTCTCCCTCTACCATAGCTAACAACCGTAACACGTAGCTCTTTCTATTTTCTCTACACCTTAGACAAACTTATTTATTCATCTTTACGGTCGTGATAGATGCGTCTGAAAGATGTCTCCCTGCAAAGGGTTTATACTGCTGAATAAAACCCATCAGTTGAAAAAATTTTGTTTTAAAAAGTATATTTTAACTGGAGAAATAGACTTTTTATATTGCTAGCAAAATTAAGGCTCAAATGTAATAAATAATTAATACGGAGGCTTCCGCGGTGTTTTCGTACTCCTTCCAAGACTTTCGGGATTCTACCGCGTGTTGTTTCTTTTAGTGACGACTGTTTCGCCTCCATTCCAGGTGGCATCTCAGACCTGAAGATGCTATTTTATAATTTATTTGTCTTTTAACTTTTGGCGTGAAATATATGATAGTTATATTTAAAATGCCTTTTCATCAAAAATTAGTTTTTTCATATTTCAGTAAGCGTTTAAATTTTAAGTAAATGATTTTGCTCAGCGCATTTAAACTGCTATCTGCATGTTGAAAAATGGCTGCAAACAACATGTCTTCGTAACCGACGCAGCGGTGTGCTAAATTATTTTTGCAAATAACTTGGGCTGTGTAAATTTTCTTCGGATGACAGGTAGGTTTTGGAATGACATGGAAAATGATTCGAATTATATTAAGCAACAAAATTATATCTCAAATATGTCCAATGCCAAGTTCGTATCTAAATTTCCAGGAATTCAAAAAATATAATTTAAAAATGTAATTCTCTGACTCCGATGTTTTTTATTCGAGGTACGGACACGCCTACACTCCAACCCGTGTCCTTTGAAAGGAGAAATAAAGCGATTCTGAAAGAAGCAATATAATCGGAAAACATTGTAATTTTCGTATTTATGATCGGCCGACTGAAGACGGGATCTTTGATTTCGAAATGCGTATTAATGCATTTAAAAATGGAAGTAGACGTGTGTGGTTGATTTCTTGTGTGTTTTGTGCGTGTGAGAGAAAAGGGTCCCTGGCTTGGAGTAGTTTCTCTTAAACCTGCGTGTGAGTACTTTCTTTTTATTATTTTTTATAGTTATTATGAGGCTTCTCCGCTTATAATTAGTATTAACCATAGGGCTCTGATATTTTCTAGGCTAACGATTCTACCACGAGTGGTTCTTCAACGGCCTCTGAAAATCAAATTAGAGAATCAATTATCAGAATTCTTCGGATACTCACCGAGATAGGATTGTTGATTTCTTCGGATAATCGAACAACAAGTACACGGGTTTCCCGTGGTATAGAAGTGCTTTTGCAAATTCGGTTTAGTATAATCGTATACTTATGTATTTGTTTTGAAATCAGAAAATTATTTTTCCTTATATTGTGGCAGCCCTGCATTTAAGGTGCATTCTAAACATATCCATTTCGTTTTCCCAATCTATACTTGCCCTACAAACGAAATTTCTTTTAAATCCGTTAAGCAAATATCTTCCAATTTCATAGTTACCGAAAAATACTAACCTTGATATTGTGGTAGCCCTGTTTAGTCGACACGGTTGAAATATAATATTTTGGTTATTTATATATATGGAGGTTATAAACACCACATTTGGTTAAAAATTCATATGGTCAGTTCTCTATAAATACGAGTAAAAGAAATATCATTTAACTTTTTACTGTGATAGTCCTGTTCTTTAGCTCCGCTTTAAACACCTTAATTTCATTATGATATGTTGTACGAATCTTATATGCAAAATTTAGTTGAAATCCGTTCAGCCAGTTCCCTCCAAATCAATTATTACGGAAATAGTTTAATTTGAAATTGTGGCCCCGATGTTAGGCTGATCCGGTCCAAATATGCTATTATGGTTTAGTATATATGTGACATTATAAATAATAAATTTCATTAAAATTGATTCTGACAGTTCAACACAAATTCGTGTAAAAGGATTTTTTTATTACTTTGATTGCGAGAGCCCTGATTTCTATATCTACACAAAACATATTGATTTTGTTTTCCAATGTTGCACACCTCCTTTATACAAAATTTTCCTGAAATTGGTTCTGCCAACTCCTTCCAAATTCACAATATCCGAAAAATTAAACTTTGGTCATTATTTTATGTGAATATTCTACGTTGCAAATTTGGTTGATATCGGTTCAGGCCAATTCTTCCCTGATATATGCGTATGGACGGACGGGCGGAAATCACAAAGATAATAGCGTTTTTCAGCAATGACGAAATGCACTAACAAGTAGGGATGCACACGGTTTTCCCGTGGTACAGAAGTGCTTTTCGTGAATCCACCGTAGTATAATCGTATGATAATGTATTTGCTATAAAATCAGAAAATTATTTTTCCTTATATTGTGGTTCCCCTGCTTCTTAGATTCGTTCTAAACATAATCATTTCGTTTTCCCATTCTATACTCTTCCTACAAACGAAATTTCTTTGAAATCTGTTCAACCAATACCTTCAAAATTAATAGTTACAGAAAATACTAACCTTGATATTGAGACCTAAAAATGGCACCGAATAATAACAATGTAGAGTACATACATTGTTGCGCCGCCCGCGTCTCGGGCCGCCGCAAAAATCATGATTCATGCTTTTCATATTTATTTGTCGTTTTACATCTTGGTGAGCTCTCAAGCTGTTCGCAACGCACGAACAAGAGAAACAAAAACGTAAGTAATACCTCATTTTGCATTGAAATAAATTAAAAATAAATATTGAATTTTGGTAGTTCTTTTAATAATCCATAACTTGAATAGATGTCGATGGGCACGGGCGCTAACAAGAGAAAACTGTCAGGTTTTAAAAATTGCCAGTTAAAGAAAAAGAGAAAGAACGAAAGAAAGCAACCTCAGTATAACAAATTTTTACTTTCTCCATACAATATGTATTGTTTTCATGAAAAAAAATCTATTTCGAGATTTCAACGGAAATAGATTTTTTAAGGTCCCCTGAACACGTTTTGACAATTTGCTCGACGAGTCTGTGCGTTTATAGAAATGAGCTTAAAACGGAAGAATTCAATCTTGATGATGTATCAGAATGCCTGAGACAGAATAAAGATGCACATGAAAGTGCAGTAAAATACATAGAAGAAGACGAATCTTCAGTTACGGTTGCCAGACGTCCCGATTTTCGCGGGATTGTCCCGACTTGTTAACGTGTTTCCCGCGTCCCGACTTATTTTTCGAATATCCCGCTTTTTAAACAAAATTTTTCAACACTCAAAATTGTAATCGGAATATATAATACTAGTAGAAGGTGCTTGCATTCTGCATCATCTCACCTTGAAAAAACATTCATTTTTCAGACAGATATTTCATCATTACAAATATTTTTTTAATTCTAAATATTTCACCTCCGCAGCGATTTTTCTTTTTCCCTTATGTAAAATTAATAGATTAAAACAATCCCCAAACTTTGCAATTTTAAGAATTTTATACTTTCTCCATTATGGGGTACTAATGCTACACATTTTAGCCAAATTTTAAAGTTGTAGCACTTCTAAAAGTGAAATAATATTTTTCTAATTGTTTAAATTTTAATCATTTTCAACGGCCGCCGCAATATATTTATGGCGAGATTCAAAAGTTTATTTGTGCAAATGCACTACTCGGTAAATAACTTGGAAGTTTCAGCTTCCTAGCTCATCTCGTAGTACCTAAACAGTTATCTATTTGTTTAAACTTTAATAATTTTTAACGGCCAAACAAATTAAAATATCAAAATTTGTATAATTCCTATTTCGTTTTTTTTACAAATCCTACCTCTAAAAAGAATTTCAGCTCCGTAGGACAATCGGAAATATATAAACCTTGAAATTTTGTTTAAACAATTGCGAATTTTTAGCGGCCGCATTGTTGCACTTTTCATGATTTTCGTTTTATCTAGCCGGTTTTGCACCAAATCCTACCTAAGAAAAAAATTTCTAATCTCCAACTCATCTGGGAGTGCCTAAACATTAGTATCCTCCTATATGTATGTTATATCTTCCTCTGTAAGGAACGTCTTATATAATGATAATCATGTTTAAATAAAAAACAATCGCAGAGAAATTAGTTGAATGTTTAAAATTAAATATAAATGCTAATGAAATGTTCAAAGTCGCCAGCTTTGTTTTATCATTACCACATAGGAATGCGAGTGAAAGAATATTTAGTTTGATGGCAGTTGCGCGGAAAAAGACAGAACAATCTATTACTATCCAAATTAGTAGCTGAACTTATGATTAAGCAAAACTTTCAAAGGAGTTGTAGGGAATTCTGATTATATCTAGATACCGAAACTGGTAAGAAAATACTAGAGGAAGCCAAATCAAGCCTAAAATATTTATAATTAATTTAATTTCAAAATACTTTCTTTAATGTGTGTGTGCAACTTTAATGTTTGTAAAAGAATTTATGAATAAATCAATCCTTTTTCATTTAGTTTTTGATATAATTATGCCTTGAATTACATTTCATGGAATTTCCTCTACTTAATACTTCAAAAATGCTTGATTTATTGTAAATGTCCCGATTTGCGATTTTAAAAATCTGGGAACCCTACCTACAGTTGATGAAGAATTATCATCAACATCATCTACTACAACTACAGATATTCTTCCTAGTGGTCCAGTTACTTGGCCCGAACATCTGAACGATAATAACAGAATATGTTTAGTAAAATTCGACCCTTTTCAAGAAAAAACATCATTTATAAAGATGATTCAGGCAGAAATATTTCTATTTCCTATTATAAAAGAATGCTAGATAATGGAGGTGAAGTGATAAGAAACTTGCTAATCTATTCTAAATTTAACAATTCTGTATAGGGCTTTTCTTGTAAAATATTTAATTGCGAATCTCCATTATCTAGTAAAATCGGATTTAAATACGTGCGTCTCATCTAGAACACTAATTTATAGGCACTGCTAAATATATGCTTCAGATCAGAAACGTTTTTAAGATTTCAAACTATTCGGCACATTTTTCGTTTTTGATGATCATGTATGAAAATTCGGATTTTCATATTCAAAATTTTTTATTCAAGTTAATAAACTTAACACATATTTAAGAGTAAAATATTAGTGCTGTAACGGTTATGCCCTATAATTTTTTATAAGTAACACAAAAAGTACACCGAGAACCCAAGGGACCCATAATTAAAGATAATAAAAGGAACCCGTCGGTCGGTTGTAACTCGGAGAACATGCTCCTGCTACAGAGCTAAAATTTGGTAGAATGATCGGTCATCAGATAAAACTAAAAAATTCCAATATTTGTCCTCTTTAGGGCTCATTTTTGATGTCGTTCTTTCTTTTCATATTCCCCATAAGAAATACATGGAAATCATGCATGGGTTTACAATATTACATTTCAAGATTAGTTAGATTTGAGATGTTAACCCGGGATTTATTTTTTATACGAAAGAATAAAGTAAATTGTTTGTAAGACGAAATTTGAAAACACTCCAAATTACCATGTATGAAGGTATTTTTTCGCATAAAATAGAAGAATTTGGAATATTTAACAATACAGGTATTCAATTGCTGTCGTGACGAAAATAATACTATTAAATTTTAATTAATAGCAAAATTATAATGAAATCTTTAATTTAGTGCATCTAGTGGGATCTGGCTACGTTCATATGAATTTTTTAGTTTGTAGTCTATTTCCAACGCAGTTGAAAAAAATGAAGAACCAATTTTAAAAATTCTTTAATTTTAGTCGTCCCCAATGGTCAAAGATATCCACCAAATACCATGAAAATCGGTCAATCGGTTCAAAAGTAAATAGGAGCACAGAAAGACTGAGCGACGAAAGAATGCCTATTTTCCATTCTGGAAAGTATGAAAAATGCACGATTCAATGCTTTTTCAGATGATAATTTTGATGCCACTAGAACATAACCGTTTGCCGTCTGTTAACGAAATTAATTTTTTCGTTTTCGTTACGTTTTCCGTTACAGCTATTTGAAAATTTTCTGTGTTTCTGTTCGATTCTTGTTACAAATTCGTTTTGAACGCGGAAATTCGACGTTATTTTCTGGTGAAAATTTTTGTTCGTTGCGGATTTCTTTTCTCTTTTAATTCTCTTATATCTGATTCCCCTACGAGAATATACTTTATACACTAATTAATATTAATTAATAATATTAAATTTAAATAATATAATAATTAATACGGTACACTTACGGATAAATTCAGATTATTTTAGTACTGCATAGACGCTAGCCAACCCTCCATATTTAATCTATGTATATATAAAGGTGCATGAGACCCATCTGGCCTCTTGGTAATGTTGCTAACTCTTCAACAGCATGGTTACGGTCAAATATGCACACCGCATGGCGATCACTTTGTTAAGTGAAAACGGGAGAAAAAGGCCTCAATCCGGGAGTCGGGAGAATTTATGGAATCTTGCCCTATTTCGGGAGACTCCCGGCGATCCGGGAGGGTTGGCAACCCTACTCGCGCCTTGCTTCTTGCTGCTCTGGGTGCAGCTATTGCAAGTCGAAATTTGGAAATTTTGCTTCTTTTAGATTGCCTTTCCTTGGCAGAAGCCATCTGTATGTCTAAATATTAAAGGATGCGCTTAAAATTTTAATTTATATAAATCAAAATGTACAACTTTATCTATGTAAATGTAAAATCAAATCAAGATGTGCAACTATACATGTGTAATTTTTTTCCTGTTGTTGTTTAAAAAACAACACTTTTTACCTACTTATGTGAATACGAACCAACCAACCAAACTGTTAAAACACGAAATATATTCAATTTTAGGGCTTGAAACTTAATACAAATTAATAAAACAGTGAAACACGAAAACTCTTTTTGTAGTCTACTTTTTACTAACGTGAATGCGAATAAAATAAATTGTCTAAATATAAAAGAATGCGTTTAAAATTTTAATTTATATAAATCAAAATGCACAACTTTATCTATGTAAATGTAAAATCAAATCACATCACATCAAGATGTGCAACGTTAACTGTGTAATTTTTTTTCGTAAATTCGAATAAAACAAGATGGAAAAGTATACTCCATAAATGGAATACACAGAGATTTCAAAGGTGTTCTTAATCGGAAATACGTATGAAACGGTATCGAAAGATTAGACGATTCTCGAATTTTTTATCCCCGAAACTAAGTATAAGTCGTATTTACATGGTCTCGGGGATTATCTTGTAGTAAATGTTGTTCTCTATCCAAATAAATTTTTTAATCTACACCTCACATTTCATATAAGAGAATGGGAGAGAAATAAATGGGTTTGTAATTGTTGTTTACTGAGAGAACCGTCTTCGCGATCGATGTAAACAAAAAATGCGATGTTTTGCTCGGGATTTTCTCGAATTTTTATCTTCTTTTAGTAAATGTTGTTCTCTATCCGAATAGTTTTTTTAATCTATACCTTACAGATCATATAAGAGCTAGGGAGATAAAAGTTTGGTATTTCATTGTCGCTTGACGGATGCCACTTAACGAGATAGGAGTATAAGTTTATTAAACTAATTATGTAAAGTGGAAGTTCTAATTGACGGATTCAGTTCAAAATCATAATTGGGCGATAAATTTTAATAACGATCACTCATACTTAATTAAATAAAAATCCGTCCAGCGGTTTAGGAGATGAAAGCTACGACGGACGGACGGACGGACAGACCAGACGTTCCCATAAGGCGTTCCGCTATTACAGCTTCGCTGCTAAAGAACGCCTAAAATCTATCGAAAGCACGATAAAATAACCCCGAAATTTTTTAATAGCAAGTAATACGAATAAAAAAATGGTTGAAAGCACGATAACATAACCTCACAGACAGTGTCATAGTTCGCACTGCTGCTATTAGAGTTCGACTGTTTGCTGACGACTGTATTATCTACAGGGTAGTGAAAAATAACGACGATTGCGATAAGTTACAAATCTACCTGAATGAACTAAATGCATGGGTATTGCAGAATAAATTGAAAAATAATTCCGTGAAAAGTCAACTAATTAACATTAATAGAAATAAAATAAATTATGCATACCACATCGAGGAGGAATACGTGCCAGTTGATAAAATAGTCAGATACTTCGGATTAACTTTTAATAGAGATCTAAAATTGAAAGAACGCACTGAAAGTATCGTTTGCAGAGCTTATAGAAACTTACACTTCATCTTCAGGACCCTTAAAAACAGTAACAGAAAAGTAAAGGAAAAAGCTTATTTGGCGTTAATTAGGCCCACATTGGAATACGGAGCTATCATATGGGGCACACATCAGACCGTGTTTCAGGACAAGATCGAGCAGATTCAAAGGAAAGCAGCTACATTCATGCTTGGCAAATATGGTAGGAAAGAGAGTGTAACGAAAATGCTAAATAAGTTAGGTTGAGAGAGTCTAAAAGAGAGAAGAAGGTTAAACAGACTTGGCAACATGTTTAATGTTTTTACCGGAATTCCAGTTTTAGAGTGTCTTCAGAATAGGATTCACAGTCCAACTTATTTCAGTAGACAGGACCACAAACAAAATTTTCTACCTAACACAAAAAACTAACGTTTGCAAATTCTCTTTTTCAAATAGAGCCACAGAGGTATAGAACAATTTACCTGAGGAAGTTTTAGAGCCTTTCCCTCTTCACAAAAGTAATTTTTTTAATAAAGTAAAATACTGTCAAAAATGATCAAAGATGAAAAATAATATTGTTAAATATGTTAAGATTCCAGTAAACAATAATGCATAATATCTTATATGCATACGCATATCGTTTAATGTAAATGACACAATTGTTATTCATTTACGTATAAAACCGTTTATATAGCAAGGACAAAGACGACTGAGTTGGGAGGAAATAGCAGGATTGCTTGGTAGGGTGATGTACGTTGGGGACTTTATAGGGCCCCGTGATCTCTACGGTAGCCGTGAAGACCTACCTTGAACCTCGAAAACTCTCAACTCAGGAATCTAATTGTCCTTTTGTGCTTAAAAATTGTCCCTATGTTTTCTTTGAGATATCTATACAAATATTGCTTTATATTCTTACTGTTGTATTGACCTTGCCACCAGGCCTAGAGCCAAATTACATAACATATTTTAATATTAATAATAATAATATCTCGTAAGGTACCGGATACGTATTTAAGATTTGCATTGCAAGAATCAGTCGTATCTCGCAAGGGCATCGAAGCAGTTATACGCCAGTGATTTCGTATAGTACTTCTCATTTTATTATCATCCTTTATAATTACTCTAATTAAATGCCCTATTATTTTTTCAAAACGAGGAAATTATGCGTTTGTTCTTATAAGCCTTGAACATACACTTTGGCTTTTTTAAGAGTAACGTATCTGACTTCCTTCTCTCATAAGTTTTCGTTTATAACATTCGCGATGATTTCCGGGAACGTAGACCCAACGAATGTTGAGGGCCTTTAAGCTTTTTTAAAGCTGAATAAATCGTTCACTCAAATGTTTATTGGTCCATCAAAAATCTTAGAGATTTCAACATGGGCTACGGACGCTTAATTTGACGTTGTGGTAGATCAGGGCATAAAACCATTGGCAAAATTCCAAATGATTTGTAGGTGGGGGTAACTTTGTGACAACCCATCATTTTAATATATTTCAAATCTCCCGTCATACGCATTCTCAATTTCGCCGGTAAATCATGAACACTTGATGGCTAGGGTTGTGCTGGTACCTAAAGGTGATCGTAGGGACCACTTACTCCGTTTGCTTTGTTCTCAGCCATCTTGTTGTAAGATCCTACTCTTGACTACGACGCACGTTATTTGGAAACTTTATCCTGGAGACAGAAACTGAGGCAAACTTTACGGAAAGCAGGTAATTTTTACAAATACTACATATCTGGGCTACACTTTGGTTGAATATCGAAAACTTTGCTCCATGCTTTCTTGTTTATATTTGGATGTTTTTAGAAATTCTCAGATTTGCGGGGAAACTTTGTGACAGCTGGACGATGTGAGTTTCAAGGCCTGCTTAAGAAACTTATCGCAAACCTTGAAACAAAAGGGGGCAATAATTTGAGGGCAGGCTTCAAGAAGAGTGGGATATATCCTTTGAACCGGCAAAAAGATCTTAAAGACTTCCATCAAATTTGATGCTAAATGAAAACAGAGAGCCGACGGAAGCTATTGGTGAGAGTTTCATGGAGCACCTCAAAAGCAAAAGACAGGAAGAAACTGAAAAGAAACAGACAAAGAGACGAAAACGCCTTAATGTTCCCGCAGGAAAAAGTATCTCTGCATCGGACGTTGTGAATTATGGTACCCGCACTGTCGATACTCCGCAAACTTCGACATCTCGTTGGCATTCGGATTCACTTCAATCACGAAAGAGACCAAGAAAACAAGCATCTTGCGAAAGCAGCGAGAGTGAGACCAGTGCTGATGAAATTCTTTATGCAGAATCCGATGAGAGCTTAAATTGGGAGGCCGAGGATGACTCATCAGGTGAACGCGATCTGGAAGATGAACGAAGATCATCTGTGTCACTGAATGCACAAATGACATCAAGAAACTCAGCGTGGAAATCACGTGTTCGTCAACTGCGATGGGAACCTATATCCTGGAGAAGTGACGCGCACAACGAAAGTTGGTGCCTTTCTGAGCGCAATGGAAAAATGTGGAACACGGTGGAAGCGGCCAAACAAGAAAGGTGAGCTGGAGTATCCTTTTGACAGTATAGTCCAAATCATACAGAAGCCTCGACGAATGGGACGCCGAGAAATATTCGAAGTCGCAGAATTAATTATCTATGATGTATAAAAAGATTTGTAATCGTTTTTTGTAGTGAATAGATATTTTGTTTCCTTTTTAGAATTTATTTTGAATTTCGTTTTGACCTGTAAACAAAGTTAATTTTTATGGTTTTATAGGTGTTTGATGGATGCCAATATGTGACAAGAATACTAAGTGGTCCAATAAACATGTTTGTGGGGTAACTTCGTGCCTGAATTATTTCTCTGAGTGCTGGTAAGCTAATAATACCTCTGTCACAAAGTTACCCCCAATTGCGGGGTAACTTTGTGCCAAAAATAAATTAAAATTCCTAGAATGAGATTCACGTGCTTAAGAAAATTTCTTCGCCAATAGGTTGGGGAAGGATGGATCTTCCAAAATAACGTTTGTTTTAGATTTCATAATTTGTCATCTTATTAACAAATTAAAAAAACACCAAACACAGTCACAAAGTTACTTCCGCCTACTTTGAGATATAATAACAACCTGTTGTTTCGCAATTAATAGTCGTAATAAAAATGTAGGAATCAGTGCATAACATTAAAGCTGAATTTTACGGTGCTTAAAATTGAGGCGTGGCCATGGAAATCAGGTGGAAATTATGAATAAGGAGAATTTAAGCAAGTGGTCGAGGAAATTAAAATCTGCTCCTAATAAGCAGGAATATCGGTTTTGAATCCGTAAAAAATGCAAAAGCTTTCAGTTTTTTTCACACGGACAAGAAACCCTGCGATTATCCCTCAAATTATTTGTGCTTGATATGTAGAAGTGCATTTCTGACATTTGCTTTTATGAATTAATGTCGAATAAGGAGATTAAAGAATGTAAATTTGATAACTGCCATTCCTCTTTGAATTTGTGTGTTAATAAGGATTCTGATAAATATTTTGAGGTCAAAGCTCATAATATTTCGCTGAATCCCGCTAAATAATAAGCTCAGTATAAAGGCAAAATAACAAATGTCTACGTAAAATAATAAATACATTTCCAAAATTGAAGATATTTGATATCATTATTGGTGCTATATTATTATCCACTTGGATCAAAAATAATATTTATACATAAAATTCTAGTGACTAGGAACTAAAACTTATCCTATCTTGGTGCAAATGACCTTTCTTATTCCAAGCGTACTAATGCCAAAGAGGCAAGTATAGAGGATGCCCATGCATGGATTATATCAATCTTGAAACGGAAATCGAACATTCAAAAATGTTTCGAAATTGATAACGCAATTGATTATTTAGGCCATCCATTCTCAGTGAATACAAAAATGACTCATGCGGCTTTCTATCGTAAAAATAGAGTAGCGTCGCTAGAAAAAAACACCATAATTCACAGCGATTGTCTCTAAACCACGAGTTTCCGCCGGAAAAGACGAGAAAAAAGACGCGAACTAAGTATATTTCAAGGGGTCTTCTTAAGGTTCGCGGCACCGAATGTCAGGATTTATACCGTTGGGGGTTGGGGTTGGCGCCATCTGCCGCTCAGCGTCCTCCAACAACGCGACCCGCGCAATTGCGGGTCTGATCTGCCCTGATCCGCGTGCAATGTTTAGTGCATACCGAATCGAGGAAGTGGGCGGGAAAAGGGAATCGGAGGGGCGGGAGAGGGAGAGGGGAGCGCCGTCGCCGAAAAAGAAAGGTTGCGGACACACCAAGGGAATGGCGAAGATCGAAGGATGGTGCTGCGCCGTATGCCGCGGTCACCAATCGGGTTCAAGAGGGTCCTGGTGGTCCCCTGATGGTTCCAAAACAACAGAGCCATTCACGGAAACCGCCTCAACTCCCTTTAGGCAAACCAATGTTTCTCCAACCGTGGGCCGAAAAATTATTTCGGATGCAAGGTGAAATGCCAAAAAATAACATTTTCACGAATAATAAAATTTTATCAGTACATTTTTGGAAAAACTATGCCATAAAAATTGTTAAAAGTTATATAAAATGAAGAAATTTGCAATAAAGTTTCTAATTTTTACTATTTTAAATTCAAGGGGGCCGCGACAATTGAAAGTTTAAGAACCACTGCTTTAAACATCTAAATAGAACACAAGGAACAAATGTTATTATCGGAAAGAGGATGGGTGAACCTTCAATTAAGACGGCTATTTTGTAGCTGATGTGATAATCTACTATGCTCGACAGTGTCGCGGCTAGCGGCGTTATCTAGGATCAAACATTAAATGTTACTCTGTTTTAAGCACGTAAACATTTGATCAGTTGTATAAAACTCCTTAAGCCAAAAAAATTGTAGGGTAAGCCCTATGCATTTCGCCCACTAAGTGGGCATCTTCAGGGGAGAACCTGCCTTGGCAGTGAACAAGGTTCAACTGCCTGGTTAAACACGTAAACATTTGCTTAGCGCACTGTCTCGTGACACGATAAACACTCGCCTTATCATATGTAGTACATACTCAGCTGATATAATGGGAGGAAAAGTCTGCGAATTAAGCTCCCGTGTTAGTTACGATCAAAAAGTTTCCGATCATCTACCGCTAAATGCTGATCGAGTAGAATTTGCTGAGTCATTTCCTGCTTCGTACAAGGAAGTGGCACGTGTCATTGTTCAGCAATTTGTTTTTAAGTGCGAGCGTGTATTGAGCCTTTTGCGAATTTAGCGAGTGGAGGAAATGGCAGATTTGAAACAGCGTGTTTGCATCAAATTCTGTTTCAGACTTGGGAAAACTGCCATGGAGACATTCGAGATGTTGAAAGCAGCATTTGAGGAGCATAAATGAGCAGGACACAAGTTTTCGAGTGGTTTTCCAAGTTCAAAAGTGGCGTGACCTCCTTTGAGGATGCTGAACGTTCGGGACGTCCATCAACGAGCAAAAGCGACACAAATGTGGATCGCGTTCAAGAACTCGTCCGCGACAACAGAAGAATCACCATCCGAGAAGTGTCTGACATGTTGGGGATTTCATTTGGATCGATTCAGAGCATTCTGAAAGACAATCTGAACATGAGACGAATTGCCGCCAAATTCGTGCCCCGTCTTCTGAGTGAGGATCAGAAGGAGCCTCGAGTCGACGTGTGCCGGGACCTTCAAGGGAGACTTCCTTACCAAGGTGATCACTGGCGATGAGACGTGGGTTTATGGGTACGACCCTGTAACGAAGCAACAGTCAACTCAGTGGAAGAGCCCTTCATCACCACACCCGAAAAAGCACGACAAGTTCGGTCCAATGTGAAGAGCATGCTCATTGTTTTTTTCGACGTTCAAGGGATTGTTCACCATGAATTTGTCCCGCAAAGACAAACTGTAAACATTACAATGACATGCTACGGCGTCTCCGGGAAAAAAGTGCGGCGAAAACGACTTGAGAAGTGGAATTCGGGAGACTGGTTTCTTCACCATGACAACGCACCTGCACACGGTGCTTTGTCTGTGCGTGAATTTCTGGCCAAAAACAACATGACTGTTGTCCCACACCCTCCTTACCTGATTTAGCACCGTGTGACTTCTTTCTTTTTCCGAAACTCAAGATGGCATTAAAGGGAAAGAGATTTAACGATGTCGCCGAAATTCAACAAAAATCGCGGGACGCACTCGCCGAGTTTCGAGCAGCGGACTTTCGGACGTGCTTCCTACGGTGGTGCGGTCGCTGGGCTAAGTGTATCACCTCCCAAAGAGACTGCTTTGAAGGGGACAACATAGATTAGAAGGTGAGTGTTGCTGTTCTGAAGAAAAAAAATCAGTCCGGAAACTTTTTGATCACACCTAGTATATTGAGGAGAGTCGTGGATCTCGATTATATACTGTTCGGTTATGTTTGCAGATGTAAGTCAAGTTCGAAAAAAATATTCAGAAGAAAAACATAAAATAACTTTCTCATATACGTACATATATACGTTTGGTCGACTGTACGCTTATAAAAGATAAACGCTTATAAATCAAAGTTAACCGTAGTTTAGCGCATGTTATAATGCCACTGGTCGATATTTAGTAATTTTTGGGACATATGACTTAATATTATTTGTGACATCAGGCTATACGATTTGATGGATCTTAATCAAAATCCTTATACCCATTTTTGAGTAAATCGAATTTTGTTTCAAAATATCCTAGAATAATGTACACTTAATTATTGCGCAATATCGTTCATCTCTTCAGGGTGTCTATTATGAATGATATTATTCAAAAATATGATATGTCATTCGCTTTAGTTTAAGCATTTGGGCTGTAATAAGATTTTGAGTGGATAGTGGCGGGGGCGAGAAGTCATAGGGCTTATGTAAGGTAGCTTAGCGTAAATTGTAATTCCACTGGACGCCATATAGTGGTTTTAAGAGATATATGGCTTACGTAGTATTATTTCTGACATAGAGCTCTACAATTGGATTGATTTTAATAAAATTCTCTGAAGACATTTTTGAGTAAATACAATTTTTCTAAAAATCGCCAAGAATAAACAACCCTTTATTTTAGTGCAATATAATATTTATGAAAAAAGATCTGCAAAAGATGATATGTTGCACAAATACGAGATATCATTCGATTTATGTACGCATTTGAGCCCTAGAACAGTGAACAAACCGACAGACAGACAGACGGCTTGGCGAAAACCACTTTTATGGACTCAGGGACACCTAAAACGCCAAAATCTCGAAGTTGAATTTTTTCACGATTACAATACTTTCTCAATATACTACGTATGTGAGAAAGTAAAAAGAGAAAAGAACAGGGGTCGTGAGATGTGATTGGCAAAAATCATCCTCAGTCGCACACCGATTTAGGACCAGAACAGTTATCATCCCAAATGTTTTGCAAAATGGATAAGAATTGTGATCTCGCCAATTTTAACTCTTAGAAGTACAGAAAACACGACAAATATAAGATAGAACACCATCAAGTGAAGCCCCATACAGTCAAATTTTAAAAATACAAGTTCCACACCCATTTACTTCGCGGCCCATCGTAACGTCAAATTGGAATTCGTCTCAGCCGACCTAAACGCTCGCAGGAACGCCGATAAAAGTGTTTTGAACGGGTTTGAAAACCTATACGGCTTAAGCCGATCGCATGATTTAAATCGCTATCACGTGAGGCATATCAGCGCACAGAGCCGCTTCACCGAACGTTATACATAGGATCCTCATGAGATAAGGACCTTAAGAAGTAAATTATGAAATGTGTTGAATGAACAAATGAATGCGACAGTCATCGGAAGTAGTGGCTCACATAAGCTGCCAAAAAGTGCGTTCTCACAATTACCCGTTAATCTTAACTCGGAGAGAGTAATAAAACTCTCCAAAAGCAACGATAAAAAAATGACGCGAGATTTGCACGGGCATCAAGAAGAGCCGGATAACGGTCCTCGAGGCCCGATTGCTTTGAAGTTAATCCCCTTGATTGGCCCGTTTTTTTAAATTAGATAGCGACCTTTTTAATTACAGCGTACCTCCAAGTAGTAATAGACTTCGGGGTCGAACTTCTCCGTGGTGTCGCAGCTGTCTCCCAGGACGCTTGGTATGGCCACGGGCTGAGTGAACAGGAACGGGTAATCCCCCATCGCCGACGAGTGTTTTTCGTCGGTCCACTGGAGCGCGTACAAACTGTCGGAGGCCTATCTCTGAAGAAGTACCACGGGGGACGGAGCAGCACCACTCGCGGACCGCGAGCACTCCTCGAATTGAGCGAAATTAATTCTCCCCGGCTAGTGTCCCGCTATCAGACGAACTCGAAATTTCCTTGTTTATTTTTCAGCGTCTTTTTCTCCCATCGAGAAAGTCCCATTGCC
Source organism: Tanypteryx hageni (assembly GCA_028673005.1). Lineage (NCBI taxonomy): Eukaryota > Metazoa > Arthropoda > Insecta > Odonata > Petaluridae > Tanypteryx > Tanypteryx hageni. The sequence continues at coordinate 150,982,955 of CM054114.1, forward strand.
TCGCTCCGTCCAAGATAAACTATCAACCAAAGCGGCGGAGATTGTTACGACACTTGGTTGCGTTCTTGGGCCGTCGCCTGGCGGCGCGAAAGGACGTCCATCCTCTCTCTCTCGACTTACACCTCCCAATTACGAGATAGTGTTCCAAAGGGTAATTTGTCACTAAACAAAATCCGTGATTTGGGGGATAATTAAAGCCTCTTCTGAACCGCGATTGTTATCCACTCGATCATCTTAGTCTCTCTCGTCTTATAATTATTTCTCTCTCTCTCTCTTTAGCTGTATCTGCGTAGTCGAGAGTCCAACAAAAGGAAGGCGTTATCTTGTCGCGAGTGGCGGAGTGATAGCGGCTGATAGCGGAGGCATTCTCCCTTCAAAAACATGTTCTGCCGATGCAGCTTAACAAATAATTAATGGATAAGGCACGACAATTAGCCTTTCAAAATACGGATGGCGTCGGTATTGACCAAGGCGGAACGATTCGCACACTATCAATGAATATCAAGGATTATTTTAATAGCAGTTATTTATTAGACCAGTGGTTCTCAACCTTTTTCATCTTGCGTCCCACCAACAATTTTGTCAAAAAACCTTGGTTCCACCATAATATAAAACCCCCCCCCCCCTTATCCACTTTATCCTTATCAACAGAATTTTAGTGTTATATTTACCATTAATGGAAAATTTTAAGAATCTTAAATATTGCAGTAATTTTGTTGAGAAAATGTTTTATAATAATTCCCGTCGAAGTTTCGTGCCCCACGTAGACGATCATCGCGTTCCACCGGTTGAAAAACACAGCATTAGACAATTACGCATCAAAACAAGCGAGGGGGAAAAATTGCAGAGCATAAAATTTCATAAAAACTCAAGAACTGATTCGATTTTAGCTAAAATCGATCGATCGGAAGTGGATGTATATTCTAGTCACTTATTCTTTTTAACTTTCCCCATATACGAAGTGTAGAGAAAGTATTGCTTGCATGAAAAAAATCGAATTCGATATTTCAGCAGAAATACATGTTTTAAGGTCCCCTGAACACGTTTGGAGTATTTTCTCAATGATATCTGTGGGTTTCTGTGACTGGGATATTGTGGGTGCTGTAACTCAAAAACTATTAATGAGATCATCACGAAAATTTATATTTGACATTTGTGTTAAAAGTAAAAGAAATGATTAGTTTTTGATAAAAATTGGTCAATCTACCGTGGGTGTTTACTCTTGTCACATCCGTTTTTTTATATTTGCTTTAATATTTGATAAATGTAAAAGTGTACTTTAATAAAACTTGTAGGAAATTTAATTTTCTACAATCTTTGTTCGAAATACTTTCCCCTGTTATGCATTGTTGAAGAGATATTTTAAAAACTAAACATTTTACCTGCCACAACTACACACCACCACCAATATTTCTAATAATTCCAAATATGTTAAATGATAATAAATATTTTAAGGAACTGCGAGAAAAATTTGAAGACTTTACGAAGAACAGAAATAAACTCAAACTGTAGCCTTCTGATATTGAATACAGCCCTGAAGCTCAAACAATTAAGAAAATAAAAAGGAGCGTGATGTGTTTACAATTGTCGCCGGTAGGTGGTGTGTTGGTGGCGACTAAAAAATTTAGTTTTAAAAATATCTCTTCAACAATGTATTATATGGGCTATCTCACACACACAATCATCGAGAAAATGGTCAAAACGTGACAAATCAGCACGTCTTCCTTTAACAAAAATGTCAAATATAAAATTTCACCTTGATCTCATTAATAGTTTCCACAAAATCCCAGTCACAGGCACACAGACATCATCGAGAAAATGGTCAAAACGTGTTCAGGGGACCTTAAAACATGTATTTCCGTTGAAATCTCGAATTCGATTTTTTTCATGAAAACAATACTTTCTCTATACTTCGTATATGAAGAAAGTAAAAATATAAACCTGTCTTTCAGCTACAGAACTGTTTATGTCCCAAACTCCTCTCTTAATTTCAACTAATTTAACCATGCAAATTTATAATTCCCTGCGCCGATTTCTTGCCTTTCTTATTAAGGGAGGGTGTAGAAATGAAACTGAGGGATGGGAAAAAAGACCGATTACTCCTCTGCAGCAGCTTATCCAAGATCCTCAAAATTTATGCCAAGTGTTGCCATCATTTAGAGCAGGGGTTCTCAATCCGCGGTATGCAAAGTGCTACGCTAGGCAGTGCAAAGTGGTATGCGAAAAAAATAAAAATAAATGGTTTTGCCTATAGCTTAAAATGTAGTTATATTATATTTACTTAATTCAATTACAAATTTATATGCACGATTGTTGGCACATAACATCATTATAATATTTGAATTTAAATAGATTTAAATTGCTGGCTCTGTCACTCTGGCGGTACGCGAAAATTTTAGTTTTTGATTTGGTGGTAAATAAAAAATCTGATTTGGCCACCACATGATTTTCTCCATACCTGTAATATTTCTAAAATTTCCAAATAGGTTAAATGATAATAAATATTTGAAGGAAATGAGAGAAAAATTTAAAGAATTTACAAAGAACAGAATTAACTCAAACTGTAGCCTTCTGATATTACAATACTTTCTCTATACATATTTTGTATAACGAGAAAGTAAAAAGGTTGAGAATCCCCGATATAGATCAATCTACTTCTTCAAGTTGTAGAATTCTAGATATATTGTCCGAGCAGACAGACGGAGGAACGGACGGACAGACAAACCGGATACATAAGCGATTTATTTTTTAAATGCGCCAATTATGACAGGAATAAAGTCTACGGTCCTTCGCATATCATTCCTAGTCAATGGCATTGGACGTTCGTAATTTCCTCAAAAAGATCAAGTCCACCATCACGGCATACTGAGCAGAATTTCCAAAATATGTAACCTTCAGTCAGTTAGAAAGTCGTTGTACTTGAATCATTGTTGATTCCAAGGTAAAAATTAGTTGGATCATTTGAATTAAACCTTGGGGATACTGAAAAGACTGATTTAAAACAACTTCCATCAACTATTAATGTGTTAACCTGTTTACGAACTATTTAGAATTTATATTAAGATAATTAAACATATCATTTAATGCGCATCCTTGATCTCTCTTGAAAGGGTGAGAACATAAGGCAATTATTTCAATCCACGAAGCGTAAAGATTTTATCCTACTGATTGTAAGTAAAATCTATTGAAAAAACTTCTTCGCGAACGGTGCGCTATGAAAATCATTGTTCAATATTTGAAACAATGAAAATAAAGTATTTGCGAACAACATTAGAGAGAGAGAAGATTGCAGATGACAAATACACCGCTCATTATTACGACCTTGAAAACGGCACATTGTTAAGGCATTTGCATGAAAACCTGCTGCTTGAGGCAAAAAGGGGACAAATATGAAAATATGTACTCCATGTCGGAGTTTTCAAAAGCATTCTTGAAGATTTATGTTATCATGTCAACAAAATATATGTAAATATTAATGGCTTAGTCTAATGTCTAAGCAATGCAGAACGATATGTCAGAAGCGATGTCAATGAAATATTGAATTTGTGATTTGCCGATTTATTTTATAATCAGTGTTAATTAATAAATCAATTGAAAATTACTTAAAACATACCCCACTTGAAATTATTTTTACGTTCGCGTTCATTCCTTCGACGTAAATTATCGATTTCTTTTCACTTACAAAGGCTGTGTGTATACGTAAGGAAAACAAACGTATTTACGTTCATTTTTTACCGTGGATAATCCATTTCCTTTCATTTACTATATAAGCTGTCGGCGCACGAAAAGAAATTAACTTATTTATAGTAGATGTTGTTTATTTCAGTTGCTACGAAGATTATTTTCCTTGACAACAACTGAAAAACAGGACAAAAGTTCGAAGTGAATTACGATTTTCTTGTTCGATTTCTTGAAATCGTTTAATGTTTCGATAAAAATGTACCGAATAAAACGTATGCTATATGACTATTTCTACAAATTTTGTCTGAAGACTTTTTTGATATAAGTAATATTTTACAAGATATAAAGCAATGTTAATTTTTTGTTACCAGTAAAGTGGCATTCCCGATTAGGCTATGAAAACCGTTTATATCATATTCTTATTTTATTTGCCTTCATGTCCTAAATACCAAACCTCATGAACATCCACATTCCCAGTAGTTTTGCAGATGAAACATGCGGACGGACGGACGCGACCTGACCACAAGGCGTTCTTTTTTAAGGTGTTTTCGCTGGTGCGTCCCAGCCGCGCGTCCCAGACGCACTGACTGGTTCAGAGTATTTTGTATGAGACTGTTTTCGTTAAAGCGTCTGGACCGTGCGGCCGAGCTTCCGGCAGCCTGCGTCTGCGTCCCGACTGCTCCAGGACCAGTCGGGACGCAATAGTCTGTGCGTCTCGTCAGATTGTACAACATTTTTATTAACTCTTTTTCAATGAATTTTAATTTTTAAATATTGTATTAGTATTAAAATAAGAAAAATTGTTTCATTAATATATATTACAGGTGATAATACGTAATAAACATATGAATAGTTTATTATTGCGCAGTGCAGGTTCAAATATGGCTTGCCGTTTCTCTTCTCAAGACGATGATAAGTTGATTGAAGAAGTATGAAGAGTTGATTGAAGAAGTATCAAGGCGATTTACGACAATCGACATAGAGATTACAAAGATGCCAATATTAATGAAAATATATGATCGGACGGAGACGCGCGGTTGAGCTGCACCAACCAAACCACTCACCCACACTTCTGAGACGCGCGGTCGAGTTGCACAGCTGGGGCGCGCATCCCGGGACGCACCAGCGAAAACGTACCTTTACTCCTTGTAAAGAACGCCTAAAAATTTCGCCTTAGTTAACGACACAGAAGGGCAGATCTGCGACGAAACTGCACTATGATGCCTCCCCTAGAAAAGTCCCCGCTTCTCAAACTCACCTCACGCGACGGGTCTGCACATCACTAAGGTCGAAACGGGAAAACGTGATTTTATAAAACGAAAGAGTGACTGCGCTTCAGATATCCATAGTATTCAGAGGCAGGGAGACAAATACCGGCCCCCAGTACTTCTATAGCTCCTGGGCTCCTTACCATATGTTTTCCCCATCATAAAAATCCATCATATTCTCCAAATGTTAGTTTACGTTGCAGAGAACACGTCGTAGGCTTACTTAAGAAATGGTTAAAATAAATTTTCAGTGAATCCACTTATGGTCGATGGGACCTTCAGGCTATACATTTTCACTCGAATAATAAGTGATCGATCGACAGAACTATGACGCGAGACGGCGACCCCCTGCACCCTGCACGTCCCCAATTCTTATAAAAGCTAACAACATATCGGCGTATCAATCTACGGAGGAACAGTGGAAGAAAGTTCTTTGGATTCCAGTTTCTATATCTAAACTCTCCGTCTATCCAACGTCAAAGAAAACTAAAAATGCGGAAGAGTTAACGTATGAGCCAAAAGGACTCGTAAAAAGGTCTCCGTATGAACATTTATTATGTAGCAGGTTAACACTAGAATGCCCCGGACGGCTCAATATGACCCGAAGGAGAATTTGATGGAGTTTTTGTAATATGATCTTGATTCCAATTTCCTCTCGTGACTTTTAATCATTTTAGAAGGTGTTTACCAACAAGAGATTTTAGTCTTGTCATGACAGTATGTCATGAATTATGAAGAAATTTACCTCGGACGCCCGAACGGGTCATTTTGACCCGAGTGTAGGATGAAACGTATTTTCTTCAACATGGAATGTCAAAACGCTTCCATGTTATAGCATCTAATGATACTGAATTACTACGTATTTTTTCAGCTGTTCCTTGCATTCAACCCTGCGTTCCTCTATCTCTCTCCCCCTCTCTCCCTCCCACCCTCCCCGATTCCCCCTCTCCCTCCCACCCTCCCCGATTCCCCCTCTCCCTCTCGCTCTTAATCATCACTCGATCGTATTCTGTCCCGAAAATGCGGCATTGTGTGTGCAGGTTTTAACTTGCAGATATTGTCTTCCACTCACTTTATTTCAACAAGCCCTTTGCTCAGTCCCTGGCGGTATTTGGACGCGCAATAACGTGCAGGAATCCACGCGTGCACTTACACAGAATAGTTGTGATAAATGACTCGTAGACGTGATTTACACTCCGATGAGATTCTCGCGGAACTCAATAACATCCCCGAGGATGTGTTCGACGTACATATACTTTTATAACATTCTTGATTTGTCGGCAATAAATGCTGTCGTGATATATACAGTTATCACTGGTAAGAAAATTCATCAGACAGCTTGCAGAGAAGCTACGAGTGAAGCTGGTACGTGAAAAAGCAGTCAAATTATTATAATAAAGGCGGAATTTCATTTGGAAGAAGAAGTTGTACCAAAACGTTGAAGATGCCAGATCATGGAAAATTGCAGGGAAAATAAAACCTCAACCAAATGCACAGTATAAAAAAAAATGGTTTGTGGGAAGACCATTGGCAAAATGCATTGCACCTGTGTCAGCTGCACTAATGTGATGAAAGAATAATAATTTTATGCTATTATATTATTTTGAAACTTTGTTTGTTCGTCACATATATGTGTCAAAGAAACCTATTTTTCAGGACCGAAAGATTTTGTTGGTACATGGTATAGTAAAATATTTACTATTTATAATTAGAGTTAGTTTATTATATTAGTTATAAATCAACCTGTTCATAGTATTTGTAAGCAAAATGAGTGGTTTCAAGCTGAATGCATTACCGCTATGCATATCCGAATAATAATGCCTTTTTATAATTAGCGTGTTTATCTCTGTATATTTTAATTTTGTACATTTTGTTGCCACCCGTACCTAATTTATTTTTCATTTTGGTGGATATGGGTCTGCCTTATATTACTTGAGCATAAGTTTTTTATGTTCTTTTGCTGTTATGCAATCCTTGCATGATTTTCAATTTTCTTTTTTCAAAATTGACATTTTGAAGATGTATGTAGGTACATATTTTTTTAAGTTTCAGACGGAGAGTTTACCTGCTCATCCTATCTATAAACAGTAGTTAGTCTGGATTGAAATGTATACCTTATTTAAATGCAATAAATACTGCCGATGAAATAATTTCTTTGCTTTTTAATAGGTTCTTATCACATATATACTAAACGTTAATCAATAGCATTTCCGGTTTCTTAAGGTGCCACATCCCAACATAGAATTCTATAGAAAAGGATGTTTTCCTTTAGGCGTACATTCTCATAAGAGAGCAGTGAAATATTTATCATGTTGAAAAACTATTATAAAGCAACTTTTATTTTGAGAAAATAATTGTTACAAACTTTATTTTTGATCATGAATGTATCAGTTTGGCAAAATTTACTAAACAAAAACAACTTATAACAGTTTACATCAGGGGTCAGCAACCTACAGCCCGTGGGCCACGTGCGGCCCGCAAAGCTGTAATGAAAAAGTTATCAGGAAAATTTTTCATGGGCAATTTTCTATATTTATAGTAAAATTATGGTCTCAAAGCATTTTCAGGCAAAGTTTTAACGCTAGTAAATTATGTAGACTTGATTTCGTTCATATGAAATCGCAGAATCTCTAGAAAAAGCTAATTTATTCGCTCATCCGGCCCGTCGAGGCTTTCTTGACTCCCAATGTGGCCCTCCGAAGTATTCACAACTGCAAATGCGGCCCGCCATGCAGAAAAGGTTGCCGACCCCTGGTTTACATGATGAAAATAATGTATCGCTTTTAACTTCACAATTTTAAGCTATAAAAGCTGATATTTCATAGTATGGGTCAAGTTGAACTGGTTGGGTATTCTAGGGGGTGAGCTAAGTCCGAGCGTCCGAGTGTCAATGTGTAGAGAAAGAAAATGATTCATATGCTTAGGAAATACACCACCTTTTTGAATTTTGCGTGCTTGCAGTTTGCAAATTTGCACTTTGCGACAAAATTTTTTATGACCTTTACTTCTGTTTCTCCCCAATTATTTGCATTCGCGTCATACGTTTGTAATGCCAACCTGCTTGTGTTATTGTAGGCTGCAACTTTATGTCATCACTGTTTTCAATAATTTCCATGACCGTTACGAGTTCTTTCCTATATTCATTAACAGAGCTGACTCCACTAGAATGGAAATTCTATCTGGTCTGTGACACCCAGGACAATCATCTCTGTACAATGTCATCCAACACTTTTGTTCTTTGGGGCGAATTAGAAAAAAATTAACAGATTCCAGACAAATGGGCAAAAAAGATATGGTTGATGGATGCTGTGTTAGACATGAGAATCAGCTGGTGGGCATAACAGTGGACGAAATTATCTAGTGGATACTTGTCTTTTATCAGTTTCTGAATGCCATTTAAGCATCCACTCATAACAGAAGCATCATCAAAACTTTGTGCTATAACTTTATTCAGAGTGTCACCAATTAGGGGACGAGTTGTTTTAAAATAAAATCTGCGATTGCATGAGCATCATGTCTGTCAGGATTAATGAAATTCCAGCACCTTTCTAATGGTTTTCCGCCTATAATGTTACGTAATACAACGACTGACTGAAATTGTCATGACACGTCAGCAGTTTCATTGGCTATCAATGCTACATAATCTGCTTTTTGAATTTATTTGCGAACTTCTTCGGGGTATACTTCTAACATACATTCCAGCAACGATAAACTCAAAACATTGTTCATATGTTGTTTAGATATTTTGTGAGCCCTCATTTTTTCCCATATGTGTACCAAGTCAGAAATCCCGTTCCTCGACCAGCTGACATCTCCTTGGAAAAGAACACAAGGAAAGAAAACGCATTTTTCATCACACCTGCACTGCCAATTGTTCTCTAAATAAGGCATTAAATTTACAACACCTATTTGTTGGCACACTGTTGCTTTTTAACTAAATTCAAATTAGGGAGGGGTCTTCCCATTCATTATATTTCGAGTTTATTATCGTAAGACAATGATAAAACAGCTGTTTTAATAAAGCACTTATCGTATTCATTGCGAAGAAGTGAAACATTCACGCTCACCAATACTACACCAAAACCCTAACTTGAAGGCCGGCTGAGCCAAACTGAACTTGGCCGCAGCAGTCGATATACTCAAGGGCTGGAGAGGGTAGGTGAGGAGGAGAAAAGCATGCAGGGCATATACATTCCATGTCTTGTGACCGAGTCAGTTAGACAGTGGCCCGGCGATACAAGGTGGAGTGGGGGAACTCCCCTCTGGACTCGCTGCCAACTCCTCCCATAAATTCTCTTACCGACCGGAGTATTGTGCTGCTTCACGACAAATTAAACTTATTAAAGACTCAAAAATGAAATCAATCTCTTCTAAAACAATTCTTTACAGTGCTTTTTCCTTCTGTGAATTTTGGTAGGGCCATGGCTCCATGGCCCTATTTCAGCGGCAGCCCCTGACACACAGCATTTGTAAGTGAAAAGAAATGTGTAATTTACGACAAAGGAATGAACGTGAACTTAAAGATTATATTACTATATACAATTAGAGTGAGGTATGTTTATGTAATTATCGATTGTTTCATTAATTATAACTGATTAGGAAATTAGTTGGTGAATCAAAAATTCGATATTTCTTTGGCAATTCCAGGTAATTCAGTTTGTAGACACGTCTCTGCCTCGCATTTATGAATGCATGATGTGTGCATTTTTCCACTCTTGTTATATATGGGTTTAAACATTAGACCTACGATGGTGTGGATAAGATTTTGAGGAACTTCTTGTATTCATAGAATATGAGAGTGCACGCACGCAGTCACAATTCTTCAAATTTCTTATCCTCATGGACAAAGAAATTTCAGGCACAAAGATGTATCTCATCAGGGTGGAGTATTTGGACCTCCTACTGCATCAGGTAGCCTGATCTAGATAATACATTTAACAGAAAGTTGAACTTTAATATTTTGTACCAAAGGAGCTTTCTCATCTATTGACCACCTGCCCTAGGAACTGATACCGAGAACAATCTCCCTAAAAAGGTTTAGTGGGAAAACATCTAAACTAACTGTTGTCATGTCAAATTCTCCCTTCTTGCTCCCCCCCCCCTTACCTTCTTCCCCTCCAGAGAATAGGTTGCTTATCTGTTGCCCACGGCTAAACATGGCCTCCCTTATAGGCAGTCAAGTCTCAAGGATGGACTCATCCTACCGTGAGAGTGCCTTCTGCACACCACCACCACTAAATGGACAAGCTCTGCCCATTTTGCATGGGCAAGAGGTGAATCATCGAGGCATAAAACAAAACTGCTATGTACCAAAAAATAAATGACACTCACCCTGCGCTCCTCTTCTTTGGCGGCTCGGAGGTGTGACTCGATGGCAGCCAAGTCGATCTTTGGCATAGCGGTCTCTATGTTGTAGACATCGAAGCTGCCTGCTATGGAAAATATACAGCTTTAATAAATGGAAATTGCAGAATGGCTAAGTATTGTAGATTGAACTTCACAGTTACCATTTCTCTTAATAATAGCAGGCATGGCGCGAGGATAAGGATATTAAACTTTAGTCTGTGAAAGTCAAAGGTTTATTTTAACTGCTTCACTCATTGAATAATAAATCATAAATCTGCAATCAATGAATTAAATTAAATTATAGCAACGTTCTTTTCATAAAATTATGAGCTATGGATCAGCATGTTTGAAAATGAATGCTACATTCACCATTGCGAGAGATATGTCTTAAGAGTGCCAATGAATATAATATAAATTGATTCAAATTGGTTATTTGGACTCAAAGAATTGTAACCAAGTCTAAGTATGAAAGTAATACTGCTATTAATCCTGTTGAACCCTGAAATATAATACATCACAAAAAAAAACAGAAAAGTCGACCAAGTTAGGAGATATTTTTTCCAATAAAATTTTTCAGGAACATACGTATTTTAAAACATAGAAGTACTGTATAAATCATTAATAATTTTTGCATTTCTCATAAGTATTGATAAATGATGCAAATTTGATCAATGCCTCAAGACCGGCCAAGCACTCAAAGAGTCCCTGTTGCGAATATCCATGGGGGTCTCATGATGCATGTGATATCTGTATAATGAATTTTTATTGCAGTTATTTTACAAAGCATTAGTTGATAAAAATACATTTTCAAGCTGCAAGTAGTGTACAAAACACATCACAGTAAACAGTATATAATTCTGTGATTAATGGGGCCCCGGGTATTACTACTTGGATACAATTAGTAATTTCAATACTTTTAACTGCCACAAAAAGGTTCGGAAAACTATATGCAAATTTTAGCCACAAAGTAGCCATCTTCAGTGGCGATTCATCGACGGTTGATTCTAAAAAAAAGAAGAATGTCAAATTAAATAGGATGACCTCTGAATCTCCAATGGGGCGGATACTTAGTAGCCGAGATACACAGCCACATTCTGTGAATTACCGCTGATGGTGGCTGCATTGTAGCCGACATCCAAATCTTGTTTTCATAACATTGTAGGCCTATTGGACCTGAGATAAGTACTTTTTCAATTTTTTTATATTTCAGTGCTCATACTTGAATTTTAAGTGTACCTAATGGATTTTCCTGAAACGCCAATTCAGCATCAGCTGTTATCATTTCGATATTTATTTCTCAGCTTCATTTATATATATATATATATATATATATATATATATATATATATATATATATACACACACACACTAGTAGTAGGTGCCTGCATTCTGCAAGCATTGCATCTCACCTTGAAGAAACTTGAATTTTTCAGAGAGATATTACATCATTGGTATTATTTTTTTAATTCAAAAGAATTTTCCTCTGCACTGATTTTCATTTCTTGCATATAGAGCAATAATGGAGTAAAACAAGGACTAAAATTTGCTATTTTAAGAATATTGTAATTTTTCCACATTTGCTAAATAATTTCACACATTTCTGCCAAATTTTAAAGCTGTAGCTCATTTAGAAGTGAAATAACATTTATCTAAATGCTTAAATTAAAAAAAAGTTTTAACAGCCGCAATAACAACTACATGGAGATATTGAAATGGTTTTTGCTCAATTACACTAAGTTCAAAATAATTTTAAAATTTGAGCTCCCAAGCTCACCCCATTGTATGTAATATTTACCTATATGTTTAAATTTTAAGAATTTTTAATTCCAAACAAATGAAAATATCAAAAATTGTATAATCCCTATTTCGTTTTTTACAAATCCTACCTAAAAAAATTCAGCTCCATAGAGCATTTGAAAACACATAAAACTTGAAAAATTGTTTAAACAATCATGTGTTTTTAGCGGCTGCACTGTTGAACCTTTTCAAGATTTTCGTTTTTTCTAGTCAGTTTTGCACAACCTCCAGATCTTCTGAAAGTGCCTAAACATTAGTATGCTCCTATATATATGTTATCTATTATGTATAATAGTAGGTGCTTGCATACTGCAAGAATTTCATCTCACCTTGAAAAAATATTAATTTTTCAGAGAGATATTTCATCATGAGAATTTTTTTTTAATTCATAAGATTTCTCCTCTGGAACGATTTTCGTTTTTTCCTTATGGAACAATAATGGAGTAAAACAATCACTAATATTTGCTATTTTAGAAATATTATACATTTTTCACATTGTGTTAATAATACAACACATGTTTGCCTATTTTTAATTTGTAGCACATTTATAAGTGAAATAATATTCATCTAATTGTTTAAATTTAAATAATTTTTAACGGCAGCAATAACAATTTTATGGATACATTGAAATGTTTATTAGTTTATATAGACTAAGTTCTAAATAACTTGAAACTTTCATACAAATGAATAAACATTTTAGTGTACGATGAAAAAATTTATTGTGGCGGTTAAAAATTAATAAATTTTAAACTATTAGATAAATGTTATTTCACTTCTAAATGTGGAACAAATTTAAAATTTGGCAGATATATGTGGCATTATTAACCCAATGTAGAAAAATTATAATATTCCTAAAATTGCCGATTGTTTTTCTCCATTATTGTTCCATAAGGAAAAAATGAAAATTGGTCCAGAGGAGAAATTTTATAAAATATAGAAATATTTCTGATGATGAAATGTCTCTCTGAAAAATTAATGTTTTTTCATGGTGAGATGAAATACTTGCAGCATACAAGCCCCTTCTACTAGTATAACATATATGAGGAGGATACTAAAGTTTAGGCACTTCCATAAGAGTGACAGACTCGAAATTTTTTATTGGTAGATCTATGTACAAAACCAACCAGAAAAACCAAAATCTTGAAAAAGTTGAACAATTCCGCCGGTAAAAATTCGAAATTTTTTAAACAATTTTTCAAGGTTTATGTATTTCCGAATGTGCTATTGAATTGTAATTTTTATATAGGTAGAATTTGTAAAAAATCGAAATAGAGATTATACAAATTTTGATATTTTAATTTGTTTGGCACTTAAAAATTCTTAAAATTTAAACAAATAGGTAAATGTTTAGATAATATGGGGAAAGTTAGTCTATATAAACAGATAAAGATTTCAATGTATCCATGAAATTATTATTGTGGCCATTAAAAATTATTTAAATTTAAAGTTAGATAAATGTTAATTCACTTCTAATTGTGCTACAAATTAAAATTTGGCAGAACCCAATGTGGAAAAAGTATAATATTCCTAAAATTGCAAAAATTAGTGATTGTTTTACTCCATTATTGTTCCATCTTTTGAATTGAAGTAATATTTCCAATGATGAAATATCTCTCTGAAAAATGAATTTTTTTTCAAGTTGAGATGAAATGCTTGCAGATTGCAAGCACCTTCTACTATTATGTTATATGTTAATCATCCTCTGTAAGTAACGTCTATACATAATGATATATATATATATATATATATATATATCTGTAGCTGATGAAGGAATAACTCCGAAAGCTTCTACGTTTGTGATGTTTCTGTGTTTTAGTGTTCTTTTACTTGTGTCGCTTCGACATCCCCGGGGCCTCGCCAACCTGAAGTCGTCCGATTGGTGAGTGTTCACTGGGTTTCCTCATCCCAACACCTTGTTGCCATCCATATATATATATATATATATATATAATAGTTTTGTCATTGCATCTGTCTGTTTTACCATCCTTTAAAGCTATTAAAGCCAATATAAGTATTAAATAAATGATTAAATGGAAAGTAGGCATCATAAGTTCTGTTTGGATCATCTTGTTTTTAGTAATGTACCGAATTATTTATTATTTTAATGACATTATAAGGTTCTACAGATGGTTGGTGGTCCATAGAAAACCTGTTTTATTGAAAGTGGTCCATGGCATCGGATAGGTTAAGACCACTGGTCTAGAATCTAAAGGTATATCTTTTTAAATAATTTTTCTTTAGTTGTTTTTATTTTGGAAATATTTATAATTTTTATTAAATGAAATCATTATTAATTGTTTAAAATTTATTCAGTTATTTTGCATTTCAACACAATCTGATCCAAACTTGTTCTTTTAGGATCGAGTCTTTTTGGAAAAACTTGATAGAATGTTATTTTCACTCAACAATTTTAAAACCTTCGATATTAGTTCATCAAACTACCAAAACATTCACTTCAACCACTACTATGGCGGATCAGCTGCTTGCATGCAACACTTATCCGCCAGAACGTTTATTGTAGCAGCAACTATAAACAAACTATTATTGTCAATCTTAGCAACAAGTATAAACAAACATGATTTATTTAATTAGTATTGGTATAAACCATTATCTATATTCATATTTATGAGAAATTCTATATAATGTATGTATTTTCTTTTTATCTTCTGTAATGTTTAATTTTCGTAAAATCCATCTGTTGGTAATTTATTTCTTCCAGCATTTCCCGATAGAACTGAGAGCTCATCAAATCAACGAACACATAAATAGCATCTTTTTAGAATATATGCCAACTAATGGGTATAATAAGATGTTTCATATTTGCTATTTATTATTCATTAGAATGGAGATAGATTGAATAGAATAGAGTGAACTTGGACTTCACAGCACAGCACCTCCATTCGTTTAAAAATATGTTTTAAACACTAAAAGTCTACGTTGGTTGAAGAGAAATTTTTGCCTAAGTGAAGATGAGTTCCTTTTTAAGTTATGAAATGGAAATTGTTAATTATTTTCCTTAAAACCATTGTATATTTAATTCTGCAAGATTCATTTAGAAAAATTTTTACTCCGAAAAGGTTATTTAATACATTATAAATTAGTTGGAAGATTTTTTAATTACACAATTTTATGCTGTGTTTAAATTAAATTGAAATCTTTAAAAATCCAAATCGAGGTACTTCTCAAAAGGATGAACCATCTATTAATAAGATAATGACAGATATACAGTTTAGAAGGGAGATTTTCCGTAATTTACGATTTAGGGGGATGTGAAAATACATTAATTTTAATTTAATAAATCTACCTTTAAGTTAGTTTGTATTATTTGATAAATAATTTTTTTATCATATTAAATAATTTATGATAATATTCCTTAATATTTGTGAATTAATAGTAACCTTTTCTTTAAATTTCATATTGAATTATAGTAAACTGATGATTTATTGTAAAATAAATGTTTTTAAGAAGATTTGCAATTTTAAAATTTAAAAGCAAATAATGAACAACAATATTTTTTTATAAATGAGCAAATGAAAACAGACATGTGAATCATATAACAGGCTCACTAGTTTGTTATACCTTATAATGCTAAATTATGAAACTGGGGAACACAAAGAGCAACTAATCTGTGGTGATTTTAGAGCTATTAAAGCCAACATAAGTATTAAATAAATATTATGTGGAAAGTAGGCATCATAAGTCCCATTTGGATCATCGTGTTTTTCATGGAAACAACAAATTACAAAACAAATGAATTTGCTTAAGTGGTGGTCGTTCGAAGGCTTTTGTGGTGTTGAATGATCGATGGCTTCATTCTTCTGGGTAATACCGTACAGGCCAAACTGTACAGTGACAATGTTTCACTGATGATCCTGTTATCATCTTCAGGATGCCTTCACATCGACCTGAAGATGCTGACAGGATTGTCAGCAAAACGTCGTCACCATACAGTTGACCTGTATGGGATTACTCGGAAGAATGAAGCCAATGCTTTTTTTAGTACAGTCAAACTCGTTTATGACGAGCACGGTTGTAATGAGTTCACGGCTATAGTGAGCAAATGCTACCTCCAAGATAAGTTTACGAGCATTTACATACAAATATTTCACGTATATAACGAGCACGCTTCACGGATATATCGAGCAAACTTTGACCACTTCTCACTGTCTCAAACGCGGCGGCGGTCAGCCCCTTCAATCCTCATAGTGACCCAAAATATATAACCTTGTGTTCTCGAGTCCAGCCTCTACACCCTATCCCTCGGGGAGGTTAAAGACCGCGGCGTTGTTGTTAAAAAATAATCCCTTCGTCCAAACCAAGAATTCCCAACTTGCAGGTACAGTGGCACTCGCGGAGGTCCTCTGTCCTCTCCTCCCAACCCCCAGCTCTTTTACAGCCAGGAGGTTGTGTTTGGAAGGGGGTAAGGGGTAAGGGCACAATGGCGCTCACCCCCGTCGCTCAGCCGAATGCACCCAACATCCTTTCCCACGTAAAGATGGGAAATCCCACGTTTAATCCGTCTCCTCATTAACTCTTCCTGGAATTGGTATGCTCACAGTTTGCAAAGAAAGTTCATATCGTTGATCACAAAAATCAGTTGAGATTTTGCCCTTGAACGAGTAACATGTCTGTACATAAAAGGAAGTGTTTGTCTATTCGCGAAAAGGTTGATATTATTCGAGAGTTAGAACGTGGTAAAAAATGTTGAAGTGTGTAAAAAATTTAATTTATCGTCGTCTACGGTTTCAACCTTATGGAAAAACAAAGAAGCGATTTTATCTGCACTAGAGAACAACCTAACAACGAACAAGAAAATGAGGAAGTGTGACTTGGGTACTGTTGATCAAGCACTTCTGGAGTGGTTTAAGAGGCAGAGAAATGCTGGTTTCCCCATCAATGGCCCCATTTTAAAGGTACAGGCAGATAAATTTGCAAAACAGTTAGGACATGAAAACTTCACATGCAATAACGGGTGGCTCGATCGTTTTAAAAATCGGCATAACATTGTTTATGCGAAAGTCAGTGGAGAGGCCCTGTCAGCAGATTCAAAAACGGCAAGTGAATGGGTGAAAAGTGTTTGGGAGGAGTGTCGAAAAGGTTACAGAGAAGAAGACATCTACAATGCCGACGAAACTGGACTGTTTTACAACATGATGCCTGATGCAACGTTTAAATTCAAAGGTGACAAATGTGTTGGTGGCAAAAGACCTAAGAATCGTTTAACAGTTTTAATGTGCGCAAACATAAATGGGACTGACAAAAAAAAACTTTTTGTTATTGGTAAGTCACAAAAGCCACGTTGTTTCAAAAATGTAAAGAAGCTTCCCGTTGAATATGCAGCTAATAAAAAGGCATGGATGACTTCCAATATTTTTCAGAAATATGTAAGTCAGTAGAACAACGAGTTACGGAGGAAAAATAGACACATTCTACTCCTTGTCGATAACTGTCCTGCGCACCCCACATATGCAGGAGTTATCCAATGTATAACTGGTTTTTTGCCTCCAAATGCGACTTCTATTTTGCAGCCAATGGACATGGGGATAATTAAAAGTTTTAAATGCCATTTCAGTCGATTTTTTGTTCTACAGTTGATTGAAAGGAGGGGAAGAGGTTTAGATGGCAACGACTCTGTATTGGATGCAATTCATTTTATGACAGATGCATGTTTCACCTACAACGATCATAAACTGTTTTCGAATGTCTGGTTCAATATCGGGAGAATTTTCGATTAATAACCATAACGTTGATGAAGATCAGAATGGCTTAATGAAAATAAAATTGCGAATTTTGACCATGTAAATGACATTGACAATTTTGTTCATGTTGATGATGATTTGATTACCAGTGGAATTCCTACGGAGAGTGAAATAATAGAGACAGTATAAAGCACAGCAGACAGTGATGAAGACAATGTTGAATGTGTCGAAGACACAATCCTTACTCAGGATGCCGTGGAAACATTAAATGATTTTTTTGAAAACAATGACATTTCCGATGGTGTTTTTAGTGCACTAAGTGTAATAAGAGGAAACTTCAAAGTGAATTCTATGAAACAGGCTACTATTCAAAGTTATTTTTGTAAAAAGGGGAGTGATTAAGGATGCAGCTGTGAGTACATTTTATATGTACGTATGTTTACTTTAAATTTTCTAGTTTATTCTCATTTTTAGGTTTTTTCATAAATTTACTAAATAACCTTTCTGTTTATATATTCACTTTTACTTCTTATGTCTTATTTCACCATACGCATGCATGATTTTGCCTTCACGGATATTAAGTTTAACGGCTATAACGAGCAAAACTAAACTGTCCCGTGGAGCTCGTTATAGCCGAGTTTGACTGTAATTGGTGTTCTTTCAGTGTAGTTGTTAGGGAGAGGATGCAAGGTGGATTCTAACTAATAGACCGCACAAACCCAGTATTTCCGGAGACATCCTTCGCTTGTCCTTGGCTGCTGGCACGGACCTCCTGTTCGGCACATTCCTCGAAGAGGACCCCTCCCTCCTGGTGACCTGCACCCATCCGGGAGTTGACTTGCCCGATGCCATCAGTGACTGCTTAACCTTCGCCGCTGTGATGCGTGTTACCACATTCTTGGCAACCGGAGCTGCCTGCGGGACCATGGGCACCATGTCTGGTGCGAGGGGCGCTGATGGCATGGCAGAGGCATGCACGGCTGCCGCTGCTGCAGCCACCGTCGCCATGCGAACGCTGTAATTAATCTCCATCTTCTCCTTCTTCCTTGGGGGAGCCGGGGGCAGCGTCTGCCCCTCCTCCCCATGAACTTTAGCCACCCCGCCCTCCTTCTTGCCCTCTTCCTTCATAAACTTCTCCTCACCTTCTGAAAGAGCCTCCTCGGATTTCACCGGCTCTTTAACCGGTTCCTTCTCCTCTGCTTGTGGTCCCAGTTCCACCTTGACTGCCTCCAGCTTGGAGTCTTCTGACTTCACTGCCTCCATCTTTGGCTTCTCTTCCTTCTCTGCCAACACCCCAACATCCACCTCACCGAATAGCTTGTTTGGGTCAAGAGCCACCACGCCAATCTCCTCCTTGGTCCCAGAAAGGTAAGCATCTGCCATCTTAGGATCGGGCTTCTTGGGCTCCTGCACCACCTCTGACATTTCCACTGTGCACTTCCCCGCTGCCATGGCGACCTCAAGAGGTGCCTCCAAGTCCACGTTGAGGTCCTTCTCTCTGTCGTACTCTTCGACGAATCCGGCGTCTTCGTCACTGGTGGCAGCCTCCTGATGTCTCGCCGATGCTTCACCTTCCTCTTCCTCTTCTTCCTCCTCCACCACCGGGATGTTCAACTTGGACTTGTCGTAGATGAATGACTTGTCGAATCTCTTGATGACACCGTCGAGTTGGTTGAGCTCTTCGTCGTTGTTGTTGTTATTGTTGTTGGCGTTGTTGTTGTTGATGTTTCTGGCAGCCACCACGTTCCCTCCTCCCACCACCACCACCACCTCCTCCTCCTCTTCCTCCTCCTCTTCTTCCTCTTCCACCTCTGTGGCCCTCGCGAAGTGCAGCCTCTTGGCGTAGCGTTGGAAGCCCGGGTAGTTGGGGTTAAGTATCCCGGTCCCACGCCTCAGGGTCCTCTGCCTCCTGCCTTCTGCCCCCTGTCTACCGCCGTCGCTAAGCAATGAGTCCGAGGACGAGGAGGTGGTGGACTCCCCTTCGCTGTCTTCCTCCTCCTCGTCTCCGGCAGGCGAGGCGTCCACGGAACTTGGGATCTTGTGGGGATCTGTTGCCACAGAACAAGAGAAGAGTTAAAGGAATGTGGGTTTATTCGATGGGCGAACAAGAAGTAATGAATCACATATTACGGCGCCACAAAACAAGGAACATCCTGCGATCAGAAAATGAAAGAATCGATTGTGATTCTGATAAATTTTTAAATCCAAGCTCGAAGCTGCATAATAAACTGACATTTCTACAAAGTGTACATTTAAAACAAATATCAATACGTAATAATTATCCTTGAAATATTTGCAGAACCATAAGTAACTTGAGCAACCAAAATGGAGGGAATTTTGTGAATGGATAGCAAAGTATACCGTTGTATCCACTTCTTGCCAAGAATATCAAAGTTTGATAAATTTTCCATGACAGAGAATCACTAGAATAGGTTTGTAATGTTAAGTATCCAATGGCTCTCACCTTGCATTTAATTTGATTCTACCAAGGTAGCGGAGAACTTTACGAGCGTTACATCTAAAACAACAAAAAAGATCATGCAAATCATAGAAGTTATCAGAATGCAGACAATACCATACAGGGTAAAATGTAGTAATGGATTTATTTACCACTGCAGATGGATGATGCGCGGAGCAATGACATCTCAAAAATGGATATGGGAATCTGTTGAGCGAAGACAATTTTAATTCCTGTCAAACAATGGATCAAACACTAAGAATGAGGCGGCACTAAAAACATGATCACAATAGTATATGCCAGAGGTCACCAACCCACCACCCACGGGCCAAATGCGGCCCCCAAGAGTAAAAATTGATATAAAAATTTTCATATTTTTTAATTATCATCTCAAAATCTTTTCTGGTGGAGCTTTAACACTAGTAATTTATTTAGACTTGATTTTCGCTAATGTGAGACCACAGAATCCCTTGGTAACTTCTAAATAAACACTCATCTGGCTCGCCGAAGCTCTCGTGACTTCCAATGCAGCATTCACAGTTTCGAAAGCAGCCAGCTTTGTAAGAAGATTGGGCTCCACTGGTATACGCCATTAACACATTACATTTTATATGGATTAATATTACATTTTAATTTGGACATTCGTTCCATCGAAAGAAAATGAAAAACTGTGGGTTAGAGAAATACAGAATTTAGGGGTTTCGCAATCATGGAGCCTCTGGGATGAAATGAAAGACAATCTGTATTGCAAAACGGGTCGATATCCACGGGCAGCCAACGAGTTTTGTGAAAAAAACAAGGCATCTTTCCCCCACAATCACCATTTCTCTCAACCCTCTTCCATATCAATCAATCAATTCAATGTGGAACCCCAGAATTACATATGCGTCAGATCTTCCTCGACCCATTCTGCCTGTCGGACACAGGTCTGCTCACTGCCATTAAGGCTCAAACAAAAGCACTGTAGCAATCAAATGGCGAGAGAGGAGAGGGAGGGAAGGAGGGACGGAGAGGGGGATGGAGAGGGGGATGGAGAGGGGGAGGGAGAGTGGGGAGAGGAGGGAGAAGGGGGAGAGGAGGGAGAGGGGGAGGAGAGGGGGAGGAAAGGGGGAGAGGGGGGAGGAGAAGGGGAGGAGAGGGGGAGGAGAGGGGGAGAAGAGGGGGAGAAGAGGGGGAGAAGAGGGGGAGGAGAGGGGGAGAGGGGGAGGAGAGGGGGAGGAGAGAGGGGAGGAGAGAGGGGGAGGAGAGAGAGGGGGAGGAGAGAGAGGGGGGAGAGAGAGGGGGGGAGAGAGAGGGGGGGAGAGGGGGAGAGAGAGAGGGGGAGAGAGAGAGGGGGAGGGAGAGAGAGAGGGGGAGAGAGAGAGAGGGGAGAGAGAGAGGGGGGAGAGAGAGGGGGAGAGAGAGGGGGGGAGAGAGAGAGGGGGAGAGAGAGAGGAGGAGAGAGAGAGAGGGGGGAGAGAGAGAGAGGGGGAGAGAGAGGGGGGGAGAGAGAGGGGGGGAGAGAGAGGGGGGGAGAGAGAGGGGGGGAGAGAGAGGGGGGAGAGAGAGGGGGGGGAGAGGGTGAGTGCGAGTGAGAGAGAGAGATATATTGGGGTAGATTAAATGGGATCGACGACCATTTATTACCCTCGCAGTCTCCTATGAGGCTGTCATCTGGTGAGGAGACAGACATGGAAGACACGGCGTCTTCCCCGTACACGTGACTCCGCCTCAGCTGCTGATTGGCTGGTGGAAGCACGAGAGATGTGTTGTCCTCCTGGCGATGATTGCTGTTGTCGTCCGCGAGCACTTCGCAACCGCTCCTCGCGTTGTCCAAGTTGTTGTTTGTGATGAGGTGGAGTTGTTGTTGCTGCTGCTGCTGTTGGTGTTTCGCGTTGTTCTCGGAGCTTTCTACTATGGAGGCCGTTGGATTCTCGTAATTGTTCAGCCATTGCGTTCTGAAATGGGAAACGATTCGTTAATAATCTGAAATGGGAAACGATTCGTTAATAATCTGAAATATGTCGATTAGTCCTGTTTACAGCTCCCTGGATTGATGCGTGGTTTGCCGTGCAGAGCGAACCTTTCTCTATAAAAGTGTTTCAACCATTGACATTTTTGCGCCTCCGCCTGTCATCTTCAACGTCGACAGAGAAAAATCTATAAAAAATTTCTTCTTGTGCCGAAGTGCTTTAATAAATGTAAAAGTATGTAATTTAATGTAGTATATGCAAGCGACAAATAGATTACAAATAAATTGAGACGAGCTGCTTACACAACATTTAGCATAACATAAAATCAGTCCAACGTGCGCATTATGAATACCAGCCACTCTCGTACAGCTGATTCAATTATCGAAAATTTTATCATAAGCATAATTAGATAATGCTTAAAATTGCGAATCAGATTTTTCTCTACCTACTTATGTGATCTATTAATTAAAGACGCAGAGAAAATTTCTTAAAAAGAAAAAGGAACACGTTCATATTTTATGATATAAATATAATTAACTTATGGCGAAAGATAATATTATTTATCAGTAATGCAACCAATACAACCGTACATACAAATTTCAATAACATATCGTATAAAAATTATAAATTACGATCATATCATTATTAGATATGAATTGTAGCAAACAGCAACAAGAAATAAGTAATTATTCCCATTACCACTTTTGGATATAAAAGGTGCAAACTTTGCGTTGCAACTGTGCACAACGATGAGGAAAGTTTATCACAGAAACATATTTACAGTTACTTATTTCAAAAGATAAAATTTATCAGTAGGAAAACTCGGATGATATATCATATCTGAGTAAGAAACAAACGAGTCATGCGCCGAAGTTGCACATATTTTCATAGAGGACATCCTTACCCGTTGAGTACTCCGGTGGGCTCGTTGGCCCCGTCCGCCCCCACGGTGTGCGGGCCCTTCAGCAGATTCAGGCCCACTCCGTTATGGCTGCGGGATCTCCAATTGAACCCATGGTGGAGGGGTTACGGAAGGGGGGGGGGAGAGAAAAAGAGAAATTAGAATTTCTGGCAAGTAGAAACCATGGAGAAAGCTTGGTTTCCGATGGTTTCATTCATAGAAAATGGAGAAACTTCCGAAAATCATTGACAGAGAAATTAACTTACTTGATGAGTAGTCCATGTTTAAATTTACAGCACCCGAAGTAGAAATAATTTTGGCGATTCCGTAACACCGTCTGCTTTTAGAGTCGCATCCAAGAATCAGTGAAACAATTACAAAAGGGGCATTAAATTTTTAATATATAAAATGGAAACAAATTAATTCTCCGAGATATCTCCATTTAAAGAGTCTCACGGCTGAGAGGACGTCATCTTTGCAGCCAGGGGCGCACTTATAAGCCCCGCAACCCCAGCAGTGCGGGGGGACCCCGAGATTTAGGAGGCCCACAATCATTCAAACCGTACTGACTAAGGCGACTGACGCCTGGTTTAGGAACCCGCAAAATGTAATTGCGGCTTCTACAATACGGCTTTATAACGCTGAGATGAGGCATTTCTCGGCGAGAAAACTAGTCCAAGATATAGGCTACGAATATATGCCTTCTGACGTCTCCCGCTCTTAGACCAATGTATTTTCTCATGTGTCAACATTTCTTAAGTTTTTATATATAACTAGGGAAGATTACTGTGCTTAATTGGGTATATTGCGTCCACTGTTCAGGCTCTAAAGGATGTATATATAGAGGTACATAGGTAGATTTTTGTTGACGTGAAGCTCCCTTCTATTTGACACCACGAGCCGCCCCTGATGGCACATAGAATTTTCGTTGTACTCCCCCCTTTTTAATAAAAATTAGAAAAATAGTTATCTGAGTCCAGCTGATTCGCCTCTGTCCTACGCACAATGGATATCTTCGAGGTAGTGCAATGAATAGCCGGGAAGGGAGGAGAGAAACCCTGTGCCGGCATTTGCTCGCTCTTACGAAGAACACCAGGGGGGGCAAACTGCTTAACGTCCTTTCCGAAGGACGGAGTGTAGATTTGAGCGCCCTCTTCATTTTTTCGTGGGCTCTTTACTCGTCCTCGTCACCTTAGTTCCAACACGCACAAATAGGGGGCCGGCGCGTCCTCGGAAGAAATCCTAATAAGGATTCGAACCGGGTGTCGCTTTTTTAGCAGATCGTACGGTAGGGCCAACACACGAACCACTACACCACCGGCTCCCCAATGCATGGCAATACTTTCTAATGCCTTCTTATAGCGTTGCAATGCATTTTAATGCTCTTTAAAGCACAATGTGGAAAAATCTATCAGATTAAACAAGGTAAAGCTATGTTTACCAAAAAATCAGTTAAATACGGCAAAAATAATTCTGCCAGGCGAAATGCGGGTAGCGACCAGGTGGAAGCTTGCTGTGGACGAGCTTTGGCGACACGTGAAGCGCACGTAAAAAGTCTTAGATAAAAATTCTTACGTAAGCATTGGACATAATCCCCTTCCCCCTAAGGAGCTTAGCTACCTAATTTCCCATTTAAAAAGTGGTTCTTTGAAGGGCACCGACATCTTACAAATACACGGGATCGACGGCTTCACTTCCTCGCCAAAGGAATACTTTTCATATATTTTACCCGTAAAATATCACTGCCCTCGACCAAGAATCTAACCCGCAGTACTTGAAGCCATTGACGAGTATTTCAACCACGGCTCCACCTTCGTCGACCGATAACTGGAAGTAAATAATGATTATTAACTTGAGTATGTTACTAAATGTCATAGAGTAATGAATACGTCTTATTAGATTGGTTTCCAAAGGAAACATAGCCTTATAAAATGGCCCTATCTCTCTGTGTGTGTATGTGTGTGCAGGCCCCCTACTAACAACTTTGGCACCAATGGACCGATTTTCATGAAACTTCATATGAGGCTCGTCCTGCCAGGGCCCACCTCCGGGCTATATTTTATTTGGCAAAGATTGAAGTCCCGGGTTCGATTTCAGGAACGTTTTTTCCCAATTTGTTTTACATAGTAAAATCTAAAATCCATCGTTCGGACATGTTTTCTTTAATACATTTAAATGTCTTAAAATTGTGATATTGGAGCGAGGTTTGTACTAAGGTGAAAAGAATGTATATTCTAATTCTTATCACCGAATTTTTATAATTGATCGTATTTTCTTGAATTTCTATTAAAACGTAGCGTTTTTGCGTTGTAAACCGCATTTCATCGGATTGTTGCCATGGAGACGATAATTACCGAACTCGGCTTGGGCATAGACGAGTGAAAAAATGGGTTCTTTTATTTTCCGCTCGACTATGTTTCCTATCTTTTTGGGACGTTAGTTGCTAATAAATCTGTTTCCCGATCTCGTTGACTTTCTGACTAATTGAAGGAGAGAGTGCTCGCAGAATGTTTCGATTAATGCCTCACAGGATTCGCGTTCTTTACATCTAGATTCGAAACATTCGTTTTCCCAATCAATTGAGGGTAAGTTAAAGTCAACAACGACTATATCGATTCCATCTTGATTTATCATTCTAAGCTTGGATAGTTGCTTCTCGACATTTAAAATACAATCTGCACCAGCGTTAGTTGGCCAGTAAAACGAGCATAGGATCACCTTTTTGGAGCCTTCTTTACCTATGCGGCACCAAACACACTCGATATTCTCGTCACTTATCGGAATCTCACTGCTATCGTACTTATCGCTAACCGCTATGAAAACCCCCCCGCCCGATCTATTAGCGCGATCTTTTCTATAGACACGTTAGTCTCTAGGAAATATCTCCTGATTCTGAATCTCTTCCGTTAACCGAATGTCTGTGCCTATCACGAAGTTGACGTGCAGACTGCGAATAATATGCAATTTTCCTACGACGTTTAATTTCTCACTATCACTTCGCATATTAATCTCACCATTGACTTTCTCTTCCACTCGACAACTACATGCGCTCCCATAACAAACACTCCAACCACTGTTTGGCATCGCATCAACATTGGAATAGCGACCCGTCGCACCCTTTACGGAACATTCTATCAAAGACTTATCGCGAAATTGGTGTTGCATGTTACTATGAACTTCCTCCTTTTCTCACGAATTACGTGCATTTACCTCACGCACGGAGTATATTCTATCATTACATAACCTATCGTGATTCTTATTTTCTACGAACGCATCTATTATCCCCTTACCCAAAACTGCCCTGCCCTACACTCTAACCTAAAAAATCCCTACTGTGCTCAATAATCCTACGCGCTACTCTCTGAACCGATTCGAGCGTGTAATGAACACCAAAGTGATCCAGTGGTGCCCTGCACGATTCGATATTCGGCCGTAGGTCAACGAAGTCCACTGCCATGTCCCGACAGAAATTCCACAGCCTTTGGTTCAGACCGTCAACTCTACTCCAAACCTCAGAATCGTGGTCAATCCTAGAGAATATACTGCAGTTAGTAAGCCGCACATCGGAACCCGACTCCCCTCGGACACGAGCAACCTCAGAGGCCAAGTCCTTAAAAGAACTTAAAATCTCCTCGGACTTGCCCTTTGAGGCGTCGTTAGTCCCAAAATGGGCCACTACCCGCAGCTGAGAGCGACCTGTCACCACTACCGCTTCTTTCATCGTGTTGGGCACCTGCGGTACCGTGCCTCCTGATATACATCTGGAGAAGACCCGATATTCAACTCCCTCCCGGCGGGCACTGGATAACAGGGGTGCCATCACACGCCGAACGTTAGAGCTACCTAACACAACGAGGCTGCCTCGGACCTTTCCACCCTCTGAAGGAAGTCCGCAACCACTCTCTCCAGCTCCGTGATTCGAGCCCTGATGGCCTCGGAACCAGCGGCGCACAAGGAGGAGGAGAAAAGAAAATATGTCACTTCCACAAATTTATTTAACACGACCGGTTCCGCTTCGATTGTGGCATCATCAGGTGAAAATTTTATTAAACCGCTCCATATATTTAAGGAAAAAGGAGGAGGGAGACAGGAGGAGTTACACAGGAAGCGATTGGCTGGTAATTAAAGAAACGGTTATGAAAAGGAAGGGGTTGGAAAAGGAAGGCGGAAGCAAAATAAAGTTACAAAATATATACAAAAACTTGGTAAAAAGAGCCAAAGAAAACAAAGTTACGAAGTATTTACAAAACCTTATGTAAGCTTAATAGAGGAGAATGATTGTGGAAAAGGTATTCATTTAAGAGAAGCGAGTCTTTACAATTATTTATCTCTTGCTGTGTAACCCCTCTTGTCTCCCTCCTCCTTTTTCCCGAAATATATGGAACGGTTTAATAAAAATTTCACCTGATGATGCTATAATCGAAGCAAAACCGGTCGTGTTAAATAAATTTGTGGAAGTGACAAAGTTTTTTCTTTTCATCCAGCCTGAAAATAGTTAATTACAAGAAATGTCAAAGTGGAGTCAAATGAAAGGAAATTACTGAAAACTACGATTTTAATTATAAATATTGGGCGCCTTTGGAAACGTTAGCACAAACTTTCAAAGCACGCTTTCCTTACGCATTGAGACGACAATAGAATCTCGAGGTTTAACAATTACAAGGTGGGCAAGGCAACATATCGTTCAAAGCTTAATTTATTCCAATAAATATTATTTAAACGCATAACACGAGCGATTTCAAAGAGTAGGCGAAATGTGTCGATGAGAATAAGAAACGATATGTATGTTTCTTTAAAACAGTCCAGGTCCGAAGATTGTAAGTTTATTTTTTCTAATTTTAATTTGCAAAAGAGTAAAAGCCTGAAAGTCGAGAAATAGATTTTTTACCTGTTATATTATGGTAAACGGAAGTTATCTACTGGAGTCGAACCCGGGCCTTTTTGGGGATGTTTTTTCGTTAATGACTTTTACTACAAGAGCAAAACATTCCTGCAAAATTTCAATCTTCTATCTAGTGGGGAAATATGTCAAAACACGTTAATAAGATCACGATTGACCTTAAGATTTCACTCAATACGAATCAAAGTAGCGTTCCGAAGGACGGACAGACCAATGGACGGACGAACGCACAGACCAACAGAATAAGGATGTTGTGTATATAATAAAATTAATGTTAATATTTCACAATGCAAAAAATTAATGTATATGCATGATTCAATAAAGGAACTATAGATTAAGCGATCAAACAGCGTCATTATAATGTAACACTCTATTTTTATTGAAAACTTAACGTTAAAAACAAAACCTAAAATCCAAAATTGATCAAAAGTTTATTTGTCACATACCACACCGCAGTTAAGTATTTGTAATATGATCTTCATCCCTCTTCCAAAGTAAATTGAACGCATTTACACTTCGCTTTTACTGTTGTAACAACGTCAACAGAACGAAACTTTTTCATAGTAACGGACCCGTACAGATAGTTCAGAAGGGATTTTTAATAAATACAGCTAAAAGGCAAACGAACAGACGAAAGAACCCCAAAATCAATAAGACTCATGTCCTGCACTAACCCCAACTATCCTGAAAATCTCATCGCTTCAAATTTTGCTCACGAGCGGACAAAGTAAAAACATGAGCGGTTTAAAAAAGCGCTAAAATAACAATATGTCACGAATCTGATCTTTGTATACAAAATAAACAAAAATGAACCCTACATAATTTGCTCGGTTATGTGTCAAGTGTAATGCTCGAATGTGGCGCCGCTCTTAAAGAGCCGTTATAAAAAATGGGAGAATCGAGAACTATTTATGACTGAATGTAATGCTAATTTTAACAAACTTTCCGAGTAGGTATAAGATTGGAATTTGGTAGGAATATTTGATTCTTATAATAAAATCCTTTATATAAAGGAATCCCCAAAAAAGACCTGGATAATTTCTATTTCCCATAAGATAACACGTAAAAATCAATTTAGCGACGTGAAAGCTTTCGTTATTTTGCTCATAAAAATTACTTAAATTAACTCTCGATCGTCAAACTGGGACTGTTTTAAAAGGAAAATAAACAAGTTTTCTTAGTCTTATGGTCGATTGTCTCACTCGGTCCGCAAACGCTAGAATTTAACGTTTAAATGACTTATTTTGGCAAAATTAAGCGATTTTATGAGGTTTTGCCCAGGCAACCATGCCATTGTCGAAATCGAGATCCCATTGTTGTCTCAATTCTCGTATGAGTAATATATACGTAAAATATATTTCTTCCCGTCATATTGACGGACTTTTATACTAGTAAATTAATAAAAAGTGAAAACATAAGCGATTTAAAAAAAAGCGTTAAAAATAACACGAATGGTACTCTGGAAGCTCTCCTTTGTATAGAAATAAATAAAGAAATAATAATCATTTCTGACCACGTTATTGTGCCGCATAATGATCCACGACGGGCCACAAACGGATCGTTTACCACTGGATGAGGAATCACTGGTCCAGAGAGATGGAAAATGATGTTTGGACGGGAAAATGGCAATCAGGCGGAAAGGTCGATGGTCCAATTTATTTTTTCCCTGGCTTCCGATTAATAGGGCATTGAAAAGGTTGAAGTTGAGAACTTCAGACACGGTGTTAAAAAATGTTAGCACTGCTCTGACTGATAAGTCACTAAAACATTAAATTCAGCCTTTAAATATTTGCGACAAGTTGCATTTGACCAATTCTCTCCGTTCTTCAGATTTACACTTAACAGCAATATTTAGAGACCGAAACATAAAATTTTAGCCGCTGCATAGTTAAATATTTCATCGCACTACAGCTGAAGTGTATCGTAAATTGATTAAGCGCCTTCTTCGAAATAATTCTCATGCGATCATGAAAACCACCGTGCGTAAGTAACACGACCCGTGGCCAACATTTAACTTCCATTTTCATCTTTATTAGATTTTTTAAATATTGGGATAAATGTACTCCTCCGCCATATCTGGGAAAAATTCTAACAATTCGAAATAAAAGACTTTCGCACAGCCATACTGCCCATCCCTGACGGCTGAATTCCAAATTTTCATTATAAAATACATTCGCGTGTCTAAAAGGATTTCGTGTCTGCTCCCTTTCGGATTATCTACTCCTCTACGGCGCATGCGCGACGCCATCAGACGTCCATTTCCTAGAATTTCCCATCCATCTTCCTCTCCCCTTTCCATTCTGTTTCTCCGCCTTTCTCCTCCGCCCCAACACCCTTCCTCATCCATCTATCTATCTCTCACTCCTCCATCTCCTCCTCCGCTCCCCTTTCCGCTTTTCGTCGAGCCCTTCCTAATGGGATTACTGCATCTCGGCCGCCTCGGCGGAGTCACGTCACGTCGCTGGTGATGTCATCAGCTCCATTAAAAAATGGCGCAATCTTTCGACACGGATGGCCGATCCATGGATTCGATCAAGGAAAATCTCCTTCATGCTAAAATGATCGCCCTGTCAAACGTTAAGCGACAGTTCTTTATAACAAATGTTATTGGGACGTTAGCGAGAGTTTGTTTAATATTAAGTGTTTGAAAGTTTTTATGAAAGCCTCGTATGGTAAAAAAAAAGAGATCGCTGCAAAGGAAGAAGCATTTTGATGAAGAAAGGAATCAGAGACTAGCAGTGGCGGCCGGTGGTCGTTTCAACTGGTAGGGCAAATATATATATTTTTTAATCTAAAATTATAATAGAAAAAAGGTATTTAATTTTTTACTTACCGAAAAATGTACAGCACTGAGTATATGAAAAAAGTGTCTTGCAGCTAAAATGAGCGGTAAACAAAGTTCATTCAGCGATCTTTCTTGCTAGAAAATAAATCAATAACTTTTCTGTTGAAGCTATATATGTTATTTACACAAGTTTTTTTCACACGATAGCATGCCTAAAGTACTTAGTCATTATTCTTTCATACTATTCCTAAGAAAAGACTTGATTCTTTTCATCATTGAAAAACTCCGTTCTGCTTCTGATGTCGACATTGGTATCGCTATGAACCCTTTTGAAAGCTTCATTGCCTCTTGAAATGTTTCACACAAATCATCACCCAAAATTAGCGAAAGAAATGGTACCGCTCCAGAAACTGCTCTCAATTCCTCTCTTTCGTAAAAAGCTTGAAGTTCACCCTTCAGTCTCGTTTTTCCATAAAAGGCTTACTTTTCAATTATTTCACTGAGATACGTCTCAGGGAATTTTTGGCTGTAATTATCAAATTCTTCGACCACAAATGGATTCGTAGCCACGATATGTCTAGTAAATTGAAATATATATTTTATTGCTATGATTATGGTGTCACAAACTTCTTTACCTTCTCTCTTCGCTGTCAGTGATCCACTGTCTTTTTGGTCGAATTACTTCCTCTTCAATTTCTAACTCGAATTTAACCTGTTCGTTAATCACAACAACTTGGTTTCATGCCTGTCTGTATGCTATTCTCGAAATGCTGCATCGCTTGCTGTTCATTAACTGGATCGGTGATTCGTTTTTGAACCTGATTAAAAATTATCTCCATGTCAGGCATTATCAGGCGAAAAAGCGTTAATCAAAAGACAAAGTTATTTTCTTTCAGCCTAAGTTTATATGTACCTGCTTGTGTTATTGTAGGCTGCAACTTTACGTCACCACTGTTTTCAATAATTTCCATAACCGTTATGAGTTCTTTCCTATATTCATAAACAGTGCTGACTCCACGAGAATGGAAATTCCATCTGGTCTGTGATACCCGGGGCCATCTTCTCCGTACAACGTCGTCCAAAACTTTTGTTCTTTGGGGTGAATTAGAAATAAATGAACAGATTCCAGACAAATGTGCAAAAATGATACGGGTTTGGCGGTTGATGGACGCTGCGTTAGGCATAATGAGAATCAGCTGGTGGGCGTAACAGTGGACGAAATTAGCAAGTGGATACTTGTCTTTTATCAGTTTCCGAACGCCATTTAAACGTCCACTCATAACAGAAGCACCATCAAAACTTTGTGCTATAAGTTTATTCGGACTGTCACCAATTAGGGGGTCGAGTTGTTGTAAAATACAATCTGCGATTGCACACGCATCATGTCCATCAGGATTAACGAAATTCCAGAACCTTTCTACCGGATTTCCACCAACAATGTAACGTACTACAATGACTAACTGAAATTGACATAACACGTCAGTAGTTTCATCGGCTATCAATGACACATAATCTACTTTTTGAATTTCTTTGCGAACTTCTTCGTGGTATGCTTCTGACATGCATTCCAGCAACTCATTCTGTATAGTTTTATACGTACCTTAAACACAGCTGATTGACTAAGTTGAACTTTTAAGTCTTTATCTAACTCAGAACTAAACTGGATTAACTCACGAAAAACTCCCTTATTTTGTAAATTATCCGATTTATCATGCCCTATCAATGCCAATTCTAATGCTCCACAAAAAAGTATACAATTTATAATCAAATTTAATACGTACCTATTTTTATCTACTTGTTCGTTATGTTTAGATATAGCTAGCCGATACTTTGAGTTGAACTGACTTTGAATATTTGTTTTACCCAGCAACGATAAACTCAAAACATTGTTCATATGTTGTTTAGATTTTTCGTGAGTCCTCATTTTTCCCCAAATGTGTACCAAGTCCCAAATCCCGTTCCTCGACCACCATACATCTCCTTGGAAAAGAACACAAGGAAAAAAAAACGCATTTTTTCATCACACCCGCACAGCCAATTGCTCTTCGAATAAGGCATTAAATTCACGACACCATTCCTGTTTGTTGACACACTGTTGCTTTTAACTAAATTCCAATTAGGGAGGGGTCTTCCCATTCGTTTTATTTTGAGTTTATCATCGTAAAAAACGATGAAAACGGCTGTTTTAATAAAGCACTTATCGTATTCATTGCGGAGAATTGAAACATTCACGCGCACCAATACAATTATTTGAAGGAGGACCCTAAAGCGTTTTGGTCTTATGTGAGAGAGGTCCAAGGTAGAGGGCCTACAATACCTTCCCTGCGTAATGACTCGGGTGCCGTTATTCATGATAGCGTAGAGAAAGCCAACCTGTTAAACGGTCATTTTGTAAAAGCATTCACAGCCGTCAGCGACCATTGCGTACATTATGCACCCGCAATAAGGGGAGACCTGATGGACGATATAGTATTTTCTGAGGAGGGAATAGCAAAGCAATTAAGTTCCATCAGACATAACAAAGCCACTGGCCCCGAAGAAATTCCTGCTCGCGTTTTAAAAGAATTAGCTGAAGAAATAGCACCTTTTCTTCTGATAATCTTCGAGAAATCCATTTCTCGCGCAGAGGTCCCTAGCGACTGGAGGTTAGCGCACGTTACCCCAATTCATAAGGGCGGCGACAAGGAGAACCCAGAAAATTACAGGTCGATTTCTTTAACTTCGATATCGTGCAAGATTCTCGAGCATATACTCGTTAGCAACATAATGCGATTTCTTTTATTGTTAGATGATTGTCAACACGGCTTCAGGAAAGGTAGGTCATGTGATACTCAGCTCGGTCTTTTTGTTAATTGTTTACTGAGAAGCGGAGAAAAGAATACGCAGGTCGATGCCATCTTCTTAGATTTTAGGAAAACCTTTGATAAGGTACCTCACAGGAAGTTAATAACGAAATTAGAAACCTTAAGGCGTTAATTCTAAAATCGTTAGTTGGATCCGTGAATTTTTAAATAATAGGAAGCAGATGGTTGTAATAGATGGGAAATCTTCGAACTTAGTGGAGATTGTCT
This sequence comes from Tanypteryx hageni, assembly GCA_028673005.1. Classification (NCBI taxonomy): domain Eukaryota; kingdom Metazoa; phylum Arthropoda; class Insecta; order Odonata; family Petaluridae; genus Tanypteryx; species Tanypteryx hageni. The sequence continues at coordinate 151,016,813 of CM054114.1, forward strand.
CTGGCGTTCCACAGGATAGTGTATTTGGTCCGTTATTATTTCTAATTTATATAAACGATATCAGCTCAGTAGTCAGAAGTAAAATTAGGCTTTTCGCGGATGACACCGTCATCTATAGAGAAATAAGAAATCCGGAAGACCACCAGTATCTCCAAAATGACCTAGAAGCTATTTCTGCATGGTGTAAGGAATGGCAGTTAGAGATAAACCAAAAGAAAAGCTGCGTCATCAACTTCTGGAAAACCAAGAGTATCTCGTTGAATAATAATTATTCGTTTGACGGAGTAGAGATTCCAGTTTCAGACTCGATTAAATACCTCGGAGTCACGATCCATCGTGATCTCTCGTGGGACACCCACATTCGCCGATTGATAGGTGCCGCTAACAAAAAGCTGGCCTTTATAGGGAGAATAGTTCAAAATAGCTCCGAAAAAGTGAAAGAATTATGTTATTTATCCTTGGTTCGACCGCAGGTCGAATATGCTTCAGCTGTGTGGGATCCTTACGAAAAGGGACTCACTAACGAGAAAGAAAAGGTTCAGCGCAGGGCAGCTAGATTTGTAAAGAGAAATTACGATAGTAAACAAAGCGTAACATCATTAATAGAAAATCTGAAATGGACATCGTTAAAGGAACGTAGGTTGCAGGCTAGAATTAAACTACTGGAAGAATTTATGTCGGAGGGACTAGCGAATGAGGTAGTAGGACTTATCAGAAGCCTGACGTATCTCGGAAGGCAGGACAGTGAGGATAAGATTCGCGAGATCGACTGTAGAACGAAGCGATATAGAGGATCGTTTTTCCCTAGGACGATAAGAGACCATAATAGAAAAAGATAACGTAGGAAAACTATGGACCCTTGGTTCACTGCACCCCCTGCCATCCACCGAAAAGGTGACTTGTAGGGTATAATGTATATGTACTAAACTGAGCTGCTAGCTTGAATGCCGGCCGAGCAAAACTGAACTTGGCCCTAACGGTCGATATTTTCAAGCGCAGGAGAGGGCAGGAAACGGGGAGAAAAGCATGCAGTGCACATGCGTTCCACGTCTTGTGACCGAGCCAGCAATGTGGTGGCACCGTTGGAGTGGGGGAACTCGCTGCCCACTCCTCCCATAAATTATCTTACCGATCGGTGTATAGTGCTGTTTCACGACAAATTAAACTTATTCAAGACTCAAATCGATTCCATCCACCATTCCAAGCGCTGAAGTGATTTAGAGACGGATTGTGAAATTCTTTGAACCGAGTCTGAGTTTTATGCAGTGCAACTCTCACCCAACCAGAAACTTGGCAACGTTGCATCTCAACGTTTCCTCGGTCCCTGTACGGACCATGATCCTCGGCAGAAATATCTTCGATTCCGACCAACAGTCATTAGAATTTCCCCTGCCCCCATCCTTCCGACCCCTGCCTCCGTCGCCCTCATCCCCAGTCCGAGCCATGAGAGCTTGGAACAAAGCGGACTGGCAGGTCATCCGTGCACCGTGCACTTTCCCTCCTTCCATGGGACCTCCTGGAGAGAGGCACTACTCACGATAGCATCTCTCTTTTCTATGACATCTACATCTACAAGTTACCCTGCAATTCACCAAGTTGGTGGGTGGCAGGGGGTGCAATGCACCAAATCCTACCTAAAGATTGTCTAACGCAATTCGAAATTTCCTATTGTGATCTCGTATTGTCCTCGGAAAGAACGAGCCTAGATAACGCTCCGTCCTACAATCGATCTCACGTATTTTATCGTCTCGATCATTTCTACCTATATACGTTGGTGCCACAATTATTCCCACTACCTCCTCTTTTAGACTTTCCAACCTATATTTCTCCAGAAGTTTCAACCTTGAGTCCAATCTACGGTCCTCCAGTGATACCCAGTTCAAATCGCCCAATAAAGAGGTGACGCTACTGACAGTCACTTGCTTCAGCTCGCTCTTCATTCAATCTCTGGTTTGAGCTCTGCATGGAAACCTAAAGTTAATCCCACCAAATCTAAATTAATACAGTTCATTCTTCGAACCAAACCCATCCATTCAGTTTATTCATACTCCTCCCAACCCATACCTACAGTTTCCTCACACAGTGACCTTCGAGTGCCATTTGATTCCACGTTCACTTTCACCTCACATATAAAAAAAATTCTTCCAATGCCCTTGTCGGTCTTTTATACAGATTCACCGAAATCAACAACCCATATGCATTGAAATCAGTTTTTTTCCCGGTTGTGTCCTACCCCTACTTGAATATTGCTCTCCTATATGGTCTACGGCATCTCCCACCAACCTAAAGTTCTTAAATCGCCCTCTAAATTTCTTCCTAGCAATCGTACGCCATCGAATCCCCGCTTACCGTAACTTTGCTCGCAAGGAATTACTTTCAGTGCAGGATATCTCCTCCCTGCAACTGCGTCGGAAAACATTCGAACTGAAATTGTTCCACGGAAAAATGAAAAGTAAATACCGACCAAACGATCTTCTTACCTGCTTCTCTCTTCATGTCTCCCCTCGTCCCACTCGCAACCTCAACCCTTTCCACTTACCCAAATGCCGCCTTTCCGTCACCAAAAGATCGCTCTTTTATCGATTGCCCCGAACTTTCAATTCCCTGGTACGTTTTTTCCCTACCATTGACATGTTTTCCCCCATCTCATACTTCGCTGCACTAGTTACCCGTTTACCCCCATAAATTTTCATTGTCCAATGCGTTTAATATGTTTGTGTTCGTATATTTCTCTGTTTCATGTTTGAAGCGATTTAATATTTGTTCTACGATTCCTAATTTTAATTCTCACTGTAGTTTATTTCATTTTATATATATATATATTCTAATATTTTTTATTTGTTATTTTATACCGATATATGTTAATGATCAATTGTAAAAGGCCAAATTTGGATATTTATGTACCTTTTAATTAAATAAATAAAAATGAAATTAATCTGTTCAAAAAGAATTATTTTTAATGCTTTTTTCTATCTGTTAATTTTGGTAGGGCAATGACTCCATGTCCCTATGCCAGCGGCCGCCCCTGGAGAATGGTAATTATTTAAAAGCAATAGAAGAAGAAAATTGGATTCGTTATCAAGAGTTAATGGCTGAATTTTTTAATAGACGAATAAAATTTCTCAAAGAGCTGAGTGTGAGAACTGTACTGTGAAGATAAATGTTATGCGAATGTGAAATGCTTTGGAAATTAATATTTCACGCGGAAGACGGAAAATAAGTTAGAAAGAAAACATAATTCATAAGTGCTGCGTTTTGAGAAAGAAGTTGAATAAATTTTTAAAATGTATAAAGGGGATATGTTTAGTAAATAGTTGTAAAGGAGGTTTATATAATGTTACAGAAGGTAATTGAATGGTTTCTCTGTGAGAGACAAAGGGGAAGAACTGCAATAAAGATTATATATATGAAGTACGAAAAAGGGTTAGATGAAGTGAAAGATTCTTAAAAAATCACTATAAGTAGAAAGAAGAAGAGTGCCAAGATTTGATGTTGGGAACTATAATTTGTAATAAGACTAAAAACACTAAATTCGCACCTTTAGAAGAGTGTTATTTCTTCAATATATAAGGCAGGAAAATACTTTTAAACCCACTGCAAACTTATGAGTCTACGCCTGATAATTACGGGGCACTAAACGAAGACGGAATGTAAGAAAATTAAGGCTTTCTCTCAGAGAATATCCTCACCCACAGATTCAAGTTCAAATCCGCGCATTATTCAGCCATGCAAAACTGTTTTTCCGAAGAGATTTAATACATTATACCTCCATATTAATGATCGTATGATGTTTTATTGAGCATATTTCTCCGATTGTATTTCAATGGAAATTCATTGTTACGTGCATTCAATACCAAGACTAATGCAATTAACTAATTTATCAAATTATGTTCACAAAATATTTTAATGGTGCAAGGGAGATTTTTATGATACAGATAAGTAATAATATCTGAATTATTTGGTGTAAGATTTAAAAGTTAGATATTACGAAACTTACCCTACTCTATATCTAGCTGCAGCTATATGCGTTTCCATGGAAAAAAATCCAAGAAAAGGAGGCGACGCAAACAAAGGCCATCTCTTCCAAGCAATATCGCGTTTCGCCTGTCTCTCTTGATATCTCCTGCACAGACCTACGAGGATATAACTTCCTCGTCCTTGCGCAAAAACTTGTTTTCCACTAAACTTTTGGTTGGGGAAACGAAACACAAAGTTCGCAACTATTTCTAAGGCGGGCTATTTACTTCGCAACATCCAAGTGCTATTAAGAACGACAGCAGCTTTGGCACGGAAGCAAATTGGCCAACTTGTGGATCGGGGTCGCCATAGAAACAAGAGAGCCTCACAAAGGAAAACGGAGAGGTCAAGGGGGTCAGGGCGCTGCTATAAGAGTGAGGAAGGAGTCAAGCGGAAGAATCCACGAGAAATGTTTTGAGGGGCCAGAAATGGAGTGGTATGATTTTTATGCGCGGAAAAGAAAAATAAAATGGAAGGGTCGATTCTATCAGGAATTGAGAGAATGAAAATTGGAGGAAGGATGAGGAGAAGAAGGAATTCACCTTTACCTACTAATTTAATAAAATTTAAGCAAAATGATTTAGGACAAAATCGCCTTTAAATTAATCAGTGAAATATAATGAGAGACATATCTCAAGTCAAACAGGAAGATGATAAGTTGACTACAATATCTCAAAATATTTTGAATTTCTAAAATTTTTATTTGAACGCGGAAAAGAGCAATGTTTTACATAATACTTCTGAAATAATTCTGGAATATGCACCACAATGATTCTTTGAAATATTAATAATAACATTCCGACCTATATTTCTCCAGAAGTTTCAACCTTGAGTCCAATCTACGGTCCTCCAGTGATACCCAGTTCAAATCGCTCAATAAAGAGGTGACGCTTTCCTTATGTTGGTACTTTTGTTTTACAAATCTGGCTGCTCTGCCCTGTACTCTTTCTAGTTGAATTATGCGTCCCTTCTCGTACGGATCCCATATGCTCTCTGCGTATTCCACTTGCGGTCTTACCAGTGATAAGTAGCATGTTTCACGTACTTTCTCTGTAGTGTTCCGTACTGTTATACCTATGAATGCCAGTTTCTTGTTGGCCGCGCCTATAACTCCACGAATGTGCATGTCCCACGAAAGATCTCGACAAATGGTTACTCCTAAATATTTTACATACTCAGCTGGTCGAATGCTCATTTCATCTATTTTATATTCGAAACCTAAATCTCTGTTCTTACTTTTCCAGAACGTGACTGCGGCACATTTAGTATAATTAATTTCGATTTGCCATTCTTTGCACCACGCTGAAATGGCTCTTAAGTCTTCACGCAGCGACTGATGGTCCTCCTGTTTTTTTATTTCTTTATATAGAACGGTGTCATCGGCGAAAAGCCTAATTTTACTACGAACAACCGAGCAGATATCATTTACATAGATTAAGAAGAGCAGAGGGCCCAATACACTTCCCTGAGGAACACCCGAAGCAACTTTAACGGGGGACGAGTATTTCCCATCGATGACAACTCTCTGTTCTCTATTTGAGAGGAAGTCTCTTACCCAAATGACAACTTTCGGAATGATTCCATATTGTCCTAACTTCGCAACTAATTTCTTATCAGATACTTTATCAAACGCCTTTCTGAAGTCAATGACTATGGCATCGACCTGAGTCATTTTCTCTCCGCATCGCAACAAATCGTCCACGAACAGGCCGAGCTGCGTTTCGCATGATCTACCTCTCCGGAACCCGTGTTGGCATCCGCTAAGCAATGAATGAATATCTAAATAGCGCATTACAGAGCTAAAGACTATGTGCTCAAGTATCTTGCACGATAATGAGGTTAAGAATATCGGCCTATAATTTTCGGGGTTCTCTCTGTCGCCACCCTTATGGATGGGCGTAACGTGTGCCACCTTCCAATCTTTAGGAACTACTCCTTCCCTAATGGATTCCTCGAATATAATTTTCAAATACGGCGCGATTTCAGCAGCTAATTCTTTCATTACACGCGCGGGAATTTCCTCCGGTTCAGGAGATTTATTTGGCTTAATTGAATGAAGTTGGAGCGCGATGCCATTTTCCGAAAATACCAAATCTTCCATCGAATCGCCCTGACGCATAGGGATAGGAGTTTCACATTCATCGTCATCACGAGTAAAAGCTTTCTGAAAGTGATGATTTAATAGGTTTGCTTTATCCGTACTATCGTGAACTACGTTGCCTGTTTCCGACCGCAGGGACGCAATAGTGGGGCCCCTACCTTGAACTTCCCTGACGTAAGACCAAAATGCTTTCGGGTTCTCTTTCGAGTTTTCCTGTAAAACCTTCTTTTTATAATTGTTAAACGCATTACGCATTGCTACTCTGGCTATGGAGCGCGCCTCCTTGTATTGCTGCCTTATTATTGCAATCTGTTCGACTGTAGCTGTTGAGGATGTGTTATTTACGCGAGAGTGGAGTTTTCTTTGCCGTCGGAGAGCGCTTCTTACTTCCTGGTTGTACCATCTAGGTTCTGCACTATCACGCTTCAGTTTGCTCGGAATAAATTTATCTGTACACTCTCGCATCATATCTCTGAACATGCACCAGGATTCCTCCGCGTCTGCACTATCGGTTAAATCGCTGAAATTAGTATATTTATTTCGCAGAAAAGACCTAAATCTTGTGAAGACGACGAAGAAATGAACGTAAATACGTCTATTTTCTTTACGTATACAAAGCGTTCGTAAGTGAAAAGAAACGGGGGTACTAATGCGCAGTACTCCCGCCATTTCTTATGTGCGATAAGAACTGGCGGAGGTATTGGGTTGGGTAAGGTCGGGTTGTGTTGCGTTGGTGTTGGGTATTGCGCATAAGAACGGGCGGGGGTATAGCGCATAAGACCCGAAACTGGTAATTTACGACGAAAGGAAGAACGTGAACATAAAGATAATATTATTAGTATTCGGGAAATAATTTTGAAACAGGAAAAAATTCAGCTATGAACGGGAATCTAACCTGTGTCTTCCACTTGCTGGGCGGATATTATACCGCCGAACTACTGTAGCAGATAATGTTTTCTGTTTCTGAACGCGGGTGTTTTTTATAGTTGGGTCCGGGCTAACCACTATCACCGAACCCCAACGGACGTCCTCCAAGAGATATGTACGTCGAAGGACACCCCTCCCTCTTAAATGGTGAGATTGCCAAAGCTTATGCTTATCTGCATAGGACCTGTGATCATATTATTCCATAAATTTCGACTACTATTCGAGTGAGATAAGTTTTAAATAATTGTCGACTGTTTTATTAATTACAACTGATTGGGAAATAAATCGGTCGATCAAAAACTGAATATTTCCTTAGCATCACTATTAGCATATCAATTTTCAGGTCTTAGACATTATACTAATTGTAAGGCAGTGGTTCTTAACCCGTGGGTCGCGACCCAAAACTGGGTCGCCAAGTCATTTTAAGTGGATAGTGAAAGGTCTTCTGTGGCAGTCTATATCCAAATATACCATTTCTCCAAATAACATCTTCAGTGTTAATGGCTTAACGTATTTACTTGTATAAATCCAATTTATTTTATCACTTATCACAAGTAAACTAGTGGAGGACATGAATCACCGACCGGAATTTGGGTCGTAGCCAAAGAAGGTTAAGAACCACTGTATTAAGCAATTTATGTATATCTTTTTGACGCGATAACATAAATCGCAAATAAAGCTTCTGCCTTGCATGTATGCACGCATGATGCGTACATCTTTTCAATCATGGTTGTTAGTTGCAACGATTGTGTAATGCTGTAGATTGAATCATAGAGCCATTAAGCAAATTCCTAGTGAATTTTAACGAGTTTATCACATATTTTCACCTATCAGAGATTTCCTTGTATATAAGCCGTATCATTATTGAGACGCAAACTTTGAGGGCATAAAATAAGATTAATGTCCACGTAAATACAGTTTTTAATGTCATGTGTGTGTATTATAATGTACTAATGTACATACTATAGTGCAAGTGCTCGTTGAATTTCAACATACAGCAGACCCCCGACTTACGACTGCTCGACTTACGACCCCCCGCTCATACGTCCTCTCTTAAAGTAAATAAGATCCACACACTTAGGTCCAAACTCGTATATACGACCGCCTAAAGGCCAACTCACACCGAAAGATAAGCCACGCGAGCAAGCTTTCTACGCGATTTGTCTTGGAATCGCCACAATAGATTTCCCGATGTAGCCTCACACCGAACGTGAGCCATATAGCACGTATAGCATGTGGTGGACGCAATATCGCCGACGATCGCCGGGTAGGCGATTTCTCTTTGCATAGCTGCGCTGCGCAGTTCAGATGGCCCTTCCATCATTGCCTTACCATCTCCGCCAAAGAAACAAGTGAGTGGTCTCACAACGTCACGTGGTCTCATAGCGTCAGAGCACGACTGATATAGCGAACGCGCGATCTGAGCTGACTCAGTCTCGAGACCGCGCAAATTCAGCTGTTCCGTCTTTCGGAAGGGACGTCAAGCCGTTGGCCCCCTTGGTGTTCTTCGTTAAGAGTAGGCTAATGTCGGCACCGGGTTTCTCTTCTCCCTTGCTATCCAGCAATTCATTGCACTACCTCTTAGATGCCCATTGCGCGTACGCAAGAGGTGAATCAGCTGGGAACATACATTAGTGACTCAGTCTGCAGCTTAAGCTTGAAGCGAACGAATCTCTTTTGCAAAGCTCTTTAATTTTTTTGTCAGTTTTCTTCAAATTTAGTGGTCGATTTTGGTATTTTGTGATGTGATATGTGATTCCAGGAATGAAACCCCAATTTATAACATTGCGCCTATGGGAAATAAGGGTTCGACTTATGACGTCTTGACTTACGACCGTTGTACAGGAAGTAAGTAAGTCGGGGGTCTGCTGTTATTTAGTGAATAAACTACAACACAGCACACTGGTTTCTTAAAAAATATGAATGGCACATTGTCAACCTTTAATGAATGTTAGAAAACACATGTTAGTTATATCTGACTGATATAATGCCCGTCAAAAATTACGGCTACACAATTTCCTTTTAATTCTAGCATCTTTTAAAAAGAACAGAAAATTTTCAAATCAAGTCAACGAAACAAAATACTTATGGTATAAGAGTCAGTATAAAATTGGCCTCCCTTTCCCCCTCCTCCTCCCTCCCTCCTACTTCCCTCCCTTCTCCCTCTTCTCCTCCCTCCCCCCTCCCCCACCCACCCTTCTCCACCCTCCCTTCTCCTCCATCCCTCCTCCCTCCCTCCTCCTCCCTCTTTCTCATTCCTCTTTCTCCCTCCTCCTCCCTCCTCCACCCTCCCTCCCTCCTCCCTCCATCCTCCTCCCTCTTCCTCATCCCTCTTTCTCCCTCCTCCTCCCTCCTCCACCCTCCCTCCCTCCTCCCCCTCCTCCCTCCATCCTCCACCCTCTTCCTCATCCCTCTTTCTCCCTCCTCCTCCCTCCTCCACCCTCCCTCCCTCCTCCACCCTCCCTCCTCCACCCTCCCCCTCCACCCTCCTCCTACTACTACTCTGGGTGTTTTTCACCCATAGTGTAGCATTTAAGGTTAATCCGGTATAGTGAAATCTGGATAAAGGAATCACGAAAGGTTGAAAGTGGAAGTAAATAAATTGTATGTATTGTACAGTCCTAACATTTTAATCGCATTTTATTTGAGCGAATTACATTATACATCCAAGTACATACCTAATTTTCAATCATAAGCATTTATAATTTCGTTTATTTTTCGATTTTTTTACATAGTAACGGAAGCTTTGGTTTGCAGATATAATCAGTTATCATATGAGATTTACCAAAATCATGTGCATTTCACTTGAATTCTAATAAAACGGTAAATACTGCATTGTTTTTTCTGCCAGTGTTGTTTACTATTTCAGTTCTATGATAAATATAATGTTAGATTTCGTATTTAATATTATTTTTAATTTTGTTTAGGAATAAATATAAATGGTGATAGTTAAAATAATTTATTATCAGTTAAAAGTTTAAATCCTTTTTTTATTAATTTGAACCCGTCATTTTTGGCGGGCAATATATTATTGCATATATAATCACTCCAGTGGCATATATGGGATTTGTAAAGATTTTCCATGGGCTGAGATATTGATTTCTCCTGAGAAGTATCGATCCTTCATTTTGCATTATACGTAGAAACGCGAGTTCATGGGAAACTACGAAGAAAAAATTCTCCGCAGTTTCACCCTCGGAGGAAGGGATAGTTTGGAACAGGGCCGTCTTAAGGCATTTGGAGGCCCTGGACCCTAATTTTCTGTTGAGGCTTTCTCACACCATTTGCAGAGCACGTCTTATTTATAAAATATTGATTGTAAAATGTTGCGACGGTTACTACCTATCTGATTTCATAGAGAATAACAATATACAGAATTACGCTATTTAAGGGGCTGGGGGGTATAAAGAAATACTAGAAAAATTAAAATGTTAAATAAGCAAAAAGTATTAAGTAAACTCACGATTCCATATTATATATTTATTAAAAATTCAATGTAAACAAACCAAATAGGCTATTTATCTATTTCTATCCTCATGTCTAATAGTTGATAAGTACTTCTGACTTTTGAGTCTCTATTTTATTTCTCCACTCCAAATTTTGAGGCCCTGGGCCAAGGCCTATTTGGCACCCCTCTTAAGACGGCCATGGTTTGGAAGGTGCAGCTCACGAATTGCACGGGAAAGGCGAGATGACCGGCGAGGACTATGAGGGAAGGGGAAGAGAAAGAGAGAGAAAGGGGGGGAAGAGAATTGGACAGAACATACACGCACACGGCATCCCATCCAACTCGTGTAACGGGAGACAATCTGGAATGGTCCTAAAAGATCCGTAGAGACCCCCGAAGATTATCGGCGGAATAAGAAAATCACGGAATTTTCCGGCAACCATGGCGGGGAGAGAATTTGAGCCTGACGTCGCGACAGCGCTGAAAAGCTAAAAAAGGACGGGATGACGAAAACAGCGGCAAAGACAAAATGCAACGAAAGCGCGAATGCCGTCCTACGGCGATGCAGCTACGGCGTGCAAGAGAATAGAAGATTCCATCAATGTCAGATACCGTAGCTGCGCTCTTTATTCCTTCCTTCCTTTCTCTGTCTCTCTCTCTCTCCTAACAATTCTGTTGCAATGGGCCAGCTTAACTTCAGTTTCAGACTTTCCATTAATCCCACACCGGTTGTCCGGGAGACGTCATTGTTAGGTCGGCAGAAGTGTCACGATATAATGGGCGCCCTCGCAAGGGGGATAGGTTTACGGAAAAAATGTGGAAAGCCGAGGAAAGGGATTCGGAGAAGAGAGGTTTTTTATAAAAAAGAGAGAATGACGTCACGACTCACGCGATTTATGAAACAGCTAATTATAACGGTCCAACGGTACTCTTCAACCAATTTTTTCCTTAATTACATGCGCCTTGTTTATTTTTTAAACTGACCATCTATTTGCCTCAGGATAAATCCCATGCTAAACAAAAAAATGTTAAATTAATGGTTATGACATTGTAGGAAATTGAAGTTAAATAGAATGAGAACAGAAAATCATTTAATAAGTAATCATTTAAATAGACACAGGGATATATAGGTGAAAATATTGTTCTTCCGCAATTTATTTTGAATTAAAATTTATCTCAACACAAAATGGTTGTTGTCATCCGTAAAATTAATTCAAATTATAGGCGCCTACTAGAAGATTATGGAGAGATGATTCTATTTCTTGCCATTATTCCCATAATAGAAATAGTGAGTTATTTTTATTTCTCCATTTAACCGATCCCCACATTCTCTCAATATGTTGTGTATGTGCACCTGTGTTAGGATCTACAAAGTTATAGGTATGGTTTACTTGGAGGTGCTAGAAAAACCTTCTTTCTTGAGTTCATCTGTTTTGTAAGATCGCCAGGAATCTGAGTAAATTTTCGAACCTTCTTTAATTTTTTCCTTCATTACTGCCGTAAGGGTTTTCGCACTTCTGGTCTGGTACTTCCACGATGAGTACATCTCCAGTTTCACGACAAATTCCTCCAAATCTCCACTGCTGCGGTAAAATTCTACCGGCATTATTTTTACTTTTACTAAATAGACTCTCGTCTATTTCTACAATGAATCCATGACCCCCAATTCTCTTCTGACTGCGCTTTTCAACAGTTGCCGCACAAACTTTCCTCATGTAATCATTCCAATCCATTACAGTTTTATCAGCTAAATCCATTTGACGTTTGCACCAACAATATACGAACAGCAGTAACAAAAGGGATGCGAGTATTTTCAAACCAATTTCCCATCCGTATATTTACTCTCTCCTGACAATTCTTCACGTTGCATTTCCAGAAGATTTTATTGCCAAAGTATAGTACTGCTAAATGCCCATTCGAACATTTCCTTTAACTCGGTAATACACCATGATGTTGAAGGAATTTTACTGCTACCTTCTCGGAGTTTGGCAAATCCCATATTTTCATTTTTCCCCCCCTCACCTATAATAGACATAAGACTTGAACACATGAAAGAAGGGTTTCTTCCAACAATGAATAAATCACCTGGATAAATAAATTGTTTATTGGCACAGGTCGTTTGGTAAATGCGTAAGGTAGTACCGTTAATACGTAAGTACCACAATATTAGCTAACGACTCCAATTCCTTTCAATGGGATTTGATTTTCCATACTTCAACAGCATTGATTTCATACTTAGATTGTATAATAATCTACTTGATTTCAGCCAACGACGCTTACGTATGATGACATGATAAATTTAACTAAATTTTTTATCTGGATACGAACTAAAAGCCACGGATGATGTCGCCATAATCCTAATTTTTACATAAATTTTAGCGTGATATATAGGTTAATTTCTTAATAATGATTATAGTTAATGCTGAAACAGGGCGATCTAAGCCTTGAAACTGAAAATTCGAACACTTAGATGCGAGCCGTTTGCCAGAGAATTTAGAAATTCCTGATAGATGCTTTAATTTCGTGGAAAATTAAAATTATTGTCTTATTTATGTTATTATGACATTGATTTTAAACTACGACGTAAACCTACCTTTTCCATAAATTTAGTGTATAATATACGGTCTTATTGATGATTATTCTTATTGCTCATGCAGAGCGATCTTAGTCACAAAACTTGATATACGAAAACTTGGACGCGAGGCGATTGCCCGAGAATTTTTAAATTACGGATAGTTGACTTAATTTCGTGGAAAATCCTAAATATTCCCGTAGAACTTATTAAATTTATTGTCTAATTGCTCGAAAATGTATAAAATAGAATTACATTTAAAAAAATTCATACACACGCACGCACGCACACACATGTATATACATATATATATATACACAGGGTGTTTCAAAACACTACTGCATAAATTCACCCACGTGTGGGAAATGTCATTCCAAGCAAAAAAGTTCCAATAAACATGTGTCCGAATCTCCATGGTTACGGAGCTATGGCAACCGAAAGATTTTTTTCGGCACTCCACGCGGTATCCTAGAAACCATGCCATAGTGTCTTCCCATTTTAATCAGAGAAGATGAAACTTTGGACGAAGTTGCATTAGATTTGTACCCATGCTTGACTATTGTTACATCAACCATATTTGGCGTTGTCTCCTTGGTAACGCCACTAATCTAACGTAAATGCCCCCATGACAATTGATTTTTCGACAGTAACTTGTTTATTTATCGAGATACGCGAAAACAAGCGGTTAGTAAAAGTTTTACACAGCATGACTTTTCCCCAAAAGGCTCAACCAACTTTTTAAATGGATTATTTCAAGAGAAATTGCGTTTGGAATTATGCGCGCCAAGTAAGAAATCACTTCTCGTGAGATTTAATAACATTGCTTAAAAATAGTGTTTTATAAAAGGTTTAAAAATGATACTTAAATAACAACGAGACTACAAATATGATTGAATTTAACACGGAATCAAATTTAAATTTAATATGTCCTTGATTATAAGAAATGCCAAAATAAGGAATCTGAAAAATGTTCCTTAAAATGGAATAATGACTGAAAACAGAAATTTACCTCTCACGAAAGACGTAACATGGGCGGATTCAAGGGGGGGGGGGGTAAAGGGGGTAATTACTTCCCCACCCTAGAATTTCTGAACACTCGAAAAAATTACCATTTAAACCATTTTCTTCGTGTTGAGGAGTTGAATTTATAATATAAAACATTTTTAATTAATTGCATATGTATACTAATTGCATTCATTCGCCATTAGTACAAGATAAAAATATAACCTAGTATAATATGTATGTATATGTACATAAAACGGTCTTCTGCGATAAAGGACGGCTACCAGGCTATAGCGCTTGCTAGGCTACCACTATGCTCCTTTCTAAAAACAAATTCTCTTCATATTGCCATTCAGCGATACTTGATTCTATAGTAGGGAGCAGGAACGAAGGCGGCTGAGTCATGATTACTGCGCAGAGAGAGAGAGAGAGAGAAATCCACGTTACATTGCTGCCAAACCGCCAGCAATGCCATGAACGCTCTCCTCTCCCTCTCCAACTTGGACTCGTGCTTTTGTACATAGTGCTACTATTCCTTCTGATATGGCATTTCGGTCATACATTGTTTTCATTCCCTGTTGTTCACGCAGCATTGTGTTACTTGAGTCAGAGGACCGATTATATAAAACCTACAATAACGGGGGAGTAGGACTAACATCACACGTGTGTGTTTTTCAATGTTTCATTGGTTAAAATAGGTGCCTTGTAAGGGAAAGAACCCTATTTCTTGCTTCACATTTCAGTTGCTTGTGGTATATCCAGGAGCAATACGTACATATATGTATCACTGTCTCCCAATGTCTTTAATTCCAGAATTTCAGAGTTTTTGGCTGAATTGGAGTGGGTCATAGTTGGTAAATCAGCTAGTGTCTTTTAACATTTTTATGTATTTAGCATTTATGTTTTAAATTAGATATTAGTAATGAGATAGCCTTTTTAAATAGTTCATCTTAATTAAAGAAGAAAATTACGATTATAAATTGGTCTAATTGTAGGAATTGCGTCGTTGATTATCGAAGATTTCGAATACGCATCATCGCTCTTAGAGAAAAGAAGGAAATAACTAACGGGAGGTTTATTTTATTTTAGTTTTGAAAATCGAAGCAGATTGTTAATTCTAATTTTCAACGCCTCCCCGTTTGAGATTACCGCGATTATTGAGAATTCTTTTTAATTATAATTATTAAGATTGTCGTAAGTCTGGGTTTACAAGGCACTGCCTTAAAATCGCAGACAGCCATCGACGGGATGGGCAACGTTGGTCATCTAACTTCTAAAATATAGAAATGCCATACATCCCGAGAATAAGGAATTACAGGAAATCGGATAGATACTGGTGAGTGTCTGAACTTTTTTCAGTTTATCACTTCTTAGAAATTCAGCGTCTTCAGAAAAACAATTGATCGATACAGGAACAGGTTTAGGTTTTTGAAGAAAAACAATGTCAGCGTTTTTTAAAATCACACAGAAAAAATGAAATAGTGGCGGTATTTCGCCAATTTTCGTTGAAACTTCTGTGGATGTTAATGAGTATATGTTAATATGAACACAAAAATTTAAACGGATTCTATTTTTCTTGGTTTATTTTTTGAGATAATCATGCTCGAAAATTAAGGTTTCGTAACAATGTGTAAAAGCGTTTTTATTAACGAACGGGTGTTGTAGCGCTGAGCGCTTTTTTTGGGTTAAATTCCCGAAAAGTGGATTTTTCTCTCGAATGAACTGTTTTTAGTCGTGCGTTTTCATTTTGCTTCAGATTTTATGTTTTGATACGGTTTTTTCTTTTTGCTCATTCTGAAGTGCCTTTTAAAAAAGCAGGGATAACACAATACCTAGCGAGTTTGAGAAAAAGCACTTTAGTACCACGGGAAACGTACATCCTTACTTGTTTTCATTGATATGCCTTCTGTTAAAATTTTTACAATCATTTTCTATTATCTCTAAAGTAGCTTAGTTAGAAAAAAACGCAAACAAATGGGAAAACAGAAGAAAAATAAGCAATTACTTAAAAAGAGCTAGTCAAGAGAAAAAAATTGACCTTTCACGATAGAACTCAGAAAACAGTTCACTAGTTTGCGCGATCGTACATTTTATTATTATATTGATATTATTATTATGCATAAATTTAATTTAATTTAGAAATTTCTAATTGTATTTCTATATAAGGGCTACGATGATTAAACAAAGAAAATGAAATACATTGGACGCTTTCTTATTAAAACGCCAAAAAATATGACCCAATGAAGAATAAGATTTGCGTATAGGAGAAAACAGTACTCTAGCACTCCCGACTTCTGATCCGCCTGATAATCTGTCAACATCAAGTAGTCCATTGCCGTCAAAATCCACTAGTAATCCATTTGAAAGAGATGGAGAACATCAGATACCACTAGCAATGGATAATATTGACATAGGAAAATATTTAAATAAAAACATAAATGATTTAGATAAATACAGATTGCTAAAATGTGAATGGTCACCAAATGCGAGTTAAAAATTCCCTCATTCTATATATAAGACAGGAAAGAAAGTTAGGTTATTGGGTAAAACTTCTGGGAAAAATCCGAAATTCCTGAATATGTTATACTGAAGGGGTGTTTTTGACCCCAATATCCAATTTTAAACACACACAAGAATAGCATTGAATACTTTGCAGGGCTATATAAAATTACTTTTTAAAATTACTTACAATTAAGATACAAAGTCGGGATATAAACCGTACCGTGGAAAAAAGAATGAAGTTCATTTTTCTTGAAGACACAATTCAAATCCAAGTTGAATTTGTGTAAAAATTTGATTTTAATCATAAAATTATGAAAGGTTTTTCGATTTTCAATAATGAAAAATTAACTACCATAGCAACAGTTCCAATGCCTTTCATTGGAAATTGATATTCCATACTTCAAGAACAATGATTTAATGTTTAGAGTGCATTATAATCCATTTGATTTCAGACAACGACGTATACATATGATGACGTGATAATTTTAAATTAATTTTTATCCGGATACATACTCAAAGGCACGGATGATGACACCATAATCCTAACACACAAAATATAATAATTTTTACATACATTTTAGTGTATCCTATAGGCTAGTGTCTTAATGATAATTATAGTTATTGCTGAAACGGTGATCTTAGCCAAGAAACCTGAAATTTGAAAACTTCGACGAAACCGGTTGCCAGAGACTTCAGAAATTCCGGATAGATGCCTTAATTGCACGAAATTTGATATTTATTGTTTTATTTATATATTATTGTCATTGCCATGACGTAAATATACGATTCCGTCATTACACTAACACACAAAATTTAGTAAAACATGAAATATATATTAATGTTGTGTTTTGTTGTTTTTCGTGAAATTTTAACTCTTTTCATGTGTTCAATCTAATGGCGTCATGCCTACTTAGCGATTTATTTTATCCAAATACGTGACGATACTATCATCTTAAAACAAAATATCCTAATTTAGTTACTGCTAGCTATAGTTATTGCTTAATAAAGGCCATCTGAGCCGTGAAACTTGAAATTCGAAAACTTGGACGCGAGCCGATTACCAGAAAATTTAGAAATTCCGGACAGGTGCCTTAATTTCTCCGAAAATGATAACTATTATCTTATTTAAATGGTCTCTGAGTAGTTCAAATGCTGACGCGTTAGTTTATTTGCGAGTTTAGATCTTGGCGTATGGTGATTTTTTAAGCGCTTGCAGTATGCAGGCACAACTCGTATCTACTATTACTATACATAGACTCTTCTTACAGAGGAGGAAATATATATGTTCCAGATATATAGGAGGATACTAATGTGAAACAGCCGATCAACGCGGTGAACTACCGAAAAACATGCAGCCTGAAGCTGAAATTTATTTAAAGGTAGAATTTGTAAAAAAAAAGAAATAGCGATTACAGAAATTTTGATATTTTAATTTGTTTGGCTGTTAAAAATTATTCAAATTTAAACAAATAGGTTAATATTTAGGTAATACGGGGCGAACTAAGAAACTGAAAATTTTAAGTCATTTAGAACGCAGTGGAAATGCACATATAAAAATTAAGATACCCATCGTGAGTAGGAAAGAGGCGAATAACAGAAAGTGACACACTGGGAGGGGAATATCAGGGTGATGTGAGAAGGTTTATGATTGGAGGAGACGGGGAGTGGGAAGGGTGGATAGCCAATAAGGAGGGAGTGTGGTAAGGTAAAGCGCGAATAGCTACAATGTAACAGAGGAGACATTGTAAGAGGGCCAATAGGGTTATCGGAGGTTGAGGTTAGGGGGGAGAAAGAGTCAGGAGGATGTATATAGAGGCTAGTTCCCATTGTCGGAGAAGGGGGGCAGGAGTGTCATTGAGTAAGGCGCGAATAGCCCTTACATTGTAACAACTATTGAAGGGGACATTGTGGGCATTGGCGTGTAATGCAACTGGGAGTGGGCGTCTGAGATGACCGTTCATACGGATGTTTAACGAATCGCTATATATGGCTATAACGGATATATATATATATATATATATATATATATATATATATATATATATATATATATATAACAGCTTACGGAAAAGGAAAGGTAAAAGGGATATATGGATGGCAACAAGATGTTGGGATGAGGAAGCCCAGTGAACACTCACCAATCGGTCGACTTCAAGTTGGCGAGGCCCTGGGGATGTCGAAGCGACACACGTAAAATAACACTAAAAACAACACAGAAACATAACGTAGAAGCTTTCGGAAAGATTCCTTCTTCAGCTAGCGAGAGAGACAACTGATGGCAGTGACACTGGGTGGAGGCATGGGGGTGGAAGGGTAGTGCGGAAAGGTCGAGTATTGGAGGATACGGAGGGGGTTGGGGATTGGAAGGGGGTTGGGAGAAGACGGAAGGGGAGTGAAAAGTTATTGAAGGTTGAGGCCAGGGGGAGTGAAGGAGTTTAAAAGATGGATATGCGAAAGCTCCCAATGACGAAGTTGTGGAGCCGAAGCATTGCCGGGGAGAGCGCGAATGACTCTCACAGTGAAGCAGTCATTAAATTTTAAATTATGTTGGTTCGCATAAAGGGCCACCGGCAGCGGACGCTTGAGAATGACGCTGTTGTGGTGACCGTTCATGCAGATGTTGAGGGGATTGCTGGTGAGACCAACATAAAAGGCGGGACATTGGGTGCATTTCAGTAGGTAAATAATATTGCGGGTGGTGCAGTTGGTGGTAGAAGTTATGGGGTAGGTGATGTTGGCTGTGGGACTGGAGAAGAAGTTGCAGGGGTGTTTATTGGGCATGTAAGACATCGGGGTCTGCCGCAGGGGTAAGATCCGGCAGGGTGTAGAGGCGTGGGTGCTGGGAGTTCTTTTTTCCATAGAATATTTTCCAGATTAGGGGGACGGTGGAAGGAGAGTATCGGTGGCCTGGGAAATGGAGTCTGATGAGGGGAGGATGTGAGGATAGGGTGGGCGGCTTTTAAAATATTTTTAAAATGTCGTGGATGCCGGGGAAATAAAGGGTGGTTAGGGTGAGCTGGAGGACGGAGTCGGTGCGGATATTGGGGTGGGAGTACCTCATCCCAACATCTTGTTGCCATTCATATATATATATATATATATATATATATATATATATATATATATATATATATATAAGAATATTTTCACTTGAAAGCTTACCTATTAAGGTAACAAGAAATAGCTAGTGCGGAAAAAATTTCATTGTGCAAACACAAAACAATATTTCTTGTTTTGGTATTTTCACTCCTTTCCTTACAAATTTTGACAAACGTGATTATTTCGACAACCAACCTATATGCGAAAACATATATTAATAGTTAATTAAAGCCTTTTACCAATTGAATCTTGATTATTAACCCAAATTAGCAACTTGCATAACGGTCACCAGAATATTATTTTTGATTTGCCACACTGAAACTTAGTATATATTAAATCTCTAATATCGAAAACTGGTATTTCCAAATCTAGATATTTTTGGTTTCGTATAATTCTTATTGCGTCGTTGACAACAATATTATATCGCGAATGTAAATAGTTACCTCTTTAAATTGTATAATGAATACTAGAAAACGATTAATGTATGAAATCCGAACAATATGATGTTGCTTTTGCCGAGAAACATTCTTAAAATAATAATTTGCGAGTTCAGCATAAAGGCTTTTAGTCATTCGTTGATGCCAATTAAGGAAAAAACATTAACGATATAATTATCACAATAATATTTTAGACGTCAAAAAAGAACTATCTAATACTTTGTATCATTTGATATATTTCATCAATGCAGTACATATTCTCTTAATTTAAAATAATATATATATTGAGAATAATTAGACTTTATTATTGAGCGCTCGATCAAAAGTCTTACCTCAAATCCTAAAATATGGTTTTCCAATCGGCAAATTTTTTTGCAATAAATATTAATATTTAATCCCTCTTCAATTTAAGTAACGATTGCTAATTTATGTGCACCTTTTTTAAACCATTATATATAAATTGAAATTTACCAACCTGTAGCAAACGACGAAGGAGCCAAAAGCACGAGAGAGAGTAACGATTCTTCCTGGATAACTTGAAGAAAAATACTGCCAAATGATTGGGTTGTGCAAAGGGAAAACGGGTGAAAGAATACAACAACGTCAATCTCTAGGAAAACCCTGGCAAGCAATCGAGAAACATTTGTCCCACGAAAACACTCCACTGGGTTGATGAGTGGAAGGGGTAGAAAACGATTAGCGGGCTTCAAACGACCACCGAAATTCCTTTCTTCCGAATCTTCTTTAACAGGGGTCGAGGAATTCTCAGCAGGGCATATCCAGATGAGCTGGAGATTCGACATTTTCTTCTTAGGTAGGATTTTGTGCAAAACCGACTAAAAAAACCAAAATCTTGAAAAAGCGCAACACTGCGGCCGCTAAAAATTCGCAATTGTTTAAACAAATTTTAAAGGTATATGTATTTCAGAATGTGCTATGGAGGTGAAATATTTTTAGAGGTAAAATAAACGAAATAGGGATTATAGAAATTTCGATATTTTAGTTGGTATTGCGGTTAAAAATTCTTAAAGTTTAAAAAATAGATAACTGTTTAGGTACTACGTGATAAGCTAGGAAGCTGAAATGTTCAAGTTATTTACAGAGTAGTGTCTTTGCACAAATAAACATTTGAATTTCTCCATAAATATATCGCAGCGCATCGCAACATTCATTGATCAGGGAGGAATATGGATGGTAAAATTATGAGTTGACCTACGACTTTAGTTTCAAATTTATGTACAATCAACAATGGTCCAACTGGCCGCTATGGTATTATAAGCAGCTAAGACAAGATTGTAAAGGTGTACTCCATGTCCGAATACACAGTTTCCAAATGCATTTTTTGAGATTTCACAATGTTTTCAATATTTTTCGCTCAGATGAGAATTGAACGTCCATATATAATGATAGGAGGATACCGATCTTCAGCACAAACTACTAGAGCTAGAGAGCTGACAGTTTCAGCTTTTGAAGGGGTCATCCAGAAACCTCCGGAATAAATGAGATATTTTACCTAAGTGACATAGGTTCTATGCCACAAATTCCGAATTTTGCGTTTTTTCCCATAAGAAAAGCATTTTGCCATTTCTGTAAATTAATTTCGGGTACTTGCAGATAAGCAGGAGAAATGAAATTTTGAGCTACGCTAGATGACCGCAATACCTATTAGGAATCGATATCGTTTTTGCTTACAGAATACAGAGTTCGACTCCAGATGCCCCAGAATATCTCCCATAAGTTATATATATATATATATATACTAGAAGCTCCGCCCCTGCTCGTTGTGCTCACCAACCCCGATGGGAGCTCCGCTCCTCAGACCCCCGTTGTGCTTCGCGCGCCCTCTTCTTCGATTGTGAGCGGATTGCAAAATAAATTACTATTACTCCGCCAATCGTTTATGTACGACAGCCTACTAAAGTCAGCATTATTTTTAAGTTATAAAATTATTACAGTTTTTCATCTTCCTTGTATATATGGGCCGATTTCCTCCGGACCTCGCTGCCCTTCCGCCTCCATCACTGAGGTAAAAATATAACTCTCTATTAGTGATGCACCGAATATCAAAATTGCCGAATAACGAATGCCGAATAAATAACCGAATACCGATACTGCTGAATATCGAATATTCAGCCACCGAGTATCCACATAAAAGATACCTACTTTTCAAATTGATTTCAGTAAATAATAATTATTATAAGTTTATAAAATACCTATTAAATCAATATCAACAAAGTAGCTTCGGTGTTTGGAGTTTAGAAACTTTACTGTGCCATATTGTGTCCTAATTATAGAAAAAATATTGGAGGGCGTTTACATTTGTGTGATCATTATTGTGTGGTTACAATGTGATGAAAAACATTTCACTTCAGTAATAAATATTCGCATTTGAGTGTTGGTTCTTGGAATTTTATTTCGCTTTCAGACTTTGGCTCGTTATCAAATTTTTCCTCCATTTCCAATAATTTCGAGAAACAGCTTTATAGTTTTTTATTCTTTCTCGTTTTTAATCTTTTGTGTTTTTCAATCTGTTTTGAAATAAAAGTTGAATATTTTAAGTAGTTTACTCAATTTTATGATTTAATTCAATTTTTGTTGCTCATTATTCGGTTTGATAACTGGTAAATTTTAACAGAATTCGAATAACAAACCGAATATACAAATAGTCAAATTCCGAATACAACCGAATTCAGAATAGTGAATAAAACGGCCGAATACCGAATAGTTTTCGAATATCTGGTACATCTCTACTATATATTGATTTCTTAATAATTTATCATACACAATATTTTGAATCGTGTGTTTCCGTGCCGTTTTTAGCTCCTGTAATATTGATTTTGAGACTTGCCACGGATGGACACCGAGAAAGGGCCACGTATAGCTGACCGTGATCTAAGATTGGCTTATTCTGATCGATGTGAACTCCCAATCGGTTGAATGATTGGCCTTGAGATTTATTAACTGTCATAGCAAAGGCTAACCGTACGGGAAAGTGTTTTCTGTTAAGAATAACACTTAACTCATGACTATCTTGAATATTTAAAGAGATTCCAGGTATCACAACGACATTTCATTGTTTGTCACCTGTCAATATTGAACAGTAAGGAATTGATCTATCAATTCTCCGCACGATTAATTGAGTGCCGTTATATAAGCCATCATCGATACAAATGTTTCGAATTAACATCACGAAAGCGCCTTCTTTCAACGTTAACTTATATATATATATATATATATATATATATATATATATATATATATATATATATATATATATATATATGTGTGTGTGTGTATATATATGTATATATATATGTATATATATATATATATGTATATATATATATATCAGCATAAAAAACAACACGAAGAGCAACGGATTGTTTCAACAACAAATACAGCTCCGACTGCTCTCCCGAGCGAGCCAAATATAATTATCCAATCGCGGCATGGATTCCTTCCTTCCTCAAACAACTTTCTTTCATAATTTTTTCTGTCGCGTCTAATTCAGCGGAAGATGTTTTATTTCGTGCAGGAAATTTTTTATGGAGAGGTCCACAGAGCGACCAACGGTTTTTATTAGGGAATTTCTTTGTTTTCTTTGTAAAATAAAAGTAATCCCGCTGCCAGTAAAAAGCAGGAAGGAAGGAAATGCCTAACCCGCATAGAAATGAAGGAAGGAGAAAAGAAAGGAGAAGGGGAGAGGAGAGAGAGAGAGGGTTGCAAAAGACTCACATGTGTAGAGGCCTCACTGCCGGCACACGCGCCACCGTGGCCTCCTCTTTCAGGCGCATAGCTCCGCTCTCCTGTGAATAGAGAAACAGGCCAAGGAGTTTGAGAGAGGGAACAGTCTTCTTCCGGGGCACTCAAAAAAATATAACCATACGACAACAACGAATGCCTTTAGAAAAGGCTTTACGAGAGAAAAGGGGTCGCGAACACACGTCTCTTAATAGCCACTCCGCTTCGCCTTGTTACTATTTCTCCTGAAAGCGGACAAGAGACTATCACTCCAGGGAGGGGGGGAAGACTAGAAGATACCTATCTCTTCTCTATGTTTTTATAGTTTTCTTTGTTATTTCGGCGGGACGCTAAGGACGAGTATGCGACGGGCTTAACTATAAAGGGAGTCGCGTGTTTGGAGTTTTCTTTTTAGACTGCGGATGTTCCATGGATTTTGAAAGATTTTTTGATGACCTCGCGTCCCAAACGGGAAATGGATAAAAAAAGACGGATTGATGCTGTTACTCGGGATGTGTATCGTTTTCTGTATCTCATTTTTAACGTGGGCGACGAGGAGGTTATTTGTTTTCTTTTTTCCTTGAGGGTTTCTTTAACCGATTGTTTGGGCCGAGCTGCCTATGAATACAGATTATATTGACATGGCCCAATATCTATTATCTGCCAAAGATCCACGCATTTCGTGCTTAATTTATGCATTTGGAGGAAAGGGTATTATAAAGAAATATCGGCAAAATTTGAATATAAAACGAAATTTATCAGTTACAGCGAAGGGTATGTGATCGATTAAGTTTCTGGATATTAGAATTAAATTGCTTAATCAATTTGAATGAAAAACGAAAGCGATTTATAATGAACGGAAATTGAGGTTATTAAAATTTGAATGCATTCTTATGATTGTTTAATGCCAGAATTAGTTTGAAAATTTTGAAGTAGCACCTAAAACGTGGAAGGTTTTTAAGGCGAAAGAATTCTCTCGACTGGACAGGTGTTAGTTAAATATGGTAAACATTCATTGATCAGGGAGGAATATGGATGGTAAAATTATGAGTTGACCTACGACTTTAGTTTCAAATTTATGTACAATCAACAATGGTCCAACTGGCCGCTATGGTATTATAAGCAGCTAAGACAAGATTGTAAAGGTGTACTCCATGTCCGAATACACAGTTTCCAAATGCATTTTTTGAGATTTCACAATGTTTTCAATATTTTTCGCTCAGATGAGAATTGAACGATAAGCAAACGAAGTACGTTGTAAAATACATGTAGGACTTCATGTAAAGTAGCAGTAATTCTTGTCCGATTTTAACCAAAATTGGAATCGGTCGACCAATTATAGCAAAACTCTCCAATACTAAATTACATCAAAATACAGCAACCCGGTTCCTGAGTTGAAACAAAGTAACATTGTCTACTTGTAGGTCTTCATGTAAAGTAGTCGTAAATTAACCAGAATTGGAATCGGTCAACCAATTTTAGTAAAATTTCCAAATACCAAATTTCATCAAAATACATGAAGCGGTTCCCGAGTTGAAACAAAGGAACATTGTAAACTACATGTAGGTCTTCATGTAAAGTGGTCGTAAAAGTTTTCCGATCTTAACCAAAATTGGAATCGGTCAATTAATTTTAGCAAAACTCTCCAATGCCAAATTTCATCAAAATACGTTAAGCGGTTCCCGGTTCATGTAAAGATGTCATAAATGTCCGATTTTAACCAAAATTGGAATCGGTCGACCCATTTTAGCAAAACTCTTCAATACCAAATTTCACCAAAATATGTCCTGCGGTTCTTGAGTTTTAACTTGCTGACGGACGGACGGAAACGACCTCTCCTATATGCATTCACTTCGTGCACTTCGCGCAAAGAACGCATAAAAAACGAGGTACGTAATACAAATACAAAAGAATATTGGAGCTGATGTCAAATTCAGCTTCAAAAGAATTCACTCAGAGATTTTCACACTGATGATTTAAATTAAAAGCTTGGAATCTGAAATCCAGAGGAGCGGCAATTATAAGAGACGCTAGGAAATGTTTCAAAAAAATTTTCACAAAAAAGTCATAGTGAAAAAGTTACGCCTATGAATCACGAGAATAAGAGAATCTCGAAAAGTGAGCAGTAAGGAAACTTACATTAAAATACATCATTAGTCGAATATTTAATATTATCATGCATTGTGTGTTTACACTAAAACTCGGGAGAGGATATTTAAAAATAAAATCTCTTTTGGATATTTCATCATAATCGTCGAGTATTTTCAATGCAAACACTCCCACGTCCGTTTACGCTTTAAGATACACTGCCATCAAACCAAATGCGACAATAACGCATCGCTTGTGGAGTTGTTCAAGGAGTAACATTAAGAAACCGATTCATAATCCAGCGTAGGAGGACAACAAATTCCGCCGTTTATTCGTATGATCTTTCTTTCTTTAACATAATGACCAAACGATGTTTTCTTTGCATGTCGGATTAATTCTTCTCTGCCCTAAATCGCTTCTCACATTTCTGCGAGAACCGATATTCACCAACCTTTTATGCGCCGAATACGTCACTTTGGCGTTTTAAAAACAGTCTCAATTCCACAGTTGATTTCCCTATGGCAAGGACCAAAACAAAATGAGTCACGCGGAATCTGGAGATCCAAATAAAGAGCAAAAATTCGTAACAGAAATACAAGAAAGAGCCCTAACCAATAGAAGCGGTTATTTCAAAATTTGAATAACTTTCAATATGACTGTCCTTAAAAATCTCAATTTTTCGACAAGCTAAATAAACTAGCATAATATTGAAACAAAGCTCAGAGTGAAATATGTTATCTTGGTCGTCGATTGAAATACAGCCACAATGTGCTCTTCACCTTTTCTTATTTGAATTAAACATTGGCCTTCGTCATAGTGAGCTCCAACGCTATTCACCACGCTCGCCAAAAACGCACAGCTCTAATTCAGACATCACATTTATGATTCCGTGTAAGGAGTAAGATGTTCTGCCAAATTTCACGAAGTTTTTCTACAATGCAGATATCATTCTGGTTCTCTTTTTAAAATTAAAGAACGTCGTCGATTCAAAAGCTGAGGACGGTTGCATCTTCGTTGAAATATATAATCAATTATATGCCTACTGGTTTTATCTTTGTTATCAATTGAGTTCCAGCCACTTATTGAGAACGATAATTCATTTTATAAAATTGTTTGCCTAAAATATGAATAACTTATACATGTCTGAGAAAACAAGCAAATATCGTTTTTTAATGGACAATCCGATCAAACGGGTTCTATCCCGTTTTTCTTTTCTGAGTGTTGTGATAATATCAACCGTCAAGAACGATGGAGAGAGATCATTTTACAAAATTTTGATCATGCGAAAAACAATGAATATAACAACCATTTTCAAAGATTGTTGACTTTAAAACCGGATTTGTTGATGTTTTATTTTCCGTCCTTTTTCCGCTCTTTGAACAATTCTCAAGGAAAAGTTTAAAATTACCGGCGCTACGAAATATTTTCTGCTTCTCTTATCAGTCAAATCTAGTGAAATTATTGCGTTTGACCGACACGAGATCACGCAATGTTCCAACCGCTCTTATCATCCTTTGAATTTACATCTATCAAAATAGCCATCTTTTGTGCTATCGGGAAAGATTTTTAACTGATACGGTTGAGGAAATTTGCAAGAGAATCGATATAATTGTAAAGGTTGCTACCTTTGCTTAGGTTTTTGTTAGAAAGAAAAACTAATCACTCTCCATTTATTTACACGGGTCAAAAAATAACATTGTCGTTGCGGTTTCTGCTTCTTCCTATTAATGGCGGCACAGTCCATGGCCGATCGTTTTACGAACGGACAGAAGAACCGACATTGTCATCGTTTATCACAATCAAAATGCAAACGAGTGATAGGAAAGACTTTAATTTGAGACGAACATGGACTCCGTGCAACGCAACCTCAATTAAGCGACAGCTGCAGTAAATTCAAATTCATTCTGGGATTTTCCAACGCACTCCTAACTACCCTGTTTCCCTGACTGCAAGCCGACGTCAGATTCAACTGCATCAAATTTTTATTCAAGTTTTAGAATAAAACTTAATTTTAGAGACTTTTCACATGGGGACAGTTCAATATGCATCAATTTAAAATGGTAGCGAGAAATCCAATATCGTTAAATTTTGCGTTGACAAATGATAAATTAAAAGTAATAGAAAATACTGGGAGAAATCTATTTATAGGGAGATAAATGGTATCGTTGAGAATCATGGAGAACCTGCTAAATATTTTTGTTCATTGACGTTTTTGTTTTACGACAAGAATCTGTTTCAATTTCGTATTTAAGGGAAAGCATCTGCTTGTGTCACGATAATTAAATCAGATTTGCGACCACATCCTCAAACAAATGAAGGTGATTAATTT
Organism: Tanypteryx hageni; assembly: GCA_028673005.1. Taxonomy (NCBI): domain Eukaryota; kingdom Metazoa; phylum Arthropoda; class Insecta; order Odonata; family Petaluridae; genus Tanypteryx; species Tanypteryx hageni. Next base: position 151,045,076 of record CM054114.1, read on the forward strand.
ATTTGCAGCATGAAAAACACATGAATCTGCGTAAAGTATTCTGAGTTAATAAATCTCTAGACATACATTTAAATTATATAGAATAAGAACCTGAAGTTTGAAAGGGCTTCGAACTTTGAAGATTGAAATGATAATTTTTATGAAAGAAAGGAAAGCATTACAATTACTTTTTAATAGTCATGTTGTAATTTAACAGGAAGACTAAACTTTAGCATTAACTTGTATCTGAAGATTTGCACAATTAGGTCTCATCTGTAAAACATTTAACACTATGTTTCAGTAGATTTAAAATCCACTGATGTACCCTTATCCTCTTCTTGGAAATTAGCGATTTACATTTTGAAGAATTTAAAATTATTCCTAATAATTAAAACCTTCTCAAACAATATATTTTCCTGGGAATAACCAATATTTTTAAAATGCCAAAAGTTATTCATACACAAAATTTTAGCTTCTACAAAAAAGTCTAAAATAAGAACTTTTATTCCCCTTAAGAGATTCATGGTTTCGTTTAAGGGTTTTACATATTGTTTAAAGAAACGTCCGCATACAAGATCCACTTCGCGAGGCCCACTGACGCTGTAAAATTGCATAACGCATGCACACACACACACACTCAAACATTAATTGCATCCTCGAAATCAGCACGTTCGCTAATGAGAGCAGGGCATAAAAAATTACCATCGCAAAAAACAGACCGCTCGCACACACACACAAACACACACACACACATACACACACATTTTCCACCTGGTGCGTCTCTCAGGCTTTTCCTCCGAGTGAAATATTACGGCGCTCCACGGCTCCTCCTCGCGGGCCATTCAGGAACCTCATTAACAATTAACAAAAGACGCCCGAGGTTCCGCCGTTCCTCGAGTGTTTCCGACGCCGGAGTTAATGGCAGGGGGCCTTCAGGGATACACACGCCCCTTCGTCCTCCCACCCTTTCGGCCTTCCAAGTCACGTCTCCGGAGATGTTTAACCTCCTCGTAAAAAAGGGAATGCCTCTTCGTCCTCGGATGTTACGTGTCGTCGTGCCCTCCGCTGAAACAGCGGCACTTGATGGAAGATGGAGTGTTTCGTCTCTTTGCTCTCCTCCTCCTCCTATCTTCTCCTTGCCGAATAACAAGGGCTACGCTGACTGTTAACCCGAAGGCATTATACGCACCGAATAAAAAAACACGGGGAGTTTATTGACCGTTTTCCAGGCGGTAAGGACAGCAGTATTCCCTGATGACTAGGACGTAGAGGAGGCACAACATGCAGGACATTAGGCCTATTATAACGAGACTCAGAAGGAGCAGGTCCATGTGGGCGGTGTTCTAGGACCGGAAACTGTCATATCTCAGTGTTGAGATATAGAGAGGGCGTCCTCGTTGTCGTGGAAGGGTTTTCGGGAGGGAGGCGTTGTTGGTTGAAAGGGAGGAGGAGGAAGTAGGGGTTGTTTGCCGGGACTGGAGCTATGCCTCTCTCTCTCTCTCTTTACGAAAGAGGGCGAACGCTGGGAGGGAGCGACGGGAAACCGTGCGTCCACCTGACGCGAAAATTTTTAACCCTCGCACAAAGGTGGCACTGAACTATATATTTCTTCCTCGGAATGAGGCTGACATTTTCGTTTCAATTAGGGCTCTCTTTTTCGCCCTGAGAGAGAGAGAGAGAATCGTTATAAATTTTATTTTGCAGAACTGAAGCACTAATACCGTAATTGGACTCTCTCTCTCTCTCTGGAACAGCACTTTCACTCCACCAGGTTACACCATTAGTCAAACAATTATCTCGCAAACAACCGAGAAGACATTTTCGTCATATACGGTGATGAGTTCTTCCCCCTCTCTTAACTACGCTTGGATTTTTTTTATTAGCTTTATAAAAATAAAAATGAAGACTTTTTAAGAACAAGAAAATTAAACTTGTCGATTAAATAACGTTGCAACGATAAAAACACAAACATTTACCTACTAGAAGCACCTAACTTCGAATATTTGATTTTATTAAAATTCAGAATCACCTTTGATAAACGGTTATAATAAATATAGGTTAACCGTACGTATGTTTACATCAGCAGTAAAAAAGCCAAGAAGAAAAATCTGGTTTAATACAAGAACTTCATTTGAGTGTACTACACAAAAGATGAAAGATTATTGAATGTTTACCTAACTGGCTCGTGAAACAGGAATCTCATCGCCTTTAAAAACCGCTCGCCAAGGTTATAGTCGAAGTTAAATTAGCTTTGGTACTTAAACAAAATTACTCTAAATAAATTTATGGCATTGGTTACAAAAGATCCATTCCCCTGGAAAATTTTTCGAGCACACCGTATATTTTCACGTCACGTGAAAATTAAGTATCTTGATTATGATTAATTTTTACGAAAGCACAATTCGAGAAAGAGGCTAGAGAATGCTACAGCGGCGTAATCAGAGCGAATGGCGGACTATATGAAAAAGTGCGACCTAGCATCGACCCACTTACGGCCGATTACATATATTTGATGCGCCACGCGCGAAAAAAGTTGAAAAACAGTAAGCGAGAGCGTCTTATAACAGACTTCCCACCATCCCGAGATGGCCAGCCAAGTGGGAAGGTTCTTGCCGGAAAAAGATCAAACAAAACTTCCCACGCACCAGAAATAAAGCGAGTTCGCGAGGTTCTAGTAATGCGGGTGGTTTCGGGCGAACGCAAGCAGAGCGTGCGTTCGTGTGACTTACGATCCCCGTGACTGCACTCGGCAACGTGGAATTTTCCAACGCGCTAAAAAATTCCTCTCTCCCGCCAATATTTCACCATCCAAAAGTCACGCTGCTCGATTAAGTGAGATCACGCTGTTTAACTCTGACTCGTGGGTCTCATGTTTTAGTATTTAATACACGAAACGTCGGAATTTTAAAAAAGTCACATTTGATCGCTCGTTTCAATAAGATGAAGATTAAACAAGACGTTTTAAATTTAAACATCGCACAGGCCAAGTAGGCATAAAGTACACGGAATTAAATATGATTTGGAACTATCTTACAAAAGTCACATCAAAGAGAATAATCGTCCACGAATTCATTTCTAGCAAAAAATGTTTATGCACTCACAAAGCTTCAATTTCTTGGAGCGGAAAATTTCTGTCTGTAGTTATGTGGTTGTAAAACAACTTAATCGACGAAAGACGATTGGTATATCATTCTACGACACAAAATCTGACATATTACAATGAACATATTACGATGAACACCGCCACTGACGTATTCAATCCGCAGCGTAAAACCAGGTCTTGTTTGTTTGTCTGTGTTCTGATTAATCAGCCTCTTGGACTATTAAAGCAAATAATCAGGTCGTTCCGGAGTGCATGACGAGGCGAGTAAGCACCAACCACTCCCCTATCACCGAGATGCACCATAGAGACACAGAGCCGCCGTTTTCACCTTATTAATCATTACCTCCTCCGCTAATCAACCCTTAGCCCCACGAGAACACCACAGCGACACTACGTCCAGTAAAACATAGTACAAACGGCATTCCGAGAAACGTCACAGGAACGACTCACGAGAAACAAAACACATCGGATGCATCGCCCTCGTGTTTGACGGTTTCTATAACAAGCAGCGGACGTGTTCCCTTTTGGAAGTGCACGAGAAGACGGATACCGAGGGAAGTAAAGAAGCAAGGGGGTTCCTTCGGAGGCTGTTGCTCGGATGACGCGACGCGACCTTTTCCGGGATAAACACACGACTGGGCCCCGGGGACACGCAGGAGGAGAAGGATGTCGTTAGCTGTGTGGAGAGAATGAGAGAGAGGGCGGCGAGAGGAGGAGGGGAGGAAGAGTGAAGGAGAGAAGAGAGAGAGAGAGAGAGGGATAAAGATGGGGTGGATGGATGTAGGGTTAAGTGAAGAGTGTGGAGGGGCGAGGGATGGGAGTTGCTAGGAAGATCCCGCTTTGTGAGCCGCAAAAATGAGTCGAAATTAAGGTCTCGCCACTCCAGAGGAGCGCCGTAGCGAGACAGCGGGATTTTTTGCGCCTTATTAGGAGAGCCATCGAAAAACCATAGCAACGCTTTATTATAAATAACCATGGTAACGATAGGTGAAATTCCGGCAAGTTTATTAGGAGGGCGAACGGGGGGGAAGGGGGGAGCCAAGGGGGGCGGTTGGGCCCAGATGCAGGGCTGAAGGAACGCAAACTCATTGACTGAAAATTAACGTTTCTGTTTATAAACAATAATAATATTATAGTTCTAGTGTACTACACGTCATATGACGGATAAATAATAATATTCTCTCCCTCCCTCTAGCCGTCCCTCACTCCCTTCCTCTGTTTCCCACCCTCTGTCTCCCTCCCTTCCACTCTCCCTCCCTCCCTTTCTCTCTCCCTCCCTTCCTCTCTCCCTCCCTTCCTCTCTCCCTCCCTTCCTCTGCCCTCCCCCTTTCTCTGTCCCTCCCTCTCTCCCTCCCTCTCTCACTCCCTCCCTTCCTCTCTCTCTCCCTTCCTCTCCCCCTCCCTTCCTCTCTCCTTTCCGTCCTCTCGCCCACCCTTCCTCTCTCCCTCCCTTCCCCTCTCCCTCCCTTCCTCTGCCCCCCCTTTCCTCTGTTCCTCCCTCTCTCCCTCCCTCTCTCCCTCCCTCTCTCACTCCCTCCCTTCCTCTCTCCGTTCCTCTCTCTCTCCCCCTTCCTCTCTCCCTCCCTCTCTATCTCCCTACCTCTCTCCCTCCCTCTCTATATCCCTACCTCTCTCCCTCCCTCTCTATATCCCTCTCTCTGCCTCTCTTTTCTCCTACATCCTCCCTCTCTCATTCTCTCCTGTCACAATCTATAGCTCTCCCTCTTTTTCTCCGTCTCCCTCTTTATGTCACTCCTCCCGTCCTTTTCTAATTCTATACCTCCCTTACACTCTATGTACCGTCTATTCTATATCTCTTCATTCCTATCTCCCTCCGCACATCCACCTCTCTCTAATTTTATATCTATATACATGGTCGTTTATATAAGCAAAAGAATCCAAACTAAATCCCAGTCCCATTAGGATTACGTAATTTTGCAAAAATCCCAGTCCCATTAGGATTACGTAATTTTGCAAAAAATCCTACGATAATTTAAGGCAATCTATGCACTCGTATAATATCCTTATATAATAATTCTTAAGTGTCCGTCTGTCTATCCCGGTATTTTTGGACATTTTCCAATAGAATTAAGAGCTGAATCTATCACAATCGTTAAACCTCCATGAGGTGGTCTCTAAAAAAATCAAACATCCCAGAAAAAGTCCGGGAATCGACTCCTGGAGACAATTATATTTTTTCATAAGTTTACACGGTATTTTCGATTTTTCAAGGTGCAAGGTTTATTTCTTTCATTCAATAAAATATTTAAATATGGACCGAATTTCTCCGTTTTTATTTTATTCAACGGCTAAAACTATAAAATATCTTATTCTTATGATGTTTAGTGTTATACGGAAGAATTTGTCAGAAACACACATTTATTTTCGAGATTTTATGGCTTTTTTGTACTCGTTCAGGGTGTTGCCAATGCAAATCTCATTGTTGCCTCCAATAAATTAGCGTCTATTAAGCCTTCAAATAGACGAAAGAATTGTGTCATTCGCATTACGCAATGTCAAAATTAATAGATTGCATCGTTAATAATTGAAGAATATTATTATTCAGTAAACATACGAAGAGGAAGAATAGCGGAGCCAAAGAGTGGCAAATCAAGTCGTATATTGATGCCAGAATGAAATAAATTTCAAGCTTTCTAGGAGAATTCAAATGATTGTCAGGAATTTATTAGTTAATCAAACATTTACATTTACTATATATATATATATATATATATATATATATATATATAAATTTACGTGTCTCTTTGACGCCCCCAGCAGCCTGTCAACTCGGTCCGCAAATTGGTAAGTGTCCACTAGGCTTCGTTCAACACCTTGTTGCCACCCTCATCACTACCTTTTCCTTTCCTTAAGTTAATATATATACCGTCCTTTTTTCTCCTTATTTGTCTATATCTTTACGATTCTCTCCTGTCGTCTTTTCCTCTTATCTTTCTCATCCACCATGGAACTGACTCGTCTCCGTTATCATCTCCGCAGACACATTTCCCTCAACTGCCAGATTGAATTCCTCAACTCCTGCCTTGCACTTGAACTCACTCCCAAATGTTTCACAATCAGAATTCCTCTTTCAGGCCTTCCTCCCCTTATCCGCGCTTCCCTAGCCCTCACGTATCAACTCGCCTCACTCCACATTATCCGTTCCCCCATACACCATTATACCACCCTCTCTAACACCCACTTCGCTAATTGTAAATCTCTCGTTCTTCATCTTCGTCATTCTTCGCATTCCATATCCGACCTTCACGCCGCTTTCCTTTAAGCAGCAAATGATATCACCACACATCGCAACAGACTTCTCTGTAAACTCTCTCCGATTTGCGTCCGGCACCTCAAACTTAGTCTTCCCCTTCCGTTCATATCAGCTGCCGAGGTCAACAAACCACCTCCTTCCCCACCACTCATCGGCCAAACTCCATGCCCTGCGGACCTCCTGGGATTCCCAACGCCACCATCACTCTATATCCTGAAAAAGATCCACGCTCCAATTTTTCGCACACTCCTGCCACCACGTCTTCATCTTGCCTACCAGATGAAGTCATGAACCTTTCCTCTCACGTACTTACCCCAGCCGAGAATGAACTCCTATCACACGGCCTTTCCTTTTGTCCCACCACCAAATTTGATCATTTTCGCCTCCTTGCCGACGTCCAGTCCTTTGCCCGCAGACTACGTCTAAAAACCAACCCTCCTAAAGAAGACTCTCTTACCTCTGCCAACCCAAAACTCCCTCCCAGCCTTCCACCTACCTTTTCCATCTTCAAACCTCCTTCCCAATACATTCCTCCACCCTTCCTTCCCTACACCCTGTCGAACAATACCTCAATTATATCCTTTCCAGAATCTTCCAACCTAACTTTTTCGATCTTACCGACCAACCAGACAATCTTACCAGACATGAAAGGCATGCCATTTCTACACTTAAACATATTGACAATATCATCATCTTCCCTGCCGACAAGGGCACCACCACGGTTGTGATGGATCGCGCCAAATACGAGGAAGACGAGGGCCAACTTTCTGACGAAACCTTTTACTATCATCTTACTTCCAACCCCACACACCACCACTCCTACCAAATTTCGTCCTATCTTCATTCCTCAGGAAAGCAGGAAGGCATTCCTGATTCCGCCATTGCTCTAATGATCCCCTACAAACCCCGCACACCCACATTCTGCCTTCTCCCTAAAATCCATAAACCCAACACCTCCGGCCGCCCCATTGTTGCCAGCTTTAATTCCCCTATAGAACGCATCTCCGCCTTCGTTGACTCCCACCTACAACCTCTCATTCGTCAATTCCTTTCCTTCACCCAAGACACTAACCACTTTTTCAAACACCTCCCATTTCCTCTCACACCCAATACCATTTTGGCCACTATCGATGTCTGTTCCCTCTACACAAACATCCCCCACGATGATGGACTCTCTGCCCTTAGTAAACTCCTGGACTCAGGACTACCCGATGCAAGACCGTCCTCTCATTTCTTATTAGACTTGGCAGCAATGGTGCTAAAAATGAACAACTTCTCCTTCGATGGGCGTTACTACCTTCAAATTAGAGGTACTGCGATGGGCACCCGTATGGCTCCTTCATACGCCAATTGTTACTTGGGAGAATGGGAACGACTCTTCCTCAACGTACCACTCAGACCACTTTTGTGGCTGAGATAAATCGACGATGTCTTCTTCATTTGGACGCATGGACCTGACTCTCTCCTTTTCTTTCTCTCGCCCCTCTCCTCCCATCCTTCACTCTCTTTCACCCACCAATACTCTACCTCCCACATCACATTCCTGGATGTCGATCTTTACCTTCAAGACAGCAAAATCCGCACCTGTGTTCATATCAAACCCATCAACAGCCTCCAATACCTCCACTTTGATAGCTGCCATTCCATTCATACCAAAACCTCTATCCCCTATGCCCTTACTCGACGATGATGGAGGCTTTGTTCCGATAGAGCATACCTCCTACAGTATTACTCTGTCCTCGAGGACGCTCTTCTCAAAAGTGGCTACCGTCCAGTCCTGGTCCGCTAACAGATCCATAGGGCGATGACGCCTACCCACAATAGATCCCATCCTCACACACCCACTATCCCTGCATCAACCCTTCCACTCACTCTTACGACACTTTTCCTTCCTGGTATCCACGAAGCCCTCAAAACAATCCTCCATGCTGCCCACCCAATTCTTACCTCTTTCTCCCACCAGTCCCTCTTTACCAACCTTTTTGCCAATCCCCCACTCCTCTCTTTCCGCCGGCCCCCCAATTTGGGAAATATCTTGCGGATGAAGGAACTTCCCACTTCTACCACGCCTCTTGCCTTAGGGTCTCACCCATGCGGTAAACCTCGCTGCCTCACTTGTCCTATCCACCTACCATCATCTTCTTTCTCGAGTCCCTCCACCAACATCACCTACCCCATCTCCTCTAGAAGCAACTGCACCACCCGTAACCTCATTTACCTCCTCACCTGCACCATATGTCCCGCGTTTTACGTAGGCCTCACCAGCAATCCGCTAAACATCCGCATGAACGGTCACCGGAATAGCGTTTCTCTCAGACGCCCCAGTTGCTTTACACGCCAATGCTCACAATGTCCTCTTCAATAGTTGCTACAATGTAAGGGTCATTCGCACCTTACCCAATGACACTCCTGTCCCCCTTCTCCGATACTGGGAACTAGCACATATACATCTTCTTGACTCTTTCTCCCCGCCTGGCCTCAACCTCCGCTAACCCTATTAGCCCTCTTACAATGTCTCCTTAGTTACATTGTAGCTATTCGCGCTTTACCTTACCACACTCCCTCCTTATTGGCTATCCTTCCCACTCCCCGCCTCCTCCAATCATCAACCTTCCCACATCACCCTGTCATTCCCCGCCCAGTATGTCACTTTCAGTTACTTTATCCTCATCACTGAAGATATATATATATATATATATATATATATATATATATATATATATATATATATATATATATATAAAAGTTTTTACACACTCACCTAAGAAGTTATATTTTAATCACACTACCAAGTCCCGTTGATGTTCAACTGGTAATTCCGCTGGTATATTACTTATATGATACGTATGCGGGTGTTGACAACAATTGAATCTCGAAGTTTAACAATGACGTGGTCGGCAAGGCAACATCCCGTTTAAAGGCCAAAATATGTTACTTAAATGCTTAATATGAGAGATTTCGATTGGCAGGTGGATAAAGACGAATATAATAAAAAACATCAATAATTTTCCTAAAACAGTTTAAATTTGAAGATCTTACGTCTGTATTTTCTAATTTTAATTTCCAAAAGAATAAAAGCCTACACTTTAAAAAGTCGCTTTTTTACGTGTTATCTTACGGGAAATGGAAATCCCCCTGGAGTCGAACCCAGGTCTTTTTTCGTATTTTTTTTCGTCAGTTAATTTTGATATCCGAATCAAACATTCCTGCGAAATCTCAACCTTCCACCTAATCGAGAAGTTTGTTAAAAACGCATTAAAAAGGGCCATTGATGACGTCAGCGTCTCACTCAGACAGGCATAACTGGAAAACTATATGTAAGATATTCCGAATTAAAATGTTAATATAATATGCTTGAGTTTTCATCACCTTCCCCACATTATATTTGTCTGAAAAATTGTACAGCAGGCATGCCAAACTTGAAGAGGCATAAGGGCCGCATTGAAGCGACGGATGTTCTAGAAGGGCCACATTTGAATTACATATATTTAATGAGGGCCACAATTGGCAAAATAGAAAATTTTAGTCGATAAAAACCGTAATTTATAAAATGCGTTCTATTATACCTCAATAATTATTTTAAAATCTCGTCTACTTTTAAAAAAATATAGTATTTATATAAAATATCGAATGATTTAGTTCAGACAAAACATGGCATTCGGGGCGTAGTACGGCAGAGAAAGGGCCGCTAGTTTGGCATGCCTGTTTTACAGGGAGAAAAGGCAGGGAGGCGCATCTCTGTGACTTGGCCCCGGGCGAAGGAGAACCTAGCAACTATGCCACTGCAAACGGTTAAATTTCCAGTCGTATTAGTATAAGGAACAATGGAACCTATCAGTCAAATCCTGAACAATATATTTACAATACGTAGCTCCAAAGATTTTCTTCGAAAATGTAATCAGTGCAATTTGATATTCGCGAAAATGAGAACGGTCTTGTCACGAATCTACGAAAGAAATTGACGTTTGAATGGAAATAGATTGTTTTAAATTTGTAAATACTTTAGTATTAAACACAAATTCGTTAATTGAGCAGATCCCGTTTGAATGTAGTTCGTCCAAGTAATCAAAAGAGCAGTGATTTTGTTTAAAAAGGCGAACTGAATCACAAATGGAATACTAGTGCTATTTAAGTGAAAAAATATTTGAAATTATTTGAAGCGAAGTTCATATATTAACTCTCACTAACAATTTTTTTAAAAATTGACTGCATCTCTTCAAATAATGTTCATTCTATGTTAATTTATTTCTAATAAAATAAAAGTGTGTGATTTAAGCAGAAAATGTTGTGTATATCGTGAAATATATTTCTTTGTTCGTTAAAAGCCATTCAAATGAGGATAGAGATTAAGAATTTAAAAAATTTTAAATCGCATTATGAAGGATTCTCTGTACTTCGTAAATTGTTTCTTTTTCAAAAGAAAATTATGTGATCGAAAATAACTACAAGTAAATTCTGCGTTAACGCTAGGAGAAGAATGATGTTTTTTATTTCACAGAATAACAAAGACTGCACTGAAAAATGGCTGTACATATATACCAATAACATTTTTGCAAAACCGAAAATTGCGATTGACTCGGTTTTGAAAAAAATTATAAGTAGAATGGATATCATACCATGATAAGAGCACTTATTCATTCCAAATGTCTCTCCAGTCGATGCCTCACATTTAAGCCATTCCATTTTCTCTAATATGAACAAATTAGAAAAGTTTAGTGTATAACACATAGGCGGGTTTCGTGCGATGGAGTATCTGAAACATAAAGATAAAATTTGAAAGAAGGCGCACCACAAAACATCAGAACACCACGTCCCGATTATATCTCTCTGTATAATAAATATTTCTTCCCCCTAAGTTGGCGCATTAACAACCGTATGTAGGTAATTTTAGTATGTCTAAATATTGCGAAACGATTTATCAGAAATAATACCAGGAAAATAACAAAGTTTTATTTACCGATTTAATTTCTAATCTATTGAATTAGTCAAAAAATCGATTTAAAAAAACCATCTCACTTGAGTTAAGTAATTGTAATATTTACGTTTACGTTCTTTTCTTTGTCGTAGATGATCTATTTCCTTCCGCTTCCAAATTGCTGCATGCACACGTAATTATATTAATCGTATTTTCGCAATTATAGCAGATCTTATTTTCTTGAAAACGGCAACTACTAAGATAGAAATGCAGTTAACAAAATTATTTAATTGAGCTATTTCTACTAATTTTATTTGAAGACTTTTTCTAATATTCTAATATTTTACTAGGTATGAGGAGAAAATTTGTTTTTTTTTTCAGTAAAGTGGCACCCCTGATTAGGCTATGTAAACCATTTATGTTAATTCCTTATTTTCTTTGGCCATAAGTTCTAAATACCAAATGTCAAAAAAATTGGTTCGGTAGATGCCTAGAACAAACATGCGTACGGACGGACGGACGTCGGAACGAAGCTAATAGGTGTTTACATTCGAAACAAAATGCACCTAAAACTGAGTATTCATTATTCTCTATCAAGGAATCACTATAATGATTTTGAGGTTGCGAGCGTAAATATTACTCGAGGGAAAAGTTTGATGGAAACGATTTCCATAAGTATTTTGATGACATGAAATAAGAGCGCTTTTCAATGAATACTTCAGAATTATAAATATATTTAGCTGAAAGTAGTCGTAAAATTTAAAGGAGAATAGTAAGCTAAATAGTTTCTCTGCGCGTTACTCTAACACAAGGGTCGGTAGGATGGGCAAAAAACACTTTTCGAAAAGTTGTGGTGCTCTTGGCTCATATAGTGTCATTCCTCAAAAAAATGATGTGTGCAAAATTTCGAAACGATTGAACAATTTGTAGCGGTCGCGCCATCGCGCCAGAGCCTTGAAGTTTCGAAAATGCGCGCGCGCGGTCCCGCCCTCCGAGAGCCTCCCCTCCCCCCCTGCCGCTTCGCGCGCGCTCTATACGGCGGGCAGCGATACCACACGGCGCACGCGACGAAGTCACTGCTGTATATGAAATGGGAAGGATAGTTCCTGGAATCGAATCGAATCGCAACAAAAACTATCCTCCGCAGATCGGCCCATGTAGCAAGAGATTACCACCAAGTTTCATGAAAATTGGTCTATTGGTTCAAAAGTTAATAGGGGGCGGACCGACAGACAGACAGAAGGACGAACAGACGGACAGACACAACAGCAACACTATAAGGCTATTTCTATTCAGGAACGTAGGCTAAAAATGTATGTAGTATGAAGAACAATAATACAGTATGTCAGCAATTTTAAATTAACAGACGTCTTAAAGGCCGTAGTTAATGCATCACACAAGCGAGCGCGTCTTTCCTTTTCAAAGAAATCCGATCGCTAACATGTCTGGCCTCGTATCCTACAAAACTAGTGACAACGAAAGAGAATTTTGTTATAAAAGTTAAGCAAACGTTACAAGAATTTCGAATACAATGGGTCATAATTTAGGTACAACGTACGGACGGAGCGGAAGAATTCACTCGCATTTGAGTTACAATGTAGTGAATATCATCAGTCGTTCTGTCACTCAGACATCACTAGCTTTTGTTTGGCTTTTTACTACGCTGATTGCACTGTTAACTTAAAGGAGCTTTAACACCGTGAAAGTCTTAACTACGTTATAGTGATTTAATTGCTTTTCTGAAGTGACTTATTTACAAACAATTAAACCCTAATTTAACAATTTCAAAGTAAAAAATCAAGACAGTTTTTTATATGTTCAGTTCTATCCGCAATGCCCATGTGTGACAAAGGCAACTCATGTTTTGTTTTATAATGCCTTTGGACACTAGAAGTACGTGAAACAATATCATCACTGGATAAGGCACACATGGAGAGACAAGTACGGTTTTTTACAGCAAGGTGAACGAGTTATGTGTGTCGTATGCAGTGAAGATCATGGTACTACTAACTAGTACTACTAGTAGTACCATGGTGAAGATATTGTTTCACGTACTTCTAGTGTCCAAATGCATTATAAAACAAAACATGAATTGTCTTTGTCGCACATGGACATTTCGGATATAACTGAACATATAAAAAACTGTTGTGTCGTTCAAAAAACAAAAGGGTCGTTTTGTGGAATTTTTTAAAACATGAAAATTCCTCCCAAGAAAGCTATACTGCTGTATTGTGCATTTCTCGTCAAGGTAAGCCATTTACTGATGGAGTGTTTTCAAAGAAAGCTTTTTGCAATGTACCGAAGAAATTTTTGAAAGTTTTCCGAACAAAAAGGATATTATAGCTAAAATTCGAGATGTGCCGCTTTCAGCTCGAAGTCTCCAGCGTCGTGTAGGTTCTTTAATTGACAATAAAGATGAGCAGTTAAAAAATGACATGTGCGAATGTGACGTTGTTAGTTTTACTCTTGACGAATGCACAGACACAATTGATGTTGCCCGTTTGACATTAGTTGCAAAATTTTATCCAGCAGTGCGTAACTCGGTGAAAGAAGAAGTGTGTGCCGTTTCTCCGATGTTCGGAACCACAAAAGGTGAAGACATTTTTAAGGCCTTTTCTATGTTCACAGATTTTGGAAATGGGAAGGTGTTTGATTTAAAGTACAAACTGTAATATGTGACTACTGATGAGTCACCTGCGATGATAGGTAAAAATATTGGTTTTGTGCAGCTACTCCAAAAAAAGTTAGGTAGGCCTATTTTAGCTTTTCATTGCGTTCACCAAGAAAATTTATGGTGTGAAATACCTCCAAATGTTCTAAGTAACATTGTGTCTACGGTAGTAAATATAATGAATATAATTGTCGATCGCTCGCCACTTACAGGAGATTCAAATCTCCTTTGGAAGAAATTGAATCCAATTACGGTGATTTTGTAATGCATTTTAACGTTTGGTGACTGAGTAGGGGAGATGTTGTATCATTTTGTCGATTGATTATTTGAAATTAAGATCTTTCTCCATGGAATTCAAAAAAATACTCAATTGGAAATAATGAATGACTTGTGATCCTTATGTTTCTAACAGACATAACAGCAGATTTTAATGCGTTGAATTTTAAGCTTCAGGTAGAACGCTAACCGTATTCAATTTATATTAAGGGTGGAAGTCATTTCGCAAGAGATTGCAGCCCTTCGTGAATGATATTCAGGCAGGGAATCTGCGATACTTCCCAAAAGTAATATTGATAGCGATGAACATTTTAAAGTATTAGGGCCAAATTTGCATAAGTATATCAAAGTTTTCAATGAAAAGTTTGCGCGACGATTGCAAGACTTGCAAACTCAGGGTCCGATGTTCAGATATATTTTGTACCCTGGGAAAGCAACCGAAATTGATCTCGAGTTGGTGAACTTCCAGTTTCCTGGAAGTGAATCTTTGGAGATATAAATGGTTGATTTTCAGAGTTCAGACTTGTGGGTCGACAAGTTTTCCGCTATGAGGGACGAGATTTCCAAAAACAAAATCTGTACGTACTTGGTCTCAACTACCTTCAAAATTCTCGGCAATGAAGAAAGTTGCATTCGATCTTGTGTCGGCATTCGGTACTAGTTACTATTGCGAGCAAGTGATTTCCCTAATGAAGAAACTCTTAATCCTGTTCGCAATCGGCTGATAATAGAAAATTCTGAAGCTAGTCTTCGTCTTCAGACTATCAGCTATCAACCAACTATTAACTATCTGAGCTAACTGTCATTAAAAATGTAAGGACAGAGAAGCCATTAAATCGGTATTTATTATTATTTTTAAATTGTTCCTAATGTGTGTTGAAATGGATTATTAAATGTAAATCGTACATGCTGCTGATATTTTGATGAAGTTTATTAAATGTATTAAATGTAAGTTTTTTAAAGCAATTTGACAATTGTTATTGTAGATTTATTATAAACAAATCATGTTAAACAAAAATGCTGTAACCCAATTTCTAGTGGCACGCGTAGAAGGGCCCAAATAGAAATATTTGTAAAAGTGGCACGCGACATAAATACGTTGCTGACCCCTGCTCTAAGACATGACGTAACGTTGGAAAGCCAAGGGTATTAAATCCACAGATCAACACAAAAGAAACTATTCGAAACCGAATTTGCGAGCATTAACGTGCAGCAGCAAATGAAGTCCAGAGCGGTCGCGCGAAATTCCAAACCGTTGCGTTTCTTTTGTTTGGGTGGGCGCGCGCGCCTTTACAGCTGAACCGCAAGGCAGTCGGGTAGGACGAGGCCGTTGAGAATAGTAACAGGAGCCCATAGCTTAAAGGGCGTGTATAATTAAAGGAATGAGGAGAGCGAGAGAAGGGGGAGAGAGAATGGAGGAAGCGTGTTAGCTGTGGGACGAGAGGGGACCCGATGCCAAGTGCTCCTCCAAGGGAGCTGGGATTGTTGAGGCTGGGGGGGGGGGGGAGATAGTCACCACGCATCACCACCTCGCCCTCCCCCGCGATTTGTGGGGGCGGCTATGAACTACATAACGCGTCGAAGACCCCCTTTGATTGCCTTCCCCCCTTTCTCCTCACCCCCTTTTCCACGCGAGTTGGTGGGAAATCGTGGTAAGAGGCGATTGGATAGTTTTGTGTATCCGTAGCGACGAGAAACACGCAGAGGGATGGGCCGCCAACGAGAAAAGAAATCGGTCCGACGCATCTGAATTTTTATGGAATATATCACATTGGTAGTCTGTCCGTAGACAGGTCCGTGATTATTCACGGTTAAACCTGGCTCTCCATATACTCCTATTTTCCTCTGTCCTCTTCATATCTTGATACCTCTTTTTCCCTTTCAAATCGTCTATCAGCTGAAACCTCTACCTACATATTTCCACTTTTCCATCTAGTTTTCCTTCTAACACGTCTTTAATCATACTCTCTCCTCAGGTAATGTTCAACCTAGTTTGCCTTCCTCTTTCTAATAGACTGTATAATCATTCGCTTCTCTTATACTCTTAGTAGCACTTTATCGTTTTTCATCCCATCTGTCCATTTAATCTTCAGCATTCTCTGCAAGTCCAAATTTCAAAGCTTTCCAAGTATTTGATGTCATTTTTCCTTAGCGTCCATGTTTCTGCCCCGTACAAAGCTATACTACCATTTTATAAATTTCATGCGGATATCTTCACTTATATTCCCCGTAAGTAGGTGTGCCTTTCTTCTGAAAGCCGCTTTTGCTTTTTCCATTCCCGTCTTGATCTCATCCGTACATTTTGCTTCTGGTGATATAATGCATCCAAAGTATTTACAGTCTGAAACTTGTTCTAAAGGCTTTCCTCCAATACTTATGTTCCGATTATCTTCTTTGCCCGATATTTGAATGACCTTGAATTTTTCTGTATTTATTTCCATACCGTATTTTCTACCTGTTATTACTAGTCTATTTATCATTTTCTGGAGGATCGCGTATTGTGGAATATATATATATATATATATATATATATATATATATATATATATAATATAAATAAATATATATGTATATATACAGGGTGTCCCAGAAGTCCGGCCACATAGGACAACTTTGTTATTTTGCAGAATATCTAAAAATAATAAGAGATCAAAGTTGTTTGCAATAGGCTATTTCTCGGGAGAAATGTTGATTTTTTTGTCTAGGGTCTTCCGTTCGACCGCTACTCTCTTTGCTCTGCACAGATTTCCATGTTTTTCTTATGGAGCATGGAAATGGAACATTGGGGTCAAAAATAACGCACTAAAAATGAAAAGGTTTGGAATTTTCGAATTTTCTGGTTTGCGGTACCTAATAAGCTATCATACTGCCAAATTTCAGGTCCGTGGCATATCTAGAAACCGGGTTTCCAGTTTGCGTCTAGATATGTAAATTTTGTCACACGAACTGCAATTGACTTGGTAAATGCCTGATTTGTGAGGATTGGGAATTTTATCCTTCGGGTTTGTTAGTTGGTTGAATAGTTTATTTTCGTTGACAAAAAACCGGGTGAAGATCAAATTTTGAAAATATGCGTTGAAGAGTATTTGTTAGTTACGGTGCATATGGTAGTTTTATGTATTTTTTCTTTGTGTTTGGGTTCGTGAGTGTGGTGCATGATTTAATTTGAATATTGTGCTTGTTTTTGAATCATTTTGTCGATGATTTGTGAGTCGAGTCCGTTGTTTAATGCGCAGTTTTTGATAAATGTAAGTTCTATGTAAAAATCTGTTTTCGATAGAGGATTATTTAGTAGTCTGTGAATCATGGTGTGGAAGGGAAGTAATTTATGTGAGATATGGTGGTGAGAGTTCATATATATATGTGTTGGTGTCTGGTATCTTTTTGACTTAACTACCATACCAATGTACATATTTATATATTTCCTATTTTTTCATGTTTATTGTATTGTATTTATATTAATTAGTAGTTATAGTAATTTTAAATTTATAAGCAAATCACAAAAACCGCAAGGTATTAAAATTATGTAAATATAATTAACAACCTCCATTGTAATTGAGCACTTTCTGACCGGCCGGGAACGTGGGTGTTATCACTGGGGACGGCCTATATATGTGGTAAAACTACTTACCAAGCCAACGAAGAGGGAGAGTGTAGGTTTTCTGTAAATGTTGAATTGCAATTTGTTATGTTTTATTGTAATGAGCAGATCTAAGAAAGGTAAAGATTGATTGTTTTCTATTTCGTGTGTAAATTTTATCATGTCCAATTGTTGGTTGAGGCATTGTTGAAATTAGGGATACTTTCTTTTGCTGTGTCAAAGATTGCAAAAATGTCATCTACGTATCGGAGCCAAGTTTTTGAAAAATATGGGATGGAAGATTTACAATACTTCTCAAAATTAGTCATGAAGAGATAAGCTACGAAAGGCACTGTCTTTTGACTCATAGAAGGTGTTGTTGATTTTAAAGAAGCTTTGTTGCATGCACAGGGAAGTTAAACGAACGTATTTTTCTGTTGCTTCCTTAAATATTCTTTTCTAATAATCATGTCTGTAGGAATTCTATGGTTTCTTTGATAAGTATGCTTGGGAATAAGGAAGTGACATCGAAGGAAACTAAGATTTCATTATCTGCAAGAGCGGTGTTTTTATTCTGTTGATGAAATCTTGTGTTTTTGATGCGAGAGTCTCAATCTAGTTGTATTTGTTTGAATTGGTAGTTTAGCCATTGAGATATTTTGTACTTAGGAGAGCTGATCCCTGAAACTATGGGTCTCATAGGTATGCCTGATTTGTGTAATTTGGGAAGGCAGTACATCCTGAGGACAACCGGTTTGGAGATTTTTAATTGAAGATTGAGTCGTTTATCTATTAAAGTGGGGCAGTTTTCAGAGTATTCTTTGTTTTAGTTATCATTTGGTTCAAAGGGTTTTTTGGTACCTTTGTGTAGGGATCTTCTTGGAGAAGTTGATCTACTTTTTAGTAATATTGACTCTTGTCCATTATAACAAAAGTATTTCCTTTGTCGGCTTTAATGCAAAACAATTTTTGGAATTTATCGATTTCACGACTTGATATTGTTTCTGGTGAGTGGGTGTGGGTCGTGCTGTGTTGGTAATGTTTTGTTTTATTTTGGTTAATGCAGAATTCGTTATAAAGTTTTTGGTATTTTTTAGGATATATTTAGCAGAGGATTCGATATTAGCTATTACGTCTTCTAGTGGTGGTTTTCTGTATGGAAGGGCGTATTTTAGTCCTTGTTGAGGAGAGAAATTTCATCTGCATAGAAGGATCCATGTGAAAGATTGACGACATTGTTGTCTGAGGTTTTGGTATTGGTAATCGGTGTTCGTGTATAATTTTTGTTTGTGAGTGAATGTAGTTGTTTCTATAATTTTTGTGTTTTGTATCCAGTCTTGTGTTGTATAACAGCGTGCAGGTGTTTGGTGATTTTTAAGTGCTGATTATATGCTTTTAATTCAAGTGTGTTGCGCTTACTGTATAAATGTCGGATTTCTAAGTTTAACCACTTTTTTTTGCGAATAAGAAGGCTTTGGAGGCAGATGGCTTATTTGTTTTGGGAAAAATGTTCATGAAGTTTGGAAAAACTGCATTTTCTGTATGATTTTAAGAAGTGAATGTCGGCGCCAATGGTTCTGATTTGAAAACTAACAAATAATCTTCAACGGATGCTTTCAAAATTTGATTTTCACCCGATTTTTGACAACAAAAGTAAACTATCCAACCTACTAACAAACCCGAAAATAAAATTCCCAATCACCACAAATCAGACATTTACCAAGTCAATTGCAGTTCGTGTGACAAAATTTACATAGGACAATATAGACGCAAACTGGAAACCCGGTTAAAGAACACATAGCACAATACAAAAACAACAGAATAAACAAATTAAGCATTACAACTCATATTTTTGACACTCACCATTCTATCACCACAGAAAACTTATCCTTACTAAAATCAATTGACCAATACAATAAACTCGATGCATACGAAAGCATCTACTACTGAAGATGACAGCTTAGCTGTCGAAACATCGGTGTCTAATTTTAATTTTTGGTTAGAGTTTACTATGTGAATGGATTTTGGATGTTTCTGAGCGTACGTGTGTCTCTCTTTGACTTATGCCCTGCGACTGTGTTTACCAGCAACCTGCAGCGTGAGTGTGAGTATTCTCTTCCTTTTTACGATGAAGGGGGTTTTGTTTATTTTCTATTCCAAATCAAGAACTGTCGGCTCGATTTTGACAAATATTTTGCCTGAATATTCGGCGCAAACTATTTTACGTTTAAAGTGGGAAGTCGTTTTCCGAACAGGCATGAATGGTGTGAACTATATAATTATTTTAAGAGGGGCAATAAGAGTGGTTCAACTAATAACACTCTTTGTATCAATTTTTTGTCATAGGAACTATCGCATTGGGTCACTTCACGCAAGGCTCTCTAGATGTTTGCAGGAAGTACTGCAACAGGCCCCTGCTACATGTTAATTGTCCTCTCTAAGGATGCAAACGACGACGACGAAGCCTCTTGACGGGTTGGAATCCAATAGAGTAATGTGCCGGCACGTGCCTCTTTTTGGCTTAGGTCCTGCGGCGGTGTTTACCAGCAACCTGCAGCGTGAGTATTCTCTTCCTTTTTACGGTGAAGGAGATTTTGTTTATTTACTACTGTATTGTTTCACCGTGTCTCGCAACCATCTCTTTTCACGTTCTTGATTTATTTGCGTTTATACTGGGAGGTGACGTCATTCGCGACTTAATCTGTTTTTGTCCTTCACGCGTTTTATTGCAAGCTTAGCGCAAATGCACTTGAAGCCCGAGTCTAACAATGCAAAAATCCGAGATGAACAATGCCGGATAACCAAGCAACATCCTTTTTGAAATGTCGAAAAACTGGAGAAAGTCGAATATAAATTTAAAATATGAGCAACCAGTAATTAAGCAACAGAATCGGAGGTAAGAATAAGAATATTCATTTCTTTCAGCGTTGAATGGTATAGATCTTGAGTCAAACTCTCGATCGTAAGATATTTTAAAATATTAAAGAATAAAGGTTTATACATCATATTCTAGCCGATTACGTGTTAATCAAATGAAAAAACGAAAACTATCCTAATATCGAACCCACGCCTTTCCGGGGGACGACTACCCACGTAAAACCTGTAGGAGTTCGCGCCGAATATTCAGGCGAAAGATTTGTAGTCATCGATCCGGCCGTTCCCGGTTAACTAGCGTTCATGCCGGAGGACTTCTGACGCAGGCAGGGACGCAGAGACACAGCGGTTATAATATATTAGATATAACTTATATAAGATATAGGAGGATACTAATGTTTAGGCACTTCCAGAAGAGCTGGAAATTCGAATTTTTTTATGACGGTAGAATTTTGTGCAAAACTGTCTAGATTAATTTAATTAATTATTTTTAATTTATGGAACATTTAATTTTGTCTTCCTCTCCCTCTGTCTGTCTCATTCTTTCTTTCTTCGTCTCTCTCTCTCCTTCTCTCTCTCTAATTAAAGTATTCAAAGCTCACATTCCTTACGCGTTTAGTATAAGGATTAAGGCGACAATACAATCTCGTGGTTTAACAATGACACGTTCAGCAAGGCAGAATATCGTTAAAAAGCTTAAAAGTTTGAAATAAATACGAGTTAAACGTAGAACTTGAGAGATTTTATATCGTAGGCAAAATAAGAATAAGAAATGTTATTTATTTTTCTTTAAAACGGTGAGGTGCACATATATATGCATCAGCGCTCGCGATTCTCCCTAGGGGTGTCGCGGGTGGAAATCATCGTTTGATAATGGAAATTTGGCCGAGAAAAGCTGTCTAATCGATTTGTTGTTGCTGTGTTTTACGGAGGGTGAAATTGTGTGAAAATCTCCACTTTATGTAAAGAGAAATAAAAACATTTCAATATATGCAGGGAACTTGATTCGCTAATTCATTTCCATTGATGGGAAGATAATTTAAATTTGACACGAATAATTACGTACTTTGGACGGACACGCCCTATTTTTCGGTCGACCGATTTAAATGGATGAATGAATTTGTATTTTAGCTATGAAATGTTACCGCTTCGGATTATCTTATTTCACGGTTTAGCCAATCGTACAACTAAATTAATTTTTCATCGGCATGTTTTCGTATTTTAGCTTTCTTAATTTTCTACATTATCCCAATTTTAAAACCAAACAAATTTTAATATTAACAGGTGATTGCGATAGTGAAAAACGAATACTTTTACCCTGAAAATGTTATCGATATCAATTAAGCGCCTCAAAACGCTTCTGAATTTCTTTCATTTATAACTGCGAGCGAGAAAAATTTCGGTTCGATGCCCTGGTACCTGCCCGCCTCCCTGCGTGTCTGCGTCTGAAGGCTCGAGTGACGTCACCTTCCGGCGTGAACGCAAATAAACCGAGAACGGTAGGTTCGATTTCGGATAGTCTTTCGCCTAAATACTCGGCGCGAACTCTTGCAGGTCATAAGTGGGTAATCGTCCCCCGGAAAGGCATGGGATCGATACCAGGATAGTTTTCGGTTTTTCATTTGATTAACACGTAATCAGCTAGAATACTATTCTTTAACATTTAAAAATATCTTACGATCGAGACAAAGAGTCGAGATTTATACCATTTCACGTAAAATGAAATGAAGATTCTTATTCTTAACGTCGATTCTGTTGTTAAAATCGTGTTTGCTCATATTTTAAGTTTATATTCCATTTTATTCGGTTTTTCAACATTTCAAAAAGGAGGTTACTAGGGTATTGTTATTGGCATTGTTAATCTCGGATTATTGTGTCGTTGGACACGGGCTTTCAAGTGCATTTGCACTAAGCTTGCAATAAAAAAACAATGCAGGAAAAAACCAATTAATCCTCTAGTGACCTCACCCCCCAGTACACACGCAAATAAATCAAGAACGGTCGGCTCGATTTCGACGAATCTTTTGCCTTTATACTCGGCGCGAACTCTTGCAGGTTTTAAGTGGGAAGTCGTCTCCCGAAAAGGCATGGGTACGATATCAGGAAATTTTTCATTTTTACATTTAATTAACACATAATCGGCTGAAATGCGATGTGTAGATCTTCAGTCTTTAACATTTTAAAATATCTTACGATCGATTGACTCGTATTTTGTCCATATCGATCGCTGCGACTATTCTATCGGCAAACAACAATTAAAAAACATTTTTCTCTCCCATTCTAAAATATGACCTGTGAGGTATAATAAAAAAAATATTCGGATAGAGGACTACATTTACCACAAAAAATTCCGCTATATCATATAATTAGGACATTTAGTTTCAGAGATAAAAATACAAGAACTGCCGCATCCTTCGATACCGTTTCATGCGTATTTCCCATTAAGAACGTCTTTGAAATCTCTGGGTATTCCATTTATGGAGTATACTTTTCCATCTTGTTGTTACTCATATCTACCGGAAAATCCTCCCTTTTAATAGCGACCGAAGGGATGCATACAATAAGTCATCGCCTTGAAAACTATCTCCAAAGCTTATATCATATCTATTTCAGCGCATGATTAACAACTGGTGTGAGTCAACCGGCCGATGGGACGTGAAAAGATACTCCTTCATAGTATGTTTCATTCCAACGCAGCGGGCGAAGAAGCGAGAAGAAAACGAAGAAGGATAATGCGATGACAAGTGAAGAACGGGATGCGGCTAGTAATCGAGATTAAAAATTAAAATTCTATCCTCCGATTAGCTCCAAAATCATCAAGGACTTTTTTAAAAGCTATTTAAATCTACCAATGTGAGTGTGGGTTATAAATCAAATCAGGAAGGTGATAATGTTTTCATTTTGATTTAACTGCTACAACTCATTTAATTTTAGATACTTGTTTGAAATATGTAGTACAATTATTGCGCCATGAAAACAACTCCAACAATAACAACGAATACGAGGCCGAGCTTTTAACAATCTCGCGTCTGAACCAACAATATCATCAGCTCGGGGTCTGAACTTGTGTTGGCTTCGGCAAAAGAATCACAGGCAGAGAAAGCGGCCATGTCGATGGATTCCGTCGGCAACTTTTACACGCAAGCTGAATTTTGGTGACAAGCTGAAGGGCAACCAAGGAACACGGCGTCGGATCTACTCCCCTCCGAGGCGATGAGGTTACCGCCGAACGGCATACGCCATGAAAGGCGTGATTGTGTATAACTTTGTTTCTCTTCCGCAATCTCACTTTGCTCTTCCTGTCCCCATCTCTCTCTCTCTGCCTCTTCCCTCCCCTCTCCCTCCTCTTTTCCAACTGTAACATCTAGAGAGGGACATTCTCCAGTTTTCATCTTCCCCGAGGCATCTCCTTTTGCCCTCTCTCTCTCTCTCCTTCATCTCCCATTGTCTACACTCTGCTTATCTCCATTCCTTTTCTCTCTCTCACTCCATCCTGTCTTCTCACCATCGTACTTCATTCAATTTATCAAGCTCTCATTCCAATTTCCAATTCACTTCCTCTATTCTTCACCTCTCATTATTCGATCCATTGTATGCAGTAATTACACCCCGTCGCCATATTCTCCTCATTGTTCAGGATTAATTCTCGTGTTCCGTGTCAACCTCGTTATTTCCCTCCCTCCCTTTCTCCCTCTCTCCCCCTCTCTCGCGCGCGCAACCGAGTTAGACGTGTATCATAGGAAGCAGAAGGTTGTTATAGATGGGAAATCTTCTAGTGGAGGTGGTCTCTGGCGTTCCGCAGGGTAGTGTAATTGGTCCGTTATTATTTCTAATTTATATAAACGATATCAGCTCAGTAGTCAGAAGTAAAATTAAACTTTTCGCGGATGACACCGTCATCTATAGAGAAATAAGCAATCCGGAAGACAACCAGTATCTCCAAAATGACCTAGAAGCTATTTCTGCATGGTGTAAGGAATGGTAGTTAGAGATAAACCAAAAGAAAAGCTGCGTCATCAACTTCTGGAGAACCAAGAGTATCTCTTTGGATAATAATTATTCGTTGGACGGAGTAGAGATCCCAGTTTTAGACTCGATTAAATACCTCGGAGTCACGATCCATCGTGATCTCTCGTGGGACACCCACATTTGCCGATTGATAGGTGCCGCTAACAAAAAGCTGGCCTTTATAGGGAGAATAGTTCGAAATAGCTCCGAAAAGTGAAAGAATTATGTTATTTATCCTTGGTTCGACCGCAGGTCGAATATGCTTCAGCTGTGTGGGATCCCTACGAAAAGGGACTCACTAACGAGATAGTAAAGGTTCAGCACAGGGCAGTTAGATTTGTAAAGAGGAATTACGATAGTAAACAAAGCGTAACATCATTAATAGAAAATCTGAAATGGACATCGTTAGAGGAACGTAGGCTGCAGGCTAGATTTAAACTACTGGAAGAATTTATGTCGGAGAGACTAGCGAATGAGGTAGTAGGACTTATCAGAAGCCCGACGTATCTCGGAAGGCAGGACAGTGATGATATGATCGACTGTAGAACGGAGCGATATAGAGGATCGTTTTTCCCTAGGACGATAAGTGACCATAATAGGAAAAGATAACGTAGGAAAACTATGGACCCTTGGTGCACTGCACCCCCTGCCATCCACCAAAAAGGTGACTTGCAGGGTATAATGTAGATGTAGATGTATCCAATTGCTCAACCGTTTTTTCCCGTTTTCCTACGGAAGTTATTGCTTCTCTTAATAGTGCTTATGTCTACATGCATCGGAAGTGAATCGCTACCCAGTGTCGTCGTTGTCTTCTTATTTGTACCAGTGAATTCTTCGTTATTTCTAGTTATACATCTTTCAGTAGGATAATCTATATCAGCGGTTCCCAAACTAAGGCCCGCGGGCCCAATGCGGCCCGCAAAGGGTTTTCGTTCGGCCCGCGAAGCTAAGACGGCCGCTAAAAAGTCAATTGTTTAAACAAAATTTCCATGTTTATGTATTTCTGAATGTGCTACGAAGCTGAATTTTTTTGTAAAGCTAGAATACGTGAAGTAACCGAATAGGGATTATAGAAATTCTGATATGTTAACTGATTTAGCTGTTAAAAATTCTTCTAGTTTAAACAAATAGCTAAATGTTGAGGTACTTAGAAACGAACTAGGGAACTGAAACGTTTCCCTTATTGAGGATAGTGCAAATACACATTTGAAAATCTCCGTGAAGTTGTTATTGCAGCCAATAAAATTTAAAACAATAGATAAATATTTCACTTCCAGATGTACTACAACTGTAAAATTTGGCATACGTGTGTCGTATTAGTACGCCTCATGGGAGTTGCGCTTCCTATTCTTCTTCTTCCATGGCTTGGCCTCGTTGAGTGTCGTTATGGTATCCTGTGTATCACTTTTAGACGCTCTGTTCTCTTGTGATTTTGCATTTATTTATATTCTGTGGTTAATGTTTAGTTTTACTTTCCTCATTTAAGTTGGAAAGAATCAACGCATAACGCTAGCCACTTAAAGGCTATGACCTGCACTAAAGGGACCGTGGTCGGGTCCTCTGATCGCAGCCTCACCCCCTACTCCTCCCTTGACCCTCAGCCGGGCACCAGCGACCCTCGAACCCTCAGCATGCGGAGCCCAGTCCTCAGCCATAATCGTCGTCTATCCTCGGACGACTCTCAGCGACATTCATCCCTCAACCAGGACATCTTCGCCTCAGCACCATCCAGCCATCCTACCCTATCCACTTCCGGCGTCGAGCAACATGCCTCTCTCTCATCTGCCCCAAAGTCATCTTTCGAAGCCTCAACGCCCCCACTCCTCGACTTCAAAATTGTTACCTTCCCCCCACTTGGGTCAACCAGTTCTCGTGTCCCGGCACCCGCCCCCTCTACATCATTTGCGAGCTCGCTCACCAAAGGTGAATCGCCAGACAGTAAGCATAATGCAACGCCCTTGCACAACTGCAGTGCTAATCGTAAACACGTGGTGATTAGCGAGGTGTTGCCAGAGCTGTGCAATGCCGACTATCTTCTCGCGCTCAACATTGATCTTGCAAACATAAGTATGCATCGAGGATTAGCCTGAAACTCATGTGCTTTTACCTTTCCTCCGAAGCTGATGTCATATGAGCGACCACAGCTACACCCCTCGTAATCGGGGGGGGGCACAAGGTTTCCTTTAGGAGGTGTTTCCGGGGCGACGAGAATTGTGCTCTCTAATGTCGTTTCTGATCTATTGGCGTCTCGCTTATCTCCTTATGATAAGCTTGCAGGCCCCATCAAGGACCTTTCTTTTGGGAGCAAGCTACCTCAATTTACTCACGTGAAGTCATTTAGAAGACTGGCTTATATAGTTTTGCCCACACCGGAACTAGTCCCCCCTAGTATACCGATTGTACTCGACAAGGTAACTTATAACATTATTTTGTCACGAGAAGATTATACGTGTGTCATTTGCAACAGAAAGCGTCATCTTAGTGAACGTTACCCTACAGTTGAACGACCCCCCCCCCCTCCCAACTAGTGGTGAATGATGAGTAGATCCCCCCACCTAATAAGCCACCCATAGGCTCCGCAACTGATCGAATCAATTAAAACAGCTCGCGCACTAACTGCCCTAAAGAGTCTATTCTAGCTCCGCTATCCAAAGCTGATAAATCTGATATAAACTCCACAATTATTTTCGCTAAAGAACTGATTCGCCCAGTCACTAAACACCAGGAGCCAATATCCTCCGCTGACCTACCCGCTGATCCCAGTGAACGTACCATTCCTTCAACTAAAATAGCATTAAACCGCCGCACCATCCTCACCTCTCCTAGATCCCCTACCTCTTCAATCTCGAGCAGTAATAAGAGTGTTTGTTCACCCGCGGCGGATGGATTGTTAAAGCGTAATGGCCTTCATGAACTCGAGGACTTCCCGTCCGATCATCCATCTGTCTCCATTTCCGAAGTTTCTTCAGACACCAAAATCTCCTCTTCTCATAGTGCTTCTTCATCGGATCGTAAAGACACCAATCAGGTCACCACGGCCATCAAGGAAAATGACTTGAAAAGCTTCATCTCCGAATCCGGAGGAAAGACGCCGGAACAAATTCTTTCTATTGCCCAAAAATACTCCATGGAAACTGTATCTCTAGTCAATTTTATAGATTCACTAGCTAAAAAGACCAAAAATAAAATAAGTAAGAGACAATTAGAAAAAATACCTTCGGTTCTGCGAGACCCGCCAGTTGTTCCTCCCAAATCAAACGACAACAGCCAACATTAACCCTCTAATTCACTGAATTCCAATAAAGGATGTGTAATCAAACATAGATTACCTTAACCCTAATGTACCCACATCCACCCAGACAAGCTCTAATCCTTTTACCCTACCGCCTACTGTGAGTTCCCTGAATCCACTGGCTTCTCAATTCTTTCCTCCTAACACGCAGAATGGGACGTTTCCCAACCCAAGGGCTAGAATATTCTTTCCAGCGCAAGGAGATCTAAACGTCACCACTTCTCTACATCGCTCTTGCCTACCTCTCATCGTGAATTCCGATCGTCAACCTAACCCTTCCATTCCCTCATTCTCTCACGGAACCGGAGCTGGGTTACCCCTACCTCCTGTCGCTAGACTTTCTAAGGTCGCCTCCCTTCACCCTAGAGCTCTCCCCGCGATTCATATTAATGTTCAAAGTATTTCAGCTCACATCGAGGAAATCCAAACAATTGCCTCTTGTAACAAGCTTGACATCATCTGCATAAGCAAATCATGTGTAAAACCGTCCATCCCATCATCTTCGGTCGCCATATCAAACTTGACTCTTCTTCGTAACGATCGTATAGGCAAGCAAGGTGGTGGCGTTTTTATGTACGTTTGGAAAGATTTAAAATGTTGTATTCTTTCAAAATCTCCCTCTAACTTTTGCTCCAGACCCGAATTTCTAACGGTGGAAATAATATTGAACTCCCAGAAACTCCTGTGTTGCGTGGTATACCGCCCCCTAAAATAGGTTTTATCACAGATATTGAAAATGTTCTATCAGATTTTCTTCTTTCTTACGATAACATTATTATCATGGGGGATTTTAATACGAATCTTATCAATAATACATCGGTATCGAAACAACTAATCAACCTTTTCACCTATCTTGATCTAAAAATTCTCCCTCTTGATGCCACCTACACAACATCGCACTCCTCTTCACTTCTAGATCTTATCATTACATCCAACTCCGAAAAAGCTCTCATGCACGGGCAAGTATCGTCACCAGGAATCTCACCTCACTATTATTCTACCTCATTTATGCGATGCGCCCTCCTAAGAGGATATAGCCTCTCATTTCCTACCGGGATTACAAGAAAATCAACAATGACTCCCTTATACTTTCCGCATTACAACTCCCTTTTGAAGATACCTATAACACAGAACGTAACCGATATGATTCGTACCCTAAATTATAACCTCCTTCTGCTCTACGACGAATATAACCTACGAGAAATAATGAACCATGATTACAATAAGCTGGAAAGTTTTTGTGCTGATGGCGCACCAGCAATGATAGGGGAAAAGAATGGGTGCACGGCTTTACTTGAAAATCTTTTGAATCGATCTCTGTTATCATATCACTGTATTATACAGCAAGAAGCCTTGTGTGGAAAAAGTTTAACAAGATGTAAAAGTATGTTTCATAAATGGAATTCACAAAGATTTCAAAGGCGTTCTTAATGGGAAATACGTATGAAACGGTATCGAAATATTAGGTAATTCTCGAATTTTTATCCCCGAAACTATAGTCTCGAGGACTATCTTGTAGTAAATGTTGATCTCTATCCAAATAAATTTTTTAATCTATGCCTCACAGATAATATAAGAGAATGGGAGAGAAATAAGTTGATTTTTAAATGCTGAGACAACCGTCTTCGCTATCGATATAAACAAATTATGCGATGTTTTGCTTGGGAATTTCTCAAATTTTTATCTCCAAAACTATAACAAACTACAACAAAACTATAACCATCTTCTAGTAAATGCTGTTCTCTATCCAACTAATTTTTTAAATCTATACCTTGCAGGTCATATAAGAGAATGGGAGAGAAATATCTGGATTTTTATTTGTTTTTTGCTGGGAGAACCGTCTTAGCGATCTATGTAAACAAAATATGTGATGTTTTGCTATGGATATTCTCGAATTTTTATATCCGAAACTATAACTCGTAATTATGTGGCCTCGCAGACTTTCTTGTAGTAAATTTTGTTCTCTCTCCGAATAATATTTTAAATGTATACCTTAAAGATTATATAAGAGCTAAAGGGATAAAAGTTGATATTTCATTGTTGCTTGACGGATGCCATTTAACGAGATAGGAGTATAAGTTTATTGAAGTAATTATGTAAAGTGGAAGTTCTAATTGACAGATTCAATTGAAAATCACAATAGGGTGATAATTTTAATAAAGATCACTCATACGTAATTAAATTAAAATCCGTCCAGCGGTTTAGGAGATGAAAGTTACGACAGACGGACGGACGAGACGTGCTCATAAGGCGTTCCGCTATTACCGCTTCGCTAGTAAAGAACGCCTAAAAATGAATGACGTCATGGTTACTGTGGTTAAGTGTGTAGATAAAATTAGAGCAAAAGGACTGTATCACCGCCATTTCAAAGAATACTGCGAAATGTTGAAAGAAGAGTACGGCGATGTTATTCTGCATGCCGACGTGCGTTGACTTTCCAGAGGGAAAGTTTTGCATCGCTTTTGACTTTTGAAAGATAACATCCTATAATTTTTGGAAGAAAAAGATGAGCTCTATTAGAAAAGAAGAAATTTGAGAGATAATGAGTGGCTATGTGACCTAGCATTTTTAGCAGATATTACTGGTCATCTTAATACTTTAAATGTAAAACTGCAAGGGAAAGATAAATTGCCTTCACACCTTTTAAATGATACAATGTCGTTTAAGATGAAACTTAATGTGCTGGCATCGCATCTAAGACAAAAAAGACTGGGTCACTTTGAATACCTAAAAACGTATAGACGTATTCAAATTTAGCTATGATAAATACATTGAAAAACTTGGAGGAGGAGAGGAAAGCAACATTGCACTTTTACGAATCCGTTCCTTTTTATCAGATGAAAGGATTAATGACATGGATTCTAAAATTCAAACTGAAATTATGGACTTAAAATTCAATTTTGCACTAAAAACAAATTTGATCAACTTTCTGCAGTACCAAATGGGAAAGAAATGATTGAATTTTGGCAAATCCTGCCTCGAGAAAGTTTTTCAAATTTGAGAAACTTTGCGCAGAAATGTATATAAGTCGGTTTGTAAATACGTACATCTGCGAACAAGCGTTTTCGGCAATTAAAGTGATCAAAAACAAGCAGAAGTCACGATTAAAGAATGGTAATATCCAGAATCTTCTTCTTCTTGCAACAACTACCTTGACACCGGACATCAACAGCCTAGCTACAAACAAACGGCGCCAAAATTTAGTTTTAAAAATGTTCGAGTTTTTAAAATCTAAACTAAAAATTTCATCTAACAATCCCCCAGCATAAAATCCTAGGTGTGTACCTGTTATAATTATTTGTTTATGCATAAGTTTTCAGCACAGATTTCATTACATTTGGAACTATTAAGTTAAAACTATTATAGTGAATGGACTTCAGAGAAAAGTCGTAAAAATGTAGAAAGAGAAACAGGATTCCGGAGAGTATTTTTCCAAAATATAAGGCAGAAATTCTATGGAGAATAGATACAAATGGATTAGTATTACATATTAAAGAAGCCTAACAGTTAATCGTAGTTTAACACAAATATTAATAAAATAAATAGAATTCGATTTGTAAATATATTAATATTAGTTATGTTTTAAAAGATTTTCGTGGCACTTCGCCAAATCACCTGTATCTGAATGGCCCCCGGTAAATAAAGGTTGCGCACCACTGGACTAGACCATGCAGCCCCTTCTTCCACCTCCAACTCACAGCAAAAGAAGTTTTAACAGTTCGAAATCGAAGAATAACACTTAATATTGCATGGATACATTGTTTTCTCATTGGTAAAATTCCGGATGGATGAAAAGTATTATTTATTAATTTGTGTTAAGGACCTTTGGTCTGGTAGCCCTTGCAATCCAAGCGCCTTCTTAGATTGGTTGTATTAAAACAGCGTTTATCTCGAGTTACTACATGTAAAAACAAATCAAAGGAACGATACGAAGTCCAGAGGTTATATAATGACTCAACATACATATTTTGTATTGGAAAAACTGGCGACATAGCAAAAGTTTCTTACGAAATATAAAAATAGACGGCCTCTATGACCCTATAAAACGCAGTAATTTGGTCGCGGATGAGAGATGGCGCGAAGTTGTCGATTGCTTTTTAGACTCTTTAGTCTTGAATGGTGAAAAGCGAAAACAAAGGACGATTGCAAGGGCAGCATCTCCACGATCACCCGAGACCTCTTCCAGTCAGGATGCGCAGAGGACAAAGGTCACGGCGCCAGTTAATCCGACTTCAGAAAACATCCTCCCTCATGCTGTCCTATTTCGAACTGAAGGGACCGAAATTCCACCATCTAAATGACGCAAGCAGCGGTAATAGACGCCGTCTGGCGGTAATTTTTTTATGGGAACGAGAAAAAAAGTGAACCGCGCGGGCAGACACTTCCCATGGTTACTGCTCTGTGCATAAACATCCGTCTCGAAAACGTATTCCGAGATGAGTATTTTTTACAAGTAAACATCCTAAACGACGTCAACGAAAGAAATTGCGCGTAAGAATTAATTAAACACGTGACGAAAAATGGATATTATATATATATATATATATATATATATACACACACACACACACAGCCCCCTTAATCGATCTTCGCTTAACCGACTCGCCGGTTTAACCGACGTTTTACGCCCCTAGGTCTGAAAACTGAAATCCACAGTTAAGTGCGACATTTTACATAAAAACGACTAGTTTAAAACAGTTTAAACCATTCCTTTCACTCCGCAACAATGTCACGAGTTGTCCCTTGGGCTAAAATGTTTCACATTACATAGTAATCCGGTCTAGTACGCATCCGCTGTCAGTTGTCCCACATACTAGTAAAGTTCATTGTTATTTTAGTAACGATATTTATCACCTCCGCGGCGATTTTCGTTTTTCCCACATGTAAAAATAATAGTTTAAAACAATCCGCAAATTTTGCAATTTTAAGCATTTTACACTTTCTCAATTATGGGGTAAAGCTACAATTTTGAGTCAAATTTTAAGGTTGTAGCACTTCTAGAAGTAAAATAATATTTTTCTAATTGTCTTAAATTTAAACATTTTTAACGGCCGCCGAAATAAATTTATGGAGAAATTCAAATGTTTATTTGTTCAAATACACGACTTTGTAAATAGCTTGAAAATTTCAGCTTCCTAGCTCATCCCGTTGTACCTAAAGAATTATTAAACTTTATTGTTCAAATGGGGTTAAAACAACCCCTAACAATTAACAATTTTGAAATTTTCGTTTTTTATAGTTGGTTATGAGAAAAGTTCTATAATATTGCAAAATTTCAGCTTCCTAAACTTATTAGATTGGTCTACACACTGGATTGCGTTTTCCCATGCTAACTTATGGGAGATATTCCGGGGTCTCTGGAGTCAAACCCAGGACACTGGAAGCAAAAGTAACAATAATTCCTAATAGATATTGCGGTTATCTAGCAATACTGAAAATTTCATTTTTCTAGCTTACAGGCAAATGCCCATAATTAATTTACAAAAATGGCGCAATGCTTTTCTTATGGGAAAAAACGCAACTTTCGGAATTTCTGGATTCGAACTCATGTCACTTAAGTAAGAAGTCACATTTTATATGTAGGTTTCTTCAACATATCTACAAAAGCTAAAACTTTCAGATCTCTAGCTCTTGTAGTTTGGGCTGGACATTAGTATCCTCATATATATCATTATATATCGACGACTCTTACAGAGGAGGATAGATATAACATACTAGTAGTTGGTGCTTGCATACTGCAAGCATTTCATCAAAACATAAAAAAACATTCATTATTCATCTTTCATCATTACACATATATTTTTAATTCTAAATATTTCACCTCCGCAGCGATTTTCGTTTTTCCCACATGTAAAAATAATATTTTAAAACAATCCCCAAATGTTGCAATTTTTTAAATTTTACACTTTCTCCATTATAGGGTACTAATGCTACACATTTTAGCCAAATTTTTAAGTTGTAGCACTTCTAAAAGTAAAATAATATTTTTCTAATTGTTTAAATTTAAATAATTTTTAACGGCCGCCGCAATACATATATGGTAAAATTGAAATGTTTATTTGTGCAAATTTACTACTCTGTAAATAATTTGAAAATGTCAGCTTCCTAGCTCATACCGTAGTACCTACACAGTTATCTATTTGTTTAAAATTTAAGAATTTTTAACTGCCAAACAAATTAAAATATCAAAATTTGTATAATCCCTATTTCGTTTTTTTAAGAATTCTACTTATAAAAAAAATTTCAACTCTGTATCACATTCGAAAATACATAAACTTGGAAAATTTGTTTAAACAATTGCGAATTTTTATCGGCCGCATTGTTGCACTTTTTCAAGCTTTTCATTTTTTTCTAGTCGATTTTGCACAAAATCCTACCTAAGAAAAAATTTCGAATTTCCAGCTCATTCGCAATTGTTTAAACAAATTTTCAAATTTTATGTATCTCCGCATGTATAACGGAGTTGAAATTTTTTTGTAAGTAGAATTTCTAAAAAAACGAAGTAGGGATTATACAAATTTTGATATTTTTATTTGTTTGTCAGTTAAAAATTCTTAAAGTTTAAACAAATAGATAACTCTTTAGGTACTAAGGGATAAGCTATAAAGCTGAAAATTTCAAGTTATGTACAGAGTAGTGAATTTGTAGAAATAAACATTTTAATTTCTCCATAAATATTATGTGGCGGCCGCTAAAAATGTTTAAAATTTAAACAATTGAAAAAATATTATTTCACTTCTAGAAGTACTACAACTTTAAAATTTGGCTGAAATGTGTAGTATTAGTACCCTATAAGGGAGAAATATAAAATTCTTAAAATTGCAAAGTTTTTGGATTGTTGTAATCTATAACTTTTACATAAGGGAAAAACGAAAATAGCTCCGGAGGTGAAATATTTAGAAATAAAAAAATATTTGTAATGATGAAATATGAAAAATGAATGTTTTTTGATGCTGAGATGATATGCTTGCAGAATGCAAGCACCAACTACTAGTATGTTATATCCTCCTCCTCCTCTGTAAGGAACGTCTATATAGAATGATATACAAACGTGTGTATGTGTATATATATACTAGTAGTTGGTGCTTGCATACTGCAAGCATTTCATCTCACCTTAAAAAAACATTCATTTTTCAGACAGACATTTCATCATTACAAATATTCTTTTAAATTGTAAAGATTTCAACTCCGCAGCGATTTTCGTGTTTCCCACATGTAAAAATAATAGTTTAAAAAATCTCCAAATGTTGCAATTTTAAAAATTTTACACTTTCTCCATTATGGGGTACTAATGCTACACATTTTAGCCAAATTTTAAAGTTGTAGCATTTCTAGAAGTCAAATAATATTTTCTAATTGTTTAAATTGAAATAATTTTTAACGGCCGCCACAATGCATATATGGTAAAATTGAAATGTTTATTTGTGCAAATTCACTACTCTGTAAATAATTTGAAAATTTCAGCTTCCTAGCTCATCCCGTAGTACCTAAACAGTTATCCATTTGTTTAAACTTTAAGAATTTTTAACTGCCAAACAAATTAAAATATCAAAATTTTTATAATCCCTATTTCGTTTTTTATGAATTCTACTTACAAAATAAATTTCAACTCCGTAGCACATGCGGAAATACATAAACCATGAAAATTTGTTTAAACAATTGCGAATTTCTAGCGGCCGCATTGTTGCACTTTTTCAAGATTTTCGTTTTTTCTAGTCGGTTTTGCACAAAATCCTACCTAAGGAAAATATTTCGAATCTCCATCTCATCTGGAAGTGCCTAAACATTAGTATCCTCCTATATGTTATATCCTCCTCTGTAAGAGTCGTCGATATATAATGATATGCGCATAAACACTTGATTACATCTGAAGAGAGTTAATAAAATTTTGGTGACGTCAGCCGATTGATAATAAATCACTTACGACTATTTCGGAAGGAAGTGATGGAAGAGGGGGAATGGGAGGGGAGGGGGTATGGGGTAGGCAAGAAGGGGGAGAGTAGCGGGATTGGAGTGGGGAAGGTAATGAGGGGGTAGGGTAGGGGGAAGGAAGGGAGGGAGGGAGGATGGTAGAGGGAAGGAAGGAAAGGGGGAGTGTAGGGGGAAGGAAGGGATGGGGGAGTATAGGGGGAGGGGGAGGGTAGGGGGAAGGAAGGGATGGGGGAGTATAGGGGGAGGGGGGAGGGTAGGGGGAAGGAAGGGATGGGGGAGTATAGGGGGAGGGGGGAGGGTAGGGGGAAGGAAGGGAGTGGGAGGGTAGGGGGACGGAAGAGAGGGGGAAATGTAGGGGGATGGTGGGGGGGGAAGGGAAAGGTTGGGGAAGGGGGTTGCAGTAAGGAACCAGTCTCCTTCCTGATTGCGTACTCACCGGATTCCTATCTCATCGCACGTCCGCCGCCAGTTCAACGTCCTGGAACGTGAAAGTTTCAATGGGCGATAAATCGCCCGAGAACGAATCGCTCGCTCAGTGCTTTAGTCGTGGAA
Source organism: Tanypteryx hageni (assembly GCA_028673005.1). Classification (NCBI taxonomy): domain Eukaryota; kingdom Metazoa; phylum Arthropoda; class Insecta; order Odonata; family Petaluridae; genus Tanypteryx; species Tanypteryx hageni. The sequence continues at coordinate 151,081,532 of CM054114.1, forward strand.
GTTTCCGAGTCGACCGAGATTTTCGCGAACACAGCGAAAGAGAGGGAAGCGGTCAGCGAACGGAAAAATACAACGAAGCTCCTAATTCCATTTCGAGGCGAAACCTTGCGCATCTAGGAGTGTTTTCGTCAACTAATGGGAGAGGTCAACGCATTGCGAGTTTGTTTTGTTAGGGAAACTTAACTTTGTAAATTCATACAAAATTGCGCCTTATTAATATACTTGACAATTATTGTTTTCACTGTTCCCTGAAATAAATAAGGCTACACATATAGTTAACTAGATGATCCAAACGGAACTTATGATGCCTACTATAGACATATTAATTTTAAATTAAATTAATGTAAATTCGTTGCTTTAAAATTAAATAATAAATACAAATTAATACAGATTTAAACGGTAAAACTAAATCATCATCATATATATTGATTACTTATACTATTGGTGAATTTTAGCATAACCGAGTAAGCAGCAACTACAGCAGAGAGCCGATTATCCGGGACCCGATTAACCATGGGATGAATTATCCTTGGTTGTGGGCGAGGAATCGAATTATTTCCACGTTTACATTTTTAGAGTCTGATATTTTATTCTCACTCCCGTAACATTTTAAGTTTAGTTTGTCGTCGTTCTTTGGCGATATATTTACACGTTTACATTGTTGGAGTCTGATCTTATATAAGTTCATATGCACATTAAAACAAGAGTTAGTAGATAGAAATGTTATTTGATATTTCGTGGTGTGAAAAAGTTTCCGGTCTTTTGGAATTTTCAGAGGGAAATTAATAATTTTTTGTCACCCAAACAAGATAGATTTAACGCGGAAAAATTTCTTTGCCGAAGTTATTGAAAACCCTTGAAAATGTCGATCCAACAAAAACGGGTGGTTTTAACGGTTGAGAGGAAATGCGAAATAATTAAAAGACGCAAAAAAGCGAGTGTTTCAAGCTTAGCGGACGAATTCCGAATTAGCCAACAAACGGTGTGGGATGTTATCAAATACAGGACGAAACTTGAAGAATTCGTCTCTAATTATGAGACATTTGCCGGATCATCTCAAAGAAAATCAATGAAATGTGAGACGCATGAGAAACTTGAATTGGTCATCACTTAAGTGGTTCCACCAACGAAGACCAGAAGGAATTCCACTGTCGGGGCCAATGTTTTTGAATCAGGCAAAATTTTTTTCCCAATAATTAGATATTACTGGGACATTTGAATTTTACTCCGGTTGGTTGAAACGGTTTAAAGAGAGGCAGGCATAAGGCAACTACAAATATAGTGTGAACAGCTCAGTGCCAATAATTTTGGAGCTACAGTGTTCTGTGACGAATTGGAAAGGGTAACCAAGGTGAAGGATCTTGTTCCGGACCAAATCTACAACGCAGATGAGACGGGACTTTCTTGGCGAGCGATGCCCACTCGAATGTTAGCGTTCGTCCAGGAAACGCAATTGACACGGAAGAAGTCGCTTCATTAATTGTTAAATCATCGAAAGAAGGGATTCCAAGATATGGACGAAGAAAATGTCGACGTATGATTAAAGGTCGAACATGGGTATGAAAGAATGACGGATGATGATGTGATCCAAAGTGTACTAGAACCGACGGTTGGTCTGAGAAATTCAACAGAAGTAGAGGAAGGAGAGGGTGACGAAGAGATGCGATCATCCTGTAACGTAAGCTGTAAAGAGGCACTCTCAGCTGCAGAGACATTATTCCAGCTCATGAAAAATCAAGACGACGCAGTGTGAAATTTTCCCAATCAAGCTGGACAAAAGTCATTTTTCGACATGTTACATTATGCATCAAACAACACTGAACATTGTTTCTAAAATTGCAAAGTATCTATTAGAAGTTGGGCAACTTTGTATTGGTTCTGGATAAGTGTAAACATTGCTATCTTAGTGCGGCGTCGACGGCGCACACCAGCAGTCGCTTTAGTGAGTCACAAGAAGAAATACGCAGTGTGATATTCAGAAAATGTAAAATGGAAATTGAAGAGCGAGGTGTGATATTTAACATGGTATACAACGTAATAAATAGTATTTAATGATTTTCATGTTTTTGCATGTTCTTTAAAACCATCTAATTTTAAGATATTTTTATCTATTCACTTTTGACGAAACCTACAAAAAATTCCCCGGCAGTCTCCGCTCCGATTTTATTATTATTTATTTAGAGTTGTTTTTTGCCTTTAAGTATGCGAAAGTCTAGAGTGCGTAAAATATGCGAAACTTATGTTTTTTTAAATTTTTTACAAGAAAATGCATCAATTTCAAGGAGGCAGCTTTTCGAAGTATGGCGCGGAAACTCCAAGAAATCACGGAATAGCAAGGTTTTGGCGTCAGTGCTTACGTTTTTTGACCTGGAACAGTGCAGTGAAGACACTCTTCATTGGGTGGGCTTATGCCTGTCTGCATTGGATCTTCGGACCATATTATTCCATCAATTACACTCTTCATTGTTTAAAATGTTTTCTATCGAAAATTGCATCAAAATTTAAAGGACATATATCGCTCAATTTCAAATAATCCATCGTGCTATACGCGGCGCTTATTTGTTACACATTATACACTTTCCTAACTTGTTTCTTTTAAGAAAACGTGCTAAAAAGACTGAAAATGTAAAATACTATCCAAATTTCATAAACAGGTTGATGTAATACGAAGAATTTCCAGGGGTAACTCAGTTAACCCTCCCGCTAGGATTCAGGTGCCAAATATATTAGTAGTCCGAGGGTTTATCAGCAATAAAAGTGGCGCAAATTGCCTTATTTATGGCCTTCCCCAACATGGAATGCCTTCCGTCAGATCCAGTGATCCTCAGACTCACGAATAGGCGACAAAAACGATTCGTCCGCGGCTAATCGTTTTTTCGTGAAGAATAAATAATCTCGTGAGCGTAAATGGGAGTTTTCTTTGCTCCTCAACCGAACGGTCGGCAGTTTCGCATTCCTTCTGAGGGCGCCGCCTTTATCTCGCATCAATTTCAACCATCATTCCGCCATATCGAGAGTCCGGAACATAAACCCAATATTGGATTTCTCGTTTACTGCCCTTTCCAATATTGCGTGACGTCGGCAACTTCGAGAAATCACTCATTTCGTTTCGTTTTTTTTTCATTTAGGGTCGACCCTCTTTAGAATTAGAGGTTGATCAAAGGACGACCGCGCGCTGGACACATGAAGGAAGTCTTTGAAGGTCGCGAAAGACGTTTAACGGGGTCGGGAAAGCAGAAGAAATGCATCACCGTTACGTCACGCTCGCCCGCGGTTCCTCCGAAGGCTGGTTCATATGAGAGCAGGATATGCAGATATAGTTAGTTACGCGAAAAGGGCAATCCTCGGCTGCGTTACGTCACCGTCACTTTCACAGTTTTTGATGACATCGGGCGAATTAACTTATTCATTTGCCAACTAAGGATATACGTAAGATAAATAAAATAGCACCTAAACTGAATCATAATTCCCATTAGTTCAGTTTATTGAAAACAATGGGCCCTCAAATAAGACGTTTAAAGTAATACAAATGTTATGACGGTTATTTTTTCAAATTGAAAGCGTGGATTACATTTTGAACTAAAAAAAGAAGCAGATTTTCTCATAGCTCATATAATGAGTTTTTGAGCAAAAACGATATGAATTTTAATCGTTAGTAAATAATGTTATTAAAATTAATCAATGTGATCAATAAAAATGGAAAATTTTCTAACTGTAATCTGCTTTGAATTTTTGGAAATAAATTTACTCAGTGTTGTAAAGCTATTAACATTTTCATCTTTTTATTCTTTTATGATATTTCAAAAACATAAATAGTTCTATTGAACGCGGCAGTTTATTTTCACTCTAAAACTTTAAAATTACAAGAAAACTAATTATTGGTTCAATTACTTGGAACGTAGTTTCAATTCAAAATGGACCGAATTAATCCTTATTGATACGAAAAATTATAAAAATTATCATTAATATTAATTACCCTATTACCTCAATTACATTCACGAACAACGCAATTACATCGGCCATTTTTTCGCGCGTAATTAAAAAACTGGCGGATAGCTTGGCGATGCATATAAATGGGCTCAATTTAAGATCCGCATATAACAGATTTTTTTTCAATCACCCGCTCACGATATTTATTCATCAAAAACAAAGAAAAAATAAAAGTTTTGCATTCGCATCCCAACTGCAACGTGCTCATAAACGCATGCCTCTCGTGATATTGAATTACACGCTCCGACGATTCCATCACGGAACGCTGGCGTTGATCACGTCCAATTACATACGGATTACGATAAAAAAATGATGTGGCGGTACGAATCAGGTTCGTCCGAACGAAAACGGGTGCACATAAATCGTATTCTCGCCTACGTCACAACGGGTCGCTAATGAGGCGCGACGATCACCTGTCCGAATTATTGAGGACTTATTTAATTGCCGTTGAAGGCCGACTCCAATTTCTAGGTGTGATTTTTGGACAAAGATTAATGCTAGCTCAGAAAATATGATACGACACAACCTCTAAAGCAGTGTTTTCCAACCTTTTTAATAGCACGACCCACCTAGGTTTATATAGTTTACCTGAGACCCACCTATTATCTATACATAGGCTTTCCATACGTCTCGGTTTGACCGGGATTGTCCCGTTTTTTTGGTTTTGTCCAGGCGTCCCGGCCGAGTTGCTGTTTTATCCCGGAAAAAAAACGTGTGAATGAAAGTAAGGGCAAGTCAGATACGTGTGCTTTTTGCAAAGGTACTAAGTGCTACATTGTGTTTTGAAAGTACGACAATGCAGAGCGAAGTGCCTTCGACGCGCTACATGACCGAAGCATAGGAATTAGGAAGCACTAGTTTCTCGACGGCCGAGTACGAAGCTAGTCGTGAAGATGTGTATCATTGATTACATAGTGTATTTAGGAGCGAAGTTTTCTTCCACAGATTCTATCAATATATCAGCGTGTAATAAGGTATTGTATAAAATATAATTTAAAATTGCTTTTTTTCTTACATTCTGAAAAATGTATATATTTATTATAGGTTTGTCCCTTTACTCATCGTTCAATTTTATCTCCTTTTATCGTGCAGAGGGTCGTGATTAAATGTTAGGGGGAGCCGGTGGTGTAGTGGTTAGAGTTTTGGCCCCACCGTACGATCTGCTGAAAAGCGACACCCGGTTCGATCCTTATAAGGATTTTTTTCGAGGACGCTCCGGCCCCCTATTTGAGAGTGTTGGAACTAAGGTGACGAGGACGAGCCAATGAGGAAAGAGAACACGAGAAAAATGAGAAGCGCGCTCCAATCAAACTCCGTCTTTCGGAAGGAACGTTAAATAGTTGGCCCCCCTGGTGTCCTTCGTAAGAGTAGGCAAATACCGAGTTTCTCTCCTCCCTTCCCTGCTATTCATTGCACTACCTCTAAGATACCCATCGTGAGTAGGAAAGAGGCGAATCGGCTGGACTCGGATAAGATAAGCGATTAAATGTTTTCGATGCTTGAGAGATTCTACGTTTCAAGTTTCATTCTTGCCTCGTGGGTGGACTTGTGTTTAATGGGTTTTTCTGCTATTAAAATCATAAAAGTGTGGTAAGTATATTTTTAGGCTGGTTTCCGAAAGAGGGAGAGAGAGAGGAAACATAGCCTTATGAAAAGGTCCTTTCTGTGTGCATGTATGTGTGTCCCCTACTAACAACTTTTGCACCAATTGACCGACTTTCATGAAACTTGGTATGAGGCTCGTGATGCCAGGCCCACCACCACCTCCGGGCTATATTTTATTTAGCGAAGATTGAAGTCACGGGTTCGATTCCAGTAACGTTTTTCCCACTTGTTTTACATAGAAAATCTCAAATCCACAGCGTAGAGATGTTTTCTTTGATACTTTTAAAATATCTTAAAATTGTGATATAGAAGAAGGGTCTGTAATGTTTTAAGGGGAAAAGAATTTAGATTCTAATTGTTATCGCTGAATTTGATAATTGATCGTATTTTCTTGAATTTCTACTATAAGAGAGTTTTTGCTTTTTAAATCGAATTTTTCGATTGTTGCCATAGAGACAATTATTACCGAACTCGACTTGAGCATAGACGAGTGAACAAATGGGTTATTTTCTTTTCTGTCGACTACCCTTCAGCAATGGACAGTTAATCCAGACATATCAGCTTATAAACAGTAACATCTATTAAATTCGTTTATTTAAAAAAATACACGAAAAATATACCAGAATGAGATTTTGACATTGTATTTAGTATTTTAATACTGATAATATTCTATTAATATGTTTTCCAATTCTTCTCTATCATGATAAACCAGTGGTTCCCAAACTTTTTCGAGCCACTACCCCCTTGGTTCCATAAATGCATCCCCAATCCTAACCTATAAAAATATTTTTCCCAGTGGCAGACTGCACGACTCAATAAGGAAGATAATAAACAAATATAATTCAAAACAGTAAAGATTAATTGCACATTTATTTCAAATCCAATAAAAGTTTTATTTTATTTAATTCAACATATTGAAATTACTGGACTAGTGATTCTAGCTTTTCAAAATCTGACAGTCATTTAACAAAAGTCTTAGAACTACATTTAGTAACAAGTTTATTTTTCTGTAAATATGAGAGGAATGGGCTTGATGACATGATGCCAGTTTCCCAATGTCCGGTTTAAAGTCGCTTAGGAATCTTAAATCACCACGTTCAGTAATCTGGAGTCGATTTCTTTGCTTGGAGACGAGTTGGATGACCACACTAAAACCACAATTCACTAAATATGAAGTTGGGAATGCAATAAGTAGCTTCTTAACCAATGTCCATAGTGCAGGATAGTGATTAGAAATTTTCTTCTGTAACCAAAACTCTTGATAAGATTTCTTATGCTTCGGTTTCAGCTCAATATAATTTTTTAACTCAATTAGTTCTTCCTCTAATACCCCAACTTCCTCAATATCTGAAAATGGATTCATCACCCAATCTGGAATTTCCATCAAAACAAGATCCTTAAATCGTTCAGACATATCTTTATGCAGCGTATCCAAATGGTCACAAAAGACTCGCAGATCATCATCCTGTATCCCACCTTTCTTTTCTAGCTCAGACAGAGAGGGAAATGGGTATAGCTCGCGACGGCCTATATTGCGTTTGAATAGAGTTGGAAATAAAAGTAGATACTACAGATTTGGCCATAATAAGGTGGTTGAAAAAATGTTAAATTATTGTCTGCCATGTCAGGATGTGCCTTCCTCAAATGTTCAACAAGTCTGGAAGGTTTCATTGCCTCATTAGAAAATACCTTTTTGCATATTAGGCACATTGGCAGGTGCTTGTTTGTAGTTGCTGGTATAAATCCATACTTCAGATATTCCACACTATATTGGCTATATTTCCTCTGATTTTTCTGCTTCTGCCATTCTTTTTCTGGAACAATTATTTAATGATTAAATTTGAGTAAAATAAAATCAATCCATATTAATAAAAAGAATGTGTATTAAATGATGAGACACGGGTTCGAATCTTAAGCAGGTGAATTTATTAAAGAAAATGAAAAATAGTAAAATTAAAAAATGACAAATATTAAAACAGAATGTGTTTATATGTTTCGGCCATAAAATAAGGGATTATGACAGCTAGCTATTTCTCATTTTCGTAATTAAAGTATACAAATTATTTATCAATTGGAGCTGGACTGATTATTATTATTAAGATAAGGACAAATAGCATTATCAATTACTCATGCTCCTAACTTTTCAAGTCCAGCTTCTGTTAATGATGTCAGTCTCCTGATTTAGTTTATCTTTAATGACGAAAATTAAAAGAACTTCCACACTGTAAAATCAGTATTTACTTACCAATCACGACCGATATGGTACTTCGAAAGCGGTTATTTCTTAAATGCAGCCTAGGAAAAAATCAATCATTTTTCTCTTCGTCCGTAGAAAACACCTGTGTTAAACTTCAAATTTCAAGATCAAACAAAGGACATTAATATGTAGTAATGAACTTAAAGACAACCTTTACGTATTTTCGCTCGAATTATTCAGTATTCAGTTCAGAAAATATACAAACACCATCAGACAGATTTACGATGTGGCCACCAACAAAATCCAAAATGGAACTAATCCTTCGAGAGAGATTCTTTCTACCGTGATCGTAATACCTAACTAAATACATAATTTTTATTAAGCTGCCACAATTAAGCATATAAAATGAAAACTATTAAGTCAAGTAGTCAAGCAATAATTGATTACGCGACAATTGCTCCGATGTCAATTGCTTCTCCAACAATTTAATTCGATAATTATTGTGATGGAAAGTGTGGTGTGGTATGTTTCCTTGGTAAAAAGAAGTTGCTTTAATTGGTTTCATAAGAAGCGTGAGTGAGCTTGTGCGTTCTATTTACTTATGTACAAAACGAAAATATTCATTTCAATTTCTAAGATGGAAATACATTTACGGTTTGCATGATTCTTAATTTATATAATTGCCACAGTAGAATATTTCTGTCTATTTCAGGTTATTTAATCGAAATTGTTTTTCATTAAATATGCTGAATCGTGGCGTACAAATGAAAGTAAAAGAATCTTTTACGCTTGAAATAAAAAAAGCCGCGGAGACCATTGTTCCTAAGGACGATAGTTCCTGAAAACGCTGTACTCGGACGAGTGTGTGATTTTCACTTATAATTTGAGAACGGATTCTTGTCAGTTCTGTACACCACTCTTCGGACACCCTGTGTAATTACTTAACAAGCATGCACAAATTTTCGTGCTATGCGCTAACCTGAACAATAGTAAACAAGCGATCAACACACTCAAACGCCCCCCTGCCGCCCCCTTGCTTCTTTGCGCCCCCTAGGTAAACCCACCGCCCCCTAGGGGGCGGTAACACCCACTTTGGGAACCACTGTGATAAACTATGAATTACAAGTGGTATTACATGATATGAGAATTCTTTGGAATGACTAACACATACTGAAATATTTTCTGTCAATGTAAGTAATAAATTCGGGACGTAAACTTTGGGAAACCAGCCCGCATTAGTCCTGGTTTGGACTTCTTGTTCTTATGAAGAAAATTTAGAAATTATATAACATTGTATAGATGTTTATTGTAAATGAAATGCTCAGAAAACAGCGTACTCACACCTAACATTTTATGAATTTAACCCATAAATGTAGATTTAGTTTAACATTCCGATATTTGTATTTGGTTAAACTAAAAGTAAGAACGGAAAAATCCTTTCTTTCAAATTGACGTAAGAACGTTAGTACTAGCACTAATCAAAGTAATTGACTTTAATATCATTTACAAATGATGTTTTTTAGTCTTAGCAGGTGATTCCAACCGTCTGGAAAAAGTAAGAAACGTATTGCAAATCTTCAGAAAAATACCCCAAGCTTCTGAATTTGGAAGGGAAAAGTTGTTATCTAATGTTGTTGCACGTAATGTCGCTGAACGAAATTTCCTAAAAATGTAAAGCGAAACTTAATTTATTTTTTTATATTTAAAAAGTAAGTTATTCTGGGACATTCGCAGTCTTCAGTTGCGCTTGTTCTATCTTTAATAGTGAAAACATTGGGTACAGTACTAAATCGTGATTGTTTCTTAATTTAAATATAAAATAATTGCTAACCCCCTGCAATCTCGAAAAGAAATTGTATATTCACCGATGGAATTCAAATTCCATGTTTAAAAAAACTCTGTTGTGTAGATGATCGTGTTAAATGCTCTCAGTGCGGAGCAGAATTTTTGGTAAGATATGGTGGACGTGTAAATATTAAAGAACACATATAAACTGCAAACACAAATCGTCTGTAGCGTTGGCAGCCTTCTCAACACCAATTTCATAATTTTTTGTGAAAACGATTTAAATGCTGACGCTCGTATTGTTGCTGCAAAAGAAGACGCTTTTACATATCATACCGCTATTCATGGGTTAATTTCAAAATGTCGGATTGTACAAGGAAATTCATTTAAAAAAATTTCGGACGTAAATTTGGTGCGGCTCGAGCAAAATGTGAAGCTGTAGTTTTAGATGAAATCACTTCAATGTGTATGGAAGAGTTACATAAATCCAACTTTTTGTTACGATTGACGCTTCCAACAGAAAAGACACGAAAATCGTTCCAGTCATAGTGCGTTATTTTCTTCCTCAAGCTGATTTAAAGGTAAAAGTCCTTGTCTTTAATGGAGTCCCTGGAAAAACATCAGTAATATTGACTGATTATCTTGTTTTTTCATTAAAAACATCATCTTAGTTATACAATTGTAGGATTGTGTGGTGATAATTTTGGAGATGTGAAAATAAATGGCGAAAACAACGTATTTTATCGACTGAAAAGCGAAATTGGTATAAATATCATTGGAATTGGCTGTGCAGCACACGTAATACACAACTACATCCAAAATGCGGTTGACGATCTACCAATTGATATAGAAGAGCTTGCAGTAAAGATTTATATATAATGACACATATACACTGTTCGTGTCACTCAACTGAAGGGATTTTGCGAACTCGCGGAAATTGCGTACAAAAAGGTCTTAAAACATGGCAACGCGAGATTTCACTCCACTTTACAAGCTTTAGAAAGACTTCTTGATATGTTTGAAGGTTTAAAAATACTATTTCGATTCACAAGAACAGTGCCCACTAATAATAAAGTTTTTTGGAGACCCATGTGGAGAAGTGTATTTGCGATTTGTTCTCGGACAACTCAGCTTATTTAATAAAACAGCACCGAATATAGAAAAAACTAACGCTAGTGTAACAAAGGTAGCTTGTGAACTACGAAATTTCAAAACTAATTTGCAGGAACGCAAGGATAATTGTTTCACTCCACAGGGGACTAAAATTTTACTAAGGAAATTCGACAAATCTGGGAATGCGATTTCTAAAACGTAAACCAAAGAGTTTGACACATTTTATGTTAGGCTCTTATCATACATTGTGGGAAAACAGTTTCGAAGAAGCAGAATAATTTAATTGGCACATTCAAACGTGGAACTGGTATACCGTCGGAGATAGTTGAAAAGTTCTCCACGGGGATATCTTGTAGTATTTTGGAATAAATTTCTAAAAATAAACCCACCCATTGTATTAATTTACCATGCCTGGTGGAAGCAAGCACATATCTTATTGATGCTACAATCAAGGCTGCACTAAGCAGCTAGTTGGTTTAATGAACAGTAAGATTTTTGTATTTAGCATTGTAATGACATTGTATTAAAAATTTAATATTCAAATATTAAAAATATTTTGTTTATTCTTTTAGATATTTTTTGACAAGCCCCTCCCTGTCCTCTCATCCTCATAATATTCTGTTTTGGTTGTTTGAAAATGTATAGAATGGAAAATAATATAAATAGTGTTTACTTAAGCAATAAATATCAAATACTAGTCCCGGATTTTATCTCGGTCATGTTAGATTATGTCCCGGATTTGTGCGGTTTCTCATCTTCAGAAATCGTTTTGTTCCGGTTTTGGTACTGGAAAATATGGTAGCCCTATCTATACATATACTAATTTTTTCAAGCAGTATATAGTATCTACATGTGTCCACAGAGATCGCAAAATGTATTATCATGAGTTCTTTAACTATTTTATCTCAAAATCATTAAAAAATGGAAAATTTTATCAAAACAAACTATTTGGAAATCTTTCTCCGAATCATCTTAATATCCTTTGCGACCCACTAGTTTGGGAAACCCTGCTCTAAAGAAACGAATTCATAACGGGTATTAATATATTCAGTTTAAATTGGAAGAATGAGTGTCGATGTTCTACAGAGCGATAGAAGATATTACTACACAGGTTTTTAATGCTTTTGAGTTTGAAATTGAGAAAGTCTTCGGAAGTGAAATTGAATTTTATGGAAACAAATGTCCGCTTAATAGCATATTTCAGCGTGGTGCACGGGGGTAAGGCTTTCTGCATTCTGCTGAATATGGTATCGCTGCTAAAAATGAAGGCTTCATACTTTTACTCCAATTTTTTAAAGATTTATATCAAAGACGCAGGAAATTTAAAAAAAATAAATATTTCCCGAAATAAATAAACCGAGTCAAAATTTTATCTTCCTCATCTGATCTCATTCGCCATCATTTAGGATTCGGTTACGTAATCTCTTAGACCGCACCAATACGTGTTGGCATATTCGAAGGTAATCGAAGATTATTTCTATCAGGAAAATAAAAGAGCTCAAAATAATGGTAATACTGCATATTGTAGAGGGCTCCATTATCACCCCAACAGGATGAATTACATATTTTACGATTTCCATTACCGTGTTTACTTTCTACATATACGTAGTATAGGGGAAAGTATTGTATTCATGAAAAAAATCGACTTCCAGATTTCAACGGGAATGAACGTTTTGAGGTCCCCTGAACACGTTTTGACCATTTTCTCGATGATGTCTGTGTGTGTGAGTGTGTGTATGTGATAGCTTTTTGTGGGTGCTCTAACTCAAAAACTATTAATCATGTCATCGCGAAATTTTATATTTAACATTTTTATAAAAGTCAGACCTGTTAGTTTTTGATAAAAATCGGTCAACCGGAGGTGGGTGTTTACTCTTTTCACTTATCCGTTATTTTGAAATATTTGCTTGAATATTCGTTAAAGGTAAAAATGTATCGGCATAAAAGTTGTAGGAAATTTAATTTTCTATAACCTTTGTTTGAAACATTTTTCCATAAAATGCATTGTTTGAGAGATATCTGATATTCTTAGCTGCCACCACCACGCCACCTACCGACGACTATTGTTAACAATTGTCGCTTAGTTACGTCTTAGTAACGCTCCTTTTTCTTTTCTTAATTGTTGGAGCTTTGTGGCTGTATCCAATATCAGAAGTTTATTTCTGTTCTTTGTCAAGTCAAAAATTTTCTCGCAGTTTTAAATATTTATTATTATGTGACCTATTTGGAATTTTTAGAAATATTACAGGTATGGAGCAAGTCATGTGGTGGCCACCTCAGATTTTTAATCATTTCTATCGGTTTTGCAGTTACGACTGCATCGTCGTCATGCAAATCGCCCATTGGTCTTGGCCATATTTAAAAGCATATAGCCAAACGGGAGGGAGGAAGAATAAAGAGAAAAAAGGAAGATTATAGTAATTCTAACCATTGGAAGTTGCTCATAAGACAGAGAGTGAAGGTAGGTGGTGACCAATGAAAGGAAAGAGAACAACAAAGTAGTTAACTTTTGCTAATACGCAGGTACTAGTATGTGTAATGTGAAAAAGTTTTTTCCAACCGAAATCAGTACAAGTGGCATTTTTTGCCCATAAATGAAAAAGAGTCTAAAATAGTGCCCGGGTGAAGACAGAAAAATCATTACAAACTTTTAGGAAGCTACAAATTGGAATGTAATAATTTAAAAATCTGAAAATATACTATAAGCATTAGTTTTTAAGAATATTATCTGATTTCAATCGACCCATGAACAATATAAATTCGATCGAAAATAGTGGGGGTTAGAAATCGAAATATAAAAATTGCGAAAAGTGTACTACGTGATTGAATTAAGGTAAATTATAAAATAAGGAATTACAATACCCGTAAGTGACTGCTAAAATCAGTATAGAAAGTCAATCGGGACGAAATTCTTAAAGTAAGAAAAATATCGAAGAATTGCCTGACAGAGGTAACCGATTGCAATAATTAATTATATATAAAAAAGCGAAGATTATAAATTTAACATAAATTCTCTTGTTATAACGACTTTCCAAAAAGTAACACCTTGGTCAGGAGAGTATATTCTTACCATAGCGTACGTGGGCCTTCGGATGGGCGATTCTCAGTCTCCTTGACGCCTCAGACGCTGCGGTATTTCCCTTCGACAGAAGCTCCTTCTGGCGAGAAGCCTCCCAAGACGAAAACACACGCGGGGGTGGAAATTCTTGCGACTTCCCTCGAAAAAGCTGAATGGTAGCACGCGGAGAGACGTGCCTTTTTTATTATTTTATTGCGGTTTCTCTCGGTCGTCCGTTCATCGTTCCACGCCGACAGACGGCCGTTCCTCCACTAAACACGACGTGTTTTCTAAAACTACGACGACGGATCCATAGTGGAATATCGACCTATTTCCTCACTTTTCCAAAGGATCGGTGCTTCCTTCTGAAAATCTTCACGGCACATGCGTATTGATCGGTTACGTAACCATTCTTTGATCACACGCCACGGCAGAGACAGGAAGGGGTGTTATTTCCGTGAAAAACGTCGCTTTCGTGAATTACACCGTGACACCGGATGGTAAAATAACGCCGTCGCTTGATTTCACTGAATAAAACACTTGCTTTCTGAAGGTTTATAAGACTGGATTGCCTCTTCACGAAGGTCTCCACTTCAGCTGACGACGAACATGGACTCACATTTTTAACGATATAATTTGGAACGTGATTGAATCTTGCTTTTAAGAGCGTGAAGGATCACGCTGTAACACAGTCACGTCCGAAGCGTAAAAACACCAAAGCGCATTGCATTCCACGGAGATCGCCCTTCATCTATCTCTCTCCTCCCACACTTTTTATCTCGCCTGCTGGACCGCTCTGGCGATATCTGACGGTCACGGTTGGTTCTCTTGTACGTAGAGAGATGGAGATCCTTGCCAAGATTATTCACTGCGCCAGAAGTGACGAGTGTTACTCATAGAACATCCCCCCAGCACAGATTACAGAAAATCGTCAATGGTTACGTAGAACGGGAAAGAGTCAAGATTATGGATGACACGAAGTGGACACCGTGCAAAAATATGGTCAAAAATTAATTCTCAAATATATCTCACATGTAAAACTAGCTCAGCTTTTGTCAACATAGCATAATTACTAGACTTATAACCGAGCAAAAAATGTTTTAGTTTGCCTAAAAGAAAGGGAAATCGATCGTGTTTTTAGGCCACGATTCATGATTTCGTCTTCCCTACTTATCAAGCGAGTTAATGTTTGTTTCTAGATTAACATTAAGCGCTAAAGACAAAATATTTAACCAATTTAATGCATGCCATTTACGTGCTCGACTCCCCCATTTTCGAACACGCTTGAAATTGCACTGGAGGCAAATTTTCGGCATAAAACTCCCGACACGTCGCTGAAACACGTCTCCATGCTCCGGTAAGCTGCGATGATATTATGTCGGTAGTTATGGAAACCGTCAATTCACTCGGCCACCGTCAATTCACTCGGTCACCGCCAATACCACTTGCTTCTTATAGAAACTCCGAAAGTCGGCGATAGAATGAGGTATTATAATCTTCAATCACTTCGGCGGCGATGATGCTCTTATAATATTTCACACCCGATAAACATCCGAGGGACGATATACGGCGACGGTTCCCATCTTTCCGCAGGGCGTCTATCGCAGTGGTCCTATCCGTCCCATCCACAGACTAGGGAATCCTCCACCTCCCACTCTCTCTCTCTCTCTCTCTCTCTCTCTCTCTTATACGCGGAGAAAGCCCTTTCACGAAAAAAAAACGATTGCGTAAAGAGGGGGTGGAGGGGGACGTTACCCCTCTCCTCCCTCTCTCTTCCAATCGCTTCCTTCTCCTTGTTGTAGTCTCTTCGTCCCCTTCCGGAGCACCAGCGGATGTGGAGAGGAGAGAACTAGGTTTCATTCCTTAAAAACTACACTGAAAGTTTCTCACTCAGTCCTTTCGGTTGGAGGGTTATTTCTCTCTCTCCCACTCCATTTCCTCTGGGTCACGTGATTCACCCTCTCTCCACCACAAACTCCTCCCTCCCTTCTCCTCCCCTTCCTCCAAACACAGTCACTCATACACAGAACTCCTTCTCGTTCCCCTCATTCCTTTTCTCTCTTTCTCGACGGCTCCCTTCTCCCCCTTGTACCCCTTCCCCCTTGTACCCCTCCCCTCTTGTACACCTCCCCCCTTATACCCCACTCCCTTATACCCCTCCCCCCTTATGCCCCTCCCATAACCCCTCCCTTTTCAACCCCTCCCCTTTCAACCCCCTCAACTTTCAACTCCCTCCCCTCCCCATCCCTCTCCCTCCCCCTTCTTAACCTAATAGCCTAACAAAAACAGACGCTCCCACACACGTTCGCAGGCTCTTCTGCTCTCTGATGCCCTTATTTCGTCTGCCAAGGATGCATACATGGTATTTGTGTCTGCGCAAACACACACACACACATGGTGAAAGATAAAGCCCGTAAAGTTCCATTGTTGGGGCGTAACCATGGTGAGGCGTGAACTAAAGCGTCTCAAAGGAATAAAGGTTGAGATGAGATCTTTTTAAAGAGGTTTTTTGACGGTGTCGATAACGCGGCAAGCCTAAAAAATGTCGCCACACTGAATAATTACGAGGAGCAAGAGCAGGATTGAAGTGAAGGCGATTTATAATGTAACATTGATGATTATTATGATGTGACTATACTATATACTACCTATATGCTTACTAAATTTGTTACTACTGCAGCTTAAGCGGAAAGAGGAATGATTTCGAATTAAAAATATATGTGAAGGCACAATTTTGATCGTATAAAAACTTTGTTTTACAGCATAAAAGCTTAGATAAAAAGGTATTTAAATATATAGTCCAACAAAATTAATAGTCAATAAGCGAATCTTAATTTAAGCAAGTAAAGTTAAAGTAAATAGTGGAAACAAGTTTTCAGGGTTCAGCTTTACCTCCCCTTTTGGAGAACGGACAACCCGCACCGCTAGAAAATAGATCCTCACTAGTCCTTTCCATCCGAAAAAACTTCACTCCTCTAGCTTTAGTAGATACCATTTACAATATCATTTCAAAGTTTTGAAATTTCCGAATTTGGAGCCACATAGCGGAAAAAAGATGAACTAGTTCAAAAATCCAATCATTGGAAAATTCATAGATTGATAAGAACAATTTAATTCAAAAAGAATTTTTCAAATATTTCTTTAAAATAAAATATTTGATTTTCCACAAAAGGACAGACAGATAGATAGAGAGTGATCACATAAGCAGGTTTTTCATTTAAGAAAATTTGCTACAGAAGGAAAATGTATCCATAATAAGTCATCAAAATTTTTAAGAGAAAATTTGATAAGTAGGTATTATTGCTACTTCAGTTATTTGCTAATTTCGTGGAAATATTGGGCTTATGGTCAAATCGTTTCATTTTCCGCCATATCATCGGCAAGATAATGTAAGTGAAACAAACAAGGGGCACATTTACTTAATAAGACTGAGTTCTGTCAAATATTAGGGTCGCCTATATAACACCCAAAACAACTAGAAGTAGAAGCAAAATTAAATCGTTAAGACAAAACAAAAAATACATGTAAAAATACTCCGGAAAAATTTGAAACCATTAGAATACATATAGGATGAGTATAATTTGTCTTTTACAGATATCGCAAGGTTATTAGGGCGACGGAGTTTGTGATGATGATAATGGAATGAGGGGAGGGATTTGAGGCTGGAAGGATTGAAAATAATTCAGTCAACAAAAATTATATTCAAGTAAGGTAAATTATTGTGACGACCAGAGCCGGATTAAGAGTTCGCGGGGTCTTAGTTTAGGGTTCAGTGCAGGGCTCCAGTGAACCAAAAAATGTGGAATGGGGTGGGGTGAATTAGGTATACTCTTATTTATGTAACGCTAAAACGATTTTGTATAACACATTTATTTTTAATATTATAAACAAGTAGTTCTGGAAAGAACTAATCCGCCTTCTTTCCTTTCAATACAATTTTAATATATAATGAGTAGGGGTGTGTACAGGTTACCCGTGGTACAGAAGTTATTTTCGTCAAATTCCTCGTAGTATAATCGTATACTAATGTAATTTATTTGAAATCAGAAAATGATTTTTCCTTATACTGTTGTAGCCTTGATTTTATGATCCGTTCTATAGATATTCATCTCGCTTACCCATTCTATACTCGCCCTACAAACGACATTTCTTTTAAATCCGTTCAGCCAATAGCTTAGAAATTCATAGTTACAGAAAAATTCAAACCTGGATATGGTGGTAGCCCTGTTTAGTTGCCCTGGTTGAAATATGACACTTTGGTTATTTATTTATGTGATGATTAAATATAGTTATCATCATCATAGGGAGTCTGTCCGTAGACAGGTCTGTGATTATTTATGGTTAAACCTGGTTCTCAATATACTCCTATTTTCCGCTGTCCTCTTCATATCTTGACAACTCTCTTTCCCTTTCAAATCGTCAATCAGCTGAAACCTTTCCTACCACTTTTCCTTTTTCCATCTAGTTTTCCTTCTAACATGTCTTTAATCATATTTTCTCTCCTCAGGTAATGCCCAACCCAGTTTGCTTTCCTCTTTTTAGTAGTTTGTATAATCATTCACTTCTCTCCTACTCTTCTTAGCACTTCGACGTTTTTCATCCCATCTGTCGATTTAATCTTCATCATTCTCCTCTAAGTACAAATTTCAAAGCTTTCCAATTATTTGATGACATTTTTCCATAGCGTCCATGTTTCTGCCCCGTACAAAACTATACTATATACATAGCATTTTATGAATTTCTTACGTATATACTCACTTATATTCCTCGTAAGTAGATGTTCTTTCTTCTGAAAGCCGCTTTTGCTTTTCCTATTCTAGTCCTGATCTCATCCGTACATTTTGCTACTCTTGTTATCTCTGTGGCTCATACCCTCCCGTGGTATATGCAATTTCTGAGTTGCCTTCCAGTGTGGCTCTACTCAACGTCGTGTTATAAAATACTTGACAGTGCAGGCACCTCACCCATATATTCGATAATCGTCAGTAATAGTTAAAATTATGTTATGTTCGCCGGTTTTTTGGAGGGACCCAATCCTCTTAACCTGTGGATGCCAGTGCTCGTTTGTGCTTGTCCCAGACCGATACTCTGTTATTAGCGAGATCGCGGAGAACGTCATTTGTTTTATTTTCGAGCGCAAACCTATATTTAGTGGCCAAGTCTTTGGCGACTTCTCTAATTGCTTTTGTGTTTAGCCTTTCGTGGAGGTCTACATTCTGACCCTGTGTCCTGCTTATTCTCTTTTAAAATTTTCTCTCCGCGGTCTCGAGTATTTTCCAGTCCTGTCCATACTGGCACAGCGTACATGAGAGTCGGTCTGATGATTGCTTTATAGAGCTGTGTTTTTAATTCCCTGGACACGTCAATTGAATTAAAAATTGGGAAGAGTCTAGCTCTTTTCCCAGCTGCCGCTAAGTTAATCCTTTTTACATGTTCGTCAAACCGTAGTTTCTCGTCCATGGTTACACCTAAGTATTTAATATGTTTCGCCCAGGGAATTTCCACACCTTCAATTAAAAGTTGTCTCGGCATCTTGCCATCCTTTTTTTATGGGGTTTATCTCAATTCTCCATTTTTTGTAATATTGAGTCAGTTTCTCAGTTAGGCTCAGGGCATACCGGACAGCCATTTCCGGCTGGAAGAATCTCGTTATTATGGCGAAGTCGTCCGCATAGAGAGCAATAGTGGAGTTCCAATCCCCCTCGCCTGTCGGAATGTCGCCTGTATAGATGGAGAATAGCAATGGCCCAAGGACACTCCCTTGTGGGACACCAGCAGCTATCTTCCTTGTTGAACTGACGGCACCATTCCATTTCACTGTGAATGGGCTGTCATAAATATAAGATTTAATGAATTTCGCCTGCCAAGAGGGAAATTTTGCTATCAGTAATTTTTACAGTAGGCCTAAGTGCCATACTTTGTCGAATGCCTTACTTATATCAAATGCTACTCCAACTGAAACATTGTTCCTGTTGAAGGCGTCCGTGATAAAATCGACTACTCTTTGCAGCTGGTGTGTTGTGGAGTGTCCTGCCTTAAATCCGAACTGATTTTGGGGGATTACACCATGCCCTTTTGCATGAGTCAGTATGTGGGGATAAATCATCTTTTCATATACCTTTCCAAGGCAGGAGAGGAGGGATATTGGTCTGAAGTCGGAGGCTTTTAGCACCCTCCTTCCTACCTTGGGTATGCATATAATGTCTGCATGCTTCCAGCCGGTTGGATAGTGCCCTATCTTTACCACTGCGTTGAGAATTGAGATAAGGTATTCTCCCGCAGAGATTGGCAGTCGTTTTATTAATTCGTAGGGAATTTTGTCTTTTCCTGTAGCTTTCCCTTTAGGTAGCCGTGCTATTACTTCTGCCAATTCTTTAGTGGAGAACACCGGAGTGGCTTGGGCCTCATTGTGTTGTTGTTCACTAAGCATGGACTCGACATCTTCTATTGTTATTTCCGGAGTAAATTCCGTCGCTTCATTGGGCGTGAAAATCTGCTCTAGGTGAGCCGCAAGATATTCTGCTTTGTCAGCAGGCGTGGTGAGTTTACCTCCTGGACTTTCCACCGGGGGGTCACTCCTGGCAGAATTAGTTAGGGAACGCGTATACTTCCATATGCTGTTATTTTTCGTGTTGAGGTCCGCCAATCGTATCGACCATCTATATCTCCTCAGGCGCCTCAACTGGTCTCTAATTTCCCTATTCAACTCCCGGAGATCCCTTTTCTGCTCGGCGGTGCCAAGGCGATAATACTCCCTCCTCACCCGGTTCCTTTTTTTGATGAGATCTTTGATTTCATCGGGGATCTTCAGGTTTTCTTTTGCTTTTGTTGCTCTGCGCGGAACTGCTTCTTCCGCTGCGTTCGTAATAGCGTTCCCCAACAATTCTGCCGCCTCGTCTATTCCCTCCCTGGTGGATATCGTGGGCACATCACTTGGTAGTGTATCCGTAATTTTCTTTCTAAATTTAGCCCAATCCGCAAGTCCTTAGCACATGCGAAGGTTGTCCTGTTGATGAAATATTACTTGTGTCCCGATCCTCAGAATCACCGGCTCTGGGATCGTTTTTGACAGTCCGTCGATCAAAGTTCTTGACCAGTGCAAAATTAAGGACACTTCCTGTGTTCCTTGGTCCTGGTCGCGTCGTTGTTATCGGAGCCACTACCCTAAATTGGTTATCTCGTGCCCATGTCTTTAAAAGATTACCACGCCTGCTATCTTTACTGCAGTTCCACGCCCAATGCGTCGCGTTAAAATCACCAGCGATTATCACTCCATCGTCCATGCTAAGGAGCCCGTTTAGGTCTTGCATACGCAATTCTTTATTTGGTGGGATATAAATGCTTACGATGGTGATTGTTCCCATAGTTGTGTCAGCTCTGACTCCCACTGCTTCTATCGGGCTAGAGCTTCTGTCGTCTATTGTTGCGCATGCGATTCCTTCACGGGCAAGGATAGCCACTCCACCCCCTCGAGTTTTACTTTCTCGGTCCCTCCTAAATACCTTGTAACCAGGAACAGCCCAATCCTCATTCGGTTGAAGGTGCGTCTCCTGTATTAAAATAATGTTAACTGAGTGTTTCCTTAGGAACTCAATGGGCTCCGGCGTCTTGTTTCGTACGGCCCCGTTGGCATTCCAGTGGGCCATGATGAGCGGTTATGGCGGCTACTAGGGTCTGTATTAGCGTCATCATGGCCGTCATCTGTTGTTGTATTGTAGCTGTAAACTGGGCCATAGTCACAACTAAGGTTTTTATATCCGAGTCATTATTACAAGGGTTTTCTTCCCTTTTGGGCTGTTCCTTGGTTTCCTTTTGTGGTAGCGGCGGGAATTCTTTTAATTCGATCCCTTTGTCCAGACCGATGGCGGTGGTGGGGGGACCTGGATCGGTGTGTGCGTTGTGTCATCTTTCTTTTCTTTTATCTCTAAAGCTCTTGTTATGATGCATCCAAGGTATGTATTTATAGTCTGGATATATTAAATATACTATATTTGGTTAAAATCCATTAGCTCAGTTTTCTAAAAATACTTATAAAAGAAATATTATTTGAATTTTTACTGTGGTAGCCCTGCTCTTTAGCTCCGCTTTAAACATCTTGATTTAGTTAGTATGTTGTACAAATCTTATATAAAAATTTAATTGAAATCCGTAGAGCCAATTCCTTCCAAATGCTTAAATACAGAAAGAGTTTAAGTTGTAATTGTGGCACATCTATTTGGCTGATTTGTCTTAATTATGTTAATATGGTTTTATATATATGAGCATATTATATGTGTTTAATTTGGTTAAAATTGATGTAGACAGTTTAACACAAATACTTGTAAAAAGAATTTTTTTATCCCTTGTAATGTGGAAGCTTTGCCTTCTACATCTTTACTAAACAACTTGATTTTGTTATTTTATATTACTCGCCTACTTCATATAAAATTTCGTTGAACTCGGTTGGGCCAATTCCTTCAAAACTCATAATTACAGAAAAGATTAACTTTGCAATTGTGGCACCCCTGCTATGTAGTTCGGTCCAACTATCTCATTTTGGTCATTAATATATGTGCACATTCTATGTACCAAATTTAGTTGAAATCGGTTCGTTCATGATGTTGATGTTAGTTCGAGACACACACACGGACACCCAGGCGATCTCATAAGACTATGTACTTTCCATTTTTTGGAAAGTAGGTTAAAAATAGATAAAAAACAAAAAAACGAGTTCTTCTTGCTAAAACAAACTGATATTGAAAGTTTTCTGTAATCCAGTAATCATATAACACAGTTCGTTTGTACTTGAAAATCAGTCTTATTTGTTGTATGGTTGTTTTCACTGTTAACGACCCAAATTATGACTGGACGGTGGGCACATTTAAATTAAATGGTTAATGTTCAATATATCTGTACATCCGGGGTCTGGGCTCCTAAGAATTATTAATTTCTTCCTAATGAAGGGAGCGACCGTACGGGCGTAACCAAGGGGAAGGAACACTTACGCGTAATGTGGGGCTTTGGTCTCCGTCACGTCCGAAAACGAAGGGAGGAAGCGAAAAACTTGTCTCCCCAATCCTCGTCCGTCACCTTTTCCCTTCTCTCGTCCTCCCCAACTACCCCCTCCCCCGGATAATCCTCCCCTTCCGTGCGCCGCTGGGCAGAACTTGAAACTATCTTGAGGCGGCAAATTTGAATTGCGCAGGGAAGGGGAAAGATAACAAGAAGGGGGAAAAGAACGACAGTCACTCCTGAACATCCCCCCACCTGAATTTTACAAAAAAGTTATTTTAAAAATCCCATGAAACATAACCAAAGGTATGTGAAAGTTTATACTTCTTCAATCTCCGAGGCCAGTCGGAGAGACTCATCAAAGGGCATGGGATAGGCCATGGACTGGGTAGTCGAGGGGATTGGAGGAAAACTATCCCTAAATTACAAAGTATTAAAAAACAATGGGAAATCTCATTCTCCCAGAGTAAAGAAAACACTTACTGAATTCTCCAAAAAATAAGAGGACAAAAGAAAACAATAATAAAATTAAAAGGGCGAACAAGATGGTCTTTAAGATGTGGTGGATAGAGGCACTAACCTCACCACTGGTTTTGTTAGGATACCTGAAGTAGTGCGTAACTCCACAACTCGCACGACACCTGATGAGTCAGGGAAAAGTTTCTGTCCGCGACTCATTCTCCAATGCGATGGGGAGAGATAGGGATCACGAACTAAAAATAACTCGCCAATGTGAACGTTAGGACCACACTTTAACCAGTTACCTCGTTGCTCGAGAGTGTGTAAGTATTCTTGAGACCATCGTCGCCAAAAGTGCTTCGAGATTTGTTTGATTAATTTCCACCTTTGTCAGAAGTGTACACCTACCTTCATGGTCTACTCAAGGCGGCGCAGAGAGAGGCTGAGCAATCAGCAAGTGACCGGGGGTAAGACAATCGACCTCCGAAGGGTCAGTGGAAAGAGGAGTTAACGGCCGTGAATTTAACATAGCTTCAATTTTTGAAAGCAATGTATTAAATTCCTCAAAGTTCATTGGCTGCTCCCTGGTTACTCTGCGAATATGGTATTTTACAGATTTGATCCCAGCCTGCCATAATCCTCCAAAATGAGGAGCAGGAGGAGGATTAAAATGCAAATGAATAACAGCTGAAAGTAAAAAGGATGCTAGTGCCTCCTTGTGGGAGGAGGGACACACAAGACGGTAAAGCTCTGATAACAGCCGATCTGCCGCAACAAAATTCGTCCCGCAATCAGAGAAAATGTCCGATGAGATTCCTCGGCGGGATATAAAGCGTTGGAAATCTGCTATAAATGCTGGAGTGGAAAGTGAAAAACAACTATAGATAGAATGCTTTAGTGGCCAAAGAAATAAATAGAAAAATATATGCCTTGGAAAATGTAGAGTGTCGTCAATTATTGACCTTGTACAACACTGGACCGGCATAATCAACTCCAACACATGCAAATGAACGCCAGGAGGTGACCCTATGAGATGGTAAATTAGCCACAATCGGCTGAATTGTCTCACCACGAAAGCGTGTGAAAATACACATTTTGATAATTGAAAAGGAATGACTGTTCTCCGAGAAATGGTCCAGAATGGTCTCAAAATGACAGCTTCAACTGCCCACGGGCCGCCATGAAGACTGAATACATGGTAATGAGCAACGATAAATTTTGACAAATGGCAGGATTTGGGTAACAATAAGGGATGCCGTGCTGCGGGAGAAAGAGAGGGATGATGCAGACGACCGCCCACCCTAATTAATCCATCCGTGTCCACAAAGGGACGCACCCGATCCAAAGAGGCAGGAAGATTGCTGTTATTTTTCAGAGCATCGAAAACAATGGAAAAATAAAAATGCCGTGTCAGATGAACTACCCGGGATAAAGAATTAGACCATTCACGGCTCGACAAAGGGGTGTTGTGAGGATATTTGGCACCTTTCAGGGCTTCCAAAAATCTGAACATATACGCAGTGACACGAATCAAACGCGCAAAAGACGAAAACCTCTCCAGCCAATTGAGAGGGGTTTTTCCGACACGGGTGACACCGACCGTAAGTTGAGAAGATTTCGCCTTCGGTAAATCGGCCAATTCTGCCAGACTGACATTTCTAGAGAGTCACTGCGTTTCTGGAAGTGCAATGAATGGCGGCCCGTGCCAATTCAAATGCGCGTTCGATAATTCACGCGGTAAAAGACCGCGGGAAACGCAGTCGGCAGGATTGAGGTCTATAGCGATATGATGCCGCGAAGAGGACGGAAAATGCTCAGTGATTTCAGAAACTCTGTTTGCAATAAAAATCTTTAAAAGACGAGGAGACGTCTTTAGCCAAGTCAGAACGATTTGAGAGTCTGACCATGCTGAAGTGCCAGTGATGGGAATTCTGTCTTTAAAAGCATTAAGCACTCGGGTGAGAAGTCGGGATAGCAAACGTGCTCCCGATAACTCCAATCGTGAAATATATACAGACTTTAAAGGTGCGACTTTCGTTTTCGCCGTCAAAAAATTAACGCGAACTTCACCAACGAGTGATGCGGCGCGCAAGTAAACAACAGCACCATATCCACGCTCACTTACATCGGCGAAACCGAGCAGCTGATATTCCAAGCACCCGGCCAATCCAACAAAACGGGGAATGCGCACATAAGAAAGAGACTCGCTTTGCGTGACAAATTCACTCCACATGGTTTTGATTTCCTCGGGCAACGGTTCATCCCAATTTAATTTCAGGTTCCAAAGAGATTGTATTAGGCCCTTGGCCTACAATATAACGGGAGGAAGACCACCAATGGGATTAAATATGCTAGCGATATTCGATAATATTCCACGCTTTGAATTGGCAGAAAGGTAAAAAGCAACACGATAAGGAAAGGCATCACCTCCCGTTTCCCAGAATAGACCTAAAGCCTTAAAGTAGGGAAGTTCCGGATCATCTAAATATGATGCCGACTGCTGTTTCTACTCAGGAACTGTAGAGAACAGTTCCGAAGAGTTACTTCCCCATTTGCCAAGGGGAAAGCCTCCTGAAGACAATAACTCAACCAATTGCCTAAACAACGCGATTGCCTCTGAAACGGATGAAGCTCCGGTGACTATGTCGTCCACATTGTATCACGAAGGAGCGCCTATCTGGCTTGAGAAAACCGTAAACCTTCAGCATAAGCCAACTGCTGAAGGATCCAAATAGCAAGATAAGGGGCAGAAACCAGAATTCGCCTATACATTTTGGATATGTCGGTGGTAAATGCAATGGCATGCAAGTGAAATGTTAATATAATATCCAGAATATACTTTTGCAGTTTCGGTCCTGTCATAAATAAATCATTGAGGGACTTGCCGGATGAAGTGCGAGCGGACGCATCAAAACCTACACGAATAGATGAACCTTGTGGCTCGGTTTTCACAACTGCATGGCGCGAAATATAATACATGCCCGGATAATTCACGGACGACATATGGCCGAGACTTTCATACTCTTGTAAAAACCAAATTATAATCGGCCTTCAATTCAGGTTTTCGCATCAATCGATGTTCCATATTGAACCAACTATTCGCCGCTTGCGAATACGAATTGCCAAGCGATGGCGGAAACTGATTGAACGGCAGCGAAACAATGTGCCTTCCGGTGTTATCCCGAGCATGGGTTTCCCTAAACAATTTCTCACAAAGTTCATCTTCAGAATTAGAGTGAGCAAAGGCTATTCCAACTCCCAGAAACGTTTTAAATTTAATTCAAGAGACCTTTCTTCAATAACGGAACATGTAGTAATACCGTAAGGTGCCACTGAAGAAATAGTTGAGACAGTAGTACCCATAATGAGCCACACAAAAGCAGTATTGAGCACGTATAACTACCCATTCGCGAAAGTTTTCCGCTCGCCCTTTAAAATACGGGAAAACAAATCTGCTCCCAATAAAAATCGACAGGTGCGGGATAATCAAAATCAGGATTCGATAACATAAGATCTGAAAGACTCTTTTTAATGGAAGGGGGAAGTGCAACGGAAGGAAACTGGCTCACAATCTGCGGGATAACCACCGCTTGAGTCGAAAGCTGAGACAAAGAAGTGTTCCTAGGAAAAATAGAACATTTCACACAAACATTAGGGCGTTTCAAAGGAGTCCTTGCTAGTCCTAGAAGTGACCCATGATACTATGAAGTTGGCAATCTTAATTTTTTAACTGCATCAGCCGAAATTGCCGAAATCTGTGACCCTAATATACGGAGAGATTGGCGACATACATTTCCGTCAAAAATAGAAACAACTGCGGTTCCTAACAAGACCAACTGCGTTGCATCACAATGGATACATGACGCATAGGAAGTCGGAATGGCCGTCGGTGCGGCGGAAGGAGAGTCGGAGGGGCTCTCGGTTGCGTCGCCCACCGAAACACGCGCGGGAAATGCCGTCGACTGATCAAGTCGAACGCCACCGGATTGTGGAAAATGCAATGACGTGAGATGGTAGCGCTGAACAATGCGGCACCGGAGAATTTTCCGAGGGCAGCGATCGGCCCAGTGGCCGGGTCTCAGACAATTAAAGCAGAAGCGCTTCGATTGCACAAACGCAAACCGTTTCTCCAAATCCATTTTATCATACTGAGGCCACAGGAATATAATGTCATTAGCCTCACATAGAGGGCATCATTCGATAGGAAGGGACGCCTGCTTCTTGGTTGAAGCATTGCATGCCATAAAGGAAATAGCCGCCTTAACAGGGGGCTTAGAAATACGCGATGGCATACGATGCGGGACTTTAGCCATCGCTCCTTGCGAGCTTTGCAATGTTTATGTAACTTTTAATAAATACCATTAGCTGCAAGACAGAATGAAAACGTTCATCCTCATGAGACCCCTCGAAACGAGAGAATGTCACGCGAGTGGCCAACCTGAGTAGTATGAATTCACTCAGATCTGGTATATTCAATGTTTTTAACGCGGAATGGATTTTGGAAGAGGTAGTAACAATTTTTTGCAAATTAGACATTGACCCGGTCGGGAATGAGTTAAAATTCAATAAATTGTGTAAATAACTGAATCCCAACAATTTTGGATTATCAAAATATTCGCACAACTCAGTCCAAGCAGTGGCGTAATGCGCTTCGCCATACGGTACAGCTTTTATAATTTCTAAGGTCTTTAGATAGCTAAATTTTTCCATAGCCGTAATGTCTTGCCGTTATGTACAACCGCTCTGAACGAATC
This sequence comes from Tanypteryx hageni, assembly GCA_028673005.1. NCBI lineage: Eukaryota > Metazoa > Arthropoda > Insecta > Odonata > Petaluridae > Tanypteryx > Tanypteryx hageni. The sequence continues at coordinate 151,109,484 of CM054114.1, forward strand.
TCGGAAAGATTCCCTGTCCGCGAAAGAGCCAGAAAACCGCGGCAAATCTATTGCGGGTGAACGACATTTGGAAGTAGTCGGCAATGACGGTGAAGCCACGGGCACTTGATTCAGACCAACAAATTCTTGCAATGACTTATCCAATCGTTAATAGACAAGACATGATAATACTCCTGATCAATAAGGACAGCGATTTGAGAGTCAGCCTCAAAGGCCTCAATACGACCGCAAGATTGACACCACTCGAAAATTGCGTGCTGTTTCACCTGAAAATCTTTTACAACTTCGGTCAGAGCCGTACAACGAGCAAGAAAAATTCTACATTTAGAATGATGTAACATCTCATCGCCCAAAGCCTCCAGCTCATGGGCCAATGAAGATGCAACAGAAACCGTATTCCTTAAATTATCTCGCCTAAATCTTAAAACCTTCGGCCGAGAATGAAATTGATCCCTCGTTACGATGCCCCTACTCGTTGCCTCCGTGTTCGCCATAATAACGTATATGCCAACCTCGAATTAGACGACAAATTAGAATAAATAAATAAATAAATAAATGGATGCGAGAGGAAGAAAGCGTATCAAAAAGGCAGGAGCATTCAGTATGGCGGAGCGCGAAAACAAACGTAACAGAACGATAGCGACAAAGCCTCGAAAATTAATGATTCATCATTAGTGAAAATCACGTCGGGGTCACCAAAACACTTACACCCGGGGTCTGGGCTCCAAAGAATTATTAATTTCTTCCCAATGAAGGGAGCGACCGTACGGGCGTAACCAAGGGGAAGGAACACTTACGCGTAATGTGGGGCTTTGGTCTCCGTCACGTCCGAAAACGAAGGGAGGAAGCGAAAAACTTGTCTCACCAATCCTCGTCCGTCACCTTTTCCCTCCTCTCGTCCTCCCCAACTACCCCCTCCCCCGGATAATCCTCCCCTTCCGTGCGCCGCTGGGCAGAACTTGAAACTATCTTGAGGCGGCAAATTTGAATTGCGCAGGGAAGGGGAAAGATAACAAAAAGGGGGAAAAAGGACCACAGTCACTACTCAACAATATCTGTAAATATTAATTTCTGACAGGAGTATCATATTAATTATCAGGACCTCCGAATATACCAAACTTACTGAGACCTGGGCCATTATTCCAGAGTTTTTTCGATAAATGTATGAACAAGCGATTATATAACAATATGTAAACGTCTACTCCATGAATGGCATACACAAAGATTTCGAAGGCATTTTTTACAGGAAATACGAAATTCTTGAATTTTTATATCCAAAATTAAAGTCGTAATTATGTGGTCTTGCGGACTGTTTTACAGCGAATGTAGTCCTCTATCCGAATAACTTTTTAATATATAACTTAAAGATCATATAAGAGATAGGAAGAGTAAAATATGGTATTTAATTATTGCATGCCGGGAGAACCGCCTTAGCGATCAATGTAAACAAAATATGCGATGTTTGATTAAGGATTTTCTCGAATTTTTATCTTCAAATTTATAACTCGTAATTGTGTGGTTTTGCGGACTTCTTTGTGGTAAATGAAGTGCTCTATCCGAATATTTTTTTAAAAATCTATACCTTACAGAGCATATAAGAGAGAGAAAGAGAAAGATATGGTATTTAATTATTGCATGCCGAGAGAACCGTCTTAGCGATCGATGTAAACAAAATATGTGATGTATTTCTCGGGATTTTCTCGATTTTTTATCTCCGAAACTATAACTCCTAGTTATATGGTCTCTCGGACTTCTTCGTGGAAAATGAAGTCCTCTATCCGAATAAAAGTTTTAATCTATACCTTACGGATCATATAAGAGCATGGGAGAGAAAATATGGATTTTTAATTGATCCTTGACGGATGCCATGTAACGTGATACGAGTAATTATATAAAGTGGAAGCTCTAATTGATGTATGCAGTTCAAAAACACAATTTGGCGATAAATTTTAATAAGGATCACTTATACTTAATTTAATTAAAATCCGTGTTGCTATTTAGGTGATGAAAGTTACGGTGGACGGACGGACAGACGAGACGTGCCCATTAAGGCGTTCTGCTACTACCGTTTCGATGGTAAAGACCGCCTGAAAATTAATTCCTATAACCACTTCTATATAGTTAATATTTTTATTTGCATGAAAACTATAATACTAAAATTTTGCGATATGGACCACCCAACTTATAAGACAAAAATTTAAGTTCGTTATATCATATCAAGTCTCAAAGTCTAAGGTAAACCTCAAAATGTTAAGCGTTTACATTAATTTTCATTCAATTTGTGTTCTTCATGCGTGTTTATAGGCCGGTTTCCAAAGGAAGCATAGCCTTATGAAATGGTCGTATCTGTTTGTGTGTACCTTGGTCCCCTACTAACAACTTTTGCATCAATGGATTTTCATGAAACTTGGTATGAGGCTCGTGCCGTCAGAGATCACCTCCGGGTTAAATTTTATTTGGTGAAGATTGAAGTCCCGGGTTCGATTCCAGTAACGTTTTTTTCCTATTTGTTTACATAGGAAATCTCAAATCCATCGTGCAGAGACGTTTTCTTTAATACGTTAAAATATCTTAAAATTGTGATATTGGAGCGAAGTTTGTACTATTCTAAGAGGAAAAGAGTTTATATTATAATTCTTATAACAGGATTTTGACAATTGATCGTATTTTCTTGAATTTCTACTAAAACGTAGCGTTTTTGCGTTTCAAATCGCATGTTATTGGATCGTTGCCATGGAGACGATTATAATCGAATTCGGCTTGAGCATATACGAGTGAACGAATGTGTTATTTTCTTTTCCACTCGACTACACTTCAGCAATGAACAGTTGATGCAGACATATTAGAGTATAAACAGTAACAATTATTAAATTCGTTTATTTATATAATACATGCAAAATATGTCAGAAAGAGATTTTGACATTGATTTTAGTATTTTTAACCTGATAATGCTCTATTAATTTGTTTTCAAAATTTTCTCTATCATTGATATAGTATGAATTACAAATGGTGTTTATGGTATGAGAATTCCTTGGAATGACTAACACATACTGAAACATTTCCTATCAATGTAAGTAATCAATTCGGGAAGTAAACTTTGCGAAACCAGCCTGCATTAGTCCTGGTTTGGACTTCTTGTTGAGTTTAAGCTATGTGTAAATGCACTGAAAACTCCGATCACAACAACGCCAGTAACCTTGGTAGCCTCCTTTTGAAATGTGAAAAAATCTGGAAAATTCTACTAAGATCTTACAATTCGAGCAAATTCGAATAAGGTAAATTAATAGACGAAAAGTATAAGAATTTATATTCTTTTCTGCGTAAACCAGTGCAAATTCTGCGATAATATTTCAATTCTGAGACATTTATAAATGTTTATGACTATAGGTCTACATGTTACATATTAATCAAATGGAAAAAGGGAACGCGACTGGAATCGAAGCATCGAACTTGAGAACAAAATGAACACCCGTTGCACCCTCAGGGAAGTCCGCGTTTTCCAACCATACCACATTTAAAGGGGATTTTCTTCCGTTTTCATGAAACTACGTGCATTTGAATAAATTTCTCTTATTTACCACTAGCAGTTAGCGGTGACGAATAATTAGAACCAATCAAACACAGGGAGAAGAAACACATTATCTCTCTGGAGGTCCTAATGGTCCCGCCGCCCTTTTACGCTAGGCAAGCCCCGCGCCCGCCTCGCACGGAGCCCTAGGCCATGGCCCGCTTGGCCTATGCCTTAATCCGACCCTGTGTACTATCACACAGAAATATAAAAATCTCATAAAATTTCAAGCGAAATGAAACTAAAATTAATGACGAAATTTCCCTGAGCTAATACGAAAATGTTACACACCACTTGCGTGAGTATTGATCAATCTAAATTTCCCTCGTGTTGGACGAGAGCAGTTTCGTTAGCAAAAATATAGATTATTCTTAACGTGAAAGAAATGACTAGAGCCTAGTCGCGGTGGGCGTTCTTTCTCATTTCATTAATAATAATATCTTTCGCCAAAATGAAAACGATGTTAGAAAAGGTTACTCTGGAATGAATTATTTCTCCTGTGCCAACACTCCGGATGCCTATCTTTCGATGATACGCCATCATGGGAGGAAGGGAGGGAGAGAGAGGGAGGAAGGGAGAGAGAGGAGGGAGGCGGGGAGGGAGAAATAGGAAGGAGAGAGAGAAAGGAGAGGAAGGATGGAGGGAGAGAGAAGAGTGAGAAAGAGAGAAGAGGTAAGGAGAGAGAAGAGGGGGAGAGAGATAAGAGGTAGGAGGGAGAGGAGGGAGAAAGAGGAGAGAGAGGAGAGATAAAGAGGAGAGAGGGAGGGGGAGAGAGAGGAAGGAGATATAGGAGAGAGGGAAGAAGAACAAAAGATCCCCTTTACTTATGCGCTGTTGTTATTTTCGAGATGAATGCTTAAAGCGCAGACCCATTATGGTGACGTGAGCCATAGGCCATAGTGGTAATTAGCACTGTGCAACGCGACGTCACACGATGCAGCTCCCATTTGCACTTCACCTGTCCATTCGCCCTGCAATTAGAACGATTTTTTTAAACACGTCATTCCCAGGCATAATGTCGAATTACTCTCCCATAGGGGTGTCAACTCTCCCTGAATTCCGGAAGTCTCCTGGAATTAATTCACCTTAGGTACATCTCTCCCAAAATCTGGTAGAACTCTTCCGGGAGCCCAATATCTTCGTAATTATGAAAATTTTCGATTTCTATTCAAACTTAAATGGAGTTGGCAGAGAATAAACAATGCAACGTGTGTTAAATGTTATTAAGGAATTATGGGGTAAAGTTCGAAACAAATTAAGTGTGGATCATGTCAAGATAGAAATTCAAGTATGCACCAATTTTAACTATTCTTGTTAAGGTTTCCAAGCCTTTTTACTATCAAAACCAGATCTTTTGGAGGCTGCTCCAAATAATTAAAAATACAAATTCTAATTGAATAAATGAAGTATGGTTTTTCAAGTTATGCTATTTTAAGAGCTCGTTATTATAATTTATGGAATGTTTTAAAAAAATCACGTGAAATATTCATGTTTTCTAAATAAATAAAACAAGTATTATTGTTCTCATTAGCTGTTTTTTAACCTACAAACAATCTCGCAATTAACTACTCATATGGTGAATATCTCTCGAAATCAGCAATTTACAAGGTGGCAACTCTAAATTTAACAATAAAATAAAGATTAAATAATCATTATATGTTTTATGACCAATAAATAAAACAAGTTTCATTGCTTACTTTAATTGTTTTTTGACCTAGTGAAAACTCGACCGGATTTAGCTAGATATTCACGAGGTGAAAATCTCCTGGTATATGGCGTGAAAGCTATCTAGCTCTGAATTTTATCATATTATAATGATTGGCCCATCAGATATGAGAAACGATTTCAATTTCCCTAAAGACATATGTAATCGTAGTTTTTCAAATTCCATGTGTTGTAGGAAAATTAGGAATGGTAAAACAATTTTACGAAAGTGGTTAGTGTATTCTGAGAGCTTAAACGCAGTGTTTTGTTTCTGTTGTAAGCTTTTTGATCCGTTGAGTAGAAGTAGTTTAGCCAAGAAGGGAATGAGTGATTGGAAGCATCTTAGTGAATGCTTAAAATCACATGAAAACTCGCCTCAACATTTAAAAAGCCACAAAATTTGGTTTGAAACGAATTTACGTCTAAACAGTTGTAATACTTTAGATGAATATTTTCAATTACTTACACGAAAGGAACAAAAAACATTGGAGAAGTGTGTTAGAGAGGTTAACAAATATAACCTTATATATAACACAAAACAATTTAGCTTTGGATAGATTATTTACACCACATAATGGTCATTTTCTTAGTCTCGTGGAATTACTTTGTAAATTTGATTTATTTATTTTTATTTAATTTTTATTTATTTGAAAAATCCCAAAAACAGCACAAGGCCAATTACATTGGACACATAACAACGAAGTAACAAGAATAAAACAAAAATAAAACTATCAAACAAAATAACTAAAACTCTAGCAATAAATACACAGAAGACATACATAGTACACCAATCACACGAAATCAGGGTAAGGAGCAAATAGAAAGACAAACAAATCGGAAGAAAGGGGAAGGAAAATAGGCAACTCAAATATTCGGTTTAAATTGGAAGTTAGGAGACTTATTGAAGGGGTCATAGTCAGGGAAGCGCTTCAGCAAACTATTACAAAGATCAGGAAGGCGATAGAGAAAGGAGCGTTTAGTGATTGAGAGGCGAGGGGTAAGGCAGTGAAAAATCTCATTCAAGCGAGTAGAACGAGCGGGGACCCGGAGTGGAAATAGAGAAAGAAGCTCATGTGACCTAAAATTGCCATTAATAATTTTTGAAAATGCTTTAATGTCAGTGTGAGTACGTCGATCAGTAAGGGATGGAATCCCTAGGGAGGTTTGTATGGCACTGAGTGAAGAGTTATGGAGAGTAGGGCGACGAAAACGAATTACAGACGGAAAGAAATTCATGGGTCGGTCAAGGAGCTTGAGAGTAGAAGGCGAAGCAGTGCACCAAATTGGGGAGCAGTAATCAAGAATGGGGAGAACGCAGCTAAAGAAAAAGGTACGAAGAGCGGAAATGTCAGTTATTTCTGTATAACGATAAATTAAATCTACTAACGACATAGCACGGGAGAAAATACTTTTAATATGATCTTGGAAAAGAAGCTTCGAGTCGAAGATTACTCCCAAGTCCCTTTGGTTGGTGACAGAGGGGATTACTTGACTAGAGAGCCTGTATGGGTTGTTAAGAGGAGATCTGCGGAGTGTGTATGACAGCACTGTGGATTTAGACGGGTTAATTCGAAGGCGCCAGTGATTGGACCATGAAAGGAGCGCATCAAGAGCGTTTTGTAGGGCAGTGGAATCCTTATCTGAGTTAATTTGTCTGAAAATTTTACAGTCGTCTGCATATAAGAGGATGTTGCAAGATGTGGAAGAAATAGTTTCGACTAAATCATCAACAAGTTATGAGCGAGCACGTACTCGTGCGAATTACTGCGGCAAAACTATTCAAAACGAATTGATCAATTTGCTTGGAAATTTTACCATGGAAAATATATTGGGACGAGCTAGGAAAGCAAAATACTTTAGCATAATAGCTGATTGCACACCAGACGTCAGCCACGTTGAACAGCTTTCATTAACTGTCAGATATGTTGATATTGATGAAATTAAAATATAAGAACATTTTCTTTCTTTACATCCTCTCTCAAACGCAACAGGTGAAGGAATTTTTGAAACAATTATGCAAAAGCTAAATGATTTTAAACTTGATTTAGGCGATTGCTGAGGCCAGGGTTACGGCAATGGTGCCAATATGAAAGGCAAAAATAAAGGTGATGGAATAATGTGATCCGAAGATCCTATGCAGACAGGCATAAGCTGTAAAGTTGGGAATAATTTAAAAACGAGAAAAAAGTCTGCTATGACCGGGAATCAAACTCGAGTCTTCCACTTGCCGGGCGTTTCAAAATTATTTCCAAAAATAAAGGTGTTCAGGCTAGAATTTTAAGATGTTACCCACGAGCATTTATATGCCTTTTGGATGCCACTCTTTAAATTTAGTAATTGGGGACAGTGTGGCAAACTCAATTTTTTCTAAGAAGTTTTTTGATGTAATACAAATAATTTACGTATTGTTTTCAGCTTCGGTTAGTAGATGGGAATTACTGAAGAAATACGTTAAACGCTTTACCCCTAAACCTTTGTATGAAAACAGGTGGGAATGTAGAATGGACAGCGTCCAAGCAAATAATGAAATTTTAGAATTGAGGAATGCCTTAATTGAATTGGCCGAAAACACATGCACAGAATCTATGGTTGCATCTGAAGCTGAATCTCATAGAAAAAATCGAAGATTTTAGTTTTTTGATTACAATTTGTATGTGGAATGACATTTTATTTAAAATCAATATGGTAAGCAAATAAAAGCAGTGCACCGACATGGACATAATCACTACAGCCTCGCTTACGAAGAACTGTACTGAATTTTTAAAGAAATACAGAAAGTCTGGTTATGACGTAGCTTTAAAATCGGCAAAACTATTAGCAGAAAGATTAAATGTAAAATGTGAGTTTAGAAATACCAGATTCAGAAAAGCAAATGATTTTAATGGCCAATTAGTACGGGAAAGTGAAGAAAAGAATTTTCAAAACAATTTTTTAAATGTAATATTAGACAACGCAATCATGCCACTGACAGAAAGACTTCAACAAATGGAAGCATTTTACGACACTTGGGTATTTCTGTATAATATTTTTTTAAATGGGTATCATGATAATTTATTAAAAAGGTACAAATAACTTGAAATGAAGCTTAGTGATCATAATGCATTCGATGTAAATGGTGAAGAGTTGCCCCGAGAAATTGAGGCACTGATGACATTGTTGCCTGAAAATGTACCCGACAATGGTTTCAACATTTTGAAGTTCATAAATTCAAACCAAATGCAAGATATGTTAGAAAATATATGGATAGCTTTGCGAGTTATGCTGAACATTCCTCTAACTGTGGCAAGTGGAAAAAGAAGTTTCAGCACACTGAAGTTAATTAAAACATACCTGCGATCGTCCATGTTGCAGACAAGGTTGAATTCTCCAGCGATTTTATCGATCAAAAATGTCACAGTTGCTAAATTGGATTTTTCAGAAATAATTAATAATTTTGCTGATTTGAAATCTAGGAAGAAGATACATTAATAAAATTTTTTTGGCATCAACTGATCAAAATATGAGTTAATTGAACCAAATGTTTAGTTTTAATGTTTAGGTAATATGTAATTTATCGTTTGATATTAATAAATGTATCTTAATGTGATATCTTTTGGCATCATATGTATCATAGATACTTATCTGTATGATAATTTAAATATTTTGTATTGTGATCATCTTAAAAATAACGGGAATATAATATTTCTTTAATTTATTATATTACTCTGTTACAGCTCAGTATATTGTTTCAGCTTTGGAGCTTAAAAATAAATTCATAAAAAATGCCTTATACATTTTCCTTAAATTTGGGGGGGGTGGCGCACAAAGGCCAAAATGCCTCGGGTCGGCCCTGAGGACGGCTCAACCAGACACTCCGATATCCAAATCGCTCTCTTTCTCTCTCTCTCTCTCTCTCGATCTTCTTTATTTTTCGATCGTCTCCTTTTTTCATCTGATGCAACCCGCCGAAGGGCGGACGCCGATCGGCTCTTGTGCCTGGGTGCCGCGTGCAAGGGCCTGGAGAGGTTGTGCCTTATCTGCCAGCTGGAATAAAAAAACTGGCACGCGGAGGCGGCAGTAGGAAGATGGCGCGCCTCTTTGTTACAAAACTCCTCGAGGAGAAGCGAAAAAAATAAAAATTTTTTTATTTATATGGAGGGAAAATGCTCGGATCTTCTCCCCATAAAGAGCCACGTAAACGCGCGATATTCTCGCTCCATAGAAAACTATTTAAAGGACCCTTATCGAAGGGCAAAACGTTCCATTTCCTCGCCGAGAAAATGTGTCTCAATTTTGAAAAGGGCGCTATCGTAAAAGATACGCCATACGTATGTAGAGAGCAAGAATGCTAGAGAAAATAAGGATAGTGGAAAGGGAAGGGGAGAGAACGGGGGCCAAGAAGATTAGAAAGGTGTACTCTATGTCGGAATACAGTTTCCAAATGCGTTCTTTGGGATTTCACAATGTACTTAATATATTTCGCTCAGATGAATGTTTAATGAGAAACTAGCTAGGTACGTTGTAAAATACGTAAGTCCTTATGTAAAGTTGTCCTTATTTATTATTGTCAGATTTTAACCAAAATTGGAATCGGTCGACAAATTTTAGTAAAACATTTAATACCAAATTTCATCAAAATACGTCCCGCGGTTCCCGAGTTGAAACAGAAGATCATTGTAAACTACATGTAGGTCTTCATGTAAAATGATCGTAATTGTTTTCCGATTTTAAACAAAATTGGAATCGGACGACCAATTTTAGTAGAACTCTCCAATACTAAATTTCATCAAAGTACGTCCAGCCGTTCCCGAGTTTAAAAAATGGAACATTGTAAACTACATGTAAGTCTTCATGTAAAGTGGTCGTAATTTTTGTCTGATTTTCACCAAAATTAAAATCGGTCGACCAATTTTAGGAAAACTCCCCAATACCAAATTTCATCAAAATACGTTCAGCGGTTCCCGAGATTTAACATGCGTACGGACGGACGTACGGACGGAAACGACCTCTCCTATATGCGCTCACTTCGTGCAAAGAACGCATAAAAAACCGTGAGAAACTAACAATAATATATAAAAATAGAAATTACTTAGCTTAAAACTTTTATATTTACTTAGTAATAAAACAATAAAGATGTTTTTGATTATTAATTTCCTAAAGTTTCACAAAAAATAATCGTGAAAAATTATTTCAAAAAAACGTGTTCTTATTGCTTCCCAAAAAATCGTTTCTTTTCCGCCTAATCTTAACCCCAAACCTCCTAGTTGGCGCAGACTTCCATTTTTAGGAATTTTTTTTTATAAATTGTCCAATCTTTTTCCTAAACTCAAACTTAAACCTGCTTTCTACTCCCCAGTTACTTTTTCCATATTATTCCTTGACCCTGCAGTGGTAATGTTGGGTCTGACAGACCCATCGCAGTCTGCTTTTGTATTTTTGAACTAGATCGGTTTGAGTTGCAACATTCTCCATTAGAGTACCTTCCTATCAAACACTCATGAGACGGCCATGGGACGGCACGTGCCCCAGCTTTTAGTTTATCAACAGTTGCCAAAGGGTGAAATGTTATTTGGGTCTGACAGACCCTACGTTACCACTCGTGGAAGTTTTTTCGTGTGATGACTTCTACGTCTTCCAAGAAATTCTTTGATCTGAGTAAAGAGGAAGAAATGAGATATGTAGACTGGACAATCTGGCATCTATACGACAATTATTTGAAGCGTTTGTTGCAAAATGTTCGAAGTCGTACTCTGTTGGAGAGTACCTAACGCTTGAAGAAATGCTTCCAGCATTCCGCGATAGGTGTCCCTTTAAAGTATACATGCCGAATAAACCAATCCGATATGGAATAAAAATGTATGCCTTGGTTGATGCTAGAATGAATTATACTTTGAATTTGGAAATATATGCTGGAAACCAGCCGTCGAAAGTTTTAAAAACAAACCAGTCGATGTTGTAGAGCGAATGTGCAGGCCTGTGTACATCACTATGGACAACTGGTTTACTAGTTATGCAATAGTGAAGAAAATGATGAAAGTCTATAATTTAACTGTTGTAGGAACTGTAAAGAGGAATAAGGCCGAGTTGCCTACTGAATTCACAAATCCTAAAAATCATAATATTTGCACAAGTTTGTTTGGGTTCCAAGAGGACATGACGCCAGTTTTCTAAATTCCAAAAAAGAATAAGGTTGTTATCTTGTTTTCAAGTATGCAACACGATGCAAAACTAGTCACAGAAACGGGAGACAAGAGAAAACCGGAGATTATCACATTCTACAATGCTATCAAAGGAGGCGTAGATGTGGTGGATGCCATGTGCGCTGACTACAATGTGTCAAGAAATTCAAGAAGCTGGCCTTTGACTTTTTTTCACTTTGTTGAATATTGGTGCCATAAATGCACACATAATATTCAAAGCAAACAACAATGCAGTTGAAGAGCGAAGAATTTTTATAAAAAATCGGCCGAGGATAGGCTCCCTCTCCCCCCTCTCATGATGCTACGATCGTAGTGAAACCGGTCGTGTTATATTAAAAGTTGTGGAAACTACAAAGTTATCTTTTCATTATATTTAATTTAATTTATGTATTGTTCTTTACAACCTTTTAGTCCCGAAACAATAAAATTTCCGGATATTTTATTGTTTCATGACTTAAATAGCATTTTCATATGCTTCAAATAATTTTATCCAGATTTATCAATAATCAATATTCTCCATTGTGAATTTAGAGAATTCACAATGTAGAATTTTCCAAATTATGGAAAATTCAGCACTAGTAAAAAGAAAAATCGTGAAATGCACACCAGAATGGAACCCAGGTATTACACTTCCCAGCAGGATGCTTCAACCAGCGGGATCATTTCAAGCACCCCTCGAGGAAACATTCAAATTCGTGTCTCCGATAGCTCCATGAATATGGCCTAAAGATGTGTATTTGTTTAATAATAAAAGGTGGCCTATGTCTGTCTCTATGTGTGAATGGCATATCATGAAAAACCATGAACCTTAGAGACTTACAACTTGGTACAATTAAGGATGTGCACCTCGGAGTGAAAATTTTGATTTGGGGGGAAGGGGTGGTACCAGACAAATTTGTGCCCTGCAGCATTTGTCGAAAACCATAAAACATAGACACATAAAACTTGATACACATAATAAAAAGACATTGAGGATGTGGACTTCTGGGCAAGAAAATTGATTTTTTTGGCAGAGGGATGTAATGAAAATCATACTGACTTTAATTTATTGTAAAATAACACAACATATTTTGAATATTGTAAGCAAAATACGAAATACAAAATATGAATTCATATTTCATTTGTTTATACAAATTTAGGGAGAATGGTGGTCACTTATCTCGAGAGTACCTAGATTTTGACAGAAAATATTAGAGAGTGAAATGAGCATGAAAAATTGGAAACTGTTAAACCCAAGGGGCTAAACACAAATTGAGAGAACGCGAAAGGGCAATGAGAGAGAGAGAGAGAGGGAGGAGAAGATAGGTGAATGATGATGACAAATAAAGGAAGCATATGGCGAGTGGACGGAAGAGAAGGCGGTGAATGAGTGTGTGAGGGAGGAGTGATTGGGCGATGAGAGGAGTGGAGGAACGGGGGAGCAGTGGAAGTGGGGAATAAGAAACGATCCTTTTAAAAAGGGAATAGGATAAAAATAAAAAAGAGGCAGAGAGTGAGGGAGATGACATTGAAAGAGAGAAGTTGAGAGAAACATTCAGAATGAAATAAGAAAGAGGTGGAAGCGGGAGAGGTGGCGCAGGGGAGTGATAGAAATAAAAAAAGAAGAGCGGGGTGGAGTGACCGATTAAAAAGGGGAACAGATGAAAGTGAGGAGAAGAGGGGGTGGAAAGAGAAGGTGGAGTGGGGAGAAGGTGGATGGGGAGAGGGTGGATGGAGAGAGGGTGTATGGGGAGAGGGTGTATGGGGAGAGGGTGTATGGGGAGAGGGTGTATGGGGAGAGGGTGTATGGGGAAAGGGTGTATTGGGGGGAGGGTGGATTGGTATAGGGTGGTTGGGGAGAGGGTGTATGGGGAGAGGGTGTATGAGGAGAGGGTGTATGGGGAGAGGGTGTATGGGGAGAGGGTGTATGGGGAGAGGGTGTATGGGGAGAGGGTGTATGGGGAGAGGGTGTATGGGGAGAGGGTGTATGGGGAGAGGGTGTATGGGGAGAGGGTGTATGAGAAGAGGGTGCATGGGGAGAGGGTGTATGGGGAGAGGGTGTATAGGGAGAGGGTGTATGGGGAAAGGGTGTATTGGGGGGAGGGTGGATTGGTATAGGGTGGTTGGGGAGAGGGTGGATGGGAATAGGGACGGATGGGGAGAAGGTGGATGGAGAGAAAGTGAATGTGGAGAGAGTGGAAGGAGAGAGGGTGTATGGGGAGAGAGTGTATGAGGTGAGGGTAAATGGGGATAGGGTGTATGGGGGGAGGGTGGATTGGTAGAGGGTGGTTGGGGAGAGGGTGGATGGGGATAGGGTGGATGGGGAGAAAGTGAATGGGGAGAGAATGGAAGGAGAGAGGGTGGATGGAGAGATGGTGGATGGGGGGAGGGTGGATTGGTAGAGGGTGGTTGGGGAGAGGGTGGATGGGGATAGGGTGGATGGGGAGAAGGTGGATGGAGAGAAAGGGAATGGGGAGAGAATGGAAGGAGAGAGGGTGGATGGGGAGATGGTGGATGGGGAGAGGATGGATGGTGAGAGGGTGTATGGGGGGAGGGTGTATGGGGGAGGGTGGTTTGGTATAGGGTGGTTGGGGAGAGGGTTGATGAGGAGGTGGATGGCGAGAAAGTGAATGGGGAGAGAGTGGATGGAGAGAGGGTCTATGGGGGGAGGGTGTATTGGGGAGGGTGGATGGGTTAGGGTGGATGGGGAGAAAGTGTATGAGGAGAGGGTGTATGGGGAGAGGCTGTATGGGTAGAGGGCTGATCGGGGGATGGTGTTTGGGGAGAGGGTGGATAGGTAGAGGGTGTATGGGGAGAGGGTGGATGGGGAGAATGTGGATGGGAAGATAGTGGATGGGGAGAGGGTGCATGCGGAAAGGGTGTATGAGAAGATGGTGTATGTGGAGAGGGTATATGGGGAGAGGGTGTATGGGGAGAGGCTGTATGGGGAGATGGTGTATGAGGGGAGGGTGGATGGGAGAGGGTGGATGGGGAGAGGCTGAATGGGGAGAATGTGTTTGAGGAGAGGGTGTATGGAGAGAGGCTATATATGCGTAGAGGGCGGATCGGGAGAGGGTGTTTGGGGAGAGTGTTTGGGGAGAGGGTGTTTGGGGAGAGTGTTTGGGGAGAGTGTGTTTGGGGAGAGTATGTTTGGGGAGAGGGTGGATGGAGAGAGGGTGGATGGAGAGAGAGTGGATAGGGAGATACATCAAAAGGGAAAAGAAGGGATATATGGGGGGAGAGAGAGAAATGGGAGAGGAATGGATCTCGATGAGGAGGCTAATCTCAAGCACTCGACGTATTCACACGGACACGCCCTCTAGATGTGGAAGCGTGGAGGAGATGAAACATTTACACGCCACTACACGGAAATGAGGAATAGTAAAGTGGTGATGTGAGAGAGAGGAGATAGAGAGAAAGAGAGAATGAGGAAAATAGGGGACTCGGATTGGAAAGGGGAGTTGTTAGTGTTAGGCAACTCTAACGTTCGACGTGTGATGGCACCCCGGTTAACCAGTGCCTGCCAGGTGGGAGTTGAATTTGAATTCCCAGCCGATTCGCCTCTGTCCTACGCACTGTGGGTATCTCAGAGGTAGTGCAATGAATAGCCGGGGAAGGGAGGAGGGAAACCCGGTGCCGGCATTTGCCTGCTTTTAAGAAGAACACCATGGGGGGCCAACAGCTTAACGTCCCTTCCGAAGGACGGAACAGCTGAATTTGCGCGGTCTCTTCAAACTAAACAAACAGGAGGCCGGGCGACCTTGGAAAAATCCTGCTTGCGCAGGATTCGTACCCGCTACCTTTCCAAGCAGCAGGCGAGTAGCAGCCAGCGTCCTAACCACTACACCACCGGCACCCCCTAGGGAGTTGAAGAGCGGGTCTTCTCCAGATGTATATCAAGAGGCACGGTGCCGCAGGTGACCAACACGGTGAGAGAAGCGGTTGTGGCGACAGGTTGCTCTCGGCAGCGTTGGTGGTAAATGTTTGCACTAACGACGCCTCGAAGCGCGGGTCCGAGGAGATTTTAAGTTCTTTTAAGGATTAAGCCTCTGAGGTAGCTCGTGTCCGAGAGAAGTCGGGTTCAGATGTGTGGCTTACTGTCTGCAGTATAGTCCCAAGGATTAACCTCGGTTCTTAGGTTTGGATTAGGGTTGACGGTCTGAAGCGTAGGCTTTGGAATTTATATCGGGACTTGGGAGTGGACTTCGTCGACCTACGACCGAATATCAAGTGGTGCAAGGCACCATTGTATCACTCTGGTGTTCATTACACGCTCGAATAGGCTAAGAGTGTATCTCGTAATATTCTTCAGCACAGTAGGAATTTTTTAGGCTAGAGAGTAGGGCAGGGTGTAGGTCAGTTTTGAGTAAGGTAATAATAGATGCGTCCGTAGAAAATAAGAATCATGATAGGTTATGTAATGATAGAATATACTCCCAGAGGGAAGTAAAAATGCACCTAATACGAGACAAAAGGAGGAAGTTCATATTAACTGGCAGCACCAATTTTCCGATAGGTCATAGATAGAATGTTTCGTAAAGAGTGCGACGGGTCGCAATTACAATTTTGATGCGATGCCAAACAGTCGTGGGAGTTTTTGTGTTGGAAGCGCATGAAGTTTTAGAATGGAAGAGAAAGCCAAGAGTGAGATTAATATGCGAAGTGATAGTGAGAAATTTAACGTCGTCGTACTGAACTGTCGCAGCATCCGTAGGAAAATTGTTGAGTTCGAGGATATTATTCGCAGTCTGCACGCCGACATGGTGATAGGCACAGAAAATTGGTTAACGGATGTGATTTAGAGTCAGGAGATATTTCCTAGAGACTACCGTGTCTATAGAAAAGACCGCGCCGATATATCGGGCGGGAGTTTCATACAGCGGTTAGCGATAAGTACGATAGCAGTGGGATTCCGATAAGTGACGAGGATATCGAGAATGTTTGGTGCCTCATAGGTAAAGAAGGCTCCAAAAAGGTGTTCCTATGCTCGTTTTACAGGCAACCTAACGCTGGTGTAGATTGTATTTTAAATCTCGAGAAGCAACTATCAAAGCTTAAACTGATAAACCAAGATGGAATCGATATAGTCGGTGGTGACTTTAATTTACCCTCAATTGATTTGGAAAACCGATGTTTCGAAACTAGAGGTAAAGAACGCGTATCCTGTGAGGCATTAATCGAAACATTCTGCGAGCATTCTCTCCTTCAATTAATCAGAAAGACAACGCGATCGGGAAATATATTTGATTTATTAACAACTAACGTCCCAGAAAGAATAAATAAAGTCACCATTGAAGATGGAATAAGTGATCATCTGGCCGTATATGCAGAGTGTAAGCTGAAAATCGACAGGCATCCTAAGTCTCAAAAAAGTTTTATTTATTTGCTAAGGCAGACCCTTCAAGCTTCAGGTCGCGCCTACGAGAAATACTACCTGGCTTCCGTGATATGACCTAACGATCAGGTGCTGAGTCGTCATGGACCTTATTCAAGGATATAATACTAGAGGGCGTCGATAAGTAAATTCCAATGAAATTGAAGGTCGACAATAAAGAGCCACGTTGGTGCAATAAGCAAGTTAGGAGTGCACTTAGGCGTCAGAGAATAAGCCACGCGAAAATAAGAAAAAAAGTTCAGACTTATAAGGAATCCCGCGCTAAAGCGAGAAATACTAAGCGCGAGGCTTTTACTAACTTCAGGAATAAGGTATTAAATAATTATTTGAAGGAGGACACTAAAGCGTTTTGGTCCTATATGAGAGAGGTCCAAGGTAGAGGCCCTACCATACCTTCCCTGCGTAATGACTCGGGTGCCGTTATTCATGATAGCGTGGAGAAAGCCAACCTGATAAACGGTCATTTTGTAAAAACATTTACAGCCATTAGCGACCAATGCGTTCATTATGCACCAGCAATAAGGAGCGACCTGATAGACGATATAATATTTTCTGAGGTGGCAGCAGGGCAATGAAGTTCCATCAGAACTAACAAAGCCTCTGGCCCCGAAAAATTCCTGCTCGCGTGTTAAAAGAATTGCCTGAAGAAATAGCACCTTTTCTTCGGATAATATTAGAAAAATCCATTTCCTGCGCAGAGGTCCCTAACAACTGGATGTTAGCGCACGTTACCCCAATTCATAAGGAGGGCGACAAGGAGAACCCAGAAAATTACAGCCCGATTTCCTTAACTTCGATATCGTGTAAGATTCTCGAGCATATACTCCTTAGTAACATAATGCGACTGTTAACACGGCTTCAGGAAAGTTAGGTCTTGTGATACTCGGCTCGATCTTTTTGTGAATTGTATACTGAGAAGCAGAGAAAATAATAGCCAGGTCGATGCCATCTTCTTAGATTTTAGGAAATCCTTTGACAAGGTACCTCACAGGAAGTTAATAACGAAATTAGAAACCTTAGGCGTTAATTCTAAAATTCTTAGTTGGATCCGTGAAATATCAAATCATATGAAGCAGGTTGTTATAGATGGGAAATCTTCGAACTTAGTGGAGGTTGTCTCTGACGTTCCTCAGGGTAGTGTTATCTATCCGTTATTATTTCTAATTTATAAAAACGATATCAGCTCAGTAGTCATAAGTAAAATTAGGATTTTCGCGGACGAAACCGTCATTCATAGAGAAATAAGCAATCCGGAAGACCACCAGTATCTCCGAAATTTTCCAGAAGCTATTTCTGCATCAACCAAAAGAAAAGCTGCGTCATCAGTTTCTGGAGAACCATGAGTATATTGTTGGATGTTAATTATTCGTGGGACGGAGTAGAGATTCCAGTTTCAGACTCCATTAAATATCTCGGAGTCACGATCCATCGTGATCTCTCGTGAGACACAGACATTCGCCGATTGATAGGTGCCGCTAATAGAAATCTGGCCTTTATAGGGAGAATAGTTCGAAATGGCTCCGAAAAGGTGAGAATTATGTTATTTATCCTTGGTTCCACCGCAGGTCGAATATGCTTCAGCTATGTGGGATTCCTACGAAAAGAGACTCACTAACGAGATAGAAAAGGTTCAGCGCAGGGCCGTTAGATTTGTAAAGAGGAATTACGATAGTAAACAAAGCGTAACATCATTAATAGAAAATCTGAAATGGACATCGTTAGAGGAAAGTAGGCTGCAGGCTAGATTTAAACTACTAGTAAAATTTATGTCGGAAGGACTACAGAATGAGATAGTAGGACTTATCAGAAGCCCGACGAAGGAAAACTGGAGTGAGAGAGAGAGAGAGGTGGAGAGAGGGACGGAAAAGGAGAGCAGATAGGAGTGAGGGAGTAGTGGAGAGAAGGGTCGGCCTAAAAAGGCCACTTGGTTTGGAAGTTGCGACCAAATCCTATAAAATGTTCCTTATTTTTGAAAAATTGCTTTTTTCGAATCTATATAAAAACAAGATGATCCAAACTGAACTTATCATGCCTACTTTCTACATGATATTTATTTAATACTTATATTGGCTTTAATAACTTGAAAAACACCACGGATATGTTGCTATTTGTGTTCCCAAATTTCATAATTTAGCGTTATAAAATATTGCAAATACATTCGAACGGAATATTAAATTGATCAAGCATATATGTTCGGAAAAAATGACACGTATGTGTATTAGACTATACCGAATCTGAGTCCAACAATAGTTGTTACTATGGCAACACTCGTAATGAGTGATAAAAACTGCAAAAACGCCAGTACTTGAGCGAAATTCAAAGAAATACTACCTATAAGCAAAATTCTACCATAAAAATTAGAATTTTCATTTTTTTTCGCAAATAATAGTACATATCGCGCTCCGATATTACAATTCTAAGATATTTTAATGCACATGAGAAAATTACCCTGCAAGATGGATTTTAGATTTCCCATCTTATATTATAATACTATATTAATAAGGATCTTATCTCTATTTAATTATATGCAAACATCCTTGAACCTGGTCTACTAGGATGTTTATAAACAATTGCCTTAGTTACCTTAACTGTTGACTGAACTTAAGATATAAAAAAATATAAGCTAACAAATATCTAGCGAATTTATAGTATTGATGAACGTTTCTAGAAGACGTTTCTTTAAACCTTACACATTAAAAGGTAATTTTATTTCTTCTTATAATAGTGATAGTTTATATGAAAAATTACAACTATTTCTCAACTAAAGATAAATTAATGTATTAGCTTAGACAACTTATATTTAGTGATTTCATTATTTATAGAGAACGTACTCAGAATTTCGTTCATTTTAAATATACTCGTTAAAACGTTCTTTGATTGCTTCTTATAATAGTGATAATGTATTACGACAAATTATCTTTAGTATTAGTGAACATTTTTCAAAAGGCCGTTATTTTAAACTTTACACGTTAAAATGGGATTTTATTTATCTTATAATAATGATAATACCTTACCTTTTTCTTAATAAAGTAGTAAAGATGTAAAAAAAATATTTATCAGGATGTTTTTAATAAGTAAAAATAAATTTATTCATTTTTAATCTCCGGTTAAAAATATTTTGTTATTCATTTCCAATTATAAAAATTTTGAAAGTCAATAGTCAATTATAGCAAATTAAAAAAAAAATCGGGTTTATATTTATATTAAGTTATTAAGTAACTGAAACAAATATCACCAACATTTTTAGATTAAACTAAGCCTTAAAAAATTTTGCCGACTAGTGTATCAATCATGTAAAATTAATATTAAATTCAATTACATTTAAATTAGGTACCTTACTTAAAAAAGCCGTGAGCTTCTGGACAAAAAACATTCTTATCATTTCTCAATATGGAACCGATGACGTCAAATACGAGGGAACGCCGTCGACGAGACTATCAAAGAAATTATGCAAGGAATCGACGTGCCAATGAAAAGGCATGGGTAAACTTTTGACCGCGTCAGTTTGCTATTGAAAAATCAAGTTTTCGTGCATGGAAAGCTATACGTGGCTATGTCAAAAGTACGAAGGCAACACGCAATAAAAATTTTATCAAGTAAACAAAATAAAGTAAAAAATATTGTTTATCAAGATGTTTTTGAGTAAACTTTTATAAATTGAAATGATATTAATAGTTGTCTGAATTTTTAAATTAATATACTTAATATGAAGTACAATGAAATAAAAACACATCTTGAAAGCAAATCATCTCCATCAGAACCACATTCTATTTTTTTCGTGATTATCACACCGAGTGGGACATCAACCCGAAACGTGCTAAGAATTTCATGGCTTTCCATTTTTTATGAATAAATCAAATTGAACTTATATTCTGCTTAAATTGGGTTAATTTTACTCAACGCTATTAAACTATAAGTCACGAGAGCTTAGGGGGGTAGGATAAACGTTCAAATCAGAAATTACATAAAGATTCTGTGGTCTTACTCAGTGGCGGCCTGTGGTTGTTTCAACTGGTAGGGCAAACATATGTTTTAAAAAACCTAAAATTATAATACAAAAAAGTATTTAATTTTTTATTTACCGAAAAATGTACAGTAGGTAGTAGATGAAAAAAGTGTCTTGCAGCTAAAATGAGTAATAAACAAAGTCCATTCCGTCATCTTTGTTGTTAGAAAATAAATCTATAACTTTTATGTTGATAGCATGCCTAAAGTAATTAGTCTTTCTTCTTTCATAGTATTCCTAAGAAAAGTCTTGATTCTTTTCATCATTGCAAAACTCCGTTCTGCTTCTGATGTCGACATTGGTATCATGATCAACACTTTTAAAAGCTTCATTGTCATATTTTTCAATTATTTCACTGAGATTCGTGCCAGGGATTTTTTTGCTGTAATTATCAAATTCTTCGACCACAAATATATTCGTAGCCACGAGGTGTCCAGTAAATTGAAATCTATCTTTTATTTCTGTGATTATGGTGTCACAAACTTCATCTTTTCTCTTCCTGCAGGCAGAGTCACTGCCAGTGATCCGCAGTCTTTTTGGTCGAATTACTTCCTCTTCAATTTCTAACTCGAATTTATCCTGTTCGTTAATCAGAACAACTTGGTTTCATGCCTGTCTGTATGCTATTCTCGAAATGCTGCATCGCTTGCTGTTCATTAACTGGATCGGTGATTCGTTTTTGAACCTGATTAAAAACTATCTCCACGTGAAGCATTATCCGGTGAAAAAGCGTTAACCAAAAGACAAAGTTATTTCCTTACCGCCTAAGTTTATATGCACCTGCTTGTGTTATAGTAGACTGCAACTTTATGTCATCACTGTTTTCAATAATTTTCATAACCGTTATTTCCTATATTCATAAACAGTGCTTAATCCCCGAGAATGGAAATTACATCTGGTCTGTGATATCCGGGGCAATCTTCTCTGTACAACGTCATCCAACACTTTTGTTCTTTGGGGCGAATCAGAAAAAAATGAACAACCCAGACAAATGTGCAAAACAGATACGGGTTTGGCGGTTGATGGACGAAATTAGCAAGTGGATACCTGTCTTTTATCAGTTTCAGAACGCCATTTAAACGTCCACTCTTAACAGAAGCACCATTAAAACTTTGTTCTATAACTTTATTCGGACTGTAACCAATTAGGGGTCGAGTTTATTTTAAAATAGAATATGCGATTGCACGAGCATCATGTCCGTCAGGATTAATGAAATTCCAGAACCTTTCTACCGGTTTTCCGCCTACAATGTAACGCAATACAATGACTAACTGAAATTGACATGACACGTCAGTAGTTTCACCGGCTATCAATGCTATATAATCTGCTTTTTGAATTTTTTTGCGAACCTCTTCGTGGTATACTTCTAACATGCATTGCAGCAGCTCATTCTGTGTAGTTTTAGACGTATCTTTAAACACATCTGATTGACTAAGGTGAACATTGAAGTCTATATCTAATTATTATTGTTTAAAAATCTGCTAGTATAAATGTTTATTATTGGAACATAAAACAATACCATAATGGAAAAATAGCTAATGTGTAATATAGAAATTAATACAATCACATATAATTACACAATATAAACGATCAACTATCACACATTTTTATAAAATCACAAAATCAAATAGTTTCATTAAAAATATTTTTAAAATAAATTTTCTTGCCCCTTTTGCTGCAAATTCTTAACAGATATCATCAATTTTGCTATATCATTTTCTATTGATAACATTGGAGGGGAAGTGAATCGCTTTTGACTTAGTGTGATCTTTTTTTAATTAGTTAATTTTTTATAATTCTAAGTTTTGAATATGAGCATTCTGCGGATGTAACTGTTACAGGTGTAGTGAGTGGTATTCTTAAAGCCATTGTTAAATTTGGGTGAATTTACATAAATTTACAATAAAAGGAACTTTCAGGCGTATTTTTCAATTTAATAAAATTAATCAAATCGAAAAAAGGACAAGCAAGTGGTTTTTCCGACGAACATAAGATGTTCGAATGGCAGAAAAAATTAAGTGAAACATATATTTGTGTTTTGAGCGAGCGTCAGAGAAGAGGAGGATAACCATTCCCACGTGTGGGGGTTCTGGTTCTGTTTATGATTCGTCTTAGTTTCACACAAAATGAGAGTCTTGCCCACTTTCCTAGTGGAGAGGGTATTCGAGGAGGAATCGGTAGAGAGAGACTACTGCTGCTACTGTTCTGAGATCTACAGCACTCTACACCAGGGGTCCAAAACCTTTTGCCGACCACGACCCACATTGAATATAAATGTATCTGGAGAGCCACCTACAAAATATACGAGAGGTTGGTAGTACATTACAAATAATACAGCGGAACCCCAACATGCGAACGTCATGCGTACCATGAAATGTGTTCGCCAGCTGAATGCTCGTAAATTGAATTGGTTTTTCCATTAGAAATAGAGTTAATTTTGTTAATGCGTTCCTGAATCATTATAAAATCTCAATTTTCACGTACAAAGAGGGTAAAAAATTGCGCTATCAATACATGAGAATTGAGCCTTGTGTGGGGCCCCTAATAAAGCGCTGGGCCCTGTTCCTGGGAACCAACTGAACATGCCTCACGCCGGTCGTGACTATAGAGGAGTATATGAATAATAAGTAATGGAATTACAACTTTTAACTCTAAACAAATCTCTCGTTTCGCGTATATCGTGGACTATCTGTAATAAAAAGGTCAACGCTTTGTTGTGCCGATACTTAGCATACAGATTATTCGATTATCGAGGTATTACTGTAGTTAGATAGGTATCTGAGCATTTTAAATTTTAATAATAGTGACCATTTAACGAGATACTTCACTATGGCTGCTTTACATGTAATGCATATCACTTTAGGCTCTACAGGAGCAAAGTTGTATTTGATACATATGTTGAAGTGTTATTAATTCTATAATTTTATCGTTCCAGGTGCCAATAATGGGTTGTTAGGGCAAAGAACTCCGCTTTATTTGCCATGCCCATTATTAGTCTTACCAAAAGGGCTTATTTGTATATATTTATATTTTTATATTTGTGGAGTCGGGATTTTCATGGCTCAGTTCTAGTGTTCACAACATCAGAGAGAGAACTTCCAAAGAGGTGTGTAAATATGCCATGTAGGTATCGTATTGGTGTAAGTAAAAGGTTATCAAAGTAGTTAATTTTAGTTTCTAGAATTAGTAAATTGTACTAGTAATATGTATATACATATTCTCTGAAATTTGGTGGTAAAACCTTAATTTTAGTTCAATTAAGTGTAACTCCAAGTTAGATGTATTTTGTAACTATAAATGTATATTTACTTGATAACCTTTTACTTCTGATAATTATGTTAACTGCTGTATGCTGTATTTGGTGTTGGATTTCTCAGTATGTTGTAAGATAGCCTTGGGTGCTTGTGTTGTCATATTGATATTATTACCTTGAAGTTGATATATTGGAGCCGGTGGCAGGATGCTTAATATTAGTGGTAATCCATTGGAGGTTTTGATACACTGCAATTGGTTTTTGTCAGCTTAGTGTATTGCCTTGGCTATTGTTTGAGCACAATTACAATTAATGAAATGATTTGGGCATATCAAATAGTTTGTATTTTACTTTGCATGGAGTTCTTTCATATTAATTACACTTGTTCCTGAGGAGATCAGCTGAATTCACATTGGTCCATTCCTACTTTATCAGGTGTGTGTTAGTGGCAAAATACTTAATATATACATAATGGATGGTGACTAACGCGAATGTTTATTGCTATTCATTGCTCTTTCAATCAAAATTTGTTTTGATTCCTATGCTTATTGATTCATTGAGACTGACCTGTGGTTCATACCCTCCCGTGGTATATGTTATTTCTGAGTTGCCTTCCAATGTGGCTTTACTCAACGTCGTATTATAAAATAATGATTTAATACAGGCACCTCACCCGTGTGTCATAATGGTCATTATTAATGGAACGTTATATTCGCCGCTTTTTAGGAGGGATCCTATCCTCTTCATCTTTGAATGCCAGTGCTCTCTTTGTCCCAGACCGACACTTTGTTTCTTGCGAGATCGCGGAGAACGTCATTTGTTTTATTTGTTTATATTTATTGGCCAAATCTTTGGCGACTTCTCTAATCGCTTTTGTTTTCAGCATTTCGTGGAGGTCTATATTCTGACCCCGTGTCCTGCTTATTCTCTTTAAAAAAATTTTCTCCGCGGTCTCAAATATTTTCCAGGACTTCTGCATAATGAGTCCTATCCATACTGGTGCAGCGTACATAAGTGTCGGTCTGATAATTGCTTTATAGAGGTGTGTTTTTAATTCCCTGGACACGTCAAATGAATTAAAAATGGGAAGAGTCTGGCTCTTTTCCCAGCTGCCGCTAGGTTAATCCTTTTTACATGTTCGAAGTTTCTCGTCCATGGTTACACCTAAATATTTAATGTTTCGAACAGGGAATTTCCACACCTTCAATTAAAAGTTGAGACTGACAAAAATCACTTCTATTCTTATTCTCGGGCTACTCGCTCAGCAGAACCTGGGAACCGATCCTCCAAAAAATCGGGGAAGGAAGACGAAATGCGATTGGTAGGCGGAAAGACGGAGCCTGTTTGGTGGGCGGGCGTATCAGACCGTTACGGCCTAGGAATAGTATATATAGGAATAGTATATATAGCGGCCAAAACACAATATGGCGGAGCCAGCCCTCGAAACGTCGATCCTAGATCAAACTTTGACCCGGTTGTGCACCCGAGAAGAATTTCTACAGTCAATCCACCGGGAAAGCACCAGATCCTATTCTTATTTAGTTACGACGTTTCCTTTTGCATATAGTAATTATGACGGTGTTTGTCTGGTGGCTAGTTTCTGCAGCATTTGTATGTTGCTCTTTGAAACATGTTTTGGCTTGCTTCAAAATTATTCTTTTGGCTGTTACAAACATTCTGATGTAACTTTTTTTTAAATGTGTGCATGTTTCCTATATTTATTGCACAACAATTAATTTATGAGGTTCAGTTCCATTTTCTATCGGTTATGTCAATATGTACAATGTTTTTTCTGTAATAAAACTGTTTAAATTTCAATTGTTGTTCCTTCTATGTTCACCCATTACTCCTGTGGTTACGTTATTAATAAAATAATTTGATTTGCTAAATGAATTAAGGTCATCGGAAAAATAATGAATAAAAATAAATTGGTATTAAGAATTTTGAAAAGTGCGCTCGCTTTCGGTACCAAGCTGCTATTGGCTACTGAAATTCGTCTGCTATCTGCCTGTATTGATATTCGATTGGCAGTTGAAAAAACGTCATAGGTCACGACCACGGTCGTAGAATTGACAGGTTTGGATACTAGGCTGGATAGACAGTACGCAAAGTGAAGCTATAGTTCCACCAATAACCGATAGATGTACCAACATCAGTCCGACCGATATTTTACTGTTTGATAGTAATTATGGGCGTGTATTTTTTAATCGTATAAGGTGAAATTGGAATCTTGTAAAAAACTCAATTGCAGATTGCCATCCGCCTATTACACTCGTTAAAAATGTGGGCTTAATTTTAGTTGCGCTACTAATGAAGCTAAGATCGTTATCATTAATTTAATGGTTCTCATTGTGAAACGATTTTGAAAGTTACTGTTTTCGGCATTCTTCTTCGACAAATCAAGGCACTATAATTTTTAATAACCTTCCTAAAGAATTACGTTATCGAAACTTGAAATGAGGAATTAATTCTTATGAGATGTATCCAGGATTGGACTGGCCCGGCGGGCCACCGGGACATTTCCCGGTGGGTCGGTGCAAAAATGGGCCGGTGGGGGCAGGCCGATCGGCTGTTAAAAACAGTGTTTTAACTATTTTTTCTCCATGAGTTTAGAAATATGGCAGAACGGATTTTATCCGTTTTTAACTGAGTTTCCTCGAAGTTATCTTTCCAAATCTTTTACGTCTCTCACTCCTTTCATCATTTCCTCTCACTATCTCAATCCTTCCATCCCCTATTGCGTACTTATAGTCAAGTCCAGGGATTTATCCGCAAGTCAGCATCTTTCTCCGTTCTGAGTAAGTTATGATGATCCACAATCATCAATTTTCATACAAATTTGCAAAACTTCAAAATATATAAGTGAAGATTCAACATTTCCATCTCAAACTCATTTCATCGCATCCAACCTTAAAGAAAATCTATTTAAATACAAAATCATATTAACTGCTCATGTTTATTTAAAATTATTTTCAAGTACAACGAGTCTTTTGAAATATTTGCAAACTAATAATATGGTATTATAAAGTGTATTTGCTATGGTTCATGCAACTGTGAAAACAATATCAGATGATATTAATAAATTTCCAGAATTAAAAATAGTGAGTGATAAATTCGTCACATTTATAAATGAAGAACTAGAAAAAGATTCTGAAAGTTCTTCATGCCTTCAGGTTCAACAAAATTTGCAGATAACTTGAAACAATAACAAAAAATATAAATGTATGTATTGAAGAAATGAATTCGGAAAATCTTAAAAATTTCGAAGAAAACATTTTCAAACGTATTTGTACAGCCATAATTTCAGACTTTCATAAACGCTTTTAAAATAATAATGATTTGATAAAGGAATTAAAATTTTTTTAATTCGAATTTTTTCAAGAATGATGTTAAGAAAACCGATTTTGTTAATCTTGAAAAATATTTATAAGGATATTCAAGCAAGTTCATGAAGGAAATGTACTTGAAGATAATTTTCGTGACATTTTTGAGTTTATAAATTATGATAACATGACAGAATGTAAATCTTGTAAAAATTGTTTAATTTATTGTTTTAAAATATTAAATTAGTATAACTTATACAGTTCTGATTATGACAATATTTATAAATAATATATAATTACTCTTAATTATCTGTTACGCAAGTTTATTGTGAGAGAAGTTTCAACTTTTTAAGTTATATCAAAAATAAATTACGAATTACGTTAGGAGATCAAAATGTTGATTCTTTAACATCATGTCGGCGAACAGAGATATCCTGGTCAAAGTAGAAAATTATTAAATAATAAAAACATTATGCGAAAATAGTAAGGAATTTGACAGCAAATTATAAATTTAATATAATACTTATTACTTCTACTTTAACTTAATATTGTACAACTTAAAAGTTGCTTAAATATTGGAAAATTTCAATTGCAAACTTTATTTATTTCTTTCAAATGTCTTGTAAGAAATATTTACTTCTTTTTATATTATAAAAATAATTAAATTTTTGTTACGAATAAATGTTAACATAATGTGAATTTCATTATTTCATGTTATCTACCTGTAAGTTATGCTTGAATGACATATATAGTTTCAATAATGAGGTCAGGCTCAACCCTGTGGAATTTACATACCTAGAAAAAGAAAGAACTTAGTCACTTCAACAAATTTATTTTGCACGACCGGTTTCACTACGATCGTAGCATCATCAGGTGATAAAATATAAAAATCGTTCCATATATACGGCCATGGATCCATGGCCCTACGCCAGCGGCCGCCCCTGGTCTTACTATATCAGTGAAAATTGTATCTAAATTTTTTACTAGCGTTACAACTTCACCAGAATAGATTTTGAGACGATAATTTTACTGAAAAATATGAAAGTATATGAAATTTGTCGGCCACTCTTTCATCATAGCTTCGCGGGCCGCATAAGCACTATCAAGAGCCGCTTGTGGCTCGCGAGCCGCAGGTTGCTGACCGCTGCTTTAGACAATACGCTTTAATTATATGCCTCGTGGGTTGATTGACAATTTGATTTGAACGAGAAATTGATTTCCAATGAAATGGCTACAGTTGTGAGGCACTTCTTGATCCAACTGCATTCTTTTCATCTCTGACTCACCGGAATTTCTAGTTAACCCGTTCCTTTACTCGCGCGTGCGTAATGTTCCACTTCTCCTCTATCACGCAACAATCACTTCCTCGCGGTTAACTATAAGACACAGTATGCCAAACTGCTGTGAGATGTCTCTAGCTACCGGAGGCGGGGCAGTGGATGAGATAGTTCTTCCGCCCGCGTGAGCAGCACCTCCGTCCGCCCATTTCACGGATGTCTGCTATCCCCGCTTTGAAATTGTCACTGCCGTTCGATATTAGCTGCTGGTAGAGGGGCAGATGGTGAGTTCGTTTCTTCCGCTCTAGAATTTGCGACTTGAGCCTTAACCCTCCAGTGGGCGCGCCCTATTTTCGGACACGAGCAGGCGCGTGGTAGCAAATTTGCTACCATGCCGTTTTCCTCAAATTTTGTCGTATTAAACATGTTTTTTAGGGCGGTGAGTTTTTATTATTAATAATGATCAAGTTTACGAAATAAAATTTTATATTTCCATTAAAAAGATATAATCTTTTAAGACATTTGGCAAAAATTAATAATTTCTGTAACGTCTGCTGTGCAGGTAACAAAATAAATTTTAAAAAAAATAAAGAACATAAAGGTGAACATGACACAACTGGCGAATTTGTTCGTCACTGTATTGTCAATTTCACCATAAATCACATTAAAACTTTTACATTCTGCATCAGTGCACGAAATTTGTACTCTCCTGCTAACGTACGTACTATTAGGAATAGGTGGCCATTATATATAAAAGAAATGAAAAGATTAAAGTTATTTTTGAAAGTGGAATGAACTCAATATCTTCATTGGTTTTCGAGATATGAAATTTTACATTTGAGCGTGAGAAACTTCTGCCGCCTCGTCGCAACTTTTTCGCGTGCCACGAAACGCAGGCCAAAGAGACTTAAATTTCTCTTTCCATATCTTTTTTGGGGACTTATACTTTACACGCGAACTTCAACTAGCTTTAACGGCATTAATAAGTATTTATGGTATTGATAATCACAGTAAACAAGTAAGGATGTACACAGATTTCCCGTTGTACAGAAGCGCTTTTCGTCAAATTCGCCGTAGTATAATCGTATACTAATGCATTTGCTTTGAAATCAGAAAATTGTTTTTTCTTACATGGCGGTAGGCCTGCTTTTTAGATCCACTCTAAACATGTCCATTTCATTTTGTCATTCTTTACTCACCCAACAAAGAGAATTTTTTAAAAATTGGTTAAGCCAATACCTTCGAAATTCATAGTTACAGAAAAATTTAAACATTGTTAGCGCTGTTTAGTCGACCCAGTTGAAATATGCTATTTTGGTTATCTATTTATATGAAGATTACATATACCATATTGGGTTAAAATCCATGCGGTCAATTCTCTAGAAATACGTGTAAAAGAAATATTATTTTACTTTTTACTGTGGTAGTCCTACTCTTTAGCTCCGCTTTAAACATCTTGATTTCATTAGGAATTCTTACACAAATCTAACATACAAAATTTAATTGAAATCCTTAGAGCCAATTCCTTCCAAATGCTTAAATACAGAAAGAGTATAATTTGTAATCGTGACGCCCCTGTTCGACTGATTCGGTTTAAATATGCTAATATGGTTTTGTATATGTGTCTATTATAAGTATGATATTTGGTTAAAATTGATGTGGACAGTACAACACAAATACGTGTAAAAATAACTTTTTTATTCCTTGTGTTTTGGCAGCCTTGCTTTCTATATCTATACAAAAAATCTTGATTTTGTCCTATTATGTTGTATGCCTCCTTCATGTTAATTTGGTTGAAATTGGTTTAGCCAGTTCCTTCCAAATTCATAACTACCGAATAGTTTAATTTTACAATTGTGGCACCCCTTCTGAGTAGATCCGGTCCCAATATGTCATTTTGGTCATTAATATATGTGAGTATTCTATGTACCAGGTTTGATTGAAATCGGTTCTGCCAACCCTTCCCTGAATATGCGTACGGACGTATGGACGGACGGACATCACGAATATAATAGTGCTTTTCAGCAATGACGAAAAGCACTAAAGAGCCAAAGCCAATAGTAACATAAAAAACAAATAATCAACTTATGATAAATGTATTGCTTAAGTATATTATAAAAGTAATAAGCATATGTATATTAATTAAGTTCATAAGTCTTTGGGCGAACTGAATCGTTGGTGAAATGTCTTTGAGTGAAACGTTATGTGGGTGAACTGGATTGTGGGCGAAAAAACTACGGGTGAAAAGGCATGGATGAAAGGTCTTTTTATGAAACTTATCGTGGGTGAAGTATCTGTGGGTGTAACGTCCCGTGGTTGAAGAGTGTATGGGTGAAATGACCCGTGGGAGAAGTGTCTGTGGGTAAAACGTCCCGTGGGTGAAGTGCTTTGGGTGAAACGTCCGGATACCTTATTTAGAGATAACCTCCGGTCTTGGTATTCAATGGCTGAACACCACTTGAGATGGCGGGACGAAGAGATAGCACATATTCGGTCATGTTACGGTCCTCCTACATTGACTTTCGGCCACTTTCTCAATATTTCCTTCTTTGATGGACCAAGTCCTGCCGATGGAACTCCTCCATCACTTATATTAGTGAAAAGAAACGCAGGATTTACTGAAGTTATAGCCGTACCATAAAGAAACATAATTCAGCTTTAAACCTAGTAACTTTCGCTTTAAATGCCGTTGCAAAGTTGAATCTTCATATTGTCAAGCGATAAAACATATCACAAAATTGATAAAAATATGATAATATAAAAAACACGTTTCTTCAGCCTGAATGAATAGGTATATAAAAATAAGTAAAATTTAAGATATTAAGAAGTTTCCGCCCTCACAAAATCAGATAGAGACTTCATGTATAAAAAAAGGCTGCGCAAAATATTATTTATGAAAGCACGAACTTTTAAAATATATAATTAACGATTAAAAGTGGTATAAAAGTCTTGTCTTGGTTGACGGAATTAAAGTGGCCATCACGAACTTGAACTTAAGTGTCCCTTTTCAGGAATTTCAGACAATTTAGACTTTTTAACGTTCTAAATTTTTCGTCTGAGTTGCTCCACAAAAAAAATTTACTTAGACAACTTAGACACTTTTAAGCGGCGACTCTATCCGTCTCTTTCAGAGAAACAAGAACAGTCACAACATCCATTTTGCATGTGAGAATATCAATATCTTCTTGTGAGACACATCTGACAAATATCAATTTCTTTCTTTCTCCGCTTCTTCACGGCTCTCATTCCATTTTTAGCTGGAAAATTGGAACATAATTTTTCCAATTGGGAAACAAAACAAATCAGCGGCCTTTTGCCCACACGATCCCAATTACTTAAATCTTTTACAAGAGAATGTCGTTCACATTTGCATTATCGATAAATAATTTATTTTAAAGCGAAATATATCACGACATTATCGATTTTCACATTAAACGGAAAGGTTTAAAGAAGTATTCATTCTGATTTGTTTTGTCAAGAACGAATTCCATGTTGTTACGTCTTAAACAATAAAACCTTTTTTTAAATAGCAGAGGTTACTCACTTGCTAGTAGAAATCTTATAACTAGATGGGGTTGGTAGTAGGTAACCTAGACACCACTCACCTGAAATTAAAAAGAAATATGTTAAAGTAAATTACATTAATTTGAAACAGCTTTATTAATTCTCTATCGCAGAAAATAAATTTCCATTAAATGCAAAATACACATTGAAAACAGAAATTTGTCTTGAGTATCTTACTCTAATGCGACGGTGGATTGTGTAGAACGGAATTTTATTTTCTGAAATTGGAATAAAGGAAATTTATAATTGGAATCGTTTTCGATAAAAGCTTATATTTGTCATCACTGCGCACGATAATCTGCGATGATGATATAAACCAGAGGTTCTTAAACTTGAATTTGACGCAGCCCCCTTGAATATCCCCCCTTTGAATTGAAAATGGCAAAAAAAAGAAACTTTAATGCGAATTTCTTCATTTATTATAACTATTAAAATTTTTTAAACATCTTATTATCTAAAATTCCCTGCTAAAATTTGATTGTACGCGATAATTGTATTTTTTTGGCATTTCACCTCATATCCATAATAATTTAGCTGCCCACTGGTGGATCGCGACCCTTAGAATGGGAACCACTGAATTATAAATGACGGATATTTAAAAGTTATACATTTATCTCATATATAATCACAAAGGTTCTCTAATATCACGTAGTTGACGTAAAAGATTAATCTGAAGGATTGTGAGCTTTCAAATAAATCCCACGCAGTCGCTGTAGTGATCGTACGGCTAGGTACGGCTCCACGGTGGCATTCACTGAACTGCGATCCGATGAGGATGTTTCACATGCCGAGTTAAGTGTTTTGCTTCCAACGACGGGGGTTAATGGCGTCCAAATCTAGATCTCAAACCTCGTGTCGTAGTTTCGAGGCTGCAACCTTGAAATACAAAGGGGCGACCATTTTGGTCCAAGCATCCATTTTTCAATATTTATTTGGGATATCGAGGTCATAGATACTGTTCTTTTTCTAACTGACTTTCATACATTATATTTTGCAAATAAATATCTTTTCCTCATATGTACACTCGGAGTTTTTCTTTATTCACCCACATTCATAGATAAGTCACCTCTTGGTCTTAATTTTTTCTTTTTTGTGGATTTTCGCTTTCAGAAACTTCTAGTGATAACACAGAAAATTGATTTGACTTGACGCACATATCATTCGTGCACTAACTTAAAGTAAAATACATGTCGCAATTGTAGTACTAAAAAAATGATAATGCAAAAGTTCATTTTTCACTATCTGTAATAACTTCCTTGAGCATTTTTTAAATAAAATTAATGTTTTGTGAATAAAAAATTGATAGTAAGTGCATTATTTTACTAATGTCTACTATATGTAGCGAACATATATAAATGAATTATGGACCAAAATGGTCCCCCCTTGGTACTGTAGTTTTGGATATTGGTATACCAACGGTTAACTGCAATTTGGCATCGATCGGATGTGTTGTTTCATCTGCATAACCTCAAAGATACACATTATATATGTACATACCTATATTTTTGGGCACTAACCAGCGGGAATTCTCAATGTGGTGCAAATAAAATATATTACGTGTCAATGAACAAGGCTGATGCTAAAGAATGCATTTAGTCGGTTATGTCAAGATGTGACATTTACAGTACAATCATCTTTAATTTTAACTGTCGGCCAAATAATAAAATGTCCAGCATCAAAACTTATAAATGAGAATGTCGTGATCAAAAGGTGATATCTGACAAAATTTTACATTTTGACTTTTTCGCGCTAACAGATAGTCTTACGAACATTACATTCGTTTGAGAAAAGCATGGTATTTGCATTGTGAAACGCTATGTAAAAAAATGTGTCTGGTGCATACAACGTCAACTAAAACGCGATGTCTGGTGCAAAACATGTTATGATTTCCAACCAATAAGAGTGCAACATTGTGATCACATGACATAAACAAGCTGAGTCTTTCCAGCACATGAAATAAACGTGATTCTGCCTACAAGAAAGGTTTTTAATGCTGCCAAGTAAGTATTTTGAAAATTTTATACATTTAAACATAAAATAAACATAACTAATTGCATTATAATTTTCTCAGAATGTCTGATGGTGAACAAGAATACGTTCTACCAACAAGCAAATCATGCGCTAGGAAGCGTTCAGCTAACCCGACAGGCAGAAAACGCGAGTTGCTAAAAAGAAAAAGGTGAGTGTAAGCTTTTTATTTTATATATAAATATACATGATTACTAATAATTTACTTGACTTTTCGGACATTCTGCTAAGAAACCATGTGATAAGTACACCTGTAAACATTCTTCTGGTGTCCTACAATGTGATATCTTGGCTGAAAATGACATCAAGTGCTTAAATGAAAGATTCTATGCCAACACAGATAAACTGTCGCAAGACTTTTATATTAGAACATATTAGAACATACGAATCAATATCAGCCGAAACGAGTAAAGAAATGTGATATTAAGAAGAAAAAGAACTTTTCTGTCCATTACTTCGTGACAAAAAGTCAGTCTCCCCCTGTAAAAGTTAGTGTATGCAAATCTTTGTTTTTACAAATATTAGGTATTGGTAGAGGTAGAGTTCATGGTGTTTTGAAAAGATTTAATAAGAGTGGTGAATCTCCAAAAGAAAAAAGGGGCGGAGATAGAAAATCTGAATTTTTTATAGAGAAAACAAATGCTTTAAAAAATTTCATTGAACAGTTTAAAGTAAAAACTATTACTGTCGTGACAAAGTGAAGTATAGGCAGTATTTAAGTTCAGATTTGTGTGTTAGGAAAATGTGGATGGTATACACCAATGAAGCTTCACCTGATCTAAAGGTAACAAAAGGTTTTTTTTTATAAGACTTTCAATACAAATTATAATATAGATTTTGGTACACCGTACTGATGTCTGCACAATCTGCCAAGAATTGAAATTTAAAATTTTAACTGAGGAAAGTACAAGGATGAAAGAAAGGCTGAAATTTCAATATCACATTCACAAAAAAGGGGGGAGGCATATTATAAAATGTTGAGGGAAGATACCATACATACCTTTTCCTTTGATTGTGAAAAGAACCAGCCTTTTCCAAAATTAAATGACCAATTAGCCTAATATTCTAGGCAATTAAATTTTTATAACTTAGCAGTTGTAAGGGGTAATAGTAATTCTTCATTGAATCCCCAAAATATTGTATCTTATTATTGGATTCAGGGGGAGTTTCCCAAGAGTTCAAATGAAATTGCATCAGGTGTATATCATACACTCTGCAGCACTGAATATGATAGCCATGTAACTAAAGAAAGATTGTTCTGTGATGGGTGCTCTTGGGCAAAATAAAAATATTAACATGGTCTCCATGGCATGTTACTGGCTACAAAATATTGCCCCGACCACATTTAAGAAAATGAATTAGTTTTTCCTGTCAGAGGTTACTCATTGATAAGAGTTTTTGGGCTGATTGAGAAAGAGGTTAGGGACAAAGAAATTCTAGTTCATCCCCAAAACTTATATTGATATTGTGGAAAAATTCACCAAACCTGTTCATTTGGGTACTGACACAAATATCTATGACTGGAAAAAAGACTTGTTTTACAAATAAATGTATCCATTTTTTAGTCAGGTCTGGTGCAAAATATGACATCTGCGTCTAATTAGCAATTAAACTCTTTAATAATTTAAAAACAAATGTAAATGAACAAGCAATTCTATTATGAATCAACATTTTTAGTACTAAATTTAACCCATAGAGATGAAAAATGTTTTAAGTCAACATTCAGCTATTTTTTCATCTCCTGTAAAATCAATAAAACTGCAGTTATCATCTTTTGATCGCGACACTGTCAAATATCGATTTGTTACTTTGTTTTTTAGTATCTGTTTCTCTTACTCTATACCAGTTGTTTAAGACGGATGCTAAAAATTGGTGTACTGCTACTGATGTTTTAATTTTTCGATTTAAACATATCTAAACGCCCACTATACATTTTTTAAATACGCCAAGGCATAAACATTCCCTTGATAATAACAATAACAATGAAGCTAATGAGAGTATTAGAGACAACCATTTTAGATTAACATTAATAAATTTATTACATGCATAGAATTTCATTGTCGATTTTGGAGAATCGGAAGAAAAATTACCGCATTTGGTGCGAGTAGGTAGAAGACAGGCATAATCGACAGAAAGTATTAAAAGAATATTTTATAGTTCATTTTACGAGAGAATTAGCCGTCATCGGTAGTGTGCTTATGAAGCAAGGGTTTACACTTGACAAGTTCATTATCCATATCTGCAGCGTATGGTGTTACATGAGCCCAGCCATACCTTTCTACGCCACACAGTTCTTAACATTTTTCCTTTATATGCAAACCATGAGCGGCAGAGTGCTACAAGTTCCCTTGGTTTCTGGGATATCTGTCCATTTTCTACGGCATTTTTACCACGAATTAAGACCCAAGAAATAAATTCCCTTTGCAGGCCACAAATATACGTAGATTAGGAATGTAATTCAATTATAAAGCTTATTCTTGTCTTGAAGTAATTTCGCATGAAAAATAAATTAGATTGGCAGAATCAATTATAAGTAAATATGTACATAGAAAACTGCACTAATTAAAGAGATTCGATGCGAAGAGATACCAGGTGTTAAAAATGAGTTATAACTGGCAAAATTAAATTTGTGAAGATAATCTCAGAAATCTCGTTCTCACCGTCCCCTTCCCCTCCCCCTTCCACTCCCCTCCCCCCTCCCCTTCCCCATTCCCCTCTCCCCTTCCCTCTCCACCTTTCTCCCTTCCCTCCCCACCATTCCCCTTTCCCTCCCCACCATTCCCCTTCCCCTCCATTCCCCCTTCCCTCCCCTCCCTTCCCACTTCCCTCCCCACTATTCTCCCTCCCCTTCATTCCCCCTTCCCTCCCCACCCTTCCCATTTCCTCTACTTCCCCGCAAATTCGTCGAGAGGAATGAGTATGGGACAATATTGGCCACTCGAATCTGAAGCGAAGAGCCAAATATTTACTCTTCACAAAGTGGAACGACTGAGGGAAAGAGGCAATGAATCTTGCAAAAAGGAAGAAAAATAAAAGTCGGCTGCTTATGGGCTCTGAGTACTGAGCAAAGCAGAAAAAAGACCGGTGGTGAAGAAGAGATAGAAGTAGAGGGATAGATGAAGTGACGGAGAAAAGGGGAGAGAGAGAGGGGGGGGGAGAGAGGGGAGAGAGAGAGGGGGGGAGAGAGGGGGAGAGAGAGGGGGAGAGAGAGGGGGAGAGAGAGGGGGAGAGAGAGGGGGAGAGAGAGGGGGAGAGAGAGGGGGAGAGAGAGGGGGAGAGAGAGGGGGAGAGAGAGGTAGAGAAAGGTTGAGAGAGAGGGAGATAAAAGCGATATAAAAACGGAGAGGATGAATGGGAAAAGAGGAAGGGAGAGATAGAGAGGGATGAGTTAGCTTCTTACTATGCGATGGGATGTGTGCACAGCGCTCCTGATTATTTCATAAAGGGAGGCGGGAAAACCACCCTGTTCTCATCCCTTCCTCCATTTTCAGCCTCCTTTCCCTCTCTATCTCTCGCTATCTCTCCCTCAAGATAAAGAGAGAAAGACGGAGAGGGGAATTCGCTAGAACAGACTTGTTGAAAATTTCATTAGAAAAGATGGCGACTTCTTTGGACGAATGCTTTCACTTCTTTAAGCAGGTTATCCGTCCGTCGCTATCCATGTCTTCCAAGAGTGAATGGTTTTTTTGGAAATGGACTCATATTGCATTGGGAAAGGGGTGAGAAATCAAAAATTTTCGAATAAGGAATTACGGAGACAAAGATAAATCATCTTGACTTTTTAAGTTTTAATGATTCATCGAAGAAGGAAAGTTTCGCTCGTCTTTTGGGTAAATTTGTTTTGATACAGCACGGGCAAAAAATCGGTACCATATAAATTGCACGTACTTTCTCGTATACTACGTATACTCGTTGCACTCTGGAAGGAACTCTTTCTGTTACAAAACAACCAAACCGCGGAAAATGTTTTCTGCACGTAAATGTTATTAATATTATATTGATAACTTTATGCATGTGAAAATGAAATTTGATAAATAGTTATACTCTATATAAATATCAAGTAAATTTGAAACGAGAAAAAAATCTGCTATGACCGGGAACCGAACCCTGGTGTTCCACTTGCCAGGCGTATATTCTACCACTGAACTGCCGCACCGGATAGTTTTTCCGTTGGGGCTGGTTGATACTAGCTTTGCTAGCCCGGACCTAAAAAAAACACCCGCATTCAGAAACGGGAAAATTGATCTGCTACGATAGATCAGTGGTAGAATATCCGCCCTGCAAGTAGAAGACCCGGGTGCTATTCCAGGTCATAGCAGATTTTTTTCTCGTTTCAAAATAATTTCCATTTTTACAGCTAATGCCTGTCTACATTGCATCTTATGATCATTTCATTCCATCAATAAATATCAAATACTATGCGGATTGGGGAAGCCTTACAGGCACTGAAGAATGACTAGTGGATGAAATTTATTGAAAGAACTTGGGAGAAATGGTAGCTGGGCGTAAAAATCGATATATAATATTTTTGAAATATGGTTTATGTAGTATTATTTATGAATTCATGCTCTATTTTTTTATTAAATGAAATTTTGTGAAAATCAACAAGAATATACTATATATTCTTGATTGTTGTGCTATATCGTTCGTCTCTTCATAATTACTATTCTGAATAATAGAATGCTAATTTGCAAAATATCATTCGATTTGGTTGGACCGTCTAGGCTCTAGAGTCGCACAAAGACGGACAGACAGACAAATAGACATATAGAAAAAATATGGCATGGCAAAAACCACTTCTTTGGATTCGGAGACATGTAAGACGCGCATTTACGTCAAAAGTGATAGTTAACGGAGTTCTCTGCAATTGTGGAATGGCGATGGCAGCGATTAAAAAACTGAATCGACAAAATAAATGAGCAATGCGCAAATTCGTCTTTAAAAAAATAATATATACATTCAATATCAGCGATAGACATACAATATTTCATGGAGGGACAGAAATTATAAGATGTGAGGTGAAAAATAAATTAAAATCAAATCGCTATAATTATATTGCGCATTATTTATCCGTTTCAAAAAATACTTTATTAGTCCCGAGTCTAAAATCTGGAAACTTTGGAACACAACCAATTCCCGCTTTCGAATTTTTCGGATTCCGCCATTTTGTTTGCCATTACTCGATATTAACATTTCGCGGTAAGATTTAAACTACACGCACGCGATTTTCCCTAATGCGGTTACTTACAAGCAACAAAATGGAGTAAATCATTAAATAACGCAATTCTAATAGCATTAATATTATCCCAATGTAGAAAATTTATGTTATAGTTAAGTTGTTACGCCATGTGAACAACGATGGCGAAGATCTGGGAGCAGAGAAACAGTCACGCGTAGAATGGAAATAATTTATAATAAAATAATATAAAAGGATAACAATGAAAAATTATACAGGAACACTGACTGAACGGTGACTTTATGAATGAACCACGAGTTCCGGATTTCAGAAGTTTCCGAAATTCGAAATCGCAAACTTAAGAAAATAAAAAATGGATGTAAAAAGAGCCACGAAAAACTAAACGACATGGAAAAATACCGCTGAAAAATCGTGGATGGCGCATTATATCTCGAAAGAACGTAAAGAAATCGTAAATAAAAAGTCTGGGAGACACTTTCACTACCAAATTTGTTTTATTTTGTTTTTTTTTTTAAATTGGTTCATGTATTTATGTTAAGGGGTTTACCACATCAAAAAGGTTTCTATTTTGGAACGGGGAGGAAGTGAGAGGGTATCTCCCATTGGTATTTTTTATTGGGAAATATTTGTCTCAGTTGTATTCATTATAATAGAAAAAATTACAAGAACGATTTTCTGAATTATTTATTGGAATGAATGCAACAAATACAAAACATGGAACGATGATGGAACAATGATAAACTCTTATGAATGATAGAATGCAAAACAATTTTTACAAAGTGCAACTATGCACATAGTACAGACAGTTTTTGTTCGGGTTTCTTTTTTCTGTTTTGCACATTTTCTTGTGTTTCCTTCGACTGGCGTACGTTGAGCACCAAGACAGAAGCTTTGGAGAGAGGACCAGCACACCTTTTAAGTTTCACAGTTGCGTTCTGTTTCACATTTGCTAAAGCGTCTTCTAATGTGTCTCAAAACCAGTGGGATACAAGCCGGGCATATTAGAATGCTTTTATTTTTCACCAGTATTTGTAGAGTTTTGTATGGGATATGTATGTCCCTATGGTAGTGAAAAGGTTGACGGGGAAAAAAACTGGAAGAGTATCCCATTTCTGTTGCGGGCGTCTGAAGGATCTTCAGGTGTTACTAAATGAATACGACGAAATCAATCTGGATGTCTATAGGGCGAGACCTTGGATACGCGCGGTTAAGATGGAATAGAACCAGGCAGAGAGAAAAGGAATAGATTGATCGAGTCTTTTATTAGGGTCGAGATTGAAAAGGAAAGAGTGAGTGAGAGGTAGAAGGCGGAGAGAAAGAGAGAGAGGGAGGGAGAGAGAGATTGAAATGGAAGGAAGATTTGGAGCGGCGGACCGAAAGCACGGACACGGTGAAAGAGAAGAAATGGACTCGGCGAACTTTTTTTTTCGGAGAATGGAAGAGCAAGAGGATAAAATGGAATGAAGACAGTACGGGGAGGGCAGGGATGAGGGGGAGAACAGGAGACGAGGGGGAGGTGGTGGGAATGAGATTTTTTCCACGTACTCTACCCTATGAATCTCGGGCTGCATGAGATTAACTCTTAATGATTCGCGCGGGGGGTCAATTTTGAACCCGCTGTGATGTTTTTTAAATTTCAGAGAAGAGAAAACGATTCGCTACTTTCGCAATAGAAACATAAACACTCCCAATAAATATGATTTATTTAAAGTTTATATGCGCGAAATATTGCTCATAATTTTATATCCTTGATCTTTCGCGTGAGGTCGGCGTAAGTTAAAATTATTAAAATATACCGATTAAAAATAGTTTAAGAGCAATTCGCTTTAGCCATTAAGGTGCTGTATTAGTGGGCAAGGTCAGAATCTCCGTTAGTTTGTTTCAGTTGCAAAACCTTGAGTTGCGTCCCAATGACCCCAAGAGAGTAGTTAGCGGTTTTGTCAGGCATGCAAAATCGTAGATCGAGCATTAATTTATGGTAACCTATCGCCATTAAGGAGACACGAGGAAGCTTTCCAATTAAAATGTTTTTTTTTTAATAGCATTTCTCAGTGTTTGCTTCTACGATCAAAGGGAAGGGGAGACACTCACTAACGGTTTTAATTGTATTACCAATTTTATTTCTAGTACCTCGAGGTTCTCTTACGTCTTTCGTTTCTCGCATTCCCCTGGGGGTGAACGGAACGGGAAGAGCAGTTTCCTCCCTCGGTGCGGGAAATAGCCGAATATCGGAATCTCTAGCTCATCTGACCTCCCTTTCGATATTCCAGGGAACGAAGGGAGAGAGGTAGGGGTATCACCCCCCTCATCTCCCCTTCCCACGCCCTCTAAATCTGTAAACACGAGATGGGAAACGTAGATAGGATCGTCCGAACTGACGTCGTGGAGAAGTCTCGCGCGGCGTTAAAGGAAGGAGTCGCAGCGACGCTGGAGAAATATTGTTGGTTGTGCGACGACCTTATGCTTCTAGGATGTTCCCCCGTAGAGATCTCAACCTTTCTTCCACATCCATCCACTGCGACCTTCCGATGGCCTTGAACCCAGCCTCGAATAAATTGCGGGAAGTGCGATATCATTTGCGATCTCCTTGCAGCTTGGTCACGTGATCGACAATCGCACGCCCGCCGAAAATTATCTCTCTCCCTAACAATAGATTTTTTCCAAATGAACTCCGACAAAATTTGATTTGATATTTACTCATTTAATCATAAATTCGCTCGTTTTTGCGATGCCGAGAGTGCAACTGCTAGGTTGATCGATGTTTTCACTCATCTTGAATTGACAACCATCCTATCATGGTTTCGTATATGTACTACCGTTGCAGCAAATCAACGTTCATTAACTTTTAATATCTGGTGTTCGTTTAAATAATCGGCCACATGCTTCGACGGAAAATACGCGCAAGCAGTTAGAGACAATAGGTGTAATATTGAGTTAATTTCAAACCATGGATACATTTATCAATATATTAAATGTGGAAATTAATATCTAAAGCGAAGGCAGAATATTTTTTTATCGTCAATTTAATGTTTTAAATGACCCACATTATTTGTGACAATATATTTAAAAAATTTTAAAGGACCAAAGAATGTTAAGATTTCTCTTTTACGTATTATACGAAAAGGATATTCAATATTAAACGCCATTCTAACACCGCTGGGAATAGAGAATGTATTCTGTAACGATTTTGATATAAAAATATCCCATTCAACAGGAGACTCGAACCCATGACCCAGAGATTAAGAGTCTCATGTTCTACCGACTGAGATAGCCGCATACAATTTACACTTTAATATGACCTGTTTTGGAAATAAACAATTTCGCCAGATACGTGGAATGCGAATCTTACAAAACATTCAGTTGACGCTTTTACGTTTGTACATAAAATGCTCCCTTTCTATTGATGTTCTATGGTTTGGCGCATGGATACGCCTGCATGCATTCCGTGTCAAAGCAGTTTATGCTACAGATGTTGGAAGCTGCGTTATTGGGTCACCATACTGCACAAATGCCGAACAGTATCGGCTCGCGTCGCCATATGGAACAACGGAACAATAAAGACCGAATAGAGGAGGGGGAGGGAGAGAGGAGTGGAAGGGAGGGTGAAGGGGAGGAGAAGGATGTTCCGTGCGTTTCGCAATTTGCACCGACGAGGGCGGAAAAACCTTTTTCTGACAGGAATACTATTCGCACGACAGAAACCGGTGGTTTCGTGTCGCAGGCGGTTGCCAATTTCCGCAACAATGTTGCGGCGTATTGAAATTTACGGTTCAACAGAGGTAAAATTCCCTCTATGGGTTTGCTTTGAAGATAGAAGAAAGTTCCCATACTTTGAATGGATCTGATCCTTATAATATCGGCTTTGTAAAACCTGTATAATTAATCACGGACCTCATAATGTGGAGAATATAAAGATGTCCAAATTTTTGCCAGTTGAGAACCGGAAGCTGCCCGCGTCAATTAGACAGCGCTTCATTATTTTCATCGTTACGACTCTGAAATTTGCAGAAGGATGGGTTGTTCACTAAATGTCTCTCTCTGCAAGGCGTCAAAGGAATGTACTATGCGTAAACATGCTGCGGAAAAATATTATGCCAGCGTCAAGAAGACTTTTACCGAAAATAATCTACCAGGATAGGGTGCTGAACACATGAATACGGAGTTCAACACTCTCAACGTAGTTCTCATCTCATATAACAGACGTTTTGTCCGAGATGATCCGGGAATTGCAAGAATCCTAATGATGACGCTTATTCTGTCACCAGTTCTTAAAGGACCTA
Organism: Tanypteryx hageni; assembly: GCA_028673005.1. Taxonomy (NCBI): domain Eukaryota; kingdom Metazoa; phylum Arthropoda; class Insecta; order Odonata; family Petaluridae; genus Tanypteryx; species Tanypteryx hageni. Next base: position 151,153,237 of record CM054114.1, read on the forward strand.
ATCCTCTACATCAGTGGTCGGAAGCTGCCCGCGAAGTGTTTTTATGCGGCCCGCAAAGCTATCATGAAAAAGCTATTCAAAAATTTAACACCCAATTTCATAAATTTCAATGAAAATTTTCATAACAATACTTTTGATATTGAAACGTTAACCATAAAAACCCTATTTAGAATTGATTTTAACTTTAATATGGAACCTCAGAAAATATAGATAACTTCCAATTTAAACTCTAATCCGGCCATCCGATTAATTGTCGAATCCAATGCGGTCCGTCGAAGGATTTGCAGCCACCGATTTGGGCATCACTACTCTAGATATTCCTTTGGTAAGAATCGAACTTACGCATCGGTTCCTTGTTATTTCAATTTACCATCTGTCGGTTTTCTCATTTTTAAACTCAAAAACTGATATAAATCGATAGTCGCCGTCTATCTTTAAACGGTCCAAAATATCAAAGAGTTTCGATTTGAGATCATTTGAATTTAATAGAGAAGAAATATGTGAAGGGGTGGAGAATGGAAGATTCTGTGTCCGGTGCCAAAATGACCGTGACCAGAATTTACGATTGGTGGTATACTGCGCTTAAAATACAGTCACTCAGACGAATAATCCCGAAAATATCTGAATTGGTTCGAATTACGAATCCCATAACTATGGCCCATAGGGGCAATTTTGATACATTTGGCATCTTTATGATTGTCTCAACGCTTTACTATTGGAAACTGATATTAAATTTTTAAGGAATCAAGATTGGTATGTTATCGTTTCCTTTGAGTCAGGGTGTGAACACTTGGTCTTTATTAATTTTAGTTCGTGCCTGACTGAATTTATGTAAACCATTAATTTATATTTACACGCAATCACAGTATTGTAACGCAACAATTAAGTAACCTAAATATTAGCAATAATGCAATAACCCTTTTAATAGTTTATTGGTAACCTGCGTAAAATACCTCAATAAGTCTGGGTTTCCAGGCCAACGGCTAACGAATCGATAAATTAATTTATGAACTACATAAAATAAAATGGAATTGAACGGACGCCGGCAGGTAGAATCTAAGCGGATATCAGGAGGGATGCAAAACAAGTGACAGGCGGTATTGAAAACTGCAGAGCGAGTGGAAGTGCTTCTGATGTGATTGGCACAACAGAGTGGGGCGCCGCAGCGGGATTCGCAGCTGTTCAAACACGCCGCTATATTTGATAATTCGGAGGCACGGACAAATTCAACAGACAACCTTTCGATAAGCGGCGGAGGAAGGTTAGTGGTTTGAAAGGCAGCGGTCCCTCTCGGATGCGGACTGCGCTTCGGATGGGAAGGGGGGAAACGATCTTTTTGTCGTAAGCAACCAAAACAGTCGACTTTTGACGAAAACGGCTTCGTTATAAATGAAAAAAAAAAATTGAACATCGCGAGCGCTTCACTCGTCTCCGAGTGCGCTGTTCTTCTTCGGATATACTGGAATAAACGGCTCGATGACTTTCATTTGTTTGGCGAGAAGGAATTTATCATTCTTATGTAACTGGGAATTTCCGTAATTGTACAACGAAACTTTTTGCTAAAACTGATTATTTCAATGGAGGGTATGCGGTAAGATCAGGATTTGTCACTTTTGGGTGAATACTTATGAATTGGGTGTGTCATTTCCTTTATAGTTCATCGCTCACTCAACAAAGGAAAACAGGACGTATTACGCGACCCACTGGTTATAACAATCGGAGATAAATGGATAAATTCATGAGTTGTAATTATAGGTAGTAGTTACCCAAACAATGGCCACGTTCTAGGATGGGTGGATGGCTCTCTTGAACCTAGAGAAAGGAACCGATGATTAACGATTGCGTGGAAATTTCCCAAAAGCGAGAAAGAAAACCTTCTCGAGGCATAATTTCACTTTTCATGAAATGAATATCTCAAGCGGTTCGCACTAACGAACCCGAGTCAACCATTCTTCAGACCCTTATTATGCGGATTGCATGGTCATAAAAAGAAACCTTCGTCGATGCAAGGGAAGCCCGTTCTCTAAATTATAATGCGAGAAAGTTATAATGCGAGAAAGACACGACACAAATCTCAATTCTGAGAAATGTTTGTCCAGCAAAAGAATCGGTTTTTTTCATACCTCTGAGGAAGTTATTCTCCAAGTTTTAATGAGTTATTAGTCCTCTTCTGCAACATGAGATTTAATGAACATGCATTATTCTTAATTCTTGGATTCAGAGTTGAAGTCTAATTTAACGGTAATAAAAATTGCACGAGAGGCTAAAAAATACCCAACAACGAAAAATAGACCCGAGGAAAGAAAAAACAGTATTTGTAAAGTGGTGGAGAAAGAAAATTAAGGGAAACCATTTTCATATCCTAGCGGTACGCTATCTCTGGGTGAATTTAACAAGATGGAGAAGTATACTTACTTCATAAATGGAATGCACAGGCATCTCAACGGCGCCCTTTACAGAAAATACGTATTAAACGGTATCGAAATATTGGACGGTTCTTGAATTTTTTTTACCCAAAACTAAAATCGTAATTATATGATCTTGCGAACTGTTTTGTGGCAAATGTTGTCCTCTATCCAAATATTTTTTTAAAAGTATATAGTTTACTGATCATATAAGTGCTACAAAGAGGAAAATATGGATTTTAAATTGCTGTTTGCCGAGAGAGCCGTTTTACCGATCGATGGAAACAAAATATACGATGTTTTGCTCGGGATTTTCTCGAATTTGTATCTCAGAAACTATAACTCGTAATTATGTGCCCTCGCGGACTTCTTTGTGATATATGAAGTTCTCCATCAGATTAAATTTTTAATATATACCTTACAGATCATATAAGAGCTAGGGAGAAAAACTATGCTATTTAATTTTTGCTTGACGAATGCCATTTAACGAGATGCGAGTATAAGTTTATTAAAGTATTTATGTAAAGTGCAAGTTCTAATTGAGGAATGCAGTTGAAAATCACAATTGGGCGATAAATTTTAATAAAGATCACTCCTACATAATTTAATTAAAATCCGTCTAGCGGTTTAGGAGATGAAATCTACGACGGACGGACAGACGAGACGTGCCCATAAGGCGTTATGCTACTATCGCTTCGCTGGTAAGAACGCTTAAAAATGAATAAGTGCATTCAGTCTACGGTTCTCATCAAACGAGTGATATTAAAAATCGAATGATGGTTTGTTTTTGAAAGTTATGTCGCTATAGGTAAAACCCCACAGAATGCCATGTTTGTCAAACCTTGTGTTCTTAAATATAGACAGACTATTCAAATAAATACCCTGCATTCAATTTCAATACAGATTTTTTGACACTCAAAACTTTTAATTTTATAAATAAAATATTTTATAATTTTTCGTTGGAACGGTGGTTGCAGTCAACTCTTGTTAGTTCCTTTTTAAACGCATTTATGGCTACGGCGCGACAATCGTGTGGTCTGGAAAAAAGTCTAGATCATTGTCATAATTTTCTGATTATAGCACGCATTTTTTCCTAAAAATATTGGCAAAAATTAGGGTGAGTATCATGCATGGTAACAAACGCATATAACTTTTTCTAGTAAGGAAATAATTTTATTTTCCGACATGACTTTCTAAATAAATTGTACTTTTCATTGCATTCTGGTAGTTGCGAGCAACAAACAACAACATTACATACCTCGACCTTTTTGTATGAACGTAGAGATAGAAATGGATGAAATTTTCATCAGGGAATATTGTCGTAAACTCTTTCGCTCGGCGGCAAAGCGAGAGCTGTTATTCCAACCGACCAGATTTATATAAAATGCGTCGATGAGACATTTTAATGCATTGTGTCGATCTTTAATAAGTGAGTCAGAACGTAACGTGATATCCTCGTAAACTCTCTCGCACGTATATCACTTGGCGGCAAAGCGAGAACTGTATCGATACTGCTAATAATCTAGTGAAAAGTTACACTGATCTTTATACAAAAAATTAGGTGCGTATTATGCATGGTGATAAGACAATTTTCACATTTCATTCGTAAAAACATGGGTGCGTATTATAATCGGAAAATTACGGTATATTTGTGAAATAAATATCCGTGACCGTTTTATCGCATCTCTTTTATTTACACTCTCAAGTTGATGGGTTTGCATAATATACTTCCATCGAGGAATTGACGAGAAGGATGTGAATTACGCCTATCGCTTACACATTGTTGAAAAACACATCGGAGAGGAAGTTGTATATCATGTTACACACAGAAGATACGGTTTTTCTAGATTAAATACCCGTCAGTCCCTGCGGTGGCACCTGTGGGTCGTGCTGATTGGGGTCGCACGCGGATATTAATTAATTAAGGATGGGTAAGAAAGATGGTCGCGAACTCTCCCTTGAAGTGACCCGAAGCGTATTAAGACCCTCTCTCCACCATTGGTCGCACCGCGCTCCTTCAAAATGCCACGACCGAAAACGTGGCTGTTGCACCTGTGCGCAATGATTCATATTTCCGAGGTCAACAAAGACAGTCGGATATACGACCCTTAACAGAGATTCTGGTGCAGCAGGCAACTTCTTTGAAAATATGGTTCTCATAAACTGTGCACCTAAGTACATCAAAATTTTGCCACAAAAATTAAATGCGTGGTATTTATTTTCATTTAATCGATCCAGTTTTGATTATTGTTTTTATTTCTTATTTGCTGATAGATTTAAAAAAATTTTTGCGTTATATATAGATACTATATTCTAATTTTCGTTATGCATTACAGAGAAGAATCTTTCTGGAGTAATTATCACACCGATAAAGACTAATATCTATATCAATCTACCTAGAAAGGTGTTTGTTTATTTAGGAAATATTTACCAAACAATACTGTTAACTATCCTTGGTTAAAACTCCACTGAATACAAGTTACAATTCATTTTCGTAAAACAAAGAAAACGGCTGCTTTGAAACGTTGCTAGGAGTTACGAGGATAAACATTTCCTTCGATAATGCCAAACTAAATGACACGGTATGATGGACCATGCTTCTCCTACGGCTTTTGTTCGCGATATTGAAATGGATGTCGCAACTGCGATCGATTCAGAGGACGCGACAAAAGAGACGCATCACGCGTTCTGTGTTCGGCCGAGGGCACACTTCCGTCACGAACCATCATTCCTCTCTCTACACATGTTCATTTCAAGCTCTTCGAAAACTCTTGCATCCATCCGCTTGTACGTCAGTCCATACAGACTGCGAATGCCGTCACGGAACATCTAAGAGCTTCCGTAGCTTGGACGCTTTATCAAATGCTTCATCCATCCTAAATTGCAGAAACAAAAGAATATAAAATGTTTCGCGTATATAAACGTGACCATGCAGGGGCGGACTGGCCATATAACCTTCCGGTAAGGCATAGGGCCGATCTACTAAAGCTTAGGTATTTTTATCAATTAGTCATTCTTTTCCATGATAAAATTTTCTCTCCATTATATTAATTGATTTTAATAAGATTTGATCCACTCTCCGCTAATAGTCCGATGGGAGGAGGGATAGGGGTGAGAGGGGGGGGAGGGTGACCGCGAGTTCTTGACAAATTAACTCGCAGTCCGCTCCTGTTACGTTACGTCATTAAAATTGCCTTCCGAGTTTTATCTGAAAAGTTGTCAAGATTCCGGAGAGGTCATTACGGCTACCAATCCACGACCTACTAGATCAGGGGTTCTTAACCTTTTTCGTGCCATGGACCCCTTTGATTGTCCGTTGAAGGCTACGGACCCCTTCTTAGAAAAAATGTGCATAAATGCATAATTAACAATTTTATATACAAATATTACAAAGTGAAATCGTTAAGCTTACATACAGGTATAATAAATTATAAAAACAATAAGTAAAAACAATAAGTAAAAACAATCTGTAAAAACAACTTATTTCTTTAAATACAAAAATCTATGATAATTCCCCGAATAAAATTAAATATTTAAAAATCATAAAAATTAAGTATTAATTCAATTTATAAGGACCTTTTAATGAGAAGGCTGTTGCTGTTTGTCTTTAATAAGAAGATCAAATTGCGCAGAGGTCTTTAACGAGGCAACACGCATCTCATGTTTGACATCCAAACGATTTCGATTTTTTGTCTTGATTGTTACAAGTGTTGAAAATCCCGACTCGCAAAGATATGTGGTTGCAAATGGAATTAGAACCTCCATAGCTCGCTTTACCAGACAAGGGAAGGTAGGCCTTTGTCAAGGAACACCAAAACTCTGTAATACTTTTTGAGTTAAAGTCAAGTAGCAACAAGTTCAATGTCCTTAGGTCAATAAGGTAATCTTTTGCGAGGTCTGTATCATCAATACAGTTTAGCTCTGCAAGGAAGGGATTGTGGATCCACGTTTCAATTTTAATGTTGTCTAAGCAGAAATAACCTTTGAAAGAGTTGTTCAGTATTTCCAGGTGTCCGCACATTTCTGCCTTCAAAGAAATTGACAGAGGTTTTTCTCTCTTAACTCCATCTTGAAAAAGCACTTCCTCCAGCATTGCAAATTTAGCGTACAAAATCTTTTTAGTCAATAATTTCATTAAAAAAATTAGTGAAAATAAAATTCGAATTTTTAGGTTATGTACATGGAATCCAATCATGGACCCCAGGCTAAGAACCCCTGTACTAGATGTTGTTAAGAATTCCTTACTTCCTCCCCATCCGTCGTCGCCTTCTAAGATTTACCTGTGACACTATAAATGCCCGAACGACTCTAAAAATAAGATGCTTATTGTTAGCGTCAATGAATTAAGGACAAATTCAGAGACGGAAATTGTTTATAGTTTGATAGAGTCAATATACCTATCAACGATATGGTAGTGGACGGAAATGCAAAATTTGAAAATTCTAATAATATCTAGCTCGCACTTTAGGCAGTGACCCCCTAACCTGACTTCGAGGCATGTGAAATGCAAGGCTTATCGGATCAACCGAATGTCCGTGAAACTCTTTGGCATGCTGCAGCCATAATCAATCGCTGCGATTATACATGCCTAGGACAGCTCTCTCTTACCAGCCGGTGTCCTCCAGAGAGAGAGAGAGAGAGAGATAAATATGATGCGCCGGCGTTAATCTCCTGTTAACGTCAGTTCAGACTCACGGCTATACAATATTCTGCCATCAATTTTAACAATGTTGGTATGACGATTTTAATGATAACCGAAAGTTTCTATGTAAAGGAAATTCGCTTTGAAATGCAACCAATCAATTTCCGTAGTTTCATATTTGTGATAGATAATTACTAATAGGAAAACAGACTTCCATTAATTCCTCGCGCAATATTCTTAATAACATTAAAATGATATACAGTGAAGCCCGATCCAGCGCCCCATTATATAGTGCCACGCCCGCATACCGCCCATGAAGCGTCGCGAATAGAACTTCCATCTAATGATTGCAAAGAGCTAGCATATAACTCGATTTATCGCCACCCTCGCATTAACGCCAATTTCAGCGTATGACGAACATCAGCTATGAACTCTCCAACCTCCTGGCGGTTGGCTCAATCGCATTGCCAGCTTTGCTTCAAATGCGAGACTAGGCTGTTTACACTCGGCTCATTTTACTCTTCTTTAGCCCCTTGTTACATAGAGGCACCAACCCCTCCCTACAAGCGGGGACGCTTGTTGCTAGCGAATCAAGGTTGGCGATGGGTCGCTTGTAGCGGTCCCACCACCTAACCTTGATATCGCTCAGCTGCTGCACCTCTTTGTGCCTCGATGCTGCTGCCTTTCAGTAGAATTCCTTGGACATCCTCGGCAGAAGGACGTCCAGGGACTCCACATTTCCGTCTAAGTGCAACCGGCTGACGCTCTCGTATCGGCAACGACCGAGTATCAGCCAGAGTGCACTGTTCTGCACCAATTGCAGCCTGTAGAGGGTGGTCTTGGTCACTCCAGACCAGATCGGCGCTGCGTAAGTGATGATGGGCCTCACGCAGCTCAGGTAGAGGCGTCTCTTGGTGTCAGCCGACAAGACACCCGGGCGCAGGATCGGACGAAGCCTCGCCAGCGCCCCGAGTGCCTTGTGGCGGACGCGCTCAACCTGAGGCTTCCAGAGAAGCCTCCGGTCTAGCACCACTCTCAGGTATATGACTTCTGGGCTCCAGGGGATAACCCCCCCCCCCCCATCACTGACAAATCGACTCCAGGCGGCGCTCCTCTTCCAGGGTGGAAGATGATGGCCTTGGTCTTTCCAGGGTTTACTACAATGTGCCATCGACGATACCTGGACACCAGTTCGTCGACGGCGCACTGCAGCGTCTCCACGGCCGCGTATTTTTTGGAAGACCGCGACAGGAGCGCCGCATCATCCGCGTGTTCCACCCAAGATCCCGAGGTGGATCTTGGGTGAAGATGCTAAAGAGAATTGGCCCCAGGACGGACCCCTGCGGGACACCGGCGCAGATTCCTCACTTGCAGTCAAAACTCATCCAGAGGCATATCATTTAACTGCAGGTTAAGACTGCGATCGTTCCTGAGTTCAATAAATTGCAATCGCGGGAATCCCTCCGTAAACGCCGATGGCGAATTTCGATTGCAGATTCATGAGCAATCAGCCAAAGATGAAGAATTCAAATCAATTGACCATGAAATTAACGACCAAAATTTCGCAAACTAATGAAATGGTTAACGTGTGGAGGAAAATATAGATAGGCTGGAGGGGAGAGGTGGAAAGTAGAAGTTGCAGGGTGCGCTTTTGCCACGTCCTCCATGTTAGTGAGTCACTTACATGACCGGGCGTGCAATGAATTTGTAAATTTGTCCGATTAATACTTTAAAAACAACCCAGTAATGATGAAGATAGCTGAATTTTAGAAATGTAACAAAATCGGGTATTAATGTTGTAGTTATAAAATAACACTTCTAGTTATTTATTTCTAATAGTTTTAGGTAAGTACTATTAAAATTGCAAGTTGATACATTGTCGAGTTTCTGAGATGTAAACATTCAAATTGATCTTATAGGATTTCCAGGCCTAAAAACAGTGTTTCTTAAAATACGGCCAATTAAAATATTTAAACAAACAAAATTTAAGATGCGGGTAGGCTTCGGCTATCTGTATCATTTAATATTTAATCAGGAATTACAGGTGGCCAAATATTTTTTAGAATTCAGTAATTGTTTTTCATTGCATTATGGTGTTTTGAATTAAAAAATATAATGCCAAGTTTTAAACATCGTGTTTTTTTAAATACACAACAATGAAAAACCTTAGTTTTAAAAATTTACGGGGCTATTTGAATCAGAGTTAGGGCTATTTAGATCACATATTTTCTTATAGAGAACAAAGCGAGAATAATTTTTACATCAGACCTTAAATTCTAAGGCTGCAATGTTACATACAGTTAAAACCAGAGCTAGTAACCACTCACCTCGATCCCTTTAATTGCGTTTTGAAGGCATGTACAGATGTAGAACTAAATAAATTCACTTCGAGAGCATAAACAACCGTATTATACAAACTTTCACTAGCAAATGACTGCCGTAATGCGCAAGACATTATGCGCAGTAGGTCAAATGCATATTTTGATCCAAATAGCCCCATCATAACCTATGTATATCAATTAATGTATAAATAAATTCTCTACATTCTACTTTTCACTCTATTAAAATCGTTGAGGTTGTTTTCGAGACATACCGCCTCAAACTCGGGTATCTAGACATTTTTCAAGGACAGTAGGGGGCAGGACGATCCCAGGTTGAAAATCCTGGCCTCAGCTGGATTGGAACCTGGGACCACTGCGTGGAAGGCCAACGCTCTAACCAATCCGCTATCATCATCCCCTAGATCAGTGTTTCCCAACTTTTTTCGCCATGTGGCCCAACTGGCTTTTGGCCTGGCATGTCATGGTCTAGTGTCTGACTCAAGCGCGCCACAAAACACAAGTGAATAAGTTGTCAGCAACTGCCAGAAACCAAACACTACGCAGAACACGATATGACTCATGCAAGTTGCATGAGTCATACCGTGTTCTGCCAACTTTGTCAGGTACAACCCGAAAATAGTGTGGCCATATGACTGTCAATAAAAAAGACACGAATTGGTCAGTCTCTGTGGCCCACCTGGAAAACGTGCTGTGGCCCGCCAGTGGGCCATGGCCCACGATTTGGGAACCCCTGCCCTAGATATATAGAGGGAGAGGGAGGGAGGGAGAGAAAGAAAGAGAGAGAGAGAAAGTTGGGTCATCGCAGAGTGACATTGTTTTGACGAATTCCCGATGAGGTCGACAGCCGTTTCATTACATAATAGCCATACCAGGCGGAAAAAAGGCCTAGTCGACAATATTGCCTCCCGCTCGTCTCTTCCGAAATCTGACAAGGCTACACAACGACGCTCCACGGATGAGAACCCTAAGAGAGGGTGGGAAGGGATGTGGTGGGAGGGGGGCGCTAACACGGGTAATCCCAGCCTTGTCAATCCCCCTCCCTTACCTCAACTACATTTCCATTCCGTTATGTCCGCTTAGAGAGGCGATCATTTTCGGCTCCAGCGGAGACAGTAACCTCCCTCCATGGAAGGATAGGGGGGAGGTCACGTGCCGGACCTCTGTTCTGTCTCTCTCCCTCTCCATCCATTATCTTCGTCTCCCTTCCCTTTTGGTGCTAGATTCCAAGACCCTCCGGAGTGGGACACGCCCTCCCACTACACTTGATGCACACACGCGCCCTCTCAACGGGCAGCGTCCAAACTATTAAAGGGGGAGCGGCTGGGCATCCGAAGGGGGCGACAATGAGGTCACCGCACGCTGCGGAGGGAGGGGGAAGAGGAAGGAGAGGGTGGGGAGGGAGAGGATGAGTGGAGGGAGAAGATGAGTGAAGGGAGAGGATTAGTGGAGGGAGAGGATGAGTGAAGGGAGAGGATATGGGGAGGGAGAGGGCAAGAGAGGGGAGGAGAGGAGAGGGAGGAGGGGGAGGGAGACCCTAACGATGTTCCAGACGATGAGACAGACGAAGGGTAGAGAGACTCGATAGAACCGCCATGAGAGGCGTGCGTGCGTCTGCGTGTGTAGCTTCCATCTCCATGGAGAGGAATAAAAAACAGAGAGAAGGAGGGAGGCATTGAGGAGGAAAGATGATGGAAGGAGTAGCAGAGAGAACAGATAGTTATATAGATTTTCCTCTCCATTGGAGTAAGTTTGAGACTGCATCCATCCAACGTAATGAAAACATTACTGCAGAACAGTTGGGAACTATTAAAAAAATTAGAAGGATCTACGGAAAAAATATATGAGGGTGATTAATGCACTGTGAAGTCGGCCTTTGCAGACGGGAGGTTAGAGTATCTGTCAACGGATACTAAGGTCGCGGGTTCGAATCCCGCCTAGGACATGGATGTTTGTGTTTATTGTTTTTTGAGTTCTAGATTTCACTGTGAATTGACCCTTTGTGTGCTGTATGTGAAATAACAATGAAAAAATAAATAAAAATACGCGCGGCAGGAGAACACGTAAACAAGAAGGGGTGTGCGGGATAACCTACGAAATCACAGCCCATGTAAAACATTGTTAAGTACACGAACTTATACATGCACACGCGTGATTATATGAAGAAGGATAGAGTGGGTAATCCAGATAGAGTTGGGTCGTGTCACCGTTTTGGCAATGGGGAGGGATGGATGCAATGGCGAAGACAGAAAGAATGGCTCAAAGATGGAGGGGCGGATGTAGTACTAAGGGTCATCCTTATATTTTTTCTTTTCTTCCGGAGGAGGATCCCAAAAAAAAGAAAAAGCGGCTAATAGATGAAGATTGAGAGGAAGAGGGAATTAGGGGATCGGAGGGGAGCAAGAGGGGTAGAAGAGGGGAAAACTGCTTGACCCACGTGACCAGGCCTTGTCTGAGGCCGCGATCAATAGGTGGCGAGAGAGGCGGCGCACGTATGTGTGTGTGTGCGAAGGGGAAAGAGTGTGTGAGAGAGGAATGGAGGGGGAAACTGGGTTTACGAGAAAGAGGGAGGGAGAGGAGGAAAATGGGAATGAAAACGGAGTGGGAATTTTGCGGGAGTTGCCGAGGAGATGGAGGGAAAAAATCCTCTAGGACCACGTGGCGTGTGTGTGAATCCCTTGGAGTTGCGAGGGAGGGGAAGGCAAGGGACTACTAGAGAGGGCTTCTTACATTTTCAGAGCATACGCCGCGAGGGAGGAGGGGAAGGGAATGGAAAAGAGGAGAAGAGAAGGGGAGGGGGGAATGGAAGAGGCACGACGCCTCGGCGTGTTACAGGTGCGGAATGAATAAAAGAAAAAAATAAAACACCTTCGGCTGTGTGGGACCGCTCGCTAATGAAGCCCCCTCTATATGTCCCGTAAAATGTTTATGCAGCGCGGCGCTCCGAGCAGAGGTGGAAGAATTGCATTTGCGAATTCGGAAAAGTGGCGATTTCCGAGGGAATAAAGGGCCCATAACAACTGCCCTCCGTGTCAGTCCGCTCGGGCAGAACGGGGGCGGAATGGACCGAGCACCACTCGACCACCACTTTGCGAGAGTTTTATTATATCCGACGCAATCGAAGCTTGTGGGTCGATCGATAGAGCATAATGGAAATATAAAAGCGAAAGAATAAAAATAATTAATGGTAAACTTAAACAAGTTTGGAAAGTGTACAGCGCATCACAAATGGGCTCGTTTCGTGCAATGGAGTATTTGAAGGAAATGATTATGTAAACGTTTTTTAACTTTATATTATTTACGTTAGCAACAAAGATGAAGTAACCATGCAAGAAATTTTCCAAGTTCAACTCGAATTAAGACATTCTCGTTTTATTTTCTTGATAACGGCTATTCCTACGATACAAATTTATAGAAAATAAATACTCTACTAATTCTGCAAGTTTTATTTGCAAACTGTTTTGATATGACCAATACTTTACGAGATATGACAGAAAGTTCTTTTTTGTCACCAGTAAAGTGGTACCTCTGATTGGCTTACGTGATTCATCTATATGGCTTCTTATTGTCTTTGTCTGTAAATACTTAATATCAAATTTCATGAATATCCATTAGGTAGAAGCCGAGAACGAACATGCGGACGGACGGACCGAAGATCATGCTGGAAGCGAAACGCGCCTAAAAAAATCGATTCAAAACAGAAATGAGAGATTTGGAAATAGTTTAAACGGTTAGTTGTCCTTGTGAGAGAAAGAAATTCTGCAAAATTAAGCCCCTAAAAGAAAACATGTCTACTTGATGTTCATAGCCTGTTGTACATTCTGATATTATTTGGAGACGCAATTTATCTATGTCGAGCAAACAAAATTAATTCGGCTAATTTTCAATACCTATTGTTTAAATCAGGGGTCTCAAACTCGCGGCCCGCGTGGTGCATTTGTGTGGCCTGCGAGGTAAGTTACTTTATACTATACTGTGTAAGCTAAAAATTTATTTCTTATAAAATATTTCATGCAAATCTATATAAATAATCTAAGATATTTAAGAAGTGTATAAAATAAGCCCTTTTAAAATAGCCGCGGTTTATTGTTTATTCCCATTTATTTATTATTGTTATATATTGACATCTTGCACAGTTGGGATAGATAATAACGTTCTTTCGTCTAATAGTGTGTTTCTTGCGCGTCTGAAGGATACATCTCCTGATGCCGAATCTAGTATTTTTATGACGAATGGGTTTATGACCACATCATGACATCATAGGGGTAATGCAATTTCCCCTTGTAGAAGGGGGACGTAAATGTTTAAATGCTGCCCGCGGGTTTGTTAGAGAGCCTTCTTGCAGCCACAAACCGATGTGAGTTTGAGACCCCTGGTTTAAATGCTATGTTTAATCTTTGAAACTTTATTTGTGGATACATGTTATTTAAACAGTTAATTTGAAATTATTTACTATAACAGACGAATATGCAAATATTTTCTACTTCTCTAGGTAATTTATTTGGCTTACTTAATCCAAAATTTTATTAATTGATTTTCTGATTTTAACGCAGAAGTTGTAAATAGTTTTTAAGCAACGGTATAAATAACTGCCACTAAAAGACAATAAAACATTCATACAGATTGAATTATGGTTCATAAGAAAAGTGACAACTGAAGTATCTTCTTAGGAAAATTGACAGCAAATTTAAGAATATATGATAATTTGAAAAAACTTTCAGACTTGTGAGTATGCTAAGGATAATCCACCCGTTATCTTACTGTGAATAATTCCGGCTGATTATGACAGTTTCTGCATGAAACCACAGGTTGATAAATTTATCAGCAATCTTAAATGGGGCAACAAAGACACCGGCAGTCAAAAAAAGGACATTCTATAGCAGAGGCGCACAACTCAAAAGTTCGGGCGAAAACCGACTTTGGCTGAACCTTGGCGGGCCACGTTATAAATTTTTTGCACATAAAAAATTTAAGTACACTATTGTAGATTCAGTAATGACCGTAACAACTTTTACATTCCATTTTTATGCGACAAAAAGGAGGTGACAAACAAATATAATTTACTTATTCAATGGGAATTGTTGCACCGTTTTTCTGCCGCCATTTCAGGTATATCCGGAGTAATGCTGTTAGTTGCTGTTCTTAGAACGTCTCTTAAACGCTGATCTGTCAATACTAAATGTAATGGAGCTTTGTTTAATTTCATAAGAAAGAATGTTTGTTCACACATGCGATAAATATCCATAACAACTTTTACTTGTATTTTTTTATGGAAAAGGAGACCACCATCTGAGTTCAATCCTGCCAGGCCACACAAAATGTGTCGGCGGATAAAATTTAGCCCACGGGCCGCATGTTGTGCACCTCTGTTCTATAGTAAAAGCTATAAAAAGAAAGTCCAACGAAAGCAGCATGTGTTGCAGATGAAACGAAAATAGTTTTTAAAAACGAAAGTTAGAGGGCAGCGAGGTCGGTAAATATGCGAATGGTTAAGGGACTTTGGGGGATTCCCTCTTCAGGCGTCGAACGAGAACGCCCGCATGAATAAAAATCGAGGGTTCGGATTGATTGTGCGGAATGGAATGTTATTGATCACATCCATTTCTTTCTCTTTCCCTCGAGTTATGTTCTCCTATCTGGTGCACTGCATCCCCTATCATCCTTAACCATTTAAACCGACCCTTGAATTTCTTTTTCGCTGTAGTTCGTCACCGTATTCCCTCCTTTAGAAACTTATCTCGAGATAAGATACTATCCTCCCTAGGTATTTGCCCCCTCCCTCACAGGCGCTTAATGGCCGACCTGAAATTCCTCCATGCAATAATGAATGGCCATATTCGCTCCTACGAACTCCTACCCTGTTTTCCCCTTCATGTTCCCCCTCGCCCTACACGCAACCTTAGCATCCTTCACCTTCCCAATTTCCGCCTTACCATATCGCAGAGATCCCTATTCTACCGCATTCCATCAGCCCTGAACTCCTTAACCACCAATCATCCCTCCATTGGCTTGTTCTCCTTAACCCGCACCTTTAACTCTAACCTTAAACGTAACCTCAGACCCTAGCGTATCTTACCCCATGTCCTGTTGCCCCTTTCTTTTAATTATTGTCATATTTATTATTATATTGTTATGTCATTGTTATATTGTCATTTATTTGGTTGTTATTTCCATTGTAAAAAGCCAAAAATGGCTGCTTTGGACATTCAATTCCAAGTTAATCCTTGTCCCGTAAGTTTTTTTAGTCCAAAACCCTTTATCAATTACAAACAGGAATAAACAAAGAGTAAAAATAAAATAATAGATTACATATAACAAAGTACTACATAAATACAATGCCAAGTTAGCATTTTTGTAAATGAAAAAATATGGAGATTTGTAGAAGTGGGGGGGGGGGGTGAGTAGAAGAGGGAGGTAGAATAAGGAGAGAGAGTTCTCGACGTATCCCGGAGGCGGTAAAGCCTTTGAAAAGATACCCAAGCGTGATGGAAACTGTGAAACGAGGAAAAGGAGAAGTTTGGGCGTGAGATGGACACAAGCGCAAGCGAGAGAGGATTGGAGGGTGGGGGAAGGGTGGAGGGAGGGATATAGAGGGGGGAGGAGGGCGTGTGTGTCATGCTTTATCTCGCCACCCCTCTGACCCTTCACGCTTTGTTCGCGTGCATGACCTTTCTCCCACGCTCTCAGAATGTCGTCTCCCAACCACACCACCACTCCTCCGTTTGGCTTTTGTTTTTTAATGCCCAGACCGTGAACTGCACGTATGAGTTCCCTATTTCCTCCTCTCTTTCCTTTTGTCCTCACTCTCTCTCTCTCACCTCACTTCTCCCACCTTCCTCTTCTCTCCCACTCCTTTATCACTTTTTCCGTCCCTCTCTCACTTTCTCCACCTTTTCCACCTTTGATCCTCGCCGGTTTAGGGAATCCTTTGAAAGTCTTTCTTTCGTGCGGTAAGGATAAGGGAGGGAGGAAAGTGGGGAGTGGGGGAGACGCAGACAGAGGGAAGGGGCGTCAATTCGCATGTGCATTCTCACTCTGTCGAGTTTTTTGGTGCCTCTCACAGATGAATCAATGTGAATCCGGACCGGCCATCGCCAGACGAAGGGCCTTTTGAAGAAAAGAGAGCAGACGTGCGCCACGCGCCGTTATTATTTCTTCTCTCTCTCTCTCTACGATTCGGAGATGAAGCGGTCACGGCGGTTGTAAAACCGAACAAGAATATCTTCGTTTTTAAGGTGAGATGATATAGAGTATAGAAGATTGCGCTTCACCATATATCCCGGAGATCAAATGCTCATAATAATTTACCATTACTTCGAGAATCATATAACTGAATTACATGCTTGGACGGTGATTTATTTGTTCTTTCATCAAACGAGTGCGAGTGTATAAAGTTTGCAGTGCCTAAGCAGTTATAATTCTACTTTAATGGATGCAGTAACTATAAGCACAGGAACAGTAGATGAACAGAGTCGGAATACACAGTTTCCAAATGCGTTCTTTGAGATCGACAAATTTTAGTCAAACTCCGCGATACCAAATTTCATCAAAATACGTTAAGCGGTCCCCGAGTTGAAACGGAGGTAAGTTGTAAACTACACGGAGGTCTTCATGTGAAGTGGTCATAATTATCGTCCGGTTTTAACCAAAATTGAAATCGGTTGACAAGTTTTACTAAAACTCTTCATTAACAAATTTCATCAAAATACGTCCTCCGGTTCCCGAGTTTTAATATGCGGACGGACTGACGAAAACGACCTCCCTTATATGCGTTCACTTCATGAAAAGAAAGCATAATAACCCACGGATGATCAGGAACCAAATCCCTATCATCGGGTCAGCGCTACCCCTTTAAGCTACTTGGAATGCTTTTTGTCTCTGGCGTTCCACGGGGTAGTGTAATTGGTTCGTTATTATTTCTAATTTATATAAACGATATCAGCTCAGTAGTCAGAAGTAAAATTATGCTTTTCGCGAACGACACCGTCACTTTTAGAGAAATAAGAAATCCGGAAGACCATCAGTATCTCCAAAATGACCTAGAAGCTATTTCTGCATGGTGTAAGGAATGGTAGTTAGAGATCAACCAAAAGAAAAGCTGCGTCATCAATTTCTTGAGAATCAAGAATATCTCGTTGGATGTTAATTGTTCGGTGGATGGAGTAGAGATTCCAGTTTCAGACTCGATTAAATATCTTGGAGTCACGATCCATCGTGATCTCTCGTGGGACACCCACATTCGCCGATTGATAGGTGCCGCTAACAAAAAGCTGGCCTTTATAGGGGGAGTAGTTCGAAATAGCTCCTAAAAAGTGAAAGAATTATGTTATTTATCCTTGGTTTGGCCGCAGGTCGAATATGCATCAGCTGTATGGGATCCCTACGAAAAGGGACTCACTAACGAGATAAAAAAGGTTCAGCGCAGGGCAGTTAGATTTGTAAAGCGAAATTACGATAGTAAACAAAGCGTAACATAATTAACAGAAAATCTGAAATAGTCATCGTTAGAGGAGCGCAGGCTACCGGTTAGATTTAAACTACTGGAAAAATTTGTCGGAGGGACTGGAGAATGAGGTAGTAGGACTTATCAGAAGCCTGACGTATCTCGGAAGGCAGGATCGCGAGATCGATTGTAGAAAGGAGCGATATAGAGGATCGTTTTTCCCTAGGACGATAAGAGAACATAACAGGAAAAAATAAAGTTGGAAAACTAGGGACCTTTGGTGCACTGCACCCCCTGCCATCCACCAAAAAGGTGACTTGCAGGGTATCATGTAGATGTGTAGATTTTAATTTAATTTAACAAAGATATTGCAAGTTGGTCGGTTGACCAAGTGGAAACGTAAATAAATGCACAACTGAGGCACTCGGTAATATAGTCACACATAAAATTACATAATACAAAACAGCATATAATCCAACATATTAATTATCTATATAGTTCCCTGTAATATACCCTGTACCCTCGGAGCCGGCACTTCCGTATGGTCACTTAAAACTGGAATGATTTCAGGGCACATGCATGGTTTGCTGTACGGCCTCAAAAGAAAAAAATCGAGAATATTTACCCCCCTTGTTGACTTACTTTTACCAACTGCGTGAACTCCTCCTCTTGTGTTAGACGGTTAGCAATGCTTTGGGCCTTCCCAACCCCCACTGCATCCTCATTCCACCAAATGCCCAGCAGGTTGAGATCCCCCGCTCTTAGGATATGACTACCTGGTATTTCCGAGTATATATCTGCCAGAACCTCCAGCGTAAACATTTTGTTTATATCTCTCTATATTATAATATTTTAAAGGGCTAACTAAGTGGCGCGTGATCAGAAAATGATCGTTGTGCGCAGGCGCGTAGTTTCAGTACTCTCCCGAACAACACCTTCCCAGGCGACGCAGCCGCAGTCTTCCCCTTCCCTTTTAATGGAATAGCCTAGCGACGGGTAATTGGAAAATAACCATGGTGCGTAGACGCAGTTATTCCAGCTCTTTCAGGCGAGAGACAGCCGAAGTTTCTCGCCAGTCGCGCTCTGACTAAAATGAGATTAAGTCATTATTTTTTTCATCTTCACATGCAAAAGAGCCCTTATCAGGCACAACTCTCCATTATATCTCACCGCCCTTATCAGGGCCAACACCGAGAGCCTATATCATCACCAAAAGCACTCGCATAAAAAAATCGTTTCAGTAGCCTGGCCGGGAATCGCCCCAGTTCTTCTTCCCTGTGAAAAAACAGCTCACAGTGTCTTTAAATTGCCTCTTCATATGACTGCAGATGGAAACAAAGATGTGAACAAGAAAGCGAAACAACTCTTAACAGAAGTAAATTTTGTTATTTGGGACGAAGCTTCCATGATTCCGTCTGTAGCTTTACAAATAATCGACGTGACACTCAGAGACATTATGAGAAGTAACGAGGCCTTCGGAGGCAAATATATACTGTCGGGCGGCGATTTCAGTCAGGTTTTACTTGTAGTGAAAAAGCCGGGGAGGCGCCAGATAGTGGAGGCCACGTTAACCAGTTCCCCTCTCTGGTCATTATTTAAACGCTTTACTCTAAAGCAAAACATGCAGAGCAGTCAGTGGCTGATGGACATTGGCAACGGTAAAGTAGATCGATTTATTGTTTCCACAGAAATGCTGTGCTCAGGCGATTTAGTCACCGCTGTTAACGTCCTCGCCATTACTGAAGAGTCGTTGAGAACCAGCGTACTTCTCGCTTAGAGAAACAATGAAGTAAATTCATTGAATGAAAAAGTTTTCGATAGATTACCAGGAGATGAAATTGTCTGTGAGGGATACAGTTTGGCAACAGCCGTAGACGGAGATGGCACAGACAATGATTAAATCATGTTACGTTACCAACCCGAATATCTAGTGTTTCTAACCCCTTTAGGTTTGCCGCATCAAAAGTTAACGTTGAAAGAAGGCGCTTTCGTGATCTTAATTCGAAATATTTGTATCGATGATGGCTTATGTAACGGCACTCGATTAATCGTGCGGAGAATCGATAGATCAATTCTTTACTGTTCAATATTGACAGGTGACAAACAAGGAAATATCGTTGCGATATCTCGAATCTCTTTTAAAAAATCAAGATAGGCGAGTTACGTGTTATTCTTAACAGAAAACAATTCCCCGTACGGTTAGCCTTTGATATGACAATTCATTAATTTTAAGGCAAATCATTTAAGCGATTGCGTATTCACATCGATCAAAATAAGCCAATCTTTGGTCACGGTCAGTTTTGCGTGGCCCTTTCTCGGTGTCGATCCATGGAAAATCTCAAAATTAAAATTACAAGAGCTAAAATAGACACGGAAACTCACACGATTCAAAATATTGTGTACGATGAAATATTAAGAAATAAACAGATAGTAGAGATGTACCAGATATTTCAAAACTATTCGGTATTCAGCCATTTTATCCACTATTCTGAATTCGGTAGTATTCGGAATTTGACTAAATGGATATTCGGTTTGGTATTTGAATTCTTTTAAAATTTACTAAATATCAAACCGAATAATAAGCTCCAAAAATTGAATTAATTCATACAACTGGTTAAACTACTTAAAATATTCAACTTTTATTTCGATACAGGCTGAAAAACACAAAAGATTAAAAACGAGAAAGAATAAAAAACTATAAAGCTGATTCTCGAAATTATTGGAAATAGAGGAAAAATTTGATAACGAGCCAAAGTCTGAAAGCAAAATAAAATTCCAAGAACCAACACTCAAATACGAATATTTATTACTGAAGTGAAATTTTTTACATCACATAGCAACCTCAAATAATACTTATCACACATAAATTAAAATTATAACGCCCTCAAATATTTTTTTTATAATTAGGGCACAATAAGGCACAGTCAAGTTTCTAAAATCCAAACACCAAAGGTTCTTTGTGATATTGATTTAATAGGTATTTTTTAAACTTAAAATGATAATTATTTTACTGAAATCAATTTGACAGGTAGGTTTCTTTTATGCGGATATTCGATGGCTGAATATTCGGCATTTAGCAGTATCAGTATTCGGCTATTTATTCGGAATTTGTTATTCGGCTGTAACAGAATTCGGTTACTTATTCGGTATTCGTTAATCGGCAATTTTGATATTCGGTGCATCACTAATAGAGAGTTATATTTTTACCTCAGTGATGGAGGCGGAAGTGCAGCAAGGTCCGGAGTGATTGGCCCATATATACAAGCAAGATGAAAAACTGTAATAATTTCATAACTTAAAAATAATGTTGACTTTAGTACTTTGGCGTAGATAAACGACTGGCGTAGTAAGAGTAATATATTGTGCAATCCGCTCACAATGGACGAAGAGAGCGCGCGAAGCACGCCGGGGGTCTAGGGAACGGAGGTCCCATCGGGGTTGGGGGTTGGCGAGGGCAGCTAGCAGAGGCGGCACCCCTAGTACTCTTATAATATCTATTGCTTTATTGCGATTTCTAGAAAGTAGTTCAATGCAGAGCATTTCACAGTCATCCCTCGCCCATTCTAGCTTACTTAATAGCCTACTATTTACAAAAATAAAAAACCCCCCTCCTCTCTATCCCTCCTGTACACTATAAACTTCTCCTGAAATCCCTCAATAATGAGTTGACGCTTTCCTTATGTTCGTACTTTTGTTTTACGAATCTGGCTGCTCTAAGCTGCTCTATTTCTAATTGAATTATATGTCCCTTCTCGTACGGATCCCATATGCATGAGACGTATTCCACTTGTGGTCTAACCAGTGATAAGTAACATGTTTTACGTACTTTTTCTGTAGTGTTCCGTACTACTCTACCTATGAAAGCTAGTTTCTTGTTGACCGCGCCTATAACTCGACGAATGTGCATGTCCCACGAAAGATCTCGACAAATGGTTACTCCTAAATATTTTACATACTCAGCTTGTCGAATGCCCATTTCATCTATTTTATATTTGAAACATAATATTTGTTCTTACTTTTCCAGAACGTGATTGCGGCACATTTAGTATAATTAATTTCGATTTGCCATTCTTTGCACCACGCTGAAATGGCTCTTAAGTCTTCACGCAGCGACTGATGGTCCTCCTGTTTTTTATTTCTTTATATAGAACGGTATCATCGGCAAAAAGCCAAATTTTACTACAAAATACTAAGCAGATATCATTTATATAGATTAAGAACAGTAGAGGGTCCAATACACTTCCCTGAGGAACATCTGACGCAACATTAACGGAGGACGAGTATTTCCCATTGATGACAACTCCCTGTTATCTATTTGATAGGAAATCTCTTACCCAAATGACAACTTTCGGATTGATATCATATTGTCCTAACTTCGCAACTAATTTCTTATCAGATACTTTATCAAACGCCTTTCTGAAGTCAATGACTATGGCATCGACCTGAGTCATTTTCTCTCCGCATCGCAACAAATCATCCATGAACAGGCCGATCTGCGTTTCGCATAATCTACCTCTCCGGAATTTGTTCTGGCATACGCTAAGCAATGAGTGACTATCTAAATAGCGCATTACAGAACTAAAGACTATGTGCTCAAGTATCTTGCACGATAATGAAGTTAGGGAAATTTGACTATAATTTTCGGGGTTCTCTTTGTCGCCGCCGTTATGGATGGGCGTAACGTGTGCCATCTTCCAATCTTTAGGAACTACACCTTCCGTAATGGATTTCTCGAATATAATTTTTAAATATAGCGCGATTTCATAAGCTAACTCTTTTAATACTCGCGCAGGTATTTTCTTTAACCCAGGAGATTTATTTGGTTTAACTGAATGAAGTTGGAGCGCGATAACATTTTCGGAAAATATCAAATCTTCCATCGAGTCGCCCTGATGCATAGGAATAGGGGTTTTACATTCTTCTTCATTAGGATTAAAAGCTTTCTGAAAGGTTTATTTAATAGGTTTGCTTTCTCCGCACTATCGTGAACTACATTTTATATTTCCGATATCAGTGACGCGATAGTAGGGCCTTGGACTTCCCTGACGTAAGACCAAAATGCTTTCGGGTTCTCTTTCAAGTTATCCTGTAAAACCATTTTGTAATTGTTAAATGCATTACGCATTGAAACTCTGTCTATGGAGCGCGCCTTCTTGTATTGCTGCCTTATCGTTGCAATCTGTTCGACCGTAGCTGTTGAGGATGTGTTATTTACGCGAGAGTGGAGTTTTCTTTGCCGTCGGAGAGCGCTCCTAACTTCCTGGTTGTACCATCTAGGTTCTACATTTTCACGCTTCAGTTTGCTTGGAATAAATTTATCCTTGCACTCTGGCATCATGTCGTTGAACATGCACCATGATTCCTCCGCGTCTGCAATATCTGTTACCTCGCAGAAATTGATATATTTATTTCGCAGAAAAGACCTAAATCTAGTGAAATCGGCTTTGGCGAATACATCAAGCTTTAACATGCGGTATCTACGGCTAAATATGTAAGATAGCAGAGCCAAACTATAATGCGCCGGATGAATTACGTTTATTTTCACCATATATTTAATAGTGTCGCCAAAAATATTTTAATTTTGTATTGCTTTCAAAGAAAAGGATTGGTAAGTAATGGTAAATTCATTGGCCAAACCTAGTATGTAATGTTAAATCTTCTCTTCTATTTTCCAAGGACGCATTCCTTAAGTATTTTTTGTGTGCGTTGTATTTGAATACATGTTAATTTAAAGGTTGTAAACAGTGGTCATGTTTAAAAAAAGAACCTATTTAGCCTTATCTCATATTTTATCCATTGCATGCCTATGGACGGTTTGCCCATTATAATGTTCATACTGACATTTGCAGGAACCTTGCCAACTATTTTTCATGGCTATTTTTACTTGTTCACTAGGTTACATATAACATATTTTTAATAAGAATGATTTTTCCTTTGGGAAATAAAACGCGGGTCTATAGGAGTCAAGTAAACTTTCTGACACTTTGAGACGCCTCCCTGTTTTGTTTCTATCACATCCGTGCCCCTATATGTGCACTAGATGCATCGCTATTACGCTACAATTAATTATACTTTGGGGATCATTTAATTCGCCAATAGAATCGACGATTCTCTCAATTTGCATTTGTTTAAAACCATCACGGTTAATAAATCTTTCTAACGTCGTACAAACTTTAACTATTAATGAAAAAGTTTTCAGTTGGTCTTATAAGCTAAAACAATACCTTTCTTGTGGAATAATGCTGTACTTCATCAAGATTAGTTGTGAAATGGCTGATGAAACGAATGATTTTTTTATAAAAGGTTAATCTATTAAGATTTGAAGCGCTAGACATTTAGACTAAATATATCAGAAAGTATAAACGAAAACACTGTATGGACTTGACTAATAGCGATAATATTCAATGGAAAATTTTGAAAAAACACTGTGTATATTAAATCAACAAAAACATTGGGATGTAATGATGGCCGTATTAAAAAATCCATGTAAACTATTCATTGAATATCATATATAGAGTTCAATATAACGCTGGCGAAAAAAACTAAATGGCTATGACGTAAAAGTAGTAAAAACCCAATCAAATCTTTCGAGCAGATGTAAGTATCGAGAATATAAGTTGGAAAGTCTGTCTGTAAAACGTTGGCTGAGGATGTGTGCTTCGTGGAAACCAGAGTCGCATTCTGATGTAGAAGCCTTTAACTCCCTGGAGTTTTAATATTTCGGGTTAGTAGAAGTTGCAGGCGCAGAGTGAAAAAAGATTAAAAATAGATTTGCTAAGGGCGAAGGAGTGGAATGCTTACGACACGCCCACTCATAAATTATTTTGTAGCCTCAGCATGGGTAGAATTTTTATCAGCGAGAAAGAAAAGTTTTGAGAGGAAGCGGTCTTCAAGAACTGAAAATGCAAAACTTTTTGAAAGAAAGTACGAGATTGCAAAACTTAATTCTCGAGAAAGAAAGGATAAGGATTTACAAAATATGTTGTTCAATAAGATTCACAAGTTGAATAAAATATGGGTGATCGCACAGCAACTGTTTTTAAAATAGCATCGCTCAAGCAATGATTTAAACGCGACCAGTTTGCGATTATAAAGTTATTGCTTAAATCACACATGACATTTGCTGTAATGTCTTTATGCGCGATTTGATAAACTTAGAATAAAAATCGAAATTCGTCACGTGAAAGGATAATAGAATCTTTCAATGGCTAAAACAGCAAATAACAAAAAAATAATAAATCAATCCATTAAAAAGTATTATATCCGATTCTTTAAAATTTACTAATATCCCAAATAATGAATAACAAACAAGCTGATAGATTTTATTAGCAATAGAATTATCTATGTCTTTTAAGAGCGGAAGAAATGACCGCTGGGTTATATTCTTTATAAATAGCGGATTGTTTCAAAACGATTTTTCGCGAAGAATATTTGAACCTATATCATTATAAATAGCTGCTTCTTGCATATATAGGGGATAGGATATATCATATAAAACCTAAGGTACTTCTAGAAGTGCTACAGAGTTGAAATTTGGCGTGAATACAGACCACTAAGTACAACCACGGGAATAATCCGAAATTTTAGAAAATGTTATATTTAAGGGGTGTTTTTGACCACAATGTCCAATTTTAAACACTCATAAGAAAAGCATTGAAAACTGAGCAGTGCTATATAAAATTGCTTTTTTAAATTATTTAAAAATAAGATAAATAGTCTAGAGATGCACCATACTGTGGATGAAAAAATGAAGTTTATTATTATTGAAGACAAAATTTAAATTCATGCTGAAGTTGAGTAAAAATTTGATTTTAATCATAAAATTATGAAACGTTTTTCGGTTTTCAAAAATGAAAAATATGAACTACCATAGCAACGACTCCAATGCCTTTAAATAGGAATATATAATAATTCTCAAGTGTCCGTCTGTCTGTCTCGGTATTTTTGGACATTTCCCAATGAAATTCAGAGCTGAAACTTTCACAATCGTTAAACCTCCATGAGGTGGTCTCTATAAAAATCAAACATCCCGGGAAAAGTCCCAGATTTGACTCCGGGAGACAATTATATTTTCCCATAAGTTTACACGGGATTTTCGTTTTTTCAAGGTGCAAGGTTTATTTCCTTCATTCATTAAAATATGTAAATATGGACAGAATTTCTCCATTATTATTTTTTTCGACGGATAAAGCTATAAAATATCTAGTTCTTTCAATGTTTAGATGTTCCATGTAAGAATATGTCAGAAACACGCATTTCTTTTCGAAATTTTATGGCTTTTTCGTACTCTTTCCGGGTGATGCCAAAGCCAACCTCATTGTTGTCTCCGATAAATTAGCTTCTATTAAGCCTTCAAATAGACGAAAGAATTGTGTTATTCGCATCGCGCAATGTCAATCTTAATAGATTGCAACGTTATTAATTGAAGAATATTATTATTCAGTAAACATACGAAGAGGAAGATTAACGGTGCCAAAGAGTGGCAAATCAAGTCTTATATTGATGCCAGAATGTAATAAATTTCAAGCGCTTCATTTTCTGGGAGAATTCAAATGATTGTCAAGAATTTATTAACACGTTCAACCCGGCGTGGGTCACCGGTGAGTCACAACTACATCATTCTGTAGGGCGGCATGACCCACCGGTGGGTCACAGCTATATCGCACTCTACAGCGGCGTGGCCCACCGGTGAGTCACGAAGTCCTTCTGTTTGTAGTGCAATTTGAAATGAGCCGTTTGTATGTAATAAAAAAATTAATGCTGTCCCGCCAGACAGATGGTTCGTAATTTCTCCTGTTGTTTTCAGGATTTTAATTCCAATAACTATAAAGTAATTATTATGAATTATTATATATTCTTCTAATATCTCTTCACATGCTTCATAGCGTGTATGCTGATCCCTTTATTTTGCAACTTTTTATTATATCACAATTCTCATTTGAAAACTTCTTCAATTAGAACTTCTTCGAAGTTTAGGAAATGGACTTCTGCGACTACTTAACGTAACTATCATGAGCTAGATGGCGAGTGCGGTATATAGGTATATGGTTATTACGTGGAGAGAGGGAGAGGAATAGAGAGAAACATGTAGACCAATCACATTCACCCGCATTTTTTATTATTTTGTAATTCAATTGTATTATTAGTATTACATTTCTGGGCGTTCCCACGGGTGAGTCACGCCGACCGATAAGGTATCGGGCGGCGTGACGCGCCGGGTTGAACGTGTTAATTAATCAAACAATTACATTTACTATATATATATAAATAGTAAATTTAATCGTTTGAGTAATTAATAAATTCCCGAAAATCATTCGAATATATATATATATATATATATATATATATATATATATATATATATATATATATATATATATATATATATATCATCATCATCATCATAGGTAGTCTGTCCGTAGACAGGTCCGTGATTATTCATGGTTAAACCTGGTTCTCCATATACTCCTATTTTCCGCTGTCCTCTTTATATCTTGATAACTCTCTTTCCCTTTCAAATCGTCTATCAGCTGAAACCTTTTCCTACCTCTTTCCCTTTTCCCATCTAGTTTTCCTTCTAACACGTCTTTAATCATACTCTCTCTCCTCAGGTAATGTCCAACCCAATTAGCCTTCCTCTTTCTGATAGTCTGTATAATCATTCGCTTCTCTCCTATTCTTCGTAGCACTTCATCGTTTTTCATCCTATCTGTCCATTTTATCTTCAGCATTCTCCTCCAAGTCCACATTTCAAAGCTTTCCAAGTATTTTATGTCATTTTTCCTTAGCGTCCATGTTTCTGCCCCATACAATGCTATACTCCATACGTAGCATTTTATCAACTTCTTGCGGATATCTTCCCTTATATTCCCTGTAAGTAATTGTTTCTTTCTCCTGAAAGCCGCTTTTGCTTTTCCTATTCTAGTTTTGATCTCATCCGTACATTTTGCCTCTCGTGTTATGATACTTCCAAGGTATTTATATTCTGAAACTTGTTCTAATGGCTTTCCCCCAATAGTTATGT
The DNA here is from genome assembly GCA_028673005.1 of Tanypteryx hageni. NCBI lineage: Eukaryota > Metazoa > Arthropoda > Insecta > Odonata > Petaluridae > Tanypteryx > Tanypteryx hageni. The sequence goes on from CM054114.1 coordinate 151,181,090, forward strand.
TCAGATTCTCTTCTTTACCCGATATTCGAATGACCTTGGATTTTTCTGTATTTATTTCCATACCGTATTTTCTACCTGTTATCACTAGTCTATTTATCATTTTTTGTAGCTCCTCTTCCTTTCTTGCTAGAAGTACTTGATCATCTGCGTATTTTACTGTTCTTATAATCCTTCCTCCAATTTTGAAATCCCCTGTGCCTTCTAAAGCTTCTTGCATTAGACTTTCTCCATATATATTGAATAGGGTTGGCGATAGGCAGCATCCTTGTCTTACTCCTCTACCGATATTTATTCCGCAGGTGTCCACATTCTCAAACCTGACCTTTACAACTTGATTCTCATATAGATTCCTAATCAGTCTCCTGTCTTTCCAGTCTACACCTATATCCTTTAATATCTTCATCAACTTTACCCAATTTACTCTATCAAAGGCCTTCTGCCAGTCTACGAAACATGCGCAGATATCTTGACTGTATTCTATTGCCCTTTCTGATATGATTCTAACTACTCCTATAGCATCTCTAGTTCCTCGTCCTTTTCTGAAACCGAATTGATCTTCCCCTATTATTTCTTCTGCCTTTTTCTCCAGCCTTTTATTAAGAATCCTCGTGATGATCTTCGATGTGTGTGACAGAAGGCTTATAGTTCTGTAATCTTTACACTGCATTGCCTTTGGCTTCTTCTTTAGAGGGATCATTGTTACTTCTAGGAAATCCTGAGGCCACTCTCCCGTGTCGTAAATCTTATTAATTAATTTCGTGATCGCTTTTAGTCCTTCTGATCCTATGACTTTAAGTATCTCAGCCGGTATTCCATCGCTGCCCGTGGCTTTCCCCTTCTTAAGTTCCACTATCGCTTTTTCTACTTCGCTCTCCATAATACTTGGTCCTAAGTTGTCTTCTTCAATGTTTTCCTCATTTTCCAGTTCTATTTTTGCCGCTCCTGTCTGTTTGGTGTATAATTCCTTAATGTTTTCTTCCCATACCTGTGCTACATCCTTTGTTTCTGAGACTATCTTCCCATCCGTATTCATAATTCCTTTACCACAAATTCCATTAGACTTCTTATCTTCTAATTCCAGTGCCCTAGCGTACATCATATCGTACCGTCCTAATTTCTCCATTTGTTCTATTTCATCACATTTTCCTTTTAGCCAATTTTCTCTAGCTTTATCTGTTACCCTTCTCAACTCATTGTTTATACGTCTATAGTTGGCTCTACCTTCTTCACTGTTAACGTTTTTCCATTTTCGTCTCTCATCCATTTTCTCCAACATTTCCTTCGTGATCCATGGTTTTCTGATTTTCTTCTCTTGTTTTCCAATCTCTTTATCCAAGGTATCCTTGATACTGGTTTTAATTTCATCCCATTCTATATCGACGGTCTTCGGTTTGTTTTCCAACTTTCTTAGGTTATCTTCCAACTTCATGCTGACTACATCCTGCCTTTCTTTCAGTTTTTCTAGGTCCCAGGTCTGTCTTTCTCTTCTCGTTTTTCTTATTTGTTTGAGCTTTGTACTCACGTCAAGTATTAGAAGGCTGTGATCTGAATCAATGTCTGCTCCTTGCAATGCCTTGGCGTTCTTTATGCTGTTCCTAAATCTTTGTTTTACAAGGATGTAATCTATTTGGCATCTCATTCTATCTCCTGGGCTTTTCCATGTGTATAACCTTCGTTTATGGTTTTTGAACCATGTATTAGTCACTACAAGGTCATTATTGATGCAGAATTCTACGAGTTTCTCCCCTCCTCGATTTCTCTTCCCAAGTCCGTATTGCCCGACAACATTTTCTTCCTGTCCTTCTCCAACTATGCTGTTCCAATCTCCCATTATTATGCAGTTTACCTTTCCTCTTCCGTCTTCTTCGTAAATTTCATTAATTTGCTCATAGATCTCATCTATTTCTTCATCGTCATGAGCTGACGTTGGCATATATACCTGGATTATCAGCATGTCCACTGGGACTGCTTTTAGCTTTATTGCCATCACTCTATCGTTCGTTGCTATTATCTTTGTCACGCTTTTCATCATATCTTTCCTAAGTACCAGAGCTACTCCCCTTTCCCCACTATTTCCTCCAGAATAAACTACCGTGAATTCTTCCGAGTCGAACTGTCCTTCTCCCTCCCATCTAGTTTCGCTTAGCCCTATAATGTCAACTCTATTTATTCTCATTTCTTCTTTCAAGTTCTCTAGCTTTCCTGCCTTTCTCATAGTTCTTACGTTCCAAGTCCCTATTCGTAATTTACTTTCGACAAATGTTTTCCTCAAGGCAGTCCCCGCCCGGAGATCCGATTGGGGGACTATTTTACCTCCGGATTGTTTTACCTCGAGAGGTATATATATATATATATATATATATATATATATATATATAAGTTTTTAGACACACACACCTCAGAAGTTATATTTTAATCACACTACAAAGTACGGCTGATGTTCAGCGGGTAATTCTGCTCTTTCATTTTCAATACACTTCAAGAACATTGATTTTATGCTAACACTGCATTACAATCCATTTGATTTCAGCCATCGACGTATACATATGACAACGTGATAATTTTAAATTAATTTTTTATTCGGATACGTACTAAAAGGCACGGATGATGACACCATAATCATAACACACAAAATATCCTAATTTTTACATACGTTTTATTGTAAAATAGGCTATTGTCTTATGATGATTATATTTATGACTTTTAAATGGCGATCTGAGCCATGCAACTTGAAATTTAAAAACTTGGACGTTAGCCGATCGCCAGAGCAATAAGAATTTTGGATAGATGCCTTAATATCTGGGAAAATGAATACTATTATCTTATTTAAATGGGCTCTGTGTAGATCAAATGATATCGCGTTGGTTTATTTACGAGTTTAGATCTTGGTGTATGGTGATTTCCTAAGTTCTTACAGTATGCAAGCACCGAAAACTCGTAAACTTAAAGTAGAAAATTTGAATTTCATAGAAACCGTAGAAAGGAGAACTCCATAATTTTCACCCTGAATCTTAGGAAATTTTTGGACGGCGCCTTGCAACTTCGTTACGGTGAAAAGTTCTATAGACGGATGTTTGTCGTTTATCTATTCTCCGTACGACGTCATCGAATTGCGATAATTGTCTCCGCCTGGGGCCTTCGTTTTATACGGCACTAGGGCTTTAAAGGTCTTCGTGGTCCCCTTTTGCGCCTGTCGAGGTCAATGCTTCAACGAATCGCGCGAGCATCGACCGTGCAGTTTCGAACGGGGCACTTCCGTGCCTGCGGAGTTACGGAAACCTTGCGAAGGGTCTCTCTTTCCTTCTCTCTCCCTCCCTCCAGGAGTTTCGAGTTTCGGCCGCTGTCTACCCTAGAGAGTGTTCCGCGGACCCAGGTGAACTTGCGGGATTTCACGAAGCTCCCCTCCAAACTTACACAGGAAAGCTATTGGAGAAATGAAGCATTTTGAAAGAGTTATTCCTCTCTCTGAAGGATCTCTTTACTGCGAGAAGCTCGATATGCGAGAAAATGTTGCCGTGTTTCTCTTTCACACGCACACACGCTCCGTATCTCTTGCTTGAAGTTTCTAAGAGTCAAGAATGAAGTTTGTGTATCTTCCATGGATATTGAAAGAGCAGTTTTTGTAAGGAAATAGGTCGTTCTTTTTGAGTTTTTACGATATAAAACTGTCATGGAGCAGCGAAGTGAATTAGATTAAGGGTTGAAAAAATAAAATATTACACAGTTCCTCTGTAAATCTCAACATGTATTTTGATACAACTTAGACCTCTGAAACATACAAATCTCAAAAATATGTAATGTAACTTAATGCTTAGCACTTATAAGCGTTTATGGATGAAAAGCATTATTTGATCTTAAAAATACAAACAATACAAAATTAATGATATTATGCAAATGGGTCATTTTTAGTGAGAAACCCTTCATTGCATTAATAAATGTAGGCAGCAAAAAACCTGAAACAACAATTAGTACAGTAAAATGTTAAAGTTAGGCTGTCCAAAAATCAAATTTATCCGGAAATCAGACAAAAATAATCCATTAAAATTCCGTGAAATTTGCAGAAAACAAATTTATTTCGACTCGGCGTCAAACTTGTTCTGTGATTAATCGTTCCGTTTATGTGATTTAGCGTACAGTCTCCGAGCCACGTTGCTCGGTTTTTATTAATTCCGCTGCATTTGGACATGCATTACGTTATACGGTGAATTTTAAATATTTTATAATTTATTGGGTACGGATATTTAATATACCGATAAGGGCAACAGAGTAATGTTGCAAGGAAAAAGCAACTTTCACTTTCTACGAGGAAGAACTTCTGTGAAATTCTCTGAAGGTCTAGAAAAGACACTTCCGTTCGGAATTGTGTGATGAGTTAATAACTCAACCGTTTATGATCTCAAGAAGAAGAAATAAATATTAGCGTTTTTTCCTGGCAGCAATATCGCAATGTCAATGCTATTACAACATTTATTTGCTGCCATTCAAATACTCTCCTTCAGACAACATGCACTTATCCGACCTTAGTTACTATATATCAAAGATGTTAGATACAATTTTTGACTGTGTTTTTAGTATGCAGGAAATTGCATTCTTTAGCTCATTAACAGTCTAAAAACGGTGAATTCTCAATTTATTTTTAACTATCGGTAGTAAAAAAAATTACAGGGTACTAGTTATGTTACGTTAAATGAATAAGCCATGATCTCGAAACCAAATTCCTCGATGGTTTGTATCTGATAGTGATGCATAGTTGAGTTACCGTGGCGTAAGGTATCACTTTATCCAACAAGATTTTTATTGAATTATACTAAAAGTAAGCCTATTAGCACATTTAGTACCCTACGTTTCTCTTTGACATGTTGGAACACAGTGGTCATAAATGACACCAATTTTGTCAAAGAAAGAAGATGCACGACTTATCTGTCACTTTTGACAAACCATTGCTTTCTGAAGTAGAGGACTCCTCAGACGTTTCCACTGTCAACTATGCCACTTCAGCCCAGTACTGAAGTGGTAAAACGACCATTTGTAAGATAAAAATTTGCCCAAAAACGGGTCAGGAGGAAGTCTTACAGGCATTACTTGGGTGTATATTATACAAGTGCATAGCAGTAGGTTGGTAGCATAAGTTGTAGAGAGAGTCTGTGAATGCTTGATTGTATTATTCACGGGAAAAGTAATGTAAATTAGGAGGCATAAAATCATGGGGACATTTCGGGTAAGTTTGGTGGTATAGGTTGTAATAGCAACTGGATGTAAGTTAGGTGGCCTAAAATAAGGGGAATCTGAGTATGCTTGGTGGTATATGTTGTAGGAGGAGTATAATGTAAGTTGAGTTGCATTTAAGTAAAGGGTAATTTTCCGTATGTTTTGTGGTATAATATGCAGGGGAAATCGAGCGTAATGTGTGTGGCATAATGTCATAGGGATAATTATCCGTATGTTTGGTACTATAAGCTGTAGGGGCATTTGAGTGTAAGTCTGTTTGCATGAATTAGGAAGATATTATACGTATGTTTGGTCTTATCCGTTATAAGGGCAATCAAGTAGGATTTTCAACCGTTTTATTCCAGTTAGGACAGTTAAATCAAATTAATAATGTTTTCTGTCTTGTTTGAGATATAAGTAGGATACCAAAAGTCTTATTTCAGAATTCAATTTACGTATGTATTTACTATCTGTAATATGTTTTTTCTAAATATGATATAGTATTATAGCAAGTCTTGGCTTGTTGTAATAGTTTCGTTCCTCGTAAATCATACGGCCACACACCAATCGAAATTTCCTACACTTTGTCTTCTAAGATCTCTTACGCCAGGATTCGGCAACATACGGCTCGCGGGATGTATGCGGCTTCTGAGAGCGCTTCATGCGGTCCGCGAATCTGTGCTAAAACAGTGGTCTGTAAAATATAGCATAGACAATCTCATATTTTTACAGCAAGATTATGGTCTCAAAACCTTTTCTGAGGAATTTTTAAGGAGACTAACTTTCACTAATATGAGACCACATAACCTATATTTAACTTAACACGTAAACGCTAATCCGGCCCGTCAAAGCTCACTTAATTTTTGTGGCGGCCCTACAAATCATTGATAACTACGTGGCCAGCCATGCAGAAAAGGTTTCAGATCCCTGCTTTAGGTCATTGTCCTATGGCCCATACTGAACATCAGTGATAAAGACAAGGGTAAGGGACCAAAGATTATGATCAATGTATTGCCCTTTGTCTTTACCATTGACTAGATCTGACTTGGGTCATTTTAACGATATGATTAACTGCCATACTCCATTTTCAGAGAGGTCGGGAGACCTCTCTTTTGTGTTTTGTGCGTCAAGATCTGCCGATCCTTTCCATGATCCGAAATTAAACAGTTTCTTAAAAATTAAAAATGAATGACGATCGTCAAATACCCCAATGGTATTTTTACAAACACTCTTATGAAATATGTATTTTTGGACGTCTTACACGCAACACATCCTGTAATGAGAATGACCCGTGATTAATTTGTCTAATATTCTGTTGAAGGAGAAAAGTTCTGTGTTCACACTCTGTTCTTCCTGCATACTCAAAAGAGTATAACTTTTTTCATCGAAATGAACGAATTATTAGAAGAAATTACGTTCATTTCTGAAAATTTTGAAATAGTATACAAGCATGAGTACTAACCAAATTGTCTGAAAAAGAGCCAAATACGTTAATTTACATTATAGAAATCATACGCAGAATATTTTTAGCTCAATAATATTTAATGTGCTGAGTCCTCTTACTACGGCAAGCCTTTCAGAGTTAATATTTCCTATTATGAATTCAAAATGGAATGAGAAAAGAAAATGTTGCCGTGTGACCTTAATTAATAATGAATTTATTTCTTTTATTTGCAATAACAGGAAATGTACTAAATTTTTGAAAGCATAAGAAACAATAAAAATTACGTAACGCAGCGAAAAAAGTAAACTAGAAAAAGGAACTTCCTGTAATAACTGACTAATATCTGTATCGTGTACCCAATTGCTGTTGACCGTAGTATATTATCTTCTGTTAATTTAGTCAAATACACTGAATTAAAACTATTATAAATACATATTTTCTGTTTGAAATAAAAAACATAACATATTTTGGGATTGTTCTACTTAACCCTGAGAAACGTTCTATTCAACCATCATGAAATGTTGACAACTTGAAGTTTTGTGGCATATGACCAGAGGGTATTTGGCGTGTTTGGTAGTGTAAGCTTAAGGATCAGTTTCTTGTAAGATGGGCACAATATAAGGGAGTAATTGGTATATATTTGGTAGCGTGAGCTTATGGGGCAACAAATTGTAAGTTGGGCGGCATAAAATAATGGAGAAATTGTGTATGTTTGGTAGTGAAAGCTTAAGAGGCAGGTAATTGTAAATTGGGTGGCACAATGAAAGAGAGTAATTGGTATATGTTTGGTAGTATAAGCTTAAGTGGCAGCTTATTGTAAGTTGGGTGGCATAATATAAGGGAACAATTGGTGTATGTTTGGTAGTGTAAGCTTAAGGGGCAGCTAGACATAAGTTGGATGGTATAACATCAAGAGATAAATGCTGTAAGTTATGTAGTGTGTTTAAGAGACAGCTAATTTTAAGTTTGGTGGCATAATATAAAGGAGTAATTGGTGTATGTTTGGTAGTGGTAAGCATAAGGGAGAGCTATATGTAAGTTGGGTGGCATTACGTAAGAGGATAAGTTGTGTACGTTAAGTAGTGTAAACTTAAGAAGCAGCTAATTGTAAGTTGGATGTCATAATATAAGGGAATAATTGATATAGGTTCTATTTATCAAGAGAAGGAGAGAAAATGGGAGGGAGGAATAGAGAAAAAGAGGAAGAATGGAAACAGCCTTAAATTTAATAATTTATCTACGCATACGCGTCATATTTGACTGCAATTAGGCTAGTATCAAAATAGTTTACAAATAAAGCTTGTAGAACTACTAGTTTCTTTTTCTTTTCATTTATACCGTAGCCGTTATAAAGAAAATCAAACAAAAATGCTGTAATTCGGTTAGAACTTGGAGAAATTCATGCATTGATACGTAATTGTTGTCAACGTAAACTATCTTCGCAGTTAGTGAGGCAAATAAGATCTACAGGCGATCTTCGGTTAACTACGGCGATCCGTTCCTGCAAATGGTCGTCAAACGAATTTTGTTCGTTAACCGAATCTTACATCCTTAGCGGTCGTTACGTACGGTTTAACACATTTCATCCTTGCAGTGCCTACTAAATACCCAAAATATTATATTAAAATAAAATATAGAGAGACGCTTTTTACCCAAATGTTTCAATGAAATAAAGACTTTACCTACATCAGCCTAAAATAATATAATTAAACATCAAATCGTTATGCACGGTTTATCGCACGTCTGATCCGTATAGTGTCTACTACATCCAAAAAATAGTTCAGCACATTAAAATAATATGTAAAGAGAGCTTTTTCACCAATAAAAAATGTACTTTTATGAGACAACCTAAAAATATTTAAATTTGGCAGTCGCCGTCTCTCCTCTTTCATGCCTCTTTATTATGGCAACATTCTGCTCCAAATTATTTGCTTCCTTCTCTTAGAAGCACCAGCTGCAGTTGACTCAGATTGTCGCTTTTGAGACAATTCCGAAGGATGAAAAAAATTAATTAAACAAAAAAAACTGACAGAGCAAAGCTAGGAAGATGCTATCCGATTAACGGCTGAATGAGTGACTGAGGCACGCTGACTAGGACTAGAACCATGCAATACAGAGGGAATAAATAAAACTCAATTTAACCCTTATGCAGGGCGCAAACCGAAGTAACGTGGTAGTGAACTGGCATAATTGTATCTAAAATATTCCTCGTTCGTCATTGTTTATTCTCTAGACATGTAATTCATTTCGATGAAGTGATTCAAGTTTGGGTTGTAATATTCCATTCGAAATAAAAGCATTATTAGAGAAACGACAAGTTAAAATGACAATTATTATATGCTTGATTTTTTGTCATTTCAGACTGCCTTATTTAACGTTCGTACATAATTTTTAGATTTCGTTAGATAATTTTTTCTGTATTCTTAATCTTAATTTTATGATCGATCTTTGCCAAGTATTGTATTACATTTTTATTGGCCGTAAGTAACGGCTGCGACGTCGTAAGGCGATTTTGAATGATAATTGGTCTTGGTTTGGTCGGAATATCGAATCGTCGTTAACCGAGGGTCGCCTGTACATTTCCCTAGCTTGTTTTTAGCATCAGACGGATTATTAAGCTAATACAGCAAGGAAAAATTTCTATATTATAAAAATTGATCATTTGTTCACTATTCCTTATTTCAAGGTTTTCATATTTTTCCCGAGGCTTTCACGTTTAAATCAAAACTAGTGAAATTGCTCTTCAAATATGACGAGTATTTATTTATTTTTATTTATTTCCATGCGGCCCCTAAACAGCCGTAATCGGCCTTTTACAAGGGGCTCATTAACATAATAATAAGGACTATCACAAACATCCATGCCCTAGGTGAAGAAAAACCCACCTAGGCGGGATTCGAACCCGCGACCTTCGGATAGGCAGGCGAGGACGTTACCATGCCACCACCGAGGCCGGTGGTACGTGTGGATTAAGTATTAAATTTACGGCATTTACTATAAGAATCAAACACTCCTACCAAATTTCAATCTTCCACCTACTCGGAAAGGTTGATAAATAGCATTGCAGTCTGTCGCAAATACTTCTCGGTCGAGCGTGAGGGACAAACGTATCTTATTATAACTTTCTCCATAGGGGATAGTATTTTTTTCATGAAAAAAGAGATTAAGAGATTTCAAAGGAAATACACGTTTGGAGATCCCCTGAACAAGTTTGGACTATTTTCTCGATGATGTCTGTGTGTCTGAGTGTATATAACAGATTTATTATGGGTACTGTAATTCAAAAATTATTAATCAAGTCAACACGAAATTTTAGATGACATTTTCATGAAAGTGACAAGAGTGGTTTAGTTTTTCATAAAAATCGGTCAATCAAAAGTGGATGTTTACTCTTTTAACGTATCCGCTATTTTGAAATACTTGCTTTAAAATTTGATATATGTAAAAATGTATTCGAATAAATTTTGTAGGAATTTTAATTTTCTACTCCTTTTATTTGAAACATTTTCCCAAATAATAAATTGTTTCTGAGATATCATAAAAGCTGAATTTTTAAGCTGCCACCACAGGACCACCTATGGGCGAATATTGTAAACACATTACGGTCCTTTTTATTTTCTAAATTGCTGAAGCTTCCTGGCTATGTCCTATATCTGAATGCAACGGTATGATTATATTTTAGTTCTTCGTAAGTCTTGAAATTTTTATCGCAGTTCCTTATAATATTTATTAACATTTAACCTACTTGGAATTTTTAGAAATATTACAGGTATGAAGAAAGTCATATGGTGGCAACATCAGATTTCTTGAAGATGCAGCAGGATCATCATTCGTTTTATTCATTTTTTCAAGAATATCCTCACCTCCGAGGAAGTAAAACACTCTCAAGAGAGAGGGGATAGGTCTTATTCAATAGAAGCGATTCTCCTTTCAGCTGTGCAACTTGCAACGATCACGATTTGGGTATCTCTCGCTCAGAAAGATTTGTTTGCCTATGTAAATGCCGCCACACACGCTCAGTTTCTACTCGTCGTTTTGCCTGCGCAGTAATAAGTCCGAAGACAAGTCGGAACATCTGTGCTGAAAAAGCACAATATTTTCGTACGTGTACCGTGTTAGGCTCAAAGTGAATGTCTCTGCCACATTTTTCGGGTTGTGGCCCAAGTTCTAGATTCTCACCCATTACGAATCTACCACTACGACAGCTGTGTGACGTACACCCGCAGCCCCACTTTAAAATTAATAATATATCTGGGCAGTGAAAAACATTAAACGTTAATGCACCTCCATTGTGATACTTAGAAGAATACATGTATTTCTTAGCTTGTATATGAAGCAAATAAACGTAGTATTGGTCCGTATGAGGTATTTACTGACGTCTGCTTGAAAATATAATTCTTTCCTAGGCCGTAAAATGCATGTTTTTACGTATATGCCAAAGCTCAAAAGTTATCCCAGAAGCTTAATTTTAAGTTTTATTGTTTTGGAAGCGAAACAAATCGTAAAACGTAAGGTGAAAACTTCCGCTCGCGGATGCACGTAAAATAAATTTTGGAATCAGGTCAACTAGGATATAGCAAAATAGAGAAGTTTCTTTCCACGTGAAGGCTCCTAAACGCCGGTAAGAAGTTTATTCGTTTTTTATAAATCCATCGACCGACATACACTAGTGTGACAGGGTTAATGCAAACCCATCCTTCCAACAGTTTTCCAGCAAATGTATTCCTAACGCGCAAATAAAAAATCGTTAAAATCGTTCCGCCGTCGCTAATTATTGAAAATATTCCGTCCTCGAAAAATAAACGAAAATAGCGATTTAAAAGAGCATAAAAAGCGTTCAAATATTTATCGCAATTAATAGTGAGCATTACATCGATCCTTTGTCTTGTATGCCGATAGTGGTATCTGTAGTGCCTATCCTCGAGACTTTTAGTGAGATTCATGCATCCAATATCCTGTTATCCACCAAAAATGATGGATTGTCCGCCGAAAAACACGAAGACGGCAAGTTTATTCTTTGTTTCGGAAGAATTTATCATCATCCTCGATATATTTTCTATCGGTTTCTTCAGAAAATTAAACGAATATGTTCTGCAGCAGAAATGATAGATTAATTCCTACATCAGGATCATACAGCAGCGCTCCTGATTCATCGCCTTCCATTTTGTCGCCATCCAACAATGGAAACAACCTTCCACGCCATCCGCCCCTTCTCGAGGGGAATAGAGAAAAAAAAAGAGATGCAAGCATCGCGCAGTGAAAGAAAACTCCATTCCTTCCAACGTGATCAATATGAAAGCATCCTATTTATCATATCCCTCCCATCCCATCTCATCCTCTGTTATCTCCCGACTCCTTATCCCGTTCCCTTCCTTTTTACTTCGTCCTATCTTCGGCAGTGCCCGGAACGGAATTCAGGGGAGTCATTCACGGAGCGTGCACGGGAAGTGCTCCACTCCCTCACAAACCCACTCCGCCCCTTCCCTCTTTACCTCTTTCTCCATGCCTACCCCATCCCCCAAAACCTGGTTTTCTCCTCCACGCCCACCTGCTTGCCCTCTGCCATCCGAGAGGGGAAGACTTTTTCGAGGGTTGTAGGTTGGAGGTTAAAGGGGCGAGTGAGAGTGAGTGCGTGTGTGTGTGAGAGAGAATGGAAAACGGAATCCGCTCGCGTGGGCGGGGGATGGTGGGAGCAGGGAGGCGGGCTTGGACTGGGGGAGAATGCGAATGGCGGAATGGATAAGTTCTGCTGAGAGAGGTTTTTGGAAGGGCACGCCGCGGGACATTATGTTATACGAGTTACACCTCCTTTTTTTACATCACATTTTATTTTTGAGATTTTTAAATCGAGGAATATTCTGTTGCGTCGACGCAAGGCGAGCGATATTTTACGACCTCTGCTTGAGCAGCTTGTGTTCCAATTTAGACGAATAAGTTCGAGTGGGAGAGCGCAAAATGTGACTTATTTTTTGCCTCGGGAGCCATAAAAATGTCTTTTTAGAATTCCCAAATCTGTAGTGCGTGTATATTTTGATTATGGATGACGGCCATTTTGGAAAGAGTTCATTCATATTGTCGTGCTTTATCAGGTAATTCATTTCTACGGTGTCTGAGCTTTATTCAATCGGTGATTTTTTTAAAATACCGATAAAACCTATTTCTAACTCAAGGCTATATATTTAAGGAATTATTGTCTTTCCTAATGTGTATGCTTATTTTTTAAATTTGAACAATAATTGAAGATTTAGTTGATTTCTCGACCACGAAGTAACCAGTCACATTTCCAATTGTATTATACTTTAAGTGTCTATTTATTAATAACCGAAATTGCTCTCATTATTTCATATTTTACATTTCTTTATACACTGCATTGTAATGGATGCGTTTAAGTCACTCGTAAATATAAGACATGTATCTCAAATTTCATGGGAATTTTGTATTATAATTTAGATATCATTGAAATAATCGTAAAAATAAATTTTAATATAAATAACTGCTACATTTGGATTACCATTTTACACATTTAACATGATATATTCCACCAAATTTAATCAGCCTTTGTGAAATTTCAACCTAAGCTGCCTTTTCTTTTGTTACATAATCTACAAAAAATGCATTGTTTTTATTGCATGATATTTTAATATAAAATCTGTTATAGATTAGAACCCGTTTTAGTGTTACTACTAGTTAAATCAGTTTATTATTCTCAGATAATAAGCTTATTGCCTAAAATATTAAGCGGACAACTCGTATAAAGAAATATTTCTCGAAATCCATAAAGGACAACTCCGGCTAGAAGAAATTCCGAAGTTTGGTTAAAGCACACATTAAACGATGTTTATGCATTAAAACCCAGGAGTGTTTGATACTGAGTGAAAAACCGTTACGAAAAAAACCCGTGAATATATAATAAGTAATACATAAGTAATTTCCATAAAGTGGAGCCTGAACTAATAATCGAGATGCAATGGATCGTCTGTGGAAACTTTTCACCCCATATTCAACTAGATCAAATCATAAAAGTTTAATTAAAGCGCCGGCGCCTGTGCATTGTGTTCGAGATCAAGTTCGGAATAATTCAAAAAAATCCTCTAATTTACGACCGTTTCTTGAATTCCATGAAATGCAAGGGAAATATAAATAAATAACTTTTGAAGGTTAAGCTATCATTAAAATCGAAACACGAGGGCAGCGTCAAAATAAAAGTACGGCGCGATCGTTTGTTACACTTTCTGTGGATTAAAAACAGTTTCATTAGTTTCAGACAACCACGCTGAGAAAGAGTGAAGAGGAAAGAAAATGTTTTCTCCACTCATATGGGTGACTTAGCGCTATCTTGATCGCAAGAATTCTCCGTTTCTTCTTTGTTTCTCTGAGATTACTGCATTCTGCCGTCAACTCTGACATGGCCAATGTTACGTCCTTTCTAAGAAACTCGAAACAACCTGGAAAACCTTTGAAGTGCACTTTTTCAGGATAAACTTCAATAATTGGAGAAAACCATGTTTCTTACCGGATTTATATTGTCAAAAGAGATAAATTGCATTTGTAGGATTGGAAAAACCAACTCTTCTCATTCTTCTGTTCATTTTCACAGTCTGTAATCATTGGAGTATGATATTTTTACTAAACATCCTTTAACTGGATATATTAAAAATATGACCAAGAACAACATAATATAACATTCCATTAAGTGTTAATTGTATTCGAAGATGAATACTTCAGAAAAAACTAAAATTAAAAATTTATTTTGGAATTTTGCATAAACTGGATTCGCAACTGTATTTTATTTGAAGTAGTAACGTCATAGATGTAAAATCGGTGACTTAAATCTGTTAGTTTTAATTTAAATTTTTTTTAAATTTATCCGTCATAAAAATTAAAAATAAACACCTAAATTTAACGTTATCTTTGCAAGGATTCATAATCAGCATATATTTTTTCTTTTCGGGAGTTAGAGCCTGCACGAGTAATAAAAAATAGCTGAATCTAACGCTATCGATAACTAAAGATCTTCATTTATAAAAACAAATTTTTGAAACAAAATGCGATTAATATTTTATGCAAGAAAAGTGAAAATATACCAGTATCACACGACTACCTAGAAATAAATGGAATATGGTATATAGCGGCATAAAACATTGACGACTTATCGTAAGAGGTGATTTTCTCACAATACAGAGGGGTTACGTTAATAGCGTTCGGATATATGGGAATAATGTAACTTGAGACCGAACCCAAACAAACACCATTCGTGACCAAAGCTTGGAGCCTTTTAAGAATGGGGCATACGTGTGCGAAGAAAAGAAACCTAAATGGCGTGGTTAGCAGGAGGCAGGCGACGAGAAATTGAAGAACACGCACGAGAGAAACACATAGGGAAACACGAGGCGCCGTATTGGGGTCACGGCAAGAGTTGGCGCGACTCCGCCTCCAGACGACCATTCAGCGTGCGCGTGCATTTTTAGCTTTGTTCCATTTCATTCAAGAACATGCGACGATCGCGAGAAACAGGCAGGGCGACATAAATATAAACAATCCGTCCGTGGCAATCAAATTACATCCGAGCACCTGAATATTTATACAAAAAGAAAATCCAATCCGAAAACAGAAGTATTAGCCTGCCTCGGTAATTCTATAGCAGAATATTTGCCCTGCAAGTTTGATTACTGCTCAAGGCAGAAATTTTCTCATTCTTTCCAGAATAAATAGTCTAGCATATGTTTCAATCGCAGGTACCAACGCATAATCTGAGAATTTGCAATTTGAGTTGCATGCAGTTAAGGATACCAGGGGATATTATTGACCGCACTGTCATTTCTGGGTTCCTATGTTAACACACTACATTAAAAATAATTATTTTTTCATGATTTTATTTTTTTGCATAATCTATTACATTTTTACTGGGTAATAAATCCGAAAAGTATTTTTAAAGCGTCTAAAATTGGCGAATTGGAGTTTTATGTTGAATGAGACAGGTGCTACTTTCTTTCTTTTCAAGTTTCGAATAGTAATTATCTAATAAACTCCCAAATTAAGTAAGAAACATATCATGTAATCCGAATATAACTGCCCCCGATGACGTTTAATTAGATTACTTGCAAAGATTCAATTAAGAAAACTGGATGGTGTAAAAATTATATTATCGCCCTGTCGGCAAAACGTCCTGTCAACAAAACATCCGTCGGCGAAACGTCCTGTCTGCGAATCGTCCTGTCGGCGAAACATCTGTCGACGAAACATTCGACTACGACCTGCGGCCCATTACTTGACGGGCTTTTAAAGCGTGGATTTGAGCGAATTCGTCTGTGGATGTAGGTCGACATCTAAACACTCGCCATTTCTGAATTTTGGGCAGGTAATCGACCTAAACAAAGAACCAAGCCGCCTACCGATCAGTGGTTCTCGTTTTTAACTTCAAGCGGATGATTAACTTTAATGTATGTTTAAACTAGATATTGCACTGCTAGTGTTCTTTTCTTTTCCCCATCTTGCATATAGAATCATTGCTCACCAACTTGGGGACTTCGATTATTCCTCCCTGAAAGACGCCAAGGAGCACGTTGCCTCCACATCTAAGGGTTCGCTAACAACAGTATATCCAGGTGTTCACGACGCAAACTATCTTGGACACATATTGCCCTTTCTGCTCAAGCGTATAGGGCCAAAATAAAAAAATATATTATTTGTATTTCTCCCGAGACGGAGTTTCTCTGAACTTCTTTTTTTATTGCTGTGAAAAGGTCGAATTTTCACGTAAAATTATAATTTCTTCTTCTTTGAGTCTAAGTTTGTGCGGCGGCATACCTATTTGATTTAGACTATGTAGAAAATCTAGAGGGTATAGATTGTTGCAATCTTCTTCGTCTATAGAGTCAACACTGAGATATTCTTTTAAATCGCCCGACAGTTTTTCTAAAACTTTTTCATTCGGTTCTAGTGAAATTTCGCTTTTAGCACAAAGAATAGCTTTCGAATAATAAGTAGTAATCTTTTGAATCAATGCTTTCGCCAAATAAAAAATCAACACAATTTTACTCTTCGGAGAAACAATTTTCAGGGATTTCAATCGAACTTCCATGTTTTCCATCCCCTAGAGAGCTGTTATACTGCCTTATGAGGTACACTTATATGCACACAAGATGTCGGCGCTGTAGGTTGGCGATACGATAAAGGTTAAAACGCAGTACTGAGCCTTATTGATCGAGACAAAAAATCAATATCCTCCGATAGTCCAAGTACCGAATTGGATTTTTACGACTTCTAATGCTTGCGCTTATTTGTGGTGTCTTTGAAATTAAAATTTTATTTGAAAATCTCAAAATTTTAATTGAAATTTTCAATTTAGATATTTTTAAATAATTCATTCTGTTACTCGGCAAATGTAGCGCACGGTGAATATTAATTTCATTTCTGCTTCAGAGCATAGCGATTGAAAACCTTTAAATTTAAATGAATCATTTCACCCACAATTGTTGTAATTGCCATGGCAACAAAATCATAATGCGATTTTTGCCTTTAACCGATCATACTTTAGAGTATTGAATTTCCTTTGGCAATATTCAAAGAAAATCGGAAAATTTTATTTTTAAGTGGATTCATCGCCGACTTTATATTTAAAGGAAACAACTTTTTCTCGATTTTCAAGAACCCATTATAAGCAAATCACAACTCAGGCTTATCAAGACGACAAATCATCCCCACCAATTAATGAAATACGACGCATTGCGGAACAGTTCAAACCTTGACCATAAAACCAGGGCCACCAACATCTTCTGATATTGGATATAGCCACAAAGCTCCAACAATTAAGAAAAGAAAAAGGAGCGTCACTAAGACGTAACAAGCGTTAAATGTTAGCAATAGTCGTCGGTAGGTGGCCTGGTAGTGGTAGTTAAAAATATAAGACGTCTCTTAAACAATGCATTATATGGGAAAATGTTTCAAACAAATGTTGTGGAAAATTAAATCTCCTACAATCTTTATTCCAATAAATGTTTATATTTATCAAATATTTCAAAATAACGGATCTGACAAGAGTAAACACCCACTTCCGGTTGACCGATTTTTACCAAAAACTATTCAGTTCTTGTGACATGTTAAATGTAAAATTACGTGTTGACCTGATTAATAGGTTTTTAGTTAGAGCACCCAGAAAAAGCTATCTCTCTCACACACACACACACATACACACAGTAGTGATCGTGCCGGACGGACGTGTTTTTGACGTGCTCCGATTATTTCACATTTGTGCCTTGGAACCTTCGTTTTTCATCATTTCAACACTGCTTTCACCTGCATAGTGTTACCGTGCGTCGCAGTAAGTAGTTGTAGCACATAAATTATATCAACGGATAGCCATTTTCGGCAATATCCTTTTGCCGGAGACGGCGTTACGCCTCGCCGGCGATTGCCCGAGCCATTCGGGCATACCGCCTAGATGGAGAGGCCGACGCACGAGCGTGGCGTTCTCCCTCTCGCCGCACTGCCTTCTACGTCGCGTGCAGCGATGGAGATTGTAAAGGACGCGTCACCGTTGGCTGGACCATGTCCTCCTTGCAGGGGCACACCGAGGGGCGGAGATAGTTCGCCAAGCAGATCCAAATTCACTAAGTTTGTTAATTAGAACCGATTCAATTCCCACACCGATATCTTCCATTCTTCTATCTTTCGAGGAGAGAATGGGATACTACGAGTTAGATCCGCTTCAAATTTCTTCGATGAAGATCCCGACAGGAATCATCGCTGAATGATATTCATTACTTATGTTTTGGTCCTCAGCAAAAGTCACTACCGATGGAGAGTCCTCTCCATTCATCTTCCTTTAACGCTAAAACTACTCCGCATTTGACCGTTCCAGTCCCTTCTGCCATCCCACTGATATCCTATGCTAAAATAGCTGGAAGCACGGCTTCCTCCACTCCCCAGCCTGATAAACCGATAAGTCAAGCCGCGGTCACAAATGTGGCCTTCCAACCCAAGAAAATGCAACCCTCACCAAATGGGCCATCCCCTTAAGAAGGGCATCGTAATACCAGCGAAGCGATCCGTTCCCCTGGTGGATTATGTCTACGCCATCGGGGAAGCTCTAGGTGGCGGCGGAAACATAACCCACGCCTCAAGGCTCTCCAACGGCCGTGTATGCGTGTATCTGCAGAGTGAGCCAACGGTCGAACGATTCATCATTTAATTTGGGGGTGTGACGATCGAGGGAGAATTTGTTCCTGCACGAAGATTAGTAACTAAAGTAGAAAAACTAACGATTTCTAATATTCCTCCAGAACTGAGTAACTCCGATTTGGTGGAGCTATTGAACCAAGTAGTCACCGTAGTTAGTCCTGTTCACACCTTAACCATTGGAGCGAAGCGAGATGGCTACAAACACATCGGTTGTTTCAGAAGACAGGTTTTCGTTTTAAGAAAGGAAAACGTCATTTTTCTATCCTCCATAATTGTGGAGATTGGAAATACTCCACACCGGATATACTTTTCCTTCGATGGGAAAAATGTTTTAATTGCAACGGAGAAGGGCACTAAGCCAAAACATGCCCATTACGAGCATCACCCATAACAGAGTCAAATTACAGGATTGTTGGTGAGGTTTTAGACAATTCAAACCCCAGTCCTTCTGACCCCTCATCCCCACAGATTGTCGCACCTCCTTCCACACCTTTCACAGGTGCAGGAAAACAAACAATTACTCCACCCCTTACTGTCCATCCTAACTCTCCCCTCCGATGCAACTCATCTCCCTCTCCTTCTCCTTTCCCCTCCCCTCTACCCTTAACTCTTGCTAAAGCTCACCCCTCCCCTTCTCTCGCTACAATATTCAGCACCTCAAATAATAACCCGCCTATTGACCATGATTTGGACGATAGTTCAATTATTGATTTTGATGTTACGCCCATTAATACCAAGAGGAAAAAAGATACCAGCGGAACTGCAATTTCATCACTTCCTCCCAAGAAACAAATCAAATCCTTCAGTAGTTCCGATTCAGAAGACGGAAGAGGCTGGACGCCAAACGAAAAGGACATGGAAGCCATGAAAAAAACAATAGAGAACAATCAAGAACTGAGTCCAATCGGTTAGCCTAACTTCCTGCATTTCCTAACGGAAGTTCGGGGCCCCAACTCTCCAATGATAATGGCCAAAAAATACACAACAGACTTCGACAGTTCCTTAAAGTCTGTGGTTCAAGAGCGTGCTCTGAAAATACGCATGCAACCTCTTGCAGTGAATTTACAGAAGAAAGCATCCAGCCAACAAACGTCTTAGCTTTATTCGCAATTTTATCCTCGTATCTATTTATTTATTTAGGATTTGATAACAATAATTAATAGTAAAATGGCTAACTTCACTATAATGACATTGAATGTTTGCTCAGTGAGGAGTGAGTCCAAATGGTCACAATTAACACTTTTCCTCAGAAGATGGTCACCTGACATCTGTCTCCTGCAGGAAACAAATACTGACGATGCATCTTTACTCAGCCTACAAGAATATACTTTTTGTTTCAACCCTCCAATAAGATATCATTCAGGTACGGCAATAGCTATCAAAAACAATATACATGGTTCTCTGCGGGAAGAGAAGATTATATTTGCAGAACACGCTCAAATGGTGACAATAAAGGTTGGGTCCCCTCTCGTCACATACGGTATTTTATGCACCTATGCCCCTCACGATCCTGACACTGCAATAACTCTCCTCGAATCCATCGAAAAATCATCCATCAATCTTTTTAAATTCACCTGATGGTGGCAGCATCTACATTATACTAGCCGGGGACTTCAACACGACATTATCACCTGCCACCGACAGAACTGGAGGAGTAGAGCGTCACCCTCGCGTAGCTGCGGCATTAAGAAGCGCTAACAACTGACTTGGACTGGATGATGCTTAGACAAAACTCCATGGAGATAGACCTGGTTACACATTCATCGTCAGCCAGCTGCATTACTCGCGCGCTAGACTTGAGAGAATATACCTCACACAAAATAATTCTAGCAATTTGCAATCTGTCATTCCCTCATTTTCCGACCACATGGGTGTCCTTTTAACTCTCTCTATCCCGGACAGGATAAAAAAGGCAGTCCGTATTGGCGATTTGACAACAGCCTGCTGGAGAATAAAGGATACGTTAAATTGACACTCGATGATGGCGATAAAAACATCAGGACCTCCCACGTTGGTGAGATATTTTAAAAAGTGAAATTAAAGAGGAAACGAATCGATTTACTCGATGGGAGAGGAAATATAAAGATAGGCTAATGAAGAGGATGGAAGATAAAGTGCTCCACCAGGGTGGTGTTGGAGGTGAGGAGCACAGGTCATTAGCAACAGAAATCAGAGAGTGGTACGAAAGAGACAGCGAGAGGGTGCTTGGGAGAGTGGGGTGGGAGAATCTGCTGGCTAACGACAAGCCCGCTTGGTCGTCGTTAGCACGCAGTGCCTCTCGCATCATTCCAAAGCCTCTTTCTAAGACAGCGATAGAAGGGAGAATCACGAACGTACCGGAAATATATGCGTACGTGCACAACCATCTCTCGGAATTATACGATTCAGCAGAAGTTGTCACAATTAACGTGGGTGTTTACTCTTGTCACTTATCCGTTATTTTGAAATATTTGCTTTAATATTTGATAAATGTAAAAATGTATTAGAATAAAAGCTTTTGGAAATTTTATGTTCTACAACCTTTGCTTGATGAATTTTTTCATATAATGCATTGTTTAAGAGATATTTTATATTTTTAGCTGCCACCAACACGTCACCTACCGAAGACTATTGTTAACAATTGACGCTTAGTTACGTCTTAGTAACGCTCCTTTTACTTTTCTTAATTTTCAACCGGAAGTAAATATTGACAACGATCCCAGAGCTAATAACATGTAATTTTCCATATAAATATGGAGAAAGTCATGTGTTGCCCACATCAGTTTATTTCTATTGTTCACTATTTCTGATGGTACAGCAAATCGTATGTTCTTTGGTTTGTTTAATATTAAGTAATCACTATTAATGCTGCGGCCACGCATAAAATATCTTTTTATTATCAAAAGAAACTAATCACAAACATTATAAATATAATTATTAGCGTTAAACTTGCACAATAAAATTTGCAAACGAAACGATATTTTCAAAGTATGCGTGACATATCTTCCTATTTGAAATGTTAAGCTGTCCATTATTTAAATGCATTGGAGTCGTTTCTTTTCTTCGCTGCGTGTTTCATTTGTTTTATATTTACACGAAACTTTTCACAAATTTTCAATCGGTTATTGTCTTTGATGCGATTGTTTCATTGTAAGCTTAGTGCAAATTCACTTGAAATACCGAGTTCAACAATTCAAGAATCTTAGATCAACAATGCCAACAAATTTAAGAAACTCATTTTTGAAATGTTGAAAAATAGGAGAAAATCTAATCTAATCCTAAAATTTGAGGAAACGCTACTCAAACAACAGAATCAGCGGTAAGTATAAGAATATTCATTTCTTTTTACGTGAAATAGTGTAAATATCGAGATAAAGTCACGATCGTAAATTATTTTTAAATGCTAAAAACTAAAGGCCTAAACATCGTATTCCAGCCGATTATGTGTTAATCAAATGCAAAAACTAAAAGTATCCTTGTATCGAACCCATGCCTTTCCGGGGGACGACAAATCACTTAAAACCTGCAAAAGTTCGCGCCGGGTATTCAGGCGGAAGATTGGTAGAACTGTTCCTTCTCGATTTATTTTCGGTCATGCCTGGAGGTGACGTCACTCGAGGATTCAGACTCAGGCAGGGACAAAACTGTTATAATGTATCAGATATATATAAACATTGGCATTTGGAGGGTCTGTATAACGCACTTCGATATCACTTGGAGCGATTTCCCTTCCACCTTTCGGGAGGAGAAAGAGCTCCTCTCTTCCATTTCTCTATAAGACCTCACGTCAATTTCCAGTGCGGCATTTAAAAAATACAAGCGTTCTCGTGGTATGAGTTATCCCCGTTTCAATGACTACCACCGGAGCAATATCCCATCCCCTTTCACGAAATTACAGTTAAGTATTCCTAGTTCATCCCCAGACGCCCACGGACTTTCTAGAACCTTCTTGCCGTACTCGCTCTCTTTCTCTCTATTATCCAAAGCTTTCGACTCGATAGACAAAGATGTTCTGCTTTCTAAACTGCTAACAATGAACTTTTCGCGTTCGTCCATAAATTGGATATCTTCTTATTTAAGCGATCGATTCCAACAAGTTATTTCCATTGATTCTTCATCTGATTGGCTTATAAACGGAAAAGGTGTCCCACAGGACTCAATTTTGTGTCGCCTTCTATTTTCTTAATACATAAATGACTGCTCAGTGTCACTCAAATACTGTAATCATCACCTTTATGCATATAACTTTCAATTATACACAAGTTCTACCGTAAAAGATCTCGCAAAAACCATAAAAAATATCAATATAGATTTAGAAACGATAGAGGTATGAAGTAATAAAAATTTTCTTAGAATCAATCCAGAAAAATTATTAATTTTTAATTTAATTTAAGTATTCCGCATTTTGACTATGTTGATAAAGTGTACCAAGATTTATCTCAAGAACTTTCGTTAAAAATTCAGAGAACACATAACGCGTGCATCAGATATATATTTAATCTGAAGAAACCAGACCACATTTCTGATTCACTCGTGAAACTAAACTGGTTAAATTTCCTTACTATACCAATTACTTACTTCTAATAATCCATATTATCTTTCCACGAAATTCAGGTGTATAGACACTGTGCATAACCGTAATGCCAGAAGGAGCCCTAAACTCCATATTCCTCATCACAGAACAGTAATTTTCAACAAGTCCTTCATTGTAACGGCCTTCCCCAAAAAATAAAATATTCGCACTCGCTCTTCTCATTCAAGCGACACTGCTATCCATCTCTGGTATCCTTGCAAAGGAACAGTTAAACGCGGTTAATACTTCAATTTGATTAATTTATTTATTTTTATTTTTTTTATCTTGATTTTGACAAAATAATTTTAATTGTAAATGTTTGTAATTTACTGATTTATTCATATTTTTTTCTTCTCTCTATTTTGTTCAGACACACAAATGTTAATATCTATCCATTTTGATATTATTAAGTTTATTTTATCAATGATCTATTCGTGTAGTGCCAATTTATTTTTCTCGATCTCTTTATGATTTTAATATACTTATAACTTGTTCCAAATGTCATTTATGTGATATCTTTAGTGAATCTCAGTAGATTTCGCAGGTTTTTTACACCCCCCTTCTTGTGTGGGTGTTTTCCTGCAGTGGGTTTTTTTACATGGATTCCATTATTCAGTAGTCCATATTTTTCCCCAAAAAATCACATCTTTTCTTTTCAAATAATTGTATTTTTATTGTTACCTGTATTTTCATTGTTAATGTTTTATGTATTACTATATGTTTCACGAAGAGGGGTTAGGCGGAAGATGGGACTTCCTAGTCTCAATCTCGCCCCAAATAAAGACCAAATCAATCAATCAATCTCTCCCTATCTCTCTCTAGCCCTATCTCTCGCTCTCCCTATCTCTCTCTCTCCCTATATCTCTCTTTCCCTCCCATCTCTCTCTACCCCCTACCTTTCTCCCTCCCCTATCTCTCTCCCTCCCCTATCTCTTTCTTTCCCTCCCATATCTCTCTCCCCCCTCTACCTCTCTCCATCCCCTATATATCTCCCTCCCTTCTATGCCTCTCCCTCCATCCCCTCTCTATCCTCTCCTCCCCCTCCACGCTCTCACGTTCCCTGAATTACACTCGCCCTTACCTTTCCGCCCCGCTCCTATCTCCACTCCTTTCTCCTTTAACCTCGTCTCCTTCGATTAGTTTACCCTTTTCCTTTACCGATCTTTTCCTCTCTCACTCTTCCAATCAATTCTTTTTCGTCCAAATTAAAACTGCAATATACCCTTCTTCTCTCTTGAGACTTAACATATCACCATACACTTGGGACGTTCACCCCATGGAAACTTAAACGAGTCTTTTTTTCTCGAACACAAAAAGATCTTCTTTTGTTCATAAGTTTAGCTGATATAACAGAGCAAACCAAAGTGTAATTATCTTTGTTTAGCGGAGGAGGTATTTTTATTCGATCGTTAATTTTTTAAGTCTACTCTTTTTTGTGTAAAAAAGCCTAATTAGCCATTTAAAGTCTTATTGTTTTTTAAAATGGTGACAGCGTGTCTACAACTGTAAACCTTTCGCTTTCAAATTCCCGATGAACATGTGAAGAGAACGTGATTGATAGAGCTTAGTGATGACTATCAACAATTTTTAATATTATGATAAAGAAAGGAAAATATACTGAAATTTTAATGAAAGGCTTCCTTAAATCAAAGTGCAGTTATATGCTCCGAAATGTTTCACCAATCGCGGGAGTAAACACAGGTGAAGAGGATAAATTTATTTTGAACGAACTGTTTAATTAATAACTGAACATTAGCCTATTATCGGTCATAATACTATCGTACATTTAAGTTACGTCATTTCATACTGAAATGGAGCCAGTGTTTGTATTTGTGATTTTCGTTCTAACACATATCCGCCAAAATTTCCTCCAATTACGATGAAATTTCTCGAAGTCCTCTTGTTTTTTCTCCTATTATGTGAATTCTGTCTCGTAATTCATGTAACGAACAGATTGTGGTGGTTTTACGACATATTTCTCAGATTACAATTTAGTATTATCAGTCGCATAAATCTTGAATTCGTGTAACATTATAACAGTGAAACAACGCAGGAAGCATGTTTCTTCGCTATATCCATATATACGCGATCATATTTATGGAGAAAAGGAATTAAAATTTGCATTTCAATGAATATGACACTGCTCAAATCTCACAATGAATTCATAAAATGTATCATCCAGAGGCGTATATTCAGGGTGTGCTAGGTGTGCGGTGCACACCCACGGATTCGCAATGTCACAGATATTATATTTTTGCATTTATTCCTGTTCAAGACTCCCCTAATCGTTTTCTGGCTTCGCGTGATTCCTAAAATCAAATCCAATATACAATGTTTCATGAAGAGAAGTTTCGGCGCGTAAACATTGTATCACATTCACGTTAATAGCCCGGGTGTGCGGTAAGAAATACGGACAGCTTTGAGCCCTTTAAACACACTTACAAATGGCGCAGCGGGTCAAATTTTAGCCTCCTTGTGGTTTTAAACCGTCCAGAAGGCGTGGCAGGGTGTGCGCTGAGGCAACAGCACCCAGAAGTAGTTAGCGGTTGTGATTGGCTATTGTGTGAAGCAATCCAATTCAACGTTGTTACTTGTCATGAGATGCTGTTTTTGTTTTCTGAGTTTCGTCTGTTTTGCGTGCGTGGGGTAAAGTGTGAACCGACGTGTTTATGACACCGATTTAGGCAAGTTTTTAACATATATTTGTAATTTTTTAGATATAATTTATAACTTTTTGCCCATATTTACAATGGTAAACAGTGTTAAAGATGTACTGAATGCCCCGTTTTCTGCCAGAGCTTTTGCGGATTGTATGAACATAGTCGAAGAAGGTAAGCCTCGTCCTCCTCTTCCAAATTTACTGTGCAAGCACAAAAATGCAAAAACTGAGTACATGAGACATTTCTCTGTTTCACAATACGATTCAGTAGAATGGTTAACTGGATGTGAAGTGCTGTCAAGACTTTTTTGTTGTCCTTGTTTATTATTCTCCAAAGAGAAAGGTGTTTGGAATAAGCACGGGTATTCCGATCTTAATCATTTAGCTGCAGCAATGCAAAAACATGAGTGCTCCCAGCCACATGTTCAGTCATTTTTAAATCTTAAGATGTTTGGAAAACAAAGAATTGACACTCTCATTGACAGCCAAAGAAAAATTGAAATTAATCGTCATAATGAACAAAGAAAAATACAGACGTTTTAAAAAGATTAATTGATGCTGTATGTTATTTGGCTAAGCAAGAGCTTCCTTTGAGAGGTCATGATGAGTCTGAACATTCAGCCAACCGAAGGAATTATAAAGAATTTTTAAATGTGCTCCGTGAGTATGATCCTCTTTTAGACAGTCATTTAAAGGCATCGACTGTATTTCGAGGAACTTCTCCCACAGTACAAAATGATATCATTAACGCTATATCTGATGTGGTTAAAGATGCTATAAAGAAAGAAATTTCTTCCGCTACATTTGTGGCCATTCTTCTGGATGAAACTTCTGATGTCATGTCGAAATCGCAGCTATCAACTGTTTTCCGTTTTGTCCATAATGGGGAAACACACGAAAGGTTTATCGGATTTACAGACGTAAGTGATGATAGAACGTCTAGTGGTCTTTTTAAAGATGTTGTAAACAGAGTTGAGGAATTTAATATTAAGGACAAGTTGGTCGGCCAAACTTATGATGGTGCCTGTGTAATGAGTGGACATATTAATGGGTTGCAGAGTAAAGTTATCGAGGCCTATCCTTTAGCAATATTTACGCATTGCTACGCTCACGTTTTGAACTTAGTTCTGAAGCAATGCCTCTTGAATATCAAGGAATGTAGATTGTTTTTCCAATCTATCAGTGGATTGGCAGCATATTTTTCTAAATCATAGAAAAGAGTAAATGCTTTGCAAGATTTTGTTGCTAAAAAATTACCCTCCGTCGCACCAACCAGATGGAATTTTACTTCCCGTTTATCAAACACAGTAAAACGCCACAGAAGTCAACTTATTGCATTTTTTGAACACATTGTGGAGAATTCTGGGGATTGGGACGTGGATGCTGTAATCAAAGCTCGTGGTTTTCTGTATTTCTTGCAAGATTTTCAAACAATTTTTTTGGTAGAAATATTTTCTGTTCTGTTTGGCTATATTGATGTTTCGAATAATATATTGCAAACATCATCCTATGACATATTGTACTGTTGTAAAAAAGTGCGTGATACTATGAAATAGCTTAGGAATGACAAGTAACATGGATTTGATGATATTTGGGTTTCTGCAAAAGGAAAAGCATACGGTTGAGTCGTCGAAGCCTAAAAGACGAAAAGGATCTATAGAAGAGTAGAAGAGCGCGTGCCTTCGATTATACCAGAGAATAGTCGACAATAGTCGGCATGTGCCTGGAGATGCAAGAAAGATACTCTTCACTTTCGAAACTTGAGTTTTTTCAACTCCTTTGTAGCGAAAGATATGATCAGTATGCGAAAACTTTTCCTGATGGTATTCTAGAAAAATTAAAGGATTTCTACGGACCAGTTTCTGACTACGTTCGCCTAAAAAATGAACTAAAAGTGCTCTTTTCTTCTGATGAATTTGCGAGGAAACCAGTGCATCACCTATTGAAATTCATGCAAGAAAATCAGATTCAGGTTGCATTCAAGGAGATTTGTAAATTAGCGGAACTTATCATGACGATTCCGAGTTCTACTGCTACAGTCGAGCGTTCTTTTTCGGCTATGAAGAGAATACATACGTGTTATAGAGGAACACAAACGCAGGAAAGGTTATGCGGCCTAAGTTCACTCGCCATTGAAAAGACATTGCTGGTGGAACTGAAGAAAAGACCTTCATTTTATGATGATGTGCTAACAAAATTCCTAAGGTAAAACGGGAGATTGGAACTGGTGTATAAATAATTAAGTAAAATGAGTTTTTTAAGCCTTTCTTTGATTCAATCCGGAAAATAATATTTTCCCAAGTGATTACTTTTTCAGATTTCTGTGCGTATTATATGGTTGTACATATTTAAAAATCGTAACAAAATACAGATAATTCGTACCTCACTCTAGTATCTAGTAACCATTCTCACATAAACGGCGCGCGTGATGCATAGGTCAAGTCTATTTGACGGGGAACCTTTGTGTTGTCCATAATTATGGATTGTATAGTTAAAATCATATCAGTTAGTCAATTAAAGTATTCAAAATTATTCTAAGATTAATTGCATTGGACCAATTAAGAAGAGCGCTCTCTTAAAACTTTCACACGTCGATAAAAATGCAATCGTACGTTCAAATTAACGTGAATTTTGTAGCGCGGGTTGCATAAGACCCCCATCCCCAATAAAAGCACACCCAACCTAAATGGGCACGCGACGCCACTGGTATCATCGTAATACGTTTTCCTTCTTAAAGGACCTATAGTCTTAAAAATCAACGCCGTGATGTGTCACTTTTGAGTGGAAGAATGTTTTATTGTGACTATCTTTAAAATGTATAAAGAAAACTCCATCCATCCATTTATGTATAAATTGAACTAAGGCAAAAGCGAGTGCAGATAAACAAAGACATGGAGGAATGAGATGACTATGTCCTCACCCTGTCTTGGTTGACGTGATCTCGTTTATTGATAATTACAATATCGGACTGAAAAAAACTGGTAAAAGTGATATCAGGCATTTAGGAGGTCGTTAGAGTTCTTTTAAAAATTAAAAATCAAGGATTTTGAACCGCAAGTAACACCTATTAAAAATCATCCGCTGCACTAAAACTTGTGCGCGGATTTCTCAGTTATCGACGAACACTTCAACCAAAGAGTAACGGAAAACATAGCAATTATAAAATTCCGCGAGGAAAAAACATAAATAATAAGACGCAAATATTTCAAAACAAATCCCTCTACTCGAGGAGACAAATTAAAGCGCGAGAAAATGGCGTAAGGACGCCATATAAAAGCAGCTCTGAAGAAAGTAAACCCCGACTAATGAGTCCTCTCTTTATGGAGAAGGGTGGGGATTTAAAGGGTTTTCGAGAGGGGGAGGAGAACATATTGGTTATGCAGAGATTGGGAGAAAGACGGTGGAGGAGGGGAAAACGGGTGAAAGAGAGAGATTAAGAGAGAGAGAGAGAAAGAGTGACAAAAAAGGGAGAGGAGTAGGAGAAGAAGAGTTTGAAGGAAATAAAGAGAGAGAGAGAAAGATGGAAACGGAAATCCAGAAGACCAAGAAGTCATTAGTTTTGCAGACGAAGGGAAACGCGTGAGCATATGGTGTGGCGAGGGGCAATGGGAACTGTGTCTGGGAGGGGAAAGAGGAGGGGGTGTAAGACATCGTAGAGAGAGAGAGAAGTATAGAGGGAGAGAGGGAGGAAGAGAGGGAGGGAGGGAGAGAGGGAAGGAGAGAAGGAGGGAGGGAGGGGGGAGGGAGGGAGGAAGAGATTGATTGATATGGTCTTTATTTGGGGCGATATTGAGACTAAGAAGTCTCATCTTCCACCTAACCCCTCGTCATGAAACATATACAATAATACATAGAACATTATGTAAATACAAGTTGGTAGCAATAAAAATACAAATATTGGAAAAGGAAAGGTGTAATTTTTTGGGAAAAAATAAGGACTGCTTGAATAATGAAACCGATGTAAAAAAAACCAACTGCAGGAAAACACACACACAGGAAGGGGTGTGTGAAAAACCTGCGAAACCTACTTAGATTCACTAAAGACATCAATAAGTGAAATTTAGAACAAAAGATAAATACATGAAAAGCATAAAGCTATGCATCAGAGAAAATTTGGCACAATACGAATATATCATTGAATGGAATGAGCATATAAAAATGACAAAATGAGTATATATTAATATTTTTATGACTAAACAAAATATAGAGAAAAAACAAATGAATAAAATAACAAGTAAATGAATAAAATAAAATTACAAAGTATAAATCAAGCACAATAAGTATTATTTTGTCAAAATCAAGATTAAGAACCATTGAAGCACTATGCGTGTTTAACTGTTCCATTGAAAGGGTAACAGAGATTGATAGCAGTGTCGCGTGAATGATGAGAACGAGTTCAAATTTTTTATTCTTGGGGAAAATTCGTTCCATAGTCTGCAAGCGGTTACAAAGAAGGACTTGTTGAAAATTATTGTTCTGTGATTAGGAATAAGGAGTTTATGGATCCCTTTGGTATTACGGCTATGTACAGTGTCTATACTCCTGAATTTCGTGGAAAGATAATATGGATTATTAGAAGTAAGTAATTAGTATAATAAGGAAAGCAAGTCTTCGGGATTCCAAATTTAACCAGCTTAGCTTCACGAGTGAATCAGAAATGTGGTCTGATTTCTTCAGATAAAAAATATATCTAATGCACGCGCTATGTGTTCTCTGAATTTTTAACGACAACTCTTGAGATAAATTTTGGTACGCTATATCAACATAGTCAAAATGCGGAATAATGAGTGAAGTTACCAGATGCTTTTTTAGAGAAAGCGGAGTAGTGCTACTTAACATCCTAAGTGAGCGAAGAGATAAGTTTACTCTTCTATAAACATTTATAACATGTGGGGACCATGAGAGGGTTTCATTTATAAGCAATCCTAGATTTTTTACCACTTTACAATAAAGTATAGTTGAATTTGCTATGTTGATCGGTATTCTTTGGGAGAGAGGGAGGGAGAGATGGAGGGAGGGAGGGAAGGGGGAAGGAGGGAGGAGGTAAGGGGGAGAGAGGGGGATATATAGAGGGGGGAGAGAGGGAGGGGGGAGTATTGGAGGGAGGGGGAAGATGGGGGAGGGAGGGAGGGGGAGGGAGGGAGAGGGGCGTGAGAGAGAGTCAGGAAGGGGATTAAAAGGGATGAAATGAGGGACTAGAGAGAGATTGGAAAAGGGCAGGTTCGGAATTCTGGAGGAAGTGGGAAGGAGTGGAAAGGGGAATTCGAGAAGGGATGGAGGGTTTTAAAGGCGTGGGCGGTGCATAATATGGGAGAAAAAAGGGGTATTAAGCAGTATATACATGACGTCATCATGGCCATTAATCCGAAGGGAAAAGAGAGAGAGGAGGTGGGATCGAGCCATCACGTGGTCGTTCGAAGATGGTTTTTCAACGTTTCTCCGAGACTCACTCGCGGATATAACAAATCCAAAGGAGTAACCAATTGCGTGAGCGAGTTGTAAAATAAATTAGCAAGAGAAATTATCATATTTCCTATTTCAAGTGATTTTGTTTACATAAAAATACGTATGTTCGGTGCATTTAGTTTTAATCCCTTGGATTAATGAAAATAACTTTCAATTATTCATCGTAAGCTTCTCGTATTTCATTTCGTTATTGTTTTTTGCGAAATAATCAGATAAATAAAAATTAATGGAAATAATGAATCATAGGATCCCTATACGAATAGCATAAGCAGGAATTTGGGACTGATTTGAATCATTTCAAGTTATTCCTAAATTCCAGCTATTGACCCATAATTTTAGTCAACTTCTGCTAAGGTAACCTTACCTTTGAGAGGGTACGGTTTCTTTCATTATATCTCTTGGTAGACATCCGCTGTCGATGGTTAATACTAGCTGGGCTATCCAGGCTCCAACTAAGAAAACATCCGCGTTCTAAAACGGGAGAATCAGTCTTCTACGATAACTTAACGGAACAATAGCCGCCCGGCAATTTGAAGACCCAGGTTCTAATACGCTGTAATCGCCGACAATTCCTTCTGATTCGAAATAATTCCACAATCATATAAATGATTGATCGCTATTTAAGGATATGGAAAAAGACCCGAAGTCACCGGAAAAGTGGCATTTATAATTACAGTATCGTCGAGTGGTGATATATTTTATGATTAATACATTTTATAAAACACAAAGGCCGTTATTTGATCACATTGCCTCGAGGAATGTTAAAGAAAAGCAAAAATTTTATAGTATTTTTAAAAATATGTCATGGTCGAGTTAGGCACAAGAATGTACCTGAAATAAAATAATTTTCAAATTTTCCATAATATTTGCTAAATACTGCGAATATTACTAACAATATTTTTAATCGCTATAGCAAGCATATTAATAATTTCCAATAAACTATATATCTGCCATTAATCCTTCGTAAAAGAATTGGAAGGAGGAAATAGATCGATCATTTAACGTTTATTACAATATCTAGGCAGATACCCGTTGAAATTCAACGGGAAAGTTTTTTTATGAAATTCTGTGAATGGATTCGACGCGAAGCTATTATCTAAGTAGGCAATTACACGAAACCGGCAACAATGCAAATCACTAAGAATTCGTCCAATTTTTACTTTAAAAACTGATATGTTGATCGATTCGAAGCGTATTAAATAATCGATGACAGGTAAACAAACTTTCATTCTTTCAGGCGTTTTTCAATCCTCGGATTCCTATGATGGTTCAAAGTAATTTTAATATGCGAATGATTAACGTTCTGAATTCAAATGAATTCCTTCTTGTAAATAACGCAACAAGTGTTGCTTAAATTTGTTGCTATTATAATCATTTACCTCTCATTCCTAGTTTCTCTAGTATTAAAAGCATTTAAAGCACGCTTTCACCCATACGGTTTGAAATAACAATAGAATTTCGAGGTTTAACAGTGTAATTGGTTTATCAATTCAAAATTCGTTAAATTGGAAAGATTTTCCCAAAATACGTGAACTAAACGTATAGCATGAGGGATTTCGAACTGTAGGTGTATAAAAATGAACAGAATAAGAAACTATATTATTATATCTTTAAAATGGTTCAGATCCGAAAATCGTAGGTTAATTCTTTGTAATTTATATGCCTAAACGAATAAAAACCTGCAACTCGAAAAGTCGATGTTTACGTGTTATTTTATGCGAAATGGAAATTTCTTCCTTGGAGTCGATCCCGGGACTTAAATCAAAGCAAAGCGATTGAAAAAAATGCGGAAGCAAACGAAACAAATCATAAGCCAAACCAAATACAGCATCAAAAGTGTAGAGAACGAAACTCTCTCTCAAAATGAATTCAAAGACAGGAAGGTGTGGATAACCAAAACTACCACCCTTTTCTCCTTAAAATTCGTATTCCAGAACGCATAAAGTAGAAAACGAACAGACACACCGAACAAAAAGCAAAACAAGCCAATGAGGATACGAACTAACAAACCAGAAGGCAAAACGAAGCGATTGAAACGAACGAAACTAATCCTAAAGCAGAGACAAACCAATGATAGTATCATAGCTCGACTCTCTCCGCGATGAGTGCTATGAAGCAGCGTTAATACCAACAATTCTTCCAAAACAATGCAAAAGGGATATCTCTAATTTACCTTAAAAAATCTCTCCGATTACCTAATTAATTAATTCAAGGCAATCTATAGACTAGTACAAATTCTACATTTAGACAACAATATCAGATTTTTCCAGAAACGATGCTAGCTTTTTTGCAGCAGAAGATAAAATTAAACGTTCCTGTCGATAAACAGAATTTTTGTATGAAATTTTTAAATACTGCATAATATGTTTGTAAAATATTAAAAAGAGTTTTAAAAACACATTTTTGAAGACATATTCTTCACATTGCGCGTTAAAAGAGATTTTACGCATCAGAATCTGATCGCAGATTTCTGTTTTAATTTCCATTTTTTAAATGCAAAAATCCGAAGCATTTGGTTGAGTGGACGGCTCGTTAAATTCGTAACCGCGAGGCAAAAAAATCAGAATTATTTTTAAAGAAGATTTTATTGCTCTTCTAATTAACGAAATACAAAATTTCATTGTTTTTCAAGGATAAGGTAAAAAGCCAAGTATGTAATATTCCATCTACTATAAATTTTGAATAGTTTGTTTGGATGTTTGTTTGACATAGGACTCCTCCTAAACGATGAAAGCTAGAACAACCAAATTTGGTATGATTCATCCTTGCATCCTATCTAAGTGAATGATTAAGGTTTGGCCAACCTCATATTTTCTTATAAGATTATTTTGGGCCCCATTTTGCAATTTCAATATCCCATAAGAATAGCACGAGATTCAGTGCAAGACAGTATAAAATGCTCTTTTAAATTACTTATAATATAGATACGATCTCGGGATGAAAACAGTTCTAAGGCTAAAAGAATTAAGTTTATAATTTTTTAAGACAGAATTCAAATTCGTGCCGAATTTTCTTATTAATCGGTTTCTAATCGGAGAAAAAGGCTATTTTTCCGGTTTTTTACAACGTAAAATGGCGACGAGCTATGCTTTAAAATGGAAACTGATATCACATATGTTACAATGGCATTAATTTAATGCTTTTAATGGAAATTAATGGCGTCAAATTTGAAGCGTTATTTTTAAATTGAATTTTAAAGTAGTTTATTCTCGAATAATTAACTCGGAACAAAGGTGTCAATTAGTGATACCAATAGAGGGCATTTATATCGTATCAATTAATTACGATCTCGGCTAATCTCCAATGGATTCCCATGAAATCGGCGATTTCCATCGCCTGCAATATTTTTATTTGATAGGAATGTATGTATTAGTGTTTGAATACGATGGAACTATTTTGACACAAAATGACAGAATGGAACTTTAAAAACTGCAATGACTTAAAACAAATTCTGCAGGATTGTAGAGGTTATAGTTTACCCAGCAGGATTAGAATAAAATTACATAAACTCTTTTTAATTAAGAGACTAAAAAATTAAATTATCCATTTATAAATCTCATTATTTTTTTGTTTCTTAGAATTACCGAGCAACGCTAGAAGCTTTCAGCTAGTGTTTTATACCCTTTCCATCACTAGAAGACTTCAAATCATCCTTATTTCAACCTTAATCCTTCTTCTTCCATCTCAATTTATTATTTCTCCTTACAATATTTAAGTCGATAATGGCCACTTCAACATTAGACAAATTTGTCGAACGATTTGGTGAACCTACATCATATCGTACCGTCCTAACTTCTCCATTTGTTGTATTTCATCACATTTTCTTTTATCCAATTTTCCCTAGTTTTATCTGTTACCCTTCTCAACTCATTATTTATACGTCTATAACATATAGAGTATAGTTATTGTGCCAAAAAGGGGAGACTACGTACCTTGGGTCGTCGATTTCGACGAAATTTTTTGGGTGGTAGAATACTTAAAATAAGAAGACCCGTGTATCGGCTTGTGATTGAATGGGCCTCAGTTTCGGCAGAATCTTTTTTCTATTCGCAGGATTAACTATGGCCGGAGAAAATGCAATAATAGGCCGACAATGTCGACAAGGTGGGTTTGTTGGGTGGTTACGGTATCAGATTCCGAATATTTTGTCCCGGGTTCAAATCCCACTTCATAGCTAATTGTTTTCGTATTAATCCACTTTATTATTTTTAATTTATTGTATTATTATTTATTTATTAACTCTATTGTACTATTATTTATTTATTTATTTATTATTATTATTTATTTATTTATTATATTATTATTTATTTACTTCATTAAAATCGATTTTAATCTAAGAAATTTAAGATGTATGTTAAATCAGCAATTTAAAAATATACGTAGTTTATTTCTGATTGCGATTTATTAAAATTCTGCACAGGTGGGGTACTAAGTATGTTCTTCCCGCTGCAAACGTGTTTCTTGCATGTCCGAAGAACCTAACCCTCAACGCCGAATCTATTACTATTTTTGGAATGAATGGGCGGCCCGCGCACTGACGTAGGTTTGTGACCCCAGCCCCTATATCATTATTCCGAGTTTTTTTTTCTAAAGGGCTCTGTTCGATGTTTTGGCCAAGCAAAATTTGGTGTCGGTCCTGTGTAAAAAAAGTACTTAGGTCTATAGTGTCTTTTTAGTTAGCTGTCGCAAAATGTAAAAGAAAGTTAGCTGATGGATATTTTAAAAACTATCTAGTTTTAATAAGATGTGACTTTCGAGAAAGGTTTTGCGATTGCCATCTTTTCCTTCTTAAGCGTTTCTCTACCGTGTAATTTGAATTATCGACGAAGGCATAGGAACTCCAGATAAAGTCCTCAGCATAAAAATATCCGATGAACTCTTGCATTCCAGGATGAAGGAACCATTATATTTAAACACTGTGAACTTAAACCTACATTCTGAATTTTATAAAAAATTACTTATTAAAATAATTGGCACTACTAACAATTTAGAAAAATTTTCTAGAAGCATTTCATTTCTTTCACTATTACGTTTAATAATAACATTGTTACCATTTTTATTTCACACCTTAGCAAAATTAACGAATTTTAAGGATTATTTATGAAGCTTTTCTCACATTCTGAGAGACTATGTCAAAAAATATCACTTTATATATATATTACTATATAAATATACTCGTGGTAGAAAGAGCGATAAGTTTGTTGCGGGGTATAAGTAGTCGGATTAATATAAACATTATATTTTAATTAGAATGATAAAGAACATATTTTCTTGACGCTGTTGCACAGCCTTGTACATCATTTGTGTGCCTCTTATTCCTTTATATTTAGTGCTATAGCACGACATATTTGTAACCAAATGCAAATGTTTTCCTCGAATAAATTTTCCCTCTTTACCATATAAATTAAGTTTTAGAAGAGAAAATGTAACTAATTTTTATGAATTTATAGTCTAAATTTTAATACCAAATATTTCTCACGATTCGGTTGCGAAAGCATTCTGTATAAGATGTTTATATTTAAAAAAATATCTGCATTTTAACAAATGGCACCAGCTTTTCTTTGTTAAAAGTCAATTTCAAATTTCAATAATAAGTCGAATCTTCCTTGAGAATTGATGTGCATGACATTAATAAAAAAACGCAGACGCGCAATTAAGTCAATATTTTCATTCTTCAGACATGTTCTGTTACTTTTTAGGAATCCTGCGAAAATATTAAGAGCATGTTGTATTCGGTTCGTCTACCCGGCTCTATCCATTTATCAGATATGTTGCTGAAATTAAACAGATGATACTTTGGATTTATATCTGAGTGGAAGACGAAAATGACATCTCAGGTTCAAATCAATCAGAGGGGCCACATTATCTAATTAAATGAAAATTTCACGTTAACTGGTAGAATAATAATCTGAAAATATTTTGAGATGAATTGCTGAATATGATAAAATAAACACTGCCCGTAATATGCACCTTTTGGTCGGACACTGTTTTTGTGAAAATGCAAGCAAATATTTTTATCCCTTATCTGTATCGTAGGGACGTTTTAGCGTTTTAAATTTGAAGATTTTTATGAAAATAAAAAACAAAAATGGGAGATTCATTTGCTAACGCAATACATATATTACTAATAATAATCTTTAATTCCATCTAAAAACTACAAAAGAAATTCTTACGTAAAATGGGGGAGCGTAGGGCTCCTACACTCCCCGATTTTAGGTAAGAATTTCCTTTGTAATTTTTAGATG
The DNA here is from genome assembly GCA_028673005.1 of Tanypteryx hageni. Taxonomy (NCBI): domain Eukaryota; kingdom Metazoa; phylum Arthropoda; class Insecta; order Odonata; family Petaluridae; genus Tanypteryx; species Tanypteryx hageni. Next base: position 151,218,844 of record CM054114.1, read on the forward strand.
GAATTAAAGATAACACAAATGGCGATAATTTTTAATTTATAACCGTTTGTTCAGAATATAAAAGTCAAATTTTGAAGTCATCCCCTGCCACACCGATTTCTCCAAAGAATGTCTTTGGCAGCGTAATGAATGTCGTTATAGATCAAATGCACACTGTAAATTTCAGTCTTCTATGTCTTGAAGTTTACTTGCTTTTTTAAAATTTGATTGATTGCAAAGACGTATAGACAAAATGAAAACATAAGTACGTTTATAAAATAAACGCGCTAAAAATAGCTTGTCTGGGAGGTATCACTCGAGCACGACTGCCAATATTCAGCTGAATAAAAATTAGTCACGAAAATAAGAAAGGTCATATTATTCAATCAGGACCTTTTTTATACGGAATGAAAATTTTATAGTTCAGCGCCTGAGTCACGTAGCAGAACTTCGACGAATTCGCCATTTAGAAATTTTAAAAAATAATCCAAAGAGATTATAGCGTATTTTTCAAAGACGCCAAACGTTCGGGGCCGCAACCATTTTTAGAGGTGGAATTTCGACGTTCATCTGCTGAAACCACCGAGCGAAATGCGCATAATGCCTTTTTCGTATCTATCTTGCGTTACTCCAAGTTTATTCGTCTGGTTGGGAATAGCGAATTGCCGTATGACGGAAGAGAGGCTTCCGCACACATATCATCTCATTCTCATCGCAGTATTTCGATCCATTCTTCACGATAGTGGAGGGAATGGAGAAAAAGAGGAATGGTACGAAGAGAGAGATAGTTGAAGATTTTATTTACCAAACATCCGATTGACAATGCTGCGTGTCAGCTGCGAAGGGTGGAAAAAAATAAAAAACGCCAAGTCGACAGATTAATTATCGTCCTCCTTTTTCCCAGGAGTTTTACACAAAAAAAATTCGCCGCTTCCCAAAACGGTGTGTTCGGATGGGAGAGAGAGAGAGAGAAATTCGAGCACACTACAATTTTCCAACCGCAAAACTCGATTTCCTCCACCTCTTACAGCCCATTCCCCGTCAGTAATAATAAAAAAGCTGCAGACTTACTTTCCTTCCTAACAAGACGGCAACAAAATGGATCCGAAAAAGGTAACGAGGTGGGCGAAAGGGTTTTAAGTTGGAGCGAGAAGGAGAGAGAGGAAGATGAAGAGAAGGGGGAGGAAGAAGGGAGGGGGGTGGATGGCTAAGAAACACTCGAGAATATGTGCAGCGGAACAAGCAAGGGAGGTGCTGCAACAACAAAAGCAAAGGAATGACGGCGTGATGTTAATTAGTGTGGATTTTCTTCCCGCGCGAGAAAGTGTGCCCTGAGACAGAGGTGGGGGACAAAAATAGAATGCCTGCCGCAAATAAGAGGGTCAAAGGGAAAGATTGGGGTGGAGGAAGGAAGGAGGAGAAAGGGAGAAAGGAGGAGAAATGGGAAAAGGAGGGAGAAAGGGAGGAATGAAGGAGAAAGGGGGAAAGGAGGGAGAAAGGGGGAAAGGAGGGAGAAAGGGGGAAAGGAGGGAGAAAAAAGAAAAAGGAGGGAGAGGTGGGGCAATTTTTTTATCTGGCGTCGGACAAAAGGGAATAAGAGAGAGAAGCGAGGTCAACTAGATGTAGAATGTCGCTTAGGTAGCTCCGGCTTTACAAAAGCGAGGGTCCTTTTGTTCACGCTGTCGATGCAATCAAGTCTCGTAAACCGAGCGAACGCTTAGAGAATGAGAGAGAGGAAAAACTGAAATGGAAATTGGATTTTCCGTGACAGAAAACAACAACATGACGCTCATCTCCTCCCCTTTGTGTGTGTTCGTATCTCGGGAAACGATAAGCTGGCGGTCTGGAGGAGACGCCCGAAAAGGCATCTCGATCTCCAGCCGAGATTCTTGCGACGCGGATTCTCCAGACGGCGCGAAGAAACGCCATCTCCTTGCCCTGCCGTCGTTCTCCGTCTCTAAGAAGTGAGATGAATATTCGCGCACTCGCCTTTGGATGTCATCCATGCGAAAAATTGAGAAAACAATGGAAACGACTGCAGCGGGAAACACATTCTGAAAATTCAAGTTTCACGAATCTATAAGTTAATAATCAGGTTCTCTATAAACTTCTGATAGGAAATTTTAATGTCAGCCGACCCGAAGAATTGTTTACGTTCATAACATAATATAACTTGCTCAGTATTTAGGTTGTGAATCATACTGAGTTAGTTATATAGCTAATTATACAATAGTTATAGTTTAAAGTCTATATAGAATTGAGTGATGAGCGGACACTTCCAACACATAGATATACTTTAATAATAACTAATTTGCAGCTGACGTGATGATATAACAACGATATATACAGGGTTGCATGACTTATGAAACGCCCTTTGGAAAGAATACGGAAATTAAGCTGCAAATCGATCCTCCATATTTTGCTCAGTATAGCGTCTTATTCGACATATAGGTACAGTCTACATGGCGATACATTTCCTCCCTACCATGAACATTTCTCTTGGCGTTTAGGATAGTTGGTGCCACGACAGTCGATTAGATTAAGAGGTGTATTATCCCTTCTCAATAGAAGGCCGGGAACCACATTTACTGTCGTAACGACTTTCTGTGGTGGTCACAGTTCTTCATCCGGCTATGCCCCTCCTTGGGAGAAGCTGTCCTTCAGCTTCGATGTTTAGCGGCTCCGTTTCGGAGGGGGTTGATCCTCTTCCAGTCCGCGCGGGCGCTTAAAGGTATCCCGTGGACGGGTGACTGTCTCTCCTAGCTCTTGCAGAAGTCTAGGTGCCTTGGTTTGTAGTACTCGGTAGAGGTTCCGCGCTGAGTTCCGGATCCTCTCCTCCATGGGGGTGGTGCCCATTAGGATGTGGAGGACTTCATTAGAGGTATTCCAGCCGAGTTGTAGTATCGAGCGAAGGACACTACGTTCTGACTTTGCAAGCCGCTCGAGTGATGTTTTGTTGAGGAAACTGAACCACGCCGCAGAGGCATGCGTGAAAGCCGGGAATATGATCGCCCTGTAGATGTGGAGTTTCCTACGAAGAGAGATGTAAGGAGATTTCAAAATTGGGGATAGCCGGATTCGCAGCGTAATCGCCTTGTAAGCCATCTTCGTAGCGTGGGCACTGAATGACAGCCGTCGGTCGAGGGTGACCCCCAAGTAGGAGACCTCCTCTATCCACTCAGCCTCCCGACAGTCGATGATGGTTACTCCACCAATTAATATTATTCATACTAAACGCATAAGTTGCGGAAAAAAGGAAGGCATGAGCAGAAATCAAAATCGCATCCTTTGTTTGCCGGGCGAGCGATATCTGCCGATCAGCGTTAAATATGCTGTCGCCAGCGACCGGTATAACTAAGCTTGGAGAAGACTGCTTACGGAAAGGACTTTAGGTCTTTTATCTCCTCGACGGAAAACGCGTGGCGCCCCATTTTGGGAATCGAATCTCTCGCGTTCGTCTGTTTCGTCTGCCATAAAAATCGCTTGCGATGAAGAATCGAGAAGTCGTATAAAAAGACGAAATTCCAATAGAGACGTAATTCTTTGTCTGTTCTTCTCTTGCCCAATTTGCGAAATTGGACGCAGGCTAAGGCAAAAATATAGAGTAGGACAGACGGAGAACGTGAGGGCGAAAATGAAAATGCTACTTTGTTTCCTCCATTCGGTTAGTTTTCTAAGTTCGGACCTTTCCAAAATGATGGGACATCATAGAGGAATTGTGAGAGATGAAGGCGTGAGGAGCGATTTGTTCCGTTTCTGCGAGAGAGGGCGCCATTATCGACTCAGAGATGATGATTGGATGTGTGTGGGAGTGTTCGAGAGAGAGAGAGAGAGAGAGATAGCGGAGTGAGGATCGAAAAGGGGAATGGGCAAATCGAGATCGTCACATGTAGAGTTCGTTTGTGAAAGCGATGTATCCTCCGAACACCAAGGGGACCTTTTTCCCCCCTTTTTTTGTCCGTCTGGTATCGGTCGTCGCCTCCGTGTTCGATTAATATGAATTAAAAGTGCAGTAAAACCTTGTCAAACGCGGATTTGATTATACGCGATGAAATAAATGAGAGTGGTCACGTGAGAAAGACCGTAGCATATTAGAACTCGTGATTTTTTTCATAAGGTGTAGAGTTTATGCGGCGCGGTTTTGCACTTTTCCAAAATCGTAACCCCCACGTTGCGCAAGGGACTACTGTATCGGTGTTTAAATGATTGAGTAGATTATCAGAAATACACTGATATTACAGATATCACATGCAGAGTTAAAGCGCAATTTCGGTGTTTCGTAAACCCCATTTTGGATCAAAGCAAAGGGTATGCAAATATTTAATAATTTAAATATAAAAACTTACTAAACCTCACAATGAAAATAAAATTTTTATCAGTATATTTTCATGGACCATGTTTCGAACATACGTAAGTCATATTTAGGGATGAATTCTCAATTGAAATTATTTTTGACCGAGAATTTATATCAAGAGTAAGATGCCAGTAAGGAGGTTCAAAAACAGACTCGATTTTTCAATAAGCATTAACTCTAAATTTGAGTTTGGGTATTGAAAAAAAATGGACTTAATAATGGAGCGACGCAACATTTCTTCAAATAAAAGTTAAAAGGTGAGCATAGAGTTCTAAAGATCCCGCTTCATTTATGAATTGCGTTGGGCCGTAAACTCTGAAAAAAACTCTCTTATACGCATCCGTTTTATTTCCTCATATTCAGATTATAGTTGCGATCATTACGCCGTGAATCGGCTCGTTATACCGTAAAACGAATAACATACAATCTCAATTAACTTCGCCGGTTAAGATTAGGGGATGGAGCATTTTTCATCGGAAGCGATGAAAAACTTCCGCGGATTTATGAAGGTGGTTTTATCGTAGCGATTTTCAGGGGTTTGGCACGAAAATTATGACTCCTTAACGCGGTCGAATCGGAGGAGAGATAAACACGGTATGAGCGACATGAAGAGGCTTCAGCTTTCGTTCGAGGACGCGAGATAATTAGTGGCGGACGGAGCAGTTTAAGGCCTGCATCATTAAAAGTTTGAGAAGACTCTCTCAAGACGGAATTGCTATTTGCAAGAATCTGAAATTGTGAATCCAGACCTCAAGTTTGCACACTTAGCTCCACGCGAATCGTGAAAAGGCGGGGGAAAAAGCCATCTCGGCAAATCAGATCTCGCTTCTCCGGTTCAATTACGGCCGATATTTGAGACGATTTTGCGTGTTTTCTTTCGAGAACGAGAAATATTCGCAGGAAATTAGGAGTCGGCGCAAGAATTTAATTAAATTCGCAAATAAATCTGATACTAAATACCTGTTGGTCCTGACTATTCGGCATGGTAAATATTAGTTCAAACTCGATCTAAATGACATGGAATCCTAACTCCTGATTGATTTTTAAAGTTTTTGGAATTGAGTGAGATTTTTCGTATACCTAATATCACTGTACGGTGGAATTTTGCGAACTTAAATTTTGAATAACCGAACGTTATTTGATGTAAATAGTAATACCGCGCGTTTAAAAAATTCATTTTAAGAGTTTAAATTTCAAAGATTATTGTTCTATCCGCTAAATAAATTATAATTTGTCAGAATTATTAGCTTCGTGACTTTTTTGTGACAAGATAAGAAAAAAGAACTCGACGGACTTGCTAAACGGGGGGAGGGGTGCCGGTGGTGCAGTGGTTAGGATGCTGGCTGCTACTCGCCTGCTGCTCGTCTAGGGCAGCGGGTACGAATCCTGCGCAAGTAGGATTTTTTCCGAGGTCGCCCGGCCCCGTTTGTGCGGTTTGAGGAGACCGCGCAAATTCAGCGTTCCGTCCTGCGGAAGGGATGTTAAGCAGTTGGACCGCTTGGTGCTTTTCGCAAAGAGTAGGCTATTGCCAGCGCCGGGTTTCCGTCCTTCCTTCTGTGTGAATGTCCAGGTGATGACAGTGCAAAATGACCATAGACGTCGACGCACTTAAAAAATCAATTACTACTAAATGGGTTAGACGACGCGTGCGTTCAGAGCATTCTTGCGCTACGATGAGAATCCGATTTCAATTGCCGAATGTACTCATACATTTAAGCAGATAAACAAAATATTCGAAAATCGGTTACAGATGAGTCGATATCTGCAATTTATTCTAATTAAATTCATAACGAAAGAATAACTAGCCAAGAGGTGATTATATAGATTGATGTGCTTCATATGCCTTTCTAGCATGGAAAGTGAAGAGCTAATGGTAACATTTTTACCGCCATCAAAAATGTCAGAGAACATTCAGGGCGCTAGCGTAAGTAGTTATCTGCAAAATGATTAGTCCTTTAATGTTATGGTTGGATTAAAATGTCTTCAAAAATCACATAAAACTTTAGCGAGCTCTTAAGAATTGACGGGACTCAGACATTGCAATGTTTCTCTAGTACAACAATGGCCAGAAGATTCTCACGCTTATTACTCGAAGCAAGGATATATTTTTTTAGAATTTCACTTTTGCATGACGCTTTTGCCAGTTTCAAGAGAATCGATAATTTGGTTTTACATATGTATTTTTTATTAGATAAATCTAAGTTATATTCCTGTAATATTGGGACTAGTTTTGAAACGAGAAAAAAGTCGGCTATGACCGGGAATCGAACCCGGGTCTTCCACTTGCCGGGCGGATATTCTACCACTGAACTATCGTAGCAGATCAATATCCGTCCGGCAAGTGGAAGACCCGGGTTCGATTCCCGGTCATAGCAGACTTTTTTCTCGTTTCAAAATTATTCCCAACATTACAGCTTATGCCTGTCTGCATAAGATCATTAGATCGCTTTATTCCATCAATTCCTGTAATAGTTAAAATTGCACTAGACGTTTTATAAATATAATATGTAAAATTAGTGTTACAAGTCATGCAAATACCGAAAATCCTATGGGAGAAAGTTCCTTTCACAATAAATGTTATTCCACGGCAATTGAAAAACATGAATAAATATTTCAGCGGTAGTAATCTTAATTGAGTAAATTGTAAACTATACACATAAAAACATATGGCGATGTCAATTCAGAACGCAAAGTGTTCGAACGGTAGGATTTTGAACATATAATGGGCCGACCTCGATGTAACGCGAAAAGATCGAATTAATTGCGCCTTAAGAGAGACAAAAAGATAAGACTCGGATAGCCATCGAGATAACTTCGAAGCAATTTAACGGAGAGAGTGTTGGAAGGATAAGGGTTCGTCCGGCTTACGTCCGGTGGTGGATCCAGGAAGAGAGATTAAGAGGAAGAGAGCCCTTTCGCAGGGAAAAGGTAACTCCGATCGCATCTTCATATCCCATCTCCACGCTAAGCTTACGAAGCGTTTATTAGTCCACTTAATCCCTCGCGTACAAAATGAGCCGAAAGCAAAGATGAGTTTGCAGGCCCCGTGAAAGGAGGGGGAGAACGTGAAAACCTCATTTGGCGTCTAGTCCATAGTTCTGGTCTTATGTACGTTACGAGTAAGTCATAGTGACCGGGTGGTGACTATACAAACAATCTAGTAGGTATAGGGTGACCAGACGTCCCGGATTTTAACTTAACTTAAAGTTGTTTGGAACATCCATTTGTCCCGGTTTTTTTTCTGCTTTACAAAATATCCTCGCCATAAATGTTTCATAAATGTGTTTAATCGGAAACACATTATATTGGAAAATACAAAAATTGCTTACTAAATCTTGTTACAATCCGTGGTATGCCCATTTTTTGGCATTGAAATTCAAGAGTAGAACACAGAAATGAAGACAATGTGTGGCATTTGGTTTCAAATCAAAAGCCAAACAGTTTTAAAACTGTCTGAAAGACCAAGCGTATGCCGTCTTCGTGAGTGTGCCTCACTTTACCGGCAGTAAAAGCAGTGCGATGATTGGAACTTAAGTGCTACTTAATACTATTAACAAAGTGCCTTATGGCAGAGAAAACATTCATACTAATAGTAGTTACTATAAATAGTTCCTTACATACTAGGAATAGATTAATGTAAGAGAAAGAAGGGTATAAACTAAAGAACCATCTAGTATTGAGTAGAACAGCAGATAGTAACGCATAGTTATTCAAATGTGATGCGCGATATTTGTTTAAAGTAAACTGGTGTGATGTAAAATTTTAAGTTAATTAGTCTAGGTATCTAATACTATAGATTGAAAGAAAAAAAAGAAATAATAACATTAAAATTAAAAAAATATGAAAAAATATACGATATGGTTGGCAGCGTTGTGAAGGGAAAAGAGGGGGGAGTCAAAAAATAGCCCTTTTCATAACAATATTTACAGTTTATGGCCAGGTAAGAACAGATGAGGAGTGAAGACGTGATAGAGTTGAGGCTCTTTTCTGGGCCATAAAACAAATGCAACTTAAATCGTAATTTTACATAAAAAGATCGAGAGTCTAGTAGTTGGCACTGTAGGAGATATGGTGGAAATATAAATAAAATTAGTTAGAAAGTTTGAAAAGTTCGGTTAATAAGAAGATACGGCGCTCTGGGCTGGTTTTTAGAAATCGAAAAGTTGGAAGAATAGAATTAAACCACACGATGTCTTTGTTAAGATTAGACTATTAGATAGGCTGGAAGTGAGGTGGCAGCATATAGGATTGGTAATGATTAAAATGCTGGTTTGGCAAGGGTTGCGGAAAGGATGGAAACGAAGAAGAATCTGGAGGATTGGCCGGTGGGGTTGCATTAAGAGAAGTTGAACGAGACAGATGGTTGCGTACGTAGGTGCGTTTAGCTTCGCGGTAAACTGGGCAGCCACGGCAATTAACTGTTAGCGCATTTGCGAGGAAGCGAAGATGCGGAGGTAGAAGGAACACATTGAAATTTCGTGGGACACCGCAGCAGACACATTTGGGTAGAAGGTTGCAATGATTTCGGGTGTGGCCCAGTTGCTAGCATCGACGACATTGGGGAGGAGACAAGGGATGCTTATATACTGAAATGCGCGCGGAAATACCACACACTCCAATAAAGTTTTCAAAGTCGCGTGCGTTTGGAGATATATTAAGGTAATAAGAAAGGTTTCAGTGGGATACGGGTTAGTCGCGGAAATGCCACGTGCTTTTTCATAATGTGAGGGGCGATTCGACTGAATTTGGCACACTTCATGAACGTAAATACGTTTCCGCTCGATATAATGAGCAATAGCATCGACATTAGTATCAGCAGGAATGCCACGTACAACGTATTGCGGCATGCGATCGTATTGGAGGGAATACGTAAAATAATTCACTTTTAGTTCTTTAAGCATTGCGCAGGCAGCGCGATGGTCTTTAACGGAGGTGCACCTTACGAGTAGAGTTGAGAAGCCGATGAGCCGCGTTATTGGTGCTTCGTCGAGAACAGAGTAGAAAGCGGAACGTATTCTTTGCCATAATTTTTATGGAAGGAATAGGAGAGGAATTAGGAGTAACTATTAGTTGAGCAGAAGTAGAATGTGAAATAGGTTTTGCAAGAGGGATGATTGTTGATTTTGGTGCAAAGTTAGGTTTTGACGAAGGAGGTGCTAACGTTGGTTGCGAGTCCATTGGTGCAGACTCGGGGGGAGAGTCAGGGGTGTCGGGTGGTTCATCTGTAGGAGCAATAGGTAGAAATAAATTAGAGGTAGGGATGGTGGTGGGGGAGGAGGAACGGGAAGCGGAAGAAGTGGAAGAGGATTGAGTGGATGCACGTTTGCGTTTGCCAATAGTTACAAATTCGTCGTTTTTGGCTGGAGAGGAGAGACTGTTTACAGTAACTGCACTAGTAACTTGTTCACTATGCACACGATTATTAGTGGTTGCACTTTTAGTGCTGAATATTTTCGCACTGCTTTTACTGGAGGAGGAAGTGTAGACATTACTCAACAAAGGTGGCGGACGTGAAGCGGAGGGTGGCAGAGTAGAGATGAGCTGGAGGAGCGGCAGTGTGAGGCGATGAGTCGATACGGTGATTCGCAGTGGTGGAGATGGTTTGCGGAAGAGTATTCGAGGCTGCTGCTGCGGCGGAGGATATAGTTGATAATGTTGTGGGAACGGGAAAGAGTAGTAAGGATCTGGATAAGGATATTGGTTATAAGGTACTTGAGGAGGAAGAGGAGGAATTTGAGAAGAGATGAGGCAGGATGAGGGGCCCGAAGGGGGCTGATGCGGGGTCGGGGGCGGCGTGATGCACACCCCTGACGAAACTAGATTGTTGCACTTCGGAGTTAAGGGAACGTGATGACACTAACACAGTAGGGTAAGTGCGCCGAATATGAGACCCGTGCCTAATATGAGACCCTTAGGTTTCTCTATTGGTAAGTGCTGAAACCTCTCGGAACTGCACGGAACTAATAGAGCGCGCAGCAAAACTATATCAGAGAAGCTTCTAGAACTGCGAAACACGTGTGTTGTTCCATGGAAGCTCATTCATTTTCTTTAAATTTAAAAATTTTCTAGTGGTTGTTTCAACTTCTTATTTCGATATTTAAGGTAAGTTATTCCTAAATTTCATTACTACACATGGATTCAGCATAAAATTTGCTATCATATTCGTTATAGAGTTAAATATTTCAAGTAATTGTTCCCGGCCTAACCTTAAATTTTCGTCACGTGTGTCTATGTTCCTAATATGAGACCTTTTGATGTTCCTAATATGAGATACGGTGAATAAGGGTTTCATATTAGGAACACTTCATGGAATTGATGGATGGAACACCGGTAGGAAGTATTTCTGCGTGTCATGTTTCTGGTTGGATTCAGAGCGATATCTTCTGCATGTGGTTTGATCATTTTGTTGAATTTACCAAACCTACGAAAAATGACCCTGTTCTACTTGTCCTTGACGATCATTATTCTCGTGTCAGGAATATTGACACCATCAACAAAGCTAGAGAAAAGCATGTGATTATCATTTGCCTGCCCCCCCCCCCCCCCACAGCACCCATAAAATGCGACCGCTTGATGTTGCATTCATGAAATCATTAAAGAGCTATTATGCTACTGAAATAGAGATATGGTTGCACAACAATCCCTTGCGAACCGTGACACCTTATGTTGTTGGTAAACTGTTTGGCAACGCCTACAACAAAGCTGCTACAATGCAGATCTCAATTAATAGCTTTAGAAAAACTGGGCTTGTTCTTTTTAATAATAACATTTTTGAAGATTATGAATTTGCAATTCACGATCAAGAACAGGATCAGCCTGTTAACAAAGGCGCTCCAAATGATAATGCAGTTTCTCCAGTTGACATCATACCTCTCCCTCAGTTTCATAAGAAAACAGATGAAACAAGTAAAGGAAAGGGAGGCAAGGCTTGCATCATAACAAAATCGCCTTATAAAGCAGAACTTGAGAAGAGTTTGAAGAGAATTAAAGACAAGAAGAAAAAAAAGACAAGAAGAAAAAAAGACAACCGGAAAGAAGAAAGGAAACGTTGCTAAGAAGTTGTTTGGAAAAAAGAAGAAAGCGGATGCATCAAAGAAATTAGACGAAGAATTGGAAGAGGAAGAAGAAGGTGTTGACGAAGATGAAGAAATGGCAGAACCAATAACTTGCGACAGCTCAGACATGGAGTTTAACGACAATGATTCCGAATGTTTATTCTGCTCCTGCCTCTATTCTGAAGATAAGGGGGAAGAAGAGTGGGTAGAGTGCACCAAATGTTACCAGTGGGCTCATAAGTACTGTGGGGCGACTGATATTAACTTTGTTTGCCCTCCTTGCCTTAGAAAAAACAAAAAATATGTTAAAAACCAAAACAATTAAGGGGTTTCATATTAGGATCACTTTTTTTCAAACCCTGATTTTCACTATTTTTAGTTTTTGTAATTTTTCATTTATTAAATTTTATTTTTTCAAAAAACCAAGTATTGCACCTTAAAGCTGTATAAATTTCTGACAATTTCGTTTTTGGTAATTTATTCTTTCATTCTTCTATCCCAAGTTATATAGCTTTAAAAAAGTGGGGTCTCATATTCGGCGCACTTACCTTAATAATGTAAACTCTTGGCGCAGTTACGCACAAGCGGCACACTCCCAAGTGCGTGCGTGGTTTATCTTTCGGGCACATAATATACATGTAGAAAGAATGTTTCGAAAAAAAATTTGTATGATCTGACAAACTAAACAGCCTTGACGTTAAAACAATCAATACTATTATATTACGTGTTTAAATTAGATATGAATTTTAAAGATTTTTTCCGATGATTAAAAATAATAAAACTTTGAATGAGACAGGCAGGCGTAGTCTAAAAAATTAATGAAAAATTATATAATTTATATAAAATGAAAGAGAAGTCATATAGTGTCCCGGTTATGCTTCCTAAGAATCTGGTCACCCTGATCTAGTATGACGAAATAATTGTAGCTAATTAATCGGAACAAATAAAATCAATGATTTTCAGGATTTGCATAGTTCATGTTAACGTCTTCATGGCCACAGAAGAGGTCACGGTGGGTACGCGCCAAAGATCAAATGAATATCACTCACCAGATAATTTCTTTCTCTTGATATTCCAAGTCGACTCTTTTAGCATTACGCTACCAATTGTTCTGTATTCTCTGCAATTCTGTAAGACGTTCAATTATTAAAACTGTAGGAACTTAAATAAGAAATTGGAAGTTGAACGTACTAACTTGCGAAACTATGGCGATCCTTCTTTTAATCAAGATCATTCAAATGAGTTCGGAATGCACTGAATAACTCGTATGGGACCCGAAGTTTAAGTACTCTTCCACAATCATTTGCTGGAATAATGTCTAACAGCAGCACACTAATTTGTAAAATTATCGTTTGTTTTTACAATATCCGATTATAAATCTCTCTTTATTAAGGAGATCAATTAAGATGAAATATTTTTTTAAAGGTTTTATTCTAAACGATAATTACAACAAATTTACTATCAATATTTGAAGTTTAGCTATTAATAAATGAATGTTATAATTATTGCCTGATGCAACCATTGTATCTGTATCTGCAAGACTTAAGAGTGGATTTTTATCCTTCAGGGTCTTTCTACCCCATCGTGACATTGATCTATGTCCGGAAAAGGCTAGGAAAAAACAGGAAGGAGAAATAATAAAATTATAAACCGTCAGTCTTTTTTAAAAAACGTAAATATTTCGGAGAGTTTGTTTGCTTCTACATAGCGACCAACGTTTCCAAAGCGACGAAGGGTAAATCTTTCCGTATGATTCGACGAAAACGATGGAGACTGAGACGGGATATCGGATTAGAAGACGAAAGTGACCGTAGCGTAATTAGGAATAGAGCGATTTTCACTCGAATATGAGTGGGCACTTAGTTTCTCGCTTTCCCCGTGGTCCCGAATCATACTCATCGCTTTCCACTTCCATTCCTCTGGTTCTCTGCCAATCACACGATGATTCATGAAAATAAAATTTACTCTAGATCGCTCGAAACATTTGGAAGGAGACCAAGTTTTCCATTTTATTTCGCCAGTGAATATGAAAAAACGAGGAAATATTCCCAGCCACTGAGCTGTACGTAAAAAATTCTTCCCAAGAAAAGAGTGTTTTGCGGAGCTTAACTCGAAATGAGTGTTGCTATAATTTTGTAGAAAAAGTAGATTCTTGTCACGTTTAAGCAGGTTCATTTCTACAAAAATGATAAAAATCGGTTCCGACACTGAAAAAATCTTCTCGTAAACACAAGTTTTAGATTGATAAGTAAGGTAGCTTCAATGTCCATGAAAATACTAGGAATACCATTACTGCAACAACCCTCATCAGCGATGATTCACACTCTCTAAAACTTATATTCACCGATAATGAATAATAGAGTTTATAATTAGATAGTATATGAGGACGGTGATTACTCACCGAAACCGGTCGTATTGTACGTAATATTACTTTTTGTGAAAATTAGCAAAAGATTTCTAATAATAAAATATACTACTATCTAATATTATTGCTTATTTTATTTGATTATGAAATTTCACGAAGTCTCCGCCTCATCCATTAACTTTATAATTAGAAACTACAATCGGCGAATCACCGTTGTGGACGACCATCTTGTGCCCGAAATATATGCATTTAGTTTTGCAAACGGTTTGGTTGATACTGTAGATACCTAATTTATCAATAAGCCATAACGACAACGATTCAATTTTGAACAAATTTTAAAAATCAGAGATTGCGATCTGATTTTCATGACTGCCACACCCGAGAAATTAAATTTCCTTCTTAGAAGTTGATTTCCTACTTAAATCTTATTCAGTGCCAACTGCTTCCACTTATATTCTTGCCGTACTCGAAAGTCCAAACGTATTGGTCCGCATACATCCGCGTCCGAGGCATTTAATTCAAAAAGTCGCGCAATAAATTCTGCGAATCCCTCACTGCCTAAGGGAACGGACGTTTCCTGGCACGTACCGAAAAACAATGAAAAACTCGAAACGCTATTTAATAGCGATGAATGAGTGTTACCTATCAAGAATTCCCAGCAAAAAATTCCGCCCCAAAGAACAAAAGACCGGCTGCAATTTTCGCCGTGTTTTTACTCCAGGAGCGGCCAAAAAAGGAGAAATAAAACACCAAAAAGTCTCCGTGCCGGGGTGAAAAAGTAATGAACTCTCATTACGAATCAAAGGAGGCAGTGGCGAGTGAGAAATATATATATATTTTTTCGGTAGGGAAAGTTCGGTTCTGAGAGGCGTTAAAAAATAAATAAGAAAAGAGGGCGGGTCACCTGGCAACGATCCAATGCTTGGGAGAAGATATCTCTCTGCGAGGAAGAGAGATAGAGGTAGAGAGAGTGAGAGAGAAAGATAGAAGGGGTGGAGAGAACAGGAATGCGAAAGATGGGGGCGGCAGTGTAAACAGAGACGAAAGGTTCGGAAAAGACGGAGTGGGGAAGGAAGAAAGCAGAGGGAGGAGGAGATTGAGATGGCGAGAGAGAGATGGGGGAGTGTATAGCAGAAAGGAAAAGAAGAAGTGGGATTACGTTATGGTGAAATTTACGGGAGAGTAGGAAAAAGCTTATTACGAGCATAGTTCCACAATTATAAGGGGGCGCTTTCGAAGATTAACAAACTTAAATTACGGCTCAGGGTAAAGGAAACGAACAACTATTATGATTACGTCTTCTGATTCGAGAGTCTGACATGGGTGAGTTTTATTTTGTATTATTCGTTTTTATTATTGTTATGAAGTTTATGCGTGGTTTATTTCGGAGAGACGTCATCAGCGTCAGGCAGGAATGGCACGCACATCGAACAAATGATATATTTTACTATAAATATATTCGTAAAAACAAGATGGGATGTACACGGGTTTCCCGTGGCACAGAAGTGCTTTTCGTCAAATTCGCCGTAGTATAATCGTATACCTTCCAAATGCATAGTTACAGAAATATCCTAACCTTGTTATTGTGGTAGATCGATCTAGTCGACCCAGTTGAAATATACTCTTTTGGTTATATATTTTTATGAAGAATTTATGTACAGTAGATACAGTAGAGATACGTGTAAAAGAAGTATTATTTTACTTTTTACTGTGGCAGCCCTGCTCTTTAGCTCCGTTTTAAACACCTTTATTTCATTATGGTAAGTTGTGCAAAACTTATATGCAAAATCTAGTCAAAATCCTTTCTGCCAATTCCTTCCAAATCCATTATTACTGAAAGAGTTTAATTTGTAATCGTGACACCCCTGATTGGTTGATCAGGTCCAAATATGCTATTATGGTATTGCATATAAGTGTACATTATAAATATAAAATTTGGTTAAAACTGATAGGAGAGTTCAACATAAATACGTTCAAAAAAGAAATTGTATTATTCCTTGTATTGTGGATTTCAATATCTATACTAAATATCATGATTTTGTTTATGTATGTTGTACACCTCCATGCAAATTTTTTTAAAATCAGTTCGGCCAATTCCTTCCAAATTGATAATTACTTAAAATGTTTATTTTGCAATTGTGGCACCTCTGCTTAGTCGATCCTGTCGAAATACGCCATTTTGGTTATGAATTTATGTGTAGATTCCATGTACCAAATTTAGTTGAAATTGATTCTGCCAATTTTTCTCTGATATATGCGTACGGTCGTCAATGACGAAAAGCACTAATTAGGGACAAAACGTGGAATAGATAGACATTAATAATTAAAACTTTAATTTTGCATTTATCTGAATCGATTACAAAAATCTCAATATGCACTGTTTGAGCTTCGATTTTACTTAAACATCATTAATTTTAAACGTAACTTTTGTAGCTAAAATTTTCGGTAATCGGATATAAAATGAACAAGGCTGGAAATCACTGAAAACACGTCATAAATTTTGACGAAATCGCTCAGAGAAAAAAATCGCCATATCACATTCACTACCAAGCTGCGAAGCGATTTGAAATAAAATCCTGCATGTAAAAATGGAATGACATATCTCTAGACGAAAACTTTTTTATTGCGAAATAAAAATGTAACTTTCGCATTCACCGTGGCGCAGACGCAGGGGCAGAGAGGAGCGTATCTCTGTCCTTAATAACGTAGTTATCTCCAATGAGAAGTTGCTACTTGTCCCGGAGAGTAATCGACTCGGCTCACGGTCCGTGAAGTAAATAACTCGCAAATAAGCCCTCCCTCCGCCCCCCCTAGCTATGTAGTGTGGTCCTCGGTCGGGCAACATGCGCCCTCTAGACCTCAAACTGCTAGTGGTGGCTTTATAGACGTCTGAAGAGGCGATGCGCCAGACGATTTAGGGATAAGTATATTTGCCTGCGGTCTGAGCTATGCGAATACGAATTTATTATCCAAGTTTGCCAGTCGTAACATACTCTCGTACAACTCTACGACTAATTTTGTACGCAAATACTTTATTAATGAGATGAATAAAACTATGCAAATGTATTGACAAACAATGTCTCTTCCATCACCATTAAAAGGCTGAAAAACAGGTGCACATATTCAATAGCTGCGATAGGTCAACCGCCGCTGATGACGTCTGCTTTGTAGCGAAAATTTGCATGTAGTTCCCCCAACAATTTATGGTTAATGGAGAGTGAAATCCAATAAATTATATTATAATTCTCTCCTGAATGTTATTGATTAATATCTTTTTTATTTAATAGGAAACTGATAATACAATTATGATAGGCAGGTTTATTTAAAAATGATACGTAACTCATACGGAATGTATTGCGCAAATATAGAAAGACAGGGAAATAACTGTAAAAAATCAGTTTTATTTATGTTACTATAGCATTTCAATTTGATCACTGAAACTGACGAGACGAATAACTATCATGTAATTACTCTCCAACGGCTTTCAAATGCATGCCTTACCCCTTCCAAAAATCGCAATTTTTCTTCATCCTTGAACGTAGCACTTATTACCAACCTAATGCTAAAAGAGATAATTCGTACTCTACTGCTGGCTAACGCTGTGTTACTACTTTTTCTCAAATCTACCCTATTTGCGAACTTGGCTTTCAATAAATAACTCGCCAGAGGTTTTAATTATTGAAGCATTATGGAAAATTTTTAGCAGCACATAATTCTGGTGTAAAAGCTTTGCCCAAATGTTACAGGCGTCGAAAAATAATTGCTTAGTGTTGGAGGATCGAATGGTTAAAAATTTTAAATGTGTTTAGGACACGAAATTATACCGTCTTCGCTAGTGCTTGTAATTTCCCGTTTTTTCACAAACCCGGGATTCAAAATTATAAATCCCGGGAATTTCTCGGGATTCCAACAAACAATTTAAAACTCATTTAAAAGGAAAGGAAAAATAAAAATAAGGTTTCCAATTGTTGTTTTATGACCCAGGGTTGATATAAATTTTTTTTAAATTATAAAATGGAAGAATGAAATAAAAATATTGTTACAACTTATTTAATGAAAAGGTGAATCTCATTAAGTAATTTTACTCTAGCTTTAGAATTTTTAATCAATTCATATGGGCCATTTAATGTTTTAGTAGAAAATTACTCCATTTTATTTATTTGAACCTCGTATCAGACAAAACGCTTACATATTGACGTTTAAACTCGTGCTCGTGTTTTTCGGTTTTTAATCGAACCCGGAACTCTTTGAGAAGTTCGAAGAAATTCGTTAAAATCATTCACAAATGTAGGTTACACTAATAAAATAAAATATAAACGAAATTAGCGTTTTTTATTGATATTAAATTTATTTATCATATTGATTATAAAAATATAACTATATTTTTATAATCAATACACACGGTATATAGAATAAAATATGAATTGAAACATCTATAACATTAGCATAAATTTCTCACATAAGAACAAAATCATATCGACAACAGCGTTCTAATTCTTATTTCCTATTAATTGATTTATAGTAACTTTTATGGAAACATAATGTGTTCACACTACGATTACTCAGTGATGTGCATATTTTGGTTAAGAAAAGACCAGCTGCAGAGAAGGCCTTCTCCGCTTCGACTGACGAAGAAGGGATGGTTAAGAGAGCATCAAAAAGGAGGTTTAAATTAGACGTGCGTTTACCAGTTGATTTGAAGACATCTATTTATTTAGCAATGCCACCAACATCGTAACTATGGCTAACCTCTGCTTGACCGGTTACTCTTTCAATGGCGGCATCTAATTTCTCAACCAGTGACAATTGTTTTTGTAGTGATGAACCCATATGAGGAATTTGACAAGTTTGAAAAGCGGATTTGGTGAGATCTGCTGAAACCTCTTCTTCCCCTGGTTCGCTACTTCTAAAAAGCATAAAGATTAACTTCTCGGCAGTAGATTGAAGGATTGATTTTGACAGCAATGGAAAATACGAATTTGGTGGATTCGAATCGAGCAAAGAATTATTTAAATACAGCAGTAAACCTATGAAGTTCTAGTTCCTATATTCTTTCAGCCTTTTCAGTATCGATTTATCCATTTCTGTGGAAAAGTCAGTATTTTGTTCACTCAATTCATCTGATATAAATGTGAAAACGCCTTCAGCAGAAAGTAGGGTTGCATCTCTCCCACTAAGCCTTTCAACTCCAATCTTAACAGATTTTAGCGAAGTTATTATAGCATTGATAACTTGGAATTCCTTTTCAGAAATATCCATCAAGGTTCCCAGGTCAATGAGTGCCTTAGAAATGCATGTTTTTAATGAAATAAATCTCTCTAGCATGTCAAGCAATGTATTCCACATTGTTCTTGGATCAATTTTCAGTTGAAGCTCGCCGTAGTGTTCAATTCTTGCGTATTTTTGCAGCAATTCATTCTTCACTGGTGATTTGCAAAAAATTTTCACAAATTTTCGCACTTTTTCAATTATACTGGCACACACCATTTTCACAGCCATCTATGAGTTCAATACTTTTCGAAGAATCATCTGCAAAGATACTGGAAATTTCCACACTAGCTAAAAATCGATATCTTCAAAAGAATCTTCGTCTGAACTTTCTCCTTCCTCACATTCGTTTCTCATTACAGTCGTAGGAGTTGAATGAGATTTCCTTTTGTACAAAACATCACAAACAGTTAAATGGAGCCCATGTGGAAAAAAACAGCTTATGTTCAACATCACTCAATCTACCAAATTTTATCATTACGCTTGCTACATCAGTAACATAAGCTATCACGTGCTTCTTCAAACATAACTCAAATTCTAAAGTTTCTTCTACACTAGTTCAAATATTTTTCTGCAGGAAGGGACCCAAATATACGCACCATGCCCAAATTTCAGAATTCGTTATTAGCATGAAGATTGATATTTAAATACCTAAGATTTCGAAGAGAAGTATATTCATCCAGTGAAATGCTGAATCTTACACCCTCGGACACTTTTTCAGCTATTTCGGAAATAATGATTTGTTTCACAGTAAGGTACTGTTTGCGAATCATGTACGTTACTTGAGAATTTTTTTTTAGATACATACCTTTATCAGTAAAAGATTTTCTGATGAATTCACTATTAACAATTGCATTGATTGAAAAACCATCAACAGAGGCTAGTTTTGCCAAAATTTCTTCCCTACTCTCTGCTTTAAGAAAAGAAGTCAATTAAGATTGCACGCTAATCTTTCTTGACGTACAAGGTTCTTCACATGGTCTTTTTGTGCTTGTGAGTTCACTCTCCACTTCACTATGGGCACTTTTTAAATGTCGAAGCAGTCCACTGGTGGAAAATCCTTTGCACTTGATTACTTTTTGACATTTTTTACACTTGGCACTTTCCATTCCTTCCAAATGATCGAAATATTTCCAAGATTTTGATTTAATTTGTATTTGACTGCTCGACATTGCGTTATGAGGGGCAGGATAAATTTTTCAGAACTGCAACCGCAACTCTTAGACCTAACACTATAATAAGAAATATAAAAAAATAATTTTTAAATATTTGTTTAAATTAAAAAACACGTTTAACAAACTTTAATGTCATTGAGAAACCATAATGAGAGATGTCTGCACTAACCTGAATTGAGCGACTAAAAATTCAGATAAATTGCTGAAGCTCAGAAACTACTACTACTATTTTGACCACTGCCAAGGGAAAACTGAATGCTAGGAGCTAGGAAACCAGTCAAGACGGAAAATTCCCTTGCAACCCCTCCCGCCTAAGGATGGTTTAATTAAATCCCACTCGTACGTTTCTTTTAAGTCATGTATTCATGGCTGATATTATTTCAAATATAGAAGAAAACTGAAAAAGTAGCCAGTGCGCTAAAACAATGCAACAGGGACGGAATTCCGTTATATATTGATGCAATGAAAAAATACTGAATGCAAGATGAGTCGTGAGAAAAACATGAACTTTGATGCCTCAAACAGTTTGTCGGAATATGCTCAATTGGGGAGAAAATCTGTATACAATGTCAACTCGCACTCTATAGCGCGGTAGTCTTCAGCCGTTTCCGTCTAAAGGATTTTTGAATATGGAATACACCAATATAGCTTTTTAATTAGAGAATATGGAAAACTATTCAGTTGAATTGTAATTGGAAATACTATAAACGTAAAATCGGGAGCGTTTACATATTATCCGGACGTGAAATTCCTGCCGTAAATTCGTGGAAAGCGCTAAATTGCGGAAACGTAAAATCCGTTAAAATTTATTATTATTCTTATGGACCAAACACCAGGACCGAAAGAAAAATTCGTAAAATTGTGGAAAACGTAATATCGGAGGACGTAAAATCGAAGTTTCACTATATATTTCCACGAGAACGCAAGCATTTGAGAATGTCCCAAATAAATTTCTTCCTTATTATTGCATTATAAGTGAAACTATACCACTTGGAAACAAAGAGAGTCTTACAATTAGTGGTCCCTTAAGGAACCGCACGGACGGCAAAGGCTAGAGAATAAAATTCTCTTTATGATATATGTACAGGGAATTCCCGGGATATTCAACGGATTTCCTGGAAAACGGGAAAAACCATTTTACCCCACAGATCCCGGGATGACAAGCACTAGTCTTCGCCACAATGAGCATCTCCAACTAAAGAGATGGCGGATATCATTATCCGCAAATCGCTTCCTATAATTATTATTCATAAAACTGTTACTCGATTAATACAAAAGAGTTCCACCAAAAGATTTTCCAAATGCGCGGCAATTTTTCCGCTCATATACACGCGGCTGTCTATTATTGTGTCTCTTTCCTAAATAAATCGCAGAAATTCTCATATGGGTCCGAGAAAGCACAACGAATGTATTTGGTACGAGTTTCTTTTTCGTCGAATGAGACCTCAATGAGATGGTATGTAGGAGGTTAAAAACCAACGCTTCGCAGATATGCCTCTATTAATAATAACTCGGTGAATTATAGTCTTTCATCTCCGATAGCAAGACTAAAACGTTTCTCGTGGGAAGACAAGCGGATGACACATCGTATAACCACTTCCAGAACGCGTCCAGTGCAAAGGTGTATGGGGAGCTGGTGGTGTAGTGATTAGAGTGTTGGGCCCGCCATGACCTCTAAAAGCGAAATTCGGATCGAATTTTGTAGGATTTTTTTATTAGGACGCCCGGCCCCCAATTTGTGTGTTGTAACTAAGGAGAGAAGGACGAGAAAAAGAGAAATCAGAAACGCGCTCAAATCAACACTTTCTCCTTCGGAAAGGACGTTAAGCCGTTGGCCACCTTGGTGCTCTTCGTTAAGAGCAGGCTAAAACCCGGCACTAAGTTTCTCTCCTCCCTTGCAACTATTTATTCATTGCATCATCTCTTAGATACACCCATTGCGCGTAGGCAAGAGGCGAATCAGCAGGTCGTAAAACATACAACAGTTCAAAGGCGTATCGAGATATTTCGAAAGAGTGTGCGCCCACTAAACTCCATGAAATTCTTGCGTTACATTTCATGCCCCTTAAGAGGATTAGAAATTACGAAATGAAGATGAAGTTGCGTTCAACTCAATAATACCAAAAAGAATCTCGCCACGCCTGGAATTCAGTAAACAGCTCGCAATAATGGGAAATTAACGCATTCCAAATATTTCACGCAGTTTATCCAATCAAGATTTTGGCGGATATTTTTTTAATTTTCAACCTGTGTGTGCGCGTGCACATATAGTACATGAAAAGGCTGGTCGCCGCGAACGTTATATTGATTTTCGTTTAATTTTTCTTTCTGCGCAAAACTGTGAAAAGGGGCTCCTTTATAGAGTAGTTTTTTAGGCGTATAATCAATAACACAATTAACAGGCATGGATTGTGATCATTTATGTTGTACCGACTGTGAAAATTACCACTTCTTTAAATGTACCACTAACTTTTTCCCTAGCAATAATGCATTTTCAGCACATTTTTCATTTAATTGGTTATATAAAAGGGTATAGGACAGTTAGGTGCGACCGATTCGGCGACGGGACGATTCGGCGACGGGACATTTCGGCGACGGGACATTTCGGTGACGGGACAGTTCGGCGCCAGCAAGACGAATCCAACCACCAACTTTTCAACCCAACCCGGGGGGAGGAAATATAAAGAATTAAATCCCCAATCATTCAACCCAAACCAAGGGGGAAGGGATAGAACTAATCCAACCCCAAACACTCTGCCCAACCCGGTAGCAGGAAATATAACAACTTCAACAACCAACCACTGAACCCAACTAAACGTTGTTACTTTTTCCTCCAGGCGCCGAAACGTCCCGGCGTCGAATTATTCCAGCGCCGAATTCTCCCGGTGCTGAATCGGCCGCGCCGGATTGTCCGTCGCCGAACTGTCCCATTCCGTATATAAAAGTCTGCGAAATAATTCATTAGCTATCACGCGAAAAATTAACATTGCAAAGGGAAAATAGATTTAACACGAGACACGCTAATTACAGAAAAGGATACATATTGTATGTACTTAACTTGTATTTTTTCCCATTTGTTATATATACCATCAAGGTAGTCTGTCCGTAGACAGGTCCGAGATTATTCATGGTTAAACCTGGCTCTCAATATATACCTATTTTCCGCTGTTCTCTTCATATCTTTTATATATATACACTAGTAGAAGGTGCTTGCATACTGCAAGCATTTCATCTCACCTTGAAAAAACCTTAATTTTTTGGAGAGATATTTCATCATGAGAAATATTTCTTTAATTCTAAAGATTTCTCCTCTGGACCGGTTTTGGTTTTTTCATTATGGAACAATATTGGAGTAAAAAAATCACTAATTTTTGCAATTTAAGGAATATTATACTTTTCCCACATTGAGTTAATAATGCTACACATTTCTGCCATATATTAAATTTATGGCACAATTAGAAGTGAAATAACATTTATATAATTGCTTAAATTTAAATAACTTTTAAAGGCCGTAATAACATTTTCATGGATACATTGAAATATTTATCCGTGTAAGTATACTAAAATCTAAAAAATTAAAAAATTTCAGCTCCCTAACTCGCCGCATAGTGTCTATACTTTGATCAATTTGTTTAAACTTTAAGAATTTTTAACTTCCAAACAAATTAAAATATCAAAATTTTTATAATCCCTATTTCGTTTTTTTAAGAATTCTACTTTTAAAAAAAATTTCAGCTCCGTAGCACATGCGGAAATACATAAACCTTGAAAATTTGTTTAAACAATTGCGAATTTTTAGCGGCCGCATTGTTGCACTTTTTCATGATTTTCGTTTTTTCTAGTCGGTTTTGCACAAACTACTACCTAAGAAAAAAATTTTGAATCTCCAGCACATCTGGAAGTGCCTAAACATTAGTATCCTCCCATATGTTATATGTATGTTATATCCTCCTCTGTAAGGAACGTCTATATATAATGATATAAACCTCATATCACGTTTTTGAATTTTTGATATTTTAAACGTTATAATATAATCTGGAGCAAGTCGCTAAAAGCTCCAAAGGTCAGAATACTGAGATCATAACTCTCCCACCTAGATCAAAGTGCAACAGATAAATAATTAATTCATCAAAAGGCTTTGATAATGCACCTATAAAATGGAGAGCATTATATTTAAAATGTCATAAAAAAGCGATTAACAAAAACACGTCGAAAAAGCAACTTGGAAAAAAATGCGACTTCAAATCGTGAGTTACGAAATTCAATTAAACGTATTAAATATTCCGCTCGATTCAAAACATGCATTTGCGGATATGTGCTCGCTCCACAGAGTTGTGCGATGCATTGGGATTCCACATGAAATTTTAAGCAGGCTTAGGGCGTAATGTGGACTGAGATTTATTGCGCTGATCACGCTCCCTAGCATCTCGCGTAAACCATAAGGCTGCAACCACACTGGTGGAAGGGAAGGCAGATGGAAAGTGGAGTTTAGGGGCAGAAGAGCTATTGCCTCAACATTCAAACCGGCTCTTCATAATTACAGCGTTAACTTACGACAGTTCACGAAGTACTATGGTTGGCGGTAACACGGGTATTAAGATTTAAACGTTTTACCACTAGAAAATATTTCGAGCAAGTTACTGAAATGCTTAAACATCTTGCAGGCAAGGGCGTGACTTGTAATCTATTTGGGCGTTAGTCATTTTATGCCGCAACAAACCTTCAAATGATTTTGGCCATCGTTCCCTCTGTAATTGATCCTTAACTAACAGACAGCAGTAGCGATTGCATCAATCAGCCATTAGAATTGATAGGCTCCTTCCTATAGTGTGGAAGAGAAGATGCGCATTTCGACTATAATGCACCCGTCATGAATGATGATTCAGCGATAATGGATTTTAGATAGTAGATCACAATAGCTGTTAGTCTGCTGCCGGCGAATCACCATTGATGACGGCTGCTTTGTATCCGCAATGCGCATATGGTCCTCCCAATATTTTTAAGACTACTTGAAGAACATAATCTATCCGTAATTCACTTTCAAATAATAACAAAATATGACAATGACAAAATGAGTTAGCGGCCGGATATCAAACTTGGACAGTCCATGTCGAAAAGTCTCGATTTGGAAGAGAAAGGGTCAAATAAATACATTCAGCAGAGCTGCGTAGCCTATATACGACCGTGGGCATGGAACTGTGCATCAAAAAGTCATGGGAATCTTCACTGTATCAGTAACACAACCGTTGCGATTATAAATTCGTCCCCTTTCCCCTCGTTCCAATTCCAAACATCCCGCCCGACACACAGCCAAGGCATAATATCCGGGCGAAGAGACATGCAACGAGCACACACACATATATATACATATATCAGAGGTCGATAATAATTCCGGATGACCTTACCTCGTGTGCGATTCATCCTGACCCCAGGAGATCCTGACCGAGGCCTCGAGACACACTTTCTTGACCGTTTCCCGAACACGAGAGTGGGAGGAAGAGGGTGGAACAACCAAACGGACGAGATAAATAATCTCTATATATATTTTTATCTTCCCTCTTGCGGTCACATCAACATAAAAGAAATGATCACCACACCCAAGCGAGAGAGGCGTCCGATCGGGGGCGAGGAACCACCTGGCGGCGATTTAACACGCTTTCTACCGCGGGGAAGGGAACGCCGAGGAGAGCCCGGAGTCCGGTTTCGGCGGAGGGAGAGACGGCAACAGCCGAAACCCCGACGTGTCTCGAGTCATCACACCACCGTAGTCAGTGGAGAGGTGTCACGGCGGGGGGCGCCCTCTGAGCATCCAACGATTCACCACGCTGCCCCCGGAAATGCTGTCCGGCACCGATCCCAACACCCCGTGTGGGCTTTTATGGAGAATCGAACGCGCGGTGTGTGAGAGAGAAATGGTGAGTTTTAAGAAGAGAGAAAGATATAGACGTTTAAGGAGGCGGAGTCGATTCGCCCTAACTCGCCCGCCCTGCCGCCTTCATCTGAGCGGCAGTTCCGGTAGATGGCAGGGTAGTAGTTCCTCTCTCCCCTTCAGCCGCCCGCCCTCTGAAGTGCGGAGGGGGAGCGAAAAACGGTCCTCCCCCCTTCTTTCTCTCTCTCTCCTCGACCCAGACCACGCTACTAGCGATCCGACCGAACCGTGCGACCCCTCTTCACTTTTTGGTCGCTCATGAGTTACGAGAGGATAGATAGAACCACCACCCCAATGAGGAACCTATACAGTCGTTTTCATTAGGCTGGTTTACAAAGGAAACATAGTCTTATGAAATGGTCCTGTCTGTGTTTATGTATGTATGTAAGTGTGTATGTATGTATGCGTGTGTGATCCCTACTAACAACTTTTGCATCAATGGACCGATCTTCATGAAACTTGGTATGAGGCTCGTGCTGCTAGGACCCACCTCCGGGCTATATTTTATTTGGCCAAGATTAAAGTCACGGGTTTGGTTTCAGGAACGTTTTTCCCTATTAGTTATACATTGGAAGTCTCAAATCCATCATGCAAAGATGTTTTCTTTAATATTTTAAAATATCTTAAAATTGTGATATCGGAGCGTGGTTTGTAGTTTTCTAAGGAGAAAAGAATGTAGATTATATTTATTATCACAGAAGTTTGATAATTAATCGTATTTTTTTGATTCTACTAAAACGTCACCGTTTTGCGTTTTAACACTAGATTTACCAGGCCTACCTCCGTTTACCAGATCGGTAATTTTGATCGCAACTCGTTAAAGCGGAAAATTTCGGCCTTTTACGATGCTCAATCATTTCAGACAGTTTACAGGGGAACTTTAAATGAGTTATTCCTCCTTTATTAACCAGGAAACATAAAGCAACAAGAAATACAAAAACGTTGTTGATATTACAAGTAATTTTTAGAATATGATTCTTACGGAAAACAGAGAAGATGTGAAACAAGACGCATCTCCTAGACTAATTCCGGCCGCCGCATTGATGAAACCAAAGCACGAAGAAAAAGTTCATTTTATGTAAGTATAATATTACATAAATATACAATAAGTGCTAGAAATGTAATAATAATCGAAAGAAATATAAAAGTTGCAGAAATCATACAATCTTGGCTTCCGTTTTTGGCTACATTTTTCCATTCTCAAAAGCTATTCTGCACACTGAACACAAACACGCACTCCTGCCAATTTTTCGGTGCACGTTCCATAGACAATTTTAGGCATGTTTGACATTTGACTTTTGTTTTATTCATGTCTCAGTGACCAACATGGAATTCTGGCGGCGTGAACATACCTCGCCCTCTTTTTCCATAGCAAGAGTAGGTAAAGGAGCTGCTAATTTTCGGAACGACGAGTAAGGCTTTGTTAGCTCCGTAGCAAGCTGTTTAATGAATTTTTTCTTAGGTATTTTTGCACCAGTAAGCTCCTTTTACAGGGTGTAGGCATTGAAGCCTGCGAGGTCGAGCACATAGAAAAATACGAGTCATGGATTTCACCGTGTACTTGCGCACCATTTTGTCAATACCACACTTATTTCTGTTGTAAAATGATATTTTCTCGGGAATTTTCTTCAAGTGGTTCCCGTTTATGCCCACATCAGGATGAAGAGTGCTGAGAATGACGACGTTTTTGCTCACTCTACCTTGGTAAGATGGAAGAGTAATGACGGTGTGCTTGTGCAGGACTGTCGCGTGGAGTGGATGTGTGTGTGTGAACTTCACAGAATAAGGGACTTCCCATCTGCTTCAGTTGACTGTGTCTACGAGGCTTGTGCACTTTTCCTTCGACAGTTTTGCTAACTTCAGTGAGGTGAAGAAGTTATCACAAGTAACTTTCCTTCCTCTGTTTATGTATGGGTCGATAAGACACAAAACCACGTGCTCTGCAAGAGTCCGATCGGCGACTGCATCTCGTCTTTGCCATGTTAAGGAAAACCATTAACAACATTTTTAGTCTTGACATCAGCAACTAACTAATATTTTACGCCAAACTTATCCGGGTAATTTGACATATACTGTGTAAATAGGCATCTAGCTTTAGAGAGAAAAACTGTTAATCCACAGTAATATTCTCAGAGGACTTATAGCAAAGAATGCAATTACCAATATTTCTCCCAAATGACTGAAATAAGTGCAAATTTTTCTGTTTGCGGCCGTTCCTGCCATATAGATTTTTCATCAAAGCGAAGGAACCTCATTCTTTCCAAGAAACGATTGTGTGGCATGGTTTGGGTGAAAATCCAGGACTCCATTCCCGAGACCACAAATCTAGAACGCTTGTGTCCGCTCCGTAAAACCCACGAGAGTACAGAAGACCAATGAAGGCGCGCCGACGCCGTTCAAAGTCTCACACTGGCATGTGCGAACCTCCCTCGCGTGACGTCACTGGCGCATGCGGGTCTGCGGTTAGCTCGACAATACATCCCTCATTGCGGCAGAAGAGAAACAGTGCTTCGTAGAGTACATTACAAAACATAATCTCCTCCGAAATCAGTCTAATCACCGTAACTTACGCAAGTGTCGCTTCAGCGGTCAGAATCACCGCTCCGGTAAAAGAAGGTGTGATATCCAAGAACGCCGAAGGCGAGTAAGATAGGTGGATTTTCATCAGTTTTTCGGAAGTTACACTAAAAATTAATAAAAGTCACTAAAATTCAAGCATGAGCGATTGATGATAAGAAAATGGCGGCTAGCGGAAAAGGAAAAGCGGTCAAAATGACCGCTCCGGTAAACCTAGCGTTAAATCGCATTTTATCGGATTGTTGCCATTATCCATTATTACTGAACTCGGCTTGATCATAGATCATTCGAATACCCTTTAGCAATGGACAATCATCCATACATATTAACGTATAAACAGTAACATTTATAAAATTAGTTTATTTAAAAAAATAATGCAAAATATAATTTCAGAAAGAGATTTTGGCATTGCTTTTAGTATTTTAAACCTGATAATGCTCTAATGTTTTACAATTTTTCTCCATCATTGATAAATTAGGAATCACAAATGGCATTTTTGGTATGAGAATTCCTTGGAATGATTAACACGTGCGAAAACATTTCCTGTCAATATAAGTAATGAATTCGGAACGTCAACTTTGGGAAACCAGCCTGCATTAGTCCTGTTTTGGACTTCTTGTTTTCTCCTCCTCCTCCCGCCCCCTCTCTCGCTACCCCGTCTAACGGATGCCATTGAGCGTAAGTTCTCCATATATTTTTTTAGTCACCGACTGCGTCACGCATTTTATCGACTATAGGGAAAGAATCGCCGCCGTCCCTTCGGCACTGATGGGGATTTATGGTGATCGGGGGGAGGGACGGAAGGGGGGGGGGGGGGCGTGCGGGGGATTTATAAGCGCTCGAGGTGATTTGGCGCATTGGACGGCGATGGGTTTATGGACTGCGCTTTTATGGAGCCGTTACTGTCGAATCGTTATCCTGGATCGTCGACAATTAAAAACAGTGCATTTCTCGAGCTAAGGAAAAGCTTCGATAATTTTATTTATTGCAATGGATTGATTTCCAGATAAACTCCTGTACGACTAATCGCGGTTTTAAAATTGAATTATTCCGTGTTGAGGTAAGGGTCTATCGAGCTTCATTTATTTAGAGGCTTTAAAAATTCACAAATAATGCCGTTTTTGCTTCAAAATCATGATGTTTCCTTGTGATTTAAAGTTTATTCTAGTGTGAGAAATTTGATGGCGATTTGGAAAAAATTAAGTATTGTACGCAAAAAAATCGGCTATACGTATTGTATAAACAATATGGATTATGGCACAAAATGAACATAAAATTTACATATCTTCTGACAAACACCAACATGTTTAAATGATTTGAGCAGTTTAAAACTTGTCTGAATTTATATTTTGTCCGAATGGGTGAGAAAACTTCCAAATTCTTTTGATGGTGGCGTAAAGTTATTAAAAATAAGGTACGAATATTTTCTGCCTTGTGTTATGAATCCTTTCTTCCGTTTCGTGTTGAAACTGACTTCAAATAAGAATTTAACAACTTTGATTGAATTCAAATGTGCCCAAAACATTTTGATTTAATATTTATATTTTGTTCCTGAGCCGTAATGTTCTTTAAAAATAGTATAATCAGTAGCTGCGGAGATTGGATATTTTAACTTACACTGCGCGCGCTGACGTCACAGCGGGAAACTCAACGGTGACAGGTGCAAGATGGTGTCTACCACGCCCTTTTCTCATCGGCACCTTCGTTGATGTTTGCTTCATATTTTCTGGTCACGCCGAAACAAGTAATCGCTCCCCATTTCCACTATCCTTGCAATATCGTCGTTTGAACCACTCTGTTCGATTATAGGCCTCATAAATCGGCTTTATGGTTTTCAAATTCGATGAACGCGCATTCCATTTATATCGCGATAGAAATATAAATAATAGTCTGAGCATTAATCACACCGTCGATAGGATTCAAAATAAAACAATGAAAATTTTCCTTGTTTCTCTACTCTCAACCTCAGCCGTTTAAATCCGAGTCACGAGTCATTTTTTTCCATCCAATTTCACCCTGGTTTACTTCGAAATAATTGATTGCCCCACTCGGTTTACATTCGACCGACTGGTTTCGAAGGCGCTTGCCGGTAAGGGGATTCTAAGAATCGGCGAAAAAAAATGACTGAACCGGCGAAGCGTTTTTTGCTGCTGGAATTTCCGCATTGCCTTGTTTTTCTTTTACAGATCAGCGAAACAAAATTATCCCTCAGTGCTGCAATGGAAAACAAACAAGTGATATTAGCTGACTTTTGGGATCCATTTAGTTTCTCAAACAAAAACGCACCACCACAAAGAAAACAATGCCAATCGTACGAATAAAGGCGGCAAAATAAAAATCCAAGCCACCGTTATGAGCTAACGTTGAAACCAGGCGCAGGGGATTCAAGTTTTACGCGTATTGTCGAACCGAAGGTAAAATTCCTTATCCTAATAATTTCTCGTGGAAATTCTTTACCTAAATATTACGCTAAAATTAAACCTTATGGTTGGTGGAAGTGGATGCAACGCAACAAAATCTCTCGAATAATTTTTGTTTTTATGCTTAGATGCTCAATTTTGATCATTGATAGTCGTAGAGAAAAAATAGCTTTGAAATCACTCTACCTTACAATTAACCTCGAGCGATTTAAAATCGCGCTCTTATTTTCTCATATAAGCTAGGTTTCAACAATCCTCAGCTAAACCCTCAGTCCAATACTTTTCTGGAAGCTAGAATCTGGTATTTAGGGGTCGTTTCTGTGGCTGTCCTCTGCTCGAATCCTTTAATAAAGAAATGGACCTTTAGAAGACAGGTCACAACCATCGGTTCGATGGTCAAAAAAAGAATACGACCATCTCATTAGTTTGATTCTTCTGTAATTCTGTGAAAAACAGCACGTCCGATGCAATTATATGGTGGCATAAGGACTAGAAACAGTATAAAATCATTCAATGTTCAGGAATCATGGAATAATTTGCTTTTAGACGAGACCAACCATTGTTATTGTTTTGTTTTAATTAAATAAACAGATGAATAATTCTATCGCGCATCTCTCGATATACTTGTGATTATTATTTTCGGGCTCCCTGCAGTTAAGAGCTTAATGACTTATAGAGAAGGGGTCGGCAAACTTTTCTGTGTAGGATATGTGTATGTTCCCAGCTGATTCGCCTCATGCCAACGCGCAAAGGGTATCTAAGAGGTAGTGCAATGAATAAGCGGATAGTAAGGGAGGCTTTTAGCCTGCTCTTAACGAAGAGCACCAAGGGGGCCAACAGCTGAACGTCCCTTCCGAAGAACAGAGTGTTGATTTGAGCG
Organism: Tanypteryx hageni; assembly: GCA_028673005.1. Taxonomy (NCBI): domain Eukaryota; kingdom Metazoa; phylum Arthropoda; class Insecta; order Odonata; family Petaluridae; genus Tanypteryx; species Tanypteryx hageni. The sequence goes on from CM054114.1 coordinate 151,250,846, forward strand.
CGTTTCTCATTTCTCTTTTTCTCTTCCTCGTCTCCTTAGTTACAACACGCACAAATAGGGGACCGGGCGTCCTCAGAAAAAATCCTGCAGGATTCGAACCGGGTGTCGCTTATCTGGCGGGCCCAACACTAACCACTATACCACCGGCTCCCCACAAACTTTTCTGCATGGCGGCCATGGAGGGCCACATTGGACGTCACGAGAGCTTCGGCGGGTCGGATGAGCGTTTATATCAGGAGTTACCTAGAGATTCTGATGTCTCATATAAGTTAAATTAAAATGCCAATATTTTATTATTAGCGCTAAGACATTACCAGAAAAGGTTTTGAGACCATAATTTTGCTGAAAAAATGAACTTGTCTATAGGTATTACATTTTACCGACCACTATTTCACCCTAGCTTTCGGGCCTCAAGAAGCGCTAACGGGAGCCACATGCGGCCCCCGGGCCGTAGGTTGATGTCTCCTGGCTTATGGTCATATATATATAATATGTATATGGTTATGGAAGAAGAAAGGTAAATAGGGTAAATGAATGACAAGTTGTTGAGGTAAGGAAGCCCAGTGAACACTTACCGATAAGAAACCCGCTGGGGGTGTCCTATAAACACATTTAAACACGCAGATTCAAGCTTTCGGGGGTGATCCTTTTGTCAGCACAAGAGGAAGATATATATATATATATATATATATACACTTTACGAATTTTATCTATCTAAAGTATGCAGCCCTTCTCATGTGGGTGGTCAATAGGATCGACTTACGGGGGTCATCAGGCAGCGGTCACCGATTTAAGGAAAGGAGAGGGAAGAGAGGAAGAGGGAGCGTTGGAAGGGAGAAATAAGCGAGGGGCTCTCGGAAGCGACCCCTCCTACACATCTGCCTCCTTCCGGACCATTCCCTCCGATCCCTCTCCTATCTCTCCCTTTCTATCTCTCTCTCTCCCACAGCTCCACTCTCTCCGCTAATACCGCTCTCACCTGCTCCATCAAACTCTCATTACGCCGGCGTTTTCAACCGCTGTAGCCGACTCCCTGGACTACGAATTTGGGGACATTGGGAATCGCCTCCGTGGATGAGAACGCGATGGCTTTAAGATTCTACGAGGCGTGCGTTAAAGGGACCGCACCCCTAGATGGGGTATACTAGGGATGCGCACGAGATACGCATTTATAAAGGGATCGCGATTGCTTCGCTTGAACACGTTTTACTCGAGTGCCGCGTGGAATTTATTCTCCCGCCGTTTCATAACTGAATGTTATACACTGAAGACGTCGAAAAAAGGAATCGTCTGGGTCGCATTGTGTTTGGAGTTCAAAGGATAGTTAAAATAAATCCAATGGCCATAAAAATATTTGTTGAAAAATCAGATGCTTATTTCGGTTGTTATCGCAACAGAGATCGTCTGCTTCTAGAACAAAAGAGCATCAGGTTTTTCCTGAAATTTTATATATAGTATCTTAATTACCAAAAAACACGGTCTATGAAACTATTGTAACAAAAAATTCACAAAAACCACATATAGAACTACATCACAAAAAAGTTTTTAATAAAAAGCACGACCCTGGTTTCGAAGCGTCAGACTTGATGATGATGCTATGCATCGAAACCCGGTCCGTGTTTTTTTGTTAAAACTTTTTTGTGATATAGTTGTATATGATATTTTTGTGAATTATTTAAGATAGAATACCACCAAGTAAAGGCCTATACAGTGAAGTTCTTGTAACAAAAAAACGCTTGAGTGGAACGGATGCGCACTTTAGTAGCAAAGTACCCGCCCTCAGCGGCAATTCACCCACCATTCCGAGAAGAAATGAGGAGGATGACCACTATTTAGTTGTGACGCATATCTAGTTTGCTCATTCGTCCAATGCCCTAGAGATGAACCTCGATCGTCAATTTTATTCAAGCCGCAGAGAGAGCTAGATTATTCCTTTTTTAAATTTTCCTCTTAACTGCAGAGCCTGGCTTCCGAATCCTATCCGAGCAACAGTTGTGTACGCGAAATAATCCCAAAAAGATATTCAGTAAGGTTTTTAACGATCTCATTGCACTCGCTCTCACCTATCTTCTTCCATTTCTTTATAGGTTCCTTTCTTCCTCCTCCTTACTTTACTCTCTCTCTCTCTTCCCCTATTTCCATTTACCTCTACCCTTTCAACGCCTCATCCGTCTGCCACAGACCCCCTTCTTTTTAACCCCCTCACCCCCCCCCCCTTCTCCCCCACCCCCTCAGACGGTCGTGACACCCAGGCGTGACCTATCGATTCAACCCAGTTTCCATGGTAACGGATGTGGGGGAGAGAGAGGAGAGAGAAGGAGAGAGTAGGAAGAGGCGCTCGGAAAAGAGGGGTAGATTTAGACGGGCATGGGATGGGGAATGGCGTAAGAGGGCAGAGAAAGGGGTTGTAAGGGAAGAAGAGAGTTGCTTCTTTATTTAAGCCTGTTCCAGCCACACACAACCTCTCCCTGTCTCCTCCGTAAATCCCTATATACCTCCACCCTCTCCCAGCCACACCAATCTTCCGCTCCCCTCTCTTCCGCAAATTCCATCTCTCAGGGATACTTTTATTCTCTCTTCTTTTCTTTACCACTCCCTCCCTCTCTCTGGCTTGTTTTATTCAGCACACTCCTCTCTCCCTCTCTTTTCCCCTTTTCTTCTATTCATTCCTTTCTATTCCTTTATGTCTTCCTTAATACCCTTTCTCGTCCATACTTACTCCCTTTAATCTAACTCTCTCTCTCTCTCTCTGCCTTACTTCGTTCCACTCCCTCCCTTTTCTCCTTCTTCTCTTTTGCTCCCTTTCTCTCTCCCTCCATAACCCTTCCCCCCCCCCTCCCCCTTCCTCCAAATGGCTCCAGCCTGTCTGTCTCTCAACTCTTATTTCCCTTGTTTTCCGTTTCGATTCTTCCGCTCTCTCTCACTCTCTCTCTCTCTCTCTCTCTCTCTCTCTCTCTCCTCTCTCTCTCTCTCTCTCTCTCTCTCTCTCTCTCTCTCTCTTACACTCTCCGTATTAATTCATCTCCTCTCATCTGGCGGCGTCTTTTGTTCATTTTTTTCTCCAATTTCCTTCTACCCTCCTGTTCATTTATTCTTCTTTTTTTCTGGAATTACGCGAAATAAGTTCCTTCTCCCATGGCTTTCAGCGTGTTACGTTTTCCGCCTGATACTAACTTTAGTCTCGCGAAACGGAAGAAGGCGAGTTTTTCGAAGTTCTGTTACATTTACCACATAGTTGGTTAATTTCGCCTACAGACGTCAATCGTGCACAGAACACATCGAGCGTTTTTTAGCACCTTAACTTGTGCTTATTATTTTTATATATAATTACTCAAAGCCTGTCCGTCTGTCCGTCCGTTTGTTTGTTCGTATGTCCGTGCATCCGTCCGTCTGTCTGTCCGTCTGTCTATCTGTCTGTCCGCCTGTCTCTCTGTCCGTCTGTCCATCCGCCCGCCCATCTCCCCTTTTATCTCTTGAACAGTTTGTTATAGAGAAATGCTGTAAACGCCATTTTGGTTCTGCCAACTAGGAGACCCCGGGAAAACTATTTTCGTTTACGGAAGTGTCCCGGATTCGACTCCGGGAAACGATTATATTTTTCCATATGTTTACACATGAGTTTTGATTTTTCAAGGTGCAAGGTTTATTTCTTTCATTCATTAAAAACGTAAATATTGGCCGAATTTCTCCGTTTTTGCTCTATTCGACGGCTAAAACTATAAAATACCTTATTATTGCAATGTTTTGATGTTATAAGGAATAATTTCTCAGAAACGCGCATTTCTTTTTGAAATTTTATGGCTTTTTCGTACTCTTTCCTGGTGTTGCCAACGCGATCCGCATTGTTGCCTCCGATTGAATTAGCGTCTATTAAGCCTTCAAATAGCCAAAATAATTGCGCTATCCACTTCGCGCTTTTTATGAAGCATCGAAATTATAGTTGCAATAATGTCAAAGTTAATAGATTGCAACGTTAATAATTAAAGATTATCATTATTCAGTAAACTGCGTGTGGGCTGTGGGCAAAAGAAAAAAATCTTAATTTCAATATTGGAATGTGACCTTTTTCGTATGAGAGAGACAATTAAAATTGCACATATAAATTACAAAAACAAACGGAATTCAAAATATCTTTTTCTAATTTTAGGAGAAATTGGCTATTATTACTTTTAAACATGCAGATTTCTGACTGACCCCACAAAAGTTTTGGCGGGTACCACTAGTATTTATAAATCGTCGTTCAAGTGTTTACTACTCGTTCAGTCATTACGGTTACTTTTTTATGGATTATTATAATCGTTTATCGCGTATTTATACGTTTAAAAAACATTTAATGACACGTAATAGAGTGGATATCTCCAGATTGCCTTCATATTTTGCAGGTACAGACGATACGAAACCGTACACGAATACCGATAGAAAAATCAGCTTTTTATCCTTGATCGTATGCAACTACGGGGGCATATTTTTTAAAGAATGAAAAACATCAGCAGTTCTCAAACTTGTGGCATCTGCGACCCTATCTTACGACAGCCGATCTCGCCGCTACCTCTTTAAACCTATCCATCAACTAATGGATATAAAAACGGATTGTAAAGAGAAAATCTGCATTATTGTTTATACACGATACGCAACGAAGTGTTATATAAATACTGTCATTAAATATCTCTGGCCATTTAATACCCTGTAAAATAAGTGGTAGGTATAGTTTGATAATTTAAAAACAAACTGACGTGTTTAAACTTCATTTGAAATTTGACCTTTAAGCCTAAAACGTTTTGCCTTGTAAGCAAATTTGCGCGACTCGGAATTTTTGGCTTTTAAAACAATTTATTTTCGGAGGTTTTATTTACGTAATGTCGGATTTCCGTAAGTTGAGTCTTGCGTAAACCGGGGAGGCTCAGTACAGTGTTTTATTTTCGTGACCCGCATGAAATTCTTGCGTGGCCCTCACTTTGGGAACCACTGAAATACATTTATCATGGGAAGTAAATGTAGAAGTTTGCAAAATAACTTTCTCACGAGTTTCTTTTAAGTTGAACGTTTCTCTCGCTTTACTTCTTTTCTTCGCCTCTCTCTCCCTCTCAATCACTCACTTTCTTAATATTTGTATTTTTTTTTCTTCTACTCGCTTCCACGGCCATACCTTTTCATGTTCTTCCTTCATAAATCCTTCATCGCTTCCTTTCTCTCTCTCTCTCTCACACTACACTTGAATCTTTTTCATCCCTCTTTCTCTCCACCTCCTCCCATTACTCTCCCTCTCCATCTATATATATAATGCGTGCGATCTCATACGTGCGCACGTGCGCGTGTACGGGGCGAGATGGTTCTCTCTGTCTCCTCCTTGATGTCCTCCTCTCCATTTCATTCCTTTCTCTCTCTCTCTCTCTTTCTCTTTCCTTTAATTACTACCTCGTTCTCTATCTCTTTCTGCCACACCGACGTCTCTCGAAGAATTCTACGTACGCCCTTCTGAGTCGAAGCTGATGTCTGGATCATGAAAACCTTTTGGGTTAAGAAGGAAAAAAAACGGAACGAGATACGGATCGGGTACTTTTAGATGATACGGTCGCGATTCGCGGTTACGGAGTTTCTCTTCTTTTGTAATACTCCTCGAGTTCCTCCAAATCCTTTCTTCCTCGCAACTTCTCTCTTTTTCTCCGGGTTCGTCCTCCCACGACACAGCCGCCGTGATCGACCTTGCATCGCTATCCCTCAGCATTTTGATCGTCTCATTCGTATTCATTCCCTTAAAACATGATATAACTTTTATTTCTCCAATATCCCTTTTTTTCTGCGGATAGCGATTTCGTCTTCTAATTCGTAACGGTGTTTGTAACTTTACTCCAACTTTTAAGATTCCATTTTACTCCGATCGCCGTCTAAACCAGTGGTTCTCAACCTGGCAACCGCGTCACACTGGGGCGCCGCAGCTGATTTTTAGAGGTGCCGCGATAAAATTAGTTGTGTAAATAAATCAACAATTTTACAGGTAACTAGGGCATTAATGTTATCTCTACTAAATTGATTATAGTGTGGTACCAACAAATGGATATTTACAAACGCTGTAATACTCGTTTGCGAAAATATAAAAACCTTGTTTGAAGGCTGGGTTACCGCAAAATTCTGTTTATATTTGAAAGGGTGCCTCGCCTAGAAAAAGGTTGAAAAACCATTGATCTAAGCAATTACCACAGTTTTTTAAGAAATGAAAGAGCTCTTAAAGACTTTCGCTGGAATGAGATGAAAAAAGCTTTTAATATTTTTTAAGCAGAAGTTTATTTGGTATTACTTTGTTCTAAACCTATTAAAATAAAGGTACTCTTTCTAGAAAATTATTATTTACAGTTTAGTGTTAAATAAATTTAAATATATTTTGTGGAGTTAACAATTGAAATTTTCCATGAAACAAATGAAAACTAATTAAATAATTAGATCTTGCGGTATTAAAATATTTTGGCTATTTAATTCTAAATTTTAGAATATATAGCATTAAAATTTCCTTCATCAAAAGGTTGTAGATAACTCTGGTGCAACTTCAAATAAATGTGTTAGTCATTATTACATTGCGTTGCGGGGAACAAAGACGGACGGAGGCCCAATCGCAGGCGAGGGCCCTGGAGCAACTGCTCCATTTGCTCCGCCTTTAATCCAGCCTTCTCAATTGACACTACGTAGCCAAATCAAATTAAGCAGGAAATTTTTAATCGGATTTTTATATTAAAAAGAAAATCGAGCCGAAATTTAAACATTTCAAATTGAACGACATCTGAAAGTGTTTCCGTGCCAACCGGAATCCAGAGATATGGTTATAATTCATTTCAGGAGATGCATTCCTTCTTTCCTGTCGTCGGCATTCCATCATCCGTCTCCCTCCGCATTGTTCTCCTCTCTCTCTCTCTCTCATTCTCTAACTCACTCCTTTATCATTCCTCCGAGATCTGCTACTACCCTCTGCATTGCAAATTCCCTCATTGCAAACCCGACGTCAGAGACCTATTTCTCCGGCGAGTTTCATATTCTACTCTTTCTCTCTCCTCGTCGTCTGAAAAGTCGCCCCGGCGGATGCATCGGAAACCATCTTTTCCCTCTCTCTTCTCTTTCTCTCTCATGGAATCGACGTCTTCCTTTCATTGTCTAATAACAATTATAAAAAAAAAACTCGTTTGCATACAAATACAAGATCGGAGCTCGCCGAATTTATGGTCCGGTAATAGTAGATTCCACTCTAGCCTTTGTATTTAATAGAATCTAAAATAACAAGATAGAGTTGAGGAGATTACTTGTTATGCATTCGCGCATAAAGCTGAAACTAAATTTTGACATTTGAAAAGGAGAAAAAAATCAAGGTTCGATTTCCGGTCAAGTACAAGATTTTTTCTTCTTCTCAAAAGTCAAAATTTAGAATATAATATGCGTAAAATTGGTATTTGGTTTAGGATTGTCAATGTATAATTTGAACTATTTTTGAAATTTGATATCTGTTAAGATAGTTATTGATCGTCCTTTCGAATGCAAAGTAAGAAGAATTTGTCTCGTAAATGCGTCCTCCGAAATTATAATTATTTATACTTAATTTAGGATTTTCAACAATATAATTTGACCTTGTAACAATTTTGAAATTTAACACCTGTTAAAAAAATACATTGGTCGTCCTTTAGAATACAAAATAGGAAGAATACGTGTCTCGATATTCACCTCGCTCGTAAATTATCGTTATTTGTGTCGGAGAGATCGCATCACGGCTGGAATCCAATCAATAGATTAGGAAGATTGGAGAGCCAGAAATGTGTCAAGATAACCTGATGCTACAAATCAGCCCTCATCAGTGGTGATTTTTAAAGACAGTACATTCCAAGAAAGGTGTACCGCCAATTTGTCTCTACCTATGTTCTTGTTCTGTTTGTTCTCTGACAACTACGTGCCAAATCCGACATTTCCTCCTTTCTAACTTTCCTCTGATTTTGCGTTCCAACTCCCTCTAGCCAATTTTCTATCTCTCGCAGCAATCTCGCCTTCCATTACCTTGCTCCTCGATCCGTCTATCAACTCCTTTGCCATCGCATGTCTTCATCACCTCAACCTTTATTTATCCGCCAAATCCTTCATTCCGCAACAAATTAAATTATAGCTCAAGACGCTCGATTAATCCCGTCTACTCAAGCGGGATTTCTTGTAAAATCTGTTCCGTCGTGGTGCGACCGTTACGAGAGACGCATGTCGGCTTGGCTTCGAATGTGAAACGCGCAATCAGTCGACCGATAACTCTTGATTTCTACGCGACTGCTTTTTCATTCCGCTCTTCCCCTTTCATCTTCTTAATCCCTGAAACACTTTGAATCTCAGACCAGGTTCACATACCCTCCGATTTCCCCTTACTATTCCTTATACTCTCTCCTACTGTCCTTCTCCACCTCTCCCCGTCTCTCTCTTCCTTCCCCACTCCGGGGACAGACCACTGTGAAGGCGAACTCCGACGCGGTATCCTTCACGTACAACAGTCAACACGATTTCGAGTCTCTCTTACAAGGCGAATGCCGCATTACAATTCCGTGAACATACTCTTGTCATTCATCATGTACAACGAACGATCGCTTCGTAAAATGGTTCGTACACGCTCATTCATACATTTCCTTTCGAACGAAGTTTTAGACGCCGGTCGTAGGGACGGATGTCGACGTGCGTATGGAAGCATCATTAGCGACCAGAATATTTCCATCGCATGAAAAAGGTGAGAGATAAAGTGAGGTTTCGATGTTTTTTTTCAAATGCCTTACGATGATAAGCGACTGAGTTCGAAATGAAACAGCGATGGCCTACGATAATTCTTCGAAAAACAAATGGATCTAGTTCGACCATTGCACTTAAATTTGAACTAGCATCCGATTCTTATGTGCGAAAAAAATATCGGTAGTGGTCGTTTACTGTTCCAATCACTCAGTGGTCATGTGCGAGACACCTCCCGTTCGAATCTTTAGAGCGAATGGCCTTTATGGGCGAAGACATTTAAGAATATCAGCATCGTAATGTTGCGTATTATTTGCTGTCTTATTTTTTCATGCACCCTAATTTATCCAATTTCGCGTTTTACTCTAATTATCTTCTCTCCCTCCTATTTGCAATTACACTTCCTCCGGTCTCCTCTTCGCCATTCACTTTCTCACTATATCTCCTAGTTCCCATTTCAACCTTTCATAATTATATAAAATTACGCCTCTCAGCGGGACTTCCTTTCGGATATGCTCCTCCGAGATGTAACTCCTTTGACATCTCACTCACCACTCTCTCGCCTCTCTCCCATCCTCTATCTCTCTCTCTCACCTGTTCTCTTTCTTTCACTCTCTCATACCCTACACCTCTCGTCTTTCTTCCAACTTTCTTTCTTATTTTCGCTTGATTAATTAATTTATTTGTCACTCTCTTCATTTCTTTCTTTTTATCCTACTTTCCAGAATGGAAATAGTAGGCTTATAGTATCTTCGTTCCGTCTGTCTGTATGTCCCCATATTAACTTTTGATACAATAAACCGATTTTCATAAAACTTGGTGTAAATCTCTTGCTACTGGGTCGGAGTTCCCGAGGACAGTTTTTGTTGCGAAGACTGAAGTCCCGGTTTTGATCCCAGGAACTATCCTTCCCATTTTATTTACATGGGAAATCTGAAATCCATCGTGTAGGGTAATTTTCTCTTACACATTAAAATATCTTGGAATTGTAATATCGGAGCCGTATTTGTACTATTCTCTAAGGAAGGTAATGGCAATTCTAATTTTTATCGTAATTAATAATAATTAATAATAATAATAATTGTAACGAGACCAGACCGATAACGGACTTTGCTGTTCATTTTTATTTTGTTTTTGCGAGCAGCCAACAGGGTGCGCGTCAGTTCTCTCCTCTCGTGTGGAAGCTTACGGAGTGTAGTGTGGGCCCCAGGCGATTAAAGGTGTTTGTGTTATTACGTATAACTTTCATTTATTTAATATAAATAACAAATCTCATGTAGTTATATCCCCTTTTAGAGTAATCTGAACTATTTTTTACCTTTATTAAATATTAACGAATTTCTCAAAGATGCTCAAGAAATTATATAATTACTACATTGAATGTAGTAATTTTAAAGGAATGTATGTTAAGAAGTGAAGGTATTATTCAATTTTGTGGCTTATTTATCAAAATTGGAAATAACATGTTCGGTATATAAATAGTAACATATTTCTGACTATACTCAAAACAATACTTGCTTTGCATTTTTTAATAAATCAAGTTGATTAATACTTGCAGTATAAAAGTTGAACTTCTTCAGTCAATCCCTCTCAGTATGCCTTAAATCTCGTGTTATGTACTTGTGAGGTTACTGTGCTCCTTCACTTATCCGCTTTCTTGTATTTCCTATTAAACACCACAAAATAATAAACACTATAATGAACTCGGAGTGACTAAGTACGCTGTCCAAATGATCACTTACTTAAAGTGGTTTATTTGAATCTAGTGAGACGACTCTATCTGGTGTCTCTCAAAAGAGGGCCAGCGATTTATTACATTGTTCAAAACTGGCTCCACCCAACCGAGTATAGCCAAGTCCATTTGAAATTTTAAGCGTATCTTCATTTGAAGAGCAGTCCGTGGGACAAGAAGTATACTTTGTGTCTATTAATATCCCTTCTCATTCATTTTGCTTCGTTCCCCATATAATGTATCAGATATCTGAGTGAGTGTATCGTGTGAAGGATTTCCTAACTGAACATAAATTTCCTGGAGAGAAACTCAAACGCTTCACTGATTCTGCGGGCGACTCTGATCACTCTCGTAGGCGACCTGTCACCCACGGGCGACGTAAAGGACACCTCTGGTCTAGTACATGCACGCGAGATCAATTTCGTTTTCTGTAGATAAAAAACATCTGAACATCTGATTCTAAAAAGTGCATTAATTTATTTAAAAATAATTATGTGGAAAGTAGGCATTCGTTTGGATCATTTTGTTTGTTTCGTCGTCTCCTTTCTTTTCCTTGTCGTGATCCATCAATTTTCATTCTTTTCGTCCATATATCTTCTTATCCATATGTTTCCACCTACTTTGTTATCTATCTCTCCGTCTTCTTCATTTTCTCTCTCTCTCTCTCTTCCAAACTTATCTTCTCTTTGTATTTCTCTTTCTTCATTACCTTCATTTTTTCCATCTTCTACATTCTTCTTTGTCCATCCACAATTTTCTCTTCTCTACCACTTCAATTAATATTTTTCTTCGCCTCCTTCATTTAATCTCTTCTCTACCTCCATATTTTCAACCTCTACTTCAAATTCTACTTCGCCATGCACTTCATTTCTCTCTCTCTCTTTTTCTTCATCTCCTTCATTAATTTCACTCCCTCGCACGGGCTCAACCTCCTTCATGTTCTCTCATTTCCTTTATTCCACTCTCTCTCTTTTTCTTTATCTGGAGAGAGACAGCTTCCTACCTTATGCTTTCCTAACCAATTTTTCCCTCGAAGTCATTCCTTGAAAGGGACACTCCACTACCCTCTGCAGCCTCTCCACTCTCCCTCCCTCTCCCCCCTCCCTCCCCCCTCCCTCCCCTCTCCCTCTCACACCCCTCTCTCTCTCTCCCTCCCTCTCTCTCTCTCTCCCTCTCACCCCCCTCTCTCTCTCTCTCTCTCTCCCCCCTCCCTCTCTCTCTCTCTCCCTCCCTCTCTGTCTCTGAGTGTTCTCCTTCCCTGGACCAGGTCTCGCATCTACCTCCGCTCCACTCCGCTTCCTCGAGGGCTCCCGCCATTTATTTTTTCTCCTCGAAGGTGAAAAGAAAAATCATTTTGTCATTCTTTTTTTGGCACACATCTGAGATTTTTCTCGACGCGCCCGCTATTATGCCAAACTCTCCAAATATTATATAAATATTTAAATGTCAACTGCCTCTTTCTCTCTCTTTTTCTCTCACCTTCTCCCGGGAGGAGCGTCTCGAGCCGGAATAATATTTTTGGAGAATAAATGTCGCCTCACGACACTACCGTAACCACATTATTTCCCAGAAAGCGTTTTCTTCTTGTTTTCTCCTCCTTACCAATTTTATGAACGAACACGATTTTTGTAGGAGAAGATCCTCGGTTCTGACGTGTCGAGAAATCCCTGCTGCTTACTTAACTCCTTAGCGGTTTTTGAACGGATTATTACGTTAATCTCAGGTGGAGTGGAAACGCGGTGGCCACCAAAGTATTATTAACGTTCGAGGTAATTGTCACGGGTTTATAAATGTAACAGAAGTGATATTCTTTTTGGAATCGAATGTAATGAACATTGTTCTTCGCTATATTTAAAAAGTTGCGAATTAATGTGCTGTAATGTGCTGTAGCCTAAGTTTTTCACCGTTTCTCGGAGATGAACACTGAACGAATTTTTCCGCCCCAGGGAAAGAATGTCACGGATTTAAAATTATAAATATAAAAATAATAATATTGTGGACGAAAAAGGATATCTCTTACTGTCAAAAGCGACGGACCTTTAACGGTATGGCGCTATTTATAATTCTCGTTACTTGTTGGTTTATTTATTCTGTTGCATTTTGAATTAAGATGATAAATTTTTAAAAATTTCCATTTGCTATTCTTTAATGTATACTATTTTTTCAACCCACAGAGAAAGTACAAAAGACACTGACATAATAAATTGAGATCTTAGCAGCCGAAATTTAAATAATATTGATTTCTCAATTACGGATTACCCGTTGCTTTGAAATACTCCTCGTGAATACTATGTGGCCGACAGCGTTTTGGTCGCATGATTACTTCTCCAAGCAAATGACACACCGATTCAATAACACAGAATGTATCCATCCACTCAGACTTGCTTAGTGCTTGAATATTTTTAAAAAAATTTCAAATATTTTTAAGACATTTTGTCTTTAGTAGTGTATATTGAATAAAGTCAAATTAGATTACGACATTCAAATAAGTGTTATTGTGATAAAAACTGCATCAACTCAACTCCAAACAATAATGTCGTTGCCATTGTCATGAAGTTCTGGTATTTGTGTAAATACACTGAATTTTAATCCATGCCTGCAAAAACGAGGTTAAGAAGATGCCGTTTAAATGTCTCGGTATTCAAAGTAAAAAAAAACATTACGAATGAAATTAAATTTTAATTAGAAAGTAATTCCAACAGCAAAATATTGCTGATTTTGCCACACGCTCGACTGATGCCTTGTTATCTCGTTTATAAATATTTGAAGACTAAAATTATTATACGCTCCTTCCCAGTAATCAACTGAATGGACTATCTTCGAAATAACCTTTAGCCACTCTTCCGAATGTTTTAATTAGCCGTTAATTACGATTGATACCTGTGCAACATTTATTTTATTCTTGAAGCTCCAGAAAAATCTCGACAGACATTGAGTATCACATGTGCAAATAAACCGATTAAAAATGTCGAATGCAAAAAGAAAAGGATCCTAAAAAGCCCCAAAAGAGCAATAAAGCATAATTGGCTCAGAAAATCGTACGCAAAAAAGAAAATTTAAAAAAAGCCACAAAAATATTCAATTCTGATTTATCTAGCGAAGTTGTCACTCAAGAATTTCGGGCATGTATGACTTAAGTGTCAAGTTAAAATAAAATTTAATTTACAAAATTGATGAAACGAACTTTTGTATGCACTAAAAATCAAACGATAAATATATAATTTACGTAATTGAATGTTTCAGAAAGTAACAATAGTTTTGGGAATACATAAATTGTGTTAGAAAAGAGATATTAACCCGACAATACTCGCGCGGGGTTCTGTGGACACCCAAGGCTACGGTTTATGGCAGGGTTCCTTCCGCCTTAGCTTTTATGACCTCTTTTTTTAAGTAGTTGGAATGGCACGTATTTGAAACCTATTTCGCTAAAACGTTTAGGCTTTCTGTGAAAATCCTTTGAGTTTGTACGTTTTTTCTAAGAGAGTGCTGCGCTGTACGTTACGGAAATCAGCGTTTTTTTCTTTGTGCGAATGTTGTTCATATTTTATTTTGAAATTATTGTTACTATCTATAGAACTTGTGTTAGTTCACATAATTTGAGATTGTCCCTCAGTAGTTTCTTCACTGATCGTCATCGTATAATGTGTTATTTCCCGTAATTAGAGATCGCATCTCAACAGTTTCTTCTGGTCCTACAAGGTTTGTAGTTTTTTATTATTTCAGTGTTCGGTTTTTGTTTTGAAGTTCCGGTAGACTATTTCCGACTGATATTTGACAAATATTCAAATTGAAAAGATAAAGCAAATACAGTTTTTAAGGTCATGATGCGAAAAACATGGTTTCCTCTAGTGTACAATTATCATTTGTGTTTTACTCGTATTGCGGGATTTTCGATTTCTTTCATTGAACTGACAATATAATAGGTATATTCCTAAAAACTGTCAACTGACTATTAGATTGACATAAAAAATATTCATGAAAGTGTACCTTAAGAGTTTTTCTTTTCGGAATAGATCAATAATAATAATATTATTAATAATAAATGAAAAAATCATTTTAAACTTCTCAAAATTCCTATCTGGCAGACTTCATTTGGGGCAAAAGCCTTTACGATACTGATCCCTTTTTACGCCATTCTTAATGTTATTAAAGATCATTGGAAGCCTAGAAATTATATGCTTAATACACTCATTCATTAAATAAGTTGTTAACAAAGTTTGTCATCTTGGACAAAATTCCTAAAACCTGAACTTAACTTTATTCCAACAATGACCTTTTCGATGAAAGGTCCTGGAGATAATACGAAAGTAAAGGTCCTGGATATAATAGAAAGTAATGGATATAATACGTAAGTACCAATAATAGTGATATTCTTTTTACAACAAAAAAATCTGTGGGGTGTCAGGAATACATTGCGCAAGTACTGACGTTACAAAAATTCGCGCGAGTACCGCCGTGTAATGAACATTTTTTGTAATACATTACACAACACAACGTTTTTATTCCCAAAACAATTATAAGTTCCTGGAACATTCAATTATGTGAAATTTGGAATATTTTTTTTACATTTTACTGCACATAAAACGTGATTTTATTAAAATAAATTTATAGAGATTCTATTTTTCTGTTTTACTCAAAGATTAAAAAGGCACTCTGCTTTTGCAGATATTTTCCTAAAAGATTTTTACAAAAATACAACAATTTTAATCTATATATCTGACTACACTACACTATCAACAAAAAACTGAATATATTTGTTTATTTTCGTTACCGTCGTATTATTTATCGTAACCACGGTATTGTTATAAACTTAAAAACAGCATGAAAATTTCGTGACTACGTCTACAGAGGCGGCACGAAGTCATCGTCCGAGTGAACAGAACGCAATTACACAAAACCGGCGACAATGAAAATCACCTTGAAGACGAAAGATTTTCACGCAAGAACTAGTCGCATTTTCGCGTTAAAAACTAATTTGTTGGTCGATTCGATGCGTACTAAAAATCTATGACAGGAATACAAAATTAATTTCTATTAGGTATTCGTCATTTCAACTCTCGAACTTCTGTGATTATTCTAGGTAATTTTAATATGCAAATGATTGATGTGATGCACTTATTCCAGTTATAATTAATCGAATAAAATAAACGCTCCTGTATTCAAACCCATGAATTTAATGTCACTGGCAAGCAGCTTAAAATTATAAAAGTGCCATTGCCAAGCAATTCGTGAAAAAATGGTCGTAAAAAAATGAAAGGGTTTTGAGTAATAAGCAGTTTTATCATTTTCCAATTTAATTCCATAGACATGGGACTGTAACAGAGTGTGCGTGTGTGTGTGTATGCGTGTGTATATACTGCTAATCAACGTCTTGGATTATTATAGCCATAGCTCCTTCCACACCGAACACACAAGGAAGGAGGGAAACCCGGTGCCGGCATTAGCCTACTCTTAACGAAGAGCACCAAGGGGGTCAACGGCTTTACGTCCCTTTTGAAGGACGGAATGCTGACTTTGCGCGGTCTCCTCAAATCACACAACAGGGGGCCGGGCGACCTTGGAATAAACCCTACTTTCGCAGGATTCATACCCTCTGCTCTTTCGAGCAGCAGGCGAGTAGCAGCCAGCGTCCTAACCACTACACCGCCGGCATCCCCCGGCCAGTAAAAGAGTTTCAGAGAGAGAGAGAGAGAGACAGAGTAAAATGAGACTATATTCTTTTAGTAGATATATCTATAAAATGAACGTCTTCCAACATATGGGAAAGATTAAACCCGAGAGGATAGCGGGAAGGTGATATACAGAGTCTTGACAGTTCTGAACTCACATTATTTTTCCAAACTCTCTTTCCTCTGTCCAAAGACTCTCTCTCTCTCTCAAAGGAATAAAAATATCGTAAAATGCCTCGCAGCGAAGAGGAGATCCTCTCTCTCTCTTCTTCTTTCCATTCGCTCGTTTATACTTGCAAGAAGAGATCTTCTCCGGATTATCCTCTCCGAGGTGAGTGGTAGGGCCAAAAGGCGCTTCAAGAGAGCTTATTCCTTGCCGACTCCTCCACCTGCCACTTGCCACACGACGATACAGCCAGATATCCCTCTTCCGGCTGCTTTCCTGATGCGAAATACTCCGTTTCTCCTACTCCCAATTCTCTCTCCACCTCTTTTCTTCCATCCTCCCTCTCCTCTCTCTCTCTCTCTCTCCTCCGTCCCTCTCTTCTCCTACTTATTTTCCCCCTCCTCACACCCCTCCCCCTTCTCATTCAATCCTATTCCATTCCGTAATATGCATTGTTTTTATCCTGTACTATACTTTTTAAACTTAAATGAGTGGTACTTTAACCATTAAATGTATTTACGCGTGTTTCCATTCACTGCTTCCATTTCTTTTGCTTAATATCCAATAATATCTTTGGCAGAGGGTTGGTTAGCGTGTTTAGCTCCTAATTTCAGGGTCGCGGGTTCGAATCCTGCCGAGGGCATGGTCGTATGTGCTTGTTGTGTATCATAATATATGTTATTGGAGAAATCTGTTCGTGTTAAATAAATTATTATTGATTATTATGACCTCGGTGGTGGTTAATGGCGCCTCCTTATGCGATTGCTTGATATAATTGACGTATTGATTAATAATACAGACTTGTATTTTGTATTTTTTTATGTTTGTATAAGTAGTAACTTCACATATTTACGGTGAATGTGTTGGTATAAATTTCTGTGATCTCTCTCGGAAATAAACACCAGGATATACTGTGCTTGTCGCCGAGTCGTCTGCTAAATGGTGTCAGCGATTGTTTTTCTTTATCATCCTTACTCTTTTCCTTATTTATATATATTTTGTGACTTATATTTTTATATCTCTTACTTATATTGTGTTGGTACTGGTGTATATGCTGCCAAACTAAACATTGCTTTCACAATTACCTAGCGAATAGTGTAGAAAATGATGGTATAATATTTTTGTCTGCTAAGTTTCGATCGTTCTGTTGCTTTGCGGTTTTCTATTCTTAAACCAAACATCTATTATATATTAAATTAGTGTTAACTTAGTAACTTTATTCATATTCTTGTCTCAATATTAGAAGACGCATAGATATATAAATAATAATTAAGTGTTACGCAATGACGGGGATTATGTTCACTGCCGCGGTTGTAATGAAGAAATCCATTACAACTGTGCAGGACTTCGGGATGGCACTTATAAGAGTATGTCAACATCTAAAAACGAAAACTGGAGATGTGTGACATGTAGAACTAAAGTTAAAATGGTGTGGAGAAGCCCCAAAATGCCATGCAGCCCTTCACTGGTGTGGATATAAATATACCTAAATATCAACTCATGAACACGAAAAATGGCTTATTTTACGCATGAAAGACTGAATATTTTAACTTTGTTCATGTTTTGTCGTATTACATTTTAAATCGCTCGAAATTATCCTTTAAGCGCAAAATGTATTAACATTTTCCAGGCGGCAACAAAGTTAAATTTATTAATTGTTGTCCTCTTCAAAGGGAGATAGACACGTATAGATTACTGCAAGGAAAAACCACTCCATTATGCGCCGTAGAGGAAGAATAGCTAACGCCAAGATAAAGGGTACAAATGCATTCATGCCTAAATATAGACTATGAATACTTTAAAAGTGAGACAAATGATTTTTAAGGAATATTGGAATACTAGCGTAATTCAACGGGAAAATTGGAACTTAATATGTTCAAATATATTGGAAGAAAGTGAGCTAAATATAATGCATTATTATATTTGTTATTATTAAAATTTAGTCAGATTTTAACTAAGTTAACAACATCTTCAAGGTCTTAATCCGAAAAAGTAGCTATTATGGACTCAGAAGATATGTTGATTTTCTGTATGAACAACAATGCTGTTGATCGCCAAGGGAACGTTTCAATAAAAATGGAAATTTTTACAAATTTTCGAATATTTTAGCTTAATGTGAGCGAATTCGATTCGAAAACAAAATTCGACGATAGGAATAAGAATCTTAATTTAATTTCCTTTAAAATGGTTCTTATCCGAAGTTGAATAAATTACATATTGTCAATAATTCCATAATATGCATTGGAACATTCAAGTAATTAAAATTTAAAAAATATTTAGATTGCTAATGGAATCAAGATATTCTTGGATATTAAACAAAAGAAATGAAAGCAGTGAATGAAAACACACATACCTATATATTTCATGGTTAAAGTACCACTCGTTTAAATTTGAAACAATATTAATGTCAAAATTCTTATTTATTTGAACACACAATTTCATATGATTTCTATAATCAAGAAAATTGGAAATAGGGGGAAAAATAAATAGAGGGAAAACAAAATGAATACAACTACAACTTCTGACATGCCAACCTGGTCTGGTTATTTTTTGAAAGTTCTTTAGTTTTTTGGATAACTTATTAAATAGATGAGGAATATATAATTTTAATTTATTTCGGCCATTATTATTATTATATTTAGGAACAAATTAGTTTTTTACTATTTATTCTAGCCATTTCATGTGTTTCTGCTTTATCAACTTTGTATTGTTTAGAAAAATAATATTCGGTTAGAATTATGTATTTGTGAAGTTTATCCACAGGTAAAATTCCATATTTTTTTACAAATATCCTTCAAAGTAGTGCAAGATACAATATTGTTACAAATATGTTCATTATCAATTAGATGTTAAATTCTCCTTTGATTATTTATAATATGGTTTAGAAGTGTTTAGGAGGAATTCCCCAAATAATCATAATCATAATCATTTATTCAGCCATTAGCCAGTACAAGACCAGAATAGGCATAGTCAGTTGAAAACAATTAAAAAACATAGAATGTTACAAACATATATACATAACATGAAAGTATTTACATAACATGAGAAAAAAGGGCCACAATAATACATAAGATACTTTGAACAGAAATGTCTATATCACCTTCAAAGTATCGATTTACTGAATAAAAGGCTTTTTCAGCAAGCCAAGAAAAAACAATAGACTTGAACTTATTCACAGTTATGGATCTGGTAACTGCAGATAGTCTGTTGAAGAAACATAGAGATGAAGAATTGTAGCTGACCAGGGAAGTACCTAACCTAACATATGGAATTTCAATTTTATTGCATGACCTTGTGCCATGTGAATGCATTTGTGCTCTGGTAGAAAAGGATTCCAAATTTTCTTTTACATGAAGTAAGTTTACATAGATATAATAGCTGTACAAGGTTAAAATTTTATGGTTAACAAAGAGTTGTTTACAGTGTCCCCTTTAAGGGAACACCAGAAATTATTCTTAATGCTTTTTTGTAGCATAGATATTGACTTTGCACTTGATGAGTGGCCCCAGAGATGAATTCCATATGTGATTTGGGAATGAAAAAATGCGAAGTATACTGACTTAATGCAGTGATCAGATATATGTGACTTAAGTTTTCTCAACATATACAGCGCATGAGAAAGTCTATTGCAGATCATGATTATGTGATCATTCCATGATAGTTTGGGGTCCAGCCAAAAACCCAGGAGTTTGACAGATTTCATTGTGTCATAATTATGAGGTAGATCATGCAAGGAGAAGATAGCTCTCTGAGTTTTATTCACATTCAGGAAAAGTTCATTAGCAGAGAACGAACTCTTGACAGATTCCAAAGTGAGAGCTGAGTTAGCTGCTAAAGTATTGATATTTTTACCATGGTCAAAAGAGGTAGTTTCATCAGCAAACAAGAAAGTATTAGCACTAACATTGCGATCAAGATCATTTATAGCAACTAGAAACAATAGAGGACCGAGAACTGAGCCTTGTGATATCTTAGAATGAATTTCCAGAATCTCAGAATCATAATAGTCAATAGAAACAAATTGAGAGAGATATGACTGAAGAACCTTTAGGGCATCTCTGACACCATAGTATTCCAGTTTGAATAGTAGAATATCATGTGATACACAGTCAAACAACTTGGTAAGATCACAAAGGGTAACTATAGTAGATTCCTTGTTTTCAAAGACAGAAATAACTGTGTTCAATCGTGACTCAACTGCAGAAGTTGATTTTTACACTATCAATGTAGAATATTTTCCACATAAAGGGGAAAAATATAATGTGATCAAAGATGCCATACTATTTCCCATAACTGAACTGTTATCTCGTTTTGTTGGCTTAGCTGATATATGGGAATGGGTGGTAGGGCCAACTTTGTTTTTTCTTATATTACTTAGTATCTAGTAAAAAGAGAAAGATGATTAGTGTTAAAGCAAACATTCAGGTTCCCATGCAAATGGAACAACCAAAAACACAAACTACTGCCGCCGAGGATTTTTCCTAATTCAATCCTCTTGTGTGAAGCCACATCCTCTCTTTCAAATCGTGTTTGCTTTTGTAATTGTGGAAGTTCCCATGCAGCTGCAAGGGACTCTAGAGTTTATGTTGCTATGGTAACACCAGTGGGGGATGTGTTGGCTGAAATTCTTTTAACCATATATTGCTGATTAGTCTTGGAAAAGACCATTCTCTGTCGAGTATGTGTTAAGCATGGATATGGAATTTAAATGAGGCAAAATTCCCGACATACCTGAAATATATCCTTTTAACAACATAAAAAAATATTTTCTGAAAGATAAATTATTTTAAATATTGACCATTTTTAGGCTGGTTTTCAAAGGAAACATAGCCTTATGGTCGTATCTGTGTATGTAATGTGTCTAATGTGTTTAATGTGTATAATGTGTGTATGTGTGTCCCCCCACTAATAACTTTTGCATCAATGGACAGAATTTCAAGGAGCTTGGTATGAGGTTTGTGCTGCCAGGGCCCACCTACGGGTTATATTTTATTTGGCCAAGATTGAAGTCCCGGGTTCGATTCCAGGAACTTTTTTTCCTAGTTGTTTTACATGGGAAATCTCAAATCCATCGTGCAGAGATGTTTTCTTTAATACTTTAAATATCTAAAAATTGTGATATCGGAGCGTGGTTTGTACTATTCTAAGGAGAAAAGATTGTTAATTCTAATTCTATTCGCCGAATTTTGATAATTGATCGTATTATTTTGAATTTCAATTAAAAGAGCGTTTTTCCGTTTTAAATCGCATTTTATCGGATTGTTATCATGGAGACGATTATTACCGAACTCGGCTATTACTGCATTTAATAATGCATGGCATGTTTTTATATATTTAAAATGGAACAAACATATGAGTAATTTGTTACCACAATTTAAAACAGAACAACATGATATGAACTGAATATTTTTGCTATTTGGAGAGGAAGCCATTGGATATATAAATAGGAGGCTACATTTTCCAGAATAAATATAACTCACAACTATCTCTCAGTATATTCCCCATTCTGTCGTCTCATGTGGATCTGCATTTACTGAAAAGGAAACGCTCGGATAGGTTCACCCCATAAAAAGTAAACGCGACCCTACTTTGCATAAGCAAATAATTTTGAGGAATCCAGCCTATCCAACTAGATGCTTTTAATTGTGCGTAAAAGTTACGAATCACACGAGTGCATTCCAACGAAATAGGGTCACAGGACCACTATTCCCATTCCTCCGTCGACTGTTATGAACTTCATGCGCGTTGTTCGTGCCACCGGTTGCATTAAAAGAAAGAGGATCGAAAAAAATACAAAAGATCACCGGAAAATTTCACAATGACATTTTAAGCAAAATTTCCGTCTCGCTCCCGCGAATTATTAAAATTTGCTGATTTCGAGGAGTGGGAGAGGAGAAGGAGGTGGGGGAGAGAAAAAGAGGAAGGAAGGGAAACGGAGCGGACGCCAGAAGCGGCCATAATACATTTCCCCCATCCACCGCCTCATCCCTCTCTCCCCACCACCCACCCTCCCTTATCCCCACCCTCCCCTCCTCTCACCATCCCTCCACCAACCCTCCCCTCCACCCACCCTCCCCTCCACTCACCCACCTCTCCCTTCCCTCCTCCAACCCTCCCCTCCGCCAACCTTCCCCTCCCTCCCTCTCCTTCCCACTGCCTAACTCCTCTCCTCCCACTCCTTCACCCGCCCCACCTCTCTCTTATTTCTAGGATTCAGTGAAAAAAATTTACTTCACCAACTTTCCCTTCTTCTTCCAACCCTGGGCTGGGAATGTTCGCGTGCACCGCCTGTCATGCATGCATGAATCACGGAAGTTGCTCCTACTACGTGAAATTAATACATAAAAATGATGAGCCATATGCCACGTGGTTGTACGAAAAAAATAAGAAGGATAAAAGGTATAGAAACGTCATCTATACCTTAATGACTAGAGGTATGAAAAAACTTGAAAAATCTCTTAAACAGCGTTTGCCTGACGTAGTTATAAGTAAGTTATAGAGTAAAAATATGATGTGGTCACCAAATGACTTTATCCATACCTGTAATATTTCTAAAAATTCCAAATAGGTTAAATGATAATAAATATTTTAAGGAACTGCGAGAAAAATTTCAAGACTTTATAAAGAACAAAAATAAACTCAAACTGTAGCCACGAATCTCCAACAATTAAGAAAATAAAAAAGGAGCGTTACTAAGACGTAAGCAAGAGTAAAATGTTTACCATAGTCGCCGGTAGATGGTGCGTTGGTGTCAGCTGAAAATATATATTTGTTAAAATATCATTTAAACAATGGGGAAATGTTTCGAACAAACGTTGTAGAAAATGAAATTATCTACAACGTTTCTTCCAGTAAGTTTTTACATAGATCAAGTATTAAAATAATATAAAAAACGGATGTGACATTCGTAAATATCAACTTTCGATGGACTGATTTTAACAAAAAACTAATCAACTATCAATCAGCCAAACACGGGTACCACAATTACAAATTAAACTCTTTAAGTAATTAAGGATTTTGAAGGAATTGGCAAAACGGATTTCAATTAAATTTTTTATATAAGATTTGTGCAACATACCATAATGAAATCAAGATGTTAAAAGCGGAGCTAAAGACCAGGACTACCACAGTAAAAAGTTAAATAATATTTTAAACGTATAGCTAGAGAACTGATCCTATGGATTTTAACCAAATAGAATATATTTAACCTTCATATAAATAAATAACCAATATGTACATATTTCAACCGGGTCGATTAAACAGGGCTACCATTATATCATGGTTAGAATTATTCTGTAACTATGAATTTGGAAGGTATTGGCTGAACGGATTTCAAAGACATTTTGTTTGTAGGGCGAGTATATAATGAATATATTTAGAACGGATCAATAAAGCAGGGCTACCACAATATGAGGAAAAATAATTTTCTTATTTCAAAGCATATACATTACTATACAATTATATTACGGCGAATTTGATGAAAAGCACTTCTGTACCACGGGAAACCTGTGTACACCCCAACTTGTGTATATTAAAATTGTATTGTAAGGAAAGTAGACTGATTAGTTTTTTCTAGAAATACTTGTTTATCATGGAACTCATTGTGTGTTGAAGTTTTAACCTATAGGTGTCTCTCTAATCAAACTCCCAGAACTCTCCAAAAACTTTAACCGTTTTTATGACGAGGAAAACAACACATTCTGATTATGCGAATTATTTAGAGAAAATGGTATTTGAGATTTACTTTGTTTTCAATTCTGGAGTTTTTAAAAATTACATTTA
Organism: Tanypteryx hageni; assembly: GCA_028673005.1. NCBI lineage: Eukaryota > Metazoa > Arthropoda > Insecta > Odonata > Petaluridae > Tanypteryx > Tanypteryx hageni. The sequence continues at coordinate 151,274,925 of CM054114.1, forward strand.
AATTTATAAAGGTGAACACTTTGATGTATTCAAAATTGGGCTAGAAGAAGAATACAGAATGAGAAATAGAAAATACTGACATGAATAAAAGAAAAATGAATGAAAAAAAAAACCAATAAGGTCGATAATTAACTGCACGGCTAAATATAAGATCAAAGGAAAACTAGGAGACAAAATAGGAAAAAGGGAGAATTGGTTTTAGATGAGAGACGACTGCAAAAGAGAAAGGAGTTATAAATAATAGTTTTAGGTTGCAGAGAAGAAGAGAACGTGAAGAGCAAGGTTTAGCCAATAATGACGGACATTTAAGCTGATATTGTTGATAATGATTTGAAGATAAGAAATGCGACGAAGTAACAGAAAGTTAAACGACCTCGTCTTGTGGAGAGACTTAGTTCTTTTTCACATTTTTGTTTAAGAGACACCTATGACCTCCATGTATTTGTTTTCCTTGTTTTTCGTGAAAAACCCTATCACTGGGCACTCAAGCACGGGACGAAAGCACCTCGCCCGATCCAAAGGCATTTCCCATCCCACACCCTCGCCTTGCCATCAACTCCCCACTCTCCCTTCACCCTCACCTCAACTCCGTCCTCCGCTTACATTAGATCTCCTATTTCAGGCCTCATTCAACTCGCTCCCTTACTCGCCCTCTCTTACTCTCCCCCTTACAGCCGTAATATGGGGTGCGGTCTGTTGCTCGAGAAACTGCGAACTGTTTTCTGCTCTTGTTATCCTCAGCCTATTCTCAAACGCGTTTCCTTCTCGTAGTCTGCGGAAGAAGAGGAGGATGAGGTGGTATCTTCGAACGTAGCCTGATTTCGGTCCAAAAACCACTCCAAAGAACTCTTTGCTGATCTTCCTCTGACTCTACCACTGCCTCGCTTCTTTTCGCCTCTTGATTATCGCAGTTTCGGGAGCGGGAGATGGTAAAATGCGTGTAAAAATATCCAGAGAAGAAAATATGGGACATCCACTCATTCCTTCAAATCGCTTAGTCAAAAAATACACCGTTCTGCACTAGGCAGTAATGTGTTTTTATTGCCTTAAACGTGCTCTTCTTCAAGCTTTACGAACTTAAAAATAATACTCTGTTTCCAAACGACTTATCCTTATAGAGGAGAGGTCGACAAACCTTTACTGGGTTAGTTTTTGCTAACACTTCCGCGGACCTCTATTGGATGTCGCAAGTTCTTCGACGGGAAAGATAATAGTTTATATTGGATGTTAATTGGAGATCGTCTGGAATTCTCTGGGTGAAAATTTAACCTAACTAATATTTTTAGCCCTAGAAATTCCTGAGACGAAGTTTATTACTATAATTACCGTGTGAAAATGAAATTATCTGCGTTAAATTTCACGGTTCACTATTTCGTAAAACCTTCATACAACGCATAATACCCTCTCGCAGGCCATATGTGGTCCGCGGGTTGTAGATTGACGATCAATGGCATAAGAATTGCAAAGAAGTTGCTGAAAACGATGGGTTCAATGCTCCAACGGTTAAGAGTAACAAAGGAATTATTGCAATTTCCACTTCAAAGATTTACTCGACCGGTTTCGCCTTTTACAGCATCATGATGAGTAAGTATTTTTCAGTAAAAATTACAATGATTCTTTTGTTACTATTGTGGAAAAATATTCACAAAGTTGAGCCCTCCCAAGTGAATTTTCTCCACGGTTAATTTTAGCTGCTATTGCTACGGGTTGGACCATAGATTTGATTTAATTACACGGTTTTTGGTGTATCAGCAGATTGCAAGTCACCTATTCTAACTAAATCGTTTCTATTTGGAGTAAAATTGTTATAAATATAACAAACTATATGTACTAGGGAAAGAACGGACAGGCATTTGAGAAATTATATATAGGATAATTTCGACCGTGAAGCACATACGAAAGTCTACACTCCCCTATTGTCTTTAAACGGGATTACTAGAACGGAATTATAATTTTTAATTGATGTTCTATTGTAGCTCCAAAGTGTAATGAAATATGAGATTTACATAACTGATGGGAATAAGGAACAACATTGTAGATGCAGGAACCCATGAATAAATGAAATTAACAAATGAATCCTTAAAACTATATAACATTTCTGTGTTTATCGCTGTGCGGTTTATTGGTAAGACGCAAAATTTTGCAAAATATCCTCAGGAGTGTAGACGGCACATTGTCAAACAAAAAGTTGAGTGGTTATCCTAGCAAAGATCCGGCCTCCGTTTGACTGATATTGAAGTGTATGAAAGAAACATAAGACGATGAATTTTAAACAGCTGATTTATTAGTTAATATTTCCTTTCTTTTCTTGAATCGTTACTCCCGTAAAGAATCAAAGAAAAAGAGGAATTTATTTACGGATGCTCAAAATCAAGCATTGCCGTGCCTCGAAACGAGAAAGCTTACACTTTTTATTTATTTCCCAAAATGTTTCATGTGGAATTTCAAATAAGAAACGAGGAATTATGGAGGGAAGAGGAGAGATTCCAAATTCGGCGTTTTATTTTCTATCCCTTTCCGATCGCGAATATTTCCTGCGAAAGGCATCTCTGCCCAGATGTTCATTTTTTTCCTTCCACGAGTAGTATGTAATGTAATGTAATGGAATCCAGAGGGCATCCCCCACTCTTGGATTCGAATATACGACCGTTGTGTACATCCCAGGTTGGAAGATGGTAGGAAAATCATGAGATGGATTAGAATTGCGCGAACTTAGGATATCTTTTAATCTTCCTCTTAAAAGGTCGCAATAGCGCGTTGGAGGCAATTTAATGTTAAACTTCCCCGTTGAATTGAGAATATACCTAAGGAAGCAAACTCGGGTGGAGGTGGCGGAGTGGTTAAAGCGTTGGTCTTTCACGCAGCAGTCCCAGGTTCGAATATGGCATAGGTCGGATTTTTCCACATGGGGTCGTCCCGTCCCCTACTCATGTGCTTCGAGAAGATGGCGCAAGTCTGTGCTCCGTCCTTCAGAAGGGACGTCAAGCAGTTGGCTCTCTTAGTGCTATTCGTAAAGAGTAGACTACTGCCGGCACCGGGTTCCCCTACTCCCTTGCGTATGTGTTTATTGTGTAAGGAGTTATGGCTATAATAATCCAAAAGGTTGATTAGCCAAAACAAACAAAACTACCAAGGAAGCTCACTTCCAACGATTGGAGACATATCCATCGCTAATAATTTTCTGAAAGCTATAAAAATGGGTACAAACAGCCTGTTGTTCCCACCTAGTCAAAGTTAGCGAGTCATTAAGAAATTTAAAAAATAAATCAAATTAGATATTTATAGCGCTAAAAGCATACAAAAACCGTGTTAAAAAATATTTTTTATATGCAACACGAGATCCTCGACGATGACGCATCAAGTATTCTTAATGATTGTAATTAAACTCGGTAGTTTATCGTTTCCAGATAATAATTAGTTTTCTAACACAGCTCTAAACAAAATGCTCTTTTCTTATAATCTATGAACGCATTTTGAGACAGAATTAAGGCAGTTAAAAAAAAGTCATTAAAAAAACTTGCGCCCTCGTAACCTGCTAAGAAAAAAGTCGAAGGAAATAATTTGTAATTACCAAACCCTCCACCAATAAATCATTATTGTTCTCGCTCCAATAGGGAAATACCTTTCCTCGCCCAGGCTTATTTATTTTGTTTTGCTGCTGGTTACTTAAAGGTATTGGTCTCTCTCTACTTCGTAGAGGGGTCATGGTTGGTTCGAGTGAGGTTGGCCGGATGGGTGGGAGATATAGAGGGGATGGAAAGGTGAGCGAGTGAGGGGAAGGGAAGGTGTTGGTGGGGAGGGAGGGCAAGGAGGGAAAAAGGGGGAGAAGGGAGAATGGGAGAAAGTTTCGGATCGATCCGAGTTTCGGTCTTGGACGTCTTGTGACGTCACACACACACACACACCAGGAGGGAGACTTGTGCAGACTGCTGGGCGACTGGTAGTTTGGGATGCGAGGGTGGAAGGGAGAGCGCCAAAGGAGGAGAGGCGGAGAGGGAGAGAAAGAGCTAGAGAAAGAGGAAAAGACGAGAAAACAATGACATCGAAAAAATTCTATCAAAATGTTGCTTTCTTAAATCGGGTCTCATTAATTCCGCCACCTACAGAGCGGAGACAAATGAGCATCGCGAGAACAATTCGAGGCGCCGAGGCAAGATGAGGTAATTGTCGACGTATATTGATCGTAACCGAATGTGCAAGTTAAACATGGTAGTGAACTGGCAATCATCAAAGGCATTTCATGAAATACATACACATACGTATATGCATAATCTTTTACGTGAGAAATAAAACTGATGGATCTCATACATTTTGCATTAATCTTGCAAAGGAACACTTCTTGAATTATTTCTTGTTTTTTTCCATTCGTGAGATTCAACCAAAAATAAATGTTACTTAAAATATCAGTTGCGAATGTCAATATTTTGTTGCGAGAAGAACAAATAAACCCGTTTGATTGATTTTATAAAAATATAGCATATGATTACAGTTTCTAAAAAATAAACTTCTATTACAGCTTCAAATATTTTATTATAATTAATATCGATAGTGCCTGAAACGATCAGATAAAATAGCTTGACACCTCCCTCTTCTTTCTTTCCAAATAACTCTTAAAACTTGGTCTCGTCGACGCTCTTTTGTTTATTCCTCTCAGTATCCATTCCCTCACGAGCCCGGCTCATCTATTTTCGTAAATGACTGTTCCGCGTGTCACGACACACTCCCCAAGCGAGAAGAGGCACCCTAACGCTAATGACTCTCCTTCCGCAATAGCACCACGACGATTCCTGGCAACAGCGGTCGATTTAATTTCGCCATTTCGTCCTCAAATCGCATAATATAGGTACCCAATGGTAACGCATTAATTTCAAATATGCGAAAAAGACTTTTTCCATGGATGTTTTTCTACACCTTTCATACATTTTACATTTTTAAAGGCTCATTTTTTCATTGACTTTTTATCAGTGTGAATGTTTCAAAATATAAACAAAAAATGTTCAGTTATCTTTTTAATTTCTGTTTGTATCTCATCGGAAGAACGAGTGATATAAACATTCTTCTTACTTTACCTGAGGAACTCATATGAGGATAAGCACATTGATAAGTTGAAACTAAAGAGGGAAGCTTATTTAGAATATGAGACCCCAAAGTAGGTTGCTTCGCTGAAAACAACCGTAATTAAGAGACTTTGCTTCGATATTTATCATATCAAAATAATTTAATTTTCATTAAAAATGTTTCCGATTTAATCACTAAATACCGAACAACTTAAAAGTTATGGCTACTCTCTAATTTTTTAAATTTTATCTAGCCAATTATTTATATTACTGCATTGGAGAAAATCCGATTAAATTCGACATCTTTTTTAAAATTGATTAACGACGTGAAAATGAGAATGGATTCATCGTAACAATGTTTTTTTTAAATCAGCGATGAATATCGGGATTTAGTCGTCCGTGAACTGTAAATTGAATTTTTCAAGAGCCGCCGAGAGATAAAAAAGATGTTCTTTTTTCCCTTCAATGACAATCCTCTAGAGAGCGGATCCGCAGGACGTGCAAATTAGCACGCACTGGAGCCTGACGCAGTGTCTACCATCGACGCATTGGCACACGGAATAAGAGTCACGTTCTTTCCATTTTTTCATTGCTTTTCATCTTAATGGAGCCGAAGAAAGGGTTTTTGCACTAGTATATCTCCACTCAAGAACATATATATTTCAGTTATCCTTAAAATATTAACTATGCAAGTAGCCATGGACATCAGAACTCCATGTTATTGCTCTTTGACGCAAAACTGTGATTTCGCCAAAGCTAAACCCAAATTCGCTAATACTTTGTTGTGTTCATCCGGCGAAAATGATTAGTGCATTAAACTTAAAAGTGCAAAAGTACAATCGGATCAATTGCAGTTCACTCATAAAACGTTCTATTTTTCGTTCTCTCAAAACCATTGTTTGAATCGAACATTCGTTATTTAAACAACTAAAATCTACGGCAAAAGAATTAAACATGATATATTTCATTTTCCACAGTCATTCTTTTAAAAACCCGATATAGACATATCATTAGCTACATATTAGAGACAACAGAATGTAAAGTTGAGTTTTGAAATTCGGGTGGATTTGGTAAGAAAATTTGAACAGGGAAATGTAAACTACATAGGCTCAAAAATACTGTAAATTGAAGAGAGAAAGTGGCTTTAAGACATTAAGAGGGGAATAGTGAAGAAGATTATCGACGGGATTATGTTACTTAAGATGAAAAGAAAAATCCGTATGATAGCGATGAAAAATATGAATGTTAACCTGCAGTACACCGAATTGATTGGTGGCAGGGGGCGAAATGCAACAAATTCAACCTAAAACATAATTCTCGCAGGTTTGATTTTCCTATGGTGATCTCGTATTTTCCTTAGGAAAAAAGAGCCTCAATGACGCTCCGTCCGACAATCGATATAGAGAAAATATGAATGTATTCTAGAGCAGTGATTCTCAAATCAGAATTTTTTAATGCGGCCGCCGGAAAAAATTGCATTTTACACATGGCATTTCATAAAAAACGAATTCGAAACGAACTCGCCGATAAAAACGTAATGCGACTTGTTTTGGAAGAAAGATGCGTGGGCCGTTTTTCCTTTAAACAAGCTGCTATAAATTACAAATTTGTTAATTCTATCGTATTGTTACGCATATGTTTATTTTGGTTGTTGTGATTTTTATATAATTTTTCTGTTATCGTAATTTGAAACGAAATGTAGAAATATCAGTAATAAAAATGCATAAACATTTCAGTGTATTGTTATTTTATCTCGTTAAACTTCTTAGGTGCCTTACGTAGAATACTGTACATCACTTAGGCCCTAAATTTAACAATGAGACCAACACAGCACGACGAATTTTTCTCTGCGGGCCACTGTTTTGGAGAATACACAGGCAGGGAAGGAGGAATGGTTTTCTGATTAAAGCTAGGATCTTCAGAAAGCTCTTGATTATGAGACATCAGAGCAAGCTGATTTACTAAATACAATTTCTGTCGGGATTTCGAATAAGGAGAATGATGCTGCTTCGTAAAGGAGACGCGATCGATGCCCCAGCAGAGAACCTCGCATCCCCTCACGCCGGACAACGAATACTGTGGAAATGTGCTTGTTATTCAACTCGAAACGAGAGAGACGTAGGAAAGAGGAGACTTTGAAAAACTGTAATAAACAGAGAAGGGATGGTCGGCTGTTAGCTGGTATAAGGATCGTATTCCAGTCTTTGAATCTAAAGCTGAGGAAAACTCGGATCTCAGTGAAGCTCCGTTTTACGACCGCCATGTTTCAGTATTGCGACAGTCTGGTCGGACGGGCTTTCGTGCGGGGATCATAATTTTTGGGAGCTTAGAGAGAAAGACAATGATGGCAGAGTAACTTTCTCCGGCGGGCTAGAGCCTTGGAGGAAAAGGGAACCCTTTTGCTCCGAGAGACATTCTAAAACTTTCTTGGCGGAGATTCGTAAGCTTCCTACACGAAATCTTTTTCAAATCGACATTTAATTTTTCTCGCTCCTCTTGCCGATATTTATTTTCCATCTCTCCTAGACTAATGTACATCTACATTTACGTTATTACCAAGCCAACCAGAAGAAATAGCATTACAGTCGGGAAAAATGTAAGGCGTATTAAGTCGAGCGACGCATAGTTAACGAGTGCTCTCATATATAGGCCGACGGAAGCTAGTGCACGTCGAGATACTAAATTCTTCTGTAACGAACGCATTTTAAGGTTTAAATCGTTTGAAACTGACGCGACGCGTCGGTCTGATTTCATCATTTCCTATGAAAACCATTCCTCTGTAATTTAGAGAGAGGCGACAATGTGTATCCTGGATACGAATTATCAAAGTTATAGAAACTGGGCCAACAAGTTATTCGTAATCGTTTTCATAGTGCAAAGACAAACACGGAGGAAATTGCTTTTCCGAATACTCACCCCGGACGGAACGGGAATCAATAACGTGTAAACTCAGCAACAGTTGAATAAGCCCTGTGCAACGCTGCCTCTCTAACTCTACCTTTCGGTTTTATTTAATTAACGCTTTACAAAAAAATTAATTAATTTTATCAAGCACTAAAACGTAAGTGTAAAAAAAATAGCGAAGATTATCAAAACCATCCCAGTACCTTGAATAAGCGCGACCAAAGGATACTTGTTTTTGAAACCAGTCGCTCGATTTCATTATTATGCTGTATCTTATGCAACCAAAAGAACGTTCCCTTAACAGTTGAGCGAGTTGCGCTAAGATCTCTTTTTTTAAAGAGATGAGATTTTGGCGAATGCGTGCCCAAGATGACTCAGAGAATAAGCGCGGGAGAAAATTAGACTCCGTTACCTTACGTTCTGGCCTATGAGATATCGTGGCCTCTAATTTATAAGATCAGGTGGAAACATTTGGAGATATAATCTTCAGAAAATTTGACCTTGTGATCCGGGGTTCATCAAAAAACCATGATGGGTTTATGTTTAGCCGCAGAGTTCTTAGATTAACTGGTTAGTCATGCGGGGACACCGGTCGATGTAGAGTTATCCCATGAGGAGAAGGTCCGGAGTAAGAGACGATTATCTTTCATCGGGAACTTTTTCTCGTGGTGCTGTGGACTTTCCACCGAAGGAGAGATGGAGACGCCCGATAAAACGAAGAGCGCCTTCGATCAAAAAAAAACATTTAAGCTTGATGCTGAAGGAGGAGCATCTTTTCGCAGCCTACTCCAGAAATCAAATCCAAAATTATACCTCGGAGGTAGGGAAGTCCCTTGAAAAATTGTAGTGGCAATTCAAAGCACTTAAAACAAACTTGGATGCGCATTACAATGAATCAATAAAGGAAGTAGAGCAAATGAAGGTTTATTTCTACGCTGTAATCCAAACGATTTACTTAAATTTCCACATCCACACGCCCCTAGCAAACGCTATCAAGGAGAACGAAATTCTTCACTACTGCCGGAATAAACTCTTTCCACATTTGACAATTCCTTTGAAAACTTTGCAAGCAGACTTGGGTAAAATTAACCAGGAACTCCATAAGGCCGTGTACATGCTTCCCCAGACGAGCGCCGCGGAGATAGCGACCTTACGTATCTCTCATTGTACAACTTTCAAAGAAGATATGGTAGTTAGAGTAAACGTGCCCTTCGTAAAGATAGTCTCGGAATGGATGTTGTACGAGATAAGCGCCGCACCCTTCGAGTGGAAAGGGGAAACGTGCGTCATCTCCCACGACGTCATGTATACCGCCGTGGATAAGGAGTGATTGCGCGTCATATCCGGTCCGGCCCTCCGAGAGTGTCGACCGTATTCTGACAAGCTTCGTTTTCTTCCCCGTTTCGGAACCGATACTACTCACGGCCCGCAATGTGCCATCAGCATGTTAAGGGAGGGTCCGTGAAGGATTGAGCGAGGCTTGCGTTTTTCAAAGCAATTTGAGAACGTCGCCATCATCAGCGAGGTGGCGTATGAGAAATGTTATTATCCATCCTCAGTAATCATTCAAAATTAAATGTCCCGATGGCAAACACCTCAAAAATTCTACTTTGGAAGGTCCTGGAGCCCTTGAAATTCAAATCCCGTGCGATCGTGAGGCAGTAGTCACGCCCTCAATTTTGATTCCCTCAGTATTCCCTTGTAACCGAGGAAGAGAGTCGCAAGTTCAGACGACTCGCCTACTTTCCGATATTTGTACCACCCTAGAAAAACTTTTGACCACCGAAGGCTGAAATATTCGACAACAGTTATAGACATCCACGAAAGTTTAAACAAAAATTGGACTACTCGGTTCCTAAACTGAATTTGTCACAACCCAATTGGAACGACGAGTTAATAGACCTAGGGAACACTCTGAACATCGTCGCCAAGATATAGAGCTCGCTAATCACCGCTATCGCTGTATATTCGGCATACAAATTGTATGTGCTTGGGCTATATTCGCCGAAGATGTATAAAAGGGAAGAAGGGACCAAGATCCTCAAAGTGAAGAGATTTGGCAACATCAAACGATCAAAATTAAAGAATTACTCAACACTTGAGGTATTGCTCGTTTGTTTAGAGGTGGCCGTCGGCGACACGTGAGAGGGGAAGGGAAAGACTTGGGAGGGCAACCTTTAAGGGGAAAGTCGACGTCACAGCCATGCGCAGTAGCACATCTTGGGTTCGGACAAACAGTTCGGAGAATAGGTTGGGCAGCTTTTGCCCACGGCTAAACACGGCATCCCCTATAGGCGGTACCGCCTCAAGGATGTACTAATCCTTCTGTGAGAGTGCCTTCTGCGCACCGTCACCACTAAACGAACATACTATAAGTAGGTCCGGACAATAATATTAGAAAATTTTGGCTGATGATTTTAAATTTGAAGAAAAAGGAAACCTTAACAACTATGCTTATGCCTAACAACATGAGCATCCTTAAACTCTGCTTGATGTTTGTATGAGTGTATGTGTGGCTCGGAGAAACTTATAAACTGACTGACTGTGTAAGAAGATCTTTGTACCATAATGGGAAGGGAAATCGCAAGGAACGAATTCCGGATATCCTGGAGAGGAGTTTAATGGAGTCGGTAGTGTAGTGGTTAGAGTGACGGCCCCACCATGATCTGCTAAAAGTGACACCCGGTTCGAATCCTTATGAGGATTTTTTCTGAAGGACGCCCGGCCTCCTATTTGAGTGCGGTGGTACTAAGGTGAAGAGGAACAGCCAATGAGAAAACGAACCCGATCAGAGGAGCGCGCTTAAATCGACGTTCCACCCTTCGGAAGAGACTTTAAGCAGTTGGCCCCCCTGGTGTTCTTCGTAAGAGCAGGCAAATTCCGGCACCGGGTTTCTCTCCTTCCTTCCCCTCCGGTAATTCACTGCACTACTTCTGAGATACCCATTATGCGTAGACAAGAGGGTAATCAGCTGGGCACAGAAACGAAAGATTATGAGGACTTTAATTAACTGATCTTGGAAGGAAACTGAGGGCCCGGGAGAAAGGCCAACCATGAGGAAGAATGCTGAGTGGATCAGGATTCGGCGACTAAGGGACGCCTGGTCGTTTTAAGTGAGAGACGAGCGTTGGGTGCTCGTTCTCAGTTGCGGAATCTGGGCGATTCCAGGCGACGTGAAGGAGTGTTAAGGGATACCCACCGGGTGCCACGACCGGATGCGAAGTCTAGGGAGGCGGATACCGGCAAGTTCCTCCGCCTTCGGGACGACTCTGACATCGGGAAGAGCAAAGGAAAGGAACGCACGCGCATTTAAACCTTCGCTCTTTGGCTTGAAATACGAATTTAGTCGGTGATATAGGAAAACCGCAACTATGTAGTGAGTGAGTAAAGGATAGGTAGCCGGCGACACCATGTGATACTCAGGGGATGGGGTAAAAAACTTATAGTTAGTTTGTGACATCACTAATTATAGCAAATAATTACTGTTGAAAAAAGCTACGTTCATTGTTTTATTATCAATCATTGGTGATGGATATAGTCTTAGCGGTTAATTGAGGAAAATAGATATTTTCTGGTGATGAGTATAATTTTAGTGGGTCATTTTAGTAATTAAAAAAAGGAGTTTTTTATTATATTGGTGATGGTAAACTGGGTAATTATAAGGGAGGATCTTTATGAGGTTAGGAGATTGGACTTGATCACCCCTGTTTCCGCCCCTCTCAGAGGTCGGCTATAACCGACGAATCAGAGGAAGAGGTGTTAAGGGAAACTAAAGAATGATTTAAGAACTGATCATCGTGGTACTGATCATTGGATATTGGGCCGAGACGCACGTGCAGGAAGAGCTAGGAAAGGGGACATCCCTGGCAGTGGTCGCTGGAGCACTCTTCAGGTGACTGCCCAACACCACCATCTACAATTCGGCAATGTCGCTCGTCTTCCCGTATCAACCAAAGCGAGAGCTGGCGGAACTAAGGGGGAGATTACTAGCGGTTTGTCAAAGTCGGCGCACCTGGCCACCATGTGCAGGAGTAGGGAGACTTCTTGACAAGATGCAAGTAAACTGGGATGAGCAGCGCGGAGAACCATTGCGCGAGGCACCCTTATTAGTGGATGGAGGGACCTTGGAAACGGCCTTCGCGCTTCCGGGTAGAAGTCATGGGGAACGAGTTCTCGTCTCCGCCAATTGAGCATCATCCATCATCCGCGCCGGGGCGGGATTTGTATTTCCATATACGTACTGTAGTGGGAATAGAGTCCAACACCCTGCGAACGCGCCAAATGAGGAAGTTGGACCCAATGCTAATCAGCGTTCCCACCTTAAAATGTTTGATAAATGCAAGCGGGAGAATACAGGCGGCGGGCCATGAGCTGGCCATCCTGAATTTCTCCCGTTATTATATGATATCCCTTCTGTATTGTCTTATTTCACCTTCCATCCTATACCTTTTCCTTGTATTACATATGAGGAAACTGGGAACACCACCTGTGTCTATCAAAACCTTCCTACCCATACCCTTTGCCCGAGATGCATACGCCTGTGCAGTGAGACTCCATGTAGTTAACTTCACAAGTATGAGACCCGGGAGGGAGACTCACCTACTTTAGTATGAAATCTGCCTGCTGGACAATCCCTATGAGGAGGCGTTGGCGACGGCGCGTTGCGCTAATAGGACTTTGCAAGGAGGGTTTACCGCCTACTTAGCGCAAGGTTTCTTTCTGGAATGCACGCAAGCAGCCGACACGATTATGTCTAAAGTTAGCGCAACGACGTACGTGGTGACCCACCCCCCCGGATGGAACCCACGTGAGATGCCGCAACCAGACATAAATGGGGTGGACCAACAACACGGTGGGAGCATTCCGAAAAAAACTACCGTGTGACTGTCACCTGCACCTAGGAGGGCTGACCATTTCACCGCAGTATTTGTGTCTGGGCCAGGAAGGAGATTAGCTATCATTCGCCTCACTCCTGCGTCTTGGGCTACATTATCCTCCATAACCTGACCTCCTTATACTCAAAACCAAGTAGCCACTTGTGCGGGTCTTAGAGAGTGTTTGGGGACCAGTTGGACTCCTTTACGTAAAGCCGCTATAACAACCATTAGCGCAACATGGCTACTGGCCTTAGGCGGTACGCTATGTAACATTTCACTCACACATGGCACTTTTCTCCAATCTTCTTACCTTCGGGAGCATTACCCTGTAGCTCCCACAACATTCTACCGCCGAACGAACATACACCCTTACGAAAGGTACGAGCAACATACAGAAGAGCAGCCGGAAAACCCCCGAGGCGTGGTGACTGCTCATTGCCCTCCGCTACCCTTACCACTACCGCCTATACTTTCAGTGGAAAGGATAGAGCCTCCACCTTCAGAAGAAGTAAATTCGGACATTGAGGAATTGGAGCTGCGAGATAGCTCTTTGCTAAATCTGGGTTAAGAAACAATACTTTATAGTATTAATACTGTGCGCCTTGCTAGCTGTTTTGCTTGACATTTGTCATTCAAATTTCCAGCATCTCGGCCAAAGGAGCTTGCTCCACCGGCACCGACCTTGCCAGCCACTTGGCCCGGACTACGAGTTCTACCGGGGAACTTCCTTGCGCCATTCGGCCATGACCGCATCATCATCGGCTATTGCAAAAACTGGCCCTTTACAGGGCCATAACTCCGTCGCTGCCTCCATGTATGCTGACTCCGGATCTTCTCAGAGCTGTCCAGTCGGCCTACAAACTGCTCCGACCGGCACTTCACAGGGCCCATACACCGTCATCACCAATCCCCTCCACTCCATGGAGGAGGGTACCACAGGGTCCTACTCCAACACCTCGGAGCTCATGGACACAAAATCCTTCCGCACCCCGAAGAAACGGGCGAAGAAACGGGCCTTCATCACTGCTGATGAGTCCACCACCCTCCGGTTTGGATCCACATAAGCTCCGGCGGTCCACCCGGCTAACCGTTACGACCCTGTGCTTGCTGATATTACTACCGACATTGCTCAAGGTCCTTCCTCCGCTGCTACTTCTGCTCCGGCGGTACCTCGTCCACAGGGCCCGCCAAAGCCGCCAGTCATCATGCTGTACTAGTTAGCAGACTACCGGAAATTTATCGCTGCCGTCAATGGAGCCGCCAAAGATCACTCCTACGTGGTGGTCTCCAGGAGGAACTACACGCGCCTTCAACTTGCAAATGTTGACGACTACGAGAGCGTCCGCAAGATGCTCGACGACGAGAAGGCGCAGTACTCTACGTGGAGTGCCCGCGAGGAAAAGGTCTTCTACTTCACCGCCCGGGGACTAAATTCCAGGACCGATGATAGCTACGTCAAGGAGCTGCTCGATGACGCGTAGGTTCCAGTACTCAAAGTCCGTCAGATCCGCCGGGCTAACAAATCTTCTTGGCGTTTTTGTGGTTACCACCCGCGCCTACTCTCCGGGCTGAGACCCCAAGGACTTCCTTCGCTGGCTATCTCTAGGCAATTCCCAAGTCCGCATCCAGCGCTATCGGTATGAGGAGCTACAGATGTGCTTCCGATGCAACCGCTACGGCTCGCTCTTCTGCACGGCGGCAACCCGCTGCTACAAGTGCGCCGGTCCTCCTGAAAGGAGGGCCTGCACGAAGCAGAAGGACGACGTGCCTCTCACCTGCTGCAACTGCGGCGGTCCACACGCCGCGTTCTCTCACTCCTGTCCGGTGTTTCTCCAGGAACAGCAGAAGAGATACGCCCCTCCTCAACGGGCTGGACAAGTTGCTCCCGCAACATTAAGACCGGTTGCAACCCCTGCGCCTGCAGCTTCCGGGCTTGCGCCGATCCCAACCTTAGGCGAGAAAAACGGTTGGGGCAGGGGCAACGCCCCCCGCCGCCCTCCGCAGCCGCGCCGTACCCGCGGAAATGCCTGGAGTTCCCCCCACTTCATCCTGCTGCCGCTCCACGCTCTGAGACGGTCAAGAAACTGAACGTCTCTCTTCGCCTACGAAACCGACAGCCGCGCCCTGCACCAGCTGCGGAGCTTCCGTCCGCTGAGCCTGACAAGTCCCTTTTGGCGCTTGAGCTTACTACGCTCTTTACTACGGTACAGTCCCTGACATAGGTGCTGCAGCAATAGCTCACGCCCCTTGGGCAAGTTATTGCCCAGCTATCCGGCTTGTCGCAGCCCATTCACGGCTAAACGTGATCCGCCTGTTCTCGTCCTTGGAACGCCAACGGTGGCATTCTCTGAAAGACGCCCGAACTGCTGGCGTTTCTCAGGGGCAGAAACTTAGCTGTGGATTTCATAGAAGAAACGCACCTGCGGCCAGCATGGAAGTGGAGCACTGCTGGCTACCAAATTTTTAGGATGGACAGGGATGCGCCGTCCAAGCCATCGTGGGGAACAGCCATCTTGGTCCGGGAAGATGTTTCGTCTCACTAGATCCTGTTGCTGAAAATGAAGACACTGGAGGCCACGGCTGCGGTTCTTTCGACATCCCCGAGAGACATTCGACTGGCTTCCTGTTACCTGGCACCCAACAGGCGGTTTTATGCCGAGGACTTTCAACACTTGCTGTCTCCTGGAGTCTCGCTTGTCGCAGGAGGGGAATAAAATTCCTAGCATGAATTTTGGGGGTTCCGAACGGCAAACCGTATGGCCTGATTCACCGCAGACGGGCAGATGACAGCAGCACCACGATTTTTGCTCCCACTGCTATACGCGGATCGGCACCACCGGCTCCGGAGCCTTCCTTGATATATTTCTGGCGTCTAATATCCGGATCTCGGTAAATGTATACACGGTTCCCTGCCTGACGAGTGACCATTATCCGGTGATTGCCTATATCGGTGCTCGCCCGGTCCAGCTTCCTCCATCTTCCTTCCTGGACTTTCCCAACGCCGACTGGGATATATTTTAGAGATATCTAGTGGTTTCGCTTCCGGACGTACCCCCTTCACTTCCCACCCCCTTGGACATTGACGACCACGTGAATCTTGTGACGGAGGCAGTTGCTGCATCAGTCCTGGAGAAACATCGCCGCCGCCCTGCCCATCAGGACCTGCCTGGAGACATCTTGCAGTCCATCCGGACAAAGAACAGGCTCAGGAGAAAGCTCCACGAAAGCGGCTGCCTTGTCCTAAAACGTCAGCTCAAGGCAATGAAACATCAAATCCGTGATGAGATTTGTGATTTCAGCAACAGGATGTGGGACAAGAAGATGGCCACGGCTATCTTTTTCGATGTCGAGAAGGCATTCGACAGGTTGTGACACGAAGGACATCTTCACAAGTTATCCCTCTTCCGGTATTCTATCTGTATGGGAGGAGATTTCGGTTGTCCTGGCAGCAGTCGCTATCACCATGACACGCGGTGTCGGCTGGTGTTTCTCAGGGTTCCGTCCTTGGGCCCCAGCTGTTCATCATCTTCACGGCGAACATCCCGAAACACTTCGGATGAAACACCATGCTGGCGATGTATGCTGACGACGTAGCGTTTATCTCCCGGTCAACCAAACCATCAATGGCAGTCCGATACCTGCAGACTGCAACTGACAGGATATTAGAATGGTACGGCAAATGACCGGTGGCGCCCAACCCGGCAAAAACCGAAGCGATCCTCTTCTCGCCGGAAAAGCGGAAGGAACCCGAAGGCATCCTGCTGGGCTACACCGAAGTGCAGTGGCAGGAGGACATCTGCTACATTGGTGTGACATTCGACATGCACCTCACTTTCAGGAAGCACACGTTCAAATTGGCCTACAAGGGCATTTCTACCCGCTTCTGGCTTACTCCGATCCTTCGTTCGGACCATGATTCCCTGAAGAGGAAACTGCATCTGTACCGTGCAGTGATTTTCCCGGCGCTATCGTATGCATCCCCGGTCTGGAGCGGGAACCTCTGCGGCGCCTCCGTCCAACGATTGAAAAAGGCGGATTTGAGTTGCCTTCGCTCCATCCTTAGGCTTGGCTGGAACACCACGAACGAGTGCTCTACATGCTAACGAGAATTCCACCGCTCGGCGAGACGATGCGGGAATTAGCGCGACATTACTACGAGCAACTGTCCGGCAAAGCCCCTGAGACCATCCGGGAGCTTGCTGACGCCATCGTCCGCCCCTGGGATTTCTACAAACGTCCCCGTGCCTTTACGGGCCTCAAGAAGGATCAGTTTCCCTAGAGAAGGAGGCGTTAACCGAGCCTAAGGTTGGCTCAGTCCGCGGAGGAATTACCACGGCTAACAGCCCCCGTCTCCCACACAAGATCCTTTAGTGATGCAATTGTGGATGCAGGCCTACTTTGAAGGCCGTAGTTTATACACACAAACTGAGGAATTGGAACGTGTCCTTGTGTCAGAACCTGCATATCTACAGATGCAAGTCTTTAGCAGTGACGGTGTGTGAACAATAAAAAATTGTGTTAAAATTTGTGTTAATGAATTTTTGGCATTGGCGATTTTAAATTCTTTCTTTAGACTTAAATTGTTTGACTAACTCTCACGTTTTGATTAGAATGGGAGGTTAGTTTTGTCATGAACAGGGCCATCTATTGTGTCTGACCTTATGGTCATCTGTCTGGCAAGATGTTATGCCTGGTCGTGTTTGTGTGGTTTTTATTTGTTTTATCAATTATGAATGTAGAATCATTGACTAGTGGCCTTGGTTTCCAGAACATTTCGCAAGTCATACGCCACCCAGGCTTCCTCCGGGAGATGAAGTTTTAGTGGAGGAGATGTTATGGTCCGGGATTACTTCATCCCATTTTTTCCACTTTTTCCACTCTTACGTTTTTCTCTCACGGTCCATTTTCTACGTTAGTGGTTTATTTTCCTAACGTCTGACAAGGCCGGCTGGCCTCGTAGATTTTTCCATTTCATTTCCAAATTTATTTCTAAATGCTCAATTATGATCACTAATGCCCTAAATGACAACACCCTATGATTCGCGATCACGTGAAACCAGCGTGGGGAAATCGTTCCAAAGTCACTCTGAATCATGTGAACGCCTATGATACATTCTCTTGTGAGAGAGTGTTATTCGTATTACGCATTTTTGCGGCCCTCGACTGACTTTCTGAAAGTTCTTGAACCTCAAAAGGATACGCAATAGGCGATTATCTACTAGATAAGCGCCGCTTAGGCGAACGCCGTGACCGCAAGCGCGGTTTGAATTAGCCACAGGGCTAATGGCGGATGCACGATTGAAGAATAAGGCCTTGGAGGGAGGGGCAATAGGAAATATATAAGGCCCAGGATTTTCGGAATTGGGAGTCAGACCGAGTCCCAGAGAGTCCGCCTGCAGTTACATTGGGAAGGAGCCAAGTGCGTCTCTGATCGTCCGCCGCGCCCTGCTGCTATCTGGTCATAGGGGTAAGGCCCAGGTATGGTAAATAAAGCAAAATGATTGACTCTCCATGCCTCTTATTTCTTCAGCCTTCTCTCCAACACGGCGTACCCATATAACGCTGTGTAACAAATTTTAATTTATTTTTTGTTCCTGGATAGTAAGTCTTATTTCCTAATTGATTATGCCTCAAAAGTATATAAAATGGCTATTATTCCCCACAAACTTTACTTTTGTGACCAGGACATTGATATTTTGAAATTTACCCATTTTGATATTTTCAGTAGACTCATTGGCTTATTTAAAGGCTTTGAATTAATTACTGTTAAAATTAGTTTTGATATTATCTAGTAGGTATATTATTGTATAGTGGATTTGCAGAAATACTCATGGAGTCATTTCTATAATTTTCATGTTTGGTTATTGAATGGATATAATTGAAAGGTCACAGATATTAACCAGTAACGTTCTGTGAAATATGCATGATAGTCTCTAATGTAATTTTTTAGGCACCAAAGAACTGACTCATTATGAAATGATATATAGTTTATTTGTCATTTTCTAGTTAATGATGCACTTTAATTTTCATGTACAAACTTGATCCCAATAGTTGCGATAATTTTAATTTGTAAATCATAATGCAATAAAGTATATTATTGTTGTATAGTAACCTGCTACAATAAGATGATAAAAGTTTCACTTGTGTAGTTATTGTGTAAAGTAATTCACTCATCTTATGTTTGTATTTTTTTCTACATTTAGTTAAGTAAAAAGATGATTTTACTTTTTTTAATTACTATAATTATATTTTCGCGACATGGAAAAACCGGCACTAAAAACGAATTACAGAGGAAAAATACATACATATTACTTTCAGAACCCTTAGCTAATATCCACTGCAATTTACCAAGTCAACCCAGAACATATATTTGATAACAACGGAGCGTCACCTTAGCAAAATTCCATTAAAGCACTAAAGTCAGTATTTCAGAAAGCGAGTTAAAGAAGGTATCTAGTAAGCCAAGCGTTAGAACGAGCAGTTACAATCATTTGTCCGGGAGCATCAGGGTGGAAAATTAGGTTAATTGTTCCAAACAGCCGTCTCTCTCTCACTCTCTCGATTCGTGACCAAAATTGGTTCCGGAAAGCTTCATCAGCATCTCGGAAGATAAAAGGGGGTTAAAAATGGACATACATTATGTTCAGATGTGTTTCAAGAAGGGGTTGTGTTGTTTTGTAGGGCCATGAGAGACATGGGGAAAAGGGGGAGTGGATTTTTTCGGGTGCAAATAGAAGCTAAATCTTCCGCCGCCGATTCATTGGTAACACTTTCGATATATTTGGATTAGAAAAAATGGGGAGTGGGTCAGAGAGGCCGTCACTTCTTAAAAGGTACTCTGCCAAAGTTTTCTTACGCCCCTTGTATATGGCGTAATAGAAACATTTTCAACTCTTGTCAAGAGCAACTGTATAATGTAAAAACTCAACGCAGGCGATCGAGGTTTATGTTGTGTGCGCATTTCGGATTTTTTTTGTTGTAAATTCCATTTTCTTGTCAGTTTGACAAAGTATCGACCTTGATAGCCAGGTGATTAAAAGTATCTGCCGACGGATATTAAAGTCGCGGGTTCGACTCTCTCCTAAGACGTGTATGTTTGTGTTCTTAAGGTCAGGCCTATGTATAAGAATGGACATGATTGTCCAAATATCAATAAAGATGGATTATTATTATTATTATTAACATCAGAAAACCATGCGGATAGCTGCTTTTATGATTTAACGTGGGTACAATTTTGATGTGAACAACATTTCTTAGCAATGGGTTAGCATTTAAAGTTGTTTAGATTAATTCCACTGTGAACCAATATATGCGTATCTTAATAAACATAACATTGAGGCAGAGTCTACCGCGATTTTGTGTAGTTTTTGTGTGTCAAACCCAATGCAATATCTCTTTCCATAATAATTCTACTCCCTAAAAAACCATTTACATTCTCATTGCCCTCAACTTGTTGCAGTGTTTATATAATGGCGGAGTGTTTTCTTCTACAAGCTACTTCGCTTTTATAACTCACAGTGGATCAAGTGAATTTATTCAGTTTTGTTACGTACCTTGAAAAACGATTCATATTCCATAAAAGCTTAGATTATTTCAAGTAAAATAAATAAGAAACGTTCCATTATAATCTTTTTGCATGAAATTTTCATGTTATCCTCCAATTGGCCAAAAAATCGGATTTGTAAATACATCTAATTAGATTCAAGAACAAGCATTAAAAAATAACTGTCTCAGATATCCCAAACAGCCACAAAAGTGTTGCAAAAATCCGGTTTTTGTAACCTTGTTGTGGCTATTGAAGATACTCGAGACAAATACTTTAAAGTGCTTGTTCCTGATTTTTTTTCAACCATAAGACGAGCTAGATAATTCCTTGTTGAATCTAATCTATATATATCATCTATATATTTAAACGCAGACATGCGAGCGTTGTCCGCAGAACTCCTCCTAGGGTTCTCAACGGATTGGGTCGGTTCAGATGTCATTCGACGCCTATTCACGGCGCGGATAGCACAATTCAGTAAAATTTGTAAAAAAATGTACACGAGGTCTGGTAATGGCTGAAAACCGTGCCCAGGAGGCGCTTATGCACGTCCGATTAGGCCGCTCGACCAGCGCTACTGTGGCGATTTTTTCCTCCCCCCCTTTTACTCCCGCACTTATACGATAGCACTTAACGAATCGCATGTACGAACATGCAAGTACGAATATCGCAAGTTCGAATATCGCCGCTATCGTATATCGCCGATATTCGTGATATCGCCGGACTGAACACCACGCCCACGAACGCCACGCCACGGTCGACACGCCCTCCCGTGGTGCCTCTCTGCTTTATATACCCTAATTACCCCTCGCCTCTTTAACCTTCCCTCTTTCCCATGGTTATGCAAGAACAGTGGAAAAGCGACCAATCACCGGGAATAATTCAACCATTTCGAATTACCCGCCTGACGTCATTACCTCCCTCCTTCACCACCGGCGTCACGTGACAGTCCATTCCGATAGTGGCCTTCCGAGCGACGAGACGCACAGCGGAGCAACGAGTGAAGTCGACGCAGGTGTCCCACTCTCGATTCCAGCCTATCCGGCAGAAAAACATTCAGTGTTGAGTGGACATTGACCTACCGGGAGCCGGAAGAGGATAGTAACTATTGGTTGTGATTTAACTGACATTAACTAAGTTTCGTTTCGAATCGCCTTCACCTATGAGGTGTATTTTGTTTTGTGGTATTACTTAAATCTATTCAAATTCAACTGCTGGATTGTTATATGTCTATATTTCTATGTTCTATTTATAGTTTGTCATTAGCACTTAGCACATCAGTGGATGTTTTTGCACCGAAAATTATAGTTCGCTGCACTACTATCGCCGTGTTGGCCGGCCGCCCGCAACGCACCTACTGACAATTACACGTTTGCCAAAACGAACATAAAAAAATGTATCGAGTGAAGGATTGGGTGATAGGTTACGGGAGTATGGTAGAAGACTGGATGACTTGAGGAGCATAAATATTAAGAGACTAGCAAGGTGAAGTAAGAAAGAGGGACGGAGAATGGGAGGAAAGAAGATTGATTGATTGATTGTCTTTTATTCGGGGAGAGATTGAGACCGTGCAGTCCCCTCTTCCACCTAGGAGAGATGAAGGGAGAATGGGGGAAGAGAGAGAGAGAATGAGAGGAAAGGAAATGGTGAGATAAAGAGAATGGGAGGAAGGGAGAGAGAATGAGAGGAAGGGAGAGAGAATAAGGAGAAGGGAGAGAATAGGAGGAAGGAAGAGAGAGAGACAGGGAGAGAGAATGGGATAGATAGATTGATAAATATCTTTATTCGGGCGAAATTTAGACCATAAGAGAAAGAGAGGGAAAGAGAATGGGAAGAAGGAAGAGAAATAGGGAGAGGGAATATTTAAGGAAGGGAGAGAGGAAGAACTGGAGGAAGGAAGAAAGAGAGAGAATTGAATAGAAAGAGGGAGAGAGAATGGTGGAAGGAAGAGGGGGAGAGAATGGTGGAAGGAAGAGGGGGAGAGAAAATAGGAGGAAGGGGAGAGAGAGGGATAGAGAATAGAAGGAAGGGGGAAAGAGAGAGAATGGAGGAAAGGGCAGACAGAGAGAGAAAAACGACTTCATTTAGGAATGGGAGGAAAGAAGAGAGAATAGGAGGAAGGGGAGAGAGAGAGAGGGATAGAGAATAGAAGGAAGGGGAGAGAGAGAGAGAATGGAGGAAGGGACAGACAGAGAGAAAAACGACTTCATTTAGGAAGGAGAGAAAATGGAAGTGAGAGAGTCCACAGTGTAACTAAGGAGACAACTTTAGTGCAAACCATTGTTCAGAAAAAACAATCCACAACCAGGACGAATAGGAAAAGTAAGATCGTGTCTTTTTCTTTTTCCCTCTGCTTTCTCGCTAACGAGGCCATCATTCCCGCCCCTCAAACTTTCCCATCCCTCCCACCTCCCCTCCCACCACTCCTTTTATTTATTTCCTCCATTTTTATTTTACACCAACATTCTTTTATTGCATGTATTATAGAGCAACATATGATGATTTGTTTAGTAAGCTTGAGTAGGTCTCACAGGTTTTTCACATCCCCTTCTATGTTGGGGTCTTTCTTCAGTGTTGTTTTGTTATTTTTCAACACAATTATATATCTTTTTACAATTATTCTATTATTATTATTATAGTATTGTTAATTCTTGAATGTATTATTATATTTATATCATGAAAGGGGTTTGGTGGAAGATGACCTCCAGTCTTAATCCAGTCCCAAATAAATCTAATATAATCCCATCCCACCTCTCCTCCCACTGTCTCTCCCTTCCCCACTTTTCCTCCCATTCCAACTCCCTTCCCCTCCCAACCTCCCCTCCCAACTCCCCTCCCAACCTCCCCTCCCAACCTCCCCTCCCAACCTCCCCTCCCAACCTCCCCTCCAAACCCCCTTCCAACCTCCCCTCCCAACGCCCCTCCCAACCTCCCCTCCCAACCTCCTATCCCAACCTCCCCTCTCAACCTCCACTCCCAACCTCCCCTCTCAACCTCTTCTCTCAACCTCCCCTCCCAAACTCCCTACCAACCTCCACTCCTCAGCACTACTCATTGAGCGAGCATCGGAAGGGGTGTCGTGTCCTCGGAGGAGATATCCGTGTTCCACATACCGCTGCGTACACGCCGTTTGGGATTCACGAGAACGGACCGCGGGAGAGGAATCGATCAAGGGATGGAATCAGAATCTAGATTGAATTGACGACTGAAATTGCTCCGAAATATGTTGATGCGCGTCGGAGGGACGAGATGGAATTCGGAGCTAGATACGTTACGGAGGCGGAGAGAGGCATGGATTCTATAAAGTTCTCGGAATTCGAACATGCTACTCCGACGTTTATGGGAAAAGCCGAAGAAATTATGGTTCTACCTGGTTCTGATGAAAATACAGGTCATTCACGCGTTAAATTTAACGAAATTTCTCAAATGATTAACAATAGGCAAAACAAGGACCATATGCTGCACAAGAAATCATTTCCAAGATCTAAAAACCGATCTGTAAAATTTAATAGCGGCTATTTCATATTTACTCATAATAATTATGGCCGTTAAACGTTGAATGTTTTAAATTTCGTTAGGAAATGGTTCAGACTTGAGGCTGAATTAAATGCTAACACAGAATCTTTCGCCAATTTCCTGTTTAAACTCATCGATGCGGCCATAAGAGGTATTCGAGATTGCAAAAATGCGGCTCGCAGGGCAGTAAGGTTTTCAATATTTGGTTCAGAAATTTAATCAGGTAAATAAACAAACTCCGCATGGGAAGGCTATGCTTTGTGGAAAAATTCCATAACAGTAATAAAAACAATTATTGTAATTTCCACTAAACACGAATGTAATCGACCGGTTTCGCCTGTTATAGCATCATCAGGCTAAATTGTTTATATTTATATCAAGAAAATAAAGATTAAAATTAAATGTTTATTACCAAAATAAAGGTGTGATTTTCAGGCCGTCTCCATTTGCTCAACGTAATGAATCGCCGAATTTCCAGCCTCATTTGTTTTTATTAACCGTGTAAAGTTTCAGCTGAATGCCTCAAAAAACTCTACTGAAACTGTCGAAACAAATTTGTCCTCGCTGTTGAAGGTTTTCTCTCGCAGTACGCTTTAAAACGAGACCATAAGTGTTTTCTTGGTGCTGCTTTATTTGCTTTACAGATTAGCAGAACTTTAATAATAATTCACGATAGTGAAATGACCAATTAAAGTTTTGTACTTTCTGATTCCCGTCAATACGACCGGCGTTTTTATGTTTCCTTCACCTAGACGAGAAACTTGATGCAATTGAGGTAGCTACGGTGTTAAATAAATATTCACGACTAATTTACGCTTAAATATCATGAGGGTCAGGCACGAGAAATATTTCCACTAGCAAGCAGGCATTAAAAATTTACTGTTGGTAAGCATTAAACGAATTAAAAGATTTTTTTATAGTGCCAAAAAATATAGTTCATGGGTAACAATGAAAAAAAGATGATGATAGAGACAAAAAAAAGTCTTCTAACCAGAATAAACATGCAGATATGTCTTGGCAAGACGGTCTCTTTTTTGGATCGTTGGGGCGAAAAATAATAGAACTGTGTGTGTGTGTGTGTGTTGGATGGAAAATCAGCCTCTTGTACTATTATCGCAGAAATAAAATAACACAAAGGCTATGTATTACACGTGTATGATAAATAAATACACATACACATAGCGCCAGTTTCGTGGAATTAATATTGACAATCTATCTGAAGAATCTGCCTTATAAATGTCACAAAGTTAAAAAATACAGCAACTGATTGTAATTACAACAATAGATGTGTGCGCGCGTAATATTTCATCTTACTCCCGGCAGTCGAATCCAAAAAGAATCGTTAATTAATCGCGAGCCATTCCCTCTAGTTGGTTAGAATGTGAAAATAATTCGTAGGAATTAATTGTTGCGTGACATTTATATTTACGTTGGAGTGGCGTAAAAAAAGAACATCAATGGGCGTATTCCCTTGTGATTAATTCTTCTCCTGAGTCTTCAATTACACAAGTCCAATCGGACAGTCATTTTTTTATTTAAAGGGTGTTTTTTGTTTCCTTTTTTATCCTGGCAAAATACGACATGGAATTTCCCTTAGGACTTCGTGTGACGCTATTTTAATGGAAATTGCAACACAGGAGATCTGAATTAAATAAATAGAATGCAACGCAAAAAATCGTTTTAAAATTCAGAGAATTATCAAAATTGACTTTCGTTTAAATATTAATCACAGAAAAAGTTATTTTTAGGTTTATAGTTGGCATGTCAGCAGGTATAAACAAAAATCCAGCTACAGTATATGAAACTACGTAGACTACACAATGGATTACTAAAGTCACGAAAATTGCCTTAAAATTTTCTCGCGAAAAATTGATATACATTAAAAATTATATATATTGATGATAAGTAGAGTGTTGTCCATGAAAGTGGATAAAATTAGCACGTTTTTCCTCCTATTATTAAATTCGGTAGTATTTTGCTTTATTTCGCTATAAAGATTTCTCCCATGAGCCTAATTGACTAACCGAGGAGAATTTGGAATTTGATCACTATTTATATGCAAACATTTAGCTTATCTTGATTTATATTTGTGATTTATACTCTCGGAGACATTAAAAATATACTTTTAAATGGAGCCTTACCTGTCCCTTTTCAAAACTCATATCTAAGGAAAAACAAATGGCAGCAGTACAGAAATATAACCTGTATATCGTTTAATGTTTCGACAAAATTTTAATTTAAGCAAGTTCACAGACAGACGCCAAAGTGAAACTCTAAGCCAGGGTTCCCAATCTGGTGCTCGAAAGCATCGCTGTGCTTTTTGGCATCTTGATTGTGCTCTTCGTTAGCCTGGTTGTGCACTTATGCGATGCTATATATATATATATATATATATATATATATATATATATATATATATATATATTTTTTTTAACATTACTAATAACATTGATGTAATTTGATTTTAGTATTTATGATCATTATTTTTTTTGCAAAAGTATACTGGTGCTCCATTATGTTCTAGGTCTAGGATAATATAGCTTGGTACTCGCTAGATATACCAGAAAGTAGCTTGGTGCTCGCAAAAGGTTGGGAACCTCTACTCTAAGCGCGATTTTTAAAATACAATAAAAACATTTACTAACTGTAAATACAACATTCGCTGAAGTTTCAGTTCATTTACTGTTTTTGGGGTTCCTTAAAAACTGAGAAATTTATTTCATGAAATTTATAACGTCAGCTAATTCTTGAAGGTAAAAGAAGCGTTGTAATTTAAACTCTCGCCCGAGCAAAGAAATTGGGCTCATGTTAACCAAAAATTATCCTAGATTAAAAGCGCTGCCATTTATATCTTATAGTTTATTCGAGATAATTAACGTCCAACACACGTAAATTTTCTTGACAGAGGGAGATTTGATTGCGTTAAGTCGTTCGTTCCAGTAAATATTGCAATATTCAATAGCTTCCAACGGTTTACAGTTAAACACGAAAAATACAATTTCTAAAAAATTGAACGGCGAGGAAAGAGTCGTCCTGACAAATATGGCGCGCGCAAAAACATAAAACCGCGCCTAAGTGTTTTACGCATATATCTCACTCTTCGGACGAGATACCAGAAAGCGACCGTAGAAAAACCAGGAAGTTTAAAACGGTTGCGTGAGGTAGAACGGCCACAATGGAATCCTCGATGAGAAAGGGAGAAATAAAAAGGGGACTTTTTTAATTGTTCCCAGGAAAATAACTTGGCCGGAAACGCGCTCGCGGCGCCACCGATAAAGGGTGCGGCGACTAGAGGAGTTACGAACCATTTGTGGCGCAAGGCGCCGCGCAAAAGCACAAGGGCGAATCCCGATGCTCGGTTGTTTTCGAAGCCCTTCCACTCTCTCCCTCCCTTGCTCTCCGTTACTCCTCCGTTCTTATTCTCCCCCGAGCCCGCCCGTTCAGTCACCGCCTTCATTTTTTTCTTTTCTGGCTCGCAGTCCGCGAGATGTTCGATTAGAGTTCGCGCAAAAATCGATGCCCTTGGCACGTGGAACGGGACCACGAGGGACACAGCTGCGGTCCTGGGAGGGTGAAGAGATGGAGGATGGAGATGACGTGAGGGAGAGAGAGACACAAAAAGCAAAAGGGAAAGAGGCCGTGTGCGTGTGCGGAAAGAGTGAAAGAGAGCAAAAAAAGAAGAGCGGTTGAAAAAATAACGATAACACCAGCGGGAAAGAGAGATTTACCTGATGGTAGGAAAGTTCAGCATAATGCGTCAATTGAAAATCGCGGAAAATTCCGCTTTTATCGTTTTTCTGAGTAGACTGCTTGGGATAGCCGCATAGACGTCTCATTCTTTCTCTCTCTTGGATCGCCAGCAGAGTGGAGATCTCCGCGTTTATCGAGTGAAATCTCTCTCTAAGTCTCATTCAGTCCAGCAGTTACTGTCTGTCTCCCGTTAAATTCATACAGCAGGGCAGGGAGAGGGAGTTCGGGACGACCCAATCAATCGAGGTTCCGAGAAACCGCGTCGTCTATGCGTAAATGAGAATAGCTATTTAGAACAGGAAAAACTCATTGTTTGGGAAAAGAGGCGTCTCTCTGTTCGCGAAGATTTTGAAATCCTTCTAGAATTGCGTATTGAATGGTCGAGAGAGGAAATGGTGCCATTTCACATAGGTTCTCGAGACAAAAATGTTCGATTCCAGGGGCTTTAAATGATTTAGCCACTGGCCACCTGCGGCGAATCGGCTACATACGTTTGACGAATTGTTGCTGTCGTCAGTTATATATATTTTT
The DNA here is from genome assembly GCA_028673005.1 of Tanypteryx hageni. Lineage (NCBI taxonomy): Eukaryota > Metazoa > Arthropoda > Insecta > Odonata > Petaluridae > Tanypteryx > Tanypteryx hageni. The sequence continues at coordinate 151,303,103 of CM054114.1, forward strand.
TGTGTTCGTGTGTTTTACGTGTCTCTTCGACGCCCCCAGCAGCCTGCCAACTTGGTCTCCAACTTGGTAAGTGTCCGCTGGGCTTCCCTCAACACCTTGTTGCCACCCTCATCACTACCTTTTCTTTTCCTTAACTTAATATATAAATATATATATATATATATATATATATATATATATGGATGTCAACAAGGTGTTGGGATAAGGAAACCCTGTGAAAACTCACCAATCAGACGACTTCAGGTTGGCGAGGCCCCGGGGATGTCGAAGCGACACACGTAAAAGAACACTAAAACACAGAAACATCACAAACGTAGAAGCTTTCGGAATTATTCCTTCATCAGCTACAGAGAGAGAACTTCCTTTTCCGTAAGCTGTTATATATATATATATATATATATATATATATATATATATATATATATATATATATATATATATAATTATATATATAGGAAGAGGTGGAATGTTGGGAAATTTGGAAACAGGAAAAAAACATCTATAACCAGGGATCGAACGCAGGTTCTCCTGTTCCCAAATTTTCCAGTAATCTCCCTGTTGTGTGTATGAGGGGAGAAAAATCATTTTTTTCAACATTTTAAAACGCATCATTCATTTTGGTTTACTCATTATTTTCATTAACATGTCGTATGTTTTGTGTAGTGCGGCGAATATAGACCTCTGATTACTAAAAGCTTGGCAAATATCGCATTTACATTGGACACCGTTAATGCTATCCGGTTACTATGATGGAAATTGAGGAATCGCAATGTTTTTGTATAAACGATAAATCCTACTGCAGTAGGAGATCGCAAGCAAACTAATGTTCAGCGTAAACACAGAATTAAAAATTAGAGCTCTGAAATAATAGTACGAGGGAAAAATAATTAAAAAAATACCGACGACTTTTAATTTGAGAATATTCCATGATATTAAACGTGAATGTAAACACACCTTAAGTAAAGTATAAAAACTAAAGACGTATGAGAAATAAAGTCGAATAAATTTCTGACAAAAGAACCAATGCATTGAAACTGCACAATGCATTTTTAAAGTTGATGACAAGGATCTCATCGTTTATTACGAGCATATTCCGGAGTTCTTGGAGAGAAAATATTCCATAAGTCCATAACAAATAACGAAGTTCTTAACGGCATAACTATGGATTCAGTCTCCGATATACTTGAAAGTCCAGGCGGGATTTCCATAGTTATGGATTTGCGTGCTCCCGCATCCTCGTGGTTCCGACCTCCACCGCAGAGGGGCATCACCAGTCGCCGCCCGGTTCTAAAAAGGCAATACGGCATTGCGTTAATTTAAGAATAATATAGGAGCCTCACCCGAGATTTTTAAAAATAGTTACGCTTTCCATTCACATCGCAATTGATATTGGAACACCCCAACGGATACAGCATCCAAAGAGCAGAGGGAAAAAAGGCAAATTTATCGACCTTTAACCTTCCTCTAGAGAAAGAGCGAGATAAGTAACACTAATAAGATGAAATACGGAGAGCAACATATTCTCTCCTATCTCCATCTACTCTACGCGTATGTGTGTGTTCATAAATTCGGGAAAGAGTGGTGACGAGAGGTAGAAAAAGGGTTTTAATAAGTTTGAGGTAAAAAGCAATTTCATACTCAAGGAAAGGTTTCGGTGTCGTCAGTTAATAACAAGAAAGTGGATATAGAAAGAATGAGGGAAAAAGAGAATGGGAGGTGAGTGAAAAAGGGAGGGAGAAGAAAGGAGAGAGAGGGGAAGGAAGAGGAGAAAAATAAAAAGAGAAATAGGAAAAGAAGAGGAGGGAGAGAAAGTAAAAGAGAGAAAAATAGGGAGGAATGGTGGAGGGGGGGAGTGAGAGAGAGAGGGGGGCGATTGGAGGAAAGGAGAGAGAGGGAGGGAAGAAAGAAGGGGGTAAAAGGGAAAATAGACAGAAGAGGAAGGCAGGGGGAGAGAGGAAACGGAAAGTAGAGGAAGGAGGAAAGAGAGGACGGGAGAGAGAGAGAAAAAGACAGATAGGAGAGAAGGAGAAAGACAAAGATGAGAGAGGGAGGATGACAAAGAAGAGAGACGGAGGAAGACAAAGAAGAGAGAGAGAGGAAGACAAAGAGGAGAGTGGGAGGATGACAATGAGGAGCTGAGGTAAAACAGATGAGGCATCCTAAGTACGCTACGAAACTCCTAAAGCACGAGGATGTCACCCCTTTACCAGGGGAAAGTAAATGTTTTAGTAATGACTTCCCTCCACCCGAGTATTGAAATCTCTGGCAACGAAAAAAACACCGCTGAAAGTGTTCATATTTAAAACAACACTAAATATGCTGTAGATATAATCGACATGAAAGTTCGTAAGTGTTCTACCAAAGCGTCGTGCAGACGCTAGCCCGCACATTCATTCAAGAATTTTTTGGATTCAGCTGCAGTGAATAGTCATGTAATTTACAGGGCTGTAACAGGTAGTAAGATATCGCGAAGGTAATACTTGAAAAAACCAAGAACATGACGTCAAGATTTCGCCCCGTTGCTCAAGATGGCAACGAATTTCCTTCAGATTCTAAAGACGACGGGAAGCCATGGTCTAAACAGAATTTCCAGTTCAGAAAGAACTGTAAAATAATCATAGTGTAGGCAAGTGCATGGCATGCAAAAAACAATTGTGCGGAAAATGCAGCAGAAAAGCAAAATATATTTGTGTGCAGTGCAGTAATTAACTTTTCAACTGCTCCCTTATCGTAAGAATAAAATTTATTTTTTCTACTATTCCATCATTTACCTTCATTGAAGAGCTCCCTTTGCCTTTCCTTTGCGATCTTCTTTAAGAATTTTAAATAAACGCATAGTAACTTGTGTATGGAATTGAACCAGCCACGGTTGGTGTACATGATTAAGTATTGCATGAAACACTCAATCAGAGTGTCAAGGTCAAAATTCATCTCAAACAAAATAGCACGAAATCTCACGGAATCCACGATCCGCCAAATTGGCGGATACGGGCCTTGAGGTGGTTCCGGAAGGCTGGGCATCCTAGTGTTAAACCTTTTATTTTAATCCGTTTCTATGTTTCTCCAGCTTTTAAGTATTTATACTGAAGTGATATCGTTCGAAATATTTCCGCTGCAATAATTGCCTTAATTGGATGGTTTTTTAATTTAATGATTATGTGGCGCTACTTTTAAGCAGGGCCGAATTTTTCAAATAGCTTCCTGAGGCAATTTTTCCACTAGTTTCCGTTACGACAGAAATGTATATCAGCATATTATGCTACATAGCCGGTAGGTACACGTAATGATGAGTTATTTATAGCTATAAGTGTCAGAAATTAATATAATTTGTACTTTCAATAAAAAATTTTAGAATGCCAGATTTTATATGCAAGACTCAATTGTCTTCATTTCTTAAGATATGACTCATTTCTATTATTCCGGTCGGCGAGATGAAACTTTCGCGTCAAAGAGCGTCGGATGAGTGAGAGAACGCGGCGGAATGCAAATAATTGCTTCTATGGCGCGAGCGACGTATGAGCGGATTGTAGGAAATCGAATTAACGGAAACCGGGGTGCGTTTGTACGTGTATTACTTATAGGTAGTGACGTTTAGTTTTTGATCAACAAAAATCTCTTTCCAAACGTATTTTTAAAAGATCGAATGTTTATTGTGATCGAGAAAACGGAACTGCTCAAAGTGCTTAAAAATCCGAGTTTATTTAGAAACCGTTAACATCTGCGTGTAATAAGTGATCATCGATAGAACTCATACTGCAGAGTGGGTGCTGGGATTGTGGCAAATGGCCAATACCCAAACCAGGTTGCCAGCTATGCTATGAACCCGTTTTGGGCGGGGGTTGATGATGTATACCGCAGAGCGGGTGCTGGGATAATAGAACTCTTCATTATGGACGACTAATATTATTCCGATAAGATACGTACAAATTTGTTTTGCACTGTTCGAGGAAGAGCATTTTTAAATATCAACTTGACATTTAATAAAAAAATTTAATAAGCAGCATTGTGAAAGAAAATCGTTGTTTCTCGATGGAGCTTAAATAAAGTTGCAATTTTAAAACCACAGCTCAAAGTTTAATTCTTGCCGTTAAAGGTGTGCATCGGCACCACGTATTTCCATCTTGTGGCTAGTGGCGGAACTATAAGACTCAATCACTCTGCTTCGAGTTGCGCGTTTGGCCAGAAGATGGCAGAAAGATCTCTGGAGCGTGGAACCTCAAAGTTATGGTATGAAATGGTCATTCGCGATCTAGCGAAAGGATAATTTAACCCAAAAATCGCACTATTAGGAGGCAAAATACTAGATAGAGAAATTTAAATTTCAAAATTTCGATCGGAAACATCTCCAGAGTATAAATTAATGTAATTTGCATTTTTTTATTTTGCGCATAAGTGGTTTACTAATAAAACCAACACATCAATTGTTAACTATGATTTAGTATAATAGTTTTTGAATGCTCTAAATTTCTAGAAATCCTGTTTAAAATTTTACTAAAACCAATCCGCGGCTCAAGTCAAGACATCTAAAAGGTGGTAAATAAATCTGTAACATGAATATGGGCATAATTAATTAAAACATTGTATCATGGTAACAGAAAAGAAACATTCCTCTATTTTCTGCCAAATTCTTTTCCTGGAAGATATTGAGTATTTTTTCTGTGATCATGATAAGCTAATTTCGGAAACTGAAGCCGGATATTGTCGACGAGGTATAACAATTCAGTTTTAATGCAATAAAGCTTGACGATTGCCCAAGAAAAAATGCGCTGCTTTTCGCCGGACTGACTAACTCACAGCTAAATAAATAAAATTAATTTAAGCTCAAATATGTTAAACCTTAATAACATAGAAAAGGGTTGCACTTACGTTTATTCCAGTTCTTCGTGAAGAATGGCCTTCTGATCCCTGTTCTCAGACGATGCTTGGTGAACTGCAACGAATAAAAAGTTCTTTGTAAAGTGAAACTCCTCAAAGGGGCGAAATCAAGGGACACAAACAATTTACAGCCGATTAACATAACTGCGTCCAACACATTTATTTCCAAGCTGGAATCTGAAACCATTCTACTTTGTTCCATTTTCAGCAATGATTCCTTTAAAATAAGTTTCTGTCATTCATTTTTACGGACTCTATAATTCCATTATCTGATGGTTGCAGACTGAATTTAATTGAAGAAAAACGTATGTGACATCTGAAAGCTGGAAATTAGGATGTCATATCAAGGAAAAATAAAATGCGTCCATTTTTCTTGTCCATTTATGCGAATTAGAATGGTGGAAATGTCTTCAAGTATTGTTTTTCGTGGTTCAGAATTAGGAAAAAGAATTTTGAATATTCTCCTATTCCTCAACGGCTCCATCAGCAAATGTTATGAGCAATAGAGTGAAATCTTTGCTTCCTGAGCATTTTTCACCTTTAAAATGTGAATGGCTTTTAAGATAGCTGTTGTTGACTCAAACTACGCTCTCTCACTCCTCTCTATGTTAACTTGATCAGTTTAATGTAGGTACATCAGAGCATGGGATGATATTTACTACATATTCGCAAAATTTAATGAAAACTGACAACGTATATTCCCACACTAGAAACATCTAAATGCAAAAGAGAAAGAAACTGTATATCAGGTACTCAAATATCAAATTTCTTTTTTAAAAGTAAAAAGAATTTGAATTTTCAACAGGCTATAACCGCCTTTTGCAAGTTTCAAATGTAGTTAAATTTCCAAGTAACTAATAAAACTGATTTTTCGTCCGCGTCTCACAAGTTTCCGCCTTAATAAGTTCAAAATAAATGAATAATTAATTCGGAGGAATTTTTTCTTTGCGCTATAATTTTGTTTCGCCTATGAAGAGTTTTATGGCATAATACGAAACAGGATCGAATGAACGGGTTCTTTAAAACACACCTTGGTTGACATACGATTGTGTCTTGCTAATGCTTTTGCTGGACCAAAGAGTTCCAAATCATAGTTGCCAATTTGGCGACTTTGTCACTAGATTTAGCGAATTTTTACTTCGTTCAGAGACTTTCTTTAGGGTTTAGCGGCATGTCACCAACTTAGCGATTTTTGCCGAATCTAGCGACAAATTTGTCTATTCTGTATTTGTACACAAATGCATGCAATATGCAGCACAAGCTAAACGAATTATTTTTATGGAAGGTATATTAAAATATATATGTTTTTGGTAAATCCTTAAATAACTTTCACAGTTATTTCCCCAGTTACGTATTTTAAAAATATATTTCAGACTAATTTAAAATAACACATTTTAATTTACGTTGGAGAATACTTTCATAAAACGCAGTTAAAATTAAAGAAAAATTGATTTCCATTAGAAATGTAGAAATTAGATACCGATTTTTATTAGAATATTATATACTAAGTAGATTTTGCTTTTAATGATTACTGAACGCCCGCCTCTATGAAGACGTAACAAATTTATTCTGATAAAATGCAATTATTTGTTATTATATATTATCAGCACATCAGCCGTTATCCTGTTTTACTGTTATTTTTGAAACCAATTCTAAGATAAGATCAATCCTTCAGTAAGAAATTTGATTGATGATTTGGTACATTTAAATAATATCCTATGTTCAAAGATCGTTATTTTAGAAAGCGCTTTTTAATGTCTTTTATTGTTTTTCTTATTTTAAAAGCTAAACCTATAGTAAAAATGCCCATTCTTTCTTTATTAACAAAAGGCTTGTAAAAATTCTACCTTATTTATAAAAATCAATTAAATATTATCTTAATTGTTATTCAGTTATAAAAAAGAAGATAAGTTTAATAATTAGTAATTATTTATGCACTTTTTTATTTTTAACGACTTTTTAGCGCCATTTCTTTGAGTTTAGCGACATTTTAGCTACTTTTTATGGTGGAATTAGCGACATTTTCAAATATATTTTGGCAACCCTTTGGAACTTACAATTGCATGTACATAGATTTTTTCATCCTCACATCAACATTTTAAGTGTATGAAAGTGTAGGATTACTGTTATAGATCAATGGAAATTGTTTTTAACGAAATATTGAACTTTTGGTAAGTGACGGATTAATTAGAATTCTGGAGTATTGAAAGCCGAATTTATGAATCTAATTATGTCCCTTTCCAGAAATGGCGCCATGGAACATGCCAAACATTTTGATGTTAAAATGGTATCTCCATCGCTAAATATAAGTATAAACCCTACGTTTTCATAACTATGGTTATAGCTAAAGGTATTTTAATGTAGAGTTTTTATATAAATTGATGAGGAGAGGCAGATTAAAATATCGAATGACATAGTATTCACGGATATTGACAGGAAAAAAATCTTTTAAATAAATATCTAATAAAATCAACTTCAACTAAAATACAATTATTTCCTATCTAAAGTTAATTTTAAGTAGCTCTAACTCAAGGTGTAAACATATAATATATATAAACTACTGTATTTCCTGTTATATGACGGGTGTATAATAATATTCCCTTCCTCCCTCTAACCGTCCCTCTCTTCCTCCCTCTCGCCGTCCCTCTCTTCCTCCCTCTCGCCGTCCCTCTCTTCCTCCCTCTGTCTCCGTCCCTTCCTCCCTCTTACCTTCCCCTTTTTTGACATGGATTTCATTATTCAGCAATACATATATTTCCCATAACATTGCATTTTTTATTTTCCAATATTATTATATTTATTGTTACTTGTATTTACATTGATAATGTTCTATGTATTATTATATATGTATCATGACGAGGGGCTAGGTGGATGATGGGAATACTTAGTCTTAATCTCGCCTCAAATAAAGACCACATCGATCAATCTCCCTCTCCCGCCGTCCCTCCCTCTCTCTCTCTCCCTCCCTCTCCCTACCTCCCTCCCTCCCTTCCTCTCCCTCCCTCCCTCCGTCTCTCTCCCTCTCCCTCCCTCCCTCTCCCTCCCTCCCTCTCTCTCCCTCCCTCTCCCGCCCTCCCTCTCCCTCCCTCCCCCTCCCTACCTCTCCCCCTCCCTCCCATTCCCTCTCCCTCCCTCCCTTTCCCTCTCCCTTCCTCCCTTTCCCTCCCTCTCTCTCTCTCCCTCTCCATCCCTCTCTGTCCATCCATCTCTCTCCCTCTCTCTCCATCCCTCTCTCTCCTTCCTTCTCTCTCCCCCCCTCTCTCTCCTTCCCTCCCTCCCTCTAAATACATGATTCTCGAAGTTTAACAATATCGTGGTCGGCAAGACAACATCTCGTTTAAATGCCAATAATTTCCCAAAATATGTGATTTAAATGTATAATATGAGATATTGAAGGGTAGGCGGAAAAAGATGATTAGAATAAGAAACCTAATTAATTTTCCTAAGATATAGTTTTAATTGGAAGATCATACGTCAATTATTTCTAATTTTAAATTCCAAAAGAATAAAAGCCTGCACTATAAAACTTGTTTTTTACGTGTTATCTGACGGGGGAAAAAGTCGGGGTGACCTGGAGTCGAACCCGGGTCTTTTTTCGTATATTTTCGTCATTTAATTTTTATATCTGAATAAAACATACCTGCGAAATTTCAACTTTCCACCTAATCGGAAAGTTTGTTAAAAACGCGTTAAAATATGTCATTGTATCTAAAGTGAGAAATTTCAGACGCCGGTGACAACTCAATTCATCGCTTTTAAAATCATCTTGTGCTAGCTCAAGAGCTTCGATCGCTCGCTGCGTTTAACCTTTGCGCCTCTTTTTTCCGCCACTTTCCGCTCGCTTACGATCATGAAGCGCATCTTTTCCCTTTCAAAAAAATCTTTTCTGTATGTTTTGCATTTCTTTGAGAATCTTTTTGTGCTCCAATTCTGTTGGGCAAATGTTATCATTGCTCATTGTTTCGATCCGAGAGCGTTGTTTTCGCGGCACATTTCCGAACAGTCTTTTTAAGCGGCGTTTCGCTTCCAGCATGAGAGCGTATTAGCTTCGATCCGCCTGTCTGTCCGTCCGCATGCTCGTTTCGACTTCTACCGAACGGATGGATTTTCATGAAATTTTATATTAAGGACTTACAGTCAAAGGTAATAAGAAAATCAAATAAATGAATCGCATAAGCCAATCATGGGCACCACTTTACTAGTGACAAATTAATGAGCTTTCCGTAATATTTCGTCAAGTATTGATGAAATCAAAATAGTTTTTAAATAAAGCTTGTAGAACTGGTCATGTAGAGTATTACTTTTCCTATACATTTTTATCATGGGAGTAGCCGTTATCATGAAAATATAACAAGAAAAATTTCTACGTTGATACTTCATTATTGCTGCTAACATAAAAAGCCTCAAAAAATACGTTAATTAAATATTAACGAGTGTTCTGCGTATAACACGCAAGTTCAGACTTATATTATCATTTCTTTCAAACACTCCACTGCACGAAACGCGTCCAAATTGTGTGATACGCTGTACACTTTCCTAAAATGTTCTTGTTTTTCGTCGAAGAATCTTCATAACTCGTGCAGAACTCAACGACGTTTGTTTTCTCCATTCGAGCTCGATCCCGGAACTAATAGAAATGCGTCTTTTTGAGATGCAGCTGGTTAAATTTCGTCAGAATTAAGGGGAGAGTGGGAGAAGAGGAGGATAAAGTGAAGTAGAGGAGATACTTGAGGGGTGAGAGGTGTTGACGGCTAGTGTCATCAGGAGACAAAATAAAGAGGGCTTTGGGGGCGCGACTGAGAAAGGATAGGGAGGCGACACGCCACTAAAGAGCGATGTGACAGATGACTGACGCGAAGCGATGGGGCCGCGAAAGTGAAAGTGGAAACGAGAGGAAATAATCACTCACGCCCCCTGCCGAGAGATGGCGCGCGGGACGGATATCACCTCCCACCTCTCCCTCCCTCTTTCTCCTCCCTCCCTCCCTCTCACCCTTCCGCAGAACCTTTTTTTTAACTCTCACGTAAATTCAAAACGAATTGTAGAGTGGGTTTTGTGATTTTTCTCCATCTCCCGTGCCGTTTGGCTAAGGCGCGCATCAAATTAGTTGCGAGTGACTAGGGATCGGGTGATTAGGGAGTGTGGGTGTTTATGAAACGGGAGGAATGGCGAGTAATTAATCGGGAGAAAGCTGTATTGAGCTACAAAGGGGGAAAATAGAAGAGGAAGCATATTTTCACAATGGTGTACTTGACCAATGTGCGAACGCATGGAGTAAATTATTTCGAGATATTTCAGACATTTTCCCTATGAAAAATGTTAAAAGACAGCAATACTTAAATTTCTCTATGACTTCACCTGCATTTTTATGCTTTAATTCCATTTGTCTTAGATTTACACGGATTGGATCATGAGTTGGGGAACGCAAAGATTGTATGAAATTTGTTTCAACTATGTGTACTCGGTGGACTGAAGCAGCAAAAATTGATAGCAGTAATAATAGGAAAGCAATTTTCCGGGAGTAAATTTAAGTATTTATTAAATATATTTCTAAATAAGAAGATTCATATTAAAGATATTCTATTTTTCTATTATTATGAGTCGATTTTAATTATTTACTTTATCTAAATCAGCTAATAACAAGACAATAATTATTCAGTAAAGTTAAGTGGAATCATATCTATAAGTGCTGCGTTTTTCAAATAGATTATAAGATTCAATGAAATATCGCCACATCATAATTTAAAGCCAGGAAGGAGCCACAGCTATACTACTGCTATCGTTCCAGTTAATATTAAATTTTGCTTAATCAATAACCCTTTAGTTTTGACGCCGTAAAAATAAAATCAAGCAATAAAACTACAAAATGCGCATCTTTTAACATTTAGCGCATTAAATATGTCGTCACGTCTACCGTTAAATGGGGTTTTATAAAAAAGATCCAAATTCAACAAGGATATATGTAGAGTTGGAGGATATTCTAAATATCTTTATGTATTTCATTTCGCACAATTTAGGTGCTCTTAATAAATTTTTGATAGTATTTTCCTATAACAGACTCGAGAAAACTGCGGATAAAAATTAAAATAAGTGTTTATAGTGGTAGTATGATTGTGTCACATAAAAAAAGAGTGTCGGCTTATTAAAAGCTAATGGTTTAGACATAAGAATAGTTTTTTGCATGGTACGGTTCTCAGTGAATCACACTCCAACACGATATCTTGGTTAATACAATATTCAAAGGAAAAATATAGGCACATAACGTCACCTTAATAATCTTTAGAAAATCAGTTTTTCAACTTAGATTTTGTCGCAATGGATAACTACAAAAAAGTGCTGCTTTTATGAAAAGTGAAATTTTAAGCGTTCGCTTGCTCTAAAACATTCACTATTTATTAGCCATAAATGTATAAGGAAAACGAGATTCCTTCTTCTTCATTCGATATGTTCATTTTTTTCTTCAAAAGCCAATAATAGCTCAAGAGTCTATGGAAGCGTGAGATAAAGCGCCAGACGTAGTATATATTTTTTATTCCGCCTATCTCTCGAGTAAGGCTTCCAAAAATCGTATTGCTTTTCCAGGAGACAAAGGAAGAAACGGGTGTGTGTTTGTTTACGCGGGCTAGTAGGTAAGAGAGGAAAAAGGGACGTGTTCGACCGATCGTGAATATTTCCAAGGTACCATACGGACTGGATTCTCACGGACGATTTTTTTCATTTTTATTAATAACGTCGGCATTGGCTGCGGGGGATATTAGAGTTAACGGCGGCAAAAAATGGCCACGAAAAGATGCGAACCCTCAACCCTTTCATAACTCCTTTATGCACCTTTTTATGCATTATTCGTCCAAACTTACGTGAAAGCTACATAAGATTTCTTCGGAATTTATTGAGAATTAAATGCCAACATTCGTTGGTTTTGCTGATTTTTCGGCTGTCATTCAGCAGTTTGAAATGTAATCGTACAATTTCTCCCTATTATCGAGTTAATCGATGATGTGGCAACGTTGCGAATTTTAAAAATATCACAAATTTTGTTTGAAAGGTCGTGAAGTGAGGAAACAAAGTGAGTGAAAGCGTGAAGGGTTGAGTGGTAGAGTGGGTTAGTGGTATAGTGGGAGAGGGGGTGAGTGGGGAAATGAGTGTGTGGGTGAGCGAGGGGGTGGGTGAGTGGGTGTGTGGGTGAGTAAGTGTGTGGGTGGTTGGGTGAGTGGGCAGGTGGGTGAGTGGGTGAATGGGTGATTGGGTGACAGGTAGGTAGAGTGGGTGAGGGGTTGAGTGGTATAGTGAGTAAGTGAGTGAGTGAGTGGGGAAGCGGGTGAGTGGGTGTGTGGGTGAGTCGGGGAATTGGTGGGTGGGTAAGTGGGCAGTGGGTGAGCGTGGGAGTGGGCAGGTGAGTGGGTGAATGAGTGGGTGGGTGAATGTGTGGGTGGGTGAATGGGTGGGTGAGTGGATGAGTGGTTGAGTGGGTGGGTGGTTGAGCGTGTGGGTGGGTGAGTGGGTGAGGAGATGAGTGGATGAGTGGGTGAGCGTGTGAGTCGGTCTGTGGGTGAGTGGGTACGTGAGTGAGGTAGTGAGTGGGTGAGTGGAGGAGTGGGTGAGTGGAGGTGAGTGAATGGGTGAGTGAGTGGGTGGGTGTCTGGGTGGGTGGATGGGTGGGTGTGTCGATTAGTGGGTTGAAGGGTGGGTTGATGGGTGGGTGGGTGACAGGTTGTGTAGGTGAGTGAATGAGTGGTTGAGTGGATGGGAGAAGGGGTGAGTGTGTGAGTGTTAAATGGGTAAGTGGATGGGTGACTGGGTGGGTGAGTGAGTGGGTGGGTGGGTGGGTGAGTGGATGGGTTAGTGTGTGGGTGAGTGGATGTGTGAATGGGTGATTGATTGGGTGGATGTGTGGGTAGGTGAGTGGGTGGATGAGTGGGTGGTTGATTGGGTGGGTGGGCGGGTGCGTTAGAGGGTGGGTGAGTGGGTCAGTGTGACTGTGGGTGAGTGGGTGCGTGAGTCAGTGGGTGGGTGAGTGGGTGGGTGAGTGGGTGGTTGATTGGGTGGGTGGGTGCGTTAGTGGGTGGGTGAGTGGGTGGGTGAGTGGGTCAGTGTGAATGTGGGTGAGTGGGTTTGTGAGTCGGTGGGTGGTTGAGTGGGTGGGTGAGTGCTTGGGTGAGTGGGTGGGTAAATGGATAGGTGAGTGGGTGAGTGGGTTGGTGAGTGGGCCATTGTGTGTGTGGGTGAGTGGGTGGATGGGTGGGTGTGTGAGTGGATGGGTGAGTGGGTGGTTGATTGGGTGGGTGGGCGGATGGGTTAGTGTGGGTGAGTTGGTGGGAGAGTGGATGGGTGGGTGAGTGGTGGGTGAACGGGAGGGTAGTGGCTGGGTAAGTGGATGGGTTAGTGGGTGGGTGTATGGTTGCTTAGATGAGTGGTTTAGTGGGTGGATGGGTGGCTGAGGGGATGAGTGAGTGGGTGAGGGGTGAGTGGGTGCGCGGGTGAGTGGTTTGGTGGGTCGGTGGGTGAATGGGTGGGTGGTTGAGGTGGTGAGTTGGTGAGTGAGGGAGTGGGTGATTGGAGGGTGGGTGAGTGAGTGGTGGGTGAGTAAAAAATTGATTTTTACGTGTTGCAGTATGGAAAACGACATTCATCCTCCGGAGTCAAACCTGTGACCTCATTCGAATTAATTTTTGTCATAACGTAGACATTCATTAACACTAAAATTCTGAGAAATTTCAGGCTTCTGCGTTAATTTATAATCGAGTTATTCACGCCATTAGAGCATTACGCAAAATGATTATGACAATGACGATTATATATATGTATAAGCATAAATATATATATATAAGTATATATATATATATATATATATATATATATATATATATATATTTATTGTGACGGAACCGATGTTCGGCTTGGTCGACCATAACTTCACGACATTTGACTTGGCATGGATGACGCCGGCTCACAGAGGTCCACCTCCCTCTTTCCCTGATTTCCTTTCGTCACGCGAGAAATCACGGGGGAAGAGGAGCGCATAAAAGGACGAGGCCGGGGACCAAGAGAGGGAATTGGTGTCGATTCTGGATTGTGATTCTGATTTTGGATTCTCGATTCTGATTCTGGATTCTGATCCCGGATTCTATTTTGAATTGCGATTCTGTATTCTCAACTTCACAGAATTTCGACTGACGGTGGCGGTAGTAGTTATCTGCATTACAACGAGCAGACGGTGCAAGTGAAGTGACTTCAAATCCAACCCTTTTTAGTTTTCCCGATCCTCAACGAGGATTGGCCGGCCATCCTGATGGCCCTGAGAAGGGCCTGACTAATGGTATGGAAGAAGGCTCTTCCTCACAGGACAACTGCTCCACTCCGCCTATACACCTACCGGAGGCGATCCAGAAAATCTTGTTTCAACGAAACAATATGGATCCAGAGCAGCTCCCTGCTGAGATCGGCCAACCGATACATGCGGCTCACCATCCCTCAACATCCAGAGCTAATCAGTGAGATCCCCGGACTGCCAGGCATCACCATCCCGACATCCACCTGGACCACGTTTCCAAACGGGCGAAGAATATGCCAGAGTACGAAGTCCCCACTGCTAATCGCTAGCAGCCAGTCCTGGATGCTCCAGCAGATGAAGACTCCACCAGCTCGTCATCGGAGGACCACATGGAAACCACCAGTACAGCCGCACCCAACTCCCTTCTTCCGCCTGCCATTATTGTCTATGACATCCAGGACAGGCGAGGACCCATCAAAAAAGTGAAGAACTGCATTTCGGATCAAAAATTTACTGTCTACCATTCCAGATTATCCTTAAAAATCCAGCAGAGGAAAGAGGATAACTACAAACTAATCTTGCGGGAAGTGCTGGTGCTGAAAATTCAGACTTCCACCTGTGCTCCAACGGGCTACAGGCTGCATATATTTCTTCTCCGGGGTCTTCATCAGCAAGACGACCAGAAGGACATCCTTGAAGACTTCAAGGAGTTTGGAGTACCCATTGAGAAAGTCCGTGCCATCAATGATAAGGTAAGAAAGAAGACTGGTCTTTTCGTAGCAGTCATCTGCCACCACCCTGACTAGAAGCCAGCAGACATCAGAGCGATCCGCTACCTTGGACATTCCAATCTACATTCGATCCTAGAAATTTACGGAATTCCAACTCTGCTTCAGATGCTCAAGGTTTAATCTAAGCTCCACACACTGCAACGCGGATCTGCGCTGCTATATCTGCGCAAGCCCTCACGAGGGGCTATATTCCAAGCACTCAAAGACCTCGGTTCTTCTCTATTGCAAATGCGGTGGGAACCACACGGCGATGGCCAGGGAATGTATCCACTACGCCAACGCCAAGAAGGAGAAGACTGCGCGACAACTACCAAAGGCGCAGAGACCAGTGGTACAACGCCTCAAGCAGCGGAAGAAACCTAGGACGCAGTTGATTTCTCCGCAGCCACAGCAAGTAGCACCTTCAGCAGCAGCCCCCAGAGCACTCGGCACGCAAAACTCTAGGAGAACCGGTAATGCGCCGAGACAGCCGCAACCGCAGCGATCGACTTCCCGTCCTATGTTGCAGCTCGGCTTCCCAGCATTGCCATCATCCTTGCCTCCACCTCCTCAGCAAACAGCGGAGGAATTAAGAGTCCTCCGCAAGGAGCGAAGACACCGCGATCCTCCAGCAGCTAACCCTAGAGACCAACCATAGGTAAACAGCGCAACAACGACTTTCTTGTTCTTGCAACCTGTAACGTAGGTGTAGTAGTCCAGTGGAAGTCCTCAGAGCTGCTAGAATTATAAAGGAGGCAAACAGCAAAGGCGGATTCCAATCCAGTAAGTGAGAGGATATTGGCCGTTCAATCTGACATAGCCAAGTTGCGACATGAATTGGTTTGGATCAATGAACAAGTGGACGAATCCGTGAGGAACGCGAATCACAGGAGAGAGTCAGGTAACGCTAATGGTAATGGATACGCTCTTACAAGTAATTGTGTCAAAGCCAGTACTTTGCGGACGAAGTTTTGAACATCCCGTTCAATTTATGCGACAAGTAGAAACTTATTTTGAACTCTATACTGTTCCACAGCTACAGAGGGTGAACGTAGTATTACAAATGTTATAAGGTGATGCCACCATATGGGGACGGACCTTATTTCCCGTGCCCGAAGGTTTTGAATTGTTTAAATCCGTATTTTTGCCTTTTTACTGGGATTTAAATAAGCAGTACCAGCATAAATTAAACACTACGTCAGGGTATTTCCATGCCGGAAGGGGCGGGACAATACAGAGATACTTCTTAGAAAAGGTAGCGGCGGGTTGCCTCCAACCGCCCATCCCTACCACGAGATGGTGTGCTTTAATCAAGTATTTTCCAAATAACATACAAAATTTACTCTATAGTGCGCGACTACTGGGAATCAACAGGATAAACGGCTTGTTGGATCAATTTAATCTTCCGACGAGTAGAACGCAACCATTAAGGAACTGGCCGGGCGTTAATTTTATGTCTTCCCCTTTTAGGGGCGAAAGAAACTCACCATTCTCAAGCCAGATTGTAAACGATTCATCATGGCGGTATCCTCGGTGTCTCGAACCCTCCCCTTCCTCCTGAACCAACCGCGTCATAGTTTTCCACGCGCCATGAATCCATCCATCAAGGTTGACCTTCTTCCAAGCCTTCCCTATTCCCTCCGATGGACAGCCTAACCTCATCACGTGTGGCCGCTCCGTCAGCAGCACGGGTCAAAAAAAGATCGGAGAGTCAGGTAAACTCCACCCGTTTTGGTTGAAGAGGTTCCCAATACCAAAGAGAAGGAGAAGAGTGGACCTCCCAATCAAATGTACCTCTGAGATGGATGGTGATGCCACCGAGAATTTATTGTATCAACCGAAAAGCCGGGAATTTCCGCGGGTGTGCCCGATTATCGATGTTAAATGTTTCGAGGGAAAGAACAGTGCATTGTTAGATAGTGGTAGTAAAGCGTCAGCCATGTCCGAAGAATACTACGCATCTCTGGTGGAACAAAAATGTGACATCTGTTTTATCACTTAACATTCGGACGCCCGGACTTAGCTCACCCCCTAGAACGCTAAACTGGGTCAATTTGACCCGTACTATGAAATATCAGCTTTTATAGCTTAAAATTGGGAAGTTAAAAGCGATAGATTATTGTCGTCATATAGACTATTATAAGTTATGTTTTTGTTAAGTAGATTTTGACAAACTGACACATTCATGGTCAAAAATAAAGTTTGTAACATTTTTTTTCAAAAAAGTATTTGTATAGTAATTTTTCATCTTGAAAAATATTTCACTGCTCTCTTATGAGAATGTACGCCTAAAGAGAGACATCCTTTTCCAAAGAGTTATATGTTGGGATTGGTATCTAAAAAATAGGAAATGCTATTGATAAACGGTTAGTATACATTTGGTTATAGCAAACTAAAAAAGCAATTACATCTTTGTATGTATTGTATTTAAATAAGGTATGTATTCGTTATTCAGACTAACTACGGTTTATAGATAGTAGGAGCCGATACACTCTCTGTCTGAATCTAAAAAAAATAAGAACAGTAATTTTGCTTACAAATACTACGAACAGGTTGATATATAACTAATTTAATAAACAAACGCTAATTATAACTAGAACTACACCATGTAACAAGAAAAAAGGGAGAGGGAGGGAGAGAGATATAGAAACGCAGGGTTGAATGCAACGAACAGCTGAAAAAAATACGTAGTAATTCAATATCATTAGCTGCGATAACATGAAAGCGTTTTGGCATTCGATGTTGAAGAAAATACGTTTCATTATACACTCGGGTCAAAATGACCAGTTCGGGCGTCCGAGGTAAATTTCTTCATAGTTCATGACTTACTGTGATGACAAGATTAAAATCTGTTGGGGTAAATACCTTCTAAAATGATTTTAAGCCACGAGAGTAAATTGGGTTCAAGATCATATTAGAGTAGAAAAACGCATTCATATTTCCCTTCGGGTGAAATTGACTCGTCCGAGCGTTCTAGTGTTAACACGATATATATTCGATGTGCGAACGGACGAAAGTCTTCCCCTATACGATAACAAGTACTCCTTACTATGGAAATAAAAGACTGTTTGGTGGAGACTGTATGTCTGGTTATAAAAGATTTAATTAAACCTCTTATACGAGGGGTGGATTTCTTGATGAAATTTCATGTGGTCATTGAGGAACCAGGTAACACTGGAAATAGACGAAAGACAAATAGTTGAGCCATTGCCGGCTACGGAAATGGAAAGTGCCACTAACGCACTGAGTCTCCTAGAATAGGATGATTTCAGGGAAAAAATCGAAGCAGCTGCGAAGGCAGCAAGTCAGCTGACGGCCGACGAGACCAAGAGCTTTGGCGGACTGTTTTTTTGCGAGTCCTGGTATGGTAAATAACTACGTCCACCCCATTAGACTGACGTATGAGACGCCCTTCAAGCAGGTGTTTAGTAAGTTGGGGTGTGTTAACATGCAGCTGAACATCACGAAGGCGAAATTTTGTTGCAAAAAATAATTGTTTTTAGGACTGCAATTTTTATGCAAAATATTCCCGAAATTACGCCGACAAGGCAAGGTCGTTGTAGGAATTGTGGAAGAAGGGAGTAAAGTGGAAGTGGGATGAGGAGGCCAAAGAGGCGTATGATTGGGTTAAAGTAAGTTTCCGGTCATCTGTGGTTCTCCGATACCCGAACATAAGTCAGCCTAATGTGTGTGTGCTTAAGGACGAACACAACAAAAAATATTAAAGTATAACTTTATCAAATTAAAACCTTTCCTAAGGTGAACTGACGTGTGCGCTAGTTTGAAAGCGGCGAAGGGTCCATTGGACTAAAGGATTGTGTTGTTTTACCCTTTTCCCATTACCTTTACCATTCCCGGAAGAAACCTCCCACCCTTGGTTTTTCCGCGAGATACGACTAGCGGAAATTAGGACGCAGTGGTGATAAGGTGGAATTCGTTATCATCACAAAATCACAAATTTATCTACCAAAAACACCACGGAGCAGAGATAGAAAATTGGTACCCAGTTGGACTGCCTTTGCGATTCCGGCCCCAGGAGACGATACTGGATGTCTGGATGAAGAAGATCCTTTGCATTGATTTTGTTTCTGCTGAATTATTTTAATTTTTCGAATTAGATTTTTAAAAGTTTTTTACTGATATTTTTTTCATTTTGGCATTGGGGAAATGTGACGAAACCGATGTTTGGCTTGGCCGATCAACTCGTCAAAACGTTTGACCTGGCGTGGATGACTTCGGCTCAACGAGGTCCCCCCCTCTTTCCCTGATTTCCTTCCTTCACGCGGGGAGTCATGGGAGAATAGAGGAGGCATAAAAGGACGAGACCGAGGAGCAAGAGGGGAAATTGCAACGCGGTAGTCTTAGGCGAATTGCTCAGCGGTGGTCCTGGAATGGCTACTCGTACGGAGGACGTCCTAAAGAATTTTGAACGGCAGTCATCTTCAGGAAAAGAGTGATTTTGTTTTGTAAAGCTAGTAAACGGCAGTCATCCTGTGGACTAGTGTAACTTTTCGACTTGGAAAACGTATTGTACGATGGTCATCCTATGAGCCAGTGAAACTTCTGTCTTGTAACTCTCCTTTATGAAATTTCTGAAAAGGTTCCATTATAATAATACCAGTAATAGGATCCAAAACAGATAAATCCGGGATTGGACTTGTTTTTAAAATAATCGAGCGTATCTGTCTCGAAGAAAGCGTAAATTCCCCGCGTCAAGTTCCTTCCGAGGTGAAGGTATATATATTTCATACTTTTTACCACTTTCTTTTCACTTTTGCTGTTTTCATTTGAACCACCCTTGTATATATATATATATATATATATATATATATATATATATATATATATATGTACTAGTAGGTGGTGCTTGCATTCTGCAAGCATATCGTCTCACCTTGAAAAAACATTAATTTTTCAGAGAGATATTTCATCATGGGAAATATTTCACCTCCGCAGCGATTTTCGTTTTTTCCTTATGGAACAATAATGGAGTAAAACAATTGCTAATTTTGGAAATTTTATGAACATTATAGATTTTCCACATTGTGTTAATAATACCACACATTTCTGTCAAATTTGAAATTTGTAGCACATTTAGAAGTGAAATAACATTTAACTAATTGTTTAAATTTAAATAATTTGTAACGGCCGCAATAACAATTTCATGGATACATTGAAATAATTATTCGTATAAATAGACTATACTCTAAATAACCTAAAAATTTCAGCTTTCTAACTCGCCCCGTAGTGTCTAAACATTTACATATTTGTTTAAATTTTAAGAATTTTTAACAGCCAAACAAATAAAATTATCAAAATTTGTATAATCCCTATTTCGTTTTTTTACAAATCCTACCTCTAGAAAAAAATTCAGCTCCGTAGCACATTAGGAAATACAAAAACCTTGAAGTTTGTTTAAACAATTGCGAATTTTTAGCGGCCGCATTGCTGCACTTTTTCATAATTTTCGTTTTTTCTAGTCGGTTTTGCACAAAATCCTACCTATGAAAAAAATTTCATACTGCAAGCATTTCACCTCACCTTGAGAAATCATTCATTTTTCAGAGAGAAATATAATCATGAGAAATATTTCTTTAATTCTAAAGATTTCTCCTCTGGACCGGTTTTCGTTTTTTCACTATGGAACCATAATCGAGTAAAACAATCACTAATTTTTGCAATTTTAGGAATATTATACTTTTCCCACATTAGTATCCTCCTATGTTATATCCTCCTCTGTAAGAGTCGTCGATATATAATGATATATAACATATAGGAGGATACTAATGTTTAGACACTTCCAGAAGTACTGGAGATTCGAAATTTTTTCATAGGTAGGATTTTGTGCGAAACCGACTAGAAAAAACGAAAATCATGAAAAAGTGCAACAATACGGCCGCTAAAAATTCGCAATTGTTTAAACAATTTTTTAAGGTTTATGTATTTCCGCATTTGCTACGGAGTTGAATTTTTTATAAGTAGAATTCGTAAAAAAACGAAATAGGGATTATACAAATTTTGATATTTATATTTGTTTGGCAGTTAAAAATTCTTAAAAGTTAATCAAATAGATAACTGTTTAGACATTACGGGTTGAGCTAAGAAGCTGAAATTTTTAAGTTGTGTACAGAGGAGTGTATTTGCATTTGAATCTCTCCATAAACATATGGCGGCGGCCGTTAAAAATGTTTAAAATTTAAACAATTGAAAAAATATTATTTCATTTCTAGAAGTACTACAACTTTAAAGTTTGGCAGAAATGTGTAGCATTAGTACCCCATAATGTAGAAAGTATAAAAATTTTTAAAATCGCAAAGTTTTGGGATTGTTTTAATTTTTTATTTTTACTTTAGGGAAAAATGAAAATCGATCCGGAGGTGAAATATTTAGAATTAAAAAAAATATTTGTAATGATGAAATTTGAATGTTTTTTATGTTGAGATGATATGCTTGCAGAATGCAAGCACCAACTACTAGTATGTTATATCCTCCTCCTCCTCTGTAAGGAACGTCTATATATAATGATAATGATATGGATTATTCAATGACTGCGCGTAGAGGTGGTGAGTGTGGTGTTGATGATGACCCTAGTGAACGTGGTAATGTCCGTGGTGAGAGTACTGGTGGTGGTGGTTGTGAGCGTAGAGGTGGGGGTGGTGAGCGTGGTCCTTGTGATGAGCGTTTTGTGGTGGTAGTTGTGTTGAGCGTGGTGGTGGACGTGGTGGTGAGAGTTGTGGTGATGGTTGGCGTGGTGATTTTGAACGTGGTGATTGCTCGTGTTGGTGGTTTGAGCGTGGAGGTGGTGTTGGTGAGCTTGGTGCTTGTGGTGATGGTGAGCCTGTTTGTGGTGGTTTGCGTGGTTGTGGTGGTGAGCGAGGAGGTGGTGGTTTGAGATTGGTGGTATTGGTGGTGTATAGTTTGTTGGTGGTAATGAGCGTGGTTGTAGTGGTGGCAGTGAGAGTTCTTATGGTTGCGGTAACCGTGGTGGTGTGTTTTTTAATTTATTGCTGGTGGTGAGCGTGGTGTTGGTGAGCATGGTTTCTGTTATGCTTCATGTTAGAAACCTCTGCGGATTTTGATGAAATTTGGTATTTAGAATATAGGGACAAAGGAGCTAAGAAAATGTTATGCATAAATAATTTATGTGGCCTAATCAGGAGTGTCATTTTACTGGTGACAAATAACGAAGTTTCATTATATTTTGTTAAATATTACACATAACTAAAAAGTTTTCAAATGAGTTTCTATAAATAGTCAAATAATACAAATTGAATAAATATTTTTGTCTCATACGTAGTGCCACGAAAGGCACCCCGTGCCGGGTAAGGCAATTTAAATTTTGAAGAAAATTCAAAAAAGATCCATTTTAGTTTTTTATTCATGGCTCGAGAATTTCTTGTCTATGTCCGACCAATCTGTCACGGTTTGATCAATATTGAATTCACCGAGTATGTGAGTATAAACGAACGGCAATTAAGGCTAATTTAAAAGATAGCTAATGTGCAATAAAAGCGCAGCTACTTGGAATCATTCGTACTTCTCATATAGCTTCTTTTTACTATAGATATGAGAGATTAAATTAAAATATGCGATATTTTTTTAGGCAGCGATTTATAGAATTTGACCGATTTTCTTATATATTAAGATATTTACCGTTACATTTGCTATAAACAAATATAATATAATATCTCCGAAGAATTTTGAGTGCCCATGGTTTTTCTAAAATTAAAAAAGTAAGATACCTTTAGTAAAGCATGAGGTGGATGCACTTTTTCTTAGAATTTTTCAGGATCCTGGTCTGCCTCCCCATTTGGAAAATTCTTTTTGAAATAGTAGCTCTTATAAATCCATTAAATTTTCAGCGATTGAACTTTTACAGTGGTTCTTAGATTTTCCGTCACATGGCTTCAAATTCGAAAAATTAAAAAAATTGAAATGGTAATGTATTCAAACTACTTGGAATATTAACAAAATTCTTTTTGAATTTGATATCTCTTATCAATCTATAAATTATTTTGATTGGAGTTTCCATGTAGTTGGTAGATTTCTCGCGAGATAGCTTCAATTTAGAAAAATTGAAAATTTTGAATTGGTATTGTATCCAAACTGTCAAAGATAGAAGAATGAAGTTTCAACGGATGGAAAAATTTTAATAGGGATCTACATTTATTACAAAGATACATTTACTACTATAGTCTCGTGGATACCATAATCGCCTAATCATTGGATACCGTTTCCCATCAAGAACTCTTTTGAAATCTCTGTGTATTCCTTTTATAGAGTATACTTTTCCATCTTGTTTAGGACTAGAGAAATATCCTATCTTTCTTTTGCTTTCCCTCCATCTACGTCTCTATAACTTTCCCTTTCTCTTTAGTATTTCTTTCCCAATTCCTCTCTCTCTCTCTCTTTCTATTACCTTTACCTCTCTCTCACTCGCCCATCAAAACCCCTCTCCTCAAGGTCCTTAACCGTCCCTCCCTCCTCCTCCCTTCCTTCCCTCTCAGTTCCACATCCCTCACCCCCGTGTTAGAAGCGCCACCCTCTCAGGGGTCCACTATATCAAGAGCAGTATAACCCCTTTTCATCTTCTACCTCTCCTCTTGGAAACGTAGGGAAGGAAGAAACTCCCCTGGAAAACTTATTCCCACGAGTATGCAAGGACTCGGACGAAATATGACCCCCCCCTTTCTCTCCTCCCATCCCTGGTCTCTCTCGAAATACATCTCTCCTTCTCGACCGGTTTCCATAGAAACGGGAGGACGAACGGAAATTTTCCGACTTACGGATATTGTTCCTCTCCCTCTCCCCCTCCCCTCCCTCCATCCATCCTTCCCTCCCTCCTTCCCACTCTCTCTCTCTCCCTCCCTCTCTCTCTTTACTGGCGCCATCGTTTTTACGCTTTCCATTCTCCCCTTCGAATCCAAACGGTTATGTGGTGATTTGGAGTGCGATCGTGTTTTTATGCAGCTGCGGACGTCCGAGCATAGAGAATGAAATCATTCCCAAGCCTATCGTTCAGTTCAAATTCCAAGTGTTTTAACCTTAAAACGGGTAAGCGGTGTCATATTTAACCCCACTCAGTTGTTTTGCATATTATTGTGAAAAGTTTTACTTTATGCAACTTCTCGACTTCTGTATGTGTTTATTAATTACTTAGTTCCTTCTATGTGAATGTAAATTATTTTAATTTGTTTCATATAACAAGATAAATAATAAATGTAGGGTTGGGGTATTGTTGACCCCACTACTAACTAACTATATGTAATGAGTGTAATAATTTTAAAGAGCTACAGTATACATGTATAATTGTTGGGATTATGTTTTATATATTATTGTAAGTGTAGAATGTTACATAAAAATGGTAATTGTATTTTGTAGTTACTTTCATACCATTATATTCAAATTTGCGTCATTGTATGGAAATAAATGTATTATCAAAATCAATAATAAACAAATATAATGTTTAAAATTTTATGCAACAGTAATATTTCTTAACCATTTCATTATTGGGAAAAATTTTGAAACGAGAAAAAAGTCAAAGAAAACCCCTCCCTTTCAAATGGTGAGATTGCCAAAGCCAGAAATTGATAGAATAATAGAAACTATGCAGAAAGGCATAAGCTGTAATTTTGGGAATAACTTTGAAACAGAAAAAATTCTGCTATGACCGAGAATCGAACCCGGGCGTTCCACTTGCCGGGCGGATATTCTACCACTGAACTATCGTAGCAGATCAATTTTCTCGTTTCTGAACGCGGATGTTTTCTTCGTTGGGAAGGAACTAGCCAAGCTAGTGTCAAACTACCCCAACGGATGTCCTCGAAGAGATACACCGAAGAAAATTCCTCCCTCTCAAATGGTGAGATTGCCAAGCAAGAAATTGATGGAATGAAGAGATCCGAAGATCCTATGCAGACAGGCATAAGCTGTAAATTTCTTGCTTGGTAATCTCACCATTTGAGAGGGAGGAGTTTTCTTCGGTGTATCTCTTCGAGGACATCCGTTGGGGGAGTTTGATACTAGCTTGGCTAGTGCCTTCCCAACGAAGAAAATACCCGCGTTCAGGGACGAGAAAATTGATCTGCTACGATAGTTCAGTGGTAGAATATTCGCCCGGCAAGTAGAAGAGACGGGTTTGATTCCCGGTCATAGCAGACTTTTTTCTCGTTTCAAAATTATGCCCAACTTTACAGCATATGTCTGTCTGCATAGGATCTTTGGATCGCTTTATTCAATCAATTTCATTTCATTATTAATAAATTTAAAAAATAATTCATACTCCTTTAGTTAAGTTGCTAACTATTTAAATATATGGGGTCAAATCTGGCCCTACTTGCCCGGTTACGGTACAAATTAAACTTGCCCGTTTAAAGGTTAACGGAAAAAACAAGGCATTATCATCCTTTAGTACTTACATCGGTCAAACAGACAGTAGTGAAATAAAAGGGGCATTGCGGTTTTTATCATGGTGATGGCAGCTGTCGAATTGGAGATATTGAAGGCAGTTGGAGGGCTTGAGGTGCACGCTGGTGTGGATTTTGTTTTCCCGGATGGAGAGATCGACATCCAGGAAGGTGATGTTGGGGGCAGAGGAGTGGTGGGTGAAGGAAAGCGTAGGGTGGGATGAGAGGCGTAATGATTGTAGGGAGTCAAGTCCATGCGTCCAGAGTAGAAAAATGTCGCTAATATACCTTAGCCATAGGAGTGGTCTGGGGTATACGTCAAGAAAGCGTTCCTCTCATTTACCTAAGAAGACATTCTTCGCTATTTTAATTTCATTTCCGGACCATACCCCGTCGCAACCCATCTTCTCCTCCTCTTTTCCATATTCTCCGTACTTCATCACCTTTCCTCACATTCTCTGCAAAGTAGAGCCGCGCGCTACGATAGTTTACCTCCTTCTATATACCTCTTCCCCCTCTTTTATTTCCCCTCCCCTCCTCCTCCAATGAAAACTGCGACCGGTGGTGAAATAAGAACGATGCTAATGAAAGAATACCAAAGGCGTGATCCTCTACATGGTTTGAGGAGTACAAAAATAATTCTCGGTCTATGTCGATAACGGCCCGCCGTTAAAAATAAAGCTGATATGGCCACCACGCGACAGTCTATAAATTCCATAAATTCCAAATAGGTTAAATGATTATAAATATTGGAACTTCGAGAAAAATTCAAAGACATTACCAAGGACAGGCATAATCTAAATATATAGCTTTCTGATATTGGACATAGCCACGAAGCTCCAACAATTAAGAATTAAAAGGAGCGTTACTAAGACGTAACTAAGCATAAACTAAAGTCTTTACAAATGCCGCCTCCAGATGGAGTGGTGTAAAAATATCGTATTGAATATATATTTCTTAAATAATGCATTTTATAGAAAAATGTTACAAAAAAGTTGTAGAAAATTAAATTTCCTACAACTTTTACTCCAGTATTATTTTACATTAATCAAATATTAAAGGAAATATTTGAAAAAAAAAACGGAAAAGTGAAAATAGTAAACTACCACTTTCAGTTGACCGATTTCTACGAAAAACTAATCGACTCTTGTCCATTTAATAAAAATGTCAAATGTAAAATTTCGCGTAGATCTATTTAATTATTATTGAGTCAGAGCGCCCACATAATTCCCATCACATATACACAAACATCATCGAGGAAATAGGTAATCTAAACGGGTTTAGGGGACCTCAAAACATTTATTTCCGTTGAAATTTCGAATTAAATTTTTTCATGAATACAATTATACTTACCCTATAGTGCGTATGGAAAAGTAAAAATAGACGGTTTATGGTTGTTTTTCTCCACCGGAATAAAAAAAATCAATAATGCTGGCGATGAGATTCGCACCGTGATACGAGGCCAGCCGTAGGAGTTCGCGACCCGAACGACTGGAGGAGGAGCGGATGATAACCTAACAGTTTTTAAAAATTCAAAGTCGGCTTACACTCCAAGTGTTAGAGATTGAGACAGGAAGGGTAGAGAAAATTCAAAAGGCAGGCGATATATTCTCAGGGGAACCAGAAGAATGAGCGTTTCCTCGCAAGGAAGTATATTACTCCCGCACTTTTGAGCCGATGCCTTGAAATCCCAAAAGACTCTTCCTCTGATATTTTCATTAAAACGACATTTAATGCAAATACCTTCTTTCGGAATTTCCGTTCGAGAAAGAAATTCAAATTTTCTTCTGAAAAGAACCAGGGAAAAATGAAGTGTTCTTGATGAAATAAGTGACCCTTCAAATTAGCAATAAGAATATTCCTAGGAAAAGGGAAAAGCTTGGCTTCAATTAAGTTGTCAGAACCCGTTTAATTTTCTCGAATAATTATGAAGACGCAAAAGGGCGAAAAATTTCGTCAAGTTCGGTTATTTAAAAAATATGTAACTCTTACAAAGGATAACTCATTTTTCCAAGTGTGACTCACAATCTTAAGATTGCAGAGAAATACGCCAATATGGCGGCTATCACAGTAATGGCAAATACATTTCAAATGTTTGTCTTTAGCTTTCCCGACGCGAAAGGAAACCTTTCCATCTTTTTGTGCCTGTTTTCGTCAAACATTTCAAACCTTTTCGAGTGTTCACGGAAATGGAAATTTAAAAAATAAATCGCCCTCTATTGCAAAGATAACCTATTGGTATCCTACTGCTCAATTAGAGCTACCGCATTAATGGGAGTGAGAATTGTAAATTTCGAATTCTGAAATGTAATCTATTTTCAGGGTGTTGTTTCAGAATAGAATAATACTTCAAATTTACTCCTTCCAAGCTTTAAACGAGAAAGGAAAGATGCATACATCATGTGTGCATATATGTGAGTCAGAGGCATTCTTTAGGATTTGTGTCATCATGCCAAAAATAGAAATATTAATCGCTTAATATAATGTCTAAGAACTGAAAATGGTATGCCAGTAGTGATTCCAAGGAAATATCGAATTTTTGATTCGCTGATTTATTTCCTAATCCGTTTTAATTAATAAAACAATATAAAATTATTTAAAACACATAACTCGAATAGTAGTAATAAAATACTTAAGTTCACGTCCATTCCGTTGTAAATTATCCATTTCTTATCACTTGCAAATGTTGTGTATACGTAAGGAAAATAGACGTATTACGTTCATTTCTTCGTCGTAGATAATCTATTTTCAAAATGTTGCGTGTGCACGAAAGAAAATAAAATTAATTAGTTATTAAAAACAGACTTTGTGTACATCAGTTGTGACGAAGTCTGTTTTCATTGACAACAATTAACAAGATTGGAAATGTGTACTTCATGTAGGAGTACACAAAGTTTCCAAATGCGTTCTTTGAGATTTCAGAATGTTCTCAAAATTTTTCACTCAGATGAGAATTTAACGAGAAGCAAGCGAGGTACGTTGTAAAATACATGTAGGTCTTTATGAAAAGTATTCGTAATTATTGTCTGATTTGAACCAAAATTGGAATCGTTCAATTAATTTTAACAAAACTCCACAATACCAAATTTCACCATACGTCAAACGATTCCCGAGTTAAAACAAAGGAGCATTGTAAACTACATGTAGGACTTCATGTGAAGTGGTCGTCATTGCTGTCCGATTTTAACCAAAATTGGAATCGGTAGATTAATTTTAGCATAACTTTCCAATACCAAATTTCATTCGAGTTAAAATAAAGGAACATTGTCAACTACATGAATTTATTCATGTCAAGTGGTAAGTAAAAGTACGAAATGGCATTTAAAATAAAACGGATGGAGCTTTTTTCTATTTTGCGAGAGGAGCCTGCACATGACCGGCAGGAGCAGCGCTCTCACCTCCTTAGTGTCGAATTGAAGCCCATGGGGGTGTCCGATGATAACACACAAAAAACTCAGGGCAGTCCAGAAAAAACTTGCAATGTTTTGTGCAAGATATAAAAAATACGATACTTTAAAGGGCAGCAAGGGACAGTTTATCAGCCGAAATGCCCAGTGGTTTAATCAAGAGGAAGTTTTCTCGCTGAATTTAGAGCTTCTACCTCAGAGAAAAACCAGGTAAGAGCTGTATTTTACGTGTACGCTTGAAAATACCACACATATTGGTTAATACTGCTTTGATTTTATCATCTTCCTGACATTATTTTGACATCGTTGCGGCTTCTATGTAGGGAAAGGGCCACCCGGAGGTTTCCTTCGATGATGCAAGTGAACAGACAAAGCGTCGGAAAACTCAAGCTTTGCGGGAAGAGCTCAGTGCGGAAGAGCTTTCATTTGCTGCCCAAATGAAACTTCGTTCTCAAGGAAAATGAACAGGCTACAAAACTTGTTCACAAAGCCACCCTCACAACACCCAAAAGAGCCCCTAAAATACGAGAGTCATGGAAAATTCAGCCATCTTCCAAATTCCCTCAGTCATACACATGTGTCTATGCCCTGTTATTGATGATAGAATCGGATTTGTCTAAGGAGCAATACCTACACATAAGGGCAAAAGAAAGAGATGCTGATATATATCCTAGCTACCACAAGATAAGGGAGGCAAAGAAGAAGTGCTATCCTCCCAAAAATGATTTAATTGTTAAAGTAAGCTCCGCTGAAATCAAATTACAAGCTTTGCTGGATCTAACAACCCAGCACATATTAGAAATGCAAGAGCCCTTTTTAAAGGCGCATTCAGAGTGAGAGTGCCCACCACATTCTCTATGATTTGGAAGTGGGGTTGTTATGGGAACAGTGGGCAAGCCCTATACAAGCAAAAAGCTTCAGAAGGCTTTCCAGAGGGTGATATTGTTTTTACTTCAACTGTGGCTCTTAGAGTTTACAATGAAAATACAGTTTGTGGAAAAATCCATGGACATCTTCTTCTCGCTACTGCCGGCCAATACGGCTCCAGTAAAAAAGGAGACTTCTGAGCTCGACAAGCCGGAGGGAGCACATTGATGCACAAATTAAATAACCTGCCTATCAAGTGTTTCCGGCTAGGAAATAACTGTCTCGCACACACTCAAATTAGCCATGGTTGACAATAAGGTCTGCAATCCACTCACAGAAACATTATCCTCTCAGGTGTGCTTCATTTGTGGGCCACGCCTAAACAAATGAACCATTTGGAAACTTTCAAGAAGAGAGACGTTTATGTGTCGGCACTTGAAATTGGCATATCGCCTTTGCACGCCTGGATAAGGTTTATGTAGTGGCTTTTGCATTTGTCTTATCGCCTAGAGGTGAAGACGTGGAGGTGTGTAAAGGCAGCAGATAAAACCAATTTTGAATCCAGGAAGTGAACAATACAGAAGAGTTACTGCCTTGAAACTGGCCTGATAATAGATACGCCCAAATCAGGCGAAAGTACAACATCAAATGATAGAAACATCGCAAGACGCTTTTTCAATAGCCCTACATCTTCAGCAGACATTACGGGCATTGACAAGACTCTAATTGAGTGCTGCGGAGTCATCCTGACTGCCCTTTCCTTTGGCTATGACGTCGACTCACAGGCTCTCTACCAGTATGCCATGGAAACTGCAACTCTCTATGTTAAAATGTATCCATGGTATGCCATGCCAGCAAGTGTACCAGAAATTCTCCACCATGGATCTCTACTCATTACAACAGCTATCCTCCCAATCGAACAGATGTCCGAGGAAGCTTAAGAAGCCAGAAATAAAGACATTGAAAAATACAAGGAACACCACACCCAAAAAACTTCTCGTGAAGCCAGGAACCAAGATCTCGTTAATAGACTCCTGATCAAAGAAGAAACTAGGCCTACATCACCATCATTAGAATCTAGTGGGTCTGATAGTGACTAAAAACTAAGTATGTATGTACTAAAAATTATATTTTTTGTTATGTAATCCTTCAATCTGTGAGTTAATAGCTTTGAAAATATCTTATTTCGGTATTTGGTTTGTTTTTAAACCAAACGTAATGAAACCAGTTTGAAAATAACATTCATAAGATTTTTGAGCGGGTTTTGCCTCGATTCGGCCCATTGTTTACTGGTGTGCCGCAGTATACTTTTAAAGTTGCAGAGAAATATTTGTTTAGTAAATAAATCAACGATTTGCATGTTTTGGAAGGTAATTAGGGAAATAATGACTATTAAAATAAATTGATTATGTAGGAGCAACAAAAAACGGATTCGTACAAAGGTTTTAAGACCCGTATCTAAAAATATATAGAACTTGTGTGTGCCGCGAAATCATCTTATTTTTGAAAGTGTGCCGCGTCTCAAAAATGTTTGGGAACCACTGCCTTGAAGATTATATGGCAGGTAGGGAGAGAAAAATATGGTATTTTTACAGATTCCATTTAACGAGATACGAGTATAAGTTTATTTAAGTGCTTATATAGAGTGGAAGTTATAACTCACGGATGCAGTTCAAAATCACAGTTAAGCGATAAATTTAAATCAGGATCACCTGTACTTAATTTAATTAAAAGCCGTCCAGCGGTAGAGGTGGCAGTGGTCTCAGGTTCGATTTTTAACTGGGGATCCTCCCGTCTCCTACCCGTGTGGTTTGAGGAGACTGCGCAAGTCAGCGCTTCCATACAAACAAAAACCGTCCAGCGGTTTAGGAGATAAAAGTTATGGCGGACGGACGGACGAGACGTGCCCCTAAGGTGTTCCGCCACTACAGCTTCGCTGGCAAAGAACGCAAAAGAACGGCTTGGAAACGCCAAAGCAAAACGAAATATTCATTCGATTTTTTTATTCGCCCTCTTTCGAGAGGACCAGATCTATTTTTTTGCGACTGTATCGGCAACCAAACTACTACGGCGCGAAGAAATTTCACGTCCTCTTCCGCAATGAAAATGGAGTGAGGGGAGAGCGAGAGGAGGAAGGAAAGAGGGGTTGGTGAGGAAGGAAACAAATAAGTCAAAAGACGCGGTTCATTTTGGAGAGTGCATGAGGCGATGTCCTCGGAGAAATTAGGATGCCGTATTGAGTGAACAGAAGGGGGGCCACCGCTATCTTCTGTCTTACAGAGCGAAAGATTGGAACGGCCGCTACCCCCCTCCCTCCTCCTTTCTACCCCCATCCTCCCATCCCACACTCCCCCTATTTACCCCCCTCCCTCCCTCTCATTACCCCCTCCCTCCCCTTCTCTACCCCTCTCCATTCCCCTCTCTATCCACCTCTTCCGTCTCCTAGATCAGTGGTCCTCAGGCAGATTCGTCCGGTTGTTTGGTCCCCGCGACCCCACGAGAATATTCGAGAATCAAAAAACAAAACACTCCAGTTTTCTCCAAACAGGAGTGGCGGATGTCGATGATAAGGAAATTAATAATAAGAGAGTTTTTATTTTGTGCTCTTTATAAATACAAGGAAAGTGCTATAAATTATTTTATTTACGAATGCGTATGTGTATTAAAACATTCAGAAAATATGTGGTGTATATATAATTATTATTTTTCTTTGTTTTATGACGATGAATAAAAACCTGCAAGATTCTTAAAAAAGAATAAGATCACTTCCCTTAGCAAAGAGTACTGTCGCGACCCCCACAAAATCCTCTCTCGCGAGCCTCTTAAGAGGGGCTCGTGACCCACCGTTTATTTATTTAAAAATCATTGCAATTTGGCCAGCCGGCCAGGTGGCAAAGAAAACATAGTATATAATTCTAAAATTCCACTTTTACAAATAAAGTCCTCACAAGTTATATTAGAAATATTCAAATATATTTAAAAATATTTAACAATATACAATTTCAAACTAATTACAATCAGTGCCTAGTGTGCGGATTTTCGTGGGTTCATGGAAGGCCTTCACGGCTACCGTAGCGGTCACGGGGCCCACGAAGTCCCCACCGTACTTCACCCTTCCAAGCAATCCCTTACTTTTCCTGCACTTAGGCACAGTTACATAGATATGGATGTTACTAATATTCCTTCTCACAGTTCGTCTTATTTTTACCATGCATATATGAACTAACTCTACTTTTAAAATGTTTCGCGCCCTTAGGTAAGGGCTTGAAAAGCGCTTCAGGTAACTTGTTCCACTCGCTGATTCCCCTGTTTAGAAACGAATACTTTGCTGTGTTTGTTTTTTGCGGCCTAAGTTTAATTTTAAATTCATGGCTATTTTTCCCTAAAAAATTGGGCACCTGCATTCTACTTCTTAAGTCTTCCCATGCTTCATTTTTTGCAAACGATGAACCGCGACCATCGTGACACCCCCTCATTTTCCAATAATTCTCGAGCGGTAGGTTTCCGAATAGCGAGTGTTGATAGCAGCGTGACAAACTCAATCCGGACCCGTAGAAGTATTTTACGCGGAAACTAGGGTAAGCCGGGAAAGATTTCTTCCGCCATTAGCCTTCCAATTCTCGCTAGTAATATATTCATATTTACGGAAGCACATAGTCCCTTCTATAAATCCATTCTAGGCGGCAAAATGGGGTACAGTCCTCCTTCCGTTAACAGTGAGCCTTGCATTAAGGTTATTTTCTCTTCAGATTGCCACTGCCTTGGGAAAAAATTTATATTTTTACAATTTCATCCGATTCATAAATCATGCCGTATTTCAAAGGGATTTTATACCCAAAAAAATATTTATTTCCCAAAATCATTCATCCATCTCATTATAGGTATTTAATATTTTTATGTTCTGCTGCGCTCAATTCGAGATGGACGCCGTACTATGGGCACCCCAGATTTAAACTCTCTCGAAGCATTTATCGAATTCCGCGCAGACAAAATTCTTCCAATCATGGTAAGTGTAAATAATCCTGGTTTCCTTAATTAAGAGGCAAAGTCTAGAGCAATCTGATGAACCTATTAGTTTGTTTTCTTGTTAAAAAAATCCGGCTCGCATGTACGCGCACTGGTCATTAATTAGTATCTACCAACAACCGCACAAACAGGATCCACACGAAAAAAGAACCTGATTTCATGTGTATATGACATCCAAGACCTTTAATTAGACGGATGAGACATATTTTCCCATTATTAACGCGATGATGAAATTGGAAGGGTTCTGTTTGTCCTCCGGTGTTTTCTCGGATCTCGCGCGCGCGCGTTTTGTGTGTACGCCATTCCCATCCCACCCATTCTCTGTCGTTAAGAAACCCGTTTGCAAGGCAACCTCATGTCTCTTCCTAAACTATAGGCACATGAGCAATTTGGGAACGTCCTTCGCCTCCGAGGCACTCCTATTTCAAGAATTTCTCTCATATCTCTCGTGCATCACCAGACCTCTGAGACGACGTTCGCGAAACTGCTTCGTCGTGACCTAGTTGGAAGATCGGCGGAACAAATTGAACGTCTCGAATGAAGGGGATTAGGGGGAGGAAGGTTAGGTTGTACGCGCGCGCCTCTTTCTCTTCATTTTTTTCGAGGAATACTGGTCGTTAAGGCGCAAAAACGAGCACTACATATATAAAACGGCATTTCTCATTATCCTCCCCTCTCAAATAATTATGTATTTTGGATAATACGTTCGTTCATCATGGGTGTCTAATAATATCGTCATCATTTCTATTGCATAACTCCTAGGTGCATCGCAAGGACTAGATAATCATTAAAAAGAGCTATTTAGTTTCCAATTTAATAAATTATTTGAAATAAAATAACAAAGGACCAACTCTGCGAAATTGATTCATTTTGTAAAGGAATGGAGATGTACACTTTGTAACAACTGAAACTGACATGAAGCCTATATTTCCATTTCTTTCTGTAATATGCAAGTATGGAAAGGTGTGTACTCCATGTCGGAGTACACAGAGTTTACAAATGCGTTCATTGAGATCGACAAATTTTAGTAAAATTCCCCAATACCAAATTTAATCAAAATACATCCTGCGGTTCCCGAGTTGAAACGTACCTACATTGTAAGCTACATGTAGTTCCTCATGTAAAGTGGTCGTAATTATCGTCCGATTCGAACAAAAATTTGAATCGGTCGACAAATTCGAGCAAAACTCCCCAATATCAAATTCCGTTCAACTATGTCCAGCGGTCCTGGAGTTTAAACCTGCGGACGGACGGAAACGACCTCCGCTATATGCGTTCACTTCCTGCAAAGAATGCGTAATAACGGATTAAAAATGATTAATAGCTAATCAATTTCGTTCAGGCTAAATAAGGTTTTGTAATTTCTGTTGCATGAGACAAAACTGAAGAATGCACGGATTTTCAATGGTCTCAGAATTCAAAGTTTACAATTTTGTTGCCTATAATAGTCCAAGAGGCTAATTACCCAGAAAAACAAACTTGAAATTTTGCAACGAAGAATACACCTGCAACAAAACCTATTTTTATGAGTTCTTTTACTTACAAAGCGGTAGTAGCGGAACGCTTTATGTGCACTTCTCCTCCATCCGCATGTTTAATCTCCGAAACTACTGGGAGGATTTTAATCAAATCCTTATTAAAAATTATCGGAAAATTTTGATTTTTAACTGCATCCGTCAATTAGAACTTTCACTTAAATAAATGTATGTTCGTTGCTCGTGGAATAGCATCTGTCAAGCAACAATTAAATAAAATATTTTTCTCTCCCTCGCTCTTATATGATCCGTGAGGTATAGATTAAAACATTTATTCGGGTAGAGGGAAATATTTACCGCAAAAATGTCTGCGGGACCATGAAATTACAACTTACAGTTTCGGAGATAAAAATTTGAGAATATCTCAAGTATAACATCGCATATTTTTTACATCGGTCGATACGACGATTCAATCGGCAAAAAAACAATTTAAAACCCTATATTTTTCTCTCCCAAGCTCTCATATGATGTGTGGTAAAGTTTAAAAATTTTATTCGAAAATGGGGCATCATGTACCGAAAAAACATCCGCGAGGCCACATCATTACCACTTATGGTTTAGAGATAAAAAATTCAAGAATCTTTTGATATCTTTTTATACTCCGATTCCATAAATGTGTATTTGAAATCTCTGTGTATTCCATTCCTGAAGTATACGTACTTTTCCTTCTTGTCGCCATCAATTTAGACGTTCTTTGGTGCTTGGCACTGAGTGAATTGTAGGCTCACTTTCAAATAACGCGTTAAAAAAACACCAATCTCATATGATGCTGAATTTACATTTTGACTATTTTCTCGATGATGTCTGTGTGGCTGTCTGTCTGTATGTGACAGATTTTTGTGGGCGCTCTAACTCAAAAAACTATTAATCAGATCAAAGCAAAACTTTATATTTAACATTTTTATTAAAGTTAAAAGATCTGATTAGTTTTTGGTAAAAACGGTCTACCGGAAGTGGGTGTTTACTCTTGTCACTTATCCGTTATTTTGAAATATTTGCTTTAATATTTGATAAATGTAAAAATGTACCAGAGTACAAGTTGTAGGAAATTTCATTTTCTACAACCTTTGCTTGATACATTTTTCCATATAATGCATTGTTGAAGAGATATCTTATATTTTTTAGCTACCTCCACCACGCGACCTACCGAAGACTATTGTTAACAATTGACGCTTAGTTACGTCTTAGTAACGCTCCTTTTTCTTTTCTTAATTGTCAACTGGAGCTAAATATTGACAACGATACCAGAGCTAACAACATTTAATTTGCCATATAAATATGGAGAAAGTCAGGTGTTGCCCACATCAGTTTATTTTATTTCGCGTTTGGTTGGGTTTTCTGTCCCTCAATTTTTAATCGAGCAGGTGAGCTGCGTTCGCGTCAAAACGTCCCTTCTCCCCTCTCCTCCTCTCGTTATCTCACCCTTCACTGTCCGCCTGCGTTGAGGGGAAGGCCAGGATGATACCAGAGCTAGGGATGTTTTCACGCCAGTTACCCGATGGAACCAGACTATCTTGCTCGGATAACCTTTCATTTGGTAGGAAATCTGGATGAAGGGCGAAAGCGAAATTGCACTCCTCATCCTCATATCTCTGTTGATATATTAGAATTGCGATCCTTATGGATTTACGAGATCAACTAAACAAGCATATCTTTTTTTTAAGTCTCGAGATATATTACGGTAATGTTTAATCTCTTTTGGGTGTGAGTACCAGCTGAAATAACGTTATTTTTTCGCGAGTTTTTCTTTTTTAAGTGCAAATAAATCTCGTCAACCGTTTTAAAAACCTTTTTCGTAATCGATAAAAAAGTCGATTATGGCAACATTTTGGAGATCAATAATGCGTATCGCAATGTGAAAACGATTATGTTCAACCTAAAAACTGATAAAGTTCGCACATATTGTCTAATTAAGTAACATACCTTTTTTGATGTCTACATTCTTCGATAATCACAATAAACGAGGCAAATTCGCATCGAGCGTTGCACGCATAACATCAAATAAAACTAGATTCTTTCAGTCAAATAATTAACAAAATTCAAAGCATATACATTTTGAATACAAACGGACAATTTATCCCATATGAGGCATTAAACAAAAGAGAGTAATAGAGAGTATTTATCTAGGATAACAAAATGTAAAAATTGTTTATTTCGCTCACTGTAGATTTAATCTTGCAAGCACTATTCTTTTGTAATCGATAGTACATAGTTGATTGTTCGAAGCACTCAAAAACGTAGTTTTAGAGATCAAAAATTTTGTTTATGGATTATAACTTTTACGATCTGGATAGTTTTAAAAATATAAAAGGTTAAAACTATAAAAATGCTGAATAACTTCACTTGTCCGTTTATACAATCACTGAAAATTGAAACCATTTATGAATGCGACAACCACAAGTGAAGTGAGGCCCTAACGATTTATTGTCATGAAGTGTTTGAGATATTGTAACAATGTCAACATATTTCAGGCATAAAGTACAAAATTAATTATATATAAAAATTACTGTTTGATTGCAAAAAAATTACAGGTATGTATGGATAACGTATATAATTATAATTAAAAAGCTTGCCATTCCTTCTCTCCCTCTCTTCTTCCCTCCCTCCCCCACCTCTCTCTCTTTAGTGTTAAATGGAAGAAAAGACATACTTGTATCAATCTCACCCTAATTAAGACTTTTAACTACATTAAAAGCCTGATTATACGTGTTAACTTGAACTTGGGTAGTCACGAATAAATGAAGAATACAGAAAATCCGCATGTTTGGGTAATATTTGGTATAATGTCTGTTAAACACGGTACAAATTTATTTCCGTGAAAACAGACCGCATGCCATAAATAGAATATCTATCAATTGAAAGAAAAATATTATTAGGGAGGAATAAATTAACATCAATTCAAAATTTGTTTTGGCAGTGACCATTCTTTCTGACCCACAAATAATCGTTATGCCTGCATATGAAAGGGGTATGCCAGTAAGACATAAATAATAAAGCATACACTCGCGCATAAAACAACACAATATCGCTGCAAATTTAAGTTGGTCTTTGATTTATAAAAATCAATAATAAAAGGGAAAACTCAATTTAAAATAAAAATGGTGTGTAAATTGGTTTGAGTTATATTTTTTCTACAAAGAACTATATCAAAATTTCTCTTTTTTTGAAACAGCTTCTGTTTGTTTGTTCTGATAATTCGATGGTTGTTTAATATACCAATAAAATTCGTGCCTCGTTCATTTTTCATATAATTGGGAAAGTAAAAACTCGCTACCGAACGCCTGGTTAATCCGCCGCACGGTTAATCCGTTCACGTATATTTGTTGTTCTACCGTATCTATTTCTCTCCCTTACATTCTCTCCATCCTCTTGTTTTCTCTCTCTCTCTCCCTTCTAATCTGCCACGCAGGAATTTTATAGATGAGAAATTACATGCGATATCAGTTTCATTTGAGCGATGCAACTAATCATCTAAAAGTAATTCATAGTGAAAAATAATGCATAGCTACGCGTTAATTAAATTGTGGAAGCGTTAATAAGCCATGTGTGGAAATACTAAGAATTCCTATTTGGCGATAACTATGGTAATGTTGGCAAGCATTAATGGAGTAATAACATGCAAATTAATCAAATCTGATTAATTAATATTTCCAGTTGTTATTAAATGATATAAAAGTAAGATTTTTTCAGATTAAAATTAACCGTTGGACATAATTGGAGAAGGGTTTACTTTTTCCTAGCTATAAATATAAAGTTTATTGTTTGTTCGTGTATATTTTAATACATTGAATACGAATTTAAATAAACATTATAAATTATGGTCCCTATACACGTTATGCAATTATGTGTATAGTTCGGAATGTCCTTTAAATACTGTTAAAGTTACATATTATATCAATCAGACAGTTTTGATAAGTTATTATATGGGAACGAATTTCTGAAACTCTTTCAATAAAATGAAAGTATGCAATAAATAAATGTTACTATGCAAGAAAAAACAGTAAAGAAATCATTCTCAACAATTCAAAAATTAAATTCAATTCAATTTGATAGTTTTCGTAGACCAACTATTTGTGTCGAACTGCAGTATGCATAAAATACTTAAAAAGTTATAAAATAAATTGAAAAATTCTAACGCAACTGTTGGATAATATATTTTTAAATTTCTATATAAATATATCCATTATTTATTTCGTTGCTGTTAAACTTTAATAACTGAACTTTTGACGCGCGTCTAAAATATGCAAATACGTACACTCACTACGAGTTAATTTGAATCTGCACAATGTAATAAATATAACTCTGCGCCACATATTAGTTATACATATAGTTAAAGGCGTAATGATGTCTTTAACTAAATCCAACTAGGTATACAAAACTACAATAAGATAGCAACAATACAGTTCTGGACGCCGACAATGGGACTAGATTACAAACCTAGCTCATAATTCATGAATAGATAAAATCAACGTAAGGAAAAGAGAGGAGTTTTGAAAACATTCCACGCCAAAATCTAAAATCACACAAACTACGATAGCATCAGGAGTCACATGAATGTTTTTGCACCGAAATCTAATTTGAATTTTTTTACTTTAAACTACTAAACCTTCTGCTTGTCTAAAATATAATTCGCTGATAATTATGGAAATGGGTAATCTAAAGAAATCCTTCTCTTTTGAAATAAAATGCCATCTCTAAGTACTAGTGGAATCCAGATTTAACGATCATTGTCTTGGAGACGAGATGTACACACCTTAAATGGAGGTTGTCTAAAATTGAAGCACAAAATGGCTCTATTTCTTATAATTAGGCTTGATAAGATTCGATTTAAATCGAAAAACGTCGATAAACGTCAATTATTTAAAAATTTCAAAATCGACGAAAATGAATAGTCGTCGATAAGCGTCGATTTTCCAACAAGATGGAAAAGCAGACGTTTAAAAACTTACTCTGAATTATAATATTTAAGTCGTTTCTATTTACTTTTTTCGCAGTATTATTTTCTACCTACGACTTTCCTTTCTAGGCTTGCATTAACAGTGGGACTGAAATAAGGGTTTTTCCTTACACTCAAATATGCATCTTTTTGAAAAGCTCACGCTTCTACTCTGGACAATCAGGTAACCGCAAGGCCATAGGGTAGTTTTGAGAACGCGTGTTTCTTAGCTCTTTTGAGGTTTTTGAGTTTATATTTGCCGACCAAATGGCGGGATATTCCACGAGAAAGGATATGCCCTGCCGAGAATGCCTCGACCCCTGTTAAACAAGGTTCGAAAAAAAGGAATTTTGGTTGTCGTTTGAAGACAGACCGCTAATCGTTTTCTACCCCTTCCACTCATCAATCCCGTAGAGAGTTTTCCGGAAACAAATGTTTCTCGATTTTTATAGGGTTTTTCCTGTAGATGACCTTGTTGTATCCACTTTCACCAGTTCACCTTATGCACAACCCAAACTTTTGGCTGTCCTTTTATTAAAGTTATCCAGGAACGATCGTTCCTCTCTCGTGCTTTTGGCTCATTTGTTTTTTGTTACAGGTTAGTAAATTTCAATTTATAAATAATAGTTTTAAAAAGGTGCACATAAATTCGCAATCGTTACTAAAAATTGAAGAGGTATTAAATATTAATATTTATTTACTATTTGTTGTAAATTATTTTTCCGAATGGAAAAACACATTTTAATCAATATTTGAGGTAAGACTGTTGATCTAGCGCTTAATAATATTCTATTTTTCTCACTGAATAATTTGTTGTTTTATGGTCAAGGGAATATGTAGTACAGTGATGAAATATATCAGATGATACCAAGTATTAGTTAGTTCTTTTTCGAAGTCTAAAATATTACTGTGATAATTATATCGTTTATTTTTTTTCCTCAATTGGCATCAACGAATGTCTGAAGCCTTTACTCTGAACTCGCGAATTATTTTTTAAGAATGTTTCTCGGCTAAAGCAACGTCATATTGTTCGGATTTCATAAATTAATCGTTTTCTAGTTTTCATTGTGCAATTTAAAGAGGTAAATCTCAATTCCTTATTGGGTGTTTTCTTTAATATTAACAATAAAAAATGAAGAAGTTTGTAAATGAGCCGAAAATAAAATAAAATTTATGGATAACACGATATATTCGTTAGATTCATTTGTATATAAAGATTTAACTTCATATAAAAATTTAAATAAATAATCAGAGTATTGTAAAACAAGATTGGAAAGGTGTACTCCATGTCGGAGTACACAGAGTTTTCAAATGCGTTCTTTCAGATTTTACAATGCTCACAATATTTTTCGCTCAGATGAGTATTTAAAAAGAAGCTAGCGTGGTATTTAAATACATACAGGTCTTTATGTAAAGTAGTCGTATTTGTTATTCGATTTTCACCAAAATTGGAATCGGTTTACCAATTTTAGCAAAACTCCTCAATACTGAATTTCATCAAAATACATCAAGCGGTTCCCGAGTTAAAACAGAGGAACATTGCTTGAAAGTCTTCAAGCAAAGGGGTCGTAATTGTTGCCTGATTTTAACCAGGATTGGAATCGGTCGACCAATTTTAGTAAAACTTCCCAATAGGAATTTTTTTTTAAATACGACAAGCGGTTCCTGAGTTGAAACAGAGGAATGTTGTGAACTACATGTAGGTCTTCATGTAAAGTGGTCGTCATTGCTGTCCGATTTTAACCAAAATTGGAATCGGTCGACATATTTTACTAAACTATCTAATAACAAATTTTATCAAAATAAGTCCAGCAATGCCTGAGTTGAAACGAACATTGTAAATTACATTGACATAATCCACAAAAGGCTTCGGTGCATCTATCCATGTGGATATTAAGCAAGGCGTTAATGCGTAAATATATTAATGGTAAAACTTTACAATACAAGAGACAAAATATTAAATGTTAATGTAAACATCGCTTGCGTATTTAAGGAAAGGGAAACGAAAATTCAGGGCTTATGGTGCACTCGGAGTAATTTCTATTTTGATAAAACTGCTCGATTATGCCAAATATTCTTGGAAAAGCAGTCTGCCTTTTTTATATGATGGATTCGCCATGGAGATACACCCACAAGCACAAGCCTGACTAAGATTTTTCTATGGTTTCTTTATGTGGTAGTTAAAATTCCGTGTGAACCTCTTCTCCAAATAATACATTAGAGAAATTTGGGGGCATCGACAGCGCCGGGCACCGAGAAAAAAAATTATTTGCTTCTTAAAATAAAATTCTTTCCCGAGCGAAGCCGGATAACTCCAGTCAGTAGTAATATCAGTTTTGCTACCTTGAGTGTTGAGCACAACCAGAGGAGAACATGAAGCTGACTTGTATTTACAACAGTCTTGCACTGTAAAATACATAAGATCATTCATTCGTATTTCAACACGCACCTACCCGTAACCAAAATCCTTTGAAAAACTATTTGCCTATTTCGGACATAAAAAGTATAAGCTGAAGTAAACGTGTAAAATGAAAATAAATATTTGTAAAAATAATTAATATTTTATAATAAAATCGGTCGGTTTTCTCCGGAGATGCTTTGGCTAGAAAGGGGGTTTCTCAGTCACTGTCGATAGAAGTTTGCCCTTGAAGATGCCCACTTGGTGAACGAAATGCATCGGGTTTATTATAAACTTTTATGGCTTAAGGAGTTTTCCCACCGATGATAAATCGAGCCATAAGTTAATCAAGTCACCAACCTTTTTACTTTCTCCATATACGAAGCATACAGAAAGTACAGTTTTCAAAAAAAAATATAAATCGCTATTTTAACGTAAATATATGTTTTAAGGTCCCCTGAACTTGCTTTGACTATTTTCTCGATGA
This sequence comes from Tanypteryx hageni, assembly GCA_028673005.1. Taxonomy (NCBI): domain Eukaryota; kingdom Metazoa; phylum Arthropoda; class Insecta; order Odonata; family Petaluridae; genus Tanypteryx; species Tanypteryx hageni. The sequence goes on from CM054114.1 coordinate 151,346,081, forward strand.
TGTCTGTTGTGTCTGTGTCTATGACTGGGATTTGCTCGGTTCTCGAACTAAACAACTATTATTAATCAGATCAACGCAAAATTTTATATTTAAAACTTTTATAAAAGTTAGAAGATCTGATTAGATTTTGGTAAAAATCGGTCGATCGGAAGTGCGTGTTTACTCTTGTCACTTATCCGTTATTTTGAAATATTTGCTTTAATATTTTATAAATGCAAAAAAGTATTGGAATAAACGTTGTAGGAAATTTTATTTTCTACAACCTTTGTTTGATACATTATTCCATATAATGCATTGTTTAAGAGATATCTCATTTTTTTAGCTGCCACAACCACACCACCTACCGAAGACTATTGTTAACAATTGACGATTAATTACGGCTTAGTAAAGCTCCTTTTTCTTTACTTAATTGTCAACCGGAAGTAAATATTGGCAACGATCCCAGAGCTAACCACATATAATTTGCCATATAAATATGGAGAAAGTCATGTGTTGCCCACATCAGTTTATTTATATATTAGATTATCGTAATTGTCGTAGACGAATTTTTTGGTAGATTGGTTATAGCCGACTGGGAAGCTTATACCTCCGCCACTGTTTGGACTATTATCGTTATCTATAATTTTTAAGATGCAGAAACCTCCTGCTCTTTAACAGAACTGAATTTAACCGGAAATATTAAATACTTTATATTTTAAGGGGGTATTTCCGACACCCCTGCACTCCATAAGAAAAGCATCGGAATCAGTTTCGGGCATTATAAAATCACATTTAAAATTAGTCAGAATCAAGATACGAAATCGGGACCTAAACGGTAGTGTTGGAAAAAAGACGTTCATTTTGGTTACCGTGAAAATTCAATATCATTCCAAATTTTCTAAAAAATCCGTTCGAAAAAAAGCGACTTTAAAACAATGAGAATTGCCAGTTACCATGGCCACCTCATTTGAGCGAGTGGTAATATTGGGTGTATAATCGCGAGCCCTTGAGGTTACGTCGTTTTGTTTGTTAACATAGACTTCGAATATTTTTGAAGCATATGTGAATCTTTCCTCTTTGAATTAAAGAACCATTTTATTAGTTATTGTAGCATCGTTTAAAAAATTAATTAAATTAATTTATTTAAGTCAAGCTAATATCATTTTAAACAGTATAAGATTAAAATAGAGCCCCTTGACGATATCACGTCATTTTGTTTGTTTACATTTATGTTGATTTATGTCTTTAAGTTGAGCCTGGTTGAGCCTGTTTATTCTGTAATATTTACGAAGAAAGAAGTTTTAAAGAATTAAGCAAGGTCAGTTATTATTATTTATCACATCACTTGGAAAAATAAAAAATTAAAAAAATTAAAATTAAATGATACTTATCCTTAATCCTAATACAGTTTAATAATAATCGAATCTTCAGTTCTATTTACGAAGAAAAAAATTTACACCTTTTGTCAAGTAAATGTGTCTGATCAAATTAATTAATTTTACTAATCAAAATCAACCTAATGTGATAGCAAAGTGTGCGTGCGCGTGCGTGCGCGCGCGCGTGTGCATGAGTGTGCGGAGAGCATATCTCGAAAATCAAAATTTGGATTTATGGTGGGAGGGGGGAAGTGGAGGCGGTGCCGTTTTCCATAAGATAACACGTAAAACTTTATTTTTTGACTTGCCGGATTTTACTCTTTTGCAAATTAAAATTAGAACAAATTAACCTACGATCTTCGTATCTAGACCGTTTCAAAGAAAAATAACATCGTTTATTATTCTTATCGTCACATGTGACGCACGATTCGAAATCGCTCATGATATACGTTTAAATCTCATTTATTTGAAAATTTTAAGCCATTTAACGATATGTTGCATTACCGACCATGTGATTGGTAAATCTCGAGATTGCACTGTTACGTTAATCTTTATACTATGTATATGCGTAAGGAATGTTTGCTTTGAATGCTTTAATTAGAGAGAGAGAGAAAAAAGAGAGGAAGAAAGAAAGGAGAGAGAGCGAGAGAGTTAAATGTTCCATAAATTCATAATATATTTCGAAGAATATGTTGGTTTGTGCAAAATAAAGTCATACTTCTCGAATATCTGCAGAAACAACATTTTTAATGAACAATGCAACCACTTAAATTAGCTGAATGCGTTATTTATTTCACCGAAATATTTTATGTAAAATTTTTAAATAATTATTTTCCTTTATTATATGGTATTTTAACTTAATACATGTTTAAGTTCCGACATGTTGAACCTTTTTAATTTTAATTTTCCGCTTCATTCATACTCGGTTATTTTTGACGGGCAGTTAAACTTGTGTTGCGCTGATAACGTTAATTAATTTTTACACTCAAAATCGTAAACGCTACTTTTTGTAAATAAAAATTAAACGGCATTTTTTGTCGCCATTACTATAGTGTATAAAAGTTAGTGACAATCGGATACCATCAGCACAAAAATATAAATGTTTCAAATGGAAAAATTGGTTTTACGCGAATCACAAAGAGGTGTGATAAAAGATTCATTTGATTAACTTTTGAAGGAATATCTTATCTTATTTTCTATGCATAGTAAGGAGTGTGCATGTTTTATTGGATTCGTAATTTCCTACATCTGTAAAAATGCACTCATAATTTAATGGGATGCTCTCTCTCTCTCTCTCTATCTCTCTCTCGCACTGGCGGTAATGGGAATGTTCTAATTTTAAATCGTAAAATGGGTAAAACATTCGTTTTTATTCGTCAACCGTGACGAATCACAAAACATACGTTACTGTCAACGGCCGCGACAAGTAATATAAATCAATTAAATTGGGAGACAGAAAATATCATTTAATTTCGCTCTTTTCGTCCATTTATATCGATTGGAGAAAGAGAGAGAGAACGAGATCTCGAAAAATTCGAGGAACACTCCGAAAGGGGTTCTTCTTTCTAACTTTTAAACGCAACCAGCTGCGCCGAGTGGAAAACCAGCAGAGATGAACCTTTTTTATAAAACGTTCATATCGCCAAGTTTCTAAGAGAAGGGACTCTAAAAAAAATAGAAGATGAAACTTTCAAGGTATATCTCTCTCTCTCTGTCTGGAAATGGTTCCCCTTGAATCTCCTCCTCTCCACCCTCCAAATCCCCCCAAACCTCACTTTCAACTCTATCTCTCCGCTATTCCATGCCTCTCTATCTCTCCGACTCTCCTCTCCCGGTCTTACTCCAGTTCATTTCCCTTTTGCCTTTCCCTTCTTCTGTCTCTCTCTCTTCATACTATATCATCTCTTTCTATGACGTACATTTGGGTAAGAATTTTTTCAAAATGTAAACACGCATACACACCGAATCACCTTAAACATTTTTGGCCCTGTTTTTAAGATTCGATCCCCCTTTGCAACCGATTTTTTTACTGAGAATTTTACTCCGTAAACTCTTGTCGCGGATTTTAACAAATTTTTAGGATGTTCTAATGGAAGAGAGGTTTTTTCAGTTTCAAACTGTCCAAGAAAAGACATTTTGCCTCCATTCTTCCCCTCTTTGCATTCGGTATTCCTACAACACCTTCCACCTTTCTCTTTTCTCAGTCTCTCTCTCTCTCTCTGAAATTCCTCCTCTCTCCAACACTCTCTTTTTCCCTCGGCCTCTCTCTCTCTCTATTCCTCCATTCCTTTCAACTACTTTCACCAAGTCTAAATCTTCCCTCCGCATCACTCTTCCCGTCTCCGTCCCTTACCCCTCCCCCCACTCCCTCACCATTACATTTCCTACCTCTCTTCCTCCTCCCTTTCTCCCCTCCCTCCCATTTTCCACCCCTTTAACCTCGCCACGTCCACTTCGTCACCATAAAAACCCTTCCTAAAGGTCTTTCTACCTCCCTCTCCACCTATCCCTCTCCTCCTCTCCATCTCCCTCTCTCCATATCCCCCTCTTCTCCCAGTTCTTTACTTTCTCTCTTCTCTACTCTTTGTACATCTATCATAAGATTCTTTCGTACCATCTCTCATTTCTATACTTTCTCTCTGTCTCCACTTTCTCTCACCTCTATACATGTCTAGCTCCTTCTCTATCTCCACTCTTTCTCTCCTTTCTCTCTATCTCTACATTCTCTCACTATCTTCTCCTCCTCTCTCACCATCTCTAACCTTCTCCTACTCCATTTCCATTTCCACTTTCTCTCCTCTCTCTCTTTTACCCTCATCTTTATTTCATTTCACTTCGGTTCTAACTTTTTTAATTTTCTCCTTCTGTCTTGAAGTATTAAGCGTAGAAATGGTCGCGTGATTGCCATGGCACGCGCAATTTCCTGTCGTCGCGCGGATACGAGTAAATAGGCGTAGGCGTCGTTGACACGAAACACTGATGCGCATGTTACGCCGCCGTTTGTTCTCTTCCTAGAGGGTCCTTTCTTTTCCATTCTCTGAAGCGTCCGTTAAAGAGGGAAGTGAGGGGAAGGGGGAGAAAGGGTCTGGAGACGGACGGTCGAATGTTTTTGTTTTAGGAAGGGTCGGTCCGTTAGGGCGAGCGACACTTAGCGTTAATTTCGTGGTCCCGTTACTTTTCGCTGCCGTCCTTTCTCAAGTTGCCTTCTTCAAATGGTTAAAATTTCCCTTAAGCATTTTAGTAATCAAAAGTTAAACGATCCATTACGTGGCAGTAAGCCATTTCACGCTATTAATTTCATATACGTACACCACTTGGGTAGCCTCGACTTTGTGGAAAAATTCCATAATATAAATAAAAACAAAATTGTAATGTCTAGTTAATACGAATATTATCGACCGGTTTCGCCTGTCACAGCGTCAATCTTATGATCAGGGTATGAATTTTTCGGGTTAAAAAAATCCATTCGGAGGGTAAATATTGGGGTTTATTATTTTTCTTTGCATTCGGATTAACATCGGGTGTAAATAAGTTAGGAATTTTTTGAGGTCTTAAAAAGTTCGAACTAGGGTAATTGTATTGCTTAATTTGGATAAAAGTATTTTTAAATAAAAATCTTGTTAAAAACTTGAAAGATTTTTTCATTTATGTTTATGGTCCGCATGCAATAACATTTGCATAGCTAGTGTTTCTTCAGTAATATTACTCCTTTCCGGAGTTTGCAAATGACGCAAATGAGAAAACGCTCAACATCACAGCTATCTGTGGGCATACATAGTAGTGTTAGGGCAAACTTACTTAATTTAGGGTATCGGACTGCAGCATTCACCCAGATCCTAATAATATCCAAATCTTTGTTGAGAGGTGATGCCTCTAATAAATAAGCAGTAAGTTCAGGTTAATCTGATCATTCACATCATCATTTGTGCCCAAAAATTCGACGAGAGTATGCGTATATGTGTCATGCATAGATTTCTTAAAAGGATCTAATACAAATTCTATTTTCCAAAAAGATTTAACGGACGTATTAAGATTTCTGTTTATTGTAGCAATACATTTTGAAGAAAGAACTTCCGAAAATTCTTTTATAGCCGCTATGATATTTGTTATACTAGGTAATGTTCTCAGAACGATTGTAGGAAAAAAGTCACAGGAAAAAAGTCAGAAATAAAGTCAAAGGAAAAAGTTACAAATGTTGATATAGTGTTCAATCAGATCAGATACCAAATTATAAACAATACTGTTGTGATAAAGTGCACCAGTAAGAATATATTAAATAATATCTTCGTTCAGAAGAGGAAAATTGTTAAAATTATAGACAGCAAAGGCGACACTTTCCAACGCACCAGCTTCGTAATACGAAATGTCGACGCTGTTTTGAAGTATAAACAATAGATTGGTTACGATGAATAGTGCGACCATAACAAAAATAAACAAATAGTCATTTTTCTTTGATATAGTGTTAATGAAGTCAGACATAGAGATTTGAATTGCTGTGTATTTTAAAGTCTTTGTGGAAAATATTTGGCCTACTTTCAAGAATGAAAATAGGCGTATAGTTTCTTCGTTGTATCTATCTGTCTCGTCTGTCTGTCCCCTATTAACTTTTGAACCATTACACCGATTTTCATGACGCTTGGAGGAAATCTTTTGCTACTGGAGTCGAGCTTCCGAGGATAGATATTCTGTAAATTTTTCCAGTATAACAATCATTAATCAAAATGATTGTCTGAGCAATTATTGCTGTTGTCCCTTGATGTAAAATTATTAGTTTCTTTTTAAATGCTTTCAAAATCTTTTTATAATTATGAATAAATGAAATATTTCCTGAACTGAAAATTGTAGAAATGCATCATTAATAACCCGTCAAACAATGCGGGACATGGATTAAAATGTTCTCAAGTTAAATCATAATGTACCCTTCCGTTCGTACTTTAGAGAACAACATCGTTGATAGAATGAAGTGATCTTAAAATCCTATGCAAACAGGTATAACGTGTTAAGTTGCGAATATTTTAGAAAAGAGAAAAAATGCTACAATGAACGGGAATCAAAGCCGGGTCGTACACTTGTCGGGCGGATATTCTACCACTGAACTATCGTAGCTGATTAATTACTGGGATAGAATATCAGCCCGACAAGTACAAGTCCTTGGTTCGACTCTCGGTAATAGCAAAATTTGGTCTCGAGCCAGAAATAATACCAACAACATGGTTCAAAAGGTTAAAGGCATTTTTTTCCAAAATATGTGATTTAAACAATAAACCGAGCTATTTCGAATCGATGACCGATTTTGAGGACAAGAATAAGAAACATTAGCCATTCTTCTTTAAGGCAGTCGCTGTCCGAAGATCGAAGGAAAATTTCATCTAATTTTAATTTGCAAAAGAATGAAAATTTGCCCGTCGAAAATTCTCTTTTTACGTGCTATCTTAAGGAAGACAGAAATTATATCTTGGAGTCGAACTCAGGTATTCTTTCGCTGGTTTTTACTGCCGTTGATGCCGATGCGTGAATGAAGTATTCCTGCCAAATTTCAATATTCTACCTTCTCGGGATTTTTATTAAAAACACGTTAACATAATAAACAGATGCTTCTTACATATATATTGGGTATAGGATACAATTAGTTGGTGCTGGTATTCTATAAGCATTTAATTTACCTTCAAAAACAGATTGATTTTTAAGGCAGATATTCCATTATTAGAAATATTTTTTAAATTCAACTGTTTGAACCTCTGCACCGATTTTCGTTCTTTCCGTTTGGGATATTATTGGAGTAAAAGTAATCCCTAAAATTTGCAATTTTAAGAATAGTATACATTTTCCATTGTTTGGCAGTAATATCAATAACAACTTAATGGAGATTTTAAAATGTTTGTTTGAACCATTGCACAAATCTCTAAGTGAAAACATTCAGCTCGCTAGCTCGTCCCCAAGTACATAAACACCTATTTGCTTGAACATTAAGAATTTTTAATAGCCAAATCAATTAATGCATCAGAACTTTTATAATAAATATTAGGTTATTTTACGAATTCTCCCTTTACAAAAATTTCAGCTTCGTAGCGCATACAGAAATACATTAACATTAAATGCTCACAAATGCAGGAAAATGTGCAGATATTTAGAAATCACACCAAGGATAAAAAAGGATGGTTGATTAAAAAAACTGTATACATAGGATGATAGAGAAACCTTTTTAGAGTTGGCAAAAGGATTTTTTCCTAATGAACTCAGTGACTTTTTTCTGAGCAGCAATTTTGACTTTACGCTAATAAATATGTAAACGTTCCGCATAATTTCAGATTTGTTTGTATTTTAAATTTTGATCGTTTCGTTTTCAAAATTACCTAAGCTAAAATTGTGACGTTTTTCCTAGCTAAAGTTGACATTTTTCCTACCAAACACACTGCTTTTTTCCAAGCAACAATTATGATTTTTTATGCGAATAATTATGTAAACTTATGACGTTGTTTCAATGTTGTTTGTATATTAAAATATGATAATTTCGTTTTGACAATTACCTTAGCCAAAATTGTGACTTTTTTCCTAGCCAAAGTGTGACTTTTTTCGAACCCAACACTGTGACTTTTATTCCGAGCAACAATTGTGACTTTTTTACGCTAATAAATATGTACTGGTATGGCATTGTCTGTTTTGTTTATTAAAGTTTTGTTTTATTGTAACAATTTGCTCGTTTCATCTCAATAACATTAGAGTTGATAATTAATTATTACAAATAAATTTCTTAAAATCATCATTAAGATAGCACCAATAAATTAAAACCAAATTGCTTTGCAATAACAGAAAGTAATGTTGATTCCATGCTTCTCCAATACGGAGACATATACGTCCAGTTTTTATTTTTACTTAGTTTAAAAAATATCTGATTAGTAGCTTTTTTAAAAGCGCCCGCAAAATTTTTATCACATACAGATACATATTATCGAGTAAAATAGCGAAAACATTCAAGGTGCGTAAATACGTATACTTCCGTTGATATCTTGAATGCGAATGATCATGAAAAGACTTTCCTATGCATAGAGGAAGTAAATGAAAACGTGTGTCGGTATTTTATTGTTTTCACAAGCGTCTGGTTGAGAGGGAAATATTGGGTTGGCGCCTCTTAAGGGTGAGCGTTGGGGTGGGGTGGAGAGGTTTACTGCCGGAGGAGGAGTGCTATGGTTAAACCCGAGGATTTTTCTAATAAATTGATGCCATGTGTCCTGGTAAAGAAAGCCACCCTCTCACGGCAACAAACCTCCAGCTACCGAATGTTTAATTAAATTCCTTTTCAAAATTTTCCCACCCAAGTCACTCCTCTTTCCCCCCCTTATTGTGACAGGGACTTCAGGCAAAATTGTGACTTTTTTCCTTGCTGGAATTTGGACATTTTATGTAAATATTCATATAACTTTATTCTGCTTCCAAAGAAATATTTCACCAAATAAAAAAAGCTATTTTAATCTCTCTATCTTACTTCATTAAAACAATATCAACGAAAAAATGAGTATTTCTTTATTTTCATTACCGACGTGTTATTCTTCGCAGCCAAGGTATTGTTTAAGCTTCAAAACAGGTTTGAAATTTCGTGAATGTCTCCAATTTATTTATATTCGTTACCGTCGTATTATTCATCGCAACCAAGATATTGTTTAAATCTCAAAACACCGCCGAAATTAGGTGAATATATCGATAATTTGTTTACTGTAATTTGGTTATTTTTGTTACCGTCGTATTATTCATCGTAACCAAGGTATTGTTTATACTTCAAAACAGCTTCGAAATTTCATGAATGTCTATAATTTGTTTATATTCGTTACCGTCGTATCATTCATCGCAAACAAGGTATTGCTTAAACCTCACAACAACGTCGAAATTACGTGAATATATCGATAATTTGTTTATTTTCGTTACCGTCGTATTATTTATCGCAACCAAGGTATTGTTTAAACCTTAAATCAGTTCCGAAATTAGTTGAATATATCGATAATTTGTTTATTTTCGTATTATTCATCGCAACCAACGTATTGTTTAAACTTCGAAACGGCGTAGAAATTCGTCGTATTATCAACATTGTGACTTTTTCCTGTGCCTTTATTTCCTGTGACTTTTTTCCTCCTACCGTCTCACACAGCCAAGGAAGGAGCTCGGCGAATGAAGCACGGGAATAAAAATGACACAAGTACGTATGGACTACACACAGATAAGCCGTCCCGGGCCAAAATCCCAAAAACGGCGGCAGGCTGGGGAGAGGTTGGAATTTGGAGGTCGAAAGGGAAAGAGATATATATATATATATATATATATATATATATATATATATATATATATATATATATATATATATATATAGAGGCTGAGGGGAAACCTCTATCTCTTCCGTAGTGTGCTGAAGGACGCTCACATGGACCACGGAGCCATGACCGTGAACAAATAGTAGTTATAGACTGTTTTAAATCAGATTCGATCAGCGTAGCCTCAGGAGTTCCACGGGGAAGTGTCATCGGACCCCTACTATTCCTTATTTACATAAATGACTTAGATAAGGTTATTAAAGGTAAAATCAAGTAATTTGCGGATGACACAGTAGTTGACAGAGAGATAAACAGTCCTAATGATCAAACATTACTTTCCAACGACTTAAATGCAATTCTAGAGTGGTGCAAAGAATGGCAGTTAGAACTGAACTTAGAAAAGTGTTCAGCTATGAGATTCTGGAGAAACAAAAAATTGCCGCGACAAATTACATTGTTAAAGACTTCCAACTAAAACTAGTCGATTCCGTCAAATACTTAGGCGTTATTTTAACAAGTAGCCTGTCATGAGATATGCACATACGAAATATATGCTGGAAGGCTAAACAGAAACTAGGATTCATCAAACGCATAGTAGGTAAAAGGGACGAAAACGTGAAAAAGACATGTTACTTCTCCTTAGTAAGACCTCTGTTAAAGTATGCGTCGAGCATATGGGATCCATACGAGAAAGGGTCAACCTCAGAGTTAGATAGAGTGAAGCGAAAAGCAGCTAGATTCGTAAAAAATTGTTACGATAGAAATAAAAGTGTTACAGGCTTGATACAGGAATTAAGATGGGATTCACTAGCGGAGCGCCGATCACGTTCTAGGTTAAAACTACTCGATAGGTTCAGAATGCAAACATTCTCCACCGACGTCGAAGAAATAATAAGAACGGTAACTTATATTGGGAGAATGGACCATCCTCGTAAAATAAGAGAGATAGCCTGTAGGAAAGAAAGACACAAAAGCTCGTTTTTCCCTAGAACGATATCTGACCAGAACAGAAGTAACAATAAAACATTAACTGTCCTATGGCGAAATACATCGTCCTAATTAATTGCTTTTTTGGTGCTATTGCACTCCCTGCCACACCATTGCATTGGCTTGCAGGGTATACTGTAGATGTAGAGAACCCTCGGCCTACCTCTGACCACAGGACAGAGGGAGAGGAAGGAGTAGGGGGAATCCACTTGGGTGCGAGTGTGTAGAGCGTGAATGTGTGTGTGTGTGTAACACCGTTACCACCTTTGATGTGGCGAACTCGACGTCGTCTTATTGATACGGCGAGCAAACGCTTTGAGAGTGCTTTTTCGGGGAAGAGAGAGAGAGGTGGGAGGGAGAGAGAGGTGGGAGGGAGAAGTGGGAGACAGGTAGAGGTGGGAGGGAGGGATGGGAGGGAGGGATAGGTGGGAGGGAGGGATAGGTGGGAGGGAGGGAGAGGTGGGAGGGAGGGAGAGGTGGGAGGGAGGGAGAGGTGGGAGGGAGGGAGAGGTGGGAGGGAGAGGTGGAAGGGAGGGATAGGTGGGAGGGAGGGATAGGTGGGAGGGAGGGCGAGGTGGGAGGGAGGGAGAGGTGTAAGGGAGGGAGAGGTGGGTGGGAGGGAGAGGGCGGAGAGAGGGAGAGGTGGGAGGGAGAGAGAGAGAGGAAGGGAGGGAGAGGTGGGAGAGAGGGAGAAGTGAGAGGGAGGGAGAGGTGGGAGAGAGGAAGAGGTGGGAGAGAGGGAGAGGTGGGAGGGAGGGAGAGGTGGAAGGGAGAGAGAGGTGGGAGAGAGGGAGAGGTGGGAGAGAGGGAGAGGTGGGAGGGAGAGGTGGGAGGTAGAGAGAGAGGAAGGGAGGGAGAAGTGGGAGAGAGGGAGAGGTGGGAGAGAGGGAGAGGTGGGAGAGAGGGAGAGGTGGGAGAGAGGAAGAGGTGGGAGAGAGGGAGAGGTGGGAGGGAGAGAGAGAGAGAGAGAGAGAGGAAAATAAGAGAGATAGCCTGTAGGAAAGAAAGACACAAAAGCTCGTTTTTCCCTAGAACGATATCTGACCAGAACAGAAGTAACAATAAAACATTAACTGTCCTATGGCGAAATACATCGTCCTAATTAATTGCTTTTTTGGTGCTATTGCACTCCCTGCCACACCATTGCATTGGCTTGCAGGGTATACTGTAGATGTAGAGAACCCTCGGCCTACCTCTGACCACAGGACAGAGGGAGAGGAAGGAGTAGGGGGAATCCACTTGGGTGCGAGTGTGTAGAGCGTGAATGTGTGTGTGTGTGTAACACCGTTACCACCTTTGATGTGGCGAACTCGACGTCGTCTTATTGATACGGCGAGCAAACGCTTTGAGAGTGCTTTTTCGGGGAAGAGAGAGAGAGGTGGGAGGGAGAGAGAGGTGGGAGGGAGAAGTGGGAGACAGGTAGAGGTGGGAGGGAGGGATGGGAGGGAGGGATAGGTGGGAGGGAGGGATAGGTGGGAGGGAGGGAGAGGTGGGAGGGAGGGAGAGGTGGGAGGGAGGGAGAGGTGGGAGGGAGGGAGAGGTGGGAGGGAGAGGTGGAAGGGAGGGATAGGTGGGAGGGAGGGATAGGTGGGAGGGAGGGCGAGGTGGGAGGGAGGGAGAGGTGTAAGGGAGGGAGAGGTGGGTGGGAGGGAGAGGGCGGAGAGAGGGAGAGGTGGGAGGGAGAGAGAGAGAGGAAGGGAGGGAGAGGTGGGAGAGAGGGAGAAGTGAGAGGGAGGGAGAGGTGGGAGAGAGGAAGAGGTGGGAGAGAGGGAGAGGTGGGAGGGAGGGAGAGGTGGAAGGGAGAGAGAGGTGGGAGAGAGGGAGAGGTGGGAGAGAGGGAGAGGTGGGAGGGAGAGGTGGGAGGTAGAGAGAGAGGAAGGGAGGGAGAAGTGGGAGAGAGGGAGAGGTGGGAGAGAGGGAGAGGTGGGAGAGAGGGAGAGGTGGGAGAGAGGAAGAGGTGGGAGAGAGGGAGAGGTGGGAGGGAGAGAGAGAGAGAGAGAGAGAGGAAGGGAGGGAGAGGTGGGAGTGAGGGAGAGGTGGGAGGGAGGAGGAAGTGGCAGGGAGAAGTGGGAGAGAGGGAGAGGTGGGAGGGAAGGAGAGGTGGGAGGGAAGGAGAGGTGGGAGAGAAGGAGAGGTGAGAGGGAGAGAGAGAGAGGAAGGGAGGGAGTGGGAGGGAGAGAGAGAGGAAGGGAGCGAATGGGAGGGGAGGCGTTTAAAGGATTTTCGACCTTTAAGGGAGGAGATGATTGATCTCCCGTGGCTGAGGAGGGGCAGGGAGGATTTGCGGATGAGTTAGAGAAGGAAGGAAGGACGAACCGTGTGAGAGACACGCTCTTTAGAGCCAGGACCTGACTTCCTGCGCGGCGATGGTCGTGGTGGCGGTGACAGTGGTATCAATCTCGAATCGTGTACCTTCTGCGCGAACACTAGAGCTCCACGAGATGACTCTTCATCCATTGAAAATTGTCTGCCTACAATTTTTGTCGGCTTTAATATATTTTTACATTAAAATCTTCCATGACGAGTGCGGAAAAACTATGCGCGGCAATGAATTAATTCTCCATCACCGATTAAATCAAATATCCTCGGTGTTATGCAATTTTTGCTTACGTCACATAAGAGTGGCTCCGGAAAAAACCATTTCATTAAATTTAAATTCACATCCATCTGCAAATTATCCTATTTGATGTGCATAAAAATATGAATATTTCATATAACAATATTGTAAAAATCTGATGTGGTCGCCACATGCCTTTTTCCATATCTGTAATATTTCTAAAAATTCGTTACATAATAATAAATATTTTAAGAAACTGCGAGAAAATATTAGACTTTACAAAGAACAGAAATAAATTCAAACCATAGCCTTCCGATATTGGATAAGGCCACAAAGCTCCAACAATTAAGAAAATAAAAAGGAGAGTAACTAAGAGTCAATTGTTAACAATAATCGTCGGTAGGTGACGTGGTTGGTGGCAGCTAAAAATATAAGATATCTCTTATTAAACAATATGGGAAAATATTTCGAACAAACTTAAATTTCCTCCAACAAATCAGTTCTTCTGACTTTTATTAAAATCTTAAGTATAAAATTTCGCGTTGACCTGTTTAATAGTTTTGAGTTAGAGTACTCACAAGAAAGCTATCACATACACACACACATCATCGAGAAAATGGTCAAAATGTGTCCAGGAGACCTCAAAACGTGTACATATTTCCGTTGAAAACTCGAAGTCCATTTCTTTCATGAAAACAATACTTTCCCCTTTACTACGCATGGAGAAAGTAAAAATGTTATTTGAATGATTTATAAAAGGACATTTTATTACAAACGAATTTTAATTTTGACTGTTTAATATACAGTTAAAGTAAATATACTTCCTTCGATATTTTGGAGCAACGCCATTTCTGTAGGAAAGCCATATTTAAGGGCTGTGAAACCACGTGGCTGAATCAGAATCGGGTAAAGTAATAATCAACTAAGCTAGAGTTTAGGACTCAACGATATTAAGGGCCTCTAAATGAGAAATGCTGATTCCTTTTTAAATTTAATTGAAATCGGTTGATAAATAAAGGATATATGGTAAAACAAAGATTTACTCAAAATTTTGTTTCATTCAAACGCGACAAAAAATGACATATGACGTAGTTTCAAGCTACGCATTGGATTGTGAGTGTAACTTTATCATGAGGAATACTTGAGAACATTGTGACGAAATTTCATTGGACAACCGATCGACTTTTAAAACTATAACTATTACGCTAGATTGATATAAGTAGAGACTTTTTGCTGGAGAGAAGCGATTTTCAAAGCGATCCGTTACCTATCCAGCTTGTGCCGGCATTTTCATATAATACTCAATATCGTGAAAAGTATTGAAGTTATTGGCATGCAACCTTCTTCAAATATAAACAACTAGAGAGCCAGTGACGCTTCGCTGTCACATTGCTAAGTTCTTTTAAACTTATTTCTTCGTAAATATTACAGAATAAACAGGCTCAACCAGGCTCAACTTAAAGACATAAATCAACATAAATGTAAACAAACAAAATGACGTGATATCGTCAAGGGGCTCTATTTTAATCTTATACTGTTTAAAATGATATTAGCTTGACTTAAATAAATTAATTTAATTAATTTTTTAAACGATGCTACAATAACTAATAAAATGGTTCTTTAATTCAAAGAGGAAAGATTCACATATGCTTCAAAAATATTCGAAGTCTATGTTAACAAACAAAACGACGTAACCTCAAGGGCTCGCGATTATACACCCAATATTACCACTCGCTCAAATGAGGTGGACATGGTAACTGGCAATTATCATTGTTTAAAATTCGTGTTTTTTCGTATTAAAAACGAATTTTTTGGAAAATTTGGAATGTAATTGAATTTTCACGGTAACCAAAATGAACGTCTTTTTTCCAACACTACCGTTTAGGTCTCGATTTCGTATCTTGATTCTGACTAATTTTAAATGCGATTTTATAATGCCCGAAACTGATTCCGATGCTTTTCTTATGGAGTGCAGGGGTGTCGGAAAACCCCCCTGAAAAAGTAAAGTATTTAATATTTCAGGTTAAATTTAGTTCTGTTAAAGAGCAGGAGATTTTTGCATCTTAAAAATTATAGATGATGAAAATAGTCCAAACAGAGGTATAAGCTTCCCAGTAGGCTATAACCAACCTACCAAAAATTCGCCTATGACAATTACGGCAATATAATATGAGATTCTAAACATTTCATTTGCTGCAATTACCTCTCTAAATTAAATATTGAAAATGTTTCCCGTAGGTCAACTTTTTCATGTCTATAATGAAAATTTTAGATAAATGTTAAGATTATTATTTTTTAATGGCATCATCACTAAAGTCACATAAAAAAATTCTCCTTATATTCAATAGAAATATGGCGTTGTATGTATATATAGGTGTAGACTGGAAAGACAGGAGACTGATTAGGAAGCTATATGTGAATCAAGTTGTAAAGGTCAGGTTTGAGAATGTGGACACCTGCGGAATAAATATCGTTAGAGGAGTAAGACAAGGCTGCTGCCTATCGCCAACCCTAGTCAATATATATGGAGAAAGTCTAATGCAAGAAGCTTTAGAAGGCACAGAAGATTTCAAAATTGGAGGAAGGATTATAAGAACAGTAAAATACGCAGATGATCAAGTACTTCTAGCAAGAAAGGAAGAGGAACTACAAAAATTGATAAATAGACTAGTGATAACAGGTAGAAAATACGGTATGGAAATAAATACAGAAAAATCCAAGGTCATTCGAATATCGGGTAAACAAGAGAATCTGAACATTGGTATTAGGGGAAAGCCTTTAGAACAAACTTCAGAACATAAATACCTTGGAAGCATCATAACACGAGAAGCAAAATGTACGGATGAGATCAGAACTAGAATAGGAAAAGCAAAAGCGGCTTTCAGGAGAAAGAAACAACTACTTACAGGGAATATAAGGGAAGATATCCGCAAGAAGTTGATAAAATGCTACGTATGGAGTATAGCATTATATGGGGCAGAAACATGGACGCTAAGGAAAAATTACATCAAATACTTTGAAATGTGGACTTGGAGGAGAATGTTGAAGATAAAATGGACAGATAGGAAGAAAAACGATGAAGTACTACGAAGAATAGGAGAGAAGCGATTGATTATACAGACTATCAGAAAGAGGAAAGCTAACTGGGTTGGAAATTACCTGAGGAGAGAGAGTATGATTATAGATGTGTTAGAAGGAAAATTAGATGGGAAAAGGGAAAGAGGTAGGAAATGATTTCAGCTGATAGACGATTTGAAAGGGAAAGAGATTTTTCAAGATATGAAGAGGAGAGCGGAAAATAGGAGTATATGGAGAACCAGGTTTAACCAAGAATAATCACGGACCTGTCTACGGACAGACTACCTATGATGATGTATAATCGCAAGGAAGGAATCGCGTTGCCTCAAAAAATTCACATAAATAAAATCAGAAAATAAAATTAATTATGAAGTAATTTCAAATTCAATGCAAAATTCTACCATGCGAATCAAAAACTCAATTTAATTCCCAGTAGGATGGTATAAATTTCGAGCCGATAGCTTAATTCTATCAACTTTTAAAATGCTGATGAAAAAGTCATGCACTCGGAATTCGAGGCATTCCCATGTTATTCAGGTGGAAAAAAATAATTATTTAAACCTATCACCCAGCATATTCTGGTGTGAAAAGTAGTGCATACAGCTGCTTTAAGCAGCAGGATCATTTATGCAAAATACGCAAAAAATTGATTTAAAGCAATACGTTGCCATGTCTTACTTGGCGTCATGTTTGAGAGCGGTGTACAAGATGCCGGTAGATTCCACCCTGTTTCCTACACCGGCTTTCCGTATTGCTGGCGAGCAGGGATCCATGATACGATCTTTGTATTGCCGCAGCCTGGAATATGTCCCTCCACGGGACGATCGTAATCATTATCGTTATCCTTTATTTGCTTCTACGAATGTTTCTTCTTGTCATATTTTTGCGCCATGTCGTACCGGGAACAATATCTGGAGCTCAAAAATTGCCTCCACTCCAAGGACGTAACGTAATCATTTTCACTTAGCACCTTGCAAAGTGTCCGAGATGACGGATAGTAAACTTGCTAATTGCAATACTTTGAAAGTCGACCCAACATTATGAAATATTTAACATTATGTAGCATAGAATAGGCACTATATTAAATATTTGGCAGTCATTATATTCGGGAATTTAATTTGAAGCTTACAATGCTCTTCTTTCCCGATTAGTCCGCAACGACCTCTACAATCGTTCTGCGAGATTAAAAATACCATTAAAGTTCATTAACGACAAATTAAACGACGATAATATGCTTCCCCTATTTTATACTTCAAGTTAAATATCTATTTATACTTATAGGCATTTTCCCCTTTCAAAACGACTAACTTAAACCACATTATTGACTCGCAAAAAATTCCAACATCGAATATCATTGCAAAGCCACTCTTCGCAAAAAGGGAAACTTTTTAAAATGGAAACATCTGCGTATCTATCACCTTCTGACTGAAAGCGGAAATTATAATGGAACTGTTGGATTAAAATTTACTCTGTTGTTTAACAGAGTGAAACTTGCAATAAAATTCCATTAAGCTGTATCATCCTCTCTATGGAACACGTTTTAATGTATCCTACAACTAAAGGTTAAAGAAAACTAATGCTCGGCCTATTCAATCCATGAAATACTGTTATAAAAATGTTTGAATGTAGTTTGGCTGTACTTTTCCACATTGCTAACTAATTAGTAAAACGAAATTCCAACTATAAAGGAACAAATCCAATACCGTATTTACTCGAATATAAGCCGCACTTTCTCCCAAAATTTTCATCTCTAAAACGAGGTTATATGCAAGGAAACAAAATCGGAAAATCCAAAAATGTGAGATAATCGTTGAAATTCACTATAACTTCGCTAAATGGCCGGGTGATTCAATGCGCAGTATGTGACTCACAAAACAACAATCACCAAAAAAATAAAAAGGAAAAATATTTGTTATTATTGATGACGGAGTTATAGACGTCAGTTTTTACAGGCGATCGCTACAGTAGCGCCAGGGGCCAGCGAGAAAATTCCGTAGTTTGACTGATATCAAGGCATCGTCACATTTATTCTTGCATTCAAATAATTCGATTGTAAGAAACATTTCGGTGGCGTTTATTTCGGTTCGAAAGTCGTGATTTTTCGTCGCTTTCCACGTGCAGTATGTTTGGGTAAAATGCGCATTCCGAGATTTTCGATAATATTGTACTTTGCCTCCAGCGAAATTAATATATTGCTGATCGGTTGCAAATAATTCACTGAAATATTTTATTATTATTACTTACTTTATTATCATTATTGTTAGTAATCACCCAGAATGTTTCACTCCTAATCGCGATTTTTGACGCGTGGCTTACTTTCGGAAACTTTTTCCTCCTAGATTCAGTCTCAAAATACAAGACTGCGGCTTATATGCGAGTAAATACGGTATTTAAAAATAAATAAATAATTTGGTTGATTTATTATTGGCTGAACTGAATAATCTTTTTGTCGCTCTACAAGGGAAATAGTGATTCCATCAGGTCTAACAAATGTAAAGATATGGCTTGTTTCTAACGGAGCTTATTGATTATATATCCGAAAATATATAATGAGAGTTTCCATAAATTTGAGTAGTTACGTAAATCAGTTTATACACCTTTACACTATTTTTAATGCGATAAAAAATTCTAGAGAAAACAATTATCGAATTATAAAGTAAAAATGAAATTAGATTATCGCACGAAATACTACATCGACATGTTACCCTGCAATTCACCTAATTGGTGGATGGCAGGGGTTGCAATGCACCATAACCTATCTAAAGATTGTCTATCGCAGGTTGAAATTTTCTATTACGATTTCGTATTGTCCTCGGAAACAGCGACCCTAGATAACGCTCCTTCCTACAATCGATCTCACGTATCTTATCGTCACGGTCCTTTCTACCTAAATACGTTGGTGCCTCAATTATTCCTACAACCTCGTCTTTTAGATATTCCAATATATATTTCTCCAGAAGCCGCAACTTTGAGTTCAATCTAGGATCCTCCAGTGGTACCCAGTTCAAATCTCTCAATAATGAGGTGACGCTTTCCCTATGTTCGTACTTTTGTTTTACGAATCTGGCTGCTCTGTGCTGCACTCTTTCTAATTGAATTATATGTCCCTTCTCATATGGATCCATATGCATGAGGCGTATTCCACTTGTTGTCTAACCAGTGATAATTAACATGTTTTTCGTACTTTTTCTGTAGTGTTCCGTACTATTTTACCTATGAAAGCAAGTTTCTTGTTGGCCGCGCCTATACCTCGACGAATGTGCATGTCCCATGAAATATCTCGACAAATGGTTACTACTAAATATTTTACATACTCAGCTTGTCGAATGCTCATTTCATCTATTTTATATTCGAAACCTAAATCTTTGTTCTTACTTTTCCAGAACGTGACTGCGGCACATTTGGTATAATTCATTACGATTTTCCATTCTTTGCACCACGCTGAAATGGCTCTTAAGTCTTCGCGCAGCGACTGATGGTCCTCCTGGTTTTTTATTTCTTTATATAGAACGGTATCATCGGCAAAAAGTTTAATTTTACTACGAACTACCGAGCAGATATCATTCACATAGATTAGGAAAAGTAGAGGGCCCAATACACTTCCCTGATGAACACCCGACGTAACTTTAACGGGGGACGAGTATTTCCCATTGATGACAACTCTCTGTTCTCTATTTGAGAGGAAGTCTCTTACCAAAATGACAACTTTCGGATTAATTTCATATTGTCCTAACTTCGCAACTAATTTCTTATCAGATATTTTATCAAACGCCTTTCTGAAGTCTATGAATATGGCATCGACCTGAGTATTTTTCTCTCCGCATCGCAACAAATCATCCACGAACAAGCCGAGCCGCGTTTCGCATGACCTACCCCTCCGGAATCCGTGCTGGCATCCGCTAAGCAATGAGTGACTATCTAAATAGCGCATTACAGAACTAAAGATTTTAAAAAACATTTTTGAGGATGCATCTGCTTAAGTTGGGCTTTATTTTGTCAAAACTCAGGCCTAAAATTTTCAAATCTGCATACTCCAAATTGAATTGGAAAATATGTCAATGCCAGAAGTAGCAAGCATTTTAATAAACTTTAAATTGAAATTAATGGAATGACAAAGAGAAATTTTCTTACCTGCTAATGTCAGAAAAATGATTTTTTATTTGGAAAAGGAAGGTGTTATTGATAACAGGAAATTTAAAAATCAAATGATCTCCTTTTATCATATGTGTGTGGAGTACTTGGACCAGCGAACCAAATAATTTGAAGAAATAAACATTTTTGACTGGATTCTTCTCCGAAGAAATCCAGACTGGACCTAAATTGAGAAATGTTTTGATTTTATTTCAATTAAAAAATCAGATTCAAATATTGATGATACAGAACTATTTGATGAGATCACTTGTTTCAAAAATTATGCTACAATAGAGAAGATTGAAATGTCATGTAAGAACATATTAAAGATTGTAGATTTTGCCTTATGCTTACCTGGTTCAAATGTGCCAACAGAAAGAGATTTTTCGATAATGAATGATCTTCCGACAAGTGAAAAAACTCAATTTAAAATTGACATCACAAAGTCAATATTGATTACAAAATGCAATTATAGCCTTAGTTGTACTGAATTTTATAATTTTCTACAAGAACAAGAAGATATTTTGAAAAGAATAAATTCAATGGATAAATATAGTAAATAATAGTTTTTATTTATTGGCCAATGGATTTAATTAAGAGCTCAGTTTTGCAAATAAAATTGTGTTCATGTAACATAAAATATCAGGTTTTACTTATGCCTTTGTAACAGTTTGTAATATGATTTTGTTTTTTGCTTTTTATAAAGAGTTGTGGATTTCTGTTTTAATTTTAAAATACTACTAAGAATAAATCAATTATTTTAATAAATATGATTAATTTATTTTAATAACTGAATTTTGCAAAAACTACTCATTTACCAAATAAAATATCAGATTTTACTTATGACTTTGTATCCTTTAGTTTTTAATAATGCTAAAAGGTTTTTGATTTTTATAGAAAGTTGAGGATTTCAATTTTAAAATACTACTTATAATAAATTAATTATTTTAATCAATCTGATGTTAATTTTAATAACTGTCATTTTTAAAAGCTAATCTCGTTGCAACAAAGATACCATTTGATGTCCTGTATTTTCAAGTCAAAATACAGGACATAACTAAATATGTCCTGTATTTTGTCTTTCAGTAAATGGTCACCTTAATTATAACGTAAGACTTTCATTTAAATACTAACTGAAATTTATATAGCCTGTTGTATACATGGAAGCTTTCTGTACTTTTCGATGTGTTAAAGAAATACCGATATTAATTGTTACTGAGAGGTAAGTGAAGCTTCAAATTGTAAACTTTTAAACAAGGCGAATACGAAAGTTAATTTACTAACATTACTGACTATATACTGTTGTTAGTAACCATACAAGCTCTGTAGCTAACACGATTTCTATTAGTTATAAAGTGTTCCGTCAGGTTGCAGCACTCAAACTGTCACTCCACACCCACTACAGGAGGTTATGAGAACTAACTTAACTTGGAAAAGCATCACTTCAGCTTGTAGAATATCATGGAGATGAGCAAGTAAATCGGAAAATTGATATTACATAGTCTTTCAAAATGAGAACTTTAACCGCAATGGTTACTTTATCCACCGACCGGATCTCCTATTCCGACAATCATTCACGAATACACCAAAAATTTTTGTTTAGGTACGGTCGTTTTTTTAAAGACTCCTATCCCATCGTCGTTCGTGTTAAGCCACGTTGGCACGGACGGACGATGTCCATCCACATGGGCATCCTTTCACCCGAAAAAAGTATCAACCACACACGCTACGGCTGTTGGTTGAAAGGGTCGTTTCGCCCCAAAAGATCCCACGTAGCCCGAACGAACGAAATTCGCCATCATTAACTGGCCGGGGGCCGAAGAACGTCACCGAAACGAGCGAAGAAATTGAAATTCGTAGGAAAGGCGAGAGAGAGAGAGAGAGGGGAGTGAGAGAGAAAGAAAGAGGGAGCAAGAGAGAGAAAATGATGAGAAAGAAAGGGAGAGAAAAAGAGACAGAAAGAGTGGGAGAGAGGGAAAAGTGAGAGGAGCAAATGGTGAGGTGCGTCGGAATACGTACCCAGACATTTTTAATTGGACGGGAGGAGGAGGGGGGGGGGGAGGAGAAGGAAGGTTAGGGGAGGGGAGGAGAGTTGAAAGGGGGGGATGGGTGGGAGGGGGACGGCAAAAATAAGCTTGGATCAACGGGGAAATGTTTTCAATAAGTTTCCGGGATGTTCTTCCCGCTCTTCCCACTCTTCTCTTTCTTGTTTTTAAGTTCGTTAGAGCGGGGATGTCGGTTGCCTCTCTCAACCGCTGAAATGGCGGAGGCGCGCGGCCAAATTGACGGTTACCGACGCCAATGAATATGCTTTGGCCTCTCTCTCTGCTCGCTGGAGCCGCGACCCGTCCTCTCGTTCCCTTCTTTTTTCTTCTTCTTCTACTTCCCCTCCGGCGCTCGGGGGCGTCCACGCCCCCACTCGACTATGAGGGGAAATATTTCGAATCTCAGAGAAGCGTAAACACGCGTACGTTTAAAACTATTTACTCAGTCAAAGGTTTTCGTGCGCTAGAGCCGAATAATAGAGTCGCGATCGCCATTTCTCGGTTAGTGGTGTCTAGGGATAACAAACTCGAAATTTCGGCGCCATCGCAAGTTGTACGCACGTTACAAACCTACGGGTTGAGGAGTGGTTAGAGCGTTGACCTTCACGCATCGGTCCCAGGTTCGAATCCAGCGGAGGTCGGATTATTCGATTCGGGATTGTCCCGTCCCCTACTTTAAATTTAAATTTAAATTCGAGGGTTCTGGTGCGTTGCTTTGACGATTTGGAAAAAAAAGATGCGATAAATCTACAAGAACACGTTTACGGTTACTTTGGATCACTATATGAAGAATTACATCCAAGTGTATCGTTACACAAATCGAGCTTCTCTGCAAGAGGATAGAATAATTCTCCGCTATTATCTTCGAATTGGATGTTGATGTACTTTATGTCTAAGCAAAGCAAATAGTTGATAATAAAAAGTTCAACATGATTACCGTTTCTTCAAAATTGTTTCTGATTTTGACATTATGCATTATATCGAGAGAAAATACATTTAGCCGTCTATCCTCCAACTAAAATGTTGGTCCGTTTGTTGGTACGTCCATTATTCGATCAAATATACAGATATAATATACTCGGATATGATAATGCTGTGGCGAAGGAAAATTTACGAAAAATATCCAGGGTTCGACTGCAGGCGATGAATTGCATCCCCCGTAAGATAACACGTAAAAATCGACTTTTTGACGTGCAGGCTTTGCTTCTTTTTGGTATTAAAATTAGAAATAACTAACCTACGATATTCCGATCTTAACCATTTTAAAGAAAATATTACAAGGTTTCTTATTCTGTTCATGTTTTCCTGCTTACAGTTCAAAATTACTCATGTTAAATGTTTAATTCACGTATTTTGGGGAAATATTGCCATTTTAACGGGATGTTGCCATGCCTACGAATTACATTGTTAAACCTCGAAATCGTATTGTTATCTCAACTCTTATAAGACTTTGGCATTATTTTGATGGTGGAGTGATATATTGAACTTACTTCGAATAAAAGTAATACATTTTGATTTAATTAAACAATATTTTATATGGACTGAAAATTAAAAAAATATATAATTGACATCATAGTATGTTCAATAGAGTGGAATTTTATTCTTGATCTCATATTAATGCTAATTAAATGTACCATTTTAGAGTGGATCAGGCTTTTATGCGATGGTATAACACACATACTGAACCTATCAAGTAGTTAGATGGCGGAAGGAAAAGGGAATGGAAATTACCAGAAATTGAGAAAAAGGAAGAGGAGGACGTAGAGTTTGCACAGAATTAAAAGGAGCTGCAGCACAAAAATTACAATAATAAATTATAATTCATTATAAAACATTTTATACGATCGAATCATGCACCATTTCCAAATTGTGAGATTTCATAAAACTAAATATAACGTTATATTCAATGGATTTCTTTAAATGAGAATACAGAAATTTTTACGAACCGAATTTCTAATAGGATTGAAAAAATAACTTTCCATGACTTTTGTTTATTTTTTAAACAAAGCCAATTTTCTGAAAAATTTTCAAAACTACTATTGTTGTTACTTTTATTCGAAGGAAGTGCAATATATCCCTCCCCCCTCAAAATAACGCAACAAACGAACAGTTATTTCTTAAATTACCTTGTCAACCCTAAGTAAACTAACTCTGATTAGCTCATTATATAAATTTCTGCCAAAATTCAATTCTCTATCTACATCCTTGATCGAGTTATTCGCGTTTAAATGACTTTACACTCAGACTAACTTACTGAAAAATTAGCCTTTTATTATTATTTTTGTGATTCTTTTAAAGTTTCCCAAACCGTCCTCAAGTCCTCCAACCTTCTACCTAACTCCCGTAACCTATCGCGCAATCCTTCACTCTATACATTTTTTACAAGCTCGGTTTGTTTATTAAAACGTCCAGCACGTTCCTCAGATTTCCATACCATTTCAATTTCATTAATATTGAATTTAGCTCTTTATTACTCCTTTTAATCTTTTTTAATAGTATTTCAGCTCTTGTGGTATTACTTCTCGTAAATAACGCAACGAATGTTGTTTGCAGAATATCATTTCCCTCTCCTTCCATTTTTCTCGTATTAAAGGTCTTCAACACGCGCTTAAACTTATAAAAGTTGAGATAACAATAAGATTTCGAGGTTTAACAATGTAATTCGTAGGCATGGCAACATCCCGTTAAAATGGCAAGATTTCCCCAAAATATGTGAATTAAACGTTGAACATGAGTAATTTAGAAAGGTAGGCAGGAAAACATGAAAAGAATAAAAAACCTTATAATGTTTTCTTTAAAGTGGTTAAGATCTGAATATCGTATGTTAGTTTTTTCTTATTTTAATTTCAAAAAGAAAAAAGCCTGCAGGTCAAAAAGTCGATTTTTACGTGTTATCTTATGGGGCATGCTAATAAACCTCTGGAGTCGAACCCTGGACGTTTTTCGTAAATATATACTTTCGTCACTGCATTTTCACAACCAAGTAGATTGTCTCTGCCGAATTTCAAGTTATATATGCATATTTGGTCGAATTAATCGCGTTTTAAGAACGTGGCATGGACCAACAAACCAACTAAGATAGCTTTTTATTTTAAAGGTGGATTAGTATTATTTCATTTTGATAAGGGGCTCAGTATTGGAGAAAACAAGAATGAGACAAAATTCTTCCAGATCTCTATTCTGACAAATTTTATAGCGGCTCTTACTCAATAAGTTGTTATTATTCATGTTATCATTCATGTGACAGGCAATACACTAGTATTGTAATAACAACATAGTCGTCGTTTCAAATAATTACGACACTCAGTTTTTTAAATCTAAAGAGTCTCATTAAAATATCGCAAACGCAAACAAAAATAACCAATATCCGATTAGAAAAAGTGCATCATGATTAGCGTTTCTTCAAATTTGCTTTTTATATTAAAATTTTACATGACATTTACAGAAATTACGTTGAACCGTCTGTTTTGTGCCAACTCCATAATAGTCGTCTCAAATAATTACGACACTCAAATCTTTATATGTAAATAATCTCATTAAAATTACTGCGAATACACAAGAGCTTTCGCTCAGTGAGCAGTTATAAAATAATTTATTTTCTAGAAAGGTTATACCGCTATAAACCAAAGAAGTTTCTTTAAAACTCTACTTTAGCATCACATGTTACCCATCTTAAGCGATTAACGCGGGTTTTCGAGAATATTTATTTTTAAACCGAGCACAAATATGAAAACCTTTCCAAAAGAGCGAAGTTTGTAAAATTTGTGAATGTCACATATACCTATAATATATGTATGAATGTATTTATGTTGAGGGCACCGTTTATGCCGAGTAACCGTAATAGCGCTTCCAAGCGGCACTCGCATAAATAATTTGTCTGAATATTTTCCCTATGAATTATAATTTTTTAATGCCCTCATTTCCAATCGACTGCGTTAAAGCACCAAGACTAAAATCAAACAAAAAGTTACTCCGAGATTTAAATAATGGTCCACAACAGCCAGTATTTTCACATAGCAAAAATTATTCTCCATGAATTATTTTCAAGTAGTAGAAATTAGACTGTGAATGGTAAACAGAGAAATAGAAGGATAGTTATTCAAAATGATCGCACATTCTCATAAGACTTTAATTTCGATCCTATTTCACAGCATAAATTACGCTTTGTTTTCTTCCTAAGTAATTTCTGCTGTAAATAATCGGAACATAATTAAATTCTTATGAAAAAGTGCGGTCATTTTTAATGACAATCGTTTATATTTTGCTCTTTATTATTCACACTCAAATTGTTCCGACTTGAAAAAGTTTTATTTGAGGATAATTTTTGCTACGTGAAAACGATGGCTGATGTGACCATATATCACGAAGGTGGCCAAACCGCGGCTCTCGAGCCGCATGTGGTTCTTTTAACTTAGTATGCGGCTCTTTTAAAGTTACACTCAAAAGGCGATTCGACGTTTTTTACTACTGCACACAATGTCGTATCGTGACTCGAGACATACGGGGGATGGACACGCATTATGTATAACTGAACTGCTTCGGATACAGATTGTATTTCACTATTCGTAAATTTATGAACACAGAATGTGTAATGCGGCTCTAGAATTTCTGAAGATTATCGAATGTGGCTCCGAGTGTAAGCAATTCTAATATACCCCTGATATACATTTAACCTTTTAATTGATTTTATTCGATCTTTTATATTGTTGGTGGATTAATTTACATATCAAAACACAATATTTAAAAATTATATGCGGTAGTTACCGACGATGTTTATTTACTTCATCATCCGTGACCTAGACACCGTCAAATATTTACGAGGCACTTCTTTAACTTTATAACTATTTGTGTACTGGGAGTAGATGCACTTGGCGCCCACTGGAGAAGCAAAGGGGGCAGAAGAGGCCAAAACTCAGTTCGTCGAGCCGGGACTAGTGAGTGAAATCCCCTTTCTTCGACGAAAAATAAGAGGAGCGGAGAATCTTTATCACACTCCAATTGCTCGAGACTAAATCGATTGTCTGAGTTGGAGAGCGCGGTTCTCAAGAGAATAGTTCGGCCAACTAGAGGGGAGTGGAGGAAAGAGGGCGTTAAAGGAGGAGTTGGGAGGAGAAAGGGAAAGAGGGCGAAATTAAATAAAACCCGGGGAACTTTGGCACGGAGTCTACGGGGAGAAGGCAGCGGCAGGGGTGGAGAAAGGAGGGGGAGAGGGGAAGCTGTGGGAAGGAGGAATGAAAGGGAATGGAGGGGGGAGGGAAGGGAGGAAGGAAGGGAGAAAAGGAGGCGGGAAGTAAGGGGGGGTAGGGAAGGGGGCGGTAGGGGGATAGGGAAGGGGAGAGGAGAAGGAGTGAAGGGAGGGGGAAAGTGAGGGGGATAGGGAGGGGGATAGGGAGGGGGAAAGGCAGGGGGAAATGGAGAGGGAAAGGGAGGGGGAAAGGGAGGAGGAGAGGGACGGGGAGAGGGAGTGGGAGGGGGAGGACAAGGGAAGGAGGAGGAAGAGGGAGGGTGACGAAGAGGGAGGGGGAAGAGGAGGGAAAGGGAGGAAGAGGGAGGGGGAAGAATAGGGAAGGGGTAGGGAGAGGGAGGATGAGTAAGGAGGGGAGGAAGAGGGGGGGGACAAAGAGGAAGGTGGAGGAAAGACGGGGGAAGGAGAAGGGGGAAGGGAGGCGGAAGGAAGAGGGAGGGGGTAGGAAGAATGAGGGGGAAGGAAGAGGGAGGCTGGAGTAATAAGGAGGGGGGAGGAATAGGGAGGGAGAAGGAATTGGGAGGGAGGAGGAATAGGGAGGGAGGAGGAATAGGAAGGGAGGAGGAATAGGGAGGGTGGAGGAAGCGGGAGGGGGAAGAATAGGGAGGGTGGAGGAAGCGGGAGGGAGAGGGAAGGGAGAGGGGAGGAAGAGGGGAGGAAGAGGGGAGGGAGAGGGGGGAGAGGAGAAGGGAGAGAACTGATTCCGTCAATTAGAACTTCCACTTTACATAATTTCTTTAAACCTTGCTCTAGCAAGTTATTTTACAACTTACTCCTCACAAGAGGGGTAACTCAGTGACCCCACCATTCTTTTGCCAGAAATAGTTGTTCATTGGGAGAAATATGTTATTATTAGGATATTTTTATAAAATAAATAATATAGAATAGATGTTTATAGAAAAATTATTAATATTTTATAATTACTTCACAAGTGTAATACAGGTTTTGCTACCTTGAGTGTTGAGCACAACCAGAGGAGAACATGAAGCTGACTTGTAATAATAACAGTCTAGCACTGTTAACTGTAATATACATAAGATCATTCTTTCGTATTTCAACGCGCACCTACCCGTAACCAAAATGCTTTGAAAACCTATTTACCTATTTCAGACATAAAGAGTATAAGCTGACATAAACGCGTAAAATGAAAATAAATATTAGTAAAAATAATTAATATTTTATAATTACAGCGCAGTTGCAATAAAAAGTTCTTAGTTAACTTGAATGGTGAACACGACCAGTCGAAATCGCGATACTGACTTGGATTTACAAGGGCCTTTCATTATAACATTAGCAATGTATGTTCCCAGCTGATTTACCTCTTGCCTACGCGCAATGGGTATCTAAGAGGTAGTGCAATGAATAGCTGGATAGCAAGGGAGAAGAGAAACCCGGTGCCAACATTACCCTACTCTTAACGAAGAACACCAAGGGGGCCAACGGCTTAACGTCCCTTCCGAAGGACGGAACAGCTGAATTTGCGCCGTCTCCTCAAACCAAACCACACACACAGGGGCCTTGAAAAAATTCTACTTACGCAGGATTCGTGCCCGCTGTCTTTTCAAGCAGCAGGCGCGTAGCAGCCAGCGTCCTAACCACTACACCACATGCACCCCTCATTTTAACACGCTAGCACATAAGAATTATTTGTAGTTCAGCACGCTGCTACTCATCAGCAAAATGTATTATTTTGCATAGTACACTAGTAGAATGAATAAATTACACACATATGTAGCCGTATGTGTAGCGGAACTGCATTTAAAGTAAAATGAATCTATGACAAACTCTACCAAGTGGGGTAACTCAGTTATCTCCACTGTGCTTTCATTTAAAAAGCGGCTATAAAAAATTTGTAAATCTTCACAAAATCCAATAGCTATGTTCATAGACGGTCAAAATCGAATACATAAAGGGGATATGAATGAAATCTCAAAAATAACCATTAAAAATAGAAAAAAACATCTTTCGGGTAACTGAGTCACCCCCTTGCTAGAGGAAGGGTTAATAAACTTATAATCGTATTTCGTTAAATAGCATCCGTCAAGCAACAATGAAATGCCAAAATTTTCTCTCCCTAGCTCTTATATGATCTGTAAGATATAGATTAAAAAATTTTCGGATACAGAACAACATTTACTACAAGGAAGTCCGCGAGGCCATATAATTACGTGTTATGGTTTCGGAGATAAAAATCGATAAAATCCTGAGCAAAACATCGCGTCTTTTGTTTACATCGATCGCGAAGACGGTTCTATCAGAAAACAACAATTAAGAATATATTTTTCTCCCATTCTCTTGTATGATCTGTGAGGTATAGCTTAGAAAATTTATTCGGATAGAAAACAACATTTACTACAAAATAGTTTCCGAGACCACATAATTACGACTTATAGTTTCTGGGCTACAAAATTCGAGAATCGCTAATCTTTTGATACCGTTTTATACGTATTTCCCATTAAGAACACCTTTGAAATCTCTGTGTATTCCATTTATGGAGTATACTTTTCCATCTTGTTATTATTCAGTAAACTGCGTGTAGACTGAGAATTTTTAATGATTGGCCAAAAGAAAAAAATCTTCTTTCTCTATTTCAATACTGGAATGTTACCTTTTCCGTAAGGGAGAAGAAATTAAAAATGCACATATAAATTATAAAAACAAACATGAAACTCAAAATGTCAGTCGTCCAATTTTATAAGGAGGAATGGGCCATTATCACTTTTAAACATGCAGATTTCTGACTGACTTTGCAAAGGTTTTCGCACTAGTAATGTATTTATTACGCTTCAACGCATTGTTATTAATATGACATAGAATATGAATTAATACTCAGGTCAGAATGGTGCGTACATTCGCTACCGCGTAATGGATGCGAATCTAGTCAATTTACTATTGGCAACGCTATCACAATTAGAAAATTTTAGCATATCAACGGCAATGAAGCTATCACATAGCACTAAACATAAATTTAGATTGGTATTCAAAATATCTCTTAATCCTCTTACGAAAAAAATGTTTTAAAAATGCTTCCGATAGAATATCGATTTTTCTTTTATGACCAGGTTATTCAATACCTAAATACAAATTTCATGAACTACAGAAAATTTAAAAAATTAAAGCAAAGAAGTAACAATATTACGCCAACTGTATAATTTTAAAAATTCCGCATAATGTAAATTAAGATACCTAACGTTTTTAGATTAACCGTTACGAGGAAGTGATTTTTTTTTAATTTTGCAACGATACCGTTTTTTGAAATTTCGCGTATGGCTTTGGATTCGCGTCAAGAATTAATCGAAACCAAAAAGAATTAAAAAAAACGCGATCATCGAGAATGAACGGGATAAAAATACATCGTACGTAAACCGCGTCAATCCTAGCATTCATTTTCCGCTGGTTAAAATTATTTCCATTTTTCGTCGGATCGCAACCGCAACGGTTTTCGGATCGAGCCAGCCCACAGGAACGGCTTTCCAATTTTTTCGGTCTGTTTTGAAAAGCGGCAAGCGTTCGATCCCGCAAAATCCGTTGCTTGCATCGTAAGATACAATGCAACCAATTAGGATTCCGTTTCAGTCGACCCAGGCGCAGCGAGAGGGAAAATTGTAGTGAGAGAGACCAAACATACGGGTAAACGCGAATTCCGCCGCTCTCTTATTGAGAAAAAAACCGCACCATTATCCGTCCCAGTCCGATAATCCCGTCCGAAAAAAATATTCGATAAATGAGAGTTATCAGAAATTTTCACATTCGAAATGGGATTTGTAAAAAAATGGAATTCGAGCCTCGTAAACCGATCTTCCTTTTTTATCACCCCCCCCCCTCTCTCTCTCTGTCTCTCTCTCTCCCTCTCTCTCTCTTTCTCTCGCTATTTCTCTTCTGCGCGAGTGAAATTCTTTCGCATGAAACGGTAGATAATTGGACATTTCTGATCTTGCGGGCGGGGGTCATATCTTTTCGCCGCACTCTTTATCCTCGGGATGACCTATGTCACTCCCCACTAGAGAAAAAGCAATGGCGGGAGAGAGAGTAACTCTTTATGCAATTAGTATCGAGCAGTCCTCCCCGCTTAATTTTTTCCTTCCAAAAGCCGCGCACGCGCACTTAGTCGGGTGGCAAAAGGATCATTTCCTGACGGTTGGCTGGACATCAGAGTCACGCTCCATAGAGTTAACGAATTAATTAGTGGTCCCGAAGGAGGGATTTCTTAAAATTATTATTCGGAGACTAAAAAAAACCCTTAAATGGCGCACTGGAATAGTTGAGAGGTCTGGTCTCCTAAAATAGTACCGCAGCGGCATGAAATGTATTCTAATTGCTAAAACAAGATGATTCATACGTAACTTATCATGCCTATGTTACTCTTTGCGTTCCCAAATTTCATAATTTAGCATTATAAAATGTTACAAATAAATTCGAACGGAAAACTAAATTGATCACGCGTATTTGTGTGGTAAACATAACGCCTTTATGTAGACTATACCGCGTCCCAGTCCAACAATAGTCCTTGCAATGGCAACACTCTCGTAATGCAATAACGCCAGTATTAAGCGAAATTCGAAGAAATACGATCGATTAAGAAAATTCTACGATAGAAATTCGAATTTCCATTCCTTTCCTCAAAGAATAGTATAAATCCCGCACCGATATTACAATTCTAAGACATTTTAATGTGCAGGAGAAATTATCCTCCACGATGGTTTTCAGATTTTACATGTAAATCAAATGGGAAGGATAGTTCCTGGAATTGAACCCGGGACTTTAAATCTTTGCAACAAAAACTGGAGGGAGCTCGGATCCAGTAGCAAGAGATTTCCACCAAGTGTCATGAAAATCGGTCTATTGGTTCAAAAGTTAATAGGGAGGGGGCAGACAGACGGACAAACACAGCGACGAAACTATATACCTATTTCCATTCTGGAAAGTGGGCTAAAAATGTGACTCTAAAAGAAACACAGCTTTTGAGCTATAAACGCCAGAATAATGTTAATGTTTTTCAAATCGGAAAAAATGTCATCTTTGTATGACATTTATCACGTCTGTCCGTCCGTCACGTTGTTTTTTCAACGAACTTGTGGAAATTTGGTGTACGCATTGGTAATATTAGATTGCGACTATGGAACATCGAAAACTTTGCAAGAATTTCTGGTTCGGTTATAAAGACCTTTATTTTCTCCATTTGATTGTCATTGGAGCGAGTCGCAAGTATCATCAACCAAACTATAAACAAATTTTGATGAATTTACTTCACGTTGAATTTCATTTACGTTGACAATCCCTATAGCCTCGATTAAATCGTTTTGAATAGGTTTTGAGAGAACACTGAGAACACTATCGTTGTTATAATGTTCGCAGAGATGAGCAATATAGTCTTTCAGGAACATAGCCAACTCAATATAATTAACTCGATTCACTGAACTCTCCGTCTCGTTATGGCCACGAAAAGCAAATTCCTGCTTACCAAGCAAACATGCAATGTTAATTACAGATCGTAGCACTTTCCTATTTTTTTACTTTCTCGTTATGATTTAGAGAAGTGGTACCCAAACTACGGCCCGCGGGACAAATGCGGCCCGCGAAGCGTTTTTGTGCGGCCCGCGAAGCTATGGTGAAAAAGCAATTCGAAAATTTTAACACAAATTCTTACATTTTTTGAAAATTTTGATAATGAAACTTTAAATATTGAACGGTTAGCCATTAAAACCTTATTTAGACTTGATTTTCACTTACATGGCACCTCAGAAAATATACAGGTAACTTCCAATTTAAATTCTAATCCTGCCCTCCGAAGAATTGGCTACTTTTAATACGGCCCACTGAAGAATTCTCAAACACCGATGCGACCCGCCATTACATAAGTTTGGGCAGCACTGATTTAGAGTATATAAACGGCATTGTCTGTTCAGCAAGAAATCAACCCTTGATTTCCCAAAGTTGTGTAAATCCAGACGCTCACGCATATGGGATTGACTCGTGCTATGCCGCATTATCGCATTCGTCAGATTGTTTAAATCAGCGTAGCCACTAGTGTTCCATACACGTCTCTCGACTGACATTAAAATGCTTAGCCAACAATACAGTCTTTTTATTGTAGAACATCCAGTAATCCAAGGACGAAAATTATAAGTTGTCACATGAAATCGACGAGTTATACTTCCCTTAGTAGAAGTAAGTTGCAGGAGCTCAGGTGTAGGCTTTCCAGTTTCAACAATTTCTTTTTTGGTTACAACATCTTGATACTTGAAGAGGATTTCACCAACAATTTTTGTATTACACACTGTTTATTAGCCACAATCATTTTTGGGATAAAATGTAAGTAGCGTTTAATTAAAGGAACAAGCACTAAACATAAACACCATATAAACCACGTGGAGGCAACAGAACTGGTAAACAAAAAAATATCTGAGTATATATAAACCATTAATTTCCCGATAGATGGACACAGAAAACCGTATTTTTATGTCATCAGCTCCATTATATTATTGGTAGAAATTTCCCGCGGCACTGAGAAGCAGTTCAAATTCTGCTTACTTTCTCGCCAACGGGCACACATATGCCCTCCCCTCCTTTCCCCACTCTCTCATCTCCACGCATATAACCACTAGAGAAGCAGAACCGAAGCTGATTCTCGCTGTCCCACTCAATAACAGTTGAGTAATGCCAAGCGCGATCGAGTTAGTAGAGATTCATTTCAATTACGAAAATGTGTTTAGCAATTTTGAAATAGTAACCAAATTTATTTAAAGCAAATAAAAATGTTTGCTCTATTGTTGTTTTACCAGGCAAGCAGTGCTTGCCTGCAATAACCGAACACCCCTGGTTTAAGCTATATAAAAAATTACATGACGACGTTAAAAACTTACAGTACAAAATAAGATTATAGCGTTTATTTTATTACAGACCGCTCACGCTGTTGAATCTCCTACGCATGCAACGTTAATTATGTTAATTACGTGAAATAATAATTTTTCCCATATAGCGTCATTCCAACCTAAAAGAATTCTATACGTTGACTGAGGAAAGAACCACTACAGATCCTGCAACATCATCATCCCCATGTGAAATATCAAATATGAAATCTACTCACGTGCGGCGCAGGCAGCAGCAGAAGAAGGTCACCAGTCGTCCACTGTCCACTAAAAGGATTGCCCTTTGAAAGCGCCCTCGAGGACACACCTGAAGAAAAAATAAATCAGATTAGCTCTTGGCAACACCCTAATTATGATGCGGAAGTTGTCTCGGATAAGAGTTACTCTTATTGTGGTTACAGAGCAACATTATGCGCAGACACTGTCCATGTTGGTTGGAAACACGCAAAGGGAATTTGAGAGCTCCTGCGAGTCACAATTCAATCGCATCACTTCCTACGCCTACTTTACAAATGTTATATTTCAGAAGGGTCTGATGTTAAATTTTATGCGATAGGATTACTTCCGGATATATCATATTATTCCAATCGTTAAATTACGTTTGGAAAACGTATCAATATATATTGCAATGCAGAAGACCACTGCCAATCACTGCTGACTGTACGCATTAAAAAAATACGAGTTAAAAGGTATAAAGAGAAAATTTTGGTTTTTTTCGCCTAAATTTTTATTAGTGTAAATTACGATCATGCTGATGTTAGCTCCTTCGGCTGATATCATAGATTAATTCAGAAACTTTCCATGCCTAGCACTAAAATAAAATCTCTAGATGTCATAGACAGAAGGGTGTTAGGAAACAGGCAAAGCGGTAGGAAGAGGATATATACATTACTTTCATTAAAAGAAGAAATCGGGTGTGAAAACTTCAAGAGAAAGACTTCGGATGGCAAAGATTTGGTTGGGTGTGCCTAAAACCTATCGGCAGATAGAATTAGAATGTTATGTGATTGAGATATCTCCTCGTAGTAATGTTTCAAAACGATTAATTGCACTTACAAATCAATATTCTAGATTAAACAGCTTTCCATAGAGAGAGGAAAAGAGAGAGCAAATAAATACCGAAAAATTAATAAAGGCTTTCGGATTATTAACGTCAGATGGATAACTTAATAGATATTAACTTGAATCTTCGCTTCAAACGCAATGCAGCGATAGACAAATCCATCATAATAAATATTCAGACGTTATAAAGGCTTGAATTACAGATTTAACCAGAATAAAGGCCTTGCTGGTCGATTGAAACACTGTCCTTAGATTAACCATTTTTAGAATCTTCGCATTAATGAATCGAAGTAATTTCTACTGACATGCATAACGTTGCTCCTTTGCAAAAATGGTTCATTTTGTCTCGCCCTAAAGAGGAAAATACAGCGACGTATAAAATAATGGCCGAAAGGAGGAAAAAGCTGAGACCCTTGCCGGTGATCGAAACAAGATCTTTCCCAGCAGATGCTATACCGTTGGCAAAAAAATGAAAAGTCTGCATAGATAGCAAGGTGATAGAGCATCCGCCCCGTCGAGGTCATATACCATTCAAAAACAGTATCTTTATAATTTTTTCTGTCATTATTGTGCATTAGAGAAGGGTTTCTCAACCGGTGGGTCGCGACCCACTAGTGAGTCGAAAAGAACTTGATGTGTTTCGGGGAAAGATTTCTAAATAGTTTATTTTGATAAAATTTTCCATTTTTTAACGACACTGCGATAAAATAGTTTAAAAGAAACTCATGATGGGGCAGTGTGCGCCTTCCGTGGACACACATGTACTATCTACTGGTTGAAGAAATTAGTTCATAAATGATAGTATGTGGGTCCCAGGTAAACTCTCAAAGCCTAGGTGTATCGTGCTATTAAAATGATTGAGAAACGCTACATTAGATCACATATATATCTCGTACTCGCGTAAACAACTTTATAAATTTCATCTTGCCTTATTGATTTAATTCTGAAAATTAAAAACGACTCACCTTTCAAGGACAAAATTTATAATTTATTCCTCTTTAGACCTTAAAGTGTCAGTAGGTTTTATTTTATAAAGATTTATGAAATCAATAGGAACCAACAAAACGTTGTCAATGCAATGGAATGTTATTTCTTGTATTACAATAAAACAACGCAATATATAATAACATGATGTAACACGTTTTGTCCGGGTTGGCTCGGTCGCGGGTTCAGCGAGGATTTGGAAAAGGGATGGGCGCCAATGTAGGTTAAAAATGGTAAAGGAGTCAAGGGTCTCCGCCTACACTCGCAGGGGAATACAAAGGAACATAAAAAGGAAGGAAAAGGAAAATATTCTTTCGAATATTTGGATCCCTCAGATCAATCAATACTCATCACTGGGATCGCAAGGGGAAAAGGACGCACGAACGAAAAAGAGATGGGTAAGGGATAAGGGAAGAGAGGGTAATATGCAAAGCGAAACGGGACATAGAACAGAAAGTTACAACCAAATTGAGTTTTCTTTACTCTAACCCAAGTCAACTCTAAATCCTAATAAAGAGAACAAAAAAACTATACTACCTATCCTCGACGGGTCGTCGACACTTCAGTCCGCCAAGGACAAACTAAGGGACTCTTATCGGGAACCTTCCCGCCCGTGATCCTTCCCTCGACTCTCCTCTCACCAATACCCCCGACCGTCGCGAGGCTCCACGAACTCCGAGGCACCTCGCGGACGGACCAAACAAAAACGCAACGAAAGACAGCCAGCGACAACCCGCAAACGCGTTCTAACGTCACAATAAACAGCAAAACTACGCCTAAGGAATCTATAAGAAAAGAATGCCATTAAGGTGGATGTCATTTATTCCTTTTCACCGAAACGCATGGGAAAAAATCTCAAGTACTATTTTGCCCTATATACAAGTAAATCGGTCAATTATACCGAGAATATTTAAGTGTCTAAAAAAGGAACCTGCAATGTGTCTTTTCCAAATGTTTTCATGCCAGCAGCCCACAGGCGCATATCCTTAACACATATCAGTACGAAGTGCCATCACAGAGCATTAAAGCAAAGGCTTTGGAATCAGATCCCCTGAGGGTTAAACATCGCAATTTCTTTCGATACTGAACAAGTATGGAAAGGTGTTCTTCATGTCAGGGTACGCAGAGTTTCCAAATGCGTTCTTTGAGATCGACAAATTTTAGTAAAACTCCCCAATAGGTTCCAAATTTCATCCAGATTCGTCCAGTGGTTCCTGATTTTAAACAGAGATACGTTGCAAACTACATGAAGGTATTCATGTAAAGTGATTGTTTTTATCGTGCGATTATAACCAAAATTAGAATCGGTCAACAAATGTTAGTAGAACTCCCGAGTTTAAACATGCCGACGGACGGACGGAAACGACTTCGTGCAAAGAACGCATAATAATCAATTGCAAGTACTCTGAGCTATTTCTCTCCAAAAGTACATTTAAACATTTTATATTCCCTTAGAAGAACCGTTGCTTGGCTTAAAGCCGCGCAGTCACACGAATTACACGGCCTCTTCTGGAAGAGAGTTAAGCGCTCCATTCCCTTTAAAACCGAGGGATATCCTTCTATGAGAGAGACACCAAAGGGAGACGTGCATAAAATTCAACTTATTTCGCCGGGAAAATCAGCTTACGGAGAAAATTTTCCGGTAAGAAATCGAGTTACGCCTCGTACGAAAAGTGGATTTCATATCCATATAGGGAAACGCTATTGATTCCGAAGGGCGAAGTAAAAAAGCCATAATACCTGGGAAGGGCAGTGGATTTTCACATATTAGATTCTTGAAAGTATGCTGAAAGGCATCTGTTTTATTTTCCATAAATTCTAACTGGCTGCACGTCACTACGGAATTCCGACATTCAAGTTTCGCCCAATGTTGTTGCGTCAAACTTTGGTAGCTTCAATTGTTTTTGGATTTAACTAACAAATAATCCGGATACTTCGGTCGAAATGTTAATTTACAGTAGTACTAAGTGCTTATCATTAGGAAGTTGCGGGTTCTAGGACTTGGTTGAACGACCAAATTTCTCTTTAAAAATCGTTTCTCAAATGTTCAAAAGGTTACATATGGCATCTTTAAACTATTTCTCAATATATTACAGTAGTTTACCTAGTTTTTCATTTCTTCTGTTTCTTTCTTTTACTTTTACTGATCGAAGAACCACTAAAACTATCTCTATCAAGGAAAAACAATACATAAATGTTGCTTTGTATGAAAATGAGAAACAAAATTTTTATAATTTAAAACGAAATTAAATTTAAATTAATAGCAATTATATAACATAAAATTGCCTCGAAGTATGACAATAACGCTTTATCATTATTTTCTTACTGTTAAATTGTTAACTCTTTTTTCGGATTTCATACAAATGATTTAGATAATCCGGAAATGAGTCAAGTTATATAGACTGGATGAATTAACTTCGCTCTCAATGAACCCATAATTTTAAGTCCTGAGTTCGTATCTTGTTCCAAATAATTTTAAAACTACCAGAATCTTGCACCCATTCAAGTGCTAATCAAACAAACACTCCTGTATCCCAATTCGTGCTTTTATAATTGGCTATTACTGATCAAATTCCCCCCAAGGAGTCGATCCGAGTGACTCGTGAAGGATTTGTTGAAAACGTATTTTCTCTTACTGAATTACTTGCATTAATTAGGTATTAAATTCTTATGGAAGAACAAAAGACAAGCCAGGTTTCAGATTCTGGATAATTATTGCGCCATGCAATTTCATCAGTACTTGACGATCATATGAGCGTAAGATTTTGAAGGACCGAATCAGAAAAATTGGAAGTGCGATTCATTTTTTGGATTTATTTCGCCAGCTCATCAAAGCCTTTCCACTCATATTCCACAAAGGTGACATGGACAGTGTTGGGGATTAGCTATGCCTCATCACATTCCTCAGTTACCTTTAGCTCAAAAACATTACATCTAAAAGATGTAACGCGGGATTTCCTTCTCCCCGATGTCCACTTGTTCTTAATTAATACGTCCGCCAAAACGTCACTATACACAGAAAATAAACCTGCAAATATCTTTTTCATAACAGATCTATGCTAAATTGATAATGGTTGTGGGCAAAATAAAATTCCTGTCATATAAAAACTGTACAAGTAAGAGTCACACAAAATGTTTCAATCGTTTCATAAAATAGACCAAAAAAATAAACAGTTCACAATTGAAATTCGTGCACATGCAAATCAGGTCCAACGTGTATCATCCCTCAGCAACGCAAAAAAAATCAAGATTTACGTGCAATCCAGTCTCACAGGACAAGCGCATAATCCTCGAGGATATTTCTCATCTGGTGGAAAGGACTACAAATTACCCTCAATTGAAAGGCGAATACCAAAATGGATATTTTTATGAAACAGTCAGACTCTTCTTGGGATTAGTATCTGGAATTTCGTCGAGAGAAGGAAGAAGGGAGGGAGGGGGAGGAAGGAAGATAGGATTCTCCTCCCCAATCCCTCCATTTACTTTGTGGATGGAGGTGGGTATCCTTCCTCCACTTCTCTCTGCTTCAATTTCCTTTACAAATACCTACAACCCTTCTCTCTCTCCCTCTCCCCCTTCCCCTCCCCCTCTCCCCATTCCCCTCCCCCTCTACCCCTTCCTCTCTTCCCTTCCCCTCCCTCTTCCCCTCCCTCCCCTTCTCCTCCTTCTCCCCCTCCCTTCCCTTCTCCTCCCTCTCCCCCTCTCCCTCTCTCCCTTCTCCTCCATCTCTCCCTCTTTCCCTCTCATCCTCCTGGTTGCTATGAAATACAGATGGGCAAATGAAGAGCTCTTCGACATGGCATTCCCTTTGGAGCATCCCGACCAAAGGACAGTCCACGCGGAGGAATCCCGAGCCGCTCTTCTATTTGAATCCCGAACGAGAGATATTGTGTCCGCTTTAAGGCTTTCTTCTCACCGCTTTGACGCTCAGTTCGCATGGTGGGTGGATGGGAAGTGGGAGGGAGGGTGGAGAAAGAGAGATGTTGAACGAAGCCGCCATCTGGTGGTTCGAATTCCCACTTCGTCACACCGATCCACTTACGACGCCTTCACCCCTCTCCGTTCGCCCTCATCCGACCCCCTCCCCTCTACTCCAACCCAACCCAACTCCAGCCTACTCTCATGCGCTCCATCCCTATCTCTTCTACTCCCTCTATCTCATATTTCTCCATATCTACTTTTATTAGGGTCTCTTCTTTTCTCCTCCTCTCTCTCTCATTCCTATTTGCGACTCCTATTCCTACACACACACACACGCAGACACACGCACGTACACACATACGTATACGCGCGCGCACACACACTGCCGTGCCTTTCTCTCGGCACCTGCAAACCTCTTTTTTTAATCTTCTCTTCCAGATAATCTCTTTTCCTCTCTCATTCTCTCCCTCCCTCTATGCTTTGATTCGTTCCCCTACAAGAAGATTCTCCTTCCAATCCCCTTCCACAAATTGATTCGTATGTTCGAATCTCTTCTTTTTTGTTCTCTTCGCAATCATGTTCTCATCCAGTTTCCTAACCATCTTCACCCTTCCTGTCATTCCAATCTTCGTATCTTTCATTAGAACTTCTCCCGCAAACATAAGCTCCTGGCCTTTTGGAGTCGAAATTATTATTTTATCCCCGTAATTAGTTCAATAGCATTTGAAGTCCTTTGTTTGTTTGTATTTATGGATAATCAGGCACTTGGACTAATATGGCCAGTTTGAAGACCTTTTATTTTTTGATCGATGAGTTTTTAAGGCGATCTTAAAACGAACCGGGTCAATCGATAAAAATATTTTCTGTTAGGAAACAAAACGGTTGCTATACTAAAATAAAGACCTCGGACGCTAATGGATTAACTAAAACTCGATTCTTGTATTTTCGGAACTATCCGCCGTTGCTATTATCCGATTCATTTTGATAGCTGACTTATCTCGTGGGAAATAAATTCCTCCTCAAACTTCACCTAATCGTATTACTCCCATCATATTCGCTCCATCCATGCCCGCCTCCCTTATATTCATCCTAAGCACGCTCTTATTCTACTGTTCAACGTTCTCTTCCTCCACGTCCCTCTCCTCCATCCATCCATTCCCTTTCCTGTCACGCCTCCATCTGTCGTCTCCTCACTCTTTAATCCTTCGCCTCCCAATATCCCCCGCGTCACCTTTCTCCCCATCGCCCATGCATATTTCTCACTGTCTTGTTCCTCTCTCTCTCTCCCTATTTCCATACACTCCCTAAACATCGTGTCGCTCCCCCTCTGAGACCCTATTCTCCTTTCCTCCTTCGCTTCCTTCATCCCCTTCCTGTCTTTCTCGCACGCATTCCAGTGTCTCCTCCGTCGTTCTTCTTTTGTTTAACCATCAACTCAGACTCCAAGTAAATTTTATCCTATACTAATGGGTACGCTTTTGTGCACGCATGGG
This sequence comes from Tanypteryx hageni, assembly GCA_028673005.1. Lineage (NCBI taxonomy): Eukaryota > Metazoa > Arthropoda > Insecta > Odonata > Petaluridae > Tanypteryx > Tanypteryx hageni. The sequence continues at coordinate 151,388,108 of CM054114.1, forward strand.
CATGTGCACACGTCTGAAATGTATTTATATCTTTTCATCGCCGTTCAAACTTCCCCTCTACCCATATTCATCCCCATTCCCTACCGCATCTATCCCATTCATCCCCTCCACGTTTCTCTATCTGACCCCTGACTCCCATACCACACTCCTTCTACCTCCCTGCATCCCTTTCAATCACCTTTAGCCCGTAAAGCCTTTGAACGCTGTTCTCGATTCGACATTGATCTTCCTTCCTCTTTCACCCTCTCTCTCTCTCACCCTTTTAGGATTAGACAGTCCCCGTCTCCCAACCGCCTTCTCACAGCATCCTTCAAAGTTTCTCTCTCCCTTCTTTTCCATTTTGCTCTCTTGCATCCCTCCTCCTCTCCCTCCCCCCTCCCTCTTCCTCTCTCTCCTCCCTCCCTCTTCCTCCCTCCCCCTCTCTCCATCCCTCTTCCTCTCCTGTCCCCATCCCTCTTCCTCTCTCCCACTATCTCCCCCTTCCACTCCCTACCACCCCTTCTCTCTTCATCTCCCTCTCACTTCCTTTCCTCCCTCCACAACATTTCAGAAACCCAAACCCGCCTCTTTTCACATGCACCCGTTATATTTTATTGATTCCAAGTCCACTTTGTGTCCCAGATTGAAGAAGAGAGATAGAGAGAGGGAAAGAGAGAGAGTAAGAGAGAGAGTAAGCGAGAGAGAAAGGCTCTCTTCCGTTCGCCCACTAGTTGTTTAATGAGTGAGGCTAGATGCTTCTTCAAGTCGCTCCGATCTCTGTGCGTCCTTTTTACAACCTTTCCCTTTTTCGATGTCGAGAGTCAGTAGTGTGTTTGCGTGATTGCTCCCGTCGTATTTAAGCATTTGGTTTTTGCTCCCTCCCTCTCCCTCCCCATGCCGCCTCTCTCTCTCTCTCTCTCTCTCGTTTAGACTGCAGAATCGACTATTCTGTTTCCAATCGATTGAATGCCTCCAGGCGTCGTCGTCTTCCGCGGGTTTATATTTCGAAGTTTTGAGGGCGGTGGAAAACGGCTCGCGGGTAGACCGCCATTACTCGGGTGCGGAAGCAATCGTCGTTTCGCTTTGAAATTGGAATCCAAGACTCGATCGTGCAAAGGACCCAAAGCCTTACTTGAATGGCGCAACGGCCTTACCCTCCAAGTTTTCCATTGAATTCTGAGTCATTTTTAGTATCGTTTCAAGACAGAGTGAGAGAGAGAGTGAACATTGTAGTTTATACTTTGTCCAACCGAAACAGCTTTCTCTTGATGACGGTAAAGGCGATCCCCAATAATATGGAAAAACGAATATGCAAATATTTATAAATAGCGATCCATTGATTGCCATTGATGACGATTACCCTGCAGCCGAAACGCACGGTTTATTTTTTTTAGCTTTTTAGTAATCATAGAATCCATCGTCATAAGATGGATTGTGCTGTTAAAATCGGTATTTTTGAAATAGCTTCTTCTTACGGATTTTACATATAGTTTACACCAACAATAAGTCGGCGGCGACAAGGAAAACCCAGAAAATTACAGGCTGATTTCCCAACTTCGATATCGTGCAAGATTTTCGAGCACAAACGTGTTCAGAACATAATGCGATTTCTTGATAGCAATTCATTGCTAGATTATTATCAATATGGCTTCAGGAAAGGTAGGGCTTGCGATATTCAGCTCGGTCTTTTTACACGCGTTTATTTAACATACTCTGTCGCATATATATGTATATACGTTTCTTTCAAATATTTCTCGCTTTATATCTCTGCCCCTATAAATGCTACAATGCTGAAATGTCGGGTATATTCTTATTTCATATGACAACCGACGAGAAAAATCAAAAGTCACAAAAAACGTAATGTTTAAGGGGTCTTTTTAACCTCAATGTTCCATTTCAATACCCCATAAGAAAAGCATGGGATTCAGTGCAAGGCTTTCAAAACATGCATTTTTAAATTACTTAAAATTGGGATACGAACTCGGGAATAGAACAATTGTTTAGCTGAAAGAACGGAGTTTTAATTTTTTAAGGCAAAGGTCAGAATTAGTGTAAATATCTGCTTTTAATCGTAAAAAAGTGTGAATTTTTTCTCTCTTTAACAATGGAAATGTATAAACACCATGCTAACGACATTATTGCTTTTAAAAGGATTTTTATTGCTCTCAATGGAAATTAAAGACATTTTAATGGTTTTAAGGAAAATTAATGCTGCCATAATGAATTATAGTGGAACTTTCGAATATTTTAAGAATTTTCCTATACTAAAATAAACTGAAAATTCAATTTATAATCTTTACAACTTTCCATAATCCAAAAACTCAACTTTAAAATATAAGAAGACTGAAAAGGAGAAAGTGAAATATTAAAACAAAATTCAGTATACACTTTTATGTGCACTAAAAAGAAGAAAAAACATTTTTCTGCCCTTAACTTCAATTAAATTTGGTGTGCAATATAAGAGAGGGTGGCAATTTTTACCACCCACTTTTTAAATATTTTATTGTGAATTGTATACTGAAAAGCGGAGAAAATAAAAGGCAGGTCGATACGATCTTCTTAGATTTTAGGGAAACCTTTGATAAGGTAGCTCACAGGAAGTTAATAACGAAATTAGAAACCTTAGGCGTTAATTTCAAAATGATTAGTTGGATCGTGAGTTTTTAAATCATAGGAAGCAGAAGCTTGTTATAGATGGGATATCCTTGAACTTGATGGAAGTTGTCGTTCCACATGGCAGTGTACTTAGTCCGTTATTATTTCTAATTTACGTAAAGGATATCAGCTCAATAGTCAGGAAGAAAATTAGGATTTTTCGCGGACGACACCGTCATCTATAGAGAAATAAGCAATCCGGAAGACCATCAGTATCTCCAAAATTATCTAGAAGCTATTTCTTCATGGTGTAAGGAATTGCAGTTAGAAATCAACCAAAAGAAAAGCTGCGTCATCAATTTCTCTAGAATCAAGAATATCTCGCTGGATGTTAATTATTCGTTCGACGGAGTAGGGATTCCAGTTTCAGACTTGGTTAAATATCAAGGAGTCACGATCCAACGTCATCTCTCGTGGAACACCATTATTTGCCGATTAATACCTTCCGCTAACAAAAAGTTGGCCTTTATAGGGAGAATAATTGGAAATAGCTACGAAAAAGTGAAAGAATTATATTATTTATCCTTGTTTCGACCACAGGTCGAATATACATCAGATGTGCGGGATCCTTACAATAAGGAACTCACTGATGAGATAGAAAAGGTGCAGCGCAGAGCAACTAGATTCGTAAAGGGAAATTACGACAGTAAACAAAGCGTAACGTCATTAATAGAAAATTTGAAAAGGACAACGTTAGAGGAACGTAGGATGCAGGCTAAATTTAAACTGCTGAAAATATATGTCGGAGGGACTAGCGAAGGAGGTAGTAGGTCTTATGGAAAGGCAGGACAGCGAGGATAAGATTCGCGAGATCGATTGTAGGACGGAGCGATATAGAGGATCGTTTTTCCCTGTCGATAAGAGAACATAATAGGAAAAGATAACGTAGGAAAACTAAGGAACTTTGGTGCACTGCATCCCCTGCCATCCACCAGAAAGGTGACTTGCAGGGTATCATGTAGATGTAAAAGTATTATTCCTCCCAGCTTACCTAGATTATAACTATATGGTTGTCTGAATGAATAACCTTATGATATGTTATGCGTGATGAATTATTCAGTTTGGCAATTTTATTCCAAAGTGCATATTTTGAAATTACCTGAGAAGTTTTTAGACTACTCCTTCGAATTTAATTGTTAAATATTTAATGGTATGAGTTACACCCATGTTCTAGTAACTACTTGGCATCAACAATCGGCTCGATACACTTGCTAAAATCCGATCAATATTTGCCTGAAGTTACCACGCAAGTCAATAAAACTAGAATTTATAAACCACAATACAAAACTCAAGGTATAGTGAAAACGTACTCAGCGACGGATCCGCAATGAAGTTGGTGGGATTAAAACAATAGAAGTAGCACTCTCTACGGAATGTATAAATTGGGTCTGTTTGAGAACTTTATTTTATGAGTAATGTCATAGTTACATTCTATTTTCAGATTAGTGGCAGCTCCCATTTAGAGACATGAAACATAAATATAAATTTTGCTTAATTTACCGGAATTGAAAACACGCATTACATTTAAATACGGTCAGGATCAAACCGTATGGCACGAACGTACGGAGGGCAGGTCATGGACGCTTTTATCGAGAAACACGTATGAATTGAGCGAAATCGATCTCAAATATATCGATTCCTTTAATTATTCCGTCTGTGCGAACCCAAGATATGCAAGTAATAAAACTAAGTAAAATATCCTATAGCAATGAGTGAACATGGAGAAAACCTCCTCATTTTGTTGTAGTGAGAAATAGAATAATTTAAATATTATTTAAATATATGTATGTAAAATTTGTCGATTGTGCGTCAACATTTATCATCTAATGTTTCAAGTTTTCGCTGAAATGGCTGACAAAATCTCAACAATTATTGATTCGCAATGATTATTTGCATTTTCTCCTTTAAACTTACACCTGATTTTTGCATACAATTGTGAACCGGGTTTGATTCCTGGAACTCTTCTCTATTTGAATAGCACAGGAAGGGATGCAGCTTATTATTCATTTGCATATTAAAATTACTTAAAACCATTGCAATAATTCGAGACTCAAGACAAAGAAAAGAACGTTAAATCAAACAAAGTTTTATTTACCATCCGTCGATTTTCGAATTACTCTCTAATTGGTGCACAAATTACTTTTTAACGCGAACATATGCCGCATTTTCCCTTGAAAATTTTCGTCGCCAAGGTGATTTGCATTGTTGTCGATTTTGTGCAATAGCGTAATATTGAGTGAGTTTATGAATTTGCATCGCATCTGTCATAATACTCATGAAACTTTTACGTTATTTTGAAGTTCTAACAATACCTTCGTAACGATAAACAATCTTACGGCAACGAAAATAAATAAACCATTATTGATTGAGATTTTATTATTGAGTATCCCAAAGTCAGATAGAGAGACTGGAATTTTGAAGGTTTTTAAAAACATTTCAGGTGCAAGCTGAGTTAATATAATAATCATTATTCATATTAAATACACATTTAGTATTTTTGCACAAAAAATTCTGAAAAAGCATTATTTAATATGAATAACATTACGTACTTCCACGAAGTCACGCCTGACTCAATTAATTATATTAATCTTTGACTAAAAAAGAAAAATTAAATTTATATAAAAATATTTTTAATGGAATTACTCTTGATATGCACAAAAAATAAATATAAAATTCACGTAATTGAATCTTCCAGAAAGAAAAAAATTGTTTTGATCATCTAAGCGTTGTGTGGCATAATGCCTAACAGATAAATAATCACTATTATTTCTCTGCCACCAAAATCTGTTATTACTTTATGAAAATTTCAATTATATGAATTTTACCTTTTTTTACTTTTTGGTCTATATAAAATGTGGTTTCATGAAATTTATTCACTTAAATTTTATTTTAATTGAATACTTTTTATCCATACAATTTTCGACGGGCAATCACTCTATTTTAAGATAAAAATCTTGATCGATATTAAATTTTCAACGGCCCCAATGTTACTCTTCATAATAGCGGTGGCACATCCGAGCTGAGATTATGTCGAATACGTAACAGCCTCTAGACTGCCTTTAAGCTCCTCCACCCATCGTTCTCATCGGCATTCTTCTTTAGTAAAAACGAACTTTCCTTCATATCTTCCTTTGATTCCTTTAGAGACATTCGAATCTCGTTCATTATTGTGATGCTCTTGATTTGTAAAAGTTTACTTTGTCTCTATAATCCCTTGTACTCTTGATCTCCTTCCCTTTGTCCATTCTCTCTCTCTCTCCCTCACTGTTTTCGCCCTAAATAAAGTCGTTTGTCTGTCTGTTTTTCCTTCCTCCTTTCTCACCCTATTCTATCTCCTCTTCCTCTCAATCTCTCTTTCTCATCCAAATTACGTAGTTCCAGTGAGAGGCTCTGAGAAGAAACCGATGGAGATTTGATTCTTACGAAAAAAAGATATCCCCTCCTCTCCCCAAATGCTCGCCTTTCCTGCTTCTTTTGTTATTTATCCATCCTTCTCCCTCTCTCCGTCTGCAAAGCTCTCTTCGTCTCTCTGCTCCTCGCAAATCGTCTCGAAGAAACATCGGCGCCTTAACCGGTGCTGTAGTTTTATCGGTTTGTTTTTGTCTTTGCTCGATCGTGAGTTTTTTTTTGAGATTTAATGGCACTCTCGGATAATTTGGCGTTTGTTATTTTTCAGGGCGAGGAGGTGAATGCACTTGATGCTCACCCTCCCTCTCTCTCTCTCATAACTCCGACAAAGAACCGTTTTTAAAAGCTTGGAGTTTCGAGAATACAAGTTCTACATATATTCAGAGCCGGGACCAGGGTCAAGCGAACGAGGCACCCGTCTAGGGCGCAGAAAACTTAGAGGCGCGACAAATGGCAATTTGAACTTTTTAGGTGTAACGTTTAATATTATAAAATAGATTTTATATATATTACATTTTACCTCTACATTGTAAATACACCACTGTTTGAGCGATAAAATTGTGTAGTGTATAGTTTCATTAGGAGGGAGATGTAATTTTAAAACAGTGCCTAGAGCGAAAATATACCTTGTGCATATATTTATTTTCGTATTTACTTGATGATGAAGATTTTGAGAATATATTCCTCAGTCAGTTTCAAAAGTTTAGGAATAAAGGTATTATCTTGTTTCTCCATATCTCCAGATTTAGTTTGACGGTTAGATTTAGATCCTCATTAGACCTTCCAATACGTGCAAACTTTACTCATCTAGCTTCAGTAATTTGGCTACAATATCATTTCAAAGTTTAGAATTTTCCTAATTTGAAGTTAACTAGCGAAAAATCAATGAACTGCCGTGAAAACTTGATGGATTAATAAGAAATATCTTATTCAATTAGAATTTTCCAAAATATATCTTTTAAAAAAGTTAAATTGAAAATACACCTACTGAATATCTATAAAATATCGCGAAAATCTTTGGAAAATTCATTGATTGATAACTCAGAAAAACATTTCCAAATATCTCCAGTAGTGTGGCTGCAATATCATTTCATTTTTGGATTTTCCGAATTTGAAGCCATCTAGCGGAAAAAGTCAATCATTGAAAACTTAATGGATTCATAAGAGGTATTTAATTTAAAAATAATTTTCAAAATGTCTCTAAACATAAAAAGGTTGATTGTCCAGAGACGGACGACGTGAGAGAGAGACCTACGGACAGACAAGGTGGTCACATAAGCACGTTTTTTTCTTTTAAGAAAACGTACTAAATAATGAGACGTAAACATAAACTGGTACATCAGCAGAAATGAAATCTTCTCCATTCGATACCAGAACCAGTTAGGAAAGTGTATCACAAATAGGCGCGTTTCGTGCGATGGGGTATTTAAAACTAAACGATATACTTTGAACGAACGCACATCATAAAAAAGCAAAACCCGATTATGTCTCCCTGTCTAATAAAAATTTCATCCTTCCCCTAAGTTGGTCTGTGTGTGTGTGTATTTTTGACTAGTCAACCTCTTGGATTATTATATCCCCTAAGTTGGTGCGTTAATAACCTTATTTACGTGACTTTAATATAATGATTAAATTCTGAAAACAAATCAGAAATTATGCCAGAGAAATTAAAATTTTTATTTACCGATTTATTTTCCAATCATTTTTAATCGACCAAATGATCAAAAATTATTTTAAATATATCCCGCTTGAGTTAAGCAGATTTACGGATAAGATCTTCCCTTATTCGTAGTCGTAATGCATTCCTTTCCGCTTACAAATGTTGCGTGAACACGTAAGGACAAATACGTATTTTCTTAATTATAACAGATCTTATTCACTTCAGTTAATAATAATTATTAATTGTTTTCATTAACAACAACTAAGTAACCGTACAGGAATCTCTCTAAAATCAAAGTGAATTACAACATTAATGCTTGATTTTCTTGAAAACGACTACTCGTACGATAAAATTTTATTTGTAAACTTTTTCGGTACAGTAATATTTTACGACATATGAGGAAAAGTTTGTTTTTTTGTCTTGTAAAGTGGTACCTTTGATCGGGTTATGCAAACCATTTATGTAGGTTTCTTATAGTATTTGGCCATAAGTCCTTGATACGAAATGTGATGAAAATCCGTTCGGTAGAAGCAGAGAACGAAGATGGACAGACGGGCAGATAACGAACGATGGCGAAGTCCCGAGAGATGGCAGTTCTACTGAGCATACCCCAAGGAACCCACACAATACATGAGCGATTTACTTGCCGTGCGAGTCATTGTACGTCTAGATTCTACCGGAAACTAGGAATGGTGACAAATTTATCCTCATTCGCAGGATATATCGCTTACTTCGGGATGAAATATATAATCGAGGATTTTTTCAGGAACGTAGTGTGAGAGGTCGATGATTGTATCAATGATTCCAGAACAAACGCTTAAAAAAGTACTTGCCTCAGGTGTTTCTAATAACTTCAACAACGCTATAAAAAACGAAGATAATGGACGAGACCGAGACTACGTGGAATTTCATAATAAAAAAATTAACAATATGAAAAAATATTTTTAAGAAAAACATTTGGTAATTTGTTTGTTTTTTTCAACTCTTCCCCTTCTCTCAATCTTCTTTCCATGACAACTTCCCCTTCCTCACATCTCCCTTCCCACTATTTACCGTTGACTCCTATTTTTGTCCATCCCCTTCTCTCTCTCTTTCTCCTTTAACCAATCTCCTTCTTCCCCCTATCTCTCTCTTGTTTCTATATATCGCGTATTTTTTTAATGCTTGTGACCTGATGATGGTGATATTTCACCGAAACGGGTCGTGTTTCGCATTTATTTTTGGAAATTAGCAAAAGTTTTTATTAAGAATATTTTTTCGTGTTGTTAATTTTGTTTGATTATAAAAAAACCACTGCCACAAATATTTATTAAGCGCTTATTCTTGATTTTTTCAGTCTTAAGACCAGCTCGACATTTTCCTGTTTTAAATGTGTCGATGATGTTTTTATTTGCGTATTTACATTTGCTGCTATGGAATGAGCCATTAATGCGATTCTATTCTCATTTCGGCTTTATCTTAAACGTGAAATTTAAATGCTTTTAGCAGGTTTAAAATACGAAATAACGTCACCGTAGTTGCTCTAGTCGGCAAATGAGAAGTAGGAAACCAATCTGGTGTTTCATTGCAGCCTTATTAATTTCTTGGAAACGAAGGCGTTTCATGACACCAATTGTTTATCCTGATTTGTTTAGGCGCGTCTTCTAGCCGTACGAAGGCTCCATTTTCTTCCCCTGCGCCCGTCCGCCCGTCCATTCGCAAGCGCATTACGGCGCCGCTCCGAGGGGACGAATGTTAATGAAATTTGTTATCTCGCGCTGCTGATGAAAGCGATCAACTTAATTGAAGTCACGCCCATATCGGAGAAATCCGACGACCAATTTTATAATAGCTTTGAAATGTTGGCGTCCAACAAAAGTTCTGAGCTGAATTCGATTTTCCCGTAAAATGAACATTTTTTGGAAACTCACGGGAAGCCGTGACCTACATCGTTACCACAGATCTGGAAATCTTTCTAAAATATGCAAATGCGAAACGTAGGTCCGTCTGTTACGCAGTTTACTCTCCTATTCCTTAACAGCCGAGTAAAAATAGAACGCTGAAACGTTCCGAGCATTGTCGATCCTGGCGCCGGACGGTCGTAGAATTATCTCCAAGGAGATGGAAGGTTAGGAACGGAATAAAGCGGAGAGGAGAGACGGAATAAGGAGCTGCCTGAGATGGAATAAGCCTCTCACTCCGCGGAGAGTACCCCAAAAGGAGTGTGACGTACCCATGGAGACGGGGAGGAGAGATTATGCATACGGTAATACCCTGTTCTCTTAGTCGTTCTCACGGAGAATCTGGGCCATATAGAGCTTCCTTCCTTTCTCGGGGAAGAGAGATGGAGAGAAAGACAGACGGACGGATGGGTCGAGGGGTGTCTCCTAAGAGATGGGTTGCAGAGAGAGAGAGATTCCATTCCCATTGTTTGCGCTACGATAGTGGATTTAGAGATTGGGCTTGAATCACTTAGTACCATGCTCGAAAGGGATTAAAAGATTTTTCCTTGAAAAAAAAAAGATGGGATTTGTTGAGAAATTCTTGAACGAACCAGATATATTTGAACAATTTTACTGAAAACCTGGGTGATATCCATTTAGGATTGCAGTTATTCGTGCATAAATGCGTATTTCGTTCAAATACTTGGAGGCTAGCAAAGGAACAAACTCAAATTTTGCTCACCTTTCTAGCAAACGATCAGAGCATAAGGAAAATTATCAAATACAGACGAGGTCGTCGTTGATAGAGCAATTAATGAAATGCTCTTTTCACTTTGAATCAACCATTAAAAAGGTCATGGGCAATAAACTTTAATAAAACTACATCATGGGCATTGAACTTTAATAAAACTACAAAGATATTCGTGAGTGCACAGGGGAAAATGGAAGTTAGGAAAAGAAAAACAGCAACAAAAAGGAAATGTTGGCCAAGATTACACTTAGGTAACTTTATCCATACCAGGAAAACCTAGAAATCAAACTCGCTACATCAGTTGGAATGTACTACGGGAAAGAGTAATAAAAAACGACAGCTCGAGAAAGTCTCCGAAATAACCTTTTGATCAAGTTTCCTCCAGTTTCCTCTAGTTCAGGTTGAGCAACTAAGGGGGAATGGAACAGCGAAAAGAAGACGGAGGGAGGTAGGTAGGTTGACGTCATGCTCTCGCATGGAATTCCGGAGAGTGCGAGGTCGTACAGAGGCTTCAGTAAAAATAACGAAACAATGCACGGGAAAAGGGCCAAAAGGAAGGAACGCGTAGATGAAAGTGGGTGGGGAAATGAGGGTGGAAGTTAGGGAAAAGGAGGGGGATTGGGGGAAGATGGGGGGGTTGAAAGAGGGAGGGGGTTGGGGGAGGGAGGGAGGGGGTTGGGGGATGGAGGGAGGGGGTTGGGGAGGGAGGCGGGTTGGGGAAGGGAGGGGGTTGGTGTGGTTGGGGAAGGGAGGCCAGTTGGGAGAGGGAGGGAGGTTGGAGGAGGGAGGCGGGTTTGGGGAGGGAGGGGGTTGGGGAAGGGATGGGGTTGGGGAAGGGAGGGGGTTTGGGGATGGGGGAGGGAGGCCAGTTGGGAGAGGGAGGGATGTTGGGGGAGGGAGGGAGGTTGGGGAAGGAGGGGGGTTGGGGGATGTAGGAGAGTTGGGGGAGGGAGGGAGGTTGGGGGAGGGAGGGAGGTTGGGGGAGGGAGGAGGGTTGGGGGAGAGAGGGAGGTTGGGGGAGGGAGGGGGGTTGGGGGATGGAGGAGGGTTGGGGGAGGGAGGCGGATTTGGGGAGGGAGTGGGGTTGGGGGAGGGGGAGGGAGTGGGGTTGCGGGAGGGAGTGGGGTTGTGAGAGGGAGGTGGTTGGGGGAGGGATGTGGTTGGGGGAGGGATGTGGTTGGGGGAGAGATGTGGTTGGGGGAGGGAGGTGGTTGGGGTGGGAGGGAGTAGGGGAAAAGATAAAGCCGACCCGTGATTTTAGATTGCAGGACACGGTCACACCCAAGGTCGAAAGGATACGACAATGGAAGTATTCTCGAAAGCAACGTCACTTTCTCTTTCTCTCCCTCACCCCATTTATCTCCCTCTCTCTCTCTTCCCTTCTCCGAATAGGATATCTCTTAGGAAATGACTTGAGTGTAAGGGAGAAAGGGGCGAATGAATGGAGAAAAGTCGAAATATCAATAAGGAGAAAAGCTACTTTACGAAAGAAAATTTCTATGATGACTAAAGTGTTGATAATTAATTCAATTACTCATAACTTCGGATATTGAATAAGAGATAATTTAAAAGATATGACTATTAGTTCTTAACACACCCTGAATTTACACGAATTAAGGTGAATTAATGACATTTCTGTCAAATAATAGGAAAATAGCGAGGGAACTGATACTAATAAGGATTGACTAGGAAAAGATTAATATAAAAAATTGTCAATCCTGAAAATAAAATTAGAAATCATCTGCGTCCCATGTTGAATCTTTTTTTTCAAAATTTATTTCAGATTTACTTAGTTTCCTTAATATTTCATGCCCAATAGAATTGTTTTTGAAAAGATAAAGAAAAATTACATTCATAAATAAAAAATGCGCTGATGAAATTATAAACAAGTGCATAGAAGAACGGAAGTAGGAAAAACGGAAAAACTTTGACGCATTTAAGGGAATACCGAGAGATTTCAGCGTGGCATGAAAATGGTGTAGATAAACAAAGAAAGAAAACTGTCTTTATTGGCGAGATAGAGGCTACGTAGCCCCCTTTTCCACGTAACCAGAGGGAGACAATGAAACAGAATCGGCACATTATACGTCGCAAAAACTTTCTCATATGATACGTATGCCTATGATATCGTTACACTTTCCTGACTGGAAGTAACTTTTGCTGCTACAAATACAACAAAACCACGGAAAACTTTTTCTGCGCGTAAATGGTAAATTGATTACGTCATATATTATAAAATCAAACTTGAAAAGCAGTTATACTTTACACAATTGTCTATTATTATTTAGATATGCGAAGGAACATAGGCGCTAAAGCATTACTGTTGGTCGAAGATTTTTGAAAGAACTGGGGAGAACTGGGCATAAAAAATTGGTATTATTATGTCGATGTACGATATACATTTATTTTTTTTAGAAATACGGCCTTACGACACTGATTTTTATAAGTTATTGAATTTTAATCACAATCGTTAGAGCCATTTTTTAATAAATCGACATTTTGTAAAAATCGTCAAGAACAAACCATCCTTCATTGTCCTACTATATCGTTAATCTCTCCATGGTTTCTGTTCTGTATAATGTTATGCTTAAAATACGATATATCATTTAGGCTCTAGAGCAGCCCAGAGGCGGACAGATGACATGGCGAAAACAACTTTTATGGACACAGGGACACCTAAAACTTGTATTTCCGTCAAAATCTCGAGATCTATTATTTCGCCAGCTACAATACTTACTCTATATACTACGTAAGTGAGAAAGTAACGAGGATTAAATTGAGTAGAAAGATAAAGAGATAAATTAGAGGAGATCAAGGAACGGGAAAGGGACGAAAAATGTCGAAATGAAACAATTTATTATATTGGACAAATTTAGAATGTCAACAGGCTGAGGATAGATTATTCCATAAGTCCATAACTTATTGAAATATTAGCTAATGTAAATAACAAAGATCGATGGGGGAGGCAGGAATAAAAGTGGAGGCAAATAATTGGATGGTAGAAATGGCTAAGAAGGAGGGATAAACTTAAGGGGGAAAGACCGAAACACACCAAGATAAACAGAATAATTTCATCCTTGTAGAACAATATCCACCGTTTATTTCTGGCTGATTTCTTTTCTTTTACGTGGAAAAATAATTTTGATAAAGTCGTGTCTGATATCGCGATATAGGGTAGTAGAGGCAAGATATAGGGATTATATTAATTCGTTGAGTCTCGAACATTCGAGAGAGGGAGTGTCAGGGCTTAGAAAGAGGAAAAAAATAATACCAAGGATGAGAGATAGCGGAGGATATTAAAGGACTAACAAAAAACTGTCGCTAAGAAACGCTGACTGGAGAGGAGGATAGAGAAAGATACGGACGAGGTGCGAAGGAGAGAGAGGTAAAGACGAAGGGGAGAGATGCGATTAGACAGACAAACGATTTTGAGGTAGAAATTGAGACTACCTATATATTCCCTTTTTACATGTAACCTTTTGGACATACAATTGCAATATTTACATATTAATAACAAATATATAATAACAAATTAATAATTACATGTTTGATTAATATATGGTAGAGTATTACCATAGAATAATGTTGGTTTTGTGGATCGAAAAAACTGTGTATCAGCGTTGTTTAAACAAAAGAATGTTAGGAGGCGAATAGAGAGATTTAGAGGGACGAGAGATGGGAGACAAAGTGAGGAAGAGATAAGGAAGATGACAAGGAGATAAGGGGCTGAAGTAGAGATAGGAGGGAGAGAGAGAGAAAGGAAGGGGAAGGGAGGGAGGGAATGAGAGCTAAAGAGGTTATTGTAGGGCACTGCTGGGATGCAGGCATGTGATGAGAGCTGCAGTGCCTTCTTCTCTCTCTCTCTCTCTCTCCTCTCCTTCTCTCTCTATCACACACACTCACACAAAGAGGGGGTTAGTAATAGCGGCACAGAGACTCGAGGCAAACGAGAGATAGAGAGAGTGGCACACTCTGGCGGTGTTCGCCGGAAATACGGGAGAGGGAGGATAGGTGGTGAGGTGTGCGGGAGGTGGAGAGGGTGTGGAGAAGGAGGAATTAGGGTCTTACGCCGCGTCTGGGGAGCGGGAGCTCCGTGCGTCCGACGGAACCGCAGGGATCCCGCAGGAAAACGGCGCGGCACGGAGCAGATATTTATATACTCTAATATGCAAATGTTCGCCTTTCTGAGAATTATTCGCCCGCGCAGGTATTTCGACGTGATTATTACCTCTCTAATCATGGCGCGGTCGCGTTTTTCGAATTTACATTTTTTAAACTAGAACTAGTTTGTTTGGTAGGTTGGTCCGCAACACCCGATTGTCCCGCTGTCGCTGTGAAGCGGAGTAGAGTCGAACTAATGCGCACGGAATGAAAGTAACCCGTACGATTCTTTGAAAAGGAGAATTTAAAGAGTAACATTATGTAAACTATTGATATTTCAAATTATTTCAAATTTCAAAGTTGCAAATTAAGTTTTGCATATGATTTTTTTAGGCTGGTTTTCTAAGGAAAGTCTTATATACCCCCCCCCCCGTGTGTGTGTGTGTTCGCGTGTGTCCCACTAACAACTTTTGAATCAATGGACCGATTTCCATGAAACTTGGTATGAGGTTCGTGCTGCTAGGACCCACCTCAGAGCTATATTTTATTTGGGCAAGATTGAAGTACTGGGTTCGATTCCAGGAACGTTTTTCCCTATTTGTTTTACATGGGAAATCTCAAATCCATCGTGCGGAGATGTTTTCTTTAATAATACTTTAAAATATCTTGAAACTGTGATGTCAGAGCAAAATTTGTATTGTTCTAACTGGAAAAGAATGTAGAATCTAATTAGTGTCGCAGAATTTTGATAATTGATATTATTTTCTTGATTTTCTACTAAAACTTAGCGGTTTTGCGTTTTAAATCGCATTTTATCGGATTTTTGGCATGGAGTCGATTATAACCGAACTCGGCTTGAGCATTGAAGAGTGAAAAAATGGGTTATTTTCATCTCACCATGAAAACATTAGTTTTTCACACAGATATTTCATTATTAGATATATTCTTAACACAGTAGTTTGCACCTCTGAATCATGGACAACTAATAACACAACATCAAATAACAACGCAACGACAAATAACACACATTTTATAATCACCTTTATAACACCGTTATAGAATAACGGAAGCAGCACCTTCAAATTTCGCGCCGAAATCTGTAACGCGATAAACCGCCGTGAAGACGTGGTGGAAGTGACTGGGGAGGGACGAGAGGGAGGGTAGAGGATGCACCCACCCAATTGGTAGACGCCTGTCCACTACCGCATTTAACGACCTTGGCGTGATTAAACTGGCTAAATCTCCCTTATATGATCCGTAAGATAAGATTAAAAATTTTATTCGGATAGAGAATAGCATTTGCTATAATAAAGTCCTAAACACTTAGAACCTATTATTAATAATTTTCGAGATAAGAATTGTTAATACGTAATAATCATTAAAAATACGTATAGCAATCGGAAATTCTATTCCTTTGCCCTTATATGATCAGAAAGAAAATGCATCCATACGGAGAATATAATTTGCTACAAAATGTTTGCAAAAGCTCGTATCTACAACGAAAAGTTTCCGAGATAAAAACTATTAAACTTTAATGTACAAATTGGGTAATAACAAATCCTAAAAATTAACAATTTTGAATTTTTTCATTTTTCTGGTAGGTTGTGCGCAAAATTCTATAATCGTGCAAAATTTCAGCTCCCTAAGCCTCTTTCATTGGTCTACACAAGTATAAAATTTCCCCATGCTAACTTATTGGAGATATTCTGGAGCATCTGGAGTCGAACCCAGGACACTGTAATAAAAAATTATACTAATCATAATAGATATTGCTGCCTTCTAGCAAAGTTCAAAATTTCATTTTTCTAGCTTATCGGCAAGTGCCCGAAATTTATTTACAAAAATGGCGCTGTTTTCTTAAAGGAAAAAACGCAAATTTCGGAATTTTTGGTGTCAAACCCATGTCACCTAGATGAGAGGTCCCATTTTTTGGAGATTTCTTTATGATCTCTACAAACTCGGAAACTTTCAGCTCTCTAGCTCTTGCAGTTTGGGCTGGACATTAGTATCCTGCTATATATGTTATATCCTCTACTGTAAGAAACCATAATGATAGTACTAGAATTTTGGTACATAAAATAATAGAAAAGCTAGCCAGCTGATATTTTCCTAATTATAAAATAAACCTAACGAAACGTTTCCTCGTTTTACCTAAACTATTATTACTAGTATTAACCATTATCTTAGTTTGAAGACGTAGGCACTTATATTAGGAAGCTAATCACTTACGCGGAATAAAAAATTAAAACTAAACAGTGAATCGCTCAGATCGTTAGAGATTATGGCGGTTATTGAATCGCATACCATAGGATTCCCAATTTATTTGTCATTTCATACCTGGCCGACCGTCGAATCTTAGAATTTAAGGACTAAAGCTATAAATGCTGGTAATTTATAGATTCTAAAAAATATAAAATACAAATTTTTACTTTTTTCTAGATAATGAAATATTCTCTCATATTCTTAAATTCTATTTCTTTAAAAACCTTAAAAGCTTTCAAATGTGGAAATGTGGAAGTAAAACTTCGCCATCAAAATGCTGGAATGCAAAAAAGCTGGATATGCATGTCTTAAAAAAAGACTAAGGAAAAGTAAAAATTCGTCATCCGCTGCAGCACTCCGACTGCCTTTTGTTTTAGCGACCGCTGCCTCAACTGTCGCGTTTACAAAATCATAGCAGAAAAAGAAACGCCATAGTCACCAATATGAAAAAACGGCCGAAATATTCTCTCTCTCTCCGTAAGAATTATAGCATTTTTGCAAGGCCATTGTTGAGCTTGCGTTCTTTCTTTTTTTTTAAACGCTCCCTTGTTCTCCTCTCTCTTTCGAAATTCCTTCCAGCGGTTATGAAAAAGATGAGAAGAAAAAGCAAACGCGTCGAATAATTTCTCTCGAACGCGTTCGCGGCGATACCTCGCGGGAGAATATGTAATTATTTTTCCCGTCATTCTCTCTCTTTCTCCCTCACGCTTGACTCCTTGTCTGAGCACGAGGCGAGGCAATTCACGTCTGTATGTACGGAAGAACACGATAGGAAGAGGGAGAAGACGAATTCAACGGGAGAAAGGAGAGGGAGACACGATGGAGGGAGGAGAACGAAGAAGGGAGAGTGGGAAGGGAGATTGGGAAGGATGAGTGGGAGGGAGAGGGGAAGGGATAGTGGGAAAGGAGAGTGGGGATTGATTGACTGATTGATTTGGTCTTTATTTGGGGCGAGATTGAGACTAGGAAGTCCCATCTTCCACCTAACGGGAGAAAAAAGAGGGACACACGAGGTAAAGCCGATAGAAGAAGGAGAACGAAGAAGGGAGAGTGGGAAGGGAGACTAGGGAGGGAGAATGGGAAGGGAGAGTGGGAAGAGAGATTGGGAAGAGAGAGTGGGAAAGGAGAGTGGGAAGTGATAGCGGGAAGGGAGAGTGGAAAGGAGAGTGGGAGGGAGAGTGGGGTGAGGGAGTGAGAGGTAGAGTGGCAAGGGAGAGTGGGAAGGGAGAGTGGGAAGGGAGAGTGGGAGGGAGAGTGGGAAGGGAGAGTGGGAGCTGGGGATGGTGAGTGGGAGGGAGAGGGGAATGGATAGTAGGAAGGAAGAGTGGGAAGGATGAGTGGGAAGGGTGAGTGAGACGGAAGAGTGGGAAGAGAGAGTGGGAGGTGGGAATGGTGAGTAGGAGGGAGAGGGGAAGGGAGAGTGGGAAGGGAGAGTGAGAGGAAGAGTGGGAGGGAGAGTGAGAAGAGAGAAAGGGAAGGGAGAGTAGGAAAGATGAGTGGGAAGGATGAGTGGGAAGGGTGAGTGGGAGGGAGAGTGGGAGGGAGAGTGGGAAGGGAGAGTGAGAAGGGAGAGTGGGAAGGGAGAATGGGAAGGGAGAGTGGGAGGGAGAATGGGAAGGGAGAGTGGGAAGGGAGAATGGGAAGGGAGAGTGGGAGGGAGAGTAGAAAGGAAGAGTGGAAGGGAGAATGGGAATGAAGAGAGGGAAGAGAGGGTGGGAGGGAGAATAGGAAGGGAGAGTGGGAATAGAGAGTGGGAGAGAGAGGGAGGCGGGTTGAGTGGGAGAAAGAGCGGGAGGGAGAGTAGGAGATAAGGCGTTCGAAAGAGAGAATAGGACGGAAGATAGAGAATGGTAGGAGAAACTAAGATCCAAACAGAACTTATGATGCCTACTTTCCATTTAATCATTTATTAAATACTTATATTAGCCCGTTGGGGCAGTTTGATACTAGCTTGGTTAGTTCCGTCCCGGCCAAGAAAGCATCCGCGTTCACAAACGAGAAAATTGATCTGCAATGATAGTTCAGTGGTAGAATATCCGCCCAGCAAATGGAAGACCCGGGTTCAATTCTCGGTCGTAGCAGACCTTTTTCTCGTTTCCAAATTATTCCCTAGCTTTAATAGGTTTAAAGTCATCGCGGATATGTAGGTCTTGGTGTTTCCAAATCTCATAATTTAGCGTTAAAAATACTAGAAATACATTCGAACGGAATATTAAATTGATCACGCGTATCTGTGCGGCAAAAATAAAGCTTGTACGTATTAGAATATATCGGATCTGAGTCTAACAATAGTTGTTGTTATGACATCACTCGTAATGACTGATAAAAACTGCAAAATCGCCAATATTTACGCGATATTCTAAAAAATGCTATCGCTAAGCAAAATTCTACGATAAAAATTAGAATCTCCATTCCTTTCCGCAGAGAACAGTACAAATTCCGCTCCGATATTACAACTTTAAGATATTTTAACGCGCAAGAGAAAATTACTCTCCACGATGGTTATCAGATTTTCAATGTTAATCAAATGGGAAGGATAGTTCTTGGAATCGAACCCGGGACTTCAATATTCGCAATAAAGACTATCCTTGGGGACTCGACCCATGTAGCAAGAGATTTCCACCAAGTTTCGCGAAAATTGTTATATTATTTCAAAGGTAATAGGCGGGACAGACAGACAACGAAAAACTATAAGTCTCTTTCCATTCCGAAAAGTTGGCTAAAAATGAAGGGAATATTAGAAAGTATGATCAGAGAGATGTTGTGTGGAGGAGTTCAAAGAGAGTGAGAGGAGGTGATAGGAAGATAGGAGAGAGAGAGTGGGGAATAGTATCGAGGGAATTTTTAACAATGCAAGAGAATTGACTACATGTCATCGGCACAGGCTTATCGTCGTTCGTCCCACCCGGCGGCCTGCATACTGCCAGTTTTCCTTTTGGGGGAGAAGTTTCTTCCGGCACGGGTGATAAAGTTTCTCACCCATAAATTTTCCAACCTACGTACAACAGATTTCATACCACACTCGAAGCACATTCAGGTATTATTTGATACTTTAAAACGTTATTCACCGCATCGAACTTTACTATCATGTCAATCATAAATAAAACTAAATAAAATGTTTAATGAAATCGCTTCAAATTGCACTAAAAATAATAGAGATCTATGTATAGAAGATGATCCAAATGGAACTTATTATGCCTATTTTCCTACTTAAATTAAATGTTGTGCGGTAATTACTTATATTTAATAGCTATAAAATCACCGCAGATGAGTTGCTCTTCGTATTCCTAAATTTCACAATTTAGCGTTATAAAATTTTCCAAACACATTCGAAGGTATTAAATTGATCACGCGTATTTTTATAGCAAAAAAACCCGTTTATGTACTAAACTATACCGAATCCGAGTACAATAACAGTCGTTGCAATGACAACACTATCGTAATGAGTAGTTCCGGAAAGAACTAATCCACCTACTTTCCTTTCAATACAATTTTAATATAACGTACTTTCCGCCAAATTCGCCATGGAATAATCGTATGCTAATGTATTTCCTTTGAATCAGAAAATTATTTTTCCTTATATTGTGGTAGCCCTGCTTTTTTGATCTGTTCTAAATATATTCATCTCGTTTTCCTATTCTATACTCGCCCTACAAACGAAATTTCTTTGAAATCCATTCAGCCAATAACTTCCAAATTCATAGTTCCAGAAAAATTCTAACCTTGGTATTGTGGTAGCCCTGTTAGCTCGACACGGCTGAAATATAAAATTTTGGTTATTTATTTATACGAAAATTATATATATGCTATATTTGGTTGAAATCCATTAGGACAGGTCTTTAGAAATAATATTATTTAACTTTTAATGTGGTTGCCCTGCCCTTTAACTCCTCTTTAATCATCTTGATTTAATTATGGTATGTTGTACAAATTTTATATGTAAAATTTATTTGAAATCCGTTCAGCCAATTCCTTCCAAATTCTTAATTGCTAAAAGAGTTTAATATATAATTGTGGCACCTCTGTTTGGCTGATTCGGTTTAAATGTGCTAATATGATTTTGTATATATGTGTATTGTATGTATTAAATTTGGTTAAAATTGATGCAGAGAGTTCTACACACAAACGCGCAAAAAAAAATTTTTTATTCCTTGTATTGTGACAGCTCTGCTTTTTATATCTATACTAAACATCTCCATTTTGTTATTTTATGTTGCACGTCTACTTCATACACAATTTCGTTGAAATCGGTTGTGCCAATTCCTTCCAAATTCAATATTATTGAAATGTTTAACTTTGCAATTGTGGCACCCCTCCCCCGGGGGGAGGGGGGATATGAAGTCTTTCTTCCTGTAGATAACTCAACCCGGGCATCCACGAAGCATCATCTGTCATCGTGAGAAACGCTTGGTCGCCATTTCGCGACGCCCAATAGGATGGTCGGTAAATAGGTCACGTGGTGACGCCCTAAGGGACGCGGAGTGGACCCGCGCAAAAGAAGTGGCCGTGGGAAGACGGTACTCGAGATGTAATGGTGTGTTGGAGTGTTTGATTAAATAAAGTAATTTTAGGACGACTTCCCGTGTACTCCTTGGCTTCGTTCCCTTTTCCTGCCGCGAGGGATCCTTTGGAACTTACATATGTACCAAATTTAGTTGAAATGAGTTCAATAGGTGGTATGCTAGCGTGTTTAGGAAAACCGAAAATGTTGAGACTTTAGTGCAGAGGGTTACAAAGGATAGAGCGTCGGAAACGGAGTTAAATAAATACACTGGACTGACGCAAGAGCCAAAACACATTAAGATTCGGGATGCGGAAATTTTTTAAAAAGTGGCGAGGTTAAAAGATCGCAAATCTAGGGGACCAGATGATATTGCGGGAGAGGCATTAAAGTTGGGTTCTAGGGAAATAGTACCGTATCTGCGATTATTATTTACTGTCACTTTAAATAACGATAGTATACCGACGGACTGGAAGAAGGCGGTAGTAATACCTATTTATAAGGGAGGGAATAAAACCAACATTGAAAGTTACAGGCCTGTTAGTCTAACATCAGTAGTTTGCAAGCTGATGGAAAAAATAATAGCTGACTACTTGCGTAACTTTTGGGAAGTAAATAATTGGCTATGTAAAAATCAGCATGGGTTTAGAAAAGGCTACTCTTGTGATACTCAGTTACTAGGATTAGTTCAGGATATTGCAGACACAATTGATAAAGGGGAAGAGGTGGATGGGATTATAATAGATTTTGCAAAAGCATTTGATACTGTCTCTCATGACATTCTTCTAGCTAAATTATATAAGTTAAGCATAGATAAGAGAGTGATCTCATGGGTTAAAAATTTCCTTATTGGTAGGGCTCAAAGGGTTAGAATAGGTACAAGTTTGTCAGATTTTGTGAATATCACATCAGGGGTGCCCCAAGGAAGCGTTTTAGGTCTGTTACTATTTCTTATTTATGTTAACGACCTTCCGAATAACATTAATTCAAGGATTCGTCTATTTGCGGATGATTGTATTATATATAGGCAAATAAAAAGTGAGAAAGACCGGGAAATTTTACAAGAGTATATCGAAAAGATAGAAGCTTGGATTAGGATAAACAAAATGAGCGTAAATATTAACAAAAGCAAACACGTAACGTTCTCGAACAAGACTAATAAGTGAGCGCAGATACAACCTACACGGCGAAATGGTACCAAAATATGATTGCTGCAAGTATTTAGGCGTCCACGTAGCAAAAGATCTAGGATGGGATAGGCATATTGACAGTATTATAGGAAAAGCATATAAAAACCTGCATTATGTTATGCGTAATCTTAAAGGAAGTAGTAGGGCTGCGAAGGAAAAGGCGTACAAAATTATAGTCAGACCAATATTAGAATACGCGACGAATGTATGGGATCCGCATGGGATAGGTCAAAAAAGGAAAAAAGAGAAAGTCCAGAGAAAAGCTGCGAGATATGTGCTAGGTAAGTTTAAAAAGGAAGACAGCGTCACAGAAATGTTGAAAATTCTGGATTGGGAATCATTAGAAAATAGGAGACAAATTAACAGATTAGGGGGACTGTACCAGGCATACAGCAATAATGAAGCATGGGAAGACTTAAGAAGTAGAATGCAGGTGCCGAATTTTTTAGGGAAAAATAGCCATGAATTTAAAATTAAACTTAGGCCGCAGAAGACAAATACAGCAAAGTATTCGTTTCTAAACGGGAATAAGCGAGTGGAACAAGTTACCTGAAGTGCTCTTCAAGGCCTTACCTAAGGACGCGAAACATTTTAAACGTTGAGTTAGTTCATATATGCATGGTAAAAATAAGACGAACTGTGAGGAGGAATATTAGTAACATCAATATCTATGTAACTGTGCCTAAGTGCAGGAAAAGTAGGGGATTGCTTGGAAGGGTGAAGTACGGTGGGGACTTCGTGGGCCCCGTGACCGCTACGGTAGCCGAGAAGGCCTTTCATGAACCCACGAAAATCCACACTCTAGGCACTGATTGTAATTAGTTTGAAATTGTATATTGTTAAATATTTTTTAATATATTTTAATTTTTCTAATATAATTTATGAGCACTTTATTTGTAAAATTGGAATTTTAGAATTATATATATTATGTTTTTCTTGCCACCTGGCCGGCTGGCCAAATTGCAATGTTTTTTAAAATAAATAAATAATAAATAAATAAATTCATGTTAGTGGGAACACACACACACTGACACACAGGCGATCTCATAAGGCTACTTTCCATTTTTTGGAAAGTTTGCTAAAAACTGCATAAACACTTGTATTTACGCAAAATTGGAAGAAATACGATTGATAAGCAAACTTCTATGATAAAAACTATAATTTCCATTCCTTTCCTCAGAGCATAGTACAAATCCCGCTCCGATATTACAATTCTATGATATTTTAATGTGCAAGAGAAAATTACCCTCCACGATGGTTTTCAGATTTTCCATGTAAATCAAATGCGAAGGATAGTTGCTGGAATCTAACCCGAGACTTTCAATATTTGCAACAAAAACCATCCTCGGAAGCTCGGCTCCAGTAGCAGGAGATTTTCAGCAAGTGTCATGAATATAAGTATTAGTTCAAAATTTAATAGGGGAGACAGATAAACAGACGGACAGACAGTCACTACGAAGAAACTATAATCCTATTTCGATTCTGGAAAGTAGGCTAAAAAGTTATAACTGAATGTTACAGATAGTAATAATAGTTTTGGGGTATAAAAGTTGTGACAAGGAAACTTTAGTAATGATTTATTGTTTAAAATTACGCCACACAACTTTTAATTTCCCAAAATTATTTTTACTTACTGCAGTATACAATTACTAGAATTATATATATATATATTTTTTACTATTCAGTGCATATAATAATTATGAAAAGGGAGGGTTGCGATACACGGTGAAACAATACAATAGTAAATAAACAAAAAACTCCTTCACCGTAAAAAGGAAGAGAATACTCTCACTCACGCTGCAGGTTGCTGGTAAACACATTTGGAACGGTTAACTGAGTAACTGAAAAAGAGAGGAGTGGGGGATAGGACCTAAGTCGTTGTTCGTAACCGTGTTTTTATGTATGTAGATCTACATCTACATATTACCCTGCAAGTCACCTTGACGGTGGATGGCAGGGGGTGCCGCGCACCAAGTTCCTAACTAATTATTATTCACAGTTATCTATTGTGGTCGCGTATTGTCCTAGGGAAAAAGGACTCCTTATACCTCTCCGTCCTACTATCTATTTCGGATGATTTCGTATGCATCGAGTTCATTGTATTGGTCGATTTATTTGAGTAAGGACAGGTTTTCTGTGGTGATAGGATGGTGAGTGTCAAAAATATGAGTTTATTTGTTTATTCTGTTGTTTTGTAGTGTGCTATGTGTTCTTTAAACCGGGTTTCCAGTTTGCGTTTAGATTGTTCTATGTAAATTTTGTCATACGAACTGAAATTGACTGGGTAAACGCCTGATATGTGGTGATTGGGAATTTTATCTTTCGGGTTTGGCAGTAGGTTGGATGGTTTATTTTCGTTGACAGAAACCGGTTGAAGATCAAATTTTGAAAGCATGCGTTGAAGATTATATGTTAGTTTTGGTGCATATGGTAGTTTTATATATTTTTTCTTTGTGTTTTGGGTTGTGAGTGTGGTGCACGATTTGAATTTGATTTGAATATTGTGCTTGCGTTTTTGAATGATTTTGTCGATGATTTGTGAGTCAAGTCCGTTGTGTAATGCGCAGTTTTTAATAAATGTAAGTTCTATGTAAAAATCTGCTTTTTTCATTTTTCGTTAATTGAATTAACATCAAGTTTATTATCATAAGCATATAATCATATAACTCTAATTTTCAATATCATGCATATTATGAAAACATCATCACCAATATTTTCTATAATATTTAATATTTTACTCTATCCAAAACACTAATTGCATCACGCACTGTGATTGAGGGTATCATAGATAATTGCAATTCACACGTACTACTGAAAGCACAAACCTGAAGATTAAATTTGGGTTATCGGCTGTAGGAAGCAGCAAATAGGTTTGTTTTCTCCATTGCTATAAGGTATCACAATAGGAGAAGCAGCCTTGATAGCAGTTACGGTTAAACGTGAAAAGTATGTTAATGTTGTTACGTAGTTTTTAGAGAAATTTTAATTCATTTCAACTGCTAAATACAATAGCGTCATACATATTTTGCGATTGTTTTTACCCAGATATGTGTAAAAGCCATGGATAATAGCATAATCTTAACAGATAATATTCTAATTTTTCCATAATTTTTAATGTGTAAGATATTGTCATAACGATGATTATTCTTATTGCTTACGCAGTGCGATCTGAGTCACGAAACTTGAAATACGAAAACTTGGACACGAGCCGTTTGCCAGAGAATTTGGAAATTACGGATAGTTGCCTTAATTTCACGGAAAATTATAAATATAATGCTATTACTCATGTAATTTATTATTTAATACATGTAGGTTCCACGTGACTGAAGTGCTGTTGCCTGGAGATCACGTTGGTTTATTTACGAGTTTAGATCTTGGTGTATGGTGATTTTTTTAAGCGCTTGCAGTACACAAGCACCGACTACTTGTTTATATATATATATATATATGGCAACAAGGTGTTGGGATGAGGAAACCCAGTGAACACTTACCAATCGGACGACTTCAGGTTGGCGAGGCCCCGGGGATGTCGAAGCGACACACGTAAAAGAACACTAAAAAACAGAAACATCACAAACGTTCTCTCTCTGTAGCTGATGAAGGAATAATTTCGAAAGCTTCTACGTTTGTGATGTTTCTGTGTTTTTGTGTTCTTTTACGTGTGTCGCTTCGGCATCCCCGGGGCCCCGTATTTTCATTGATTTTAAGCAATATGAATGGACAAGTCAGTATTTTCATTAATGAAACAAAAGAAACTATCAAACTTCTTACTAATTATATGCCAAACATTCTTACGTTTGCTAGTGAGTTCTTTACTTCTGACTGACATTCTCTCAACTGTTAAAAGATTAAAGGTTAAATATAGAGACCCCTCACATCACTCAACAGCTGGTAGACACTTTTGCAATTTTTTACGCCCATGCAATCAGAGAGGTAATCATAATTATACATAATTATAGTATAAGAGCTTATTCATATTTAAGTATTAACTATATAAAAGTTGGGTATAAAAATTCATTTTCATATCGTCACTTATTTTCTTTTCCGCTCGACTAATCTTCAGCAATGGACAGTTAATCAAGACATATTTGCGCATAAAAAGTAACATTCAGTAAATTCGTTTATTTTAAAAAATACTTGCAAAATATACTGTCAGAAAGAGATTTTGACATTGTTTTTAGTATTTTAAAACTGATAATTCTCTATTAATTTGTTTTCCAATTTTGATCCTTGATAAACTATGAACTACAAGTGGTATATTTATGGTAAGAGAATCACTTGGAACGACTAACCCATACTGAAATATTTCCTGTCAATAAAGTAGGTAATCAACTCAGGTCGTCAAATTTGGGAAACTAGCCTGCATTATTCCTGGCTTGGACTTCTTATTTAGCCTTCAAAATAGCGTCAAAATTTTGTAAATATGTTGACAGACCAGACGTAAAGTTATAATCCCACTCATCCATTTGCAATTGCTAGAAATAGGCAGCAACTAACATCACCTTGACGACAACAGATTTTCACGTAAAAATGCACATAATTTCGCATTAAAAGTTGATTTGTGGACGAATTCAACAAGTATTCAACGGCAGGAAAATGAAATGCTCTCTTTTTGGACGTTCTTTAGTTCAAATTCCAAATTTTTACGATAATCCCAAGTAATTTTAATATTTAAAAAAAATACGCTGCAGCACTTCCTGCGCTGTATAAATGGGGAAAAGAAGGTTTCTTGGAAGCGACCCGGTTTATTCCTGCGTGCAAAAACCATATGTCAATTTGTTTTTGAATACCGTATTTGATTTTAGGCATTAAAAAAGAATATGTTCTCCAAGGACGAAAAATAACGAACGGACAAGAATAATAATTCAAAATCCCAATTTTTAAAAATGGATCTTTTTTCAATAGATTGAAATAGATATATCAGATAAATGGCTACTGCACGTGCGTATACTGTTATAATTTTGTCAGTAGAGAAAATTCAAGTAATAAAAAATTCCATTTCATTATCAAGATGAATGTCTATCGAGTAGATGTCGTTCCTTTTCGAAGTTAAATTTGCGTCTGAGAAGAGCAGTTTGAGAGAAATCGAGAGAAAGGATAATCCTAATTTCCACCGAGAAGACACCGCTTTGATAATCCAGCAATGGATGCTGGTTAGGCAAGTTTACAGAGAAGGAGGGAGAGAGGAGGAAAATGGAGGGAGAGAGAAGGAAAGGGGGGAGAGAGAGGGAAGGGGGAGGGAGAGAAGGGAGTGGGAGATAGGTCTCAATGAGAATGAAACAACAATAAAAAAGGAACCGCTTTCGCTAGCAAAGAAAAGGACGGGAAAGTCTAAATGTGGAAGAGCAATTTAAGATAAATGATTTTCAAGAAACTTTTGTGGCCCACAACAAAGGCGAGTGATTAGATATAATGGATGATTGCCAATTTATTTAACTTGAAATTTAAACAACGAGATCAAAGCCAAGGAAACCATCTTCTGTTAACGAAGTTCGCAAAACGTTTTGTCGAGAAAAGAGAAAGAAATTATGTCAATCCCATGAATATCACGATAGGATAAAACCAATTTATGGACGGGATGAAAAAATCGTTTTCTATGCTAGTAATAAGAACATTTCAGCGTCAAAAAAATCTTGCGTCGTTTCTCACTTTCTACATGGTTTGAGACGCGAATGGTTCTATTCATTACTGAATGAAACATGGTGGAAAATTAGGAATCTTTCAAGGCGAAAAATCTTTAATCATTCATTTATTCGAATGTAAAGTGAAAGTGATGAAATTGAGAGCGGGATTTATTCCAAAAGGAGAGCCTCTTGCGCCAAATGTTTTTTTACACGTGGATGTCTTTTTGTAAAGCGGAAACGAGACCAAATATCTTTTGAATGATATTCCTTGTGATAAAAACGGTATCGCATTACAACTTGTGAAATTTATGCAGAGAAACGAGTGAATACTGAGAGCGAGAGGAAAAAAGGACGACCCGCAAATGAGGAGAAAGCAGAATAATGTAGTTGGCGTGAAAAATGAAAGAGGTAGAAATAACAAGCGACAAAGAATTGAAAAAATTTGGATTGGACGGACTCAATAATCGGTCCTGCGTAACGCAGTATTAAATGCATGTGATAATGGAGGTAACAAACACAAAAAATGAACGAGCCAAGAAATTAACGAATTATAAAACGCAAAAGGGAATTGAAATATAGAGGCAGGCGGAATTAGCGGGGAAGTTAACCAAATTCCTAAATTCCTAAATAGTTATTTTTTTATTAAAAATCAATTTGTAGTATTTATTTGTTTATAATGAACCAGTAAACATATTTTACCCACTAAGCAATAATTGCACATTTCCGTTTTCGATATAAAGGATGCGACATATATGTACACACTCAAATAATCACATTACATTCATTATGTTAATAGGTGCTTAAATTAATTACCAGGATTGAAATATTATTTTTTTTTGCAAAAAATATATACAGTGCAGTTAACTGTATCAATGTCAAAACAGCTAAAGCATTAAATGCAATAGACATAGTTGAAAAATGAGTAGTCTGACGTAATTTATTATGCTACCTTTCTTTTAGTATCGAGAAATATAAAACGTAACATATATGTCACGCTAGACAGAAATGGGTTAAACACGTAAAAAATATCGCTCGATGCGCAGTCTTGTTAGTTCCGCGAAAGCGAAAAAAAAGGAGCGGAATTATGGAAAAATGATCAGAAATGGGGGAAATAACAGGACGAAGGAGATAAAAGGGTGAAAGAGAATAAACGGGAAACTACCAGTGGAGGATGGGCAGAATTAGAGCAGTAAGAGAGAGAGAGCAATAGGAGGAAAGAGAGGATCACTAATTTGATAATGTGACTTGGAAGAACAGATTTTTTTCTCCCCCTAATTCCTCTCTCTCTTTCGTGATGAGGGAAAGAAAGAAAGAAAGACGATTAAAAAATTCAACGTCGCCAGTTACATACTACGTGCAGTCCTCCATCGGGGTGGTTACAAATTCTTCGTCCTTTTCCAACTCAATAGAAGGTCAAAATTTCTGATAGTTGACCGCATAAAATAAACATTTTATGCACTTAAGAATCACACTTAGACTTTGATTGAGTACTGAATCAATAAAATGGCAGAAGGATACATTTTTTCGAATGGGTAACATTTTACGTTTATCGGCGTTTCTTCGATAAATTTATATATATAAATATATAAATTTATTCAAACGAAATACAGGTTTCCCTCTCTTTATGCTGATTCGCTTTATGCCAATTCGCTATTATGCGACAAAGTTATTGCTACCGGAGTTTCTTTTTATGCGTCTTTGATTCGCTCTTATGCGGTTACGCGGCCAGTGCAATACAAATGCAAGAATGTTCTCCACTACACCACAAGGCGACCATTCAGTCTCACATTGTCTCTTATGCTGTACGTATCAGTACTACAGTAAAAGAGATGAGAGTGGAGAGGATATTACAGAGTGGAGACGGAGGTTTCGTGTGATACTGTTTGAGCACACTTGACAAGTTTTTTCTCCTTGCCCGCGGAACTTGCGTTGGACCAAGACAACCTTACAGCACATTAAAACTCCACTATTATGTCACCGATAACAGTCCCCACCTGTGCTTGTCTGCTTCCTTATATTGTAGAGCATAATTTTCAGTGTTAATTGTTTTAAGTTTGTATTTGGTGCATAAGAAGCCGTTCTGGAGCATAAGAAAGAGCGTCTTGGAGGGGAGACAGGACTGCTTGTGGACCGTATCCCTATCTTTTACATGTAAATATGGGTTCTGCTTATGCGAATTCGCTTTATGAGTCACTTTTATGGAACGCAACCCTCGTATAAAGAGAGGAAAACCTGTATATCGATTTCTATTCATTTTAATTTATCATTTGAATGAAAATATCCAATCGCAAGCCGCGAATGCGCTGAAATTGGCTTCGTCAGAAGTATGGCAACAATACAGAATCGGGTTACATTTTACATATTTAATTTTATTATACTTGAAATGAAAGTCAACGGAGAAGAGAAAAACGAGCCGGGGCATTTTCAATTTCGACCTTAATTATCACCGGAGCAAATTTTTATTTACAAACTATCATTTATTGCAAGATACTCTTTCGCACGTGCTGATACGGCAGTCCGAATCTGGGACAATGGTTCATAAAACGCAAGATGGAGAATTTTACAGGAAAAATTTATTCGACTGGCAATATTTTGAAACGCAGAACACATGTGACGTTTTCGATAGAAATCTCGTCCTATCAAAGAGGCCACATTTCAGCTGGCGTTAAAAAATAAAAGCAAAACGCTCCTCAGATGCCGCTCGGCGACCCTAATAAATTAATACAAATGGATTGTCCTAGCGGGTATGTGTGTGTGTGTGTGTTTGGGTCGATTTCATCGCGCGATGGTTAAAGGGAAAGGGATGAGAGAAGCGGTTGGGGAGAAAGAAGAGAAAGAAACGGAACAAAAGCCAGCATCAAAAATCCTTGGTTGCCAGGGAACCATCAATTCTCGCGCCACGGATACATATCCTCTTCTGATTGTTTGAACGGCAGTGACCGATCCCAGACAATGAATCAATCCTTAACGATTAGATGACGGCCTAGTGAACCGCATCTGCCAATGAACGACGTGAATGGCTCTGGAGAGCTATGCGCGTGCGCGGACTTAATCGAACAAAAGAATTGAGATGCAAAAAAAAACATCGATTATGGATGACCCCATATATATTCTCTCTGTGTCTATGGCAATATTTTTCGTCTGAAAGGTGAGAATGTGAATAGAATTATTCCCGCGTAAGCGCCGTGGATGCTTTTCCCGGATTATTGTCGTGATAGGAATTACGCATACAGCCGATCCGGCCTGCAGAAACAGACGGGCGAAAAGAGCCGAATTTTAATCACAGGTAGAAAGTAAGGCTTCTGTTATGACATCGAGACGGATTCCAAAGTATGATTGGCTCTTGAAATTATATAAACCTATATGTAAAAATAAGTGTCATCTAATGATAACAGTTATTTTATTTTATTTAGAAAATGCTCTTATTATTTTACTGATTGTACGGGATTCCATTCTTAAATTTGTCGTCATTTTATATACTGGAAATATATTCTCCTTTAAAGTTGCTTTTTTACTTTCTCCATACGTAGTGTAGGGGAAAGTATTGTTTTCATTAAAAAATCGATTTCGAGGTTTCAACGGAAATACACGTTTTGAGGTCCCCTGAACACGTTTTGACCATATTCTCGGATGTCTGTGTGTGTGATAGGAACTTTTGGGTGCTCTAACTCAAAACTATTAACCAGATCAACGCAAATCTTTATACTTGACATTTTTAAAGAGGTAAGAGGTGATTAGTTTTTGGTAAAAATCGGTTAACCGGAAGTAGATGTTTACTCTTGTCAATTATCTGTTTTTTTAATATTAGCTTTAATATTTGATCAATGTAAAAAAATACTGGGATAAAAGTTTTAGGAAATTTAAATTTCTACCACTTATGTTCAAAACATTTCCCCATACTTTAAGAGATATTTTAAAAACTAAACCCATCTTCTCTGGACACATTTTAAAAATTGAAATGGCCGCGAACTGCTTCAAGGACGGAATTTATCCATCTTGCGCGCGATACGCGCCGAAAGGCTTTCTGCTCCGATTGATAGCACTTCCCTTTTACTACTCGCATTATAGGGGTCGGGAGAGGAGTAAAAATAAAAAAAATCCGATTTGATTTGGAGGAAAGGCAAGACTTCTTCGAAGACATTTTAGCTGCAGGGACACGAAAAGCATTAAATAAGCATTTAATTAGGTCACGCGACTACAAGTGAAAACTAAAATATCATGTACAGCAGCGCTAGTCAAACTTTCTTTTTGCAAGTGCCCTTCGGAAAACTTCATCAATTACCTGGTACCCTACATGTTTTCGTAACAAAGAAGCTGCGCAGAAAAAATGAAATAGAAATAATTACGCCTAAGGCGACAAATGTAAACTTGCTCTATAGAGGTATCAAATAGTTTATTTGAGCAATTAAAGTGAAAGTAGATGAGGGATTGTAGTATAAGAGTGAAAGTAAGACAAAGTAATTTGCTAGATCTGAAAAATGTTTAAAGAGATTTTACGGATTATAAAAGCGATACATCAAGACGTCTAAAATAAATAGTTGCACTCCTAAGAAAATTCGTTTCAGAAAAAAGGGGACAGTCAACAACAGACTTGATACTAATGTGTTTACGAAAAAACGTATCCACGGCAATGGACCCAAGCGAGAGAGCTACAAAAAATAATCAAAAGCTCGCGTATTCTGAGAATCGAATAAACAAAAACAACGCCTATTTTATCTTTTAAATTGGACTCAACGAAAACAATTATTTATTCTCCCGTTCTCTTTTTATTGCACGCACTTTATAAACGAATTGTCCATCGCTTTAGGCGAGAAATTGGAAATTGTTATACGAAACGCTCTCTCCTGCTCTGCACATGCTTATAGTGATTTTTTTCTCCTAGTCCCTCTTGTCTGCCCGAAAACAATATAAAAGAACCTCCGAAACCTCTCCCTTTCTGGATCCACGTATACGATTTCGACTATCCACTTCGCGGGATGTCAAGAGAAATAGACAAGGAGAGAGAAGGGGAGAGAGGGAGAAAGTGATAAGGAGAAACGGAGAGATGGGAATATGGCGAGAGGGGGAGAGAAGGAAAGAGGGAAAGGGAGAGGGAGGGAGAGAGAGGGGGGAATAAAAACGGAAAGAAGAGAGCTTAAAAGGCAGAGAAAGAAATGGAGAGGGACTAAGTGAAGAAGGGAGGGATGAGAGATAGAGAGATATAAATTAAAAGAGGGGAGAGGACAAGAGAGGGAGAAGTGAGAGGAGAAGGAATCGAGAAATAGAGGGAGGGCGGAAGGGAGAAAGGGAGGGAGGAAGGGGGGGAGAGGGAGGGAGGAAGGGAGGGAAGGAGGAAGGTAGGAAGGGAGGTAGGAAGGGAGGTAGGAAGGGAGGTAGGAAGGGAGGTAGGAAGGGAGGTAGGAAGGGAGGTAGGAAGGGAGGGAGGTAGGAAGGGAGGGAGGTAGGAAGGGAGGGAGGGGGGAATTGAGGGATCGGAGTGTAGGAAGGGAGGTAGGAAGGGAAGTAGGAAGTGAGGGAGGTAGGAAGGGAGGGAGGTAGGAAGGGAGGGAGGTAGGAAGGGAGGGAGGTAGGAAGGGAGGGAGGTAGGAAGGGAGGGAGGGAGGAATTGAGGGATCGGAGTGTATGATGGAGAGAGGAAGGGATGGATTGAGGGAGAGTCGGAGGGAGGGTGATAAGGAGGGAGGGAGCGCGAGAGGGAGTGAGGAAGAGACAGAGGGGGCCGTAGGAATGGAGAGAGGGAGTGAGGGACGGGGCGATATGAATGGGAGAGTGGACGACGGCAGAAGACAACAAAAGGCAAAGTGGACAAAATGGTGCTGCCTTCTTTGAAAATTCGCTAGCCTTTATCTTCCATTTTCCTTGCCTTCTTTCCGACTGCGACGTCGCCGTTGTACGCGTTTAAATACGTATGCAGATGGGCCGGTAATGCCGAAGAGGGCAGAGGGATAGGCGAAAAAGACCCGCGGCATAAAAGAGGAATGCGTAGGATGGAGAGAGATATGGATGCTGCTTCGCGGGTATAAAAAATATGCGCGTGCGCATACACACGCACTCGGACGCACACACACAAACGCAGCTTTCAGAGGGGATATTCAAGCATTAAGGTAACGAGGTAAGGCTTGAGAACAAAGGGCCCTGGAAATATTTTTAAGCGCGAAAAAGCGGTCCGAAGCAGAAACGGGGACGCACTTTTTTGCTCCGGTGAAGCTTCAAAATGGGATTTATAAAAGAATGTCGTTTCCGGCGAATGATAAAGATTTAATTTGTGGAATTCATTCTCAAAAGAGCGCGGGGCTGGATATTTCGCCAAGGAGTTTAAATATAACATAAAGAATCAAAGACAATTAGAATTTAAAATTCCCTGGAGCATTCTCATAAACTATTCAGATTTACCCGAGCAAACGTTCGAGTTGCATCAATGGACGCAGAAATTCTTCTCGAATAGCACATGAAGAGTAGCCTAGTGTCGTAGCCGTCACCAAGTAATTCGAACATTTATAATGATCTTCGAGGACATTTTTTTAAACTAAAACTGGAGTTCCTTTGACATAAATAATTTGCACTCACTATATGAATAATATGTAGTACTTTTAAAATCGCATTTCACATTAAATCGATAAATATATATATGATGTACAAAATAATATAGGGGGTACCGGTGGTGTTGTGGTTAGGACGCGGGCTGCTACTCGCCTGATGCTTGAACGGCAGCGAGCACGAATCCTGCGCAAGTAGGATATTTCCAAGGTCGCCCGGCCCCCTGTTTGTGTGGTGTGAGGAGACAGCGCAAATTCAGCTGTTCCGTCCTTTGGAAGGGACGTTAAGCCTTTGGCCCCCCTGGTGTTCTTCTTAAGAACGGGCAAATTCCGGCACCAGGTTTCCCTCTTCCCTTCCCCGGTTATTCATTGCACTACCTCTGAGATACCCATTTGTGCTGTAAGAGAGGCGAATAGGCTGGGCATTCAAACAAACAAACAAAATTAACACAGTCAATCACCACCAGCTAAAATTAAAACATCTTCCTTAGATTAATCTTGACTTGCATAGATAGCATTTCGGTAAGCGTTCATTGCAACAGGCTAGATCTAAATGCAGCGGAGCCAGGAAAAGAGATTTTTGCGCCCAAGTCAACGTTTGAATATTACGACCCCTCTCCGCCTCTCTCATTAAAAATATACAGTATGCAATTTTATCTCTCGAAACAGTAGTTTATTTATAATTTAAGGGTAAAATAAAATATATATATTTTATAATATAAAACGTTGCACTTAAAATCTTAAATTGTCATTTGTGTGTGCTGTGCCCTAGGCGGATCCCTCGCTCGCCTTGCCTTTGTCCCGGCTCAGTAAGAAAGCAACTTGTGAAAGTATAATGTGCAGCAACAAGATGTTCCTAGAGTGTAATATTGAAAATAGTTTTGGTTAAATATTAGCAACCCGAAATTTTACTCTTTCCAAGAGAGTATTAGAGCTCTTTTATTCCTAACGGTACATGAAAATATCCCTCTAAGGCTGAAAAATTCCTACCGAGTAGCAAATGGGTGAATTGAATATTTTTTAAATCTACACATATCGGGGGAAAAAATATGGAAACTCTTAATTGGTATAAATTAAACTAGTCCAATCTACATTCAAACTACCATCTCTCTTAGAAAACGACTGAAAAAGGCGAGGCCAATAAGTACAGACAATAGAATATTTTTAAAATATTAGATGTGCCTACATACGGTCATTTCCATGGTTCTACGGCAATTCGTCGCGGGCAATTCGCGGCATGGAAATTCGTCGCGGGAAATTCGTTGCACGGCAAATTGTCGCGTGTCAAATTCGTCGCAAGACAAATTCGTTCCATTGTAAATTCGTCGAATGGCAAATTTGTCGCATACAAATTCGTCCCATGGCAAATTCAGGTATCGTAGAGGAAATAGGAAATCTTATATGCTTTGCTTCATTAATCCTGCGATGCACGATATTTAGTGCTTGGGAAGGGTTGACGATGCCTCAATTTCCGAATAACTTCTGTGCAGATTATTCACAATTATTCTAATAAAAATTTCGGAAAATTTAATTGATGGAATATTCGTATCTTATCTGATCAGGATAATAATAAAAGGCTTATTCCTATTGTCACTTTGTGTATGACGCATTTTATACGTATTTTAACCAACTTCGCGTCTATGTAGAAGATTGAGATTTGGCAGGAATCCAGCGCGTGCCCGCGCTTTCATATAATAATCAATATCGTTAAAATTATCCAAGTTATTGGCATGCAACCTTCTTCAAATATAAATATAAACCATTCTAAACATTTCATTTGCTGCAACTACCCCTCGAAACAAATTCCGAAAAAAATTTCTCGCAGGTCAACTTTTTTATGTCTAGACTGAAATGTTTAGATAAATGTTAATATTACTTTTTAAAAAGACAATTCATAATATTTATTTATTCTTGCGTTACTTTGTCATTATTCGGAATCATTATAAAAGTAATGTAAAAAAACTGTTCCTTTTTATTCAATAGAAGCCGAAATACGACTATGTGTATATAAGGAAGGAAGATATACGCAAAATACAACAAATAGACTAAATTTTTTAAATATTTAACGTATTTGCTGATTTTCAGAATGTTTATAAATGCATAATCAGATTTAGCAAAAAATTTACTATAAGAACATAGATTTTAAATCTGTCGTACATAAAGATTTTTCGTTGCGAGTGTTATAACAGAATACGAGTTGAGATTTGGCAGTAATACTTTAGTCACGCATTAAAACTCAATGACGAGAAAATCCCGAAAAAGTTCCAGGTTCGAATCCAGAAGCGTTCCTTCTCTGTTTGATTAACTAGGGAAGAGCTGAAACGTAGCGTAACTTGCCATGCGACGAATTTGTCTTGCAACGAATTTGCCATGCGACGAATTTTCCTAGCAAAGAATTTACAATGCGACGAATTTCCCTTGCGAAGAATGTCTTGCGACGAATTTGCCATGCGACGAATTGGCGGTACATTTTTAATGAGACGCGTGCCACAAAAAAGCGTAGCTAAGCATCGCAGGGTAAAATATCACTCGTGAACGGGCTTCTTTCGACTTTGTTCCGATTATTTTCCTTCGGAATGACTCAAAACAAAACAAGCGGCTCTTCATGACAATTTTCCAAGTTAAAAATATTTGTCTGTTTATGAGAATTCAACCAACACGGCTGAAGAAACAACAACAAAGTAGTCCTAACGCCAAGAAATAAACATCACGGTTTTCGCAGAATATGCGCCTTAATTAATTAAAATGACAAATAAATAACTCGGCCCGAAATAATTGTTCTTCCTCTCACATATACCGAGAAAGATTTTTTAAATAATATTTATTCAGTCACGATGTGTCATCATGTTTGTTGGTAGCTATTCTTGCATCTATGGTACTATGTTATGCCTTTGTTGTAACGGCTGCTCTGCATTTATAAATTTTATCCTCTTTTTTTCCTTTAAAACGCCTACGATAATGTTGCTTTATTTTAGAACATTTCCACTTGTTATGCAATTTTAATTGCGAAATTGTATGTTTTTCACGTCGCAGTAAATTTCTCTATTTCACCTATCTGCATCCAATTCATTTAATGCAATTCTGCGAGCGCTCTGTCAACGGGACGTGAATATTTATCCTGCTGCACCGCGTATGCCTCAGGGATGTAGGCCACGTAACGAGGAATTCCCATCCGAAATAGAAGGCACGCCATAAAGAGCAAAGTGTACGCGTCAATATATGCAATTTGAGCATCGTTAAAGGCGCGCGAGTATCTGACCGCATTATTCAATTTTTAAAAAAGGAACAACAATTACCAAAACATGGCCTGGACACTAAATAAACGTTTTATTTTATTTTTATCGTTTTTGTTTGAAAAGGCTCGGATAGACATGGAATATCGATATATAATTTTAGTATTAAATAATTCATGAACCTTTTTTGAAAACTAGAACTTAATTTTATTCATTCATCCGCCTTCGGCTAAAGCAATTGTAAGGATTATGGAGTACGAGGGAAATTTTTTTTTCTTTTGGAATGTGAAATCGGTTGGAATAGATCGAGATAAGTGGGTCAAATTCTGAACGCTTGAATCTCGGGAGGAAAAATACGATATGAACGAAAGCAAAACGTCAATCACTATTGACGTTAAAAAAATTCTCTCGCTCCCAGATCCATCTAACGGAGAAAAATCCGAAATCATTGCTTTTTCCCCAAACGATTCAGCAGAAGTCATTAATTAAGGACGATCTGTGATTTATCCACCTCAACTACTGTTCACTCCCTGAGGAATAATTTTCGGAGGCTTTTAATTAAACCAAAAACATAGATATCCCTCAGAAACTTTCGAAATGCTATATTATGCCGCCTCTGCTTTTTAAAATTGCACTTTCAAATATCTTTTATACTTCATCTCACGAATAGCACCGCAAACATAAAATACGGATGTGTGTGTCCAAAAACTATTGAATTGATTGGTAAAATGCATAACCGCTATTAATACAAAAGAGGTATTTGTAAAACAAACCTTCAAGATATACTTCAATTATTTTTAGATTGAAAATGGTCTACAAATACAATATGAGTTTCCTCCAGGAGCTTTTTATTTTCTCCTTTTCATCAATTGTGCTGTGAGTGTATTATATTACTTATTAACCTGTAAAATAAGTTTAAACCAAGAAAAGTGCTCAGGACCTTAACTTATGTAAGCCAAATAAAACAAAGTGCATTAGTTATTGCACATATAGCTTAAATTATTTTTAAAACATATCAGCAATTAGATTAGAATCTTTAAATGAATCCAAATTTTTGGCTCATGTACAGTGATTTATTTAAATGGCATGACTACTAGTAACGGGATGGTTAGCATGCCTAGCTCACGATGGAGTTCAAATACTGCCGAGGGCATGGTCGTATGTGCTTTTTGTAAATCTATTATAACACATGTAATTGGAGAAAATTGTCTGTGTTAAAGAACATTATTATTGTTATTAAGTTACGGGGATAAAAATGAAATATTCTGGTATAGTTATTCACATGAACATTTTAGATCATCACCTTATAGGGCTTGTGATAGAAAATGAATGGAGGTGTAAAAATGAAATATCTGAAGTCAAATATGTAGGTAAATATGATGAATCTAAACTAAAAGATAGAATAAAGGAATATAACTGGTATATGCTTGAAAATATCCCGTTAAGCAATATGATATGATAAAGGAAATTTTTAATAAAATATATAAAGAATGCTCAATAACATTATCTTTTGATCAAAAATCATTTAAAAAACCCTGGATGACAGCTAGTTTATTAAAAAGATATGAATATAAGAGATAGACTATATAAGAAATGGCAAACATCTCCTGGTAATCAGAAAATGAAGGGTAGTTATAAAACTTATAGAAATCTTGTTCAGGCTAAAATATCTAAAGCAAAGAATAAATAGTTTAATGATAAACTTATAAAAAATATAGTCAATATGAAAATTACATAGAGTACAATAAAAGATATTTCAGGTATAGACAACTGCAAAAGTAATGCTACAATATGTAAACACTTGGGGTCTGCTATGTGTTTCTCATATTTCCAATGCATTTGCAGATGAATTTATAAACAAAATACAAAACATAATTCTGAAATGTGATGATAAATAAGGACTGTCAATTTAACCATTTATGATGTCTTGTAATTCTTGAAGCAAAACCAAGTGACATACAAAAAGCTATCCTTAGGCTTAATGAAAGAAAATCTCCTGGATATGATGGTATTCAGCTTAAAGATATTAAACAAATGGAAATCTAATAAATTTAATTACAACTTGAATTAACATTAGTATGAACAATGGTAAACTCCATGATGATCTAAAAACAGCAATTGTAAGACCAATCTTTTAAAAATGGCAATCATAAATTATTTACTAATTATAGACCTATCTCAATCTTATCAATGCTGGATAAAACAATGGAAATGTATATTGCAGATCATATTATATTATATTTTTTAAATAATATAACATATTATCACATGATCAATATGATTTTCAGGAAAATAAGAGTGCAAAACTTTTATTAGAAGACTTTACGGAGTATATTAGAGAAAAATCTTAACAAAAACAACAGCATATTTGCTGTATTTATGGATTTTAAAAAAGCATTTGATACTGTGATAATAAAAAAAATACAATATAGGAATAAGGGGAATTTTACTAAATTGGTTAGACAATCTAACAAACAGATTTATTTGTGTAAAAACAGAAAAAACCATGAGTGAAAAACGAAAAATCTTACCTGGTGTTCCACAGGGTTCTATATTGGGGTCACTGCCATATTTAATCTATGTAAATGATCTCCCAAAAAACTTGTACGGATGTAAAATATTTCAATTTGCAGATGATACTGTAATTGTCACTGTACATAGAGATTTGGAAAAAGCTACATTATATATGCAACAAAATTTAAATATATTAAATAAATGGACTCATGATAATTACTTATTATAAATGAACTAAAAACAGAGATCATGCATATTAAAAATTGTATGAAACTAAATAAACATATAACCATTAAATTTCACAGCCATTCTTGTTTGCATGGAAAATCATATATAGAAATGTATTGTAAGTGTACAGTTTTAGACCAAGTCCATGAATTCAAATACTTGGATGTAATATTGGATGATAAATTTACTTTTGGAAATCATATAAGGATGATTAACTGTAAGGTTAGAAAACATGTTTATATTATGCGTCACATTAGACATATGACCCCTATGTGCAATGAAATGTATATGTCATGTAACTATTGTAGTCTGACAATTGAAGTATTCGACAGCTACTCCATCAAATTGGGTTTGCAATACTTTATTATGTGAAGCTCAGACTTAAGTGCATTTGATGGAATATTGAGTTTGTAAATATCTGTTTTTATACTAAAAATGTTAACCACTTTCACACATTCCAGTATTATGTAAAAGAACAATGTGCTTAATATGTATTTCCTTATTAATAAATGATTATTAATATATAATTTTTTAAAAATTATTGTTATTATTATTATTATTCTTGACGCGGATTAAATCAGAGTTTTCATGCTTACAGCAGAGCATAGCTGTTATATATTTATGGTGTGTTGTGATTTAAAAATCGCCAGACAATAGAACATGTGTTAATTATGATAGATTTTTGTAAATTTATGTATGTATTTTTGTGTAAGTCTAGAGTTTCAAGATTTTTGAATAGTTTTTTGAGATGACACCTGTGGACAATATTATAATAGCTATTATAATAACTTTATTTTATTGCCACATGTTTTTAATTTCGTTGGCTAATGATAAATATTTTTGGATTTTTTCATTGTGTTTTTTCTCTATATTGGATGTTTTAGGTAGTAAAACATCTATTAGGTATGTAATTCTTTCTTACTTTTTATGAGTGTGATGTCCGGTCTATTGTGTGAAATCATTTCATCAGTAATTATATCTCTGTTCCAATAGATTTTATATATATATATATATATGATGGGTTAAAGGAGGCAATTGTAAGGTGTCTTTAAGGAAGGTGGCTACAAAGGACATGGCTAATTATATACCAATATCACTGTTACCAGCTATAAGCAAGGTTATAGAAATGTATGTGGCTTGTCATTTAATGGAGTTCTTAAAAATATCCAACATAATTTCTGATTATCAGTGTGGTTTTCAGAAAGGTATGGGTACTAAAAAAGCTATGGAAACTTTTGTAGATATAATAAATAAAAATTTGGATAAGAATAATATGGTAATTACTGTATTTGTGGACTATAAAAAGCTTTTGATAGAATTAATTTTGAAATATTAATTCAGATGTTATGGGATGTTGGAATTAGAGGTACTGTCCTGGAGTGGTTTAAAAGCTA
Organism: Tanypteryx hageni; assembly: GCA_028673005.1. Taxonomy (NCBI): domain Eukaryota; kingdom Metazoa; phylum Arthropoda; class Insecta; order Odonata; family Petaluridae; genus Tanypteryx; species Tanypteryx hageni. The sequence continues at coordinate 151,430,066 of CM054114.1, forward strand.
TTTACAGAATAGAGTTATTAAAGTGAAATTTAATAATGTTTCAGTTATCCTAGTATTTTGAAATATGGGGCACCTCAAGGTTCTGTTTTGGGCCCAATTTTGTTTATAATATATATAAATAATATAGTCATCTTTGTAAAAAACTGTGATATTCTGCTGTATGCAGATGATATTGTATTAATATCTGCTCATACAGATTTGCATGTAGCTACCACCAATATGCAAATTGACTTGAATAAAATATGTAAATGGTTGCATGATCATGACTTGATAATTAACACTAAGAAATCAAAAGCTTTGTATATTGTTAATAACACAGGTAAATGGCAGCCAATTTCTCTGACACTGCACACACATAGAAAAAGAAATAAATTGCTGTGTAACTGAGAGTATGGAACAGGTTGCATTGGTGTCATTGTGAACCAAAATTTTACTTTTAGAGACCATTGTTATAAACTGCATAGTAAACTAAGAAAAGCATGTTATCAAATTTTCCATGGTAAGAACTGTATACAAGCAAGCATAAAAAAGGGTATATTTTGCTTTTGTTGAGTCATTATTAAGATACGGTATAACTGTATGGGGTGATACTAGTAAAGAACAAAAATAAGCTTCATCCAATAAAAATAGAACTATAAAATTGATCTATAACTGTGATGAACAAGAAGGTATGAACCACAAGTCCAGAAATGAACATGGTATTAATAGAATATATAGTAAACTTCAAATACTGCTCTTGGAAAAATTGTTGATCTATATCTTAGTTACAGAGAACTATTATACCAATAAAAATAAAACATTATAACTCAACATAAGATAAAACAAAGAAAGGTAGTTAATTATAATGTCCCCAAACACTTTAATAAATTTGGTGTAATAGATTAAATGTTGTTATACCCGAGATAATTAATGAATTACCAAAATGTATGCACAATTTAAGAACAACAAGAGAAGTTAAAGGAAACTTAAAGAGTAACTTTTAAGGGCCTAAGACTTTAAATACCTATAAGTATGCTTAATTTATGTTATGAGCTATTGTATAATATTAATTATTGTAGAAAATGGTAATAAGAGTTACAGTACTACCTAGGTTAAATATCTCTCTCTAATCATAGCAGATGCTTTAAGAAATCTTACCACCTCCTGAGAAGTAATTTTTGGCTCAGGAGGACTAATGAATACATGTTAAAATATTTTAAACTAAAAATATTTTAAATTAACACTTAGTATAATATTGTACAAGATAATGTTTCTGTTATTTGGGGCTGTGTGATATATCATTAATTCTCTTTAATTATTCTTATTATTGTTCATGTATATCGGTTTATTTTATGATTTTAAAAGGGGTTTACATTACTATTATTAATTTTTTGTACTGCATCTATTATTTGTTTTATTTGTATTATTTATTATCTGTATTGTTTTTATTATTTGGATTATATATTATCTGTATTGTTTTTATTGTTTGTATTAATTATTATTTAATGTAAATAAAAAATATAATAATTATTATTATTATTTGTGGCTGAATTTGAGCTAGTTGAGTAAATTTGTGCATTACTGTTTGAAATTATTATCAATCAATCTACCTAAATAACTTGATGAATTCTCAACAACTAGTTTGTTAACCTGTTATCTAACATGCACTTAATGAATCACTTTGAGTTTTTAAAATGTTAACAATGAAAGCTTGAAATAATTTTTTAAAATGTCCATCTGATTAATAAAAAATTAGCATTTCATCTTATTGCTTGTATAGATCATTATGCCAGCTATTGAACTCGAATTGAAATGTAATGTATATATCAACCCTTGATCTGACAGGAAAATTTCTATAGTGCTAAATAGCAGTAATCAGTATATTACATGATGAGCACATCGAATGCATGGTTAGATGCATTTTCTTACTTTCCCAGAGGCAGACAAAAATGGCAGCAAGGGTCTTTTACTGCAATTACCCATTCATCTCTCAACCATTTTAAGTACAAGGTGTGTGCAAAACTCTCTAGTAGTTATCATGAGTGGGTGTTCCAGCATGAAATGGCTGCAGCCATGATGAGTAAGGGTGTGGATGGGTTAATTGCATTTCTCCACATCGTACACCATGACAGTAAAGAACTATCTGAAATTCCAAATGTCCAGGGTAAACGAGAGCCCAAAAGTATCCTGAAGATTTACTCTAACAGAAATAGCTTAGGAAGACTGGAATTTGGTAGAATTCTTCTGGAATAGGAATATCAAGCGAAAACTAATTTTAGAAAAGCGCACACAGTGATGTGATTTTTACTTTCTCCATACGTAGTATAGGGGAAAGTATTGTTATCATAAAAGAAATCGACTTCGAGATTTCAACAGAAATACACGTTTTGAGGTCCCCTGAACACGTTTTGACGATTTTCTCGATGATGTCTGTGTGTGTGCGAGAGAGAAATAGCTTTTTTTTGTGGGTGTTCTAACTCAAAAACTATTAATCAGATCAACGCGAAATTTTACAATTAACATTTTTATAAAAGTCAAAAGAAATAGTTAGTTTTTGGTAAAAATCGGTCAACCGGAAGTGGGTGTTTACTCTTGTCACATATCCTTTATTTTGAAATATTTGCTTTAATATTTGATAATTGTAAAATTATGTTGGAATAAAGGTTGTTGGAGATTAAAATTTCTACAACGTTTTTTTAATAGTTATATTATATATATATATAAATATATTATAACTTTAGCTGCCACCACCACACCACCTACCAACTGTTAACAATTGACGCTTAGTTACGTCTTAGTAACGCTACTTTTTCTTTTCTTAATTGTCGGAGCTTTTTGGCTATATCCAATATCAGAATGCTATGGTTTGAGTTTATTTCTGTTCTTTGTAAAGTCGAAAAATTTCTCGCAGTTTCTTAAAATGTTTATTATTATGTAACCTATTTGGAATTTTTAGAAATATTACAGGTATGGAGAAAGTTATTTGGTGGCCACATCAGGTATTTTGTATTAAGGTCTATGTAATATGAAGATCCTAAAGAAACTATTGTTTCTATTTCATAAAAGATAAATAATTAAATCCTTATGATAATGTCGAATAAATGCATAAAAACAAATGCTTTCCATGAAAGTAACCCGCTGCAGTGTTAATCATAGAGAACATCACGAAAAAACATGAGCAAACATTTTTGTAAACAGAATTGTAATAGCGAGGAAATGTGGAAATGAAAAAAAAACTGAAATAAATCTCTTGGTCCAAGGCAAGTGCCTTGGGGTACTTGATGAGCAATGTAAAACAACAGCAGTTTCACTAATGGAGCTCTCTTTCATTTCTTGTTTCTTCACGGAATCGTAAGGCCTTCCAATTTTACGTAGCTCCTCCCCCCCTCTCCCTTGCATCGCACTGCCATCTGCCTCGACTTCCTTCCTCCGCCCCCATCCCTTCGTCGACCTCCATCCATTCCCTTCTCGCCCCCGAATACCCTGGGGATGGGAGTCATTCGCCCTGAGGCGGCTCATTAGCGGGACGTGACATCAAGGGGTCTAGGCCACACACACGCGGCTAACTTTTCCTCGCAACCACCGTCTCTCGTGCACCGCTCTCTCACTCTTGCCTCCCCAATGTTCCTTCCTCCACCCTCTCTTTCTCTTCCCTCAAATGCACCAATCAAATCGGAACCCTAATTAAGGGAGATTCATTGCCAGGGCGCCAGCTGTCCAAAAGAGGGTGCAGGCGTGGGAGGGGAGGAAGAGAGGGAAAGGTTCAAAGGATAGTCCGCATGAGGAAATGTTTTCTTTATTTGGCTGGTGGTTTTCGAGGCGAAATACGCACATCCCCGCATGCCTCCGTCCGCTGATTTCGCATTCATTTCCGAATGTGGATGAGCGTGGAGTTCCGTCGCCTGGAATACTATACGCGCGCGCGATTCATTTCGACGCCATTGTGCTCAGCTATCGTCTTTGCTCGACTTGCTACTCAAAGACAGAACGAACCTATCCCTCGGGCCCGTCTTGCGAGCGCGGTTCAATTAGACGGAGCCTCGAAGCGTCGGATCGACCAAATAACAGAGCGAACGATCAAAAGTTTGGGTGAAATATCGTTAGAGACGCTCCGAGCGCGGGTTTATTTTGGAAATAAGTCATTGATTCCCAGTCAAGATATTTTATTAGGTATCTTGTTCATTTATTTATGAATCTTATCGGCTGAATAGGTAGCATTCAAATGACGGATAAAATTCGAGCTCCAGAAACAAAATCCTTTGATGCCTTGCTTAATATTTCTCTCTTTTAATTACCGATCTAAACTCGCGTTAATTTGGAACTATGTTCTAGTTGTAGGAAACGGTATCACCTTCATAAAATAATTTTTCGACTGATTTTGTTCTGTATTTAATTAAATTTAGTGTTCATGATGACTTTTTCAATTATTTAGGTGATATTTTATAATCTCGAATTGTTTCTAAAGAAAGGATCAGTTTCTCTGTCTCCGAATAAGACAGGCGGTACTAAAGTTTCCCTTCACATAAATGATTTATCAAAATACATATATTCCAAGACTTATAATACGATTATAATAATTTTGCACCATAAAATAACATGGTCTCTAAATGTTTTCGAACGAAAGTAAAAGACTGAACTACCAGTTATCGATTTAACAGCCATTTTTAAAAATTTGGTAGAATAGAAATTTTTAGATATCTCACATTTTTTGTCTAAAGTTTTTGTTCTTGCCCCAGGTATGTACAAACATCTAACTAATTACCAATAAGAGCGATTTTCATCCAAATGGTGTCATCAAATGAACAAATATATAAAACAGTCGCAATGAATAAATCATTTTCATAGATAATATAGTAAAAATTTATCAGTGCCTTTTAATTTTATCACCAAAAAGTGATATATTAAATATATTGTTTTGAGCTAAACGAAATATTTATCCTATTGAATTACTTAATACGAATCAAACTATTTTATCATAAATCACAATGCGCTGAATTAATTATCTTGTAGTGTTCAACTAGTTAGTGATGCATTTAGTGGAGAAGGATTTCCACGCTGACGGAAGGGTTCGGACAGCGGACATTGGATGTCTGAGAGAGACCAAAGGTATTCTAGTTGGACGGAACGGTGGCATTAGTTGTGCGATGGAAGTTATTTATTAAAATGTGTATGTGGAGAAGTAAAGAGGTACCACTACCTAAATTTCAATAAATAAATTTTAATTCAACCTTTACTAATCACCGTCGTAAATAAATATATTGCGAAATTCTGAGGTTTTTATCAATATGAATATCTAGAAAGATTTTCTTTCTATGCAGATGTTATCATTATATTGCTGGCATTTAAATCTCAAACGTTATGCAATACATTTATAAACATTCTTTAGAAATAGAGCAATAAAATAAAAACTTTAACAATAAATTTGAAGATTTATAATTTAAAATTATTACACAAGATACTGTCTTCCACAGTAAAGAGCATTTCAGCCACTGAGACTGTAAAAATTCCAAGTTAGTTTCATCCAAGTCACGCCTTCACATTTTTCGTGACGAAAATATTTAATTCAACTGCCGAGCAATAATAAAACCTATCTCTTCATTTGCTCAAAGAAGCAGCGAATGGAATAACGTCAAAGTACTCATCTTCTCTGCCAGCCGCAGATTACTACGCGCATATTTAAATGATTCCGCGGATTCGACCGCGGGTCAGAATCACTTACAAAAACATGAGCATAACGAAGCTATGAAAAATGCACAGCTCGTCTGCCATCTTTAGGAGCAGAAACACAAAACGAACAGAGTGGGATTTGACTCTGGATTGTTCTGAATAGCTTCTTTTGAATGAATTACGCTGCGGCTCTTATCTGGCGAAAAGGATAGAGAGCGGTTGAGCGAGATAGATAGATAGTTAATCGTATTTATTCGGGCGAAATAGGGTGGAGAAGAGAGATCCTGGCGGAGATAGCGAGGCATTTAGGAAGAAAGGGTGGGGTAGGCAGGTTGAGAGGGGATAGGAAATGTGGGCCAGATATGGAGACAGTCCGATTCCAATCTAAAGAGATATGGAGTCGTGCAATATATTCTTTTACAAAAATAACTCTCCGAGAGCTCTCTCAGTGCGCAGGTATGCCTCAGATAATAGCTCAATGCTCCACGATATTAATGTGGCCAGTGGTTCCATTCTCCCGTGTGTGTATTTTTGCGCGAAGCAGAAAACTTTTCCTACGGCTGATTTGTATTGCGAGGCAGACACGCGAGAAAGGTAGTACGTGGGAACTAAACTCCAGAATGGCATGTGTTTGGTAGGCAATTGTGTACATATTACAGAACGTCCTGCGCTCAAACTCTATTCTTTTTATTAATTTTATCATTGAGGGCGTTTTAAAAATGTTATCTTCTTTTGGCAATAAGACAAGAAGCAGTTCTAATGCTGCAAACAGATAAAAATAAAAACTAGTTAACTTGTCAACGGAGAATTGTCAAAATCGCTCTCAAAAACACTCCTGGTCCATTGTTTTGAAAGAATTACTATGCCACTGCTTATTTAAATAGAAGTAGCCCAAAAAAAAACTTAATTCAAGGATGCTTAGACTAGCGTTTCCAACTTAATTAAAAATTTGATGTTTGTTTTAAATAGAAATATAAGAAATACAAGTAGCTGGTGCTTGCATTCTGCAAGAATTTCATCTGACCTTGAAAAATTAATTATTTTTTAATAAAGATATTTCATTATAAGAAATATTTTTTATTTCCGAAGATTTCATCTCTACACCCATTTTCGTTATTTCCTTATGGAAAAATATTTGATTTAAAGAATACCTAAAATTTAAAATTTTAAGGCTATTATAATTTTTTCCTTATGGTGAAGGAAAGCCACACATTTTTGCTAAATTTAAAAGTTATAGCACATCTAGAAGTGAAATAAAATTTTTCTAATAGTTTAAATTTCAAATATTTTTAACGGCAGCAATAACAACTTCATGGTGGTCATCATATGTTTATTTGCTCATATGGACTAACAATAAGCTCTAAATAACGTAAAAATTTCAGCTCCCTAGCTCGCTCCGTAGTAACTAAACATTTACATATTTGTTTAAATTTTAAGAATTTTTAACAGTCAAACATTAAAATAACAAAACATTTATAACCCCTATTAAATTTTTTACAAATTCCACTTTAAAAAAGAATTTCAGCTTTGTAGCACATTCGGAAATACAAAAACCTTAAAAATATGTTTAAACACTTGCAAATTTTTAGCGATCGCATTGGTGAACTTTTTCAAAACTTACTTTTTTCTATGTATAATTTGCAAGAAAATGTTTGCAAAAACTTGAACCTACAATTTATGGTTTCCAAGATAAGAATTATAAAATTTTAATGTGCAAAAAGAGTTATAACAACCCCATAAAAATTAACAATATCAAACTTTTCGATTTTTATAGTTGGTTGTGTGTATAAATTCTGTAATCCTGCAAAATTTCAGTTTCTTAAACCTCTTATATTGGCCTACTCACTGGAATAAGTTTTTCCGATGTTAACTGATGGGAGATATTCCAGGGCATCTGGTGTCTAACCCAGGTCACTGCAAGCAAAAATAATAATGATTCCTAATAGATATTAAGGGCATTTAGCAACACTGAAAATTTCATTTTCTAGCTTATAGGCAAGTCCCCGAAATTAATTTACAAAAATAGCGCAATGCTTCACTTAAGGAAAAAAAACACAAATTCGGATTTTCTGGTGACAAACCCATATCACTTACGTAAGAGTTCCCATTTATTCTAGATGTTTCTCTATGACTTCTACAAATAGGAAAAATTTCAGCTCTCTAATTCTTATAGCTTGAATAACCTCCTATATATATATCATCATCATCATAGGTAGTCTGTCCGTAGACAGGTCCGTGATTATTCATGGTTAAACCTGGTTCTCCATATACTCCTATTTTCCGCTGTCCTCTTTATATCTTGATAACTCTCTTTCCCTTTCAAATCGTCTATCAGCTGAAACCTTTTCCTACCTCTTTCCCTTTTCCCATCTAGTTTTCCTTCTAACACGTCTTTAATCATACTCTCTCTCCTCAGGTAATGTCCAACCCAGTTAGCCTTCCTCTTTCTGATAGTCTGTATAATCATTCGCTTCTCTCCTATTCTTCGTAGCACTTCATCGTTTTTCATCCTATCTGTCCATTTTATCTTCAGCATTCTCCTCCAAGTCCACATTTCAAAGCTTTCCAAGTATTTTATGTCATTTTCCCTTAGCGTCCATGTTTCTGCCCCATACAATGCTATACTCCATACGTAGCATTTTATCAACTTCTTGCGGATATCTTCCCTTATATTCCCTGTAAGTAGTTCTTTCTTTCTCCTGAAAGCCGCTTTTGCTTTTCCTATTCTAGTTTTGATCTCATCCGTACATTTTGCCTCTCGTGTTATGATACTTCCAAGGTATTTATATTCTGAAACTTGTTCTAATGGCTTTCCCCCAATAGTTATGTTCAGATTCTCTTCTTTACCCGATATTCGAATGACCTTGGATTTTTCTGTATTTATTTCCATACCGTATTTTCTACCTGTTATCACTAGTCTATTTATCATTTTTTGTAGCTCCTCTTCCTTTCTTGCTAGAAGTACTTGATCATCTGCGTATTTTACTGTTCTTATAATCCTTCCTCCAATTTTGAAATCCCCTGTGCCTTCTAAAGCTTCTTGCATTAGACTTTCTCCATATATATTGAATAGGGTTGGCGATAGGCAGCAGCCTTGTCTTACTCCTCTACCGATATTTATTCCGCAGGTGTCCACATTCTCAAACCTGACCTTTACAACTTGATTCTCATATAGATTCCTAATCAGTCTCCTGTCTTTCCAGTCTACACCTATATCCTTTAATATCTTCATCAACTTTACCCAATTTACTCTATCAAAGGCCTTCTGCCAGTCTACGAAACATGCGCAGATATCTTGACTGTATTCTATTGCCCTTTCTGATATGATTCTAACTACTCCTATAGCATCTCTAGTTCCTCGTCCTTTTCTGAAACCGAATTGATCTTCCCCTATTATTTCTTCTGCCTTTTTCTCCAGCCTTTTATTAAGAATCCTCGTGATGATCTTCGATGTGTGTGACAGAAGGCTTATAGTTCTGTAATCTTTACACTGCATTGCCTTTGGCTTCTTCTTTAGAGGGATCATTGTTACTTCTAGGAAATCCTGAGGCCACTCTCCCGTGTCGTAAATCTTATTAATTAATTTCGTGATCGCTTTTAGTCCTTCTGATCCTATGACTTTAAGTATCTCAGCCGGTATTCCATCGCTGCCCGTGGCTTTCCCCTTCTTAAGTTCCACTATCGCTTTTTCTACTTCGCTCTCCATAATACTTGGTCCTAAGTTGTCTTCTTCAATGTTTTCCTCATTTTCCATTTCTATTTTTGCCGCTCCTGTCTGTTTGCTGTATAATTCCTTAATGTATTCTTCCCATACCTGTGCTACATCCTTTGTTTCTGAGACTATCTTCCCATCCGTATTCATAATTCCTTTACCACAAATTCCATTAGACTTCTTATCTTCTAATTCCAGTGCCTTAGCGTACATCATATCGTACCGTCCTAATTTCTCCATTTGTTCTATTTCATCACATTTTCCTTTTAGCCAATTTTCTCTAGCTTTATCTGTTACCCTTCTCAACTCATTGTTTATACGCCTATAGTTGGCTCTACCTTCTTCACTGTTAACGTTTTTTCATTTTCGTCTCTCATCCATTTTCTCCAGCATTTCCTTCGTGATCCATGGTTTTCTGATTTTCTTCTCTTGTTTTCCAATCTCTTTATCCAAGGTATCCTTGATACTGGTTTTAATTTCATCCCATTCTATATCGACGGTCTTCGGTTTGTTTTCCAACTTTCTTAGGTTATCTTCCAACTTCATGCTGACTACATCCTGCCTTTCTTTCAGTTTTTCTAGGTCCCAGGTCTGTCTTTCTCTTCTCGTTTTTCTTATTTGTTTGAGCTTTGTACTCACGTCAAGTATTAGAAGGCTGTGATCTGAATCAATGTCTGCTCCTTGCAATGCCTTGGCGTTCTTTATGCTGTTCCTAAATCTTTGTTTTACAAGGATGTAATCTATTTGGCATCTCATTCTATCTCCTGGGCTTTTCCATGTGTATAACCTTCGTTTATGGTTTTTGAACCATGTATTAGTCACTACAAGGTCATTATTGATGCAGAATTCTACGAGTTTCTCCCCTCCTCGATTTCTCTTCCCAAGTCCGTATTGCCCGACAACATTTTCTTCCTGTCCTTCTCCGACTATGCTGTTCCAATCTCCCATTATTATGCAGTTTACCTTTCCTCTTCCGTCTTCTTCGTAAATTTCATTAATTTGCTCATAGATCTCATCTATTTCTTCATCGTCATGAGCTGACGTTGGCATATATACCTGGATTATCAGCATGTCCACTGGGACTGCTTTTAGCTTTATTGCCATCAGTCTATCGTTCGTTGCTATTATCTTTGTCACGCTTTTCATCATATCTTTCCTAAGTACCAGAGCTACTCCCCTTTCCCCACTATTTCCTCCAGAATAAACTACCGTGAATTCTTCCGAGTCGAACTGTCCTTCTCCCTCCCATCTAGTTTCGCTTAGCCCTATAATGTCAACTCTATTTCTTCTCATTTCTTCTTTCAAGTTCTCTAGCTTTCCTGCCTTTCTCATAGTTCTTACGTTCCAAGTCCCTATTCGTAATTTACTTTCGACAAATGTTTTCCTCAAGGCAGTCCCCGCCCGGAGATCCGATTGGGGGACTATTTTATATATATATATATATATATATATATAGTCCCTCTTTATCAACCTTTTTGCCAATCCTCCGCTCCTCTCCTTCCGCCGGCCCCCAAATTTGGGGAATATCTTGTGGAGGAAGGAACTTCCCACTTCTACCACGCTTCTTGCAATAGGTTCCCACCCCTGCGGAAAACCTCGCTGCCTCACTTGCCCTATCCACCTACCATCATCTTCTTTCTCGAGTCCCTCCACCAACATCACCTACCCCATCACCTCCAGAAGCAACTGCACCACCCGTAACGTCATTTACCTCCTTACCTGCACCCTTTGTCCCGCGTTTTACGTAGGCCTCACCAGCAATCCGTTAAACATCCGAATGAACGGTCACCGGAATAGCGTTTCTCTCAGACGCCCCCTCCCAGTTGCATTACATGCTAATACCCACAATGTCCCCTTCAATAGTTGCTACAATGTTAGGATTATTCGCGCTTTACCCTATGACACTCCTGCCCCCCTTCTCCGACACTGGGAACTAGCACATATCCATCTTCTCGACTCTTTCTCTCCGCCTGGCCTCAACCTCCGCTAACCCTATTAGCCCCCTTACAATGTCGCCTTGTTACTTTGTAACTATTCGCACTCTACCTCATCACACTCCCTCTTTATTGGCTATCCACCCTTCCTACTCCCCACCTCCTCCAATCATCAACCTTCCCACATCACCCTGTCATTCCCCGCCCAGTGTGTCACTTTACGTTACTCTTTCGCTGAAGAAGGGCATAGGCCCGATAAGCTTGCGTGTGTTTTTGTGTTCGTGTGTTTTACGTGTCTCTTCGACGCCCCCAGCAGCCTGCCAGCTTGGTCCTCAACTTGGTGAGTGTCCGCTGGGCTTCCCTCAACACCTTGTTGCCACCCTTATCACTACCTTTTCTTTTCCTTTAGTTATATATATATATATATATATATATATATAGTTATATATATATATATGTACACACACACACACATATATATATATATATATATATATATATATATATATAACAGCTTACGGAAAATGGTAAAATGGATGGCAACAACATGTTGGGATGAGGAAGCCCAGTGAACACTCACCAATCAGACAACTTCAGGTTGGCGAGGGCCTGGGGATGTCGAAGCGACACATGTAAAAGCACACAAAAACAACACAGTAACATCACAAACGTAGAAGCTTTCGGAGTTATTCCTTCATCAGCTACAGAGAGAGAACTGATGGCAGTGACACTGGATGGAGGCATGGGGGTGAAAGGGTAGTGCGGAAAGGTCGAGGATCGGAGGATACGGAGGGGGTTGGGGATTGGTAGGGGGTTGGGAGAAGACAGAAAGGGAGTGAAAAGCTATAGAAGTTTGAGGCCAGGGGGAGTGAAGGAGTTTAGGAGATGGATATGCGAAAGCTCCCACTGACGGAGCTGGGGAGCCGAAGCATTGTCGGTTAGAGCGCGAATGACTCTCTCTGTTAAGCAGTTGTTAAACTTTAAATCATGTTGGTTCGCATGAACGGCCACCGGCAGCGGTCGTTTGAGAATGGCGCTGTTGCGGTGGCCGTTCATGCGGATGTTGAGGGGATTGCTGGTGAGGCCAAGATAAAAGGCGGGACATTGGGTGCATCTCAGGAGGTAAATGATATTGCGGGTGGTGCAGTTGGTGGTAGAAGTTATGGGGTAGGTGATGTTGGTTGTGGGACTGGAGAAGGAGTTGCAGGGGGGGTTTATTGGGCATGTGAGACATCGGGGTCTACCGCAGGGGTAAGATCCGGCAGGGTGTAAAGGCGTGGGTGCTGGGGGTTCTTTCTTCCATAGAATATTTGCCAGATTAGGGGGACGGCGGAAGGAGAGCATCGGTGGTCTAGGAAATGGAATCTGATGAGGGGAGGATGTGAGGATAAGGTGGGCGGCTTTTAAGACATTTTTCAGAAGGTCGTGGATGCCGGGGAAATAAAGGGTGGTTAGAGTGAGTTGGGGGGTGGAATCGGTGGTGGTGTGAGTATTGGGGTGGGAGTTATGGGTGGCGGGTGCGACTGCGTGGTTCACCTCTGTCCTTTCATCCTTTAGATCCCTGAAATCTAGCCAAGAATGCCGGATATTTGTTTTGACGGAGCTCTTAAAACTTGCTAATTAATCATTACTACGAAACGCTTTTAAATTTATGGCCCTGAAAAGAGGCCCAAAAATTATTTTTTTTAACCAAACAGCATACTATCTTATATTTTCCTTTACTCGGGCATTTCATGTTCTCTGTCAACAACACTAATTGCTATTAGCTCATTGTATCTCCTTTACACCTAACCTGGCAATCTATTATATCTACTATTGTTGTTAAAAGGCCCGTTTTGTGATGATCCGTCAACACTTCTCCAGCCTTTCCGCAAAATGTTCGGCCCCAACCCAGCCCAATTTTTTAAACTTAGTATTAGATATTTAGGTTAATAAATTTTAGTGTTCAATATGCCTTTTACGTTACGGCACTTACTATATCCTATCTCATATTTGTATGTTCATTAAATTTATATCGCATAATAACTGTAACTCGGCGATCTACCGTCAACAAATTACTAAACAGCTTAAGGGTGAGATTAATTTGCATTTTTTAAAAAAGCAACAATAAAATATTTTTAAAAAACGGTGGAAAAAATGAGATAAAACCAGTATAAAAACAGATAAAATAATTAAAACATATACATATATATATACATACATAATATATGCACCAACTTGTATATATATAACAAAAAATAAATAAAACGCAATAAAATAAAGCAAAAAAAGAAAAATCAAAATCTATAAACCCGTGTAAATAATTCACCTTTTTCTCTTATATTTATCTCATATATTGTTTATTATATTTATCCTAGTCTATAAGGAACCGTATAGAACTCATCAAACCAACTGTTTTTTCCGCCATCAGGAAAATTTGTTACTAGTATTACGATTATTCATAAGTTCCCTTACATCGCTTTTGCTGCCGGAAAAGTGAGACAAACTCACGGAGATGGCAAACGATTGGTCCTTCAGACTGTTTCACCACGGCCTGGGCTTGGGCCTCCTCCTCTGCAAGGAACGTCCATATATAATGATATATATATATATATATATATGTATGTATATATATATATATATATATATATATATATATATATATATGACTCTCATTTACTCTATCGCTGAAGAAGGGCATAGGCCCGATAAGCTTGCGTGTTTTTTGTTTTTGTGTTCGTGTGTTCAACGTGTCTCTTCGACGCCCCCAGCAGCCTGCCAACTTGGTCTCCGACTTGGTAAGTGTCCGCTGGGTTTCCTTCAACACCTTGTTGCCACCCTCATCACTACCTTTTCATTTCCTTTAGTAAATATATATATATATATATATATATATATATATATATACATATCCTCTGTAAGAAGAGTCTATATATTATAGATTTTACTCCTCCTCTGTAAGGAACGTCTATATATAATGATATGTCTCTCTTTTGTCCTGATGCTTAGGGAGCCGGTGGTGTAGTGGTAAGGGTGTTAGCCCCACCGTACGATCTACTAAAGCGACACTCGGTTCGAATCATTATGAGGATTTTTTCCGAGGACGCTCCGGCCCCCTATTTGTGTGCGATGGTACTAAGGTGACGAGAACGAGCCAAGCAACCTGAGGAGCGCGCGCAAATCAACACTCCCTCCTTCGGAAGGGACGTTAAGCCCTTGGTGTTATGCGTAAGAGCAGGCTAATGCCGGCACCTGGTTTCTCTCCTCCCTTCTCTGGCTGAAGAGGTTCTCTAGCCTATAGCAGCCCTACCACACGTGGTAGTTAAAAATGACATAACTTCCTTCCCTTCCTTTGGGGGTCAAGGATAAGGAACTTTCCTTTATTCTCCTGTGCTGACGAAGGGATCGTCCCCGTAAGCTTCCGCGTTTTTTTGTGTTCGTTTTACGTGAGTCACTCCTACACCCCAAGCAGTTCGCCAAGTCTTCTTATTGGCGAGTGCTCACTGGGCTTCCTTATCCCAAAAACTTGTTGCCATCCATTTATCACATTTACCTTTCCTCTTCCGTAAGCATAAATATGTTATATCCTCCTCGGTAAAGACCGCCTATATATAATGATACACAAATAAATTTCTTTGCTCTCCGTAACTATGAATTAAAATGCACAATAAAATGAGAGTACATAGGTCACATTTATTTGCACGTCGAAACGATTATATTCCTTGGCAAAGTCGGCAGAAAAATAATAGAAACAGAATAATTTCATAATTGAATTGTTAACAGTATCGTTTTACATTCATGCCTCCATTTTTACGCAATATATAACGTTAAGCGCAATGCTTAAAGTGGAAACTAAAATCATTTCCAAATTTTATCTCTATGGATGCATTTTTTTAAATTTAGCATAATAGCGAAAAACAAATCCCGAGGACCCACTATAAAGAAGTACTCCTCCTCAAATGCGCGAATAAGGAGATGGAACAGAAACCTCGCTGAATATTCCGTGGCGTTGCAAAGGGAAAGATCCAAAACTCCACGGCGAATCGCCGTCGAAAACGTAACGATGACATCAACGAAACGAGTATTTAAAAATGAAGATATTCATTCCAAGGACGAAGTGGAATAATCCAAAAAAATACTGAAAACGTAAAACTATCGAATGCGCTTTTGAAATCTTTCTCGCGCTCGGAGGAAACTATTATCTCTCGAGGGAAAATGGCAATAAAAATCCCACAGCCCTCTTTCTCCCTCTAGAGATTGAAATTTCCACCCGGTAAACGGACGAAGACAGCAATGAAAGCGAAACAATGGCGAAGAAATGCAAAAGCGTGAATTTTTAAATGAATGCGAAAGCAAAGTTCGATTTTATAGGTATAACTTGCAGTATCTCACGAGAAAATTAATTAATTTGGAATGATGGAGTTAATTACCGCACGGATTAAAAATTGAATTTGCTTAAGCAAAATTTTCATGTTGCTAATATCCATCTATAGCATCTAGAATCCGTAATGTTTGTTTTGTGATTCTTTCTTCTTCATTTTTATATCCGAACTAGCAGAAACGCACGGCTTTGCTCGGGAAAGAGTTTTCTTTTAGTTGCAAACGAATTTTATTATTTATTATTTTTATTGATATATCAAGTTTGATGTCATATTAAAATTAAAAATAATACAATAAATTTTGAACTTTGCTGTTGTGTACCTCAAGTTTTGAACTATTTGTTCAGGGGTTTGGGGGCGGAGCCCCCACAAAAATAGATCCAAACGTTACCAATTTTAATTACGCAAGCGATGTTTACATTAACATTTAATATTTTATCTATTGTATTGTAAATTTTTACCATTAATATAAATACGCATTAACGTCTTACTTAATATTCACATGGCTAGATGCACCGAAGCCTTTAAAGCAGCAATAAATTTATGTGGATTATGTCAATACTATTAGCCAAAACGTAAATAATAAACAACATCTTGGTTAGCGCACAAATTTAAATAGACGTATCGATTTATCATACGATAAATCTTTCAATGTTAATGGTAAAAGATAACAATGTTCTAATATTCCTGAAAAATCATTTGACTCACTTTCAAAGTATTCATAGACTACATTTAGGCAATCTATTTGTACCCTTTATCTTGGCGTTGGCTATTCATCCTCTACGGCGTGGATTTTCCGGAAAATTTGGAACCCCGATCTCGGATCCTTAAAATCCCAAATCTCGGAGTTTCGTATTTTTCCTATCAATTGTGAGATAAAAACTACCAGCGTGCCAAATTTCAACTTTCTACGTCTTGTGGAAGTGGGTCATACATTTTGGACATACAAATATACATACACTCTGTTTTATATATTAAAATATTTCATTTTGTTTTTGCTTTCGAAAATGAAGATAATTAAGGAAATGGGATTTCTCGATGAAAAGATACTTGTTCAACTTCATGAAGTTGAAAATATAATAAACAATAACAATAACTGCTTGGATTGAATTTCAATAAACAAGATTTGTGAAAATGAGCCGTACGATAATCATTCCATACTCCATTGTTATATAAGGCCTCTCTTCCTCTCTCGAGTGTATCAGGAGTTTTTGGAAACCAATCAGTTTAAATCGATATTATTTCAAATTCCTGTTAAAACCTGCGAGACGGAGTCGTAACTATAAGGCCCCTATATGAAAAATCAGAAGAGGCCACGACATGACTTTCTCCATATCTGTAATATGTCTAAAAATTCCAAATTGGTTAAATCATAATAAATATTTTAAGAAACTGCGAGAAAAATTCAAAGAAAACAAGTAAGTAAAATAAACTAAAATTATATTCTTCTGCTATTGGATATAGCAACGAAGCTCCAACAATTAATAAAATAAAAAGGAACGTAAATTGTTTACAATAGTAGTCGGTAGGTGGTTTTGTGGCAGTTAAAAAATTTAATTTTTAAAATATCTCTTCAAAAATGCATTATATGGGGAAATGTTTCAAATAAAGTTTGTAGACAATTAAATTACCTACAGCTTATATTCCAAACGTTTTTACAGTTATCAAATATTAAAGCAAATATATCGAAAAAACGGATTAGTAACAAGAGTAAACGCCAACTTTCAATTGACCGATTTTACCAAAAATTAATGCTCTTTTCCTTTTAACAAAAATGTCAAATATACAACTTTGCGTTGTTCTGATTACTAGCTTTGAGTTAGAGCAACCACAAAATTCCGGTCACAGACACCCACAGACCATCGAGAAATGATCAAAACGTGTTCGAAGGACCTCAAAACGTGTATTTCCGTTGAAATCTCGAATTCGATTATTTTCATGAAAAAAATACCTTACTCTATACTTCGTATATGGAGACGGTAAAAAAGGCAAGAAATTTTCGGTTATAATGTTGAAGGCAAAAAGGTTTGTTTTTTGTTCCATTTTTAGGCTGGTTTCCAAAGGAAACCACTTTTTCACCAATGGACCGATTTTCATGAAACTCGGTATGATGCTCGTGCTGCCGAGACCCACCTCCGGTCTATATTTTATTTGGCAGAGATTGAAGTCCCGCGTTCGAACGTTTTTCTCCTATTTGTTTTACATAGGAAATCTCAAATCCATCGTGCAGAGATCCTTTCTTTAATACATTAAAATATCTAAAAATTGTGATACCGGAGCGAGATTTGTACTGTTCTAATGGTAAAAGAATGTAGATTCCTGGTCACCAAATTTCGATAATTTATCGTACTTTCTTGCATTTCTACTAAAACATAACATTTTTGCGTTTTAAATCGCGTTTTATCGGATTGTAGCCATGGAGACGATTATTACCGAACGCTACTTGAGCATAGACGAGTGAACAAATGGGTTAATTTCTTTTCCACTCTACTACCCTTCAGAAATGGACAGTTGATACATACATATTAGCGTATAAACAATAACATTAATTACATTCGTTTATTAAAAGAAATATATGCAAAATAAAATGTCAGAAAGAGATTTAGACATTGCTTTTAGTATTTTAAATCTGATAATGCTCTATTAATTTGTTGCCCAATTTTTCTCTATCATTGACATAATCTATGAATTACAAATAGTATTTATGGTATGAGAATTCCTTGAAATGACTGACACATACTGAAAAATTTCCTGTCAATATAAGTAATCAATTCAGGACGTCAACTTTGGGAAACCAGCCTGCATTAGTCCTGGTTAGGACTTCTTGTTTTATTAGTTTTTTATTTTGTTTCTCTATATTCGGCTTTAATTGTAAGATGTTTTACGAGCGAAATAAGTTTCTTACAAGGCTAATAACGAGCTCTGCTCTTCAGTTGTTGTTGATTTCTGCGCGCAGCCACCAGGGTGCGCGTAAGTCTTCCTCTCACGGGGAAGCATCCATACTCTATTGCGCGCTTGATGCGATTAAACGTGTTTTGTGTTGTTACGGATATTTTTTTATTTTGCCGTTCCTCTCCAAAAACCTTACTCCGTCACAAGCAACAATTCTTTTATTATTGAAAATGGTATATTTTTAAGATTACTTATGCTCGTTTTCCACTGAAAGCGTTGTTATCAAGCTACATTTACTGAGCAGTGTGTGTGGGTGAGAGCCTTCCGCCTAAGCTGCACACGGGCCCTTGAAAACGTAGTAACGCACCTGCTGCTAGACTTTCTATATAAGAGGTATTTGTGATAACTTATTCATTTTACAACAGTAGTTGTTCAGCACTAAATTATTCATTGATAACGCAAAATATTGTTTGAATAACTACTGACTGAATGAACGGTACGTATAAACGCACACCTCACCTGTAAAAAAAGAATCCTAGGGTCAGAAAAATTTCAAGTTATAAAAATTGAGAGTCAACGTTTGGGATTACTACGAGGGAAAAATCATCTGAATTTCTATCTATACGACTGCCACTCATGTATAAATGCAATGCCTACGTCGGCGTCGTCCGATCCCTCGAGAGAGAAATACTTCCGCTAGGAGCCCTTAGAATTCTAGATGGCGCCCATATTTATTATTCGCCCCTCCTTCCCACTCTCCCACCACTTTCCGCTGTTGCTCTAGAAACTCCACCGTATTCGGAGGGCAAGAGGTCGAAGGTCGTGCGCTCTTTTTTCCGCCGTCAAGTGTACCATCGTTCAACCCTTGCTCCCGCCCTCTCCTTCTGCGCCCGGCAATACAACTTCCGAAAGAGCAAGCGAGCGAGCGAGGCAAGAGACGGACGTGGTCTGGAGATAGAAGAGGTGTCCTAAAAAAAATTGCGTAACGAACGAATCAACTCTTACGAGGGAAACACCTCACTTGCAACTCCTCTCACTTGATGGAGCCACCATCTCGGCCTCTTTCTCTCTCTGTCTCTCTCTCAACCTAACGTGTTGCCCATAAAGAAAGGAGGAGCAGCGAAGGAGAGGATAATAAGTCAAATGACAACTACCGCTGCCCTCAATCCTTCTGTACGCTCTTAGTCCAGTAGGAGGACGCGCGGCGTGCTTTGTAACGAAAGGACGCGCTTTGGGGATTTTCTACTCAAATACAGAATCCCTTCGTAACTTCTAACATAAACACTCATCCGGCTCGCCAAAGCTCTTGTGACTTCCAATGCGGCCCTCCCAAGCATTTACAACTTCGGATGAGGCCCGCTATGCAAAAAGATTGGACTCCATTCCTCTAGAACTAACAGTGAGTGTCCAAGTGAAATTGGGCATTGGGCGTTAGGCTTAAATAATGCCGATGAGTCGAAAGATAAGAGCTCATATTTTCTGCTTGGTATTTTTTCACCCAGACGCGCGTCCTCCCGGGTTAACATTTGGATGCGACGGGCAACCTTCCTACGCTGCCTTTCCGCGAACCTCACCCGCTCTCTCTCTCTCTCACCACTCTCTTTTACCATTACTTTCATTGCGGTATCTCTTCCATGACATTCCGGTATGAAAGATGGAATTGGAATTTCGCCGATTGGAGTCGTAATCCTTCCCACTTACACGGCGGGCGATTTTTATCCCGCGCGCAAACGACCGAAAAGTTCGGCGATTTCGTTTTGAGTCACGTTCGCTGCAGTGGATCCTACATAGTGCATTTTTGCCACTTTCTCATTTTTAGTGATAAAAACTGCAAAAACGACAATATTTACGCAAAATTCGAAGAAATACGATCGATTAGCAACATTCTACAATAAAAATTAAAATCTTCATTCTTTTCCTCAGAGAATAATACAATCTCGATTCGTTATTACAATTCTAATATTTTAATGTGCAAGAGAAAATAACCCTGCGCGATGGATTTCAGATTTCCCATTAAAATCAAATGGGCAGGATAGTTCCTGGAATCGAACCCGGGACTTAAATATTTGCAACAAAAACTATCCTTGAGAGTTTGGCTCATATAGCAAGAGATTTTCACCAAGTGTCATGAAAATCGTTCTTTTGGTTTCAAAGTTAATAGTGGGGACGGACAGACAGATGTACACAGCGACGAAACTATAAGCCTATTTCCATTCTGGATAGTAGGCTAAAAATGTGTCCCTTGCATGAGGGCACTCGTTGTGTAAGAGCAGGTTCACGTCTTTTTGGGCAACTGATTTGTGTTTATTTTATATAAACAGCGGTCCGAGGTCAGCTATTAATATTTGATTAAAATATAATTCTGATAGGGAGCTCGTTTATGCTCAAGTTGTTTTATGATGATGTATGTACAGATCTATTGAAAGCTTATGGCACCTGCGCACACACACGAATTCAGCATGGAAGAGTCCACTCTCGAAAGCGAGATACGCGGGGGTGAGGATATATACGCATGGGGTAATCAGTCATTCTCCACAGCCACCTTCACCTACATAACATGACTCTTCGCGCATTTAGGTGCCATAAGCTTTCAATAGATCTGTACGTAGATTGATTTCATAAGGCCATGGGTGAGGAATCTAAGGTCTGCGGGTCACATGCGGCCCCCGAGAACGTTTAATGCACCCTGAAAAGCTATGACGAAGAAGAGACCCGTAAAATATAGAACACAATAATTGATATTTTAATTCAAATTATAATATTAAAACATATAATACTGAAACTTAAACCCTAAAAACCGCATTTAGAATTGATTTTCATTTGTATGATATAACAGAATCTCTAGTTGACATCAAATTTAATCTCTAATTCCGCCAGCTGCAGCATTGGCAACGACCAATGCAGCCCTCCGAAGGGTTCGCAACAATCAATGCGACCCGTCATCAAGAGAAGGTTCCCCATCCCTGCGTTAGGTCAGTGGTTCCCAATCTATTTCAGCCCAACGCCCACTTGTACCGAAAAAAATTGCCATTGCCTCCTATACAGATATTACTTCGCACAGTTAATAAAAAACAAATGCCACACTCATTATAAAATGGGTTTGATACGAATGAAATAAATGTTGATAAGAAGGAATAATAAACCGTATTTTCTTAAATAAATCAATTTTGATAGATATATTTTTAAAATGTTTAATACAACAACATTTCAATGAGAATCCTGAGGTTGATGTGACTTAGCCAGTTTATAAATGCCAGGTTCTATGTTTGATAAATACAATCTTAAATCATCTCCATCATTTACATTTAATCAATTTCTCTGCTTAATTAGCAGGCGCGCTACATCACTGAAACTCTTTTGTACTAAATAAGACGTTGGAAATGATACGATAAATAACATTACTTCTTGCCAATTATGACGTTATATTAATCGTACTTTCATCCAAAAGTCTTCATAGCCAGTTAAGCTGAACCGCACCCTGGCCTCAAAGTCATTTTGAAGATCTGTTAATTCTTCCTCCAAATCTGGACACTATTTCAACATCGGCCAAAACGGATTAATAACCCAATCATGGTAAGTTAACAATGACACAAATTCTGCAAAAGCAGCAAATCAAAGCTGTTCCATGCTCGCCTTTTTTACATTTTCCTCTAATTAAAAATATACGACAATTAACACGAGATTTAAACTCGGAAATTGTGTAACCTAACGGTAAGATGGTTTTTAAGACGGTGGTATAAGGTTGCCAGATGTCCAAGTTTAATGTGATGTGCTGTGTCTGGTTCGGATTATACAATGTCTAAGTTTCTCCGATTTCAACTCTATTTTTTTCTCAATTCAAAATACGCACCATTTACCATTCGCTTTGTCTATTTTTCGTGATTTTTTAAATTTTGCGGAAACTAATTTAAATAATAGGTAATTTCAATATTACTTACTCACTCAGGCTGAATTTAGTAGAGACACTGTAAACTCTTGTGCTGTCATGTACACTTTGTGTAATAAAAATATTTAAGTTATATTAATGGATTCTATGGTTTTTTATTGATTTAAAATTCCATTTTAGGGAGGGAAATCAAGCTGCTCTGGTTTTCATTAAGAGAAACTCTCAAATGTTTGAATTATTGGAGGTGAAATCACGGAAATGTTCGAGTTGCCCAATTCCTGGGTTGTTTGTGTAATACCGACGGACAGATTAAAAATTTTTTTTATGAAAGTGCTTAAAATAAAAAACCTCTTAGAACCTTTATGCCATGCCATTTTTGGAATGTCTGCGGGTGATACTTTATCAGTTCCGCTCGTGAAGACAAAATCCTAGTGGTCACTTTCTTTCTTTTCATTTAAGCAAGCAGACTAAGAAAATAGAACAACCTTGCCTTGACAATAAACCAAAATAAAGAATAATCGATGGCTGAAACCCATTATTTGTACGATAGCAGAACCACATTATTATGTAAACAAAGTATATAAAAGTTTCCTTTTAAACGACTTTGTTTTCAAAGTGTTT
This sequence comes from Tanypteryx hageni, assembly GCA_028673005.1. Taxonomy (NCBI): domain Eukaryota; kingdom Metazoa; phylum Arthropoda; class Insecta; order Odonata; family Petaluridae; genus Tanypteryx; species Tanypteryx hageni. The sequence continues at coordinate 151,453,115 of CM054114.1, forward strand.
GAGAGACACCGGCAAAATATAAGGGACTTTGTAAGATAATTCAGGAGAGTGGATGAGGTGGGAGTAGTTAAGGACGATTTCTGGAAATTACTTTCAAGACAATTTAATCTCATAAAATGTTTGAAATATACCTACAAATGTATACATTATGACAGAATGTGTAGCGGGTCAAACGTCTGATTGTCCCATCAAGTGATGGGTGAAGTTCTTGCAGTGGGCAGTTGGCGAAAAAATGACAAATTGTATAAATGTAGTAATAAACTTCTAGCGCCCCCCACAAAAGTCTTTAAAGCCCCCAGGGGGCGGTACCGCCCACGTTGGAAACCACTGCGGTTAGGTGTTTCATGATTCGCGTAACCTTCAGTATAGATAACCCCCATCACAATTATGTATTGCGCGCTGCGTGAATATACGGCTCAAAAAAAAAATGTTTTAATGAAACGAACGTAGTAATGCCGATAAAAGTTTCGTAATTAGTATAACGATCCCGAAAATATCAAGATAAAAATAAACGGAAGCAAAATCGAAAAAAATGGAACAAAAAATAACCTGAGGCGAATGTCGGAAAAACTTAACTTGAGCATCTGTTTTATCGTTGTTCTGCCTGCCACCAACTTACGAAGTTGGTAAGGTAAAAAAAGAACGTTCAGTGCACGTTTCACGAATGGAACGAAAGAGATCGTCGCTAATTAGTTGTAAAACTTAAGCGAAGTTTCGGTCTCATTAAAATTGTCCATGTTGAATATACTGCCCCGTTATTCGAATTGGAATTTAATTAGAATATTCCTAAATCATTCACGACAAAAAGTTTAAATAAATTATAAAAAAGCGCTTTCCTCTATTATCAAGCGATTCTATTAAAAAATTTTACTTCCCTGAATTTGTTTATTTGGTGATAAGATAACGCATTAACCACAAGTAATTACTTCGTAGAATTGGGAATACTTTTGAAACGAGGAAAAACTCTGTTATGACCGGGAATCGAACCAAGCCGGGCGGATATTCTACCACTGAACTATCGTAGCAGATTAATTCCCTCGTTTCTGAATGTGGGTGTTTTTCTTAGTTGGGTTGAAGAAATCTGAAATGGTGGGAGTACCAAGCTAGAAATTGATGGAATGAAATGATCATAAGATCCTAAGCAAACAGGTATTAGTTGTAAAGTTGGGAATAATTTTGAAACAAGTTGGTTGATATTAATTTGGATAGCCTGGACCCAACTAAGAAAAACGCTCGCATTCAGAAACAAGAGAATTAATCTGCTACGATAGTTCAGTGGTAGAATATCCGCCCACCAAGTGGAAGATCTGGGTTCGATTTCCGGTCATGACAGAATTTTTCTAGTTTCAAAATTATTCCCAACTCATTTCATACCATCAACTCTGTAGAATGACATTGAACTATCTTTCTGCGTAGAATTAGATCAATTAAACAAATCATCACATGGTTTTGACGGAATTATAGCACTTGATATAAAATTTGTCCGCAAATACATGTATGCATTCATCTATATTTTGAATATTTAACGTAATATCTTGTAAAATAACGTCTACGTCTTCATATTTACTTGAAACAACCAATATGGAAGATAAAACCTATAGCTTTTCAAACATTAATTTAATTAATGCAATATATTTGTAAGAGACCATTTGCTTGCAGTTATCATGTCCTAAAAAAAATCCATCTCAATCACAAGCTATTTTAATAGGTTACCCAAAGCTCCTTTACCACATCAACTTCGATATCGACTGTCTACAAGTTGATAATGCACCCATCCAGTTCGTTAAAACCGCAAAAAATCTTGGTCTTATTATAAATGACACACTCAAGTGGACAGACCATATCACGAGTGTTTGTAAAAAAGTAAACTCTTCCCTCTATTCATTGAAGAGACTAAAATCTTCCTACCCCAGGATTTAAAGCAAAAAATCGTATCCTCTCTTCTTCTGCCTCATATAGATTACTGCGACGTGGTCTACAGTAATCTATCAGTAGAGCTGTCTAATAAAATTAAAAAAACTTTAAATTCCTGCGTGAGATTTATTTATAACCTTAAAAAATCAGATCATACATCAGACTATTACAAAAAGAAGTCATGGTTTAATCTCGACTCTCGCAGGAAACTCCATATCCTTAATACACTATTTCGGCTACTGTCTTCAAACTCTCCCTCTTCTCTTTCGTCGAACTATTCATTTCTCTCATCTCTCCACTAAAAAACACCCGTAGCTCAAGAACGCTGAATATTCCAATTCATAGAACAAACATTTTCAGTAATTCATTTCATGTAAAGTCCTGCTGACTTTGGAATGAGTTACCCGTAAAGACAACAAAGCTAAAGTCACTGAAAGGCTTCCGAAACTCCTGCTTTCTACATTTCATGAACAAGTGCTAAATTTAATTATGTAATCCTATACATCCTTCACTTTCTGCCAGATGTGTCCACTTCATCATGAAATCATTGTAGATATTGTAAGCAGCCCCTTATATTTTACATACTGAGACGCTAAAGTCTATCTAGTGCACTTTTTAAATATTTATTTTAATTTTTTTTTATTAATTTTTATTATATGTTATTCTCTCTCTTTTTTCGTATTTTATTTGTAAAGCAAGCATTTTATATTTGAAAGTATAAAATGAAATTTTTCCATATTTTTAATTATTCAAAACTGTCTCTGTTTAACTTATCTACATATGTATATGAGAATTTATATGTATAATATAAGATTACTCTGATATTTCTCTCGTAGTAACCATTTCACGTAAATCGATATTGTAAATTTTAAAACAAATCATTGTTAAATATGTAAATCCCGATGCAAACAAATTGTAATGGTTAAGTGGAAGAGAGGGCTACTTAGCCTCAACCTCGCCAGTAAAAATATTTTTCTTTCTTGCTTCTTTCTATCTTGCCACAAAGCGAAAAACTCACGCACCGTCCCATGTAAAAATGCTTAAAAAAATCTAAACAATACAATTTCGCACCGCGATAGGGCGCGGAAAGTAATCCATCCGTCTTCGTCTGTCATTTCCTCCTCCCGTAGATCTCTTCCTTCCAAAAAACAAAAAGAAATCAACAATCAGAACGACCAAAAATGAGACGAGCGAAAAAAATCGCAAAAAAAGTAAAAACAAAAGAGGGTCGAAGGAAAAAAAGATGATTACATAAATGAAAAGAACACCTTTCCCACACGACCTCCATCTCTTTTTCATTCCACGCCACATGACGCCACGAGGAATCCAAGTTCCCGTGTTCCACACCGGATAACGTAGGAGATAGCTGGGCGGCGAAAATGCCCCAAGGATTCTCCGTGCGCGAGCTCGCGAACCCTGCATATCCACATTACCCTCCTCCTCCTCCTCACTTAGCCTCCCTCCCTATCTCTCCCTCCTACTCCCTCCCTCCTTTCCCTTCACCCTCTCCTCATCCTACACCACACCGCAGCCTCCGTTCCGAGTCCTTCATTAAGGACGAACCTTTTTTCCCCCATATCAACCTCCACTCTCCTACCTTTTTCCCCCCTTCCACTGCAGCTCGCGAGGAACATTCTCAGCCGCCCTACGGATATTCTCTCCTCCTTCCTCTTCCATCTTCCGACACTCTCGTTAACCCCGTTTTCCAAGGAAGAGAGAGAGAGAGACGCCAAGCAGGAGATGATAAAGACCGATAAGAGAACGACGTTTAGGAGAAAATAGAGAAGGGAAAAAGGAGATAAGGAGATAAAGAGGAAGAGGGAGGGAAATGAGTAGATGGTGCGTTAGGTCGAATAAAACGAGAGAGAAAGAGAGGAAACTGAAATATAATGCGGGTCCCTCGGAAAAGCATACCGAGCTTGTTATGAGGTCAGGGGATGCCTTTGCGGAGGCTCTGCGGCGTAAACAGCATTCGATGGGCAATTTGTTGCTTAGTGTAGTTTTCTTCTCGGTTCGAAAACCATATGCGCTGAGAGTATTTGTGGTTTTTGAACAGATAAACGAAATTCACTCATGTTCGTTCGCTTTTGTGGTCTAAATGCGTTAAGAGCCTACTATGACGCCGAGTCCGATTTTTCCTCGCACGATGCTGTTTCGCGATATTCTTCAAGCAAACAGTTCGAAAAGATTTCCGGTCGAAAAAAGGAAAATCATTAGATTGATAGTTATGTCCGCTGGTGCAGGTTGATATCCGCCCAGCAATTGGAAGATCCGGGTTCGATTCCCAGTCATAGCAGACTTTTTTCTCGTTTCAAAGATTTTCCCAGTATTATAGCTTATGCCTGTCTACAAAGGATCTTCAGATTGATTTATTTCAACAATTTTTCATGCCTGAGAATTTTCTCGTGTAATGTTATCATATGAGAAATTCACGAGTTTAGCCACCAAGTCCTGAATAAAATTATACCGCCAGATCATTTCGTTCTTTTTGCTTAGAAACATAATCATTAAAAACTGCATTATGACGGTTTGTGAGAGGAAGTTCGACTACGACATCATTACGTCTAGGAGCGGACACGGCATCGATTCCCAAAAATTTTAATCGGTTTGAAATCATTAATTCTTCCATCGCGGCGAAAATCATTTCATCAGTGGCGAAATCGATCGAGTAAACGTATATCGCAGTTTTTTTCCGAATTATTCCCACGATTCAGGTTGGTGAACGTACGTATTTATTTTTCATCTCGTTCCTCCCCAACCAACGCTCCTATAACAGCAATACAGAAAACAAAATCAAATCACGGGCGAAATAACCTATCAGGAGCGGCGGAGAAAAAGACCTCTTGGATCGCAGACGTGTATCGCATTAAAGGAGGAAGAGAAGAAAGGGAGAGAAAAGGGGAGATAGAGGAGAGGAGTGAGGGGAAACAGCTGAAGGATGTCGTTCCTCTTGATTGAGAAAGCGATGACTTGGTGGATGCGAAAGGGTGAATTGAAGAGAGAGAAAGTGGGTTAGAGAGAGAGAGACTAAATTAAGAGAGGGAGAGAGGTAAATGTGAAGAGAAAGAGGAGAAGGAACTGGAGAGGATATTAGAAGGATAAAATAATAGGATGCCGAAAGGTGTGCAGAAAACTAATGACGGATGAAAGAGTTGATTGAGATAAATGGAGAAAGTCATGTAAGTACCTAAGTACTAGCCAGAAGCATCAAAAGGAAAAATAACGCACTCGCATATCAAAAGAACAAAAAAAAACGAGACGAAACGAACTTGTTAACTTGAATTGCTCGCGGTCTTCCCGAGGCTTCCATCTGAAGATCTAAATTGAAGATGAATTGGCGGGATAAGGGAAATGATTATGTCTCACGCCCAATTAAGCCTTGCGAAGACCTCGTCGTTGAGAATGGATTCCTCGTTCAGCAATGGAATAATTATGTTGTATGAAAATGAAATTATGTTTTCGGAGCAAAATATGTTCCAAGACAGGACTGGGATATCTTTGAAGAAAATATCAGAGAAAAATGAATCCGAGATAAAATTAAAATTAATATAAAAGTAATTTTCCACAGATATTTGGGAAAAGAATTATAATGACTGCATAGTTACAAAAAATAAGAGAAAACTAACTCGTGCCTACAATAGTTTTAAAAAGCTTCGTATTGTAAACTGTAGTTTATTTTCTATCATTTTCAAGCGCGTTTATTTGTATATTTACATATTAAGAATAAAAATGTATTATGCTGTTATCCTGTCTCGATTTTTCAAAACACTGCGCATTTCTAAAAAGTCATATAACGAGTGTAAGCATTTATAAAGCTTCTGAAACAAAAAAGTTCTCAAAAGAGTGCTGACGGAAAATTAATTTAAAAATTTTTAATTTCAAATAAATATGCATAATGAGTATCTCTAGGATAGCGAGTAAAATGTTAACGTTGCTTAGTGAATGAAAATGTATCGTTTTGCTTGCTGGCGGGGAAACAAATTAATCTACCGTTCTTTCTCGAGTAGATCGGACGTCAACAAATTAAACTTCAACTACAGGCGACCGACTAAGTTAAACTCATTTCTAACGAATCAGCCTTTCAAATTAAATGCTTACAGAAATGTAAAATTGAACATTTTTTCACCCAAGCTCATTAACTGAAACTTAAAGTAAAATACGTCAAACGCAAAGGAATAAATTGGATCTGGCTTGTAAATGAACATTACCTTTTTAGTTGATTCGTATGAAAAGATTTTAAAATGGCTATTAAGTTTCAGAAATTACGATTTTTACGAAATGTTTTTCGGTTGCATCAACTTTAATTATAATTTGTGTGAAATTTCATGGCATTATTTCAATAAGACTGAACTTCTGACATTCTTAAGGAAGAAGGAGATCCAAGATCATTGGTAGTATTGTCTCAAGTTACGCATATGTAGCCGTTTTGATCTCATGATCACATATATGTGATCATGAGATAAAAACGGTTCCCATGGTATTTAAATTCACATTTTATTGAAGGTTACCATTAAGTTAATTGAAACTCAGTATCAATTGATTAAATTAAGAGAGTCATTTTTCATTACTTTTCGACCTGTTGAGCTTATTAAGACTTGGTGGCATTTCATGCATTTCACTTTTCTGAATCCTTTGATTAGTTCTTAATCGCAACTATTCTGACCATTTATAATGAAAAGAATACTTATACCAATTATAGAGGCAATTTTTTTGAGAGGCTCCGAAAATTATATCTAGAAGATGAAAACAATATGGTAAAAGGATTTTTTGAAATTCAAAAAATTATCATGCTCATTGTAACCACAATAGCATTTTTAAACTTGTGTGATCTGTAAAAACGGCGTTTTTGCTATGTTACATACAGAATGAATGGCATATTAAAAGATTATAATTAATCGGGCAGTTAAACAAGTGCTTCAATTTTTTTGTAAGCAAGTTTGTACTATTCATCTTTATACGCCGAGGAAACGTTAGGTGCTTTTTCTCAGCGGAAAAGAGATAAATTAATTTTTATTCATCTAATGAAATGTAATCTATCATTATAAAAGAACGATATGGATTCAGGTGTCGAAGGAAGCGCTAGGAGAGGCAGTGAAGCGGACGGGAGGGAAGGTTATGAGAAAGAGAATGAGGATGGTAATAGGAGGGAAGCTGGTTCTTTTGAGATAGAGTATAGATGGCGAACACGAGAGGAACAAAAGGCCGCCGTTCGAAACCCTTGTCATTCCTCCCAAAATCCTCATTCACACACAATGCTTCTCTCCCCTTGACTGTAGAAAAACCTTTTTCATAACCCTCTCTCCCACGCTTTCTACCTCTCCCTCTATACCTCTCTCTCTCTCTCTCTCGCAGACATCCGGATGACATGGAGTATCCGAGTCCCGCCTCACCAATCAATACAGGTGCAGAGCAGGAGTCAGATTAGTCCCGCTTTCGAGAAAATGAATTTGAGGTAATGAAAAAACCAAGGTTACGCCAGGCTTTCGGAAAAAAATAATATCCATTTATTTCCGCAGGAACGGGAGACAATGACTTAAGACATGGGAAGGATTTCTTTACATTAAGCGAGGGAGGACATTTTCCTTAGACGCTAACGGGGTTTTTCCAGCCGAATGGTGGTAAATGCCCTCAAAGTAACTAAAAACCTCGTTGAATGCGCAATAAATACGTAGGCGAGGTGCAATTACCACGTGACCACGTATAAACAATAGATAAATTCAGACTTTTAGAGTTGGAGGCGTTTCCAATCGCTCACTAATTGAAAAATTTGGGATGTATTTCTTTGCATTGGAGCATTGTTAGCAGTTATTTACGCGGTTTATTTTGTTCGAACGAAATAAAAATATGAAGCGAAAACAAAAAACTAATCGTGTGCGTAGAAGACAAGAGCAGCAGCGGGCGATCGAATAAAATCAATTAAGAAAATAGAGCGATAAAACTAGATATTATTGCCGAAGTCCGCCTTTCTTAACAGAATCACAGAAAGAATTAAAATGACATTCGTGCGGCGTTAAGTGATCTGAGAAATCCTCCTTCGAAAAAACAAAATTAAACGACTCGCGCCAGTTTCCAGCAATCGCCTTGCGCAAACGTTATATTTTACCTTTACTATGTTTGCTTCGTGCCACAAATACGAGGCACTTCATTTAAAAAAAGGATTCCCAGAATGTTCCCGTGGCCTAATTATTCCGCGTTCTGACTCGTATATTAAGGATTTCAAAACATATACCTTTTTCCTCTCGCACTATCTCTTAATTAAACCACATAAATTCTTTTATCGCCTCAACCCTTAGTCGATAATTCAGGTGATAAAACACCCATCCGTTAGGGAACCGGTCCCTTTTCAACTTTTTATCTGCATGCCACCTTCCTACTAAACAGATCAAGCTTGCGCCCAAATTCAGGATTGTTTGAACACGTAGCTTCCGGCGTCCCTCTCGCGAAATCAGCTAAAAGCGTAATTAACAGAGGATGCTCTTTCAGGTTAACTGCAGATAATCCGATCTTAACGGCCTAATTTTGGTAAAATGACTTTTGTTTTTTTTTCGCGACAGATGTGCCATCAATCATATTCCTTCGGTCCCATTCTGTCTCGTTCATTTCATCAAAATTTAAACTTTTTAAATCTAAGCTTCCAAGTTTCTTGAGTCACATTTGAAGTAGACGGCAAACCTTTTATCAGATACGTATTATAACTAGATTTTATTCGCTTCGGAATTTAACAAGAGATATAATGTATGTCCAATTAAAATATCGATATGTTTCTAAGGTTACCGAATGTGTATATAGAAAAATAGTTGTAGCGTCCCTAATTAGTCGCCATTGCCCAAAAATGATACCTTCAGTGTTTACAAGAATGAAATCATCAATTTTTGCGTCAAAAGAGAACCTTGAGTTTTCGTCTCGCGAATTGATATTTTTTGCCCTCATTTTGATCCGGTTCTGCAGAAGCCGGTTCCTATTTACCTACATCCGATTCCACTACAAGTCGGGCAAACTTCTCCTGGAATCCGCCAGTCCAACAATTCGAGCGGCCGCATAAGATCTCCTATTCCATTTTCTCCTACCATTTACTCTCCCTCCCACACTCCTTACCCGATTTTCCAGCCCATTTCCCTCTCAATGTCCTCATATGCCGGGGAGGCGATTCAGCCGGTTGTGCTGACCCCTTGACCGCTCCTTCCGTACTAACCAAAACAGAAACAACTCCCTCGCTCTCTTTCCATCTCCATCTTCCTCCCACAACCCCTTACACATCTCCTGTTCTCCCTCTGCCCCTTCTCTCTCTTTTCCATTCTCTCAATCTCCATTTCATTCCCTCTTTTCATCTGCTCTTGTTAACTTTCCCTTTCCCATTTTCCTCCCATTCTGAGTCATTTTACATTTTCTCCTCTCCGTCTCCATTCCGTTCTTTCCTCCATTCCTCAATCGCCTTGCAGGCCTCCAGCATCCAAACACACATACACCAGATTGCCAGCTCACATTACGTTCTACCCCTTTCTCAAGGTCTGGCGATTTTTGCAGTCTTTCTCTCTTTCTCTGTCGCACAACCCACTCATCCCTACCCTGCTCCTTCTTTTCCGAAGGGAGGAAACGTGCCAGCCAATCCCCGCAAAGTATACTTCCTAGCCTTCTCTTACCTTTTCTCTCTACCTTTCTCTCTCGATTCTCTTCTTACCCCTTTTCGCGTCGGAGCCCTATTTCTCCCCTCCCTTCCTTTCCCCTTCACTCACTCTTCTTCTCTGGTCTCATTCCCTCGTTGGATATTCCTGCCCGTCTCTTGCTGTGGCGCACGGGTGTTGAATACCCAATGGAGGTTTAAAAAAAAGTGTCCCACTCCTCTTCCTACTATATCATGAAAGTAAAAAAATAACGCGAAATGTGTTTTATAAACAACGGAGCTTCCCTTGGAATCCCTTTCTTCCTTCCATTTTTACTCCAAAAACACATAATTAGTTACGTCCTATTACTTTAAATCGCGATAGAAGATTGCTCGTGACATTGTTCGCCATGGAGTCTAGCGTGGCGATTGATCTTGGAATGATAGCAAAAGGAAGAGTTTGGCCCTCATGAGTAATGGTATTCACGTGACTGAGATGCTCGAGTGAGATGGTGAAATCTAGATTCCGATTTATTTTGTATTCCCATTTACATTGCAACCAGAAGTCAAAACCAGGACAAATGTAGGCTGGTTTCCCAAAGTTGACGTCCCGAATTGATTACTTATATTGACAGAAAATTTTTGAGTATGTGTTAATCATTCAAAGGAATTCTCATACCATAAAGACCACTTGTGGTTCATTGTTTATCAATTATAGAGAAAATTGAAAAACAAATTAATAGAGTATTATCAGGTTTACAATACTAATAACCATATCAAAATCTCTTTCTGACATTATATTTTGCATGTATTATTTTTAATAAATAGATTTAATGAATATTACTGTTTATAAACTAATATGTCTGGATCAACTTTCCATTGCTGAGGAGTAGACAAGCGGAAAAGAAATTAACCCATTTGTTCACTCGTCTATGCTCAAGTATAGTTCGTTAATAATCGTCTCCATGGCAACAAATCGATAAAATGCGATTTAAAAAGCAAAAACGTTATGTTTTAGTAGAAATTCAAGAAAATACGATCAATTATCAAAATTTGGTGATAAAGAATCTACATTCTTTTACCCTTAGAACCGTACAAATCTCGCTCCGATATCACAATTTTTAGATATTTTAATGCATTAAAAAAAGATCTCTGCACGATGGATGTGAGATTTCCTATGTAAAATAGGGGAAAAAGGTCCTAAAATCGAACCCGGGACTTAAATCTTCGCTAAATAAAATATAGCCCGGAGGTGGGTCTTGGCATTTCATGAAAATCGGTTAATTGGCGAAAAAGGTTTTTAGTAGGGGAGTCACACATACACAGACAGGCAGGACCATTTCATAAGGATATGTTTCCTTCGGAAACCAGCATAATAAAAATATTGTGCCAAAATAAGCAAGAAGATAAAGAGATAATCTGAATCCCATGGGAAGATGGTAAAAATTAGAAATGCCAAAAGATATTATGTGTAACGCAAAGCATATATTTAGAACATAAGAACAATTCGTTCCAAAGATATATTAATATGATATATTAAATAGATAGCAGTATCGCAATATAATATTTTTATGATGTAAAAGTGTAAAATAGTTTTAAAATCTCTTTATTGTTGTAACAACTGTATGGTTGCTCTATTCAGAGCAAAGCTGCCTTTTTTGCCATATCTAGCTTTTATATATCCTGAAGTTTAAAGAGAAAATTTTAATGGATTAACAGAATTTTATATTACAGAATATAACGATCACATATTCAAAGAAAACTATGAAAAATCGTTGCTGTTAAAATCCGCCGTAAATACTTAACATTATTTCCAAAAACATTTTACCGTTAGACCTTGTACGTGACTTTTAAGAAAGGGAGGTAGATAGATAGAACGAGAAAACACGAGTGTCATTTTCAGTTTACGAACCGATGAGGTTTTTTGGCACGGATGGCATTCTATTTGCGTTCGGATGGAATAGCTTTAATCAAGTCTCTCTCTTACATTTTCCAATTCTCGATCTGCCACGTTCTAAATTGTTGCTCCTATAAAGTTCCTTTTATGTAGACAACTCGAGATATTTGTTGGCAATAGAAATAAATTATTTTCTGATATCGCTATCCAATTAAAACTTTGGGAAATTTTCAATGCATATTTGTGAATTATTTTTTCAAAATGCATTAAACGTAAAAGTACAAAAAGGTATTTCTAGCTGTTTTCATTTATGTATTGGGAGTAAAAGCCAATAATTTTACATTTACTTTGTGGACATTCATAATAGGAATAACTCTATGTTAAATAAAACAAAACCTACGACAACGGTCGATCGTAAAAATTCAACAACCATTAGAGCATTATATTTTATTTAACATGCGATTATTCTAGTTTTACTCTCATTAAAAGGATTGATGTTTCATTCTAATTAAGGAGCAGAAAGATCCAGGGACAAAAAAGTGTTATACAAACCTTTATGCAAATTAGATTCCACATAAACATACCTCGAATAATTTACAATTTCCCTACTAAATTTTTCCGGCTACGCATAATACAAGTTTAATTTTGCGAAAACGCTGAATGTTTAAGCTAGCAAGGAATTTATCTCTATTCTAAGCTTGGGAAATGCAATATGGGCTCACCGAAGCATGCATGCCTAGGGCAAGACGACTGATCCTACAATGAGGTCGGGATAAACCTGTATTTATAAAAAAGAGAATAGCTTTCCTGACCGGGATATTTGAGGCAAAAAAGCGCAAATTAGACGTTTATTATCGCGCCTTTTTCTCCTTTTTTCAAAGCACGGGGCCGGTCGTCCCTCTCTCTCTTCTTGCTTCGCGAGTTCCGGCGCGTAGGAGAGCCGCGTTCATTGGAATTAATTGCGCGGAAAGCTCGTTTATAAGTGTGATCTTAGCGACGCGTTACGACAGCATTTTTACCAATTAGAGAGAGAGAGGAAATGGCGGGAATCCGACTGGATGTCTGAGCTCACACGAATATAAAAACTGATTAACTTTTGTGTAACCGAATTCTTTTTCCATTCGAGGGCATAGCTACGGCCTTTGCATTCGCGTCAACGGCAGCATTTCTGCAAATCTCTTCGCGCATTTAGGTTAAATTTTGCAGGTGGTTATCGAGTTTGACGAATAACTCCAATGTACGACTAAAATAACCCTTTGACATATGAGATTCGTCGCATCAATCGGTACGAGCGCGGGCTAAAAAATTATTGCGCGATTCTTTAGACATGTTTTTTATCACATTGAGTATTTAAGTAATAAGATTATATCCATTTAGGAATCTTTGATACTGAGCTTTTTTCAGTGTTTTGAGGAATGGATTTGAGGAAAGGTACGAGATTGGAGTCGCTTATGACAGAAAGGAGTTTTCGTTCGAGAATTTTCGATGAAATGTTTTATGAGTTTATCACGATAAATGAAATGCAATGGCAAACTAGAAAAAATTTACAATTAAAATATACGACGTCAATAACCATAAATAACGCTAATACTATTCACTAATTTATGCACTACTGGAAGAAAAACAGCCCCCTCAAAATCTACGATTTTGATTCGAGCAAAATCGTAAATTCCGACCCGTGCACGTGATCAGAAACAACGCGATTATATTTTCAAGATAGTAAAGCGCTTCGGTCCTGGAGCGAAAATAAAAAACAAACCCCAAAATGAATCATTCGCTCATATTCCGCGTTCACCGCACGCACTTATCTCAAACTATTTCCCAACACCCATGATTAAGAGGAGTCCTAACTCCTCCTCGCTACGCACCGAATCCCCCCTCCCCACCACCTCCGCCTCGTGGATCTTCTTCTTATTCCTTCCGGCATTAGTCTCCAAATTAAAACACAGAACGCAAAGCGGTAGGGAAACGGTGGGTACATGAGCGCTTTCGGATGATGTAAGAGGGTTTGACAGCATTACATTTTTTCTTATCGCTACCCACGTTCCATTTGCAGACTGGAAAAAATAGGAGCCTTTATCTATCCCTCAGTTCCAAAAACAACCGTATTTTTGGTCGGGAGGCGGGGTCGTTCGCTTCTCGGATACACCCCCTTCCTCCCTCCTTATATCCTCCCTCATTCTCCCCTCCCCCTTTTGCTATTTAGTACGCTTCCGACCCAAATTCTCACCCGTCTCCCTTTTTCCGCTTTTCTCCCACACTTGCCCTCACATTCCCTTCTCATTCCCAACTTATCCGTTCATTCTCTTATTCTTTCGTCCCCGCTTTCTCTATTCTGTCTAATTTTCTCTCCCTCTCTCACTCTGCGGTGGGTTTGGCTTTTTGAGGATTAAGTCTGATTGCACTCGAGTCTTTTTCACAAGGCCAACTTAAAAATTTTCGTCTGCTTAAATTTTTTGTTTCGTTCCCAAAATAATCGAATGTTTTAACTTTTAAATGGCATTCCTTCACTTCTTCTTCGTGATGCAAGTTTTTAAATGCCGAAATCTCATTTGCGTTGTAATTCAAAGGATTTAAAGATGAGCACGGGGTGCTTGAATAAAGAGATTTATCTGTCACCTTTCTCTTCTCTATTGCAACCAACTCTCACAAAGTGATACGGTTTTCCATTTCTCGCAGTTTCTCTTTCTCCGTCTCCATTTTTTCATTTCTTTCTTTACTTGCTTTCCTCGATTATTCTGCAACATTTTTCTACCATTTTTCTGTCACATTTCTCCTTTCCTGCGTAACTTTAGATCACTTTCTCCGGTTCCCTCGTCGCCACCCGTTTCTACACTCCGCCCACGCCCCGCATGGTTCCGTCTCCCCTATCTCCTCTCTCTATCTCTCTCCTTCTGTTTTCCTTTCTAGATTACACTCTAAATACTTCTCTTTTATGTTCATTTCTGTTTTCCTCTACCATTCATATTTCCCTACTTTTGTTTAATTTATGAATTTTAGTCCAGTTGATTCGTTTCTTCCCGCAAAATCAGTCTATCTCGTTTTTCAACAGTGCTTCTTATCGTCTACGTTGTCTCCATGTGTCTCACATTGGATAATATCCAAATGATAAGTAACTTTTTGTTGATGTTAGTCATATGGTTCATCGATAACATAATTATCTTCAACAAGCAAACGCTTCAAGAGAATCTACAAATTACTTTTCCTCGCTAAAATTGAAACGTGATATTTCTAACCGTTAATGATATGTAATAATTACTCTCCATCTAGTTGTAAGATGATTTAAAATTTTTAGAATTTTCATTTAAAGAAAAATTACAATTGCACAATGGCGAGCGTACGCGGTATCCACGTTCTGCCACACTTTTTTTGTCGTCACCATCCCTGGGTTTTTTGAGTTCCTCCTCTTTCTCACCATATCCAGCATGCCTCCCTCACTCAAATATTTACGCTCTCTCTATGTCCCTTCAACTCGTATCACTTGTCACCTGCTCTCCTCATCCTATCTTCTTTTTCTTCCCCTTCCTCTCCATCTCTCGCACACGCAATTTCTTCCTCCTGCTTCTTAGATTTCTTCTCCTTTCTTCTCACGCTTCTTCCCCTCTTGACACGACTACTTATCCCATCTCTCTCTTAAAATCTCTTTCCCTTTCAGTTCGAATACTCGTAGTGTGCGGACGTATCTGAGTAACTGCCTCGACACTCGCTCAGTTTGCCTTTCTCTCTTTCAATCCTTGGAAAGTTAACGTGAAACTGGTGGGATATCGGCTGTTGAGTTTGGTTCTTAGATATATCTACACCCTCTGAACACGTAGAACGTGGCCTACGCAATGCCAAGCGATTGTGCTAAGTGCGGGCATGCTGAAAAGCGTGGTTCGAGCTCTCTTTCGTGTGGAAACTGTAAAGATCTCTTTCATCCCTCGTGCCAATCTGTGTCTTAAGAGGATCTGAAGACGCTGAATGACCTCCGGAAGTCCTGCACGCGGTGATGATACACCTATCAAACATGCTCACGATGATTCAAATACTGACTCAGTAAGTGTAATGTTGTGTGAACTGCTACAAGTTGTTAATGTAATACACGAGGAGCAGTGTGCATTGAGAACATCCATCGCAACATGGAAAGACTCGATCAACGAGCAGGCAAAGTGTATTGAACGAATTAACACTACGCTATCTAAAATGAGCGAAAAGCTCAATGAACTTTATAGTGAAAAGTTTTCGCTTAAAAATCGATTTACCAACGTTGAAGCCATATAAATCGTATTGAGCAAGAACAACTTAGGAACGTGGTCGATATCTATGGTATTCCTCTTAAGGAAGGTGAAGTTGTTGACTCTTTAGTCTGTAAAACGGGGCTTGCCGTAGGTACTAAACTGGACATTAACGACATAGACTACGCCTTTAGAGTCGATCGCGCCTGTCCAATGGAATCACTAGGTCCCCTCCAATCGTCGTACATTTTGTTAGATCTTGCTCTGCGGCTGATTTTGTACAAGCTTGACGGACGGAAATAAATCTTTTCTTCCGAGATATTATTACTGAGCAAGGTCTGCATAATCCTCCCATTTACGTTAATGAGTTTCTGTCTTTAAATTCATGTATCCGCTTCATTTTTAATCTCCGTAAAGATGAACATCTATCTCCCTACTGGGAAAAATTAAGTTGGCTCAATACAAATTCTCGACGAAAATATTTCCTTGGAATAAAGAACCCGAGTATATTTTGGACATGTTGCCGACAAAACCGCCCCAAAGAGACATGGCTAAGAAAATAGATCCAGGCAACCTGTACTTTCCCAGTCACCGGACTACCACTTACCTAAAATCGTTTGTTGTCTTGGAATCAAAACTTTGGAATTACTTGCCAGGTGATATAAAATGTTCTTCATCATTGTATACCTTTAAAATAAAACTCATTAACTACTTATTACATAATATTTAATATGCGTCCATCCCATTTCCTGTTCCAGAAATTATTCATGATATATTAGTACTACCAAGCCATTATATCAAACTCTTGGGATTTGGATACTTGACCCTAATAAATCGATCCAAATATTATATAATGTACTCATATGCTATCTTTGCTATATATTTATATGTAAAAATTGTAAATTTTCTGTATTTATATATATATATATATGTTATAATTTGTTTTGTTTCCTTACTCAGTACTGAGATGCGAGTATGCACCAATTATGTACCGCACTTGTTTCTGTTTAATGGGATCTAGTTCCGGAATAATAAACTTAATTCATTCATTAATTCATTCCCTTCCTCATATTCTTCCATCCCTTTCATCTCCCTCAATCAATATCCACTTCTACCTCTTCCGCTCACCTTTTCATTTATTTCCGCGTTTGCTTTCGTTCTTACTTTATCTTCTCCTTTCTCCCTTCCTTTCCCATATCCATTCATTTCTCTCTCTCTTTCTATACTCCCCCACTTCTTTCTCACATTCCTCCCCTTCTCTCCCATTGTTCTCTCTCTCCCTTCTCCGCCTCTCTTACTTCTCCCTCTCTCTCTCTCTCTTCTACTTTCTCCATCTCCTCCTCCCTATCTTCCTCCCTCCTTCAATCTTCGTCTGTTCCCTTCGATGCTCCATTCATCCGTGCCAACCAACCGTCCCCTCCTTATGCCAAGTCCAGCTAATGATATTCCTCTTTCTTCCTCTCTCTCCCTTTCCCCGTCCTCTCCTTACTTCCCATCAACCCACGCGCGTACACAAACACACGAAACCCTTTTTCTCCTCCTCTACCCTCTTTCCTCCGTTCTCCTTTTGCCTTCCTTATCGAATGCCGCTCCGGGAGACATTCCATGGATCCCGCACCACACCCGCCCAATACTATTACCCTCAGAATTCCCCTGCCTCCCCCTTCTTCCCGCCTCCCTTTCCCCTCCTTCCCACATCCCTCCCCCTCCCTCCTTTCTCTCTCTCCCTCTCTTTCGTAGCTTCTGGCATGCCCTACTCAATTCCATTCACCTTTCCCTTATGCCCTGATTTTCATTTTACATTTATCTTACTTTATTCACCTCTCCTCTCTCTCTCTTTCTCTCTCCCCTACGCTTAGACCTTAACTGCCTAAGTATTATATAATTCGTCCTGAAATGTCGGCGTCGGCGAACCAATTTCCCGCCGGTTTCCATGGTAACCGATTTGCAATTGTTAGGGAGGGAAGATGTTAAAGGAGAAAGAGTGGTCTGGTAAGGAAGTAGGCGGGGTTGGAGAGAAGAAATTTCGAATGAGGAAATAAACGGGAATAAAAGGATTACGGAGAAAGAGGTAATCGAGAAAAAACGATCAAATATTGAAGACAAAGAAGACGGAAACGGGAATGGGGACGACGAGGAAGGAAATTAATTCACGCCAGTGTAATGTCAGGTCATCGGAAGGTTAAAGACGAGTGCGGTAGGATTGGAGGCGAGTACAAGAGGCACAATAGGAATGTAGGACTTATTAGTAGAATGTATTTCAGGGGCAAGGAGAATTCTTCAAGGATAAATGTGGATCCTTAATAGCATCAAGTGATCGCCGTGTTGAAATGATGATGGTTGTTGCTCAGATTGAAAGAAACGACCGTTTCCAGCAACCCTATAACAAAACCTGTGATGAAAGTGGCTGCTGTCTCATTATAAAAATTATTTCTGTACGCTTTCTTGCTATGAAAAATTACAAAGCCAATACTACCAAAATGACTATATTTCAAAGCAATATAATCCCGGGTTTGTGTCATTCAGTAATATATCTTTTATTATACTCGACCAAGGCGAGGAATTAATAAAGATAGACGTTAAATTTAGACGGGTGACCTCCTGTGCACCTGTATTCTCGGATTGTAATGTTTTTCTCTTCTCTGAGACTCTCTACCAGAGGGACAGAGCGAGAGAGAAGCCAGTCCCTAGGTCAGATGCATCGGTAACATCCGTGGTTTCGAGGGCTTTTCGAGTGGCCTTCCTTCTTAAGCCCGCTTTACGTGGAGCCACTGACATGATGGAGGACCCTTTAACTTCCTGAACAAGTCTGAAGGTTGTCACTCTCAAAGTCGGAGATAAATGGCGTCAAGACTCTCTAGAAAATCAGGTCCCTGGCATTGTCCTCTCTTCTCAATTCTTATTTTTCACTTCTCTTCTACTAATTTGCATTATAAATACGGCACTTTGCTACGATTAGTAATACTAGTATTATTATACATAATTAATATCGGGGAAAGTAAACTCTGGTATCACCAGTTTATTTCTTTCGCCAGTGAGAATAAAAATCCCTTAGACATTTGCGAGAGAAATCCAAATTTTTTCGATTTGGATTTTAAGATGTTTGCGTTATTTGGCTTTTCAACTCAAAGGAGTGGTCCTATATTCTCCAGAAAAGACACATCCCACACCTTGCAAATAAGTAAGCTAGTTGCATGATTAAACGTAATAAAATAAACATTAAAATTGATTCGATTTACTTAGATATGTGTTCTTTCTATCTCTATTTATAGAGAATAGAATGAGATGCCAAATAGATTACATCCTAGTAAAACAAAGATTCAGGAAAAGCATAAAGACCGCCAAGTCATTACCATGAGTAGACATTGATTCAGATTATACCCTTCAAATATTTGACGTACAACGCTCAAACAAATAAGAAAAACGAGAAGAGAAAGAAAGACTTGGGACCTAGAAATACTGAAAGAAACGCAGGATATAGTCAGCATGAAGTTGGAAGATCGTCTAAGAATTTTGGAAGACAAACTAAAGACCGTAAATATATAGAATGGGAAGAAACTAAAGCTAACATCAAGAATACATTGGATAAAGAGGTTGCAAAACAAGAGAAGAAAATCAGAAAACCATGGATCACTAAGGAAATGCTGGAGAAAATGGATAAGAGACCAAAATGGAAAAACGTTAACAGTGAAGAAGCTAGAGCCAACTATAGACATATAAACAAAGAGTTTAGAAGGGCAACAGATAAAGCTAGAGAAAATTGGATAAAAGAAAAATGTGATGAAAAAATACAACAAATTCAGAAGTTAGATATGATGTACGCTATGGCACTGGAATTAGAAGATTAGAAGTCGGATGGAATTCGTGGTAAAGGAATTATGAATACGGATGGGAAGATAATCTAGGAAACAAAGGATGTAGCACAAATATGGGAAGAATAAATTAAGAAACTATACAGCAAGCAGACAGGATCGGTAAAAATAGAAATGGAAGATGAGGAAAACATTGAAGAAGACAACTCAGGACCAAGTATTATGGAGAGCGAACTAGGAAAAGCGATAGTGGAACTAAAGAAAGGGAAAGCCACAGTCAACGATTGAATACCGGCTGAGGTACTTAAAGTCATGGAATCAGATGGACTAAAATCGATCACGAAATGAATTAATAAGATTTAGGACACGAGAGAGTGGCCTCGGGATTTCCTAGAAGTAACAATGATCCCTCTAAAGAAGAAGCCAAAGGCAATGCAGTGTAAAGACTTCAGAACGATAAGGCTTCTGTCAAACCCTTTGAAGATCATCACGAGGATTCTTAATAATAGGCTTGAGAAAAAGGCAGAAGAAATGCTAGCGGAAGATCAATTCGGTTTCAGAAAAGGACGAGGCACTAGAAGTACTGTAGGGGTAGTAAGAATCATATCATCAGAAAGAGAAATAGAATACAGTCATGATATCTGCGTATGTTTCGTTGACTGGCCTTTGATAAAGTAAATTGGGTAATGTTGATTCAGGATATAGCTGTAGACTAGAAAGATAAAAAACTGATCAGGAATCCATATGTGAATCAAGTTGTAAAGGTCAGGTTGGAGAATGCGGACACCTGCTGAGTAAATATAGGTAGAGGAGTAAGACAGAGCTGCTGCCTATCGCTGACCCTATTCAATATATTTGGAGAAAGTCTAATGCAAGAAGCATTAGAAGGCACAGAAGATTTAAAATTGGAGGAAGAACAGTAAATAAAGCAGATGATCAAGTACTTGTAGAAAGAAAGGAAGAGGAACTCCAGAAAATTATAAATAGACTAGTAATAACAGGTAGAAAATACGGCATGGAAATAAATACAGAAAAATCCAAGGTCATTAGAATATCTGGAACAAGTTTCAAATTATAAATACCTTGGAAGCATTATAACATGAGCAGCAAAATCTACGAATGAGATCAGGATTAGAATAGGAAAAGTAAAAACGATTTTCAGAAGAAAGAAACACCTACTTACGGGGAATAAAAGGAAATATATCCGCAAGAAGTTCATAAAATGCTGTATGGAGTGTAGCTTTGTATGGGGCAGAAACATAGACGCTAAGAAAAAATGGCATCAAATACTTGGAAGGTTTTCAAATGTGGTCTTGGAGAAGAATGCTGAAGATAAAATGGACAGATAGGATGAAAAACGTTGAAGTTCTACAAAGATTAGGAGAAAAGTAAATGATTATACAGACTATTAGAAAGAAGAAGGCAAACTGGGATGACATTACCCTAGGAGAGAGAGTATGATTGAAGACGTGTTAGAAGGAAAACTAGATGGAAAAAAGGAAAGAGGTAGGAAAAGATTTTAGCGGATAGACGATTTGAAAGGGAAAAAGAGTTATCAAGATATGAAGAGGACAGCAGAAAATAGGAATATATGGAGAACCAGGTTTAACCATTAATTAAATCACGGACCTGTCTACGGACAGACTACCTATGATGATGATGATGTTCTATCTGAATCTATTCATTTGAATTTTTATCGTTTAAATTCAATGCTTAAATGCAAGTTGGGCTACGAAGATTTGTAGGAAAGAAACATGGCTCAAAGAAACCGTGCGAGAATCACAATTAATATTATTTCGAGCACAAAACAATGACTCGCGGTGCAGCATCGCAAATATGGAATGTTTCGCCAGCATAACCGACATAAAATAAAAGGGGGTTTCAATCTTTTACAAACCGCGATCCCACACTGAAACATTAGAAATCCAACGGACTCCTCGATCGCGTGGATTCGACTTTCGACAACATACTAATGAATAGGAGCACGTCTTATTTGCTTTGAGAGAATTGAGTAATGTTTCCATGGCAATAAATTATTAAATTATTACTAATTAATCAATTATCACTTCTCTAAATAAATTCCAATGTATTTTTCAACAAGTTTCTTGGACTCTCTCCAAACTTCCGCGGACTTCCATTTGGGAAACCTTGCTTTCGACTTTTTATTATATCAACTGAACATCTGAATGCCGAATACGTTAAAAATGTCTTTCCTTCCAAGTATTTTGTCATTAAAAGCGTATTCTGTTTGTCATTACTTCACATTAAGTCTTATTCCTCGAATGGAATAATCCTGAATTAATTAGTAATAATTTTCCTATTATTATAATATACTAATAATGAAAGTTTGTGCCAATACTCATGAAAGTGGAAGCAATGAAGAAGATGCGTCATGTTTTTCATCAGTTAAAATATGTTAGACTACTACAATAATAATTTAAATGAGGATGGAATCAATCCAAGCAAAGATTTTTTAAATAAACAACAATGCAAAGGAAAAAATCTGTTTTGGCTCAATTAGGCTTAAGACACAAAAATACTGCAATAGAACAAAAATTAGACCGTGTGCGGATGACTGTATGTATAAATATTAGTATTTCCTAATATTTAGGTAGGATTTTTTAATTTGTCTTTAAGCATGCGTGCGAACATACAAAATTGGAAATAATATATTGCACAAACTTCCTCATATACCCATGCATCTGCTTTCAGTACACATTTTTCTGACTGGAGGGAACTCCTACAATCACAAAAAACATAACCGCGGAAATATTTTTATCATACATAAACATAAAGTATTATGTGGATTTGCAAAGTCACACTCATGCACTGATGCATTATTGCAGGACGAAGATTGTTTGGGGAGCTGGGTGAAAAATTCGGTATATTATAATGTCGCTGGACGCTTTTAGTTATTTTTTAGAATTATGGTTTATTTAGTATTATTTATGAGTCCGAGCTCTATAATTGAAAGATTTTTAATGAAAATCGTTAGAGCCACTTTTAAGTAAATCGACATTTTGTTAAAATCAACAAAAATAAACTAGCCTTCATTGTCGCGTTATATCGTACATGTCTTCATAGTTTCTATTTAAAATAAAATTCTATCTAAACACGAAATATCATTAGATGCCTATCGTTGAACCACCCGGTCTCTAAGACCGCACACAGACAGACAGATGGACGGCATGGCGAAAACCACTTTTTTACCGTCAAAATCTCAAAGTCGATTTTTTCGCGATTACAATAATTATGTACTACGTTGTATTTGGGGAAGTAAAAACGAATAAAACTTCCCCGAATCACAAATATTTGTGGAGAAATACCACCTTCACAAGAATTGGTATATTTTCACCGGTGTACCTTCTGCAATAAAAAAATCTTCCTGCGAATAAAAAACTATTTTCTCTGGTAAATTCACTTCATCTACGCGAGATTGTAATGTCCTCAAATAACCCGCCCTCAGTCGAATAAAAATCTTCTGTTCCGACTCTAATTTCGAACACACGAGAAAGAAACGCAGCCCGATCGAAGAAAGGATACCACCGCTGTTTTCCTTTTCTTTTAATACCTTTCCTTCCCTCGTCACATCCCGCTTCCTAGATTTCTCGCTTTTCTCCAACTTTTTTCATATCCCCCGCGAAATTAATTTTCTTTTCGGTTTCCCTTTTCTTCATTAAATTCCTCTTCTGAGTTTCGCGGAATTTCCTCTTCCTTCAACTGTCAATCCGCGTCTCTGGGAAATTGCGACGTGGGTATTCGTCCGTTCGAATCTGCGATTCTTCCTCACACTCTAGATTCTCCCGCAATCGAGGAGATGGAACGTTACACCCTCGCCTACAAACCACGCTAATTAAGCGTCGGAGGAGAGAAGGCGTGGCGGGAGGCCACGGGAGAGGTGGCGAGGATTCGGGATATTTTATTCTTTGACTAATCACGCCTCGCCGGATATTTGCTTTGATTTTTCCGCTTGCAAACAATTGTTAACGTGAAAGATATTACCCGCTGATCTTCGCATTCATTATACCTCTTTGTGCCTGCAACAGACGAAGAGTTATTTTCCTATTTTCCGTGTAGTAACTTCGTGCTTCAATACATGCGCCACTTTTATCAGGTAACTATCATAAGATAGCATTCGGAAGATTATTTCCATCCATTTGCCCATCATCACAACATCGTTCCGATAACTCGTCGGCAAATTAATCTCCCATACCCATCGTTTCCATTTCCTTCTCCATCCCACTTGATCAATACGTGTTCAAATTCTCATTTGTAATATAGGCAAATCGTTACCGAGAAAAATCCATATAAACGGGTGTTTAATTGCATTTGACGCTAATTCGCTAATTTGATCATTTATCAGTGAGCAATTCGTCATATGTGCACGTACTGTAGAACCTCTGTTAACCGAAGTAATGTGGGCGAAACCCGTTGCGGATAAGCTAAAATTTCGGTTAATACAAGGAAACATAAACAAGTAGTTCTGGAAAGACCTAATACGCCTACTTTCCTTTCAATACAATTTTCATAAATAAATACCACCATCAAAATTAACAAATTTTTGTGTTAGTAGTAACAGTAATTTTTATTTTTAGGTGCATCGACGGCTAAGGTCATTTCGCGCCGTTGAATAATCTATTCAGACAAAAAACAAAAACAATTCTCTCGCCAAAGATGCCGTAAGAATTACACAAGAAGAAACGTTTTTTAAAAAAAGATTGGAGAGGTGAACTCCAAATCGTAGTGCAGTTTTCAAATGCGTTCTTTGAGATTTCACAATGTTCTCAATATTTTTCGCTCAAATGACAATTCAACGAAAAGGAAGCGAGGCACGTTGTAAAATACATGTAGGTCTTCATGTAAAGCAGTCGTAATTATCGTCCGATTTTAATCAAAATTGAAATCTTTCAATTAATTTTAACAAAACTCCCCAATACCAAATTTCATCACAAAATGTAAAGCCGTTCCCGAGTTAAAACAAAGGAACATTTTAAACTACATGTACGCCTTCATGTAAAGTGTTTGTCATTGTTGTCCGATTTTAACCAGAATTGGAATCGATCAACCAATTTTAGTAAAACTTTCCAATATGGAATTATATTAAAATCCATCAAACGGTTCCCGAGTTGAAACAAAGGAACATCGTAAACTACATGTAGGGCTTCATGTAAAGTGATCATCATTGTTGTCCGATTTTAACCAGAATTGGAACCGGTAGACCAATTTTAGTAAAACTCTCCAATACCAAATTTCATCAAACTACATCAAGCGGGTCTCGAGTTGAAACAAAGGATCATTGTCAACTATTTGTAGGTCTTGTAAAGTGGTCCTAATTGTTGTCCGATTTTAAATAAAATAGGAATCGGTCTACAAACTTTAGCAAAAACTCCCCAATACCAAATTTCATGAAAATACGTCCATCGGTTTCCGAGTTGAAACAAAAGATCATTGTAGGTCTTCATGTAAAGTGGTCATTATTTTTGTCCGATTTTGACCCAAATAGAAATCGGTCGATAAATTTTAACAAAACTCCATAATACCAAATTTCATCATAATATGTCCAGCGGTTTCCGAGTTTTAACATGCGGACGGACGGACGGAAACGACCTTCCCTATATGCGTTCACTTCGTGCAAAGAACGCATAATAAGGACAAACCAACCAATAGATACGTTAGGAAACCGATGAAAAAGAAATGGAAAAAGCTATTCAAGGCCAACAAAAACCAAAAACAAAATCCTCTCACGAAAGATGCCGTAAGAATTACACAAGAAGAAGCGCCATTTTGTTTACAGAGTCGGCATGGTTACTGAACAACATTATGCAGTATTCATATTTTTCGTCGCGATACCGATAGGTATGAATTAACCTAAGGGCCGATTGTTACCTCGATAGCTATGATTCGAAACACGGATGGACTTTGCACTCGGCTATGCTCCAGCCGGGTTCGGCAATAATCATCACCATAGCAACAAATCAAAAATATGGCTTTCAAAACGCCGAAACGATAGTTTTTGAGAGAAATTTCAACTAACACGATCGAAAATCAAAATTATGTGATAATAATATGAATCTTCACTATTTTCTCCTTAGAACAGCACAAATCTCAATTCGGTATCATAATTCTAAAATTAATTTTAAATTGCAAAAGAAAAAATCTCTGCACGACGGATTTTATATTAACCATGTTAATGAAATGGAGGAAGAACTCACCCGGGATCGAATTCGGGAACTGTAAATTCGGAATATAAGTTATGGCCTGGAGGTAGTTTTACGCCAAGTTTCATGTAAATCGGTCCATTCATGTAAAAGATATTAGGTGGACACACACACACGGACACCAAGGCGATCTCATAAGACTACTTTCCATTTTTTCGAAAGTAAGCTAAAAAAAGACTATATGAAAACATTACTTAATGTAACGTTAATCAATCAAGTTAGTCTAAATGAATTTTCAGTCCTTCCAAATACTAAATACAAATTCACGAGAAATGGTGACCTAAAAATTCATAGAAATGTCATCGCCTATCATTTGAAGCGCTCCAAATCCATTAATAGCACGTCTTCAATAGTCTTTATTTAATGTGACAACACGCGGTTGATTTCGTAATATTCCACCACTTTGCTCAACTCCTCATCTATCGCGCACGTGAAAGCATTTTCTTTCCAATTTCTCGACAAGAGAAATAAAACAGCACTACGAGAAACGCCGCCTCGCCTCTCTAGACTCATCCAAACACAACTCTCTCCTAATGCTATAGGGAATTTTCTATTTCGCTCCTTTTAAGCTGAAAGTGTTCCTCTCTTAAGCGTTCCTCCGGCCGAAGCAAAAAAAGTAAAATAAAAAGAGGAAAACCATTCAATTACCTTCACCATATTACCCGCCTTCTCATCTACACCTTCTCCTTCTCGCCGTCCTTTCTCCCAATCTCTCTCTTCCTCCAAAACCCTAATATTACTCCCGCCGTTTGGTTCCCTTGAAAATGAAAACATAGGACTGACGAAATCCTCGAAAAACTATTGTTCTTCCTCGCAGGAATCCTTACCAATCCCGTTTCACACCATATCCCTATTCCCTATTGCTGTTTCTATCTGCACTCCTCTATCTTTCCGTATCCTCAACATCTCTCCATTCGTTCTCATTCTATCCTCTATTCCTCTCCCGATCTCTTGACCACGCCTCCCAACAGGGGATCCTCTGCGGTCCGATGCGGGAGCAGAACCCTCGCCAAGGGACTCCCTCCCATTCTCTTGCGCGCGAGAATCGTTTAACGAGACCCTTTGGTAGCCATGTTCCTCCAATGGTTATGAGCCTCGAGATGCGATCATTGCAGCCGAAATCGCTTGCGCCCTCCACGAGAGATGGGACGTGCGACTTCGGAGTGAGAGAGAGGAGGGATAGGGGAGAAGTGGAGAGAGAAAGAGATAGGGGAGTGAGAGAGCCAAGGAGGGAGAAAGGGAGGAAAAGAAAAGGGTGATAGAGAGGAGGGATATAAGAGAAGAGGAGAGAAAGAGAGATAAAGAGCGTAAGAGTGAGAAGAAAGTGTGAGAGAGGGAGTGGCAGAGAAAAAGAGGAAGGGAGAAAGGGGGAAAGAGAGAGAGAGAGAAGAGGAGAGAGGGATAGAGAGAAAGAGATATATAAGTGAGAGAGAGGAAGTGAGAGAGAGAGAAAGGGAGGGAGTGAGAAAGTGTGATAGAGAAGAAGGATAGAAGGTAAGGGGAGAGAGTGAGAAAGAGAGAGTGAAGGAGGAGGAATAGGAGAAAAAGGGAGATAGGGAGTGATATAGGGGAAGGGAGTGAGAGTGAGAGAGAGAGGGAGTCAGAGAGAAAATGATTAAGAGAGGAGAGAGAGGGAGGGAGGGGGTAGACAGGGAGAGGGGTAGACTGGGAGTGAGAGAGAGGGAGTGAAAGAGAGAGGGAGTGAGAGAGAGAGAGAGGGAGTGAGAGAGAGAGGGAGTGAGAGAGTGAGGGAGAGAGATATAGAGGGAGTGAGATAGAGAAGGTGACAGCGAGTGAGAGAGAGGGTTTAAGGAAGATGTGTAGTGAGAGAGAAGGGGGAGTGAGTGAGATGGGGGAGTGAGAGAGATGGAGGAGTGAGAGAGATGTGAGGGTGAGAGAGTGAGAAAGAGAATGAGTGATAAAGAGGGGGAGAGAGAGGGAGAGAGAGGGAGTGAGAGCGGGAAGAATGAAAGAGAGAGGAAAAGGGGTTGACAGGGAGTGGGAGAGAGATGTGAGAGTGATAGAGATGTGAGAGTGGGATAGAGGGAGTGAGAGAGTGGGTGTGAGGAGTTAAAGAAAGAGGTATAGACGGAGAGTGTGAGAGAGGAAAGGATAGAGAGAGAGAGAGAGGACGGTAGAGAGAGGTGGCTTTTATATTGCGACATAGGCATGAGTAGTAATGGGTTTCATGTAGCACTAAATGAGCACTCTCTCTTCTTGCCTGCGAGGCATGGGGGGGGGATACATCCCCTTCTGGTTGAACCTTTTCCTTATCCCTTATTCCAGGCCAGATACTTTTTCCGATGCTTCCCGCTTTCCCTTTCCTTCCTTATCTCCCGAATCTTACCTCTTTCTCCCCCCCCCTCCACCCCTAGCATTTCCAATCTTGCGTCTATCTCTCTCTTCCTCCATATCTTCCGCATTTCTTCTTCCCCTGCTGTTCCAGGAAATGAGACTCGCGGCCGTATAAGCGGAAGGACCCTACGCCGCCTCAAAACTCCCCAAACCGACCTCCATCCTGCGCCTTCCACTCCCTCCTCCTTCCTTAATCTCCCTCCTTCGACCTACACCCTTCTCTCTCTCGTTAACTTCCATTCCTCCCTGCGAACTGATACGCGCGAATAGAATTCAGGGACGCTCTAGAGGCAAGGGAAGGAAATATTTCTTCGTATTATATTTATGTATTTTATTCTCCTCCTTTATCGTCGAGAGAATTCCCTTCTCCGCGAATTTTTTCCATCCTTTTTTATACGCCATACGCACACATCCGATTGGACGCAACCCGAGCGGCAGTTTATGGGGATTGCGTGCGGGCTGAGCTACAAGCATTTTTGGGGAGGATGGTGGAAGGGGGTTTGGAGGATGAGAAAGGGAGCCACCTGCCGGACGAATTAAACAGGAGATAATCTTGTGGAGGAAATGAATCGATGGCTGATAGGTTGGGGATGGCGCCATTCGTTTTTGTTTATATTTTGCTCAAGTCGTCTTCTAGGGTTCGGTTGAGATTGAAAATGAATGCGCAACTGCGCTCGGTTATTGAGAAGCTCGATAATTTGGTCGGCGACGATTTCGGCTCAAGGGTGCATACATCTATCTTCTCGTTTTGTCCGGATCGTCGGTTGTAATCAAGACATTAAGTTTTGTCGACAGTGACACTGTTCATAAAATTATCAAGTTATATTTTAGGACGGAGTTATCCGAGAGGAACATTTGAGTCGATCAGATTTTAACAACTCGCACGATCCCTTTATAGGGGGAAATCTGAAATTAGCACGTCATTTCGGACTTCATCTGAAATACGCACTATGAAAATAATTTGACTCTAATAATCTCTCCCGTTTTGATGAATAATTTTAAAACGTGAAATGTTTTGAAAAGGATCCCGGTTTTAGGATTATTTGAATTAGACTTACATCAGCACGCGTACAGGGAAATGAACTGCATAGAATAAATTGCTATTAATGTAATGTAATTGTAACGTCTTGATTGAAAGCTCAAAAATGTAGCAGTTTCGATAGACTGTATTATAAACTACTAAACACTACTCTTAATTTTATACTACCAAATAACGTAGTTTAACACTAACATTATGACATTCCATGACTAAAAATGATGGAGTATTCTTTTTCAAACATTAGTACTCGAATCTATTTTTGTTTCCTGCAATTTGTTAATATGTTAATTTCTGTTATCTACTGCCTTATTTAAGGGCTTATCTATGGTTACAATAAAAGTCGTAATTTATTCAGTGGAATTTAGAAAAATATTTTGAATTATTATAATTCGTAACCTAGACAACGTTAAATCTGGTTGTATCCCGGATTCCGTTACTAAGAATTAGGCGAAAACGTTATTATTGTTAGCTGAAGAATACTCCACGAAACGGCGTATTAGTTTCAACTAAATTACCAAATCGATTCGCGCTGTTATCATCGGACCAGTTTAAACCAGGATATCATCGTTTGTGTTCCGCGATACAGCCAATTATCAGGTAATCTGCCCCAAAATCGAGCAGAGCTTAGCTATAAAATGCCCGCCTACCCCATCCACTCAGCAGTCTCAAAACTTATAGACTTGTTCAATTATAAGATTACCTTAATCTCCTTTTGGAACCTCGTGATAATCTCCTTAAATTATGACAACGGGTAGTTTGCCGAGGCGCATTCCAGTCTTACAAAGAGATGCTCTCAACCGTGGCAATGACGACGTCTGCTTGGATAATAGCCATGGTAACCGTCAGCCTTTATGCGTCGTTCGGATTAGTTCTGGCGACTCACCTGAAACAATGATAGAATAAGAGATTATGATAAGACGGATTTGATAATGCTATGGAGTCCAATTATCCAATTATCTCATGGAAAAATAAAGTTTAAGGTTAAGAGTTTGAAATCAGTCCTCGTCCTCTCTAAAATACATCTTAGAATTAAATTTTAAACTTTCTTTTATTATTAATTTAATTTAAGAAAAATTGCTAATAACGTATACAAATTAAAAGAATAGATTTCATAAGTATCTTACACAATATCAAGCAATATATCATGACAATATCAGAAGTTAAGTTCGTTATTAGTAAACATATATATTTCCATATATACTGATTTCTCCGATGTGATTGAACAAAACTTTCAAACTCGACGTGTGTGCATTTAAATGAGAACAAGACATTATTTCACCCGCTGTCTAGTTATTATTGCTATTATTATTTCACTGCCGATATAATCCTATATCGAATTTTTTTATATTTCGGAAGAACGATAGAAAAAACCCAACACAAATTAAAACTACTGATCCGAAAACTACCAAATTTCACATCTTACAATGGCGTCATATTTTAATTATAACTAATGATTCAAAAATCTCAAAAAATATTTCAGAACGGAAAAGCGCTAGATAGCAAATAAGTTGTTGATGATATACTAATCACTTACATTCAAGATTATTGCGTATCACTTTTAAAAATATGGATTAACTTTATATCGATTGATAAAAAACGATTCCGTAGCTGAATCGACATACATAATAGCCAATGCGATTAAAATTAATGTTGTTAGAAGCATAATGATTCGAGTTTTTTCCCTCATTATTTCCCAATCTTGGGTCCATTAAGGAATTCTTTCAAAAGTTAAAATTTCACGTTTTTGGGAGAGCACTATTTAAGAGTTGTTCATTTCTTAATCTGTATAGATTTTATCAAGGGCTCTCTACTGGGAATTCATACAATCAAACAGGTTTAGAATAAAAAATAAAACGCTGATTATTCACACCTGAAACAGAACATGAATGATGACTTGCATAGGAACTCACTGAATCGTCGACTCATTTCTCTTTGGATGAACTTCAGCAATAATTTGTTGGCACTCTTAACATAGTGTTTGTTAGTATAAGGAGAACATACTAACATTTGAAATTTCGCGCTGATTTGCCATAGGTTACTGACGGGTCCGCAGACTCCTCGTACATACGTTTTCACTAGGAATCCCAGTTAAAAAACCCTTGTCTGAGTCTCTCGCCAAGTCCTATCGATCATCATCCCCTCCCCTTCCGAGTACGGAGCGAGTTAAAGCGAAACAAAAGAACGGAAGCGGGCACACTCGAGCAAGAGTGTACCTACGTGCGAGTGTATGCCCTTACACAGCTCCGTGACATCGTGACTCAGTGCCTCTCGACCTCGGCGACACATAAGAGTGCGAGAGAGAAAGATATATATATATATATATATATATATATATATATATATATATATATATATATATATATGGGGATGGAGGAAAAACGACAGAAAAAAGCAAACCCGTCGGACGAAAAAAAATACCTTAGTAACGAAAATAAAAGGTCCCCTTCCACATTTAGGGAAGGTACAATACGGGCGCGATGCGTGACTCCGCCAAAAAATTCAGGTCCTCCGGTAATCACCGTGACTGCGGCGTCGACAGCACTCCACGCCCGCATATGCCCTCACATTTCGACCCGTCAACCACCTCCTTCCCTCCCTCCTTCCGTGAGCGCCCCGTTTACCTCTCCGAGTACTCGCTCCTTCCTTTAAGTCCGTTGCCACCTTCTGCGAAACCCGTAGCGACGGTTCCCAGAGGGCAATTATGCGGACAAGAATGGGGAAACCCTATTCTACTGACACGAGAGCTCTTCTCTAGACTATAGAGCATTAATTCTGCCGCTTCGCCTCTGCCTCCCTCCCTATCTCTTCCTCGGTCTCTCTTCTCCATCCCTTTACTTGTCTCTCCCTGCACCACGGGAGCGAAACGCACCGAGTCGAAGCGAAAATACGCGTGGGTTCGCACATTCAAACGAAGCGACGCGAGGTGAACCGAGTCGAAAGGAAGTAATCTCGAGAAAACAAGAGGAGATTCTTTCAGGGGTATTTTAGCTGTCGAAGAGAGAAAATGGAGCTATCTATTCGGAGGAAGAGTTGTTGGTTAACGCACTGTGTTTGGCCGATGACGAGGAGAAGAAGAATGTAGATCCATATGGGTGCATCCAATAAATTCAAAGCGGTAGACATTCGGGGAATTCCATCATCTTTACCCTGATTTTTTGAAGGACGAGAGGGAGTTCTTCCAATATTTTATCATGGGGTTCGACAAATTCAATAAGCTATTGAGAATGGTTGGCCCTGAACTGGATATTCCAGAAGATAAGGCTCTTCCAGGAAGTGGTATAGTTGTACCTCACGTCTTCGTGGGTGATGAAGCATTTGCGCTAACTAAAAATTTGATGCGACCCTATCCTGGAGCTCGATTGTCACACTATATGAAGGCAAAAATTTTCAATTACAGATTGAGTAGGGCAAGAAGAATGGCGGAAAACACTTTTGGAATGTTGTCACAAAATTTTCATATTTACCAGAGAAAGTTAAAAATCTTGCCTGAAAATTTGGATAAAGTAGTTTTGGCTACATGTTGCCTTCATAATTTTATCCGAGATGACATTTATTCCCTTAATGATTTGGATGATGTTATGGAGGGACAACCGAGAGGGCTTGAAAACTTAGCCGGGATTGGAGGTTGTCCTAGTTGGGCATCAATTTCGATCCGAGAAAATTTTTCAGATTACTTTTGTACAGAATACGGGAGAGTGGAATGGCAAAACAAAATTGTAAACAGATTGAATATAAATATTTAAAAACAAAAAGTCTTTAAGCAAATAGGTATAGTTTGTTTTTATCAGAGCTATGTTATTGTTCTAAGTATTATACTTGAACTTTAAATATTTATGAAATAAAAACCTACCACTGCATTCGTTTTTCCCCTATTTCCTCCCAGATGTTGTCTCGTCGTCTTTGATCGAAGTACTGCTTATGTTGAGGGTTATAAATTTCTTCATACTCCTGTACACAAGCAATCAACACTTCCTCGCTAAGCGACATTGTTCACTAGACTCACGTGGCACCACGAAGCACACACTCATACAAACCCTTCTCAATGAAGGGTCTCTACACTCATCTCAAATGCTGGAAACCGAAGATAACCGAACGATACGCTGGGATTCTGTCCAGATGACCATAGCCGAGGTTTCGCTTGGTTGCGCGCGACAATTCGTCTCAATGTACTTCTATTTAAAATACAGTGATTTTTTCCCCGCTGATTTTTGCGCTTCGGCTTGCTTCCGCTCGCCTCGTCCAAATGTGCGATGGCCTTAAGAGGAATCATTCTAACCCTGAAATCGCTCATCTCCGTATTCATTGATTCAGGCGGGAAATGTGAGATATCTCGGTAAACTCCCTTTAAATATGCATATGGATGCAACTCGATTACCTGCGAGTTTATATGCGGTTGCTCGGGAAATAGCAACCCGGTCCCTATATTGAGTGTGTGAACCCGTCTAGTTAAAGCGTTCGCTCGACCGGACAATCGTTTTTCGGGGATACTGCTCCTTTCGATTTCAATGTCTAACGCAGAGCCGTCAGCGATGTGAAACAAAATTCGACGCCAACAGAAATTCGGTTTCACGCGACAAACGCGAAAATTTGGAAATAAATTCCATCCCTTGTGGATATGACATTAAGTATGTAAGGGACTCGGCGAAGGCTCGGAATTACGTTCACAGAGCGACACTCGTGTTTTCGCCGATTTTGCAAACCAAAAAAACGTAGGCCGTGATTAAAACATCAAATGAGGCAAATATAAGATGATCTAGTCCTACCACACTTTTCCAAGCAAAGATAAGCCGATTATCTAATATGACCGCGTCAAAATCTCGATCTTCGATAGACACTATTGCATCGCAAAATCCTCCAGATTGGCAATTACCAGCGAAGTTTGCGGGAAGCTCATTGATTATATCATATGAACACGTATGGCATTCAGGCGGGTAGAAGTTGACCCTAAAAATTAATTATGCAAATAGTAAATTTTGAAAAAATTAATGAAATTATCACTTCGCGATTAACTTTATACCAGAATTTATGGCCCCGGCTTAAAAATATTTGGTATTCGTCATTCCTAAGAATAATTCGTCACGTTCGCTTGGAAATCAAAACCAGATTGTATTTAATATAGGTTTTGAAGCAATTTTTCGCGCCACCTGCCTAATTTAGAATGGCTTTATGTCGTTCCAAATCCACTACAAAAGAAACAATCAATTTCATACGCAAATTTCAAGCAATACTCTGCCACTTCCCATTAGCAGTTGATAAATTAGCTTATATAAATAAAAGCATAAGGCGCCCATGAAGTTAGAGTTTTTTCCTAAAACGTTATGGGCAATTCGAAGAAAAAAATTACAGACGCTACGAAAAGTAAATTAAAACTTTTTACGGAGGTACCGACTCCGCTAAATCAGGTTTGTGACGTATATGGCGCACCATGCAGCTAATGGGCTGCAAGATACGGTGCACTCGCCAAGAATTGGCTCGCGACCCATAATGCGAGAAGGCATTTGCAGAATTAAATTTTCAAGCTAAATACCCAATAAAGCAATCAGATGGCTCTCAGTAAAGCTATTTTTTGCTAATCCTCATCATAAAATTATACAAAATGAAATAAAAGGAAATTATAACGAGTAAGCATTCCGCTTCTGAAGAGTAAACGAAAATAAAATCAAAACAAGTGCGAAAAGGATTGCAGTGCAAATTACGTAAAGTGTAATAAGAAACAAAGATGTTGGGATGACACTTGTTATGCATTCTCGCATAAATCTGAAAAAATTTTCTTGTTTTGGGATTATAACGTCATCATAAGATTACATCTATGTTTGAGATCGACGGCCCCATGATATAGTTCATAAATTCCCTTTAAAAGAATTATATCAGCGCTATGTTATAATGTTTCCCATTTAAAAGCAGTTGACTTGTTGCAATGGCAGTTGATATTTCCATTGTTAAAAATCGTAAAATATTCCCTCTAGTTTGGATTAAATGCAATAGATCGCTCTAATTCGACACGGATTTGAATTCTGTTTTCAATAAATATAAACTTCATCTTTCAACTATGGAACAATTGATGTCCCCAACTCATATCTTAATTTTAGGTAATTTATAAATACAAATATATAATGCCCTGCACCTATATCATGCTTTTCTTATGGCGATAAAGTATTTGAAACTATGCGATATGTAATTTGAACGAACGAACAACATGAAACAAAAACTTCAGTAACCAATAAAACTGTTTATACTGGCAACAATTAGATTAATATGCGTGTATTTTTCTAAGTTCAAAGCGAATTACGACTTTCTTGTTTTATTTTCTTGGTATCGGCTACTAATACGACAAAAATGCATAGGCAACGCAATACTCTGCTTTACAAGTTCTACAAGTCCTTTTAAAAAAATATTTTTATGTAACTAATACTCTACGAGATATGACGGAAAGTTCATTTATTTGTCACCGGTAAAGTGGTACCCCTTATTGGCTTACTTGATTCATTTTTGTTAATTTTCTTATTCTCTTTGACTTTAAGTCCTTAACATCAAATTTCATTAAGATAAAGAGTGACGGTGAAGTTATTATAATTAGCGAAAACCAAATTTAAAGCAATAAAAACTGATGTCATCATTAAATATCATCTTATTATAAACTAAAACAGTCCATTCGATACCATAATCTCAAATTGGAAAATTTAGAGCAATTACGGAGACTGATCAACATCCAATAAGTACCCCATCACGCTCGTAAACTCTACGGAGAAGAAATACTATACATATTTTGTAGCATTTCAAATCCTTATATATGTTTCAGAGTTTCTCTACGCCGTATACGATATTTGCGCGAATGATAAATAAGGATGACCAGATTTAGCGGAAGAAATACCAATATATAAAATATGCCGAGACAAAAAACTGCGATAAACAGGCTGTTTTCATTGCAGTTCCCTTAAATAAATTCCAACGATTGCACAAATTTCGAATCGAAAAATTTATATCGTACGCCGAAAAGAATTGCCGAAATACGGAATCGCTCTGTAAAACTGGAACGAATGGCAATTTTATGGTTAAGTGCGCATTTAATGGAACTTATGGAGTTAATCTCCGTCCCTCTTTTTGAATTTAAAACTGTCGATGAAAATCGCTGAATATTTTCTGAAGGCAATAAAAATACTGAATTACCTAATAATTTGCATTCGAAATACAAGAAAGGAAATAAATTATGTATCAGATATTTAAGGCGAGATTTTATATTGTAGCAACGTAAACAAAACGAAAATTTACCGTAGTAACGGACCCGTATAGACAGTTAAAAAGGTGATTTTACAATCCCGATAAAGGCAGACAGACTGTCACCATCCGAAAATATCCTGAAAATTGTGTTGCTCTAACTCGAACGGCCAGGAACGTGGGTGTTACCACAAGGGATGGCTCACATTTGTGGCAAAAAATTATTACCAGACATTTGAGAAAGAGAGAGAGAGAGGCAAGAAGTGTGAATTATGCAAGAGAGTGGCATTTGACAAATGTCAACAACAATTGATATCAGTTGCTGGCATTAAAATGGATTAGTGTGGCCGCTAATGCCTAACAATGAATTAATTAATTTACTGGTGATTTCGGTGGAAACTGTGATTGTTGATATTGCCGCCTCATTTTAACGTTCATTTTTCACTGTTGGTGTTTGGAGACGTGACAGTCACACCGAAAATTTCAGTTTTCAAGTGGCAGTTCTGGAGTGCAGGCGGAGAAATGTACGCAGCGCGTGATAAGGCAGAAATGGTGATTCTTTACGTGTTCGGCCTGAGCCTTCGTAGAGCAGCAAGGGAGTATCACCATCGTCATCCGGAGCAACCGGAGCCGTCAGAGAAAATGAGACGCAATGCTTTCAATCGCTTCAATAAAACTGGAAGCGTGAATGACAGGCCTCGTACAGGACGGCCGTGAAGTTCTACTGGGGCTGAAGACACACTGGCTGTCCTTGGTAAAGGTGCCGCCAGTCCTCGACGATCCACTAGTAAAATTTCACAATAAATTGGGATTAGCTAAAGTTCTGTCCAGCGGATTCTTGCCGACGACAGATTTTACCCGTACAAACAACTTTCGTTCAACATCTGCACGGAGACGACGCAGACGGTTGGAATTTTGTGAGTGGTTTCAGGGAACCCGACAAATTATGAGAAACCTGGAGGGGCATATTCTGTTCAGCGATGAAGCGTGCTTCCATCTTAATGGTTCTGCAAATAGGCACAACTTTGTGTATTGGTCCGAGACGAATCCCCATGCAGTTCAAAAAGGGCACTATCAAATTGATCCGCGGATCAACGTGCGGTGTGGAATTTCTGATGACAAAATTTTGGGGCCTGTCTTCTTAGATGGACGTCTGACTGGTGAGATTTACCTTCGTCTCTTAGAAACCAATTTGCTGCCTTTCTTGGACGAGATGCCCCTAGACGAGCGTCTGAAGTTTTACTTCCAAGGAGATGGAGCGCCTACTCATAATTCTAACACGGTGCGCAGATGGTTAGATTCGTTTTTGCCAGGAAAATGGATCGGACGAAGGGGCCCAGTAGAGTGGTCGCCACGTTCTCCTGACCTTACATCCCTTGATTTCCTCCTTTGGGGCACTTGAAACCAGTTGTCTACTACAGCAGGCCAAGAAGTCTTGAAGAACTTCTGGAGAACATCCGTGCAGCATGCGTAGAAATTACTCCGCAAACATTGCTACGTGTACGGACAAGCTTGAGGGAACGAATCAATGTGTTTACGCCAGCATGGATACCAATTGGAAAATTTATTGTAAATGTGCAATAAACACTGCTGCATGAGTTTTTGGACTTTTTCTTCAGTTTTGTTGCAACTCCTATTCACATAGCTCCTTTATGGGGACGTAGGAATTTCCGCCGAGTCGCTTAAAGATTGATGAGCCAAGGGAGTAGCGGTCAAACGGAAGGCCATAGACAAAAGAAATCAACATTTCTCCCGAAAAATAGCCTATTGAAAACAACTTTGGTCTCTTATTATTTTTATATATTCTGCAAAATAACAAAGTTGTCCTATGTGGCCGGACTTCTGGGACAGCCTGTATATAGTAAATGTAATTGTTTGATTAATTAATAAATTCCTGCAATCATTTGAATTCTCCCAGAAAATGAAGCGCTTGAAATTTATTACATTCTGGCATCAATATACGACTTGATTTGCCACTCTTTGGCTCCGTTATTCTTCCTCTTCGTATGTTTACTAATTAATAATATGCGTGTTTCTGACAAACTCTTCCGTATAACATCTAAACATCAAAATAATAAGATATTTTATAGTTTTAACCGTTGAATAAAGTAATAATAAAGATATTCGGTCCATATTTACATATTTTAATGAATGAAGGAAATAAACCTTGCACCTTGAAAAATCGAAAATCCCGTGTAAACTTATGGGGAAATATAATTGTCTCCCGGAGTCGATTCCGGAACTTTTTCCGGAATGTTTTATTTTTCTAGAGACAATCTCATGGAGGTTTAACGATTGTAAAAGTTTCAGCACTTAATTCCATTGGGAAATGTCCAAAAATACCGGGACAGACAGACAGACGGCCACTTGAGAATTATTATATGAATAGCGTGATTGTCCGTTGAAATTAAACGGGAAATTGGAACTTAATATATTCAACTATATTGGAAGGAAGTGAGTTAAATGTAAAGCATTATTATATTTGTTAATATTAAAATATAGTCAGATTTTAACTAAGTTAACAATATCTTTAACGTTTTAATCCGAAAAAAATTATCTATTGTGGACTCAGCAGATATGTTGATTTTTTTCTATGAACGACAATGCTGTTGATCGCCAAGAGAACGTTTAAATAAAAATGCAATATTTTGACAAATTTTCGAATATCTTAGCTTAATGTGAACGAATTCGATTCGAAAGAAAAAATCGACGATAAGAATAAGAATCTTCATTTAATTTCCTTTAAAATGGTTCTTATTCGAAGATCGTGCGTCAATTACCTCTAATTTAACTTTGGAAAATAAAATAAATCTGAAAGTGTGAAAGAGTTATACTTAACATCCCTCTTATGGAAAATCCCATATAGCGTTCCAACCAACTAACTAACCAACAGATTAAGGCTTTTATTAATAGCCTAATTGTACCCCCCACTACACCACCCCGAAGACTCCAAACCGTGAGAAGAGCTTATAAACATTAAAAATCTCTCAAAATTTGATTTCTCTAACCCGAGCGCTGATGTAGTTCAACGGACAAGGAAAAGTGACGGACGAACGGACTGACGGCCGGACGAAACGAACAAAAAAAAAACAGCTGAAAATGGAGGGTTACACTTTTAGTCCGCGAGCTTTGTTGAGCATTCCGTGGGGAGAATTGCGTCGCTCCAACCACTCGATCCGTCATTCTGAGAGCGGCGGAAAACAAAGCAATCGATCGCAGCGATTCATTACGTTCCTCCGCAACGGAGAGTCTCGCGATGGAATCCGAACCCTCGGATCGAGGTCATTGAAATCCGATTCCACAACTCTACCATCAGCTTTAATTTCAAGTTTCATCATGATGCTATTTATTTAACAAAACCGGTCCTGAAATAAATTATGTGGAATTGTTACTTTCTTCTAAATATTACTTGGATAATCATAACAAAAACTTATCGTACCATTAAAGTATTTTTATCGTATATTTTCCAAACAAATAGCTTTGAATGAACCATATTTTAGCATGCAATGCAATTCCACTGCGTCGCCTAATATAGTCACAATGTTTCCTGTAAACTTAACTCTGCGAATTCATGCTCTAAATTGAAAATTTACAAAATATTTAGGAGGAAGGGAGTCTATTTTAAGCCTTAGCCTCGCCAAAGATAGTCATTTTCTTGGACTTAATTTCCCCCATCCTTTCCAACCCTCTCCCTCACCCCTGCCTTCTAAATGCTCCGCGGCAGAATACACTCCCGCGCAACAATCCGTTTTTTTTCATCCGAAGAACAAACTCTGCAGGCAATAGATAGGTAGAATAGAGAGAGAGAGAGAGAGGATGGAGGGAGAAGCGGAAGGGAGGTGGGGATAAATGTGTACACGGTAGCGAGATCTGTGACAATGAGAGTCGTAAATGTGAAAGTAAAGAAAATAGGAGAGGGAATAGGGTAATGGACTTGTCACCCCCCTCCCCCTTCCATTCTCTTTCTTGCGAGGAAAGAGAGAGAAAAGAGAGAATCACCTGAGTTGGATATTTTTATCGACTAGCATCACGCACGGTCCTAAGGCGGTTGGAATGGGCAGGATAGATACGACTCCTCACACCGCCCCCTTCCATTTTCCCCCTCTCTCCCATTTCCTCCCCTCTCTTTCCTACGCCACTCCTTCAAACATCCTTAACTGCTCTTCCTGTCTCCTCTCTCTTCATCACATTTCCCTTGTTCTTCTTCGTTTCAGTACGTTCTTCAACGCCTCCCTCTTCAACAATTCACGTCCTCCTCCCTCTTTCCCGCCACCACACGCAAAAACACCTCACACGCCGGATATATATATATATATATATATATATATATATATATATATATATATATATATATATATATATATATCATAGGTAGTCTGTCCGTAGACAAAGCTTTACTCTTACTCTACTCTTACTTTACTTACCTTATATTCCCCGTAA
Organism: Tanypteryx hageni; assembly: GCA_028673005.1. Lineage (NCBI taxonomy): Eukaryota > Metazoa > Arthropoda > Insecta > Odonata > Petaluridae > Tanypteryx > Tanypteryx hageni. The sequence goes on from CM054114.1 coordinate 151,493,819, forward strand.
GTAGACGTTGATTTCTTCTGAAAGTTTCTTTTGCTTTTCCTATTCTAGTCCTGATCTCATCCGTACATTTTGCCTCTCTTGTTATGATGCTTCCAAGATATTAATAATCTGAAACTTGTTCTAAAGGCTTTCCCCCAATACTTATGTTCAGATTCTCTTCTTTTTCCAATATTCGAAAGACCTTGGATTTTTCTGTATTTATTTCCATACCGTATCTTCTACCTGTTATTATTAGTTTATTTATCATTTTCTGGGGTTCTTTTTCCTTTCTTTCTACAAGTACTTGATCATCTGCTTTATTTACTGTTCTTCCTTCAATTTATAAATCTCATGTGTTTTCTAATGCTTCTTGCATTAGACTTTCTGCAAATATATGGAATAGGGTCAGCGATAGGCAGCAGCTCTGTCTTACTCCTCTACCGATATTTACTCAGCAGGTGTCCGCATTCTCCAACCTGACCTTTACAACTTGATTCAAATATGGATTCCTGATCAGTTTTTTATCTTTCTAGTCTACAGCTATATCCTGAATCAACATTACCCAATTTACTCTATCAAAGGCCAGTCAACGAAACATAAGCAGATATCATGACTGTATTCTATTGCTCTTTCTGATATGATTCTTACTACCCCTACAGTACTTCTAGTGCCTCGTCCTTTTCTGAAACCGAATTGATCTTCCGCTAGCATTTCTTCTGCCTTTTTCTCAAGCCTATTATTAAGAATCCTCGTGATGATCTTCAAAGGGTTTGACAGAAGCCTTATCGTTCTGAAGTCTTTACACTGCATTGCCTTTGGCTTCTTCTTTAGAGGGATCATTGCTACTTCTAGGAAATCCCGAGGCCACTCTCTCGTGTCCTAAATCTTATTAATTCATTTCGTGATCGCTTTTAGTCCATCTGATTCCATGACTTTAAGTACCTCAGCCGGTATTCAATCGTTGACTGTGGCTTTCCCTTTCTTTAGTTCCACTATCGCTTTTCCTAGTTCGCTCTCCATAATACTTGGTCCTGAGTTGTCTTCTTCAATGTTTTCCTCATCTTCCATTTCTATTTTTGCCGATCATGCATGCTTGCTGTATAGTTTCTTAATTTATTCTTCCCATATTTGTGCTACATCCTTTGTTTCCTAGATTATCTTCCCATCCGTATTCATAATTCCTTTACCACGAATTCCATCCGACTTCTAATCTTCTAATTCCAGTGCCTTAGCGTACATCATATCTAACTTCTGAATTTGTTGTATTTTTTCATCACATTTTTCTTTTACCCAATTTTCTCTAGCTATATCTGTTGCCCTTCTCAACTCTTTGTTTATATGTCTATAGTTGGCTCTAGCTTCTTCACTGTTAACGTTTTTCCATTTTGGTCTCTTATCCATTTTTTCCAGCATTTCCTTAGTGATCCACGGTTTTCTGATTTTATTCTCTTTTTTCCAATCGATTTATCCAAGGTATCCTTGTACTGGTTTTAATTTCTTCCCATTTTATATCCACGGTCATTAGTATCCATAGTCTAATATATATATATATATATATATATATATATATATATCCGCTAAAACTTTGAAATTGTATAAACAAGTTTTATCTATTTCCGAAGATGCTACGGAAATGAAATTTTTTATAGGTAGAATTTGTAAGAAAACGAAATAAAGTTTATACAAATTTTGATATTTTAATTGGTTTGGCGGTTAAAAATTCTTAAAATTTGGTAAATATTTAGATACTACAGGGCGAGTTAGGGAGCTGAAATTTTAAAGTTATTTAGAGCTTGGTCTATGCAAACGAATAAACATTTCAGTGTCTGCATAAAATTGTTATTACGGCCATGAAAAATTATTTAAATTTAAACAGATGTGTTATTTCACTTTTAAATATGCTACAAATTTAAAATTTGGCAGAAATATGTGTTCGTCTCCAGAAATTCCGAAATTAGCGTTTTTTCCCATAATAAAGCATTGCGCCATTTCTGTAAATTAATTTCGGGCTCTTTCCAATAAGCTAGAAAAGTGAAATTTTCAGTGTTGCTAGATGGCCGCAATATCTATTAGGAATTATTGATACGGTTTTTACACTGTCCTGAGTTCGACTCCAGATGCCCCAGAATATCTCCCGCAAGTTAGCATGGAAAAAAGTTATTCCTGTGTGTAGACCAATCTTATAGTTTTAGGAGGCTGACATTTTGCAGGATTATAGAATTTTGCTCATAACCTACAATAAAAATCGATAATTTCAGAATTATTAATTTTTATGGATTGTATTAACCCCATTTGAACATTAAAGTTTAATAATTTTTATTTGGAAACTGTAAGTTGTAGGTTCGAGTTTTTAAAAACATTTTGTAGCAAATTAGACAAAAAAAATTAAATTTTGAAAAAGTTTAAATATGCGACCGCTAAAAATTCGCAATTGTCTAAACGTTTTTAAGGTTTATGTATTGCCGAATGTGCTATGGAGCTGAAATATTTTTTACTGGTAGATTTAGTAAAAAATCGAAATAAAGATTATTGAAATTTTGATTTTTTAAATTTCTTTGTCTCTTAAAATTTAAACAAATAAATAAATGTTTAGGTACTGCGGGGCAAGCTAAGAAGCTGAAATTTTAAAGTTATGTAGAGCTTAGTGAAAGTAAAAAACATTTGAAAATCTCCAAAATGCGTTATTGTAAATTATTAAATTTTAAACTATTAAATAAATATTATTTCACAATAGCATTAAAGAATGAAATCTTCCTGTGAATCCAATCTGCTTCCCTACTAATTAATGTTTCGACGCATTTTCGCTCAAACATTTGACACGGACAATAGGAAACATCACGCGAAAACTATAGCATATAATTTCCTCACGTTTCCAGATAGCGGACTGACGAAATTAAGAATGTGTTAAAGAAAAATGGCGGGCGTGCTTTCACTGTAATTATCAAAATTTATTAAAAATTTTCTTGCCTGACTTTTCAAATCTAAAAATAAATTTACTATAAATATATTACACAACTATTTTATCAACTCAGTAACAATTTTACTTGGAAATACATTTGTATTTTTTGCCAATCTAAATGTTGGAAATATTTTGAATCGAGTAAAAATTCTGCTATGGCCGGGAATGATCTTCCACTTGCCCGGAGGATATTCTACCATTGAACTAGCGTAGTAGATCAATTTTCCCATTTTTGAACGCGGATATTTTCTCACAAATTTTTTTCTCTTTTCAAAAAAATTCCCAACATTACAGCTTATCTTCAGACCGCTTTATTCCATCAATCTAAATATTGTTTAATTTTTGGAACAATCTTCGCTTCTGCCATAAATATTACAATGGAATTTTTTACTTAGAGTTTCAGATTTAATGATGTAACTTACGTTTTTTTGTTAATTGCGATCCCATAATATAATGCTTTTAGCGCGAAACAGAAAATGAGCGAAATGGAAATAATTAGAATTCACCTGCACGGCAACCCGCTAAATTTTACGCGGGAGTAATTTTGACAGTCATTGATTTTTGCCTGTGATCATACTCATCGGGACAAAATTGCAATTGTTTCCGCACCATCGGATCAAGCTTAAACGAATTATCTCTGTCTGTGGTAAAGGAAGCAGCGTGACGTATTATTAGTTCGGGAAACGTCGAACGCCAATCACCGGAACTGATTAAATTCCAAAATTAATTTGGTACGGCGAGGTCGAAGCACTTACAAAGCTAAAACGACATTCACTGGCGCCTAATAATTACGTAAAATCCGAAAACAAAGTTAGCGTAATTCCAAGTATTTATTTTTAATGGAGCTTAGAAAACTATAAAAATACATGGTTTACTGATTTGATATTCTTTGATATCATAATAATTATTTTGACAGTATGTTCTAGAATTTGGCGAAACATTCATCGATGATATAAAAAAATCAAAGTACACGTATGCGTATTACTTTTTCATCAACTGAAATAATATTTAAAATGTATTTGAAACATACTTTATATCCTGATCTATTCGAAGTTTATACAAAAGAAAGTAATCTGTATGTATTAAGAAAAATACATTCCTTTATTCTTGAAAATGAATCGTGTAAATGATTAACGGAAACTTTTCATAGTATTTAATGCAATTACGAGCGGTTTGCATGGCTTGCCAGATAAGACTAAAATTATGAATTGCTACATTTTTAGATAGTAACAATCAAATTTGTATTAAAACGTTTTGTCGATCAAATGAATGTAACCTCTTATTTTATCGACTGGTAATCAATGGTGATTTTCAATTTATTAAGAAATTTGCGTTTCGTCCTGGCGCAACAGTCAAATCCTTACACAACTACAACCATTCTACATAAAATATTTTATAATTATTTCAAAGACATTTGAGTCTACAAGAGCGCAATTGTCATCAGAAAGTCGCAACGGTCAATTCTTTATTCTTACAACTTGTTCACTTACTTATTCAAAATTATGACTACAGCCATTCTGCGTTATTACTTTTATAATTATTACAATGACATTTGAATCTCCAAGAGAGTAATTGTCATCCTAGTGCCTCCAACTTAACGCGATGTACCATAACACTCGCTTTACGTTTATGACGATCCATAAATTACGCGGCTCTAACTACAATTCCAGAAAATTCTATTAACATTTGACCAATGATCTTCACAAATTGCATTACGTTTTTCCTCGCACGCCCCTTTCGCCTATTCCATCACTCAAACCCCGAAATCTTTAATGCATCTCTCTCTCACTTCGCCTGTAAACCCTGGGTTCCTTCTCCGCCAAAAATAGAGCGTTAACGCCGTCCATTCTTCTCTCTACCTTTTTTCTCTTAAGATCCCAGGAATCATCCTCCCTTTCCCATCTCTCCCGCTTCATCATTCCCCCTCCTAACCTCCTCTCCGTAGTATACCCTCTCCCTCATCCCTATAACTCTCTCACCCCCATAAGAGAGAGAGAGAGAGAAGAAAAAACCGACGTATCTTCCTTCTTCCACACCCTTCCTATCCAAGAAAAGGGGAGAAAAACCCTTCGTTTCTTTCCCCTTTTTCGTCGCACTCACCCCTTCTTTTCATGCTCCCTTCCCTACCACCTTAACTCCTCTTCTCCATCCAGTCCTCACTCCATCTCTATCTTTTACCCTGTCCTCACTCCATCCCACTCTTCTTCCCGATAACCATTCCTATTCCTCCATCTTCCTCTCTCGCTCTTATGCGTACGTGACCTCCCGAAGCAACCCCTAGGGCTACGAAATACTATTTCCTTTCCATCCCTCTTTATTTCTCTCTCTCCCCCTCTATCTCCCACCCTCTACCTCCCCCCTCTCCCTGCCCCCTCTCCCTCTCCCCCTCTCCCTCCCACTCTCTCTCCCTCCCCCTCTCCCTCCCTCCCCCTCTCCCTCCCACTCTCTCTCCCTCCCCCTCTCCCTCCCACTCTCTCTCCCTCTCTCTAGGTTTAGGTGGAAGATGGTACTTCTTAGTCTCAATCTCTCCACAAATAAAGACCAAATCAATCAATCAATCTCTCCCTCCCTCCCTCTCTCTCTCTCTATCCCTCCCTCCTTCTCCCTCCCTTCCTCCATCTCTCTCTCTCCCTTCCTCTCTCTCTTTCTCTCCCTCTCCCTATCTCCTATCCTATCTCTCTTTCACTACCTCGCCTTTTCATTTGGAGGTGGAGGCCTTTTTTCATTCCACTTCCTCGCCACCCGAAATACATCTCTCGCGTTCTCTTTCTCACTATTCTAACGATTCAAACGGGTTGTGAGTGAGAGAGAGAGAGAGAGGAAGAGAGAAATGTAGAGGAGACAGCAATCCGATTTCAATCGATTTCTATTTTTTTGTCCTTCTTGAGAGGACGGTTTTCTTTCGTTGGGTCTATTCTTCAGCCATCCACCATTCACTTGAAATAGATGACGTATCGTACCAGATATAATGGTCTTACGCTTTCAGACGTGTGTTCCTATAATCGTATGTAGATATAAATACTGTGTGTGTAGGTCCATATGCGATTTTAGAATACATGAAAAATTTGCTGTGCGCGCACACACATGCAATTATTTTAAGGTTATTTTTTAATTCTTTCAAGCTGATGAAAATATCAATAAATTAAATAATATTAAAATATCATATAAAATTCAATCTAAAACCTTAACGCGATGGGTGGGCATACCAAGTTTAAACATTGCTGTTAATCTTTAGCGTTATAAAATTATAATTTTTCATGGTGTGCCTAAATACTTATATTTCAAAACAAAAAAGTAATTAATGCTTTTTACATACACATTTTTCTGCAATCATGATATAAAAACAAGTAAGTCAAAGACAAACAAAATCTACTTCATGTCCTGTCTATACAACAATATGCACCGAGCAATCAATTGCTATCGCTTGAAACCATAATGTAATCACTAAAATTCAATAACAAGTATGGTTATCCTCACGGAAACATATTAATATCTCCGACCACATGCGTACGTTCGCGTTGAAAACCGTTTGTTACAACTGTTATCGTTCCCAAGACAGTATCCTTGGACCGTCCAATTTTCTCGTGGGATCGTGCAACTCTTTGCGTGCCTTCAATGGACGCAAGGGACGAAATGGGTCAGAGGTCGGCCGAGTGTAAATGTTGCCTTTGATATATTGGAAATATTGAAAAAGCAATCACCCGAAGGAATTTAGAGAAAAAAGACCATCGCTGCACCTAAATAAATCCCGGATTGGGTGAAGAGGGATATCAGAGGAGCGATAAAGGAGACAAGTCGTCCGAAAATAAAATTATTTCCTTACTGGAAAATGTTATCTGCGTTTGTTACCATGTACGATACACACCCTAAGTTTTTGCCAATATTTTGAGGAAAAAAATGCATATTATATTCGGAAAATTACGGTATTTAAAAAAATCGTATGTGACAAGAGTAAATACCAATATCCGGTTCACCGATTTTTACCAAAAACTAATCAACTCTAGCCTCTTTAACGAAAATATCAAATATGAAATTATGCATCGACAAGATTAATAGTTATTGAGTTAGTGCAACCATAATATTTCTACTACATAAATACACATACATCATCGAGAAAATAGTGAAACCGTGTTCAGGAGACCTCAAAACGTATATTTCCGTTAAAATCTCGAAATGGATTTTTTTAATAAAAACATTCTTTCCCCTTTACTACCTATGGAGTAATTAAAGAAGAGCGGACACATCATGCGTGCATACATGCGAGGCAGAGACATTCTTTACGATTTACGTAATCATGTCAAAAAAAGTTAATAGTTCAGTACAGAGGTTTTCAAAGTAAGGGCCGCGACCCAATGGTGGGCCGCTAAATGTTAAAATTGGGCCGCAAGGCCCTTGCCCACAAATCTTATAGTGCCTCGATATGTAAAATGGCTATCACCAAATCAGCCGAATCCCTTCCTTACAGAATTTCCCACTTATTCCCACTGTTAGGGCACTTATCATCCTACGCCTATCTCAAAAACTGACCTACTGCAGCACCATCGCGTAGCAAGGGAGCACCATCTGTTTCCTAAATAATTATTTTTCTGGAAAATGCAAAACGCATTTTCCGAAGCTTCATTATCGATAATCTTATATCTGGGGATAAGTTATCATGAAGGTAAATTTCCAGAAATCAATCTTCAGTACAAAGAGAAAGTTATATCAGAGCCCAATGATTAATTACAACAAATGCAAAATGGAGAAACCTAATAACCATAAAAAAATAATAATTATGAAGTATTCACATGCCGGTTTAGGGGACTTAGCTCGCACGCAATCTCACACACATCCGGGTTTAGGGGAGACTACTCCATGCCACGGACTCTTTTTCTCACACACGCACAAAAAATAAAATCTTTCGGTGGCCACATGAAACACTCCCTGAAGAAACATTTACTAAACAAGAACACAATCTCTTGAGCAAAGAACTTAACTTTTGTCTCACTCACAAAGAAACCCATTTAGATAATATTATAGGCATTGAATCGTCCATTAAAAACCTGAATGATACTGCCAAAAATCACATAAGTGCAGCTTGAAAAATACAACTGGAACATAATATAAAACACAACACCATAAATCACCTTCCCAGTCCCGATTACAAACTCATCAAAAATTTTAAATATAAATTTAAAAGCCGATAAAGGAAATTCTGTTGCCATCGTGCCATGAATCAGTACGATTAATTTGATAACGTTGTACAATTACTTGAAAACGGACCTTACTCACTTCTCACAAGAAATCCTCTTAATAAAATGATTTTCTTCTATCAAGGACACCACAAAATAAAATACTGCCCAAAACTCAGAAGAGGTCTTACGTTATGAGATTACGGTTTCAAATCCTGCCATTTCAATATTACATTATTTACGTTAAGTCCACAAACCTGGAATTCATATGGAAACTACTGTGTCATGTATTGATTTCCACTTATCTCCTTTCTAAATTGACGAATTTAAAAACCTACCAAAAATGCTGAAGATTCATTGAAAATGCCAGAAATACTTAGTGATTCCCAAGCGTTAGTTTCTATTGATGTCACGCCTCTCATTCCTAGCCCCACAATAAAATACTACACTTGGTTTTCTCAAACAGTGGCTCACTAATATAGGCGTTTCTCCCGGAATATCCTGGAATAAATTAAGCTTTCTAAACTTTGTACGGAAAGCAATTTTTTTCCTATTCAATAAACATTTTGATTGGACAGTCATTGGGAACCCACTTTCACCTTTTTTGGCCAATTTATTCATGAACGTCTTAGAACAAAAACACAGTTTCCAATAGAAACCCGGAGTGTGTGTGAGATTGCATGAGTGTTAGGTCCCCGGCGTGGAGTAATTTCCTCTTCATCCGGCGTCTGAGCAGTTTCTTTTTGTTATTTTTATGGTTGTTAGGAGGTTTTTCCATTTTTCATTAGAACCAATTCTTAGTGCTTATCTTTTACACCAACCTCCTGCATTGGCATTCACAGTTTCTTTAGTTAAGACTGTAATGCGAAAGTCCTAAAATCACTTTGTTTTGGGAGGTCGTCAAACTAATACCATAGTCTGCTTCCTCGTGTGAAAAAGGAAAGTGATATATAAGTAAATGTTTTTCCTTTGGTGACAAGAAAGGAGAACCATCTGCGCACATATACAACATCTGAAATCCGACTGATAATTTTTTATATTCTTCCAGATAATTTTCTCCGTATAATTTCCATCCCTACTTCGCGATAAGATAAACAGGATTTTTATTTTCCTTGCGTAATTTATAACTCATTTTTCGAATAGCATTGCCTAAATGTTGTTTAGATTAATAATTTGTAAATAAATATTCAGTTAGTACCCTAAGGGTTATTTTATTATAAGAGTATTTATTGATTATTTCGATCTTTATAGTAATATCAAGGCATTGAGGAAAATTTCTTGCATATTTTTGCGCCTCAGCTTTAAAAATAATTTATTGGCGTAAATATTGCGGTAATTAGGCAGCAAAATAGTGTTTTTTATTAATATCTAATGAGTTCCAAATAAAATCAGTGCCAAATCTCAATGGAACAGGAACTAATTATTTCATTTTTCTGGTATTAAATTGCGCACACTTCTTGGATGATTCCATTTTCCGGCTTAAATATACTGTATTCAATGGCATGCAGACTCATTTTTAAGATGTAAATTCAGTTCTGCATTTCTGGTTTACAAGCCGCGCACATATGTACTTTGTGTGAAATATTAATTTTTAAAACTATGTACAAAATATCTAATAAATTTACGCTATTTCGTGTCGCAGATTCACTAATTATTAATTTATATGTAGTAATTTATGAATACCAATTTTTGTGGTCCGCAACATATATTTTCTCATTTTACTGGGTCGCAAGAAAAAAATGTTTAAAAACCCCTGGCTTAGTGTAATGTCTACGAACTGAAATGCCAGTAGTGATGCCAAGGAAATATCGAATTTTTGATTTAGCGACTGGATACCTAATCAACTGTAAATAATAATACAATCGACTATGTATTACTTAAAACACACCTTACTCGAATAGTGGTAATATAAAGTCTGTTCATGTAATGGGAACAGTACAAAATGTCCCCAAACGCGAAGTAGGACAAAATGTCCCCAAACGCAAAGTAGGACAAAATATCCCCAAACGCAAAGTAGGACAAAATGTCCCCAAACGCAAAGTAGGACAAAATGTCCCCAAACGCAAAGTAGGACAAAAGGTCTCCAAACGCAAAGTAGGACAAAATGTCCCCACGCACCGGAATAAATATTAATTATTTCCTCTCAGATGTCGATATACTGTTCAAATTCATTCATATGATTAATTAAAATCTGATGTGGCCACCACATGACTTTCTTCATACCTTTAATATTTCTAAAAATTCCAAATACCTTAAATGATGATGAATATTTTAAGGAACTGCGAGAAAAATTTAAAGACTACAAAGAACAAAAATGGACTCATACCGTAGCTTTCTGATATTGGATATATCCAGGAATCTCCAACAGTTAATATAATAAAAAGGAGCGCTACTAAGAGGTAACTAAGCGTCAATTGTTAACAATAGCCGCCGGTAGGTGCCAAAAAATTAGTTTTTAAAATATCTCTTAAACAATCCATTATGTGGAAAAATGTTTCCAACAAAGGTTGTAGAAAATTAAACTTTCTACAACATTACTTCAATATGTTGTTACATTAATCAAATATTAAAGGAAATATTTAAAAAAAACGGATGTGACAAGAGTAAACACCCCACATTTGGTCGACCAATCTTTATTAAAAACGAATCAGTTCTCGTGAATGTCATAAAAATGTTAAATATAAAAGTTAACACGTAAAAACCGATTGTACGACGTACAGGCTTTCATTCTTTTGCAAATTAAAAGTTGAAGCAACTGACCATCGATCTTCCGACAGAGAGTGTTTTAATGAAGAATGGTTCAAGTTCTTGTCATCGAATTTTGTTATAAATTCAAAATCGCTCAAATTTATCTTTTAAATCACATATTTTGGAAAAATAGTGTACATCGTATCACTGTTTTTTTATTCTTCAACGGTTGATCAGAGCGCATTAACAAAGCAACATATTGCTCAAAATTAGGGTGAGTCACGGCCACCCCTCGACGTCGTCACTCGATTTAATACAACGTACAAATTGCTTGATTGGGTGCAAAGGAGTTATATCGCAAAATTTCTTGCTCTTATTGAAAGCAGTGCGACACGGAATTGTGCTGAAGTCCCTCCCGCACCTCTGACAAATCAACTGAAAGAAACCCTATAAACATCTCTTCCGATTCTCAATGTAACAGCGGAGGCAACAACCATAGTTAGCTCCGAAAAACCTGTTACCATTAGTCTCATTATTCCCTGCATTTTGGTTTTAAGTGATGAACTAACAGCAACATCAGTTCCTGGTGTAAAATTGTTCCGTAATGAAATCATGAAGCGTATTTTATAGTGGATTTGACATTACCAAAGAACACCTTATGGCTGCAACATTTCTTGATCCAGGTTTTAAACTCGTCTTATCCACGGAAAACTAGGTGAATAATATAATGCATTTTTTGGAAGTATTCACTTCAAAATTAGGAGATGTTCCGGCAAGAAGGAAAATACGAACCTTTGAATGTTTTATTTAAAAAAATTAATTTCTCGCAAAATGAAGCTTCGTCAAAATGGACGAAATGTCCACACTTCAGGAGGAAATACACCAATACACAAAGAAAATTTTTATGGACCGCGATAGTGACCCATTATTTTACTGGAAAGTGAACAGTAGACTAGACTCATTTTCGGCAAAAGTTGGAAGAGATGTTGGCAATTCAGGTTACAAACACTTCATCAGAACGAGTAAATTCGGTGCATAGTATAATGTAATCCGATTTGCAACATTGTCAAATCATAATACCGAGACTTTGATATGGGAAAAGAAGAAGAAAGATTTATTATTTAAAATTTTAAAGAATTCTAACTTTGTGTGTTTTATTTGAAATAAAATGTACCTTTTTCTTGTAATTTTTTATTATTTCAAAGTATATGCTAATTATTATGTTATGTATATTAGATCACAAAGCCTAGTACAGTTATTCTGATAAACGTGACGAAAACATCCCGCCACCCTGAGGATTCATTGGGTTGTGTAGTGTTTCTAAGTGACTGTTTTTGTTGTTTTTTTAAGATTCTTGACACCAAACAGAAAAAAAAAACAAAAATTGCATAGCTAACAAAATAGTGATTAGAAATAAAATACTTCACCCTAGAAAGACTTAAATGTAAATAAACTGCCCGATACGAGATTCAAATACTTTACGACAATTCGATTCGTTCAATAATTTGAGATTCGAAGGACCCTAGGCAAAAGGTGGCGATAGGAATAACAAAAATTATTTATTTTTCTTTAAAATGGTCCAGATTTGGAGAATCTACGTCAATAATTTCTAATTTTATTTACAAAAGAGTAAAAGTCTAAAAATAGTTTTAGGCGAATAGAAATTTATGACAGAAATACATTACGCTATACAATTCTTATATGACCAAAACTATTTTTAATTTATGGCACATTTAATTGTCTCTAACTCCCTCTCTTCCCCTCTCTCCCTCGGTCTATCTTCTTTCTATCTTCCTCTCCTCTCTCTCGTATTCAAGCATAATAAGATTATTCCAAAGATATTTCATTTCGTTTTGAAAAATAAGTAAAATTTGTTATGATCTGGTTTGACTTTCATGCAAAATAAAATCAGTGTTTTTTAAAGTTATCTTTCTTTAAATTACATTGCTTATATATCAATTATCAGATAGGCCAAATGATTATCCAAATATTTGATGAAAATAATAGGAAAATATAAATAAAAATATTTAATGTATGAAGAATCTATAGAAATTTGCTTGAAATATTTGGGCAAATTACTTTATTTAAAATGTATAGAAATTAACTCAATGATTGAATTATTTTACTCTTTTTAACGCGTAAAAACAGGATAAAATGTGAATTAATAGTCAATTTACCATCAAAGGAAAAATATATAGTAAATTACTGTGAACTAAATATATGAACTGCAATCTGTTTTAACTTTATTTTAATATGGCAATTTGCTTTTAACTATAGGTAGTAGTTTTGAAAATTTTCAGAAAATTTACTTTGTTTAAATCAATTTAAATAAGCCAAAATATTATTTTTCAATCCTATTAGAAATTCGGTTGGAAACCTTTTAAAGAAATCCTTTGAAAATAACATTATATTTAGATATATGAAATCTAACCATTTGGCAATGGCGCATGATTCGAACGTATAAAATGTTTTATAATGAATTATAATTTATTATTGTTATTTTTACACCGTAGATCCTTTTAATTCCATGCAAATGCTAAGTCGTCCTCTTCCCCTTTCTCCATTTCCGCTCATTTCCATTCCCTTTTCATTCCTCCATCTAACTACTTAATGGATTCAGTGTATAAAAGTTTGATATACGCCCGGCTTCGCTCCGGAAAGAGTTTTATTTTAAGTAGCACGCGAATTTTATTGTTCGGGACCCCGCGCTGTTGGTGTTCCCAATTTTCTCAAATGCGATATTCGGAGAAGAGGTTCATACGGGATTTTAACTACCGCCTGCATTGATAAATTTTAGTCAGGCTTGTGCTCGTGGTTATATCTCAATGGCGAATCCATCATATAATCAAGACAGACTGCTTTTCCAAGGATATTTGGAGTAATAGAGCAGTATTATTAAAATAGGAATTACTCCGAGAGCACCATAAGCCCTGAATTTCCGTTCCCCAGTCTTTAATTACGCAAGTGATGTTTACATAAACATTTAATATTTTATCTATTGCATTGTAAAGTTTTACCATTAATATATTTACGCATTAACGCCTTGCTTAATATTCACATGAATAGATGCACCGAAGCCTTTAAAGCAGCAATAAACTTTTGTGGATTATGTCAATGCTATTAGCCAAAACGTAAACAATAAACAACATCTTCGTTACCGAACAAATGTAAGTAGATTTATCGATTTATCTTGCAATAAATCTTTCAATGTTAATGGTAAAAGACAAAAACGTTCTAATATTCCTTAAAAATCATTTGACTCATTTTAAAAGGATTCATAGACTATATTTAATCCATTTCTACCCTTTATCTTGGAGTTGGCTATTCTTCCTCTACGGCACGCCACGGCTGGATTTACCTTGCATTAAACTGTACGTGCTATCTCCCTTTGAAGAGGACAACAATTAAGAAATTTAGCATTTTTTCCGCCTGGAAAATGGTCATTTAAACCGATAAATGTTGCGCTTAAAGACAAATTTCGAGCAATTTAGCATGTGATACGAAAAAACGTGAACATAATTAGAACAGTAAATATTTCGTGTGTAAAAAAAGCTATTCCCATGATCGTAAGTTAATATTTAGATATATTTATGCCCACATCAGTGAAGGACTGCATGGCATTTTGGGATTTCTTCACGCCATTTCCCATTCATTCTAATGGAAATTGTATTTTGTTGACCACATGGGGTATAAGAGACCCCACGGTCTGCAAACGTAGACCAAGTTCTTCCTTTAGCCCATAGGATGGCTCATGAAACTTTTGAATTCGATAGTTTCATGGGTGTAAATACGTATAAAGAACATACATGTATACACGCACACTGAAATATTTATAAGATAGGATATATATATATATATATATATATATATATATATATAAATAATCATAGGTATTCTGTCCGTAGACAGGTCCGTGATTATGCATGGTTTAACCTGATTCTCCATATACTCCCATATTCCGCTGTCCTCTTCATATCTTGATAACTCTCTTTCCCTTTCAAATCGTCTATCAGCTGAAACCTTTTCCTATCTCTTTCCATTTTTCCATCTAGTTTTCCTTCTAACACGTCTTTAATCATACTCTCTCTCTCTCTCTCTCCTCAGGTAATGTTCAACCCAGTTTGCCTTCCTCTTTCTAATAGACTGTATAATCATTCGCTCCTCTCCTACTCTTAGTAGGACTTCATTGTTTTTCATCCTATCCGTCCATTTTATCTTCAGCATTCTCCTCCAAGTCCACATTTCAAAGCTTTCCAAGTATTTCATGTCATTTTTCCTTAGCGTCCATGTTTCTGCACCGTACAAAGCTATACTCCATACATAGCATTTTATGAACTTCTTGCGGATATCTTCCCTTATATTCCCCGTAAGTATGTGTTTCTTTCTTCTGAAAACCGCTTTGGTTTTCCTATTCTAGTTCTGATCTCATCCGTACATCTTGCTTCCCTTGTTATGATGCTTCCAAGGTATTTATAATATGAAACTTACTCTAAAGGCTTGCCTCCAATACTTATGTTCATATTCTCTTCTTTGTCCGATATTCGAATGTACTTGGATTTTTCTGTATTAATTTCCATGTGGTATTTTCTACCTGTTATTACTAGTCTATTCATCATTTTCTGGAGTTCTTCTTCCTTTCTTGCTAGAAGTTTGACATGAATATAGGTATATAGGTCATTTGTTACAACTTCTGGAAAAAATCCGAAATTTTAGTAGATTTAAGGGGTGCTTTGATCCCATAGTATAATTTTAAACAACCATAGGTAAACCATTAAAACTGTGCAGGACTATATATAAAATTGCTTTTTCAAATTATTTAAAATTAAGATACAAAGTCGAGATATGCACCATACTGTGGAAAAATGAATGATTTTTTTTTTCTTGAAGACAGAATTCAAATCCATTCTAAATTTGCGTAAAAATTTTATTTTAATTATAAAACTATGAATTTTTTTCGGTCGTCAACAATGACAATTATTAACTACCATAGCAACGACTCCAATGCCTTTCAATGGGAATTGATTTTCCGTACTTTAAGAGCATTGATTTAATACTTAGACTGCATTATATAATCCATTTGATTTCAGCCAACATATGATGACGTGATAATTTTAAATTAATTTTTTTATCCAGATACGTACTGAAAGGCACAGATGATAACACCAATTCCTAACACACAAAATATCCTAATTTTTACTTTCTCCATATGTAGTATAGGGGAAAGTATGGTTTTCATAAAAAAAAATCGACTTCGAGATTTCAACGGAAATACACGTTTTGAGGTCCCCTGAACACGTTTTGACCATTTTGTCAATGATGTGTGTGGGTGTGTCTGTGTTCGTGTCTCTGTGTGTCTATCCGTCTGTCTGTGTGTAGGTCTGTGTCTGTGACTGTTTCTGTGTGTCTCTGTCTCTGAGTGTCTGTCCCTGTGTGTGTTTGTCTCTGTCTGTCTGTGTGGCTTTGTCTGTCTGTGTCTGCCTGTGTCTGTATATTTCTGTCTGTCTCTCTGTGTCTGTCTGTGAGTATCTGTGTGTGTCTGTGCATGTGTTTTATTGTGGGTGCACTAGCTCAAAAACTATAAATCAGGTCAACACGAAATTTTATATTAAACATTTTTATAAAAGTCGCAGGAACTGGCTGGTTTTTGGTAAAAATCGGTCAACCGAAAGTGTTTACTCTTGTCACTTATCCGTTATTTTGAAATGTTTCCTTTAATATTTGATAAATGTAAAATTATATTGGAATAAAGGTTGTAGGAGATTCAATTTTTTACAACGTTTGTTTGAAACATTTTTCCATATAATGCATTGTTTAATAGATATCTTATATTTTAGCTGCCATCACCACGCCACCTACCGACGACTATTATTAACAATTGACGCTTAGTTACGTCTTAGTAACGCTCGTTTTTCTTTTCTTAATTGTTGGAGCTTCGTGGCTATACCCAATATCACAAGGCTATGGTTTGAGTTTATTTGTTCTTTGTAAAGTCTAAAATTTTCCCGGTTTCTTAAAATATTTATTATGTAACCTATTTGGAAGTTTTAGAAATATTACAGATATGGAGAAAGTCATGTGGTGGCCAAATCAGTTTTTTAAATAAATTTTTGGGTAAGTTATAAGCTATTGTCTTAATGATTATAGTTATTGCTTAAAAAGGGCGATCTGAGCCATGAAACTTGAAATTGGAACACTTTTACACAAAGCCGATTGCTAGAGAATTTATAAATTCCGGATAGATGCCTTAATTTCGCTGAAATGAAAATTATTATATTATATAAATGGGCTCTGTGTAGTTCAACTGCTGTCGCGTTGGTTTATTTATGAGTTCATATATTGGTGTAAGGTGATTTTTTAAACTCTTGCAGTATACAAGCACCGACAACTCGTTATATAAATTTCTGCCAAATTTCAATTTTTTTAATCTAAATCCATTATCAAGTTATTTGCGTTTTAATAACTTTACACTCAGACCAACGGACGGACAACATAGCTTATTTTAGTTCTTTGTGTATTCCTTATCGTAAATAACGGAACGAACTATGAAAATCATTTCCCTCTCCTTCCGTCTTTCTCTCCTTCTCGAATTAAAAGCCTTCAAAGCAAGCTTATAAGGATTGAGTTAACAATAGCTTTACTAAGTTTAACAATGTAATTGGTAGGCAAGGCTACATCCCGTAAAAATGGCAAGATTTCCCCGAAATATGTGAATTAAACGTTTAACATGAGGAATTTTGAACTGCCGGCAAAAACACTGTGTAGAATAAGAACCCTTGTAATTTCTTCTTTAAAATGGTTTAGATCTAAAGATCATGAGTCAATTTTCTCTAATTATAATCTCAAAAATTATAAAAGCCTGCACATCAAAAAGTGGATTTATGCGTGTTATCTTATGCGGAAAGCAAATTATCGCCTGCAGTCAAACGCTGGAGGTTTTTCGTAGATTTTCCTTCTTCACAGCAGTTTTAAATCCAAGTAGATTATCTCTGCCAAATTCCAAGTATATATATGCATATTTGAATGAGTTATTCGCGTATTAAGAGCGTTACATGATCCAAGCAATATAGGTTATTATTTTAAGGGGGGATAGACCTATAGATTACTATTTTTAGCCTTCTTTCCAGAATGAAAATAGGCTTATAGTTTTGTCATTGTGTCTGTCTGTCTGCCCGTTTGTCCGTCCCCCTATTAACTTTTGCACCTATAGAACGATTTTCATGACACTTGGTGGAAATCTCCTGCTAATGGAGCCGAGCTCCCGAGGATAGTTTTTATTGCAAATTTTAAAAGTCTCGGTTCGAATCCAGGAACTATCCTCCCCATTTGATTTACATGGAAAATCTGATATCCATCGTGCAGGGTGATTTACTCTTGCACGTTAAAATATCTTAAAATTATAATATCGGAGTGGGATTTTTACTATTCTCTGAGGAAAGAATTGGAAATTCTAATTTCTATCTTAGAAATTTGCTTATCGATCGTATTTCTTCGAATTTTCGTAAATACTGACGTTTTTGCAGTTTTTATCACTCATTACGAGAGTGTTGCCATAGCAAAGACTCGGTATTCGATATATTCTAATACATACGCAAGTTATTTCTGCCGCACAAATACGCGTGATCAATTTAATATTCCGTTGGAATGTGTTTGTAATATTATATAAGGCTAAATTATGAAATTTGGGAACACAAAGAGCGATATATCCGCGGTGGTTTTAAAGCTATTAAGCCAATATACGTAATTAAATAAATGATTATATGTAAAGTAGGCTTCATAAGTTCCGTTTGGATCATCTTGTTTACTTTATGGAACATTCAATTATGTGGATTTTATACTCATTGGTCACATTTTAGTGCATATATAGAAGTTGGTTTTATCAATTGTTTAAAATTTTATGTTAACTTATACTCAATTCACGCATACCCGTCATATTTCTCAGGCAATTGCGTCAAAAAGTGCATGAACTTTTAAGAATCTATCCAGTATCCGATCGATTATGAAGAAAGAATGTTCGCGACCTCATCGTAAGGAGCAGATACACTAACACGCGTTACGAACGAGATGGATCGGAGTGGGTGGCGCAAATCGCTCTCGAAACACTTTGAGGAAACGCGTGACTGCAAGGCAGAGGAAATCTTTCAAGTCTTCTAACTGTTCGGTTCGTCTCGGGGGTCGGCGTTTTTCCCCCCTCCGCTATGTAATTGGTTACGTGTCCTATCTCGGATCTCGAAGAGACTTTTGGAACTTTTGGATGCCTTTCTTGGGAAAAGGGCACGCGTGATGGATGAAGTCGTATGACACCACTCGCCATAATAACGATGCGTGTGGACGAATAGATGCTCGGAAGAAATGGATATGGAATAGTGCATGGCGCGCGGAAAGGCCGAACGCGAGCCGGAATAATAGGCGTTATTGAGTTCTAGAACGAAAGGCGCCTAGAAAGGTGAGTGGGCAACGGCGTTTTGTGGAAAGGTTTAAAATGGTCGATTTTGTAGAAAAATGACAGTTTCAAAATTTAGAAAGGGAGAAATTTAGGCTATTAAAAATTAAAATTAAAAATAATGTGAGTATTCTCAGTACACACGGTTAAATTGTCGAATATAATGCAAGAAACAAAACTATTCTGCCATAATCATTGGCTGATCTTTTCCAATTTATATACGAGGAAGTAATAAAAATAGCGACCAAATTAAGAATTTATCTAAAAAAGACACTTTTCAAAGTAAGTGTTTAATCTTGAGATTGTGTAAATTATAGAGAAATCTCTTTCAATATTGGTTCAATGTTTTGCCCAGTTGAAATTAGTAAGTCCCTTCTATACGATTTTTAGTCTACTTTCCAGAATGGAAATATTCTTATAGCTTTGTCGTTGTATCTGTCAGTCCGTCTGTCTGTCTGTCCGTCCGTTCTTCATATTAACGTCTGCACCCATAGACCGACTTTCATGACACTTGGTGAAAATCTCCTGCTACTGGAGCCGAACTCCTGAGGATAGTTTTTGTTGCGAATATTGAAAGTCTCGGGTTCGATTACAGGAACTATCCTTCCCATTTGATTTACATGGAAAATCTAAAATCCATCGTGCAGGGTAATTTACTCTTGCACGTTAAAATATCTTAAAATTATAATATCGAAGCGGGATTTGTACAGTTCTCTGAGGAAAGGAATGGAAATTCTAATTTCTATCGTCGAATTTTGCTTATCGATCGTATTTCTTCGAATTTTCGTAAATACTGACGTTTTTTGCAGTTTTTATCACTCATTACGGGAGTGTTGCCATGGCAACGACTATTGTTGGACTCGGATTCGGTATATTCTAATATATACGCACATTATTTTTGCCGCACAAATACGCGTAATCTATTTAATATTCCGTTCGAATGTATTTGTAATATTATATAAGGCTAAATTATGAAATTTGGAAACACAAAGAGCAACACATCCGCGGTGATTTTAAAGCTGTTGAAGCCAATACAAATATTAAATAAATGATTAAATGGAAAGTAGGCATCATATGCTCCGTTTAGATCATCTTGTTATACATCAAGGCACTATTATTTTTCACTGCACGAATTACTTTGTGAAAATTTTCAGAGTAACGGATAATTGAACCTAAAACGTTTGGCCCCTATTCTGTGTCCAATGTACGGTATGAAACTAAAACCAATTCTATGGAATTTTTCAATAATTTTTCTGATGGACCGAAAGTTAAAACATCATATTTCAAGTTGTTGAGAACAAATGATTACTCTGGATAAACTAATTTGAGATTACCAGCACGATCCACTGAACAGGATAATGTCAAGTTATTTTTCTGCGAAATTGAATCGCTAGAGAAGATCGCTTGGCGTATGAATCGCTAAAACGATCTCGCAGCATTAATGGACTTTTTAGTCTTTCAATCTCGGACTAATCGCGAAAAGCCCCTCTCATCTCTACGTGCAAAAAAACGTCTCAATCACCGAAGCGTGGATCTATTCCCGTTCTTTTTTTCCCCCGGATATATTTTTCCCAATTTCAACGGCCATTTGCCACGTTTCCTACAGGATTTTAAAATAAATCTAAAAAACAAACAAAAGAGGGAGGAAAGAGGACCGACCGACGTAACCTTATACGTCAACACGGAGTTAATTTCACTTGGGATTGTTCTCTGCGGAATAACAAGGCGAAGCGAGAGAGGAGAGAGAGAGAGAGAGAGAAATGGAGGGGGAGAGAGAGAGAGAGGAAGAAAACCCTAGTACCCAAACCCCTACCTCACCCAGCCTCTAAACTTCTATCCGAGTTTTCTCTTCGGCTACCACACACCCTCCCTCTTATTGTTAGTCACCCTTTCTCTCTCCCCCCTCGCCTATTCCTCTTCACTCCTCTCATTCTCACTCAGTCTGTAGTCATTGGCTTTACATTCTCCCTCTTTCTCCATCCTCTTCTTTCCTTCTCTCTTCCGCCTTTTGCATTTCCTTTTCCCTCCCTGACAACTATTGATATTCTGTTGATGAAGTCAGATATGGAGTTCAAAACTGCTGAATTTTTGGAGGTTTTGAGGACATTTCCTGTGAAAGATAAGTTCCTTCCCGTCATATTGACTGGCTTTCATACTAGTAGTATAATATTTGTCAAATATTGTCTATTCTAATGTTCAATTAAATTGCCGATGTTGCAACTATGGTTATTTTACAATTATTCCGAATTGAATTTAAAAAATACTTTTGTTCCACGGCCATAAAAAGGATGGGCGGTTACGATGTACATTTCAGCTGCAAAGCAGCTAAAATCAACGTTAGTACACCGAAAGTAGTTCTAAAAAATTTTCCGTCGTTTTGTAATTCTGCTGTTATTTACTTCATGCTGTAAATTTTGGTGTTTTCAAAACAGCAATGAATGTCAAGATATAATTAGCGTAGATGTTTTGAAGCATCCTAAAAAGACTCACTTTGCGCGGATTAAAATAACAATCTTATCCAAAATGAACCCATCAGAATGCAGGCTATATGTCGACCACGTATCCTAGAATTTGATTATGAAACACTGTGCTTTTTGTCTCCATTAGTTTATAACTTTTCCTTAGTCTCTAAGCGTGTCACCATTCCACTCTCTCTCTCTCCATTCACGCCTTCATCTCTTTCTCTCCTTTTCGCCCTTTCTCTTTATCGCAAATTTCCTTTCTCCTCCGGCGCATATCCCCATTTGTCTACGAAGCTCCATTCACCTTCTCTTCCTTTCGATCTCTTCCTCCGCCTATCATTCCCACTCGTCTCTCAAATTTTCCTTTTGTCCCCGCTTCCTCTTCTTTTTCCTCCTTTCCCACTCCTTTTTCTCTCTCTCTCTCTCTCCGTCCCTCTCCTTCCCTGCAGGCGCGGTGTTCTGGGAAGGACCGAAATGAGTTCGCGCGAGATGAAGGCCGAGAGACGGTGGGTGGTTAGGAGGAAGGAGACAGGGAGGGAGGGAGGGAGAAGTCAGGGAAGGATTCTCGCGCCAGAGGATGCTGCGGTGGCCGGAGGAGTGTTCGGGGTTGGGGAAGGAGGATGGGGAGTGGCGGAGATGTAAGGGGGAGGCTTGTCTGCCCTCGAGATGCGGAGAGCAGGAAAGAGGGTTTCTAGTGGAGTTGCTTGGGAGATAGAGGGAGAAAAAAGGGAGTGAGAGTTTCCCCTCTTCCCCCTCCCTTTCGTATGATTTTAAAAATTTCTTATCTATGACTGTGTTTTGTGTGTATTTAATTTTATCCACTTTTATAATATGACCCTCTCAATCCATAAATATTACTATCTGTAGGTTTCGCAGGTTTTTCTCAACCCACTTCTTGTGTGGGTGTTTTCCTGCAGCGGAGTTTTTCCTAGGAAATAGTACTTTAATTATCCCTAGTTTTTCACCACAAACAAACAAATCTCTATATATTTTCATTTCTTAAAATGCAAACTTGATATTGTATTTATCTAGTATTTAATTTTATGCAATATTTTGTTTTATTTTTATTCTATGTTACTGTCTTCTTGTCTGTAATTGACAATGGGGTAGATTGAAGAAGAGACTACTTAGTCTCAATCTCGCCCAAATAAAGACTTATACCTATCTTTTTCCTCCCCTATTCCCCTCCCTTCTACCTCTCCCTTCTTTCCCTCCCTTCTTCCTCCTCCCTTCCTCCCCTCCCTTCTTCCCCCTCCCCTATTCCCCAACCCTTCTTCCCCTCCCTTCTTCCCCCACCGCTATTCCTCCTCCCTTCTTCCCCTTCC
The DNA here is from genome assembly GCA_028673005.1 of Tanypteryx hageni. Taxonomy (NCBI): domain Eukaryota; kingdom Metazoa; phylum Arthropoda; class Insecta; order Odonata; family Petaluridae; genus Tanypteryx; species Tanypteryx hageni. Next base: position 151,516,843 of record CM054114.1, read on the forward strand.
CTCTTCCCTCCTCAATCTCGAGATGGCGCAGAGAGAGAGAGACGGCTACGGCACATAACCACGACGCGTTCCCGGAGCATAATGATCGCTGAAGCCATTCGCCTGATGCGCGCGTAAATAAATAGTTTTACGCACGCAAACACGACTGCGCGTAGTCTCCCGAGAGCCGCCTTCTAAACAACAACAAAAAAACTTTGTTTGCGCGCTATTCCGCTTCTGTTAGGGAGATTCCCTCGACTGTTGAGATGTGAATTCCTCAGTTTGCTTTTCCTCGCCGAGTCTATTATTTCAAACTTGTGCGAGGAATCACATTATACGGGAAATTTCTACGAAATTGTATAGAGCCGGATTTTGAACCGTGATGACGGTTTTCCTGCGTGATTGATAATCGGAGAGGGAGGAAGAAATGCATAAAATATTTCTAAATGCATAATTTGTACAGTTTTCAGTTCCAGAAATAAGTGAATATAAATAAGAATTCTATAAGGAGAATTATTTATTTAAAATAAATAAAAATTCACTGCGGTATATATTTTCTCTTTATATTGAAAATAGCACTGAGAGTACTTTTAATTTATTGACATTAGTCTAATGCGTGAAAATCCCACCGTAACAAACTACTGGATCATGTGCAAATCATATCACCGCGTTGAAAATGTATAGTACATTTTTCTATAAAATACATATATCCCTTGATGGAATAAAGCGATCCGAAGATCCTATGCAGACAGGCATAAGCTGTAAATTTGGAAATAATGTTGAAACGAGAAAAAGTCTGCTATGATCTGGAATCGAACCCGGATCTTCCATTTGCCGGGCGGATATTCTACCATTGAACTATCTTAGCAGATCAATTTTCTCGTTTCTGAACGCGGGTTTTCTTGGCTGGGACGGAACTAGCCAAGCTAGTAACAAACTGCCCCAACGGATGTCCTCGAAGAGGTACATCGAGGAAAACTCCTCCTTCCCAAATGGTGAGATTGCCAAGCAAGAAACTGATGGAATAAAGTAATCCGAAGATCCTATGCCTATTAAAATAATGAATAGTCTGCTCTCAAACATATACACATTTCTTCATTTCTATGCCTCTGAATGAAAAGCTGTAATAGACGAGTTGCATATTAATGAGAGATCAAATTAGAAGCGACATCTATCAAATATGTAAATATCAACGTTAGAAGATTATTATTATCATAAGCAAACTACATAGTGGAAGACATGCATTAGTCATTATTACTTTTTGCAATAAAATGTGACAGCTCACTTTATTTAATCATTAATCAGGATAAAGAGGGTTTTTTGTATAATATTTTTTTAAACGTGTCATATGATTTCTGAAAAGATATTTAAGTATATATTTAACATGTACTCGAGTTCCATAAATGGAAGTTATAGGAAACGCCGCAATGCTTAAACTTGTCTTTTGCGCTAAGTCATAGAAGCCTCCCGGGCCTCTCTAGGATATCGTGCAATATGCAATGGCAATGGAGGGAGTATTCTAACTTTCACATGCGATTCCGGTTTCATTCGTATCATGGCATTCGTACAAGGAAGACGCCTTTCACATTGCTCTCGCTAGATGTTATTACCGCGATCCCGCAAAATTCACCAAAAATGTCTCGATTCATATTTAACACTTTTTTTGTCATCTAACAATTTGTTCACTTCACTTATCTGAAAAGCAAACAACTTACCTGCTACTATAATATGCGAGTTGTCGATCAATGAACATTCAGTGACCTAATTAGAAACGACGTATGTTAAAAATATTTGAAGACACCCTCACCTCAACATTAGAAGAGGATGACCGAAGAGTTAATCCTAGCGATTTCTCTAAAGATTGGCTTCAGTATATCTCCAGTAGTTATTTTAATCGCTTATCGCGGAATAAAGGATAGAAGCAGTTTTGTCTGAAATTGCGCTTAAAGTGTTGAGTGTAACATCCTCATACAGTGTGTAATTTTTTGTGGAAATAAAAGATTTCTTGTTAACTTTGTTAATATGTTATTTAAACCACATCTTCGTCGAATAAGGATGCTCTTCTCACCAAAGCTTGAGCATTTCAAGTAAGTCATATGACTAATATGTTTCTGTTATTTTTTTAAAACAATATTAGTTATGTGATAGTTTCTAAGTATATTATTATCGCGGTGAAACATTTTCAGATAAATTCTTAACATCTGCCTAGGGAATGCTCAAATCACTTAGATACAATTTTTTCATTCATAATTTATGAAGTGCGCTTAATACCTGTCATCTTAGGCTTCTAATTGTAACAAATAATCAACATACAGATACCTTTGCTATTTCATTTCATAACGATCTCCTTTTCAACACATGAGTGAACGACATTGGAGAACGGGGTGAGAGGGAGAAGGGCGTTCACGTGACTTGGCTTTACCCTCTCTCACACTACCTTAGAACCACAGTGCGGGGAGTGGGAAATCTTTCTCTAACGATTTTTTTCTGCCATCATTCCAATTACTATGTAAAGCGTTCAGCAATGAAATTGCTATGGATGTTATAGACATAACTAGAATATTAGTAATAATATTGACTGTAAAACTGCATTCACGTTTATTTTCAAGTCGATTTGCAACAATCGCGTGTTTTTGCAACACATCCATTTCCTGTGTTAAAAGCAATATTATACAAATATTACATGAAGAATATAATGTTTCAAATAAACGTAGACTTAAATTTTGACTATAGTATAACAGTAATTATAGATTTTGTAAAATATTTATAATAATAAACATACATAACTAGTTATTAATATCTATATAATATATTTTTTAAATCTCCGTTCCGTAACGCTTCAAAACAAAGGATATAAAACCTAAGGTGATTCTAGAAGTGTCACAGAGCTGAAATACGGAATAAAGATAGGCCACGAGGTACCACCTCTGAGAGAAGTCCGGAACTCCAGGAAAACTTATATTTAAGGGGTCTTTTCCTACCCCAATATTTAATTTCTTAACCCCATAATATAACCATTTAAAACGGCGCTGAGCTTTATAAAAATGCTTTTTTTATTATTTAAAATTAAGATAGGAAAACGTGACAAAAACAGTTATGTATGTAGTTGAAAGAAACAAGTTTCTATATTATAAGAATCGTCTATATATAATAGATATTGAAGGCAAAATAAGAATACAAAACGAATTAGCATAAACTTTCATTTTTAATGACATGAAACTTATTTTGTGGCTTACGACAATGAAAAAAGCTAATTACCAAGGAGACGATCTCAATAGTTTTAATAGATCTTTCCTATAAAGCGTCTATTGAATCAATGCTATTCATGCCAATCAATGGCGTAAAGAATCGGTATAACATGTACCCGTTCCGTGCGTTCGAAATCACGACAAGCGAAACTATCTTATCTGGAACATTAATTTTATGGAATATTACTACCCGAACGCTAAAGGCATGGTTCCGAGCGTCATTTGCAATCGACCGATGAAATACGAAAATAGTGAATTTTTCATAGCTTGATTTGAAATATATTTTCAATAAATTAAAATAACAACTAACAATGTGAAAAAACAACTATATGTTTTAAATTCTGCTAACAATAATTTAGTATGTGTTTTTAAGTATACAAGAGTAGCTGTGCCACGAGATATTAGTGTATATTAAAATATGTATAATAGTTCAATCTGAAGGTTACGACTACGTATCGTATGGAGGGGCGGTAAGGACTGTCGGAGGGAAGGTAACGACAGAGTGGAGAAAATGAGTGGGATGATGTAAGAAGGGAATGGAGGGGAGGGGAGCAGCCGTTGGAGGGGAGGTAATGTTATAAGATAGAAAAGTGGAATGGGAGCCCAAAAATCATTTTTCGACCCTACTTTCTCCTTATCGTATTTGTTCACCTGTCCGAAGACTGTGGAACAACCAAACTACTCGTTTCTTATACTAGAGCCTGCAGCCCGACGTAAAGCTTTAAAAACAATCCAACCCGATTTGATTAAAAAAGTTAGGCAAGACGCAAAAGTTTTGAGAGTATAACTGTTCCCAATTATCATCCGGACTTTGACGGTTTTCCGCGTCTTGATCCTTTCAATGATTACTACCACGACGCTTGAAATATAAAACAAATTTTGTAAATTTCAAAACCTTATTTGTCATTATGCGATTATTTCCGAGTCTTTGAAACAACTATCGCTGCCATAGAGCAGTGATGGTCTAAAAGATGGACAAATGGGCCAACTTCCCAGAGCCCCATTACACGTTAGGAGCCCCACAAAACTTTGAAAAAAAGATAGATTGTGGGCTAAATTAACACGAAATTGACTCGAATTTCCCATGATTCACATTCTATCATAGCAGCTTCATGAGCAAGGCAAAGTTAAATTTAAATCTTATGTGAACTACTTTTATATAGCCTAAAAGGGCCCCAAATAACTCTCTTGCCTATGGCCCCAAGAACTCTTAATGCCGCCACTGCATATAGTAGCTGTTATTGATCAACAACATGTCTTCCCGTGTGCATTATACATACTCCTATTTAAATTGGCAATTGCGGAACTTTCATATCTGCAAATTGAAAATGGTATTGCAGTAAAGCCTAAATTTACCATACGGCTTTCCTAATAATCACCAAAACTGAGCTAAAATTCCATAACAACAGTTAAAAATATAATTGGGAATATACATTTTGTAAGATAAATTTTTAGCGTGAATAAGTAAAAAATTATACAAAACTCATTTTCACTTCTGCATCTTGCAAATTAAACGGATTTTACCGAAAATTTCCAAAAAGATATAGACTGTAAAGACAATCCGCAAAATCTAAACGGCGAAACTTTGGAAGCCATTTTTCAGCGCATAAGGCGAAAAGCAAGGCATTGTAAAAATGGCCGTCAAAGCAGACTTATTCTGCGGGAGAGTTTTATGGGCTGCGAGATAAAAGCGGAGCGCCGCTCCCTTGTCTAAAGCGAACCAAGAGGATGCTTTTTAGGCCCATTGTTCCGGAATGACAGGGTCAGAAAGGCTGAAACACGAGAAATGCAAATATGAGGAAAGGAGGAAAAGAAAAAGCGGAGGGAAAGATGAAAGGAACATATTCCGAAAGGGCGGGGACGTTGGGGCTTTGGGAAAACGCAGCGTAAAAATCTTTCGAGAGCCTCCTTTAGGGATGATACGGAGCTCCGATGTCACATACGAAACGGGAGAAAGAACCTCTCAAAACCCGTAAACCTTTTTATGGCGATATTTTTGGCAACAATAAACGGCATGCTCGGCCATTTTGTGCCGTTTACCAACATTCGAACAAGCCGCTGCAACATTTGGACGTACCACCGTCATACGGAAGTTATGCGAATTTTTATATAAAAAAATACTTATTTAAACGTGAACAATTTAGACACCAAAAATTGCTGACCATACTGTTCCCTAAACGATTCCAATTTAGAACACATCAGACAATTAACTCTTCAGTGGCAATCTTGGGTCTCATAGACCGGAGTGAGTTTAAAAATGGAAATATCTGGAATATGGTAATACAAATTCTGAAGGGTTTCCGCTAGAGCACCTTCAAATACATCCTATATCTACAAATAAAAAGATTTACATGTCAGTTAATGCGTGCCTTTTGAGCTGCGTACGTGGTTGAAGTTTGTTTTGGCCTCTGAGACCCAAGGTGACCGTTCGTGTAAGTAAATATTGCCTTACTCATCTTTCTATTTTATTCATTTTATGCTTTTATAAAAGCCATTGCATTAGTTATTTTTAGCTAATATGTGTCAAAAACAAGAGAAAATAATTCTTTATGCAACGATGATACTATCGTGCGACTTTTAGAAGATTCCATAGAATGAAAATCGCTTGTATAAACTCACAAGTGATATCCAAATCAAACTTGGATGAGCCAGTTATATTTCGACTCTTCTCGAAAATCTAGGAAATGATGATAATAAGAGCCCAGAACACACATCCTCCAAAAATCCAACGAATGGGAGCTGCTAGATTACCACAGAGTGAGGTAGCTACGTTATCAAATTATCATTCTGGAAAAAGTGGCCGTTTTTTATTATAAGGATAGCGAAACTAAATACTTTTGTAAAAGGATGCGATGATTGGTTACGTCTTAAGCATTGCACTTGATTTTCGCAAAATGTTTTTAATGAAATAAAAACAAATCGAAGAAAAAATATTATGTTCTGTTCAAACTACGATTCAAAAATTGTTCCTCACAAAAATATTTTCTGTTCAAACTGTGATTCCAAAACTGTTTCAATGCTTGTCTTATTTTGGTAATTTTTGCATGAACATTTGGCTATTGAGTTTTTTTACGTTCTAAATATTTTGGGTCTAACAGAACGAAGGGGACCGATCCCGCTACAAATATGTTGGTGACCATTAAAGGGTTAACCGAAAGAAAAATTTTAACGAGCACGTTTATGGTATAAACTGAAAGGCGATGAAGAAGACTTGGTAAATTATCGATCTGATTATTCTGAATATATAAAGCAGTCTAGGATACGTTTTTATTATTTTCGTTCGGCACCTTCCTGAGGAACGCCGACTGAAGTCAAAACTGATAAGTGAATTCCACACCACCGCCGGAAGACCCGACCACGATGATAAAAAATACTGCAGACTTCCAATTAACTTAGACCGAGGGAAAGGCGAGTCGATCCAAAAACCGTACCTTACATTCTGATAAGGAAAGTGAAAAGCCCCTTTTTCCATTACTCGTGCTAATCATGGAGATCTGTGTATTAGCAATGAATAAGGAGTGTTCCCGGATAGAATACAGTTGACGCTTAGGAAGCCGGACAAACGTGAATCCACACCATATGAGATCAACTATAGAACTGAGCCTAAAATAATCGTTATTAGAATTTTGGTGCATCGCACCCACTACCCGATAAATGTAAATTACAGTGTGGTACGTATCTATATAGCATGTAGTCCACAAGCAATGGTTCGAAATCGCACGGTTTAAACGACAACCAGAGCGGTGAAAAACAGCGTACTAACATGTGAATGCATTTACATATTTTGAAATAATAGGTAAAGCGCACGGTGGAGACAATTATATACGCACGTTTTGTGACGATTTCGCGTTGTTTTATGGCGCGAGGAAGTCATTCTTTTTTTTGTTTCGACTGCGCGTTTCTCAGTCGCAGTCGATTCGTATGGAGGGAGTCCTGAAAGACAGCAAAAACCATGCGAGAATACATCACAGGGAGAGGTTCTCTCCGGAGAGCTAGAGATACCACGCTAATGTCCACGAACACGGACGCCCGGGATGGGATGCTGGGAATGTTTTTGCAGCTCTCACATTTCTCCTTCTCTCTCTCCTTTCTCCTTCTCTCTCTCCCCCCTTTTATTCAACAACTCGAGCGGAAGCATTGATAGCGAGGAAAAGTCCAAGCAGCAAAAACACACGAAGAGATTATTGCGGAACGGTAGACAAAAGGCGCGAATAAGTCGGATTAACAAACGCTTCCGCAGAGACGCAAATATATGCATATCGGTGGGAGATTCAGAATTTCAACGCGTATTAAAGGCATCGCTGCAAACATGATGTTAAAAAAATCCTTGCGCGCGTGAATAAATTGAAAAAAGGTTCATTATAAGAACTAAATCGCACAGCTCCAAATTGATTCAGAATTCCACCTATCACGTTAAATCGACGAACTGCGATTTTAAATATAAGCTAATACATCGTAATATTGCGTTTCATTCATTAAAACTCGTATATAAAATGAAAATACAATTATTCCGATTACTTGACTCATGGCGATAGCCCGAAACGGGCCAATGCGATAAAAGATTGAGACATCCCAAATATCGATTTCCCTGCCATACAAATCGTTTCCATAGCACGTTCATAAGGGCAGATTTAAAGGGTTTCCTGCTATCAGCAAACCTCGCCGCAGTCACACACAAACTGTTTGCTTGAAACTGACCCATTGACAAACAGGTTAACTCTATTTGATGACATCTGTGTGGTGATACTTGAGACTTATGGGAGCGCCGGTCAGAAGCCTCGCGTTTGCAATAGAGAGACCTACGCAAACATGTTAATAAACACTTGAAAATTAAGGGCGTACCGTTTTCGCTTGATAAGCATCAAATTCACAACTGGTTTCACATTTAGGTCACAAACAAATGCGCCAAAATGAGCACATAGCATCGAAAAACTTCACATCATAAAAAAATTAAAATTGAAAATAGCAATCGTAAGAATGCCTTCTTTAAAAACGATGAGTTTAAAGAAAGAATTTTGCGCAGGAAAAAATCGTTTTCTCCATTTAGACGTCAACCGTTTAGAATGCCAATACGCAGACCCAATTTACACCTAAATGTTCCGTTAGGATGAAATATATACTTCAAAATTAAAATGAAAAGCAGAAGTGTTATAAAATGAATAATAACATATATTATTAAACTTGGCGGGATAGAAAAACATAAAATTAACTTCATCTGAGAGAGTTGCGTCATCACCTCGAATATATCGTAGTTTCCGTTGCCTTAAGACTTTTTGTCTTTCTGTACGTAATGCTTTCTAATCGATTATATCTCAAAAGTGGTAAGAGATAATGGTTTGACATTTTCCAGGAATGCTTTATTCGCATAAGTATTAAAAGTGATTGACGAAAATAGATACGGAAAAACGTATTCGACTCCAGGGAAATATTTCTGTTTCTCCTAATGTAACGCGTGAAAATAGACTTCGACGTGCAGGATTTTATTCTTTTGGAAATTAAAATTAAATAATACTGCCTATTTAAATTAATTTAAAGAAAATTTAATAAATTTTACTATCCTATTAATTTTTACCGACCAAAGCTCAAAATGGCTCATATCAAACGTTTAAATTACATATTTATGAGAAATATTGCCATTTTAACGATAACTGTCTCGGCGACAAATTTAACTGTCAAAACCCGAGCTCATACTGTTGTGCCAAGGCTAAATGCCTTCCCCTCCCCTTACCTAAAAGTGTTTATCTTGGAAAACGTCTGCTGCGAGAAAAAAATCAATATAAATGGTGATAGTAAAAGTAATTTATTATCATAAAAAAATTTAAATTCCGTTTTGTGTTAATTTTTAATATACTACTAGTTATAGATAAAAGAGAATTCTTTGCAATAGGGGATGAAATGATAACCTGTTAGTTCATTTAAGATAATAAAAACAGAAGAATAAGAAGGCATAGAGGGAACTTGGACAAGCAAACCTATTCTTCCTGTTCAACTATATCACTCTTTTCCTTTCCTCGATGGAAGCATTATCCGTCCCGATAAACGCGACTCCAGCGACGTGCCCCTCTCTAAAGCGGCTGAAGAAAAAACCGGATGTTGTGGAATTGGCTCTCTTTGCCCTGCAGCGAGCACGTTTGCCGGACGCTGCTTCGCCACTCTTTAATTTTAAAGCCGCGGGCGGAAGTGATTCCGACGGAGAGAGATCTCCATTCGCACACTCGCACTTTAATCTCCGTGTCGACGGACATCGCTTCGCAGGACATACGCGAAACAGCATCCCTTTTTAAAGTGAACCGTCCGCCTTGTTTTAACCACACTTTTATTTCTGGATATGAAGAGGTATTTTGAAAAAAAGTTCCTCCCTATCCCGGATTTAAAACGAAACCCGTGGCTCGGTCACTCGCCATAGACATAACCCACGGTCGGTTGTCCCACGTGCTGCGAAGCCTCTATTGTTTTCGTCACCATAAGTGTAAAGACAGTTCGTACAGACCAGGCATGTCAAGCTCGAAGAGGCATCAGGGCCGCATTAAAGCGATGGATGTTATATAAGGGCCGCATTAGGATTGCAGTTGTTGAGTGACGGCCAGACTTGAAATTTTTTAACTTAATCCAGAGGATTGGAATTCTGTTTTGCCATAAAAAACAATAATTTGGAAAACACATTCTATTGTACCTCAGTAACTATGAAAAACTGTCGTCTCCTACTTCACAAAAAAAAGAATTTCTATAAATTCTCTAATAAATTTGTAAAAACCAAAATTACCATTTGGGCCGCAGTAATTCATAGAAAGAACCGCATGAGGCCCGGGGTCCACCAGATTGACATGTTTGGTATATACAATTCATTCAATATACTTCGATTGAAACTATATGAAAATTAGTTGTCACATATAACACTATCCAAATAAAGTATTTGTTTAGTTTTTTGTCTGCCGTTCTGCCTAATCAGTCTCTTGGACTATAATAGTCATTACTCCTTCCACACCGAATACACACACAAGGGAGGAGGGAATCCTGGTGCCAGCAATCTGACTCATTAGAATATAAGAAATAATCATGAAGAATTACTTAAAAAATTATGAATCTCGTCTTATATTAACAGATGAGACACGAGACTAGATTTATTTTATATTTTCTCGTCTAAATCATTTGTGTTGTGTGGCATATAGGCATTTCGTGATAATGAGTGTGTCATTAGAGGAAGGGTACGGCGATAATAGCCCACGAGGCTGATTCGCCATCCAACACACACACTCGTCTTATGGTTAAGATTAAACTAATAAATCAGGATTCTGCAAAAGCAATAAAATGGTTAAGAAAACCAAATTCGCATTTCGGCTAAAAGGCAACTGTCATCAGTTAACCAATAGTTGATTCTATAAATTGGTTTTCACAACCGTTTCATGGTTTCACGAAGAGTTATGTTTAAAAGCTTCTTTCGACGATAGTAATATTTGAAAAATTCACAACAGATACGTGGAAAGAACTTTTGATTGGTATTTTCCATGGAATAAGATATAAATTGTTGATGAGTAAATGAGTAAACTAAATACCTGATTTAAAAATATATTCTTACAAGTAAAAGGAGATGGTTTCCCATTTTCTCTCACCCATTTGCTGCAACTACACCCGTCAATACCACCAAAAAATCATGAATGAAGATCACTTGAGATATTCCATTGGTTAATATTGAAAAGGTAAACATACAATTCATCTGAAAACTCAGCAATTGAAAACGAGCAAAAAAGAGGATGCCACAAAAACCGCCTATAATTATTAGTCTCGATCTATTCGCTGGTCCTGCCTGCATGATTGCCAGTTCCAGTGAATAGAAATAGGCGTTGAAAATGGTGGAGGAAACAGATGAAAATAGAGCAGGATGGCGCCTCCAACATTCATTGGCGCACGGGGAAAGAGTTCGTACAATGTTAGGAGGCGTCTCCATGTCAGAAGCGCGCCTACTGTTACGGAGCGTGCGAGCTCTCTTGGAAGAATTGGGCATCCAGCCAAACTCTAGTTGCGAGTGGCAGAAGAGAAAAAAGCTCCCATTATGGTGCGAGGCGAAATAAATCACCCCCTGACTTAACCACAAGTCAGCAATAAAAAAGTAAAAAACTGCCGTCGATTCGGCGAGGACAAAAAAACCAGCCAAATTAATTTGCAATTAAAACACCCGTAAAGAAACGACAAAGGAAAAGGTTATCTGGCCTGAGAATGCATTTTGAACAAGGGGCATAGAAACATGGTGTGACAAAAGACAGGTCAGATGAAGTTTTCATTTATTTATCATATGTTCAAACTGCTCTCCATTGACACAATGCTTCCATTCCGTTTTGATGTGACTGTAAGACTTTCGTTGAGACGGAAAGAGTAATCTTTAGACATTTGCTAAATAAGTTGCGGCCCAAATCTCCTTGAGGTTCTCGGTCGAGTTTTACCCACACAGGAAGATTTGTAAAAAGGTGTGAAATAATCGTGATAACTAATGACATAATAAAAAACATTAATTTTAATGCCTGCATATTTATCTCCAGTGCGTTTCAACTTTGTAGCAAATATGTTTTTATGTCAGATTAGGGATTTTCAAGATTAATAGGGAATTTAAAAAGAACACCAAGTTTTGCAATTTGAAACTTCCAACGAAAAAAGCCTAGAATTGCTTAAGTATTTAAACTATTAGAGTGCGCTGTTCCCGTTATTTTTTGTTTCTTTTTGACGGAAAACTTTCTGTATTTACATAGGAAATTAGTAAGTTTCCTTTTAGATTGCGAGACACGAAAAAAATGTCTCTTCCTTAATGACAAACAAATGTAACCACTGTCAGAAGTGGATCGTGAGCTACCGGATTGACGAATATTAAATATATAGTTTTGACGTGATTGTTTAAAAAAAAGAAAAAGCAATTCGAGAATTTATATTCTTTGATTTATGCATAAACTTACTCGAAAATGAAATAAATAAATCACAGTTGCAGCGAACATGAATTTACACATCTCCCTTCTAAGACGGAAACCTGTATTTTTGTCGCGTGGCAGGAGGGAATGCTATCCGTTCAAGTTGCCATGCGACGGAGCTAGCGCGACTTGAACAGACCTTATAGGAAGGACATTTATACATGTACCGAGGTTGGACTGATATAGCGTCAAGCATATCTTGAGAGAAAAAATAGAACGAGACAGAATGAGGGAGCGAAGGAGAGGAGAGAAATAAACCTAATGCCCAAGTACTTCGCAGGATTCGTCTGGCATAACAAAACCCACGGGGAAGGAAGTCCGAAAATTTCACCTGGAGTAGGAGATAAAAAAACCTGTGACCCGTGACTCCCTCCGAGGCGGTATATATCACTACAATTGAGACGCGAAAAAATAGTAACGCTTTGCGCGCGCTCCGGTCCCTAGTAATATCTATTCTGCCCCCGCTCACTTTCCTTACCACCTCTCCCTCTTCCTCCACATGGCTCCACCCCCAAAAACAGAGTATAGTGTATGTGTGTGTGTGAGAGAGAGAGAAGAGAAATACAAAAGGTTGACACATCGTGCACCTCTACCACTCCCTTCGCTCTTTGAAAGCGGAGATAAAAATCAGAGTTCTCTGAAAAGCAGCAGAGAAGGATAGAGAGAGAGAGGGAGAGAGAGAGAGAGAGAGAGAGTGGTGAGTTAAGGGAATAAAAAATAAGGCAGCTAGGAGAGAGAGAGAAGGAAGGAAGGATATAGGGATGGCGGTGAGTGAAGAGACGTGATGTGGCAATGGATTAAGTAAGGAGAAAAGGCGGATTGGAGGAGCAGGAAAGAGCGAGGCATGTAAGGAGGAAAGAGAGTCTGGGAAGGGTGACGGCTGGATAGAGTGTGAGGAGGATAGCGAGGGTTGAATGGAGGGAAGGGAGAGAGGAGGAGGATAAACAAGAACGGAAAGGTGTACTCCATGTCAGAGTACACAGTTTCCAAATGCGTACTTAGAGATCGACCAATTTTAGTAAAACTGCCCAATACCAAATTGGAACAATTTTACTTAAACTCCCAAATACCAAATTTCATCAAAATACATCCGCGGTTTCCGAGTTTTAGCATGCGGACGGACGAAAACGACCTCCCCTATATGCGATCACTTCGTGCAAAGAACGCATAAAAAGGAGAGTGAGGGGGATGCGGGGAGAGAGAATGAGGCGTCTGAGCGGACGGAGAGAAACAGTATCGTCTGAGAAAGAGAGGAGGCGTGAAGGGTTTTTTTGGGCCCACAGATGGAATAATAAATAAGCCGCCAGGGAAAAAGGATGGAAGGGGGGGGCGTGGCGAAGGGGTGGAGTTGGCGGTAAGGAGGGGCGGGCACTGATCGTGTTAGGTTTGCGGCGGAGAGGTGAGACGCCGAGAGTCTGAAAGAGACTGGAAGAAGCCAGAGAGCGAGAGGGGAGGGGGAGGAAGGAACGTAATGACCTCCTCGAGTAAGATAAATTTTCCCACGTCTAGTTTGGGTTTGTTTCCATTTAATTGACTGTGGTTACGGCGAGGAGGAGAAGGAGGTTTGCCGGTTTTTTTTCTATTTTTGAGGCGCCATGTGTAATGCAGCCTTTGAAATCTAAATTTGATAATAAGTAAGAAAAGGATGACGTGTAATAAATAACATAGTATATAAATAAATAGGTAAAATAAATTTATTTGCACAAAATAATGAATAACTACAGTCACCTCCCGCAGTTTTAATACTCCTCGATTACTATTAAAAAATCTCTACGAAACATAAGTGTTACCCGTAGCAATGTTTAGGTACCGCTGTGAAGTAGAACTTCTTGATATGGGCGCAAATCACTTCCTCGATATTTCAATATCATCTCCCCTCTGGCCACGTATTAAATTTGTTAAAGTAATATAGGCAGTGTGTGCCGTCCATTATTAACCCAGGCAATTAAATTGATTTCAAACGCCAGTACCGCATATATGACGAGATATTAAATTACCTCTGTTCATTTACGATGTTTGTACTGTAAAAGTTTTGTTATCCGGCACGGAAGGGGATTTGGAGGTGCCGGATAATCAAATTTTACTGTTATCTGAGCTGCCTAACTACCTCGGATTCACCAACTGATAACAATAGTAAAACTGAAATTTTGGATACGTGGTACTAATGTGAACCATATTGAAAACAACATATACACTGTAGTGAGTATGTATAAGACAAGCAAAACAAGTAAAATTTAATCATATTTTATTAAAAAGATACTCTAATAAACTTCACTTCAAAACTTTTTATTTATCTACGTACTGTATGCAACTGAACATTTACTGCATCTCTTAATCAATATCACTTTTAGATGTAAAAGATAAAGAACCAATATTAAATTCAACAATCAACACTTTACGATTTCGACTTTTTTTCAAACGCCTAATAATGTCTATTTTTTGGTTAAGCGTCAACACAAGTCTCTTTCTTTTTGTCCTAACTTATTGATTCTTTATTCAAAGTCATTTTGCTTGGATAATTAAATTTTGAACAGATAAAAAGCAGATAAGTATTAAGCTCTCACAATTAAACTGGAATGATCGAATCACAATGACGAACAGTTAACGTTTCAAACGCCGCCAAGAGGCAAGATCCGAGCACTTCCGGTTTGGAAATATGACAGTCATTAAAGTTTTACGGATATTTAGGCGCCGGATAACAAAGCTATTACTGTGCTTAATTTATCTATCTGCTGGTTCGTGCAGCGGCAGGTTCTTGTGAAAAGTTCAGTTACATTTAAACCTACTCCACCTTATTAAAAAGTGTATATTCAGCGAATCCTTCGCAAAAACGACATAAACCAGGGCTTTCGCACAAAAAAACTGGATATGGGACACTCCGCTCAAATTTAGCACTCGATGTAGCTTTGCTATGTAAAGTAGGCTTATAATTGAGTTTCCTAATGTCCCGCAGTACCTATAATTTTAAGCTCGTTAAAATCCAAAATTTACTTCGTGTGAACCGGGCAATGCGGAATTATTTTCCTTTCAGCGCTGAGGGCACGGGATTCTAATTCTCGATTTTTATGTGCGCTTGCTCCGCTTGTTCCACGAGGGCACACAGGTAAAGAGCCTTTCGGAAGAAGCGTTGTTTATTCGGTTGACCCATTTCTCAACGGGAGGCCGAGGTCGGGACTAAAGGTTTCTTCCTTACTAGACCTTATCTGAGAGGCAAAGTATGTGTTGGCCTATGGTGTTTTTTCTCTCTCTCTCCCTATTTCCCTCTAACCTCCTCCATTATATGGATATTAATGTATTTATTTACAAATGATGTTTTCTCTCTTTCTCAAATTGTAATTGTTTTTTCCCTTTCTCTGAACTATTTAGTAATTTTTCGTGGTTTTTTACACCTCTCATCTCTTCGTAGGTGTTTTCCGCAGTGGGAAATGTTTTTTTTCTGTGATAAAATTTAACTGATACACAGTTTTTTTCGATCCACAAATCTAACAATATTCTTTGATAATACTCTGCGATCTATTAACCAATATATAATTAACTTGTAATTTGTATATATTTTATTTTAATTTTTA
Organism: Tanypteryx hageni; assembly: GCA_028673005.1. NCBI lineage: Eukaryota > Metazoa > Arthropoda > Insecta > Odonata > Petaluridae > Tanypteryx > Tanypteryx hageni. The sequence goes on from CM054114.1 coordinate 151,532,593, forward strand.
TGTAAACCCAATTTTTATCATGTAATTTGGGTATTATGCATTGAGTTGTGATGGAGACCCGCTGCCACCGGGACCTACTCCCAATTGTAGCGTTTATGTGAATAATAATAATAATAATTAATTTCATTTAATATGTAAATATTGTAACTACTTATATGACGAAAGGGTTCAATGTAAGACGGGACTATATAGTCTCAATTTCGCGCTAAATAAAGTAGTTTGTCTGTCTGTCTATCTCTCTCCTCCTCTATCCCTCTCTCTCCCCCTCAACCCTCCATCCCGGCTTCCGTAGATATCGGCAGGAGTGGAAGAGCACTGAACGCCGTGGTAAATCATTAAAATATGAAGTGAGCGCTTACAGAGCTCTCAGTAATGACCGTGGAAATTAAAAGAACTTCATATGTAAAATTATACCATTGGTTTAATCTAATTATTGCGGAATCTTGCACCTGAGAGGAAGAGTTAAGTCGGCATTAATATATGCTGAGATAAAATGGTACTTAATACGCGAATTAATTATTTTAATAAAAAATCTTATTAAGTAAATATTGGAGACGTTATTCACCTGAAAGTAACACGATATATTCTAGATTCTCATTCATTGTGCCCAATGCCGGATTAACCGGGGTGCAGTGGCGCAGTTGCACCAAGTAGGGAAAAACGATTCTCTGTATCGCTCCGTTCTACAGTCGATCTCGCGAATCTTATCCTCACTGCCCTGCCTTCCGAGATACGTCGGGCTACTGATAAGTCCTACTACCTCATTCGCTACTCCCTCCGACATAAATTTTTCCAGTAGCTTAAATCTAGCCTGCAGCCTACGGTCCTCTAACGATGCCCATTTCAGATTTTCTATTAATGATGTTACGCTTTGTTTACTATCGTAATTCCTATTTACCAATCTAGCTGCCCTGCGCTGAACCTTTTCTATCTCGTTAGTGAGTCCCTTTTCGTAGGGATCCCACACAGCTGAAGCATATTCAAACTGCGGTCGAACCAAGGATAAATAACATAATTCTTTCACTTTTTCGGAGCTATTTCCAAATATTCTCCCTATTTTGTTAGCGGCACCTATGAATCGGCGAATGTGGGTGTCCCACGATAGATCACGATGGACCGTGACTCCGAGATATTTAATCGAGTCTGAAACTGGAATCTCTACTCCGTCCAACAAATAATAAACATCCAACGAGATACTCTTGGTTCTCCAGAAGTTGATGACACAGCTTTTCTTTTGGTTGATTTCTAACTGCCATTCATTACACCATGCAGAAATAGCTTCTAGGTCATTTTGGAGATACTGGTGACCTTCCAGATTGCTTATTTTTCTATAGATGACGGTGTCGTCCACGAAAAGCCTAATTTTACTTCTGACCACTGAGCTGATATCGTTTATATAAATTAGAAATAATAACGGACCAATTACACTACCCTGTGGAACGCCAGAGACAACTGCCACTAAGTTCGAAGATTTACCATCTTTAACAAACTTCTGCTTCCTATGATTTAAAAATTCACGGATCCAAATAACGATTTTCGAATTAACGCCTAAGGTTCATAATATCGTTATTAACTTCCTGTGAGGTACCTTATCAGAGGTTTTTCTAAAATCTAATAAGATGGCATCGACCTGCGTATTATTTTCTCCGCTTCTCAGTATACAATTTACAAAAAGACCGAGCTGAGTATCACAAGACCTACCTTTTCTGAAGCCGTGTTGACAATCATCCAACAATGAATTACTATCAAGAAATCGCATTATGTCACTAACGAGTATATGCTCGAGAATCTTACACGATATCGAAGTTAAGGAAATCGGCCTGTAATTTTCTGGGTTCTCCTTGTCGCCGCCCTTATGAATTGTGGAAACTTGCGCTAACCTCCACTCGTTAGGGACCTCTGCGCAAGAAATGGATTTCTCGAAGATTATTCGAAGAAAAGGTGCAATTTCTTCAGCTAATTCTTTTAAAACGCGAGCAGGAATTTCTTCAAGGCCATTGGCTTTGTTAGGTCCGACGGAACTTAATTGCCTTGCTATTCCCACCTCAGAAAATACTATATCGTCCATCAGGTCCCTCCTTATTGCGGGTGCATGAAGTACGCAATGGTCGTTGACGGCAGTAAATGCTTTTACAAAATGACCGTTTAACAGGTTGGCTTTCTCTACGCTGCCATGCATAACGGCACCCGAGTCATTACGCAGGGAAGGTATGGTAGGGCCTTTACCTTGGACCTCTCTCACATAGGACCAAAACGCTTTAGGGTCCCCCTTCAAATAATTATTTAATAGCTTATTTCGGAAGTTAGAAAAATCTCGCGCATAGTATTTCTCGCTTTAGCGCGGGATTCCCTACGTCTGAACTTTAGATGCTCTACACTCATCAGATGATGTAGACGGCATATTTTTTGTTTTCGTGTGGCTTATTCTCTGACGCCTATGCGCACTCCTAACTTGCTTATTGTACCAACGTGGCTCTTTATTGTCGACCTTCAATTTAATTGGAATGTACTTATCGATGCCCTCTACCATTATATCCTTGAATAATTTCCATGACGACTCAGCACCTGATCGTTCGGTCATATTACGGAAGCCAGGTAGTATTTCTCGTAGGCGCGACCTGAAGCTTAAAAAGTCTGCCTTAGCAAATATATAAAACTTTCTTTGTGGCTTAGGGTGCCTATTGATTTTCAGCTTACACTCTGCATATATGGCCAGATGATCACTTACTCTATCTTCAATGGTGACTTTTTTTATTCTTTCTGGGACGCTAGTTGCTAATAAATCAAATATGTTTCGGGATCGCATTGGCTTTCTGACTAATTGAAGGGGAGAGTGCTTGCAGAATGTTTCGATTAATGCCTCACAAGATTCGCGTTCTTTACCTCTAGATTCGAAACAGGTTTTCCCAATCAATTGAGGTTAGGTTAAAGTCACCACCGACTATAACGATTCCATCTTGATTTATCAGTCTAAGCTTTGATAGTTGCTTCTCAAGATGTAAAATACAATCTGCACCAGCGTTAGGTGGCCTGTAAAACGAGCATAAGAACACCTTTTTGGAGCCTTCTTTACATATGCGGCACCAAACACTCTCGATATCCTCGTCACTTATCGGAATCTCACTACTATCGTACTTATCGCTAACCGCTAAGAACCCCCCCCCCCCGGCCGATGTATTGGCGTGATATTTCCTATAGACACGATAGTCTCTAAGAAATATCTCCTGACTCTGAATCTCATCCGTTAACCAACTATCACGACGTCGGCGTGCAGACTGCGAATAATATGCTCAAAATCAGCAATTTTCCTACGGATGCTGCGACAGATTGTATTTGGCGTTCTATGAAGAATTGTGCGCCAAGGCCCTCGATAATCTTAATCCGGCCTCGATCATACCTAAGAGAAGCGGTCAATTGGTATAAAATACAAATATAAGCAAATATAAATAAGCAAGCTTACAAAAGGAATTTCTAAATATACGACAATGGACGTCTCAATATTTATCATTAGTTAGACAATGTGTAGAATACGCCTCAACTGCTATTTGCAATCCTTATGGACTTGCTAACAATGCATATTACGATTCCGGGAGATTTCGTCGCGATAATGAGTGAAACGCATAAACCAAGTAAATCTCCAGGGTCGGAGGAAATACCCGCGCGAGTATTGAAAGAGTTAGCTTAAGAAATCGCGCCGTATTTAAAAATTATATTCGAGAAATCCATTGCGGAAAGTGTAGTTCCTAAACATTGGAAGATGGCACACGTTACGCCCATCCATAAGGGCGGCGACAAAGAGAACCCCGAAAATTATAGGCCAATTTCCCTAACTTCATTATCGTCCAAGATACTTGAGCACATAATCTTTAGTTCTGTAATGCGCTATTTAGATAGTCACTCATTGCTTAGCGGATGCCAGCACGGATTCCGGAGAGGTAGATCATGCGAAACGCAGCTCGACTTGTTCCTGGATGATTTGTTGCGATGCGGTGAGAAAAATACTCAGGTCGATGCCATATTCATTGACTTCAGAAAGGCGTTCGATGAAGTATCTCATAAGAAATTAATTGAAAAGTTAGGACAATATGGTATCAATCCGAAAGTTGTCAGTTGGGTGAGAGATTTCCTCTCGAATAGAGAACAGATAGTTGTCATCGATGGGAAATACTCGTCCCCCGTTAAAGTTGCGTCGGGTGTTCCTCAGGGAAGTGTATTGGGCCCTCTACTTTTCTTAATCTATGTGAATGATATCTGCTCGGTAGTTCGTAGTAAAATTAGACTTTTTGCCGATGACACCGTTCTATATAAAGAAATAAAAAACCAGGAGGACCATCAGTCGCTGCACGAATGACTTAAGAGCCATTTCAACGTGATGAAAAGAATGGCAAATTAAAATAAATTACACTAAATGTGCCGCAGTTACGTTATGGAAAAGTAAGAATAAAAAAGTAGGTTTCGAGTATAAAATAGATGGAATGAATATTCAACCAGCTATGTAAAATATTTAGGAGTAACCATTTGTCGAGATCTTTCGTGGTAAATGCATATTCGTCGAGTTATAGGCGCGGCCAACAAGGAACTGGCTTTCATATGCACAATGGTAGAGAACACTATAAAAAAGTACGTGAAACACGTTACTTATACTGATTAGACAACAAGTGGAATACGCCTCATGCATATGGGATCCGTATGAGAAGGGAAATATAATTCAATTAGAAAGAGTGCCGCGCAGAGCAGCCAGATTCGTAAAACAAAAGTACGAACATAAGGAAAGCGTCACTTCATTATTGAGGGATTTGAACTGGGTACCACTGGAGGATCGTAGATTGAACTCAAGGTAGCGGTTTCTGAAGAAATATAGATCGGAATGTCTAAAAGACGAGGTTGTAGGAATAATTGAAGCACCAAAGTATATAGGTAGAAACGACCGTGATGATAAGATACGTGAGATCGATTGTAGGACGGAGCGTTATCTAGGCTAGTTCTTTCCGAGGACAATACGAGATCACAATAGGAAATTTCAACCTGCGATAGACAATCTTTAGGTAGGTTATGGTGCATTGCACCCCCTTCCACCCACCAATTAGGTGAAATGCAGGGTAACATGTAGATGTAGCTGTAGAACGCTTATTACAATTCCGAGAGACTAAGGCCTTGACACGGACATCAGTAGAGACTGTCGTGGAGCAACTGAGGCATCATTTACTACTTTATTTTCATATATTCTGAGTAAGAAAAAAGATCAATAAATAGATTGTATTTCACAAAGACAACTTTTTCTTAACTATGGAGGACGGATGACAAGATATGTTAACGAAATTTCATGTACTAGGAAATCTGATGTGGCCACCCTATGACTTTCTCCATACCTGTAATACATCTAAAAATTCCCAATAATAAATATTTTAAGAAACTGCGAAACATTTTACTTTACAAAGATCAGAAATAAACTCAAAGCATAGCCTTCTGATATTGGACATAGCCATAAATCTCCAACAATTGAGAAAATAAAAAGGAGCAATAGTCGTCGGTAGGTGGCGTGGTGGTTGCAGCTAAAAATATAGATATCTCTTAGACAATGACTTATATGGGAAAACATTTAAAACAAAAGTTTCAGAAAACAGAATTTTCTACAACTTTTATTCCAGCACATTTTTACATATATCAAATATTAAAACAAATATATCGACATAACGTGTATGTGACAAGAGTAAAACCCCATTTTCGGTCAACCGATTTTTACCAAAAATTAATTAATTCTTTGGACATTCATAAAAATGTTAAATATAAAATTTTGCGTTGATCTGATTAATAGTTTTTGAGTTAAGGCCCGCACAAAAAAGTTAACACATACACAGACATCATCGAGAAAATGGTGAAAACGTGTTCAGGAGACCTCAAAACGTATATATCCTTCGAAATCTCGAATCTCGATTTTTTCATGAAAACAATATTTTTTCCCCTATACTACGTATGAAGAAAGTAAAAATGAGTTACTTTGTAAATTAAAATTTAATAATATTTACTTTATATATGTATATATAAGCATATACATATTATCCTGTTCTATTGGATGAACAGCATCAAGATGAATATATCAAATGCCTAAGTTCCAAAATTATTGAAATCTTGAAATTTTTCAATTTTGGGATTTTTGAAATTTTTGGGGTTCTTTGAATTCTTCTAATATGAATTTTTTTTATTTCGAAAATTTTCATAAACTTAGAAAATCGCAGAAATTCGACAAATTTAAAAATTCGAAAAACCAAAAATTACAAAATTAAAAATTTTAAAAAAGGAAGTTTTCAAAAATTCGAAAATTTTCAAAATTTTGATTCCAAGTACTTTGTGATATACTGAACTTTTTCGTAGAATCGTAAAAATAATTATAAAAATATTTCTATAGATCGCAAAGATGATGCTCGAAATTTTAGTAAGGAATTTTGTACTTATTTACCTAATTTACTCAGACATTAATCCCAAAGTTGCTGCATTTTAAGAACAACAAAATATTACCACTGTACTTATTAAATGTTCTTTTCTACCCTAGATGCAGATCCGATTATAACTTTTACGTCAGCATGAGAGAGGTTATATACAGTGGCGCCACGGGTCCCCAGGGCAGGAAAGATTAGCAGCATTTCTAAATAAAGTGTTCTAATGTACAGATTTATTCAGCACTGTGTTTATTTTAACGACGTTTTATTTGATGGAATGTTATGATCATAAGATCCTAAGCAGAAGGGCATTAGCTGTAAAGTTGGAAATAAATATGAAACGAGAACAAAATCTGCTATGACCGGGAAGCGAACCCGGGCCTTCCACTTGCCGGGCGTATATTATACCACCAAACTATCGTAGCGTTTTTGAACGCGGGTGATTTTCTTGGTTGGGTCCGGGCTATCAACGATCCTCAACGAGCCCCAACGAACGTCCTCCAAGAGATACGTCGAAGAAAACCCCTCAAATGGTGAGATTTCCAATCTAGAAATTGATGCAATGAAATGATCATAAGATCCTAAGCATTAGCTGTAAAGTTGGGAATAATTTTGAAACGAGAAATAATTCTGTTAAGAGGTAAATATCCTCTAGGGAAGTGGAAGACCCGGGTTCGATTCCCGATCAGAACTTTTTCTCGTTTCAAAATTACTTCCGACGTTTTACTGTTTAACCTTTTATACTGATTCCAAAAATATGTTCTTGTGCACGAATACTAGGATTTATAATTTTATAATTTGCCTTCACTATTTCGCTGCTGCTTGACGCTAAGTAGAGCGATGTTTCCCCTAGTGTCGCGTGACGTCACGTGTCGTGACAGTGTATAGACATTTTAATCGATCGGCTAGCTTAGCGAAATAGATGTTGTTTAATGCGGGAACAGAGTCGGGAGATTTTCGTCGTAGAAGTTTATATTTTTCTGGTTCAATCACGGTTATAGTTAAACTTTACCAGTTGTAGTATTTCACTACATGCATTAAAATTTAATTAATTTGTAGCTATTCTTTACGTTTTATAATAATACTATTAGATCGATCATTTTCATATTGTTTTATTTTTTTGCATAATAGAGTGAAAATTTAAAATGTTTCTTCGTCTATTGTAAATGATGTTGGACTCCGGCAGCCGGAGAGGCCACCGGATAATGTCAACGGCATATATGGCCGCCGGAGCATTTATGGCCCGCTTTATACATGGGCAAAATAGACTGACTAAAAAAAAGCTCCTATTGTAAAACTACTACTGCTCCATTGACTGCCCTTTTGCGGTTCACAAAATGTTTTCTATTTAGGTAGAGTTTTGAAAGTGCATGTCATTCGAACATGTTCTAATGCGCAATCAACTTATCTGTAAAGTTCAAAGAAGGGTTAGAAAGTTAACAATAAGATTCAATTAATTACGGATGCATTATTTCAAGTAATTAGCTTTATATTGAATTTCGGATTACCACTGTTTATAGCAATTAATTATAGGCTGAGTAGGCAGCTGAGACAGGGCCCCGGTCTAGTTCTACCACTCGCCCTATTTGCTGTTTTCAAGACACTGTACGTTCCAATACGCTCCCTCTGAAAAGAATTTCTGTCAGCTATTTCATTCAATTTCCTGAAATAATGATCACTATTGTCTCCTTGAAGGATTCCACTTAAAATATCTCTTTAAAGTACATGACAAACCAATCACGAAGCAAAAACATATATATATATATTTTTAATATCTTTTCGAGCTGTTCAGAGTCGGTACTTGGTCGTCATGTTAACTTGGTGTTTCATTTTACCTTCAAATTTTATTGGGTAGGATCTAATATGTGTTACTCGGCATTAAATTCTGAGTCAACCAGTATAAAATGTCACTTCCTTGAATCTTCTACCTATGCATTGCATAAAGCCAATATGCATCAACCTGTTTTTAAACAAAAACGGAAGAAAAATGCCTCAATCCGTGAGTCGGGAGAAAATCGGTAGATTTCGTACTATTCCGAGAGAGTTGGCAGACTTAGATCCGTATGGAAAGTACAACATACTTGGGTAAGGAGTATTCCGAAGCAGAGCAGCCAGACTCGTAACACAATGTATAAGAAAAGCGCAACATTACTGTTAAAGGTTTTGAAATGGATATCTCCAGTCTAAGTTCCTTCCAATAACCTCCTCTTCTAAACCTTTCGACCTTTAATTTCCCCAGAAGCCTTAACCTGGCGTTCAGTTTGAGATCCTTCATAGTTTATCTACATCTACATGATACCCTGCAAGTCACATTTTTGGTGGATGGCAGGGGGTGCAGTGCACCAAAAATACAGTTGAAGCACCGATGTACATAGGTCGACAAAATGACTATAAAGTACCCGATATCGACTGTAGAATAGAGCTTAATCAAGTAGCGCTCTTTTCCGAGGACAATACGAGATCGAATTAGGAGGATCAAGCCTGTGAGGGAAAATTAATAAGAATATTTTGATGCACTGCAACCCCTGCCACCCACTACTTTGGTAAATTAAGGGATAAGCTGTAGATGCAATAATATAAATAACCTGAAAGTACTGTGTTTCTCATAGATTGGTAAATAATAAATGATAAATGCACTTGTATAATCGTAAGATCAATTAAAATTGAGAAATCAAGTAATTTGGTGAATTACTTTATCGTATTTTTATTCAATAATTAAATTCAACTTAAAGCAATCGTAATACAATATGAGCTAAGAGGTCGGACATTTTTTTGTTTTAAGCTGGAAAAGAATAAATGTTACACAGTTTTATAACCATAAAAGCAACATTGAGTAATCACAATCTCACATTTTCCATTTTCCGATGGTTTGGTATCCCATAACCATTAATAAATGAATGCCTTCGGCTCATTCATCGCTGCAGAGTTTATTTCGCACGATTATGTGAATTAAACACGAGTGCGAGCAAAATAAAAAAGCGATCATCAGATTGGCGCCACCGATGAATAATTTACGGCTGTTTGCAGTCGAGCCTTCCGCCCAATTCCTCGAAACACAAAAGGAAAAAAATGTCGCCCATAAATAATTCCAAGTATATTCGCAACGTCATTTGAAAGTTTCAAAAAATTTTCTTAGGTCTACAAAAAAGAGAATCGCTCTGAGCACGAAGAACTTTAATCCGCTGTGGTTTGATCTCCCTAAATAGAGTTTTTATTTTATAAAAACACCACATCCAATTGCCCATGATAAACGTTAAATTTTTTTTAGAAATGCCATTGTGATGATAATTAACTAAAGCTAGAATATACTCAGGTACTATCGAATTTTCTGCCGACTGCGAATAACGAAAATTGACATAGCTTGATAAAATTGTTTGGAGATATTTTTGCCCTCGGAGACAGCATCGACACATTATCTTCAGCAGAGACGATACTACATAATTAACGGGAAAGCTCAATTTTAACCAAAAAATACCTTTAATGAGCAAATGATATTTCGTAGAAAAGAACCACTGTGGAACAATAAGCAAATGTCAGTTTTTCTGAAATATTCCATCAAGAGGAGCGCACAAATAACACATAAATCAACTGTTCAATTTATAACTTTATTTACGAGTAAATTTCTTCAATTAATTTTTAAAAAAGAATTCTTCAATAATGTCGAGTGGGAGAATTGTCATAAAACATGATCTAAAGTCCCTCGGCAAAACCCATTCTGGAACTATTATAGTTTCATTCTGTTGATGACATTTATTTAGTTATATGCGGCAAAACCGCTAAGATACATAAATATGGCCATATATATATATATATATATATATATATATATATATATATAATATCTTTAAATTGATCCCCGCCGTCCACCGATAAATCTTCCACTGGTGTCGTAAAAAGTGCGCGCGGTGAAAATTTTCCCGCCGCGACGAAAAAAAGAAAGAACGACCTCGCAAACGTGATGGTAATTGGTATCGAGAGACCGGAAGACAAAACACTGTAGAGGAGCCGTGCGGTGTAACGACAAGAGAGAGGGAGTGAGTGAGTGTGTGTGTGTGAGAACAGATAGGGAAAGAGGGCGCCAGACACGGCCCCCGGGTGTTGTAAGCGTGGGGCGCCCTTGGGAGAGAGGGGAGGAGTAGGGGGAAAATGGGGGTAGGAGTGGAGAGAGTGTTGTTGATGGTAGTTTATGGGGCAAAGGTGCGAGGCGTGGAATCTCCGGGAACCCAAACAGAGCGGTACGAATGGCCACACCCGCTTAATGAGTAGTGATGGCGATGCAATATCCTATTTGACTTTTACGCTGTTCTATATATCTCCTCCGCCCCCCCTCCCCCTCACTCCCCTTTAGGGTCTCTCCGTATGCCCCTTGTCTCGCCCATTACCACCTTGATAATGTTCTCCTTCCATAACCATTAAGGAATATCTCTCTCTCTCTCTCTTCATTGGCTTAGGATTGCAGGAAGCAATTAAAAATGTGTTGGTCAGAGTAATTTTTCTGGGTTGTTTGTAAGGTAGGAAGAAGTGAGAGAAGGAGAGGGAATAAAGGTCTCACTAAGAGAAAGTCATTGCCAAGGAAAAGCTATTCGTTCCTATTGTCTTTAGTCGATGAACCTTGATCTTATATTAGTTACCTAAATAAACGTTTATTATAAATTACAATCACGATGCTATTATCATGGTTAAATTCCTAACAAACCCACGTTAAATAAAACAAGATGATCCAAACAACTTATAATGCCTACTTTCCATTTAATCATTTGTATAATACTTATACTGGCTTAAATAGATTTACAGTTATCGCGGATATGCAGCTCTGTGTTCCCCAATTTCATAATTTAGCGTTATAAAATACTACAAAATACATTCGAACGGAATATTAAAGTGATCACGCGTATTTCTGCGGCAAAAATAACGTGTGTATGTATTAGAATATACCGAATGTTGAGTCCAACAATAGTTGTTGCTATAGCAACACTCGCATTGAGTGATAAAAACTGAAAAATCGCCAATATTTACGCTAAATTCTACGATAAAAATTACAATCTTCATTACTTTCCTCAGAGAATAGTACAAAACTCGCTCCGATATTACAATTCTAAGATATTTTTATGTGTAAGATAAAATTACCCTGCACGATGGATTTCACATTTCCCGTGTAAATAAAATGGGAAGGATATTTCCTGGAATCGAACTCGGGACTTTATTATTTGCATCAAAAACTATCCTTGGGAGTTTGGCACATGTATTGCTGGCGAACTCGAATGTGGCAGGCGGAGACGCGTGAGAGGGAAAGGGAAGGAATGGGAAGGAGAAACTTTAAGAGGGAGCCGACGTCAGAGCCACAATTTTGATCCTCAGAGTCGTCAACACATACTCTGATATGGTATTCGAGGTTTCATCGGGAGTAGCAGTTAATTCAAGCACTTTTGTTTGTTTCCCACCCTCTTTCAAATCAAAATACTGCACAAGGATTGGAAAGATAAGTGCGTCATGATTGCTGGCATCCGTTGCAACTCCGAAACAAGATATTTCATTCATTGTCTTGAAAATCAAATCGATAGTATGTGAAGCGATCACCTTATTCACTCTTCCTTCAGTTTTCGTTCTTGCGCATGTTATGTTGAGAGCAGTTTCCGAGTCTTTAAATAATTCTCTTAACAGACGCGGTGCGGTCCATAGATTTGAAAGACTGATGATGTTTCACAGTATGGAAAGCCATGGTTCCCTCAGCGGCGCGTGCTTTTTTATTGAACGAATCTTTTTGGATACAAAAGGATGTCACTTTTCCACACGAAGACGAAATTCGTACCATTTTTCTATGTTTTTTACTTTGAATGTGACGTTCCAAATCAAAGGATCCCTTATTTGTAACAGAAGCGTAACAATCACAAACAGACACTTCGCCTCATTTTCATTACGCCCGATATTGAAACAAGGAACCTTTGATTTTAGATTAATGGAGAATTTAAACTTCCTTTTAATTTAATTAATTTAATTTCTTAATGAGGGGTGAGTTTCTGGAAGATTTAAGAGTCGCCACTATTCAAAAATAAAAGAAACTCGTTAGTAATAATATATATAAATATCGTAACTTTCGGTTATCTACATAGCAGTAACATACGTACTACAGTAATTCAGTTTGAGGATCTTTTCCAACGAAAAATGGGAACAAGAAAGGATTGAACTCTTCAGCGCACTAGCTACCTGAGAAGCATCCAAAAGTTACAGTCACAGGCCTCCCTCGCTTTGAACGAGTTCGCTTTAAACGATTTCGAAGTTAAACGAATAGCTTATTAAAGCCGAAAAATCGATATAAACGGTGCAATTCAGAGTTGAACGATTTTTCAAAAATAAATCAAGCGCCTCATTTAAAAACGAACGCTGGGAGCATACATATTATTTACAAAGTAACGTTTCATCGTTACTTAAAAGAAAGAAGCGCGGTGCACTTCGGAGTTAAACAACATGGCAAGAACGAAGGGAGTGTTTCATTTCAAAATCAACATTGCGCGCACGCACTTTTGTTACAAATATATACCCACATATGAATACAAGAAGCGCTCCTGTAGAGTAGGCCGCGAGACGCTTACTTAGGCAGCTGTTCGCCAATTAAAGGTTTATCGCTTCTACAGTTTATGTATGTTTTTATCATGGCAGCCCATAAAAGTCCTACAGCTGATATACCTAATCAAGAGTTCCAAATGAAGAAGCAAAAGAAAACGATGACACTCGATATGTGCGCAGAATTGTCGTATGTGTGACAAGGGAATATCACTGTCTCACTCTCTCGAAAAAGCCGGACAAAATCCTAAAATTGGAAATGCCGGGAGGACAGAGGACAGAAAGTGGAAAAGGAGGGTCTGGTAACCATAGGAAGTGCCTAAACATTAGCATCCTCCAATATATGTTATATGCTATACGTTATACAAGTAGTTGGTGCTTGCATTCTGCAAGCATTTCATCTCACCCTGATAAACACAAATTTTTCAGAGAAATATAATATTATTAGAAATATTTTTTAATTCAAAAGTTTTTACCCCTGCACCCAATTTCAAATTTTCCTTATTATATTACATTTGATTAAAACAATGCCTTAATTTAAAATTTTACGAATATTATGATTAATTCAATGTCAACTACAAATTCCACACATTTTTATCAAATTTTGAAGTTGAAAAACATATAGAAGTGAAATAGTATTGATTTAATTGTTTAAAATTTAATAGGGCCACATTAAAATTTTGTTGGAGATTTTCAAATGTATGTTAGTTTCAATGCACTAAGATCTAGATAACTTTAAAACTTCAGCTTCCTAGCTTTCCCGAAGTACATAAGCATTTATCTATTTGTTTAAACTTTAAGAATTTTTAACTGTTAAACAAATTACAATATCGAAATTTCTATAATCCTCATTTCTTTTTTTACAATTTCTACCAGAAAAAAATTTCAGCTTCTTAACACATTTGGAAATATATAAACCTTAAAAATATGTGAATTGTGAATTTTTAGCGGTCGCATTTTTGAAAAATTTCAAAATTTTCTTTTTTTTCTATGTAAAATTTGCTGCAAAATGTATTTTAAAACTCGAACCTACAACTTATAGTTTCCAAGATAAAAATTATAAAAATTTAATGTTCAACTGGGGTTAAAACAAACCCTAAAAATTAAAAATTTTGGAATTTTCGATTTTTATAGTTGGTTATGAGCAAAATTCTATAAACCTGAAAATTTTTAGGATTTCTAGTCGGTTTTGCGCATGAAAAAATGAAATTTTCATTGTTACTAGATGGCCGCAATATCTATAAGGAATTATTGTTACTTTTGTTTACGGTGTCCTGGGTTCGATTCCAGATGCCACGGAAAATCTCCCATAAGTTAGTATGGGAAAAAGTTATTCCTGTGTGTAGACCAATCTAATATGTTAAGGAAGCTGAAATTTTGGAGAATTATAGAATTTTGCTCAAAACCAAATATAAAAATCGAAAATTCCAAAATTTTTAATTGTTAGGGGATGTTTTAACCCCAGTTGAACATTAAAGTTCAATAATTTTTATCTTGGAAACTATACGTTGTAGGTTCGAGTATTTTCAAAACTTTTGTAGGAAATTACACAGAAAAAAGGAAATTTTGAAAAAGTTCAACAACCGCAAGAGGTTTATAAAATGATACGTATGGAGTATAGTTTTGTACGGGGCAGAAACAAAGACGTTATGAAAAAATGACATCAAATACTTGGAAAGTTTTGAAATGTGGATATGGAGAAGAATGCTGAAGATAAAATGGACAGAGAGGATGAAAAACGATGAAATGCTACGTAGAGTAGGAGAGAAACGAATGATTATACAGACTATTAGAAAGAGAAAGCCAAACTGAGTTGGACATTACCTGAGGAAAGAGATTATTATTAAAGACGTGTTAGAAGGAAAACTAGATGTAAAAAGGGAAAGAGGAACGAAAAGGTTTCAGCTGATAGACGATTTGAAAGGGCAAGAGAGTTATCAAGATATAAAGAGGACAGCGGAAAATAGGAGTATATGGAGAACCAGGTTTAAGCAAGAATAATCACGGACCTGTCTACCGACAGACTAGTTATGATGATATATATATATATATATATATATATATATATATATATATATATACACACACACACACACACATAAGTGTATATATAACTGATATTTCAAGACCAAAACTTAAAAAAAAAACGAAATAAAGGTGATAAAATTTTGTTGACCGTTATATAATTATTAATAATTAATTAGTTTAATTATATATTGCAATTTGGCCATCTGGCCAGGTGGCAAAGAAAACATAATATATATAAAAATAATGATATTTACAGTCACAATTTTTACATCTTGCAGCAAACCAAAATTTTTGATGTT
The DNA here is from genome assembly GCA_028673005.1 of Tanypteryx hageni. Taxonomy (NCBI): domain Eukaryota; kingdom Metazoa; phylum Arthropoda; class Insecta; order Odonata; family Petaluridae; genus Tanypteryx; species Tanypteryx hageni. The sequence continues at coordinate 151,547,918 of CM054114.1, forward strand.
ATATGCTAAGGTTTTTATGAAATTAGAACCATACACTATGTTCAATATAACAGAATTTTACACAGTTAACACAATAAGCTAATACAAATTTAACTATATGATAGACAATTCGAGACGGAAACTTGTCTCTTGGTAAAAGTCAGTTATTTTACACCAGACATAATTACGATAATATCTTCAAGCTGCTGGAATAATAATGTCCACTCCAACACAATAATGTCTTCAGCTCCTTGCTATATCACTGCCCACTCGAAGAACGAAGTCCTCGAACTCGTGGAATTCTAGTACTCAGCTAAATCACCACTCTCGCTGCGGCTACCGCTCCGCGCGCAATGTCATGACTCCTGGTCTGCGCTAGCGAGAATAGCAGGTCACGTGGCGCCGGAGGAAGAACTTTCCGCAGAACGGGAGGAAAATGACGTCAGGCGGGCCTTTTGAAATGGTGGTTTTGTAACCGTGGTTAGAGTGTTGGCCCCACCGTACGATCACGAGAAAATGAGGAGCGCGCTAAAATCAACACTCCGTCCTTCGGAAGGGACGTTAAGCAGTTGGCCCCCCTGGTGTTCTTCGTAAGAGCAGGCAAATGCCGGCACCGGGTTTCTCTCCTCTCTTCCTGGCTATTCATTGCACTACCTCTAAGATACTCATCGTGAGTAGGAAAGAGGCGAATCAGCTGGACTCAGATAAGATAAGGGCGTGTCGTCCTGGGATGTGGCGTACCGAGGGCGAGGCCATTATGTCCGGCGATAATACGAATATAGGCGATAATACGAATATCGGCGATATACGATAGCGGCGTTATTCGAACGTGCATATTCGTACGTTGCGATTCTTTAAGTACTATCGGATATGTGCCATAGGAAAAAGGGGGAAAAATCGCCATCATCTGCATAAAAAACTTACGCATTTGAAAATTAATATTTTTTCTGCCACTTTTCTATTTCCAGTTATATTCTCATCCCACAAACTACGCTCACTTCTAATCAGCGTGGTGGCAGCTTTCGCGACTGCTTAGCGACGATTAGCTAAAATGCTAACGTGATGTTACAGGGACAACCGAAGCACTCCATTTTCGCTTTCAATCAAACAGTGCTGTTTGAATGCGACGCTGTTTCTTCCCAACCCTTCCCACGTTCGATCACCTTCCCTAAGAAAATTCACGTCACCGGTTTCAGCAATTATCGATGCAAGCAAAAGTACTCCTTAGTCATTCTTGCCTCGAGGGAGATTACCTATGTCACGCGATCCTGCACTTCACGCGTCCCGATTGGAGTCAAAGACGACGGCCCTCAAAGTTTCCCCACGTGGCGTCGTGCGAAGTCCCAAAAGCGACCGCTCGCTCGATTCCAATAACCTTGACGGCGAAGGCTCGCGAAGGAAAGAAGAAACCGTTCGTCCTCGACCGCGATCATGACCGATTACCGCGCCCCCATCCGGGAAATGGGCCTATCCCCTCCCGTTCCCCAACCCCTTTCTGTCGAATTGGGCGGCGGCGAGCACACGTCCAATAGCGCTGAGATGGCCTGATAAGCGAAGATCGCACCGTTGCCATGGCTACGTTTCGCTTGCGCGTCTATCTAGCTCTCGTGGAGTCTGCCAGCCCCTAGGAACATCGAACGGATGGTTAATCAAGTCACTAGTAATGGCGCGATACTTTTAATGGACCGAAAAGTTTTAACGAGGGACACTCCAGGGATAAATCGTCCGTCGTAATTGCAGCGGTGCTCGAAGAGTTTTTCGAAATTTTCGACGTTTCGAGTAGGTACCTCTTGAAAAAACAGATGTCACGTTTTACAGTCTCCGATTCCCAGCGATAGTTTTATGCTCAGAAAATAATTTTACCGACTTAAAAAAAATATATATGAGAGTTTGGATAAAGAACCTTTTAAATCAATGTTATGGATGGATTTATTTTGCATGTACGAATATAAAATTATGATTTTTTAAATGTGTTGCAAACTGGCATGAAATTTCACGAATAAACTAAAACGTAAGATGCAATTTCTTGTAATTAAAAATTAATTAATTGCACTTAAACAGTTTCACGGAGAATTTAATAATGCTAGTGGTGATTTGTGTAGTAATTTAACGCCCGTTGTCAGAGGGAGAAGATTGGAGTGTTTCGAACGAGTCTAGGCAAGTGTCATTCCCCGCGCGTTAATTAAAATTGTTCCACAACTTGTGTCATAGATGATTATGGTATGCATCAAAATTATGTACCTTCTAAGGTTGCCAACTTTTAGATCTTAATGAATGGGAGATCGTGTTAAGGTTTGCCTACTTTAAGCTATTCATGAACCAGAGTTGGCTCGAAACACGAACACTTTAAAAGAAATCTGAACTGAAGAAATTTAAATATACGATATATGAAAGTAAACATGGCTAACATTATTGAACATATGGAGTATTATGTAAGACCAAAGCAAAGCTATTTTAATCGCATCAGCATATAGGCATGCCAATTTTTTCTACTTCACTTAGAGTCTCACGGAATAAGACTATATCTCCCGATTTTCCGAGTAGTAAAATTTAAGAAAAGAAAAGATAATAATAGATTAAAATATTCCACAACTCCTCTGGTGATTTTCACATATTTGCAGGGCCCTACTCAACATTTTAGTTATGTTACAGAAATCAAGTACGCAAGGGATTCAAGTTTTTTTAATAAAACAAAATAAAATCGAAAATAAAGCCCTAACTATCTTAATTCAAAGCATTTATAAAAAACGCAATAGAGTCATAAAGAGGGCGTTCCACTTTCAATCGAAATTGAAACGGAGATTTGAGCTACTCACCCGAAGACCGGAGATTAGGGCGATGATCCGGAGATCTCAGGACCAAAATCCGTTGGTTGGCAACCCTAGCACCTTCAATTCCTAATTACTTACCTTCCTTAATTATGTCTGCTCGAATTAAAAACTTTTACCCTGCTTTTTTCATAAATTACAATTTATTTTTATGTGGGCTCCAAATAACTTTTTCTTTTTAAACACGATAATTGATTTTGAGTCCAGCTGATTCGTCTCTTACGCGTGCAGTGGGTATCTAAGAGTTAGCGCAATCAATATCCGGATTGCAAGGGAGGAGAGAAGCATGGTACTGGCTTTTAGTCTGGTCTTAACGAAGAGCACCAAAGGGGCCAATGGCTTAACGTCCCTTCCGAATGACGGAGTATTGATTTGAGCGCGGTCCTCATTTCTCTTTTTCTCATTGGCTGGTTCTCGTCTCCTTAGTCCCAACATGCACAAATAGGGGGCCGGGCGTCCTCGGAAAAAAACTACAGGATCCGAACCGGGTGTCGCTTTAGTTGCTATAATCTCTGCAACCGAACCAGGTGGTTGGTCCCTTCGCATTTCCAGCTGTGCTCCTAATGCGGGTCTATGTCATTTGTAACTTTTCTCTGGTAAACTTCTTTAGCCCCTTTGCACAAAGAGGCATCAACCCCTCCCTACAAGCGGGGACGCTTGTTGCTAGGGAGGGTTTCTAGCGAATCAAATGTCGCTTTAGCTGGCGGGGCCAATACTAACCACTACATCATCGGCTACCTAAACACAACAAACTTATATAAAACAATATATATTTAATTTTGAATTTAGAGATAAATGCTAGGAATGTTTGAATGTTTTTGCGGTTGGAATCGTTTTTGAGGTTGTTCCACACATTTGTAACCTTCATAATATCTGTAGCATAATGGGGGAAATCTGAGAAATGCTCGCACTCTGAGTAAACTTTACCGCTACGAAGATAATTTCAGCGCAGGAAGTAACGATGAAGATCCTTTGTGGGAGAAGGCTAACAACCAGCGGTTACCTATGTAGAGGGAAAACGAATTACCGCGGCGCAACCTGCACTGCAATGAAGCATGTGTGCGCCACGGGACAACTTGTATTGCAGTAAAGTCTAACTAACGTGGGTCAATTTGTATTGCAGCGGAGAATAACCGGAAGGAGGGGGTTATATGAGGTGAAACACAAATCACGAAGCGCGCACTGAATCGCAGAGAAACAAGAACGATAACCACGGTAAATCCATTTCTCAACGCAGCGCCTCTACGACTGGTAGACTCAAAACATAACTTAGAGAGAGTGCCGTGCAATTTCCAAGATAATATATCATTAATTCATTCTCGTCTAAAGCCATACAATTTTCCCCGTTATAAGGTCTCTACTGAGCATAAACGAATGTCATGAAAATTATTCGTTCTTTATCAGTTAGTCCTCCCAAGAAATCATTAATCTGTGATCTAAGTACTTAATGGGTGAGAATAATTACTTTTACGTATCAAAACTGTTTAGATGAGTGCAGAAAATCGTAAGGTTCAGCTCTTTCACCAAAAAATGATCTCTTCATGCCCTAACCTTAATTAAATAAACGCTGAAACTAATATTTAATGTGAATAATATTATTGCAAATATTTTACAAAATTTAAGTAAATCTGTTCGAATTATTGCATTGGGTGTCGATAATATTTTAAACATTTTGGAAAAGAACGTACTATACATTCAAGCAAGAGAGGTATCAATTTGTCCAAAACGGCTTAAATAATACCTTGAGTTTATATTTTGTAATTAGGAACAGAACTATTAAAATGATCCATGGAATTATCTCCGCAATAACTTTACGCAATAGAAATATACCATTGAAAATAAGGAAATTTTAAATTGATAAAACTTTTGTTATCGATTTAAGATGGGTAATCATAAATATAATTCAAATACCGTAAATTAACTAACAAAATTAATTTAAAACATCCTCATTAATTTAGAGGTCACGGAAACACTAAACAATTTGACAGGATCTCATAGTGGACCATATAAACAAATCCAATTAATACAAGAAGTCCAAACCAGGACTAATGCAGGCTTGTTTTCCAGAGATGGTGTCCCGAATTGATTACTTATATTGACAGGAAATGTTTCAGTGTGTGCTATTCATTCCAAGGAATTCTCATACCATAAATACCAATTGTAATTCATAATTTATCAATCATAGAGAAAAATTGTAAAACAAATTAATAGAGCGTTATCAGGTTTAAATACTGAAAGCAATGCCAAAATCTCTTTCTAATATTATATTTCTCGTTTATTTTTAAATAAACGAATTTAATAAATGTTACTGTATATACGCTAATATGTTTGGATCAACTGTCCTTTGCTGAAGGGTAGTCGGGTGGAAAAGAAAATAACCATTTGGTTCACTCGTCTATTCTCAAGTTGAGTTCGATTAATCGTCTTCATGGCAACAATCCGATAAAATGTGATTTAAAACGTAAAACGTTATGTTTTAATAGAAATTCAAGAAAATACGATCAATTATCAAACTTCTGCGATATGAATTAAAATATGCATTCTTTTCCCCTTAGAACAGTATAAACTTCGCTCCGATGTCACAATTTTAAGATATTTTATAGTATTAAAGAAAACATTTCTGCACGATGGATTTAAGATTTTCTATGTAAAACAAATAGGAAAAAACCTTCCTGGAATCGAACCTGGGACTTAAATCTTCGCCAAATAAAATGTAGCCCAAAGGAGGGCACTGGCAGTAAGAGCCTCATACCAAGTTTCATGAAAATCGGTAAATTGGTGCAAAAGTTGTTAGTAGGGGACACACACATACAGATAGGACCATTTCATAAGGCTATGTTTCCTTTGCAAGTCAGCCTAAAAATAGTTCAATGAGAAGATAAGCGCAAGACACTAATGACATGACGATCTCTCGAAAACGATTGGATATGGAATGACAATGAACTAATTAAGTTGGTATGTTTTTTTAAGCTTCCAATTTAGAAAAGGGGAAATTCACTACCTTAGGATGATTTGTTACTCATTCCTATCTAGCTAAATTTAAACGAGTACAGGAAGGTAAGAACTTTACATCTGATTTCATTAATGCAATCCTATACGTTAGAATATATAACAAATGGAAAAAGCCATTGTTTCGTATTTCTGAAAATTACCTTCTCCTTCGAGGGATAGCGACAGAGATCAGGCATCAAACAAAATACCTTGCGTACAAATAAACGCTAAAATAAATATGTTAAAATGCTGGATGACACCCTTTCAATTTTAAAACATTTTCAATGACACCATAATCACAAAATAGATCAGTGGAATAAAAAGCTCTACCGAATTCAGCTAAAATAAATATTCTTCATCCAGTAAAGATGAAGTGCGCATGATATCGGTAGTAATATAAAACGATTTAGACAAATTAAACTTGAAAAGTCTCCATTAAAGTAGTTCATATAAGATATTTCACAATTTTTACTGGACCAAAAACCAACGAAGCAAAACGAAAAATAGCCCCGTAAAAAATACCACACTAAAGATAAGATTTGCTACATTTCTCGGAATAAATTTTCCAAAATTAATAAAAGAAATGTTTTTATCCAATAAAAAATATAGAGAGGAAAAAAGGTGAAAAAGGAAGCGAATGGTTCCTTTTTCCGGGAGTAGAGTGAGCGATGGCACTTCACGGTGGGAGAGAGAGAGCGAATTAGAGAGAATGAGAGAGACAGAAGTCCGGAGAAGTAAAAAAGAAAGATAGCCTCTAAGGTTTCGCGTTGGTTCCCGAGGGCAGAATTTTTCTAGATAAAGTAGAGTAGAAAAAGGAAAGAGAGAGAGAAGGAACGCTTTAAGAGAGAGAGATGGCGGTGGTTGAAAGGGAGGGAGAGTGGAGGAGCGGATATATGGGAATGACAGAGAAGAGGAAGGACAAGGGCAGTGGGTCTTAGGGGAGGAGAGAGAGAGAGAGAGAAAAAAAGAGGGACCCTCTCTCTCTCACTCTTTTCCTCTCGCTCCTTCAAGATGAAGTTCTCGTATATTTGAATAATAAGAGCTCGAAATTCCAAGGGAGAGAGAAAGGGGGGAGGGAGAATGAGGGCGGAAGAAAAACCTTCTCTTCGCTGAAAGCGTCTTGTTAGAGGCGAATAAAATAATTTTCATTTTTTCTCTCTTTCTGATACACCTTAGGAAGGTGAAAAAGAATTTCAGCATAAAGAATGCGCTAGGACACGTAGATCTCTTTTGAGTGTTTTAATGGAAAGTTCGATACATCTAGAATAATGTATGTATATGCACCAAAATAAATAAATATAAGCACTCTTTTCCCTTATAATCTGTCAGCAGATTTTCCGCACAATACTTAAATACTTATGAATGAAGTTTATCTTAAGTGTTAAGAAAGTGGCGGCGAAATATTTCATAGCTTAAAAAAAAATTCGATTTTGGTTTCAGTAAGCTAAGACAAAGTATTAACAAAATTTTTAAAATCAATGTTTTAAACTTTATGGAAAATGCTATCGTTGCCTTACGCTTAAACTGACGCTTCATATAATAATTTAATTGAAAAGTTGCGTTGTAATAGATAATTCGCTAGTTTATAATTTTCCCGCAAGTGATAGTTATTTATTACTAAATAATTGCCAGGGCTTTGCCCCGGATTTACAGTTTCGAATTTTTTATTCTCATTTCACTCTTTAATATTTTCATTCATACTCAACCGGCAACAATACAAATCGCATGACACCAACTGACGAGGCAATAGCCCGAGCGAAGCGCATTCAGCTGGATTCTGTGATGATTCAATATGCCTCCACGATGACAAGGGAATCATTTCGATAATTTTCACAACCCTGTTGGCTACAAATGTTTTTAACAAATGAGGCAATAAACGTAAACAAGTCAACACGATTTGAGAATCTGTCCAAGCCAATGTCTTGTGAATATCAAGTTTCCTAAGCAGTACTGATCATAAACGGGATAATAATTTTGACAACAAAAGCAAACTCAATAGCTCGAGCTTTGGAATGTACAAGTTTTCAGTGGAGCTACTTTAGTCTTGGCAGCAACAAGACGAAGATGAATTATTCCGGATTTTAAGATAGTTCTCAAATATATTACTGCACCATAGTCGCGCTTCGATGCATCGCAAAAGCCGAGCATTTGATACTCCGAAGAAGAATTTTGATTTGCTGCAAATAATGACTATGAGATACAAAATTGTTACACTGAACTCTAATCTCTTCCGAAAGAAGTTCATCCCAAGACAACTTTAAATTCCATAGTAACTGCTTCAAACTTTTAGCGCACAATACAACCGGAGCCAACGCTCCAATAGGATCAAAAATTCTTGCTATGTTAGATAGGAGTCTTCTTTTACAATTCACTATTGGATCAAAATTTACGTGGTAAGAAAAGTTGTCAGACGTGGGCGACCAAAACATTCTTAACACTTTCAAAGAGGAAAACTCGGGAGTATCAAAGTACGAAACAGTGTTGTACTGCTCACCCGGAACATTAACTAATAGTTCAGAGGCATTACTTGCCCATTTCCCAAGAGGAAATCCCCCTGAGGAGAGCAAAGCAGTTAACGCGGCAGACACAGAGCTCGCTCCCGTTATGATATCGTCCACATACGTGTCATGAAGAAGCACTTGTGAAGCTAGCGAAAATTTGTTCCCTTCATCCTGAACTAACTGATGCAAGACTATAATCATCACAAATGGCGAAGAAACGACACCGTATGTTACCGTACTCAACTAAAAATCTACCAAAGAAAAATACGGATTTTCTCGCCAGAGAATATGCTGGTAGCAACAATGGTCGGGATTGACCAAGATCTGCCGATACATTTTGGCAATATCGGCAATAAAGGCTATCTCATGTGTTCAAAACCTAATTCAGCTGTCAAAGATGTCACTCTGAAGTTTTGGGCCACTGAATAAAACATCATTAAGGGATTTCCCGGATGTTGTATGAGCCGAGGTATCAAAATGATTTCCGCCCACCGAGACTAATCCTTGGGAATAAATCCATACCCAAAAGAAAATCTACGGGCGCTGGCTTATCAAATGCCGGATCTGCGAGACCTAGATTAGAAAATTCTCCGAAAATAAAAGACGGAAGAGTAACAGTTGGAAGCTTATTCATCACCTCGGAAAGAACGACAGCCGTAGAGGTGTGTACAGGGGATGACACGCGCCTCGATAAGAGGGAACAAGAGACCCGACCTTTCGGGGCTTGCAAAGGCATGAAAATAGCTCGCCTCGATACGCCTATGTGGTCAAGGCCAGACGCCTTACAGCCGCAGAGGAAATTACAGACACTTGTGAACCTAAATCTATGAGAATTCTAATGGGCTCCCAGGCGCCATTACCCGCCTTAATAAGTGCTACCGCAGCCCCTAAAACTACGGTATGCGGTCTATCACGCTGAGTACACGAGGCCAAAATTACTGAGGAAGGAAATGGAGAAGGAGGTGCAAGGGGAGGAAATACACCCGAGCCAGTGTTAGACACCGAAGCACCTGACCCTCGTCCTTCCTTGGCTTCATCGATTGCATTGGCGCGGTCAGTAGTCTCATTAGGCGGATGTAACGACCTGTGGTGATAAGGCTTACATTTCTGACAACGAATGCTCCTCATTTGACACTTTGAGGCCCAATGTCCCGTCCTCAAACAGTTGAAACATGCTTTTCTTGAACGAACAAAATCTGAACGTTGATCAAAATTTACTTCTAAAAACTTGAAGCATCTGAATGATGGATGCAAACGAGCATAATAAACAAGTTTCACGTTTGGGAGGGCTATCCGCGCACTTCCATGATGCCTCGCGCACCGAGACGGGCAGAGAAAGTTGTGGAGTTTTCCATCTATTACCACAGAATGCAGCTTTTGGCACATTTCCACTGGATGTTTGAAGATTTTAATCCGCTTCTTAACAAAATTAATGAGATCAGTCACATAACTCTCCATCCGTTTCCTCAAAGCGAGATAGTGTCTCGAAATCTAGCACGCAAGCGGCAAAACGGAATAAAATAAATTCCCCTAAATCAGGGATATTTAAGATACCTAGTGCCGCATGCATCTCTACAAAAAATGTCACAAATTGCTGTAACGACGACAATTGACCAAAAGGGACTGCCGAGAGCCCCAAAAGATTATCCAAATAGTTAAAACCGAGTACTCGGGGATTATCATAATAACCATTTAATTTTTGCCAAGCGGACAAATAATGCGCATCACCAAAAGGGACGGAAGCAATTATGGCTAAAGCCTTGCCTTAAGGGCCGATTTCAAATGAGCAAACTTTTCTATCGAAGAAATATCTCCTCGGTTATGTACCACGGATCTAAATAGATCGCGTAACACGAGCCAATCAGAAAATGCCCCGGAAAACTTCGGGACTTCTATAACAGGAAGTCGGCATTTCTAATTTGACAACGAAGGAGCTATATCATTCGCAACATAGTTCAGGGGGTCCAATATCTTATTGGAAATGGTCAAAATGAAATAATATTTTTCCCCGAACTGTTCGGCGAGACTGGCATCGGAAGAGAAAACGTCCATCCGATTATTGCTACAGCAGTGTTCAAGAACTACATTCTGGGTGTTCAAAAATTATAATAAATACACATCCTTTAAATATGAACACCGCAGGAGAAATATTTCATATTTCGGATGATCACTTATGCGCCCTCTGAAATCATTTGACTCGCACGGTATCTTGTCGAAAGGGTCGCTTGAAATTGCTCCCGTTTGAAACGAAGTAGTTTCAGATGCGAGTCAAATTTCTCCCTCGTGGCCACCCTCTTGGTCTGCTCAACCTCGGGCATGGCTGAACAAAATCAATTAAACAAAAGAAACCCTTTTAATTAACAAATCGAAGTTCCCGGGTTTCGTCATCAGAAATTGTACGCACACGGGGCAGAACGACGCGAGTCCGGGGCAGACCTGACGTGGACATACAGAAATTATAAAGGGAATGATTCGATGATTAATAGAAGAAACACAACAAAATTAAAAAGGAAGAAATTGAAGAAAGAAGGAAGGTCCGGAAGAGCTTACCATTTGCCTATTTTAATTTAGTTTCGCCGCCAACAGAGACATACGCTGGTGACATCCATACACCTCGGCGTCGGATCGTCTGTCCCTCGCTGTCGCCCGCTGACTCACCACACAAAAACAACAAAAAAACATCGGCATGGCGAAAAAGGGTATATAGAAGGGAGGGAGGTTCAAAGCAAAGAAAAACAGGTCTGTCCCGCCCGATTGCCAGAACACTCATTATAAGTGACTAACATTCCCCATTAATTGGTATGAACAAATTTAATATAGTTTCGAATTTGATATATTGCTAAGAATATTTAAAATAAGTTTTGTAATTTTACAAAAAATTAATCCCGGCCTCTAGTCATGGTATGATTTGTATGGAAGGTCTTTTTATTATGTGTACCAAGTTTTAAGTCTCCAAGTTTCTTGGTTTTCGTGAAATGCTTTAAGGTATGATTTGTATGGCACCTCCCTCCCCTCCAAGATATCAAAATCCGGGCACCGAGGTGCACATCCTCAATGTCCTTTTAGGGTGTATCGAGTTTTTAGTCTCTAAGTGTTTTGGTTCAATACTGATATTGGTGGATGGAATCATCAAAATCGGTCAATTGGTTGCCGAGATATCTTCAAATAACCAAATTTGGACCGACTCAGTGTGTGATTTGGTGAATCTAGGCGGATAAAATTATTATTTTGGGAATAACGGCTTACTTCATCATGATTTGAGTTGTATGCAGTACTGTACTTTTGCCAAGAACATTTTCTTCTACAGAATAAGTATTATAGCCGATTTATATTATATTTGGCACTGCAACTCTTACGATCAACCTGAAGTTGCATAATAGTTTTGGAGATTATCTGAAAGAACTATTCAGAATGGTAAGAATTTATAAATAAAATTATGAAAAAGGATAGACTTCTCTCACTCGATGTTTGAGAAAAAGTAAAACTCGTTCACGCCTTTTATTTATAACCCAAAAATGTACCTCACCAAAAGATTGATATTAGTGAAGGTTTGATCGAAATCAGTCAATTCGTTTCCGAAATATATTTTTAAACAAAAATTTGAACCGGCCCTTACATTAGGACCCTTTGCCCCCGAGGATCGATTTTGTCCATTTTAGGCTCAAAAATCATCTCATCAAAATATTGATATTGGTGGAAAATTCATCAAAATCGGTCAATTGGTTTCTGAAATATTTTTTAAAAAAACGAAATTTGCATCCGCCCTTACATTACGATCCTTGCCCCCGAGGATCGATTTTATCCATTTTAGGCTCGAAAACGTGTCTCAACAAAGTATTGATATTGGATATCTTCAAAAAACAGAAAATTGGTCCGACCGTTTCATGGAGACCCCTCGGGCCCCGTGGGTCGAATTAAATTATTTTTGACATTACAACTCTTGGTCCATCTTTGGCATGGAAACGTCCCACCAAAATATTGCTATTCAACAAAATCGGCAATATGGCTGCTGATATATATTTAAAAATCTGATGTGGCTACTATATGACTTTCTCTATACCTGTAATATTTCTAAAAATTCCAAATAGGTTAAATGATAAGAAATATGTTATGGAACTGAGAGAAATATTCAGACTACAAAACAGCAGAAATAAACTCAAACCTTCTGATACTTAATAAAGCCAAGAAACTCCAATAATTAAGAAAATATAAAGGAGCGTTAATAAGACGTAAAGAAGCGTAAATTTTTTTACAATAGACGCCAGTAGGTGGTGGAAGCTACAAAATTTAGTTTTTAATATATCTCTTAAACAATGCATTATATGGGAAACTGTTTTGAACAAACATTGTAAAAAATTAAATTTCCTACAATTTTTATTCCAGTACTTTTTTACATTTGTCAAATATTAAAGCAATTATTTCAAAAAACGGATGTAACAAGAGTAAACACCCACTTCCGGTTGACCGATATTTACAAAAAAACTAATCAGTTCTATTACCTTTAATAAAAATGTCAAATATAAAATTTTTCATTGACCTGATTAAAAGTTTATAGTTGTGTAGCACCAACAAAAATCTGGTCACAGACACACCCACAGACGTCATCGAGAAAATAGTCAAAACATGTTCAGGGAACCTTAAAACATGTATTTCCTTTGAAATCTCGAATTAGATTTTTTCACGAAAACAATACTTTCTCTATACTTAGTACATGGATAAACTAAAAAACGAAATTTGAACCAACAATTGCATGAGGACCCCTCGAGCCCCTGTGGGCCGATTTGAACTAAGGTAAGTGAGCCATATTCCGACACTATAAGCTTTGGAGATTTTTAATAATATTTTTGGCATAATATAGGCAGCGGAAAATTTGTATAACGTTAGTATCTGTAAAGAACTATTCAGAAAAAAATATTTCTTTGATATCCTCAGTTGAATCAGAGTAACAGGAAATAGGAAAAAATTGTCAAAGTGTCGGAATTTAGACCATATGATCCTAATTCCGACATTTAGTAGAACTAATAGGAGACATTGCTTACACAAAAATGAAAAATATAAACTTTAATTGTTAACATATTTATAACATTTAACAAAAAAAATTCTGAGCATTTTTATTAAAATTGAAACATTTAGGGAAATAAAAATGCTCACAAAATTTTTATGAAAAAGTTCGTGAAAGCTGATAAAATTTAGCACTATTCACAAATCTTAAAAAACAAGTCAATATTGCATCAGTATTTTCAAATTGTGCAGAAATAAATATGTTACTCACATAACTTAAACAAAGACTGTCGGAATTAGGGATCCCTTGCTTTTTGTTATTAATTGGTCTGATACACGAATAAGATTGAGAATTTCTCCAATCTATGAAGATCACGTTAAAGACAATGAAATTTGCTTTAAAGTGATGTATTGGATGAATTACTTACTTTCCATTTTATATCATTAATTTAGAAAAATATCACACCTAAAAATCGAAGCCAAGCTCCAACAAAACCAAGATGTGCTCTGAAAAAATAGTAAAATAGTGCGAGGAGGAGAGTGAGGAAAGAGAGATGGAGAGGAGAATGGGTAGAGCAGGATGGAGAGAGGAAAAGAGAGAGGTCACGGGAAAGACGTGGGTAGGGGATGAGAGGGATTGATTGAATGATTTAATTGGTCTTTATTTGGGGCGAGATTGAGACTCAGGAGTCCCATTTTCCACCTAACCCCTCGTCATGAAACATATACAATAATACATAGAACATTATGTAAATACAAGTAACAATAAAAATACAAGTATTGGAAAAGAAAAGATGTAATTTTGTGGAAAAAATAGGACTGCTGAATAATGAAATCCATGTAAAAACCCACTGCAGGAAAACAGCCACACAAGAAGGGAGAGTGAAAAAGAGAGATGTAAAGGAAGAAGTACGGTGGAGGAAGTGGGGAAGGGTAATACGGAGTGTTAGGGTGGAGGAAGAGAGGGAGAGAGAAAAAAGGGAGGGAGGAAAAGAGAAGGATGAATATAGAGAAGAAGGAAGAGATGGAGGAAGAGAGGTGGGAAGAAGAGAGAGGGAAGGAGGGATAAAGAGAGAGGGAAGAGGGAGGAAGATTTGGAGAAAGAGAGTAGGAAAGGGGGAGGTTAAGGAAGAGAAAGGAAAGGGAGGGGGAGAGGAAAGAAGGATGAGAGTGTAGGAAAGGGGGGAGGATAAGAGAGAGGGAGGAAGAGACAGAGAAGAAGAGTGGTAGAGAGGAAGAGAGGGAAGGAAGAGAGAGGGAGGAAGGGTAGGAGGAAAAGAGGGAGAAAGAAAGAGACGGAGAGAGGAAGAGAGAGGGGAGGAGATAGGAAGAGAGTGAGAGGAGGGAGGAGGAAAACAAGGAGGGTGTAAGAGAGAGGGAGGAAAGGAGGGTGGAAGAGAGGAAGAGAGGGATGGAGGAAGAGAGTGAGAGGGCAAGAAAGAGAAGTAGGGTGAGATTCCGGAGGATAGAGAGAGATGAGGGGAGAAAAAGTGAGAAAGAAAGTGAAGGAGGGAGGAAGGGAAACAGAAATGGAGAGAATGAGAATAGAGAAAAAGACAAAGGAATGCGGAGAGGGAGAGAGGGATGCGGAGAGATAGAGGGAAAGAGAGACGGAGGGATGAGGAGAGAGAGGGAGAGAGAGACAGAGAGACATAGGGATACGAAGAGAGGGAAGGAGAGACAGAGGGATGCGGAGAGACAGAATATTTCGAAATACTGACATGATATAACAATGAATAACCTTGGGAAGGAAATTGAAAATGGAGAGGGATGTTCGAAATGAGGTATTCTTGCGAAATATTTCACACCCTCTCTCCATCCCCTTCCCCTCTCTCTCTTTCTCTCCCCTTCTCACTTCTAAAAGGCCCTCACTCCCAGCTCCACTCCTGAAGTCCCTCCCTCCTAAAAGGTTCTCTCCCTCTCTCTGAGGGAGGAACGGAAGGGATCTTTCGGAAGAGGAGGCGGGGGTCATGACATTTCCCTCAGAATGGGAAGGAGGAAATGAATATAGGTTCGAAATACAAGGGAAGAGAATGGAGTGCTTTGGAGGGAATATGTATTGAATATTTGGTACGCTGAGAGCTTTTTTTCCCGACCTACACCGCCTTCGAGGGGATTTAGGCTCGAATCTCCTCCATTCCTCGTTATTTTTAAGGGGATGTTCTGTACATTTAATTGGTTTGCAATTCTATTCTATCGCATTTTGAAAGTTTTCAAAAGTTATGGTTTTTGAAAAGCTTTGAAGGTGATTTTTCTAAACGTATACAGAATTTTTAAATTTGAAGATAATTTTTTAAAAGCTAAAATTGATTAACGCTGCAAAGCAACCCTAAACAACTTAATGTTTAAAAATACCTTTTAGCGTTTAAAATTTCGAATAATTGGAAGAAATAAAGAAAGAATCATTTGTGTTTAATTAAAATCAACTAAAATAATTGCTCGCAATTTCAACAAGCAAATTTTATCGAAAAATCAAACACCGTAAATTCCGAATCGGATACGCTCGAGAATGAATTTTAACTGTCACAATCAAACTGAAGATAAAGGTTTACACACATGAAAGGAAATCGACGTGCTGTTCCGGAATATTCCAACGTACTCGCTGGGCATGCATTCGTACATCTGGTAAAAATTCGCTGCTTCTTTAAACTAAGTTAAATTTGGGGTGGCGTTGATGAACGCAATCTACGGACCATGTACGACTGCGCCTGGCTTATTCGATCGTGCACCGAATCGACGCACGAACATTTTGCGTTAGGTTCAATTTATCTTCATTCACACTTCCGTGTCACTATGATGGAGAAGCTTTCAAAAAAAATAAAACTGCCGCCTAAAACATTTTCTTATAGGACAGTAAATAAAAACGTACACATACAACCTCACCGCGAACACACGCGAGAGTGCGTACGTGGTGCGCGCGTGAGACATAAAATGTCCCCGCTTACGGGTTGCGCGTCTGGGCGTGCGACGGCGAAATGGGAATAATCCCGATTCCGTGCCACGCACCATATTGGTGAGGGCGGACGACGCTTGGGTGGGTGTAGCAGGTGGGGAGGATAGAGGGATGGGGTTTGGAGCGAGGGAGGAAGGCGATAAAAGGAGAGAGGAGGGGAGGGTGAGGGACGAAGGTGGAAAGGGGAAAGAAGGAAAAACGAGGGAGGGGAGGAACAGAGAGACCGATCGTAGGAAAGGGAGAGAGAGAAAACTAATGGTCGCCATGCATGCGGGTTGGTGGAATTGGTCTCGTTTCGACATGGAGGAGTCAGATTTTCATTTTCTTTCGCATTCACTTTTTCACGACATGGAGCGGTAGTTAGTATTCGATGGCTCGTAACGAACCGGGCGTCGGATTCCCCTTCGACGCCGCTGAAAGTGCAGACGGGAGTCAGAGAGAGAGAGAGAATTTTAGTGTTTCCGCCGAAAAACGGGCTATTAAGAAAGCAATTCGTGGCGGCGAACCTAACAGTTAAACAATTGCAGCCGTATGAGCAAACGTGGAAAGGAAAAGCACCGCCGGCGTGAAGGAGTGTTGTTCGTTCGTTTTGTCGGGAGCGCAGTCGGAAGTATTTTTGGATGCCGTTGTTTGTTTTTTTATTTTCATGGAATGATTTCTGAATTAGCCATTTTGATAGGTTTATACAGATTACACAAATTATCGTATTTATTTTCTATGCACAGTTAATCTCAATACTGCAACTTTTTCTGGGATAATATAAAAGGTTTAAAGTTCACTTTCCATCCATAATGGCTCGTGCGTCATTTTATACTCGTAGGATACGTCAATGTTATGATGTCGGAGTTTTATTTTTCAATTCCCTTTATATATTTATATTCATCATAATATACTGTTACAGAAGAGATGAAAAGGTTAATGAATATGCATCTTAATTTTCTGCGTTGATAATGTCGAAGTAGCTCTTTATTTGTTCCATAAAATATAATTAATTTGAGAGAAAATTCAAGGGTAAAATTTAAACTCTAATATAAAAAATAATAAAAGTATTCTGATGCTACTAATTATACTAATATACTAACGAATTATAGACGAACAAGACTTGCATAACATTCCGCCCCGACTTTGACTTAACTTGACCGACCTCCTTCCCAGGCGTCATCCCACCTAAATACCCCCCGACACCGGCGAGCCAATCACTGGCCGTAGGGGCATTGATAGGCAGAACGGTCCGAGAAGGACGATCGGCCAAGTTGGTCGCCGTCGGAACGTACCGCCAGGTCACATTACGTGACATATCCTTTATTAATAGCACATATAGTTGTACAAAAGTTTCACATTGAAATAACATTCCAATGCCTCGTTGCAAGACACTCAATACAGACATATAATCCACCAAATTCTAATGACAGAAAGGGCTAAATTTATCGAATTCCTGTAGGATGTAAGGGGGTGAAAGACATGGCCCCCAGTAATGAACATAAAAATTACCGCGACCATAAAAAACTCTTGGCCACTAAAGAGCAAAAATGGAAATGATTCAAGGAGAGGCGGAAGCTGCCAGATGACAGATGGGAGAATGGGAGGAGGAAATGAGAGGGAGAGAGAGGACAGAAGGAGGAGAAAGGACGGAGAGAGGGGGAGTGAAAGTAGGAAGAAGGGAAGGGCGGGGGAGGGGGAGAGGAAATAGGATTAAGGGAAGGGCGGGGTGGGGTAGGGGAAAGAGGAAGAAGGGATGGGCGGGAGGAGGGGAAGGATGAAGAAGGGAAGGGCGGGGTGGGGGAGGGGAAGGAGGATGAATGGAAGGGAGGGGAAAGAGGAGGGATGGGCGGAGGGAGGGGAGGATAAAGGAGGAAGAATGGACGGGCGGAGGGAGGGGGACGAGGAAGAAGTGATAGGCGGGGGGAGGGGGAGTGGGAGGAGAAGGAGGGTAATGCGGAGGGTGGGGGAGTGGAAGGAGAACGTAGGAAGAAGGGATGGGCGCGGGGTGTGGAGGGGAAGGAGGAAGGGATGGGAGGGGTAGGGGAATGAAGAAGAAGGGATGGGCGGTGGGAGGGGGAGGGTATAGAGGAAGAACGGATGGAAGGGAGTGGAGAAAGAAGGGATGGGCGGAATGTGGGGGAGGGGAAAGAGGAAGAAGGGATGGGAGGGGGACGGGTAGGGGAAGGAGGAAGAAGGGATGGCGTGGGGAGGGAAAAGAGGAAGAACGGATGGGCGGGGGGGAGAAGAAAGAGGAAGAAGGGAAGAGCGGACGGAGGGGAAAGAGGAGGAAGTGTGGGGCGGAAGGTGGGGGAGGGGAAAGGGGAAGAAGGGATGGGCGGGGTGAGGGGAAAGAGGAAGAACGGATGGGCGGGGGGAGGGGGTCAGTAAAGAGAATGAAGTGATGGGCGGGGGCTGGGGAGGGGAAGGAGGAATAAGGGTAGGGCTGAGGGTGGGGGAGGGGAAATACGATGAAGGGATCGTCGGGGGAGGGGAAGGAGGAAGGAGCAAGAAGGGAAGGACGTGGGGAGGGGAGAATGGGGAGAAGTTCCGAAGACACGCAGGATAAGTAGGGAAATTCTTAGGGGGAGAAAGCGAGATGATTTTTATAGAGGTTAGAAATTTAGTCAGAAAAGATATATGAGGCAGTACTTAAAGTGATTTTATATTTAGGATCCTCTCCTTATTCCTATCCCGCGTGAGAAATAGCTTTCGAGAATTAGGGAAAATTTTCCAACTCTTCGTAAAAAAATTAAAACGGAGAAGCATTTGTCCTTACCTTGCGTTTCAGAAGGATGTATATGCGTGTGTGGGTGTGCAATATGGGAAATTAAAAAGAGAGAAATAAGAAAATAGCTAATATAACGTCCATAAAAAGTAAGGAAAAACTTAGGAAGGTGTACATCGCATTACAAATGCAATTCGTGTAATGGAGTATTTGAGAGAAATTATTATATATAATCGTTTTTGAACTTGAAATTATTTATTTATGTTAGCAACATTTATGAAGTACTTATATAAGGAATTCATCAATGTTCAACTCGAATTTAGACTTCCTTGTTTGGTTGTCTTGATAACGGCTACTCCTACGATAGTAAACGGCGCAATATACATTGCACAAACTTTCTTATATACGTACTTATATACACGTTTGGTTGTCTGTGTATGCTTATAAAAGAAAAACGCTTATAAAACAAAGTTAATCGTAGTTTAGCGTATATTATAATGCCAATGGTTGATATTTAGTAATTTTTTGGGACATACATGATGGAAGCGAGACGCCTAAAAATAGAAACGCTTTTTGGCATCAAAATGTTCATCATCTGTGGTGTCCACCGACAGTAGATGATAAAAAAATCTATAACCACTCAACCGCTAACCGCTTTGTAGCTAAAGATGCCATCTGATTTTCCCAATATTTTTATGACTAGATTCCAAATTAGCACTTGTATCGCAACGATAAGGTGGACTATATATTCCTTTTATTGACAACGGCGAAAACCTTTACTCAATACGGTAAATGCGATCCTTGCCATTACTGAAACTTAAGATGTCTCTCTAGAATCATATGCTCTCGCACCAACAAGCTAATTCGGATCTGTTAGGAATGGTAGAAAATTCACGGCACGCCAAACTAAATCCCTCCGACACGTCTTGTGCATTTGCTCACATATCGCTCAGGCGTCCACCTTAGTGCTTCCAATCCTTGCAATGCTATTTCTCTCTCTCTCTTTCTCTCGAACGGACACTCGCAACCCGAAGGATATTATGAGATCAGAGGTAGCGCAAACGCCATTAGCCCTAGAACTACCAAGCGGGGACCTCCAAGGCCCACAACTTATTTTTTCGTATATTTCTCTTTTATAAACTAAGGAAAAGTCTGGATATTTTATTACGTTATGCAAAGACTTATGTAAAATAATTACTCAAAGTTTCTCATCAATATATGCATATTTCAATTTTCTGCAAAATATTTAGTCATTGGCTGCATGCCTTGACACGCGGGTAGCCTAACTTATAGAGCGCCTTAAGTCTGGAAAGCAGTGTGAAGTGCGCTATTTGTTTAAACTGCTGTGTCAGATGAATCAGATTAAATCATTTTTCTAATCCATTTGTTATTATTTCTCTAAATACAGTCTTACTGCAATAATAATCTGATCGTGGAAAGATAATGAGGAAGAATGTAAAAGGATTTTTCTAATGTAAATATTTGTCTTTCTGTACATATAATTTCCAATAAATTACTAAAATTGTATAGCTGTATTCCTATAATGTTTTTAAATTTATAACAATAGGTTTGAAACATTACTATGACTTTTTATTGTATTTTAGGTGGTGGGCCTCTGAGGCCCCCCTTGTTAGTCCATGGTAGTGAAAATTGCTTGGTAGTTCTAGGGTTAGAAGAACGAGGTTGCACGATTACTCGACCCAGCGAGGGCGAGAGGGGCCTGAGAGACGAAAGGGGCGAGAGGGGCGCCTGAGGTCAGCGACAGGATTTTGCGAACAGTCGCCTTTTGCCACGAATGCGACGGAGATTCTGTAACGAAAGTAACTCGTAATGGTAAGGAATTTGACACGTTCGTTCAGGAACTCGGAACTTGGATCTCCTTGAAACTAGTCGTTCGTTCAAATAGTATCCTTCTCCAAATCGTTGGGACTTTGCGTCTGTATAAAAATTTAAAAAAGACTGACTTTGCGCCGTCTTCTCAAGCCATACAACACAGGGGACCGAGCGATCTTGGAAAAAAAATCCTACTTTCGCAAGATTCGTGCCCGCTGCCCTTTCGAGCAGCAGGTCAGTAGCAGCCAGTGTCCTAACCACTACTCCACCGGCACCCTCTAAAAATCTATAGAAGTAAAATTTTAATTATTTTGATTTTAAAATGTTTAGTAATGGTTTAGATTCGATTTTCGCATAACACTTATTCCGTCCGCCAAACAACTCGCAAGTTCTAATGCGGACCTCCATTCCAAAAAGAGATACCAAACCCTTAAACAAGGAAACGGCTATAGATCGACAATTCAATAAGCTTAGACTTGCTAGATCGCTGACGCAATTTCATTTTCGCAAAAAGTCCCTATAATTTAAAGAAAAACCTCTAGCTGTCTGTTATGGTTGATGGCAGTGCGGCGCGTGAAGGCCCTTTGCGAGGCGAAACTTGATATATCTCAGCTTGTTTACGGGAGTAGTGATTCTCGGGTCGGAGGCAAGAAGTTGGCCAACGCCTCCTCCCATTGCCGCACCCGCAAAAGAACGAGGCGTGGAGGAGAGCGCATTCACCCTAGCGGCGTCGGATGACTCGAATTTTGTCGCGGCCCCGCAAGAAATCTATTTTGATAGAGACAATTAGCGTAGTTTTACGCGTCGGCGTTGTTAGCGGAAGAGGGATGAAGGAGAGGTCTTTTGCTTGCTTCCAGGAGAATTTCGAGGGATATGCCTAGAAGTATGTGTAGCGCTCAATTCCCGGGAACCCTGAAAGGGAAAAATGAATGCAGAAGGTAATAGGACGTTGACAGAACCTTTCCGCGTTTTCCCTTGTTCCGATAATGTAATTTAAAATTTTCGCCTCGGAACGAGGGAAACAAAGGAGCAGCGTAAACATGTTTCCTTTTATCTTTTGCATATATATTCCGAAACGTTAGCGTATGAACTAATTTAGGGATTCGTAACCGATCAGAATAGTAAAGATGCGGAAATTTACGCGTTGATCCAGTCTGCAGCCGATTTTGTTTTTGAACAAGGTTGTTGTATGTATTTCAACATAACCCTAATGCGTAAATAGTAAAGATAGTAAATATTTTCTTTTATTTTCTATTTGTCATAAAAATATCTTAGTAATACCGAACTTTTTTAATTGAAAATCAATTTTTGATTTATGGAATGAAAAAAGTAACAAAAGTTTATATAGACATATACATTAACTTATAATTTAAAGTTAAATCAGCAGTTATTTTATGCCATCATCAAATTTAATGTTACGTTTTCAATGCAGAGAAAACTGTCAAAAATGTTGAAGCATAACGTCGAATTTCTCCAAAATGGAAAGCATTTTTCTAGATTCCTTCCTGTCGGGAAAAATGCTTGCTTGGATATTTATATCTAATCTATAATAAAATACGCCTGTCTTTTCGGATGCGGGACATTTTTATCCTGGATCGTTCAAGTATCCTAGAGAACCCCTGTCCAGCTCCCTGAATCGCATCATTCATCAAAGGGACAGATTCTTTACTACGCACCAGTGCACGTGGAAGCGAACGACACTTCGAGGAGAGATAATAAATTATTCTGACTGGGCGAAGGCCACGAGGGTAAGAAAAAGGGTCGAAGCGAACCAATACGGTGGACAAGATAATTTATTAGAATACGGCCCCCGTGATCCAGACCTTATCGGCAACGAGTTTTGTCACCACAAGAAAACCCTACAAGCGAATTGTTTATCACAACAGGGGAACTATCAGATTACTCGAAAATATTTCTATGTATTAATTCGATTAAATAATCTAAAGAAACTTTTTTTTAAACCGAACTTCGTCAACATTTTTATTTTTATCGATTTTTATCTATCTCATAAGCAGCACTTTCGGGCCTTTTGTAATGAGCGCAACAACTACGAAAAAGAGGATAGCAGGATCCGAACCCTTAATCCTGCCATTGCGAGCTAGACACGCTAACCAACCCGCTACCGAGCCCGGCAGTACAAAAGCTTTCGATCGCATTTTAAAACAAAATGAAAAAAATAAATATGGTACGGAAAATACGCATTAAAAAATTATCGTTGTGATGCTTAATTAAAGAGGGCTATCAGAGATTAAATTATTGCAAGGAATATCTACTATTAATAATGAATTCGCGCTCTCAAAAAATATAATATGTACTAGTTTTTATAATAATATAATTTATAATTGTAATTATTTTAATTATAAGAAATCGGATATTAAAAATTCTTTATTTATTTTTGGCCATCATTGAAATTGCCAACTGAATTAAGAGTGGAGGCACTATACTGAACACCTAAACGCAAAAAGAACAAATGAGAAACGAATAAAACTACACATATTCTAAACGCTTCAAATCAATATCAGAAAAAAAGTCATAACGGAGAGTGGGCCATCATCTAAATTTTTATATAAGCAAAGAAGTAAAAGACTTCCATTTCGAATGCAAAATGGTGCGATCCTTGCGCACTTCCACGCAAACGAACACGCGAAGAAGTAATGTCTGGATATTTCTTATTTTCCACCTCACTGGATGGCTTCAAACAACATCTCCGCATGCTTTTTCGGTAAAAAACGGACATTTTCAGTGAGGGTGAGTCGCGAAGAAGAAGGTGATAGTCTGACGAGGGAGGAAGGGAGGTTAAGGGAGATAGAGGAAAGGGAGGGAGAGAAGTTAAGATATTGTGGGTAAATGAGGGAGGGAGGGAGATTAGGAAGGAGAGTGAAAAAGGGGTATCACGACAAAAGGACAAAACGATAAGGGCAAGCGTCAAAAAGGTGAAAACAAAATGGGCGAAAGTAGAAAACGAAAAAATGAAGAAAAGTATATGGTTTTCTATGCGTGTTGAATTTTCGACTAATGATGAGGATGGATTAAGTGATTTGGGATTGGATTCGTTGTATTTCGTCCCCCTGGGTTGGGTTAAGTTGTTGGAGGTTGGATGTGTTCTATTTCCTCCCACCAGGTTAGGTTAAGGAGTTGGAAGTTGGGTTCGTTCCATTGCCTCTCCCCAGATTGAGTTAAGTTGTTGAGGGTTAGATTCGTACTATTTTCTAAATAAATGTGGTGGTAACAGATTTTTTGGATTTAATAATAATTATTAATTGTTTTAATAATACCAGTTTACAGCTAGGCCCCTGGAAATATCATATTCATCATCATAGGTAATATGTCCATAGACAGGTCCATGATTATTCATGGTTAAACCTGGTTCTCCATATACTCCAATTTTCCGCTGTCTTCATATCCTGATAACTCTCTTTCCCTTTCAAATCATCTATCAGCTGAAACCTTTCCTACCTCTTTCCCTTTTTCCATCTAGTTTTCCTTCTAACACGTCTTTAATAATAATCTCTTTCCTCAGGTAATGTCCAACTCAGTTTGGCTTTCTCTTTCGGTAAAATCTGTATAATCATTCGTTTCTCTCCTACTCTACGTATTTCATCGTTTTTCATCCTCTCTGTCCATTTTATCTTCAGCATTCTCCTCCATATCCTCATTTCAAAGCTTCCCAAGAATTTTATGTCATTTTTTCATAGCGTCCATGTTTCTGCCCCGTACTAAACTATACTCCATAGATAGCATTTTATGAACTTCTTGCGGATATCTTCCCTTATGTCCCCCATAAGTTGGTGTTTCTTTCTTCTGAAAGCCACCTTTGCTTTTCCTATTCTAGTCCTGATCTCATCCGTACGTTTTGCTTCTCGTGTTATGATGCTTCCATGGTATTTATAATCTCAAACTTGTTCTAAAGACATTCCTTCAATACTTATGTTCCGATTATCTTCTTTGCCCGATATTTAAATGACCTTGAATTTTTCTGTATTTATTTCCATACCATATTTTCTACCTGTCATTACTAGTCTATTTATCATTTTCTGGAGTTCCTCTTCCTTTCTTGCTACAAGTACTTGATCATCCGCGTATTTTATTGTTCTTATAATCCTTGCTCCAATTTTGAAATTTCCTCTGCCTTTTAACGCTTTTTTCATTAGACTTTCTCCATATATATTGATTAGGGTTGGCAATAGGCAGCAGCTCTATCTTATTTCTCTACCGATATTTACTCCGAGTGTCCACATTTTTCAACCTGACCTTTACAAATTGATTCACATAAAGATTCCTGATCAGTCTCCTGTCTTTCCAGTCTACACCTATATACTTTAATATTTTCATCAACATTACCCAATTTACTCTATCAAAAGCGTTCTGCCAGTCTACGAAACATACTCAGATATCTTGGCTGTATTCTATTGCCCTTTCTGATATGATTCTAACTATCCCTACCGTATCTCTAGTTCCCCGTCCTTTTCTGAAACCGAATTTATCTTCCCCTAGCATTTTTCCGCTTTTTTCTCCAGCCTTTTATTAAGAATCCTCATGATGATCTTCGAAATGTGTGAGAGAAGGCTTATCGTTCTGTAGTCTTTACACTGCTTTGCCTTTGGCTTCTCATTAGAGGGATCATTGTTACTTCTAGGAAATCTCGAGGCCACTTTCCAGTGTCGTAAATCTTATTAATTAATTTCGTGATCGCTTTGAGTCCTAGAAATATTTATATGTAAAAATTCAGTGACTCTTATCCATATCTGTTACAGGAAACCGCGATTTTTCACAAAAAAATCAATTCTTTGACAGAAGACACCAATTTATTATTTTATTCCTTTATTAAATTCGCTTTCTACTTTCGCCCATTCTCTTTTCGCCTTTTTGACGCTCACCCTTATTGTTTCGACGTTTCGACGTGTAACCGAGGAAAGGGAGGAAGAAAAGGTAAAGGAGAGAGAGAGGAAAGGGAGGTTATGAGAGAGAAAAGGGAGGGAGGAAGGATAAGAAAGAGAGAGGAAAGGGAGGGAGGTTAGTGAAGATAGGTGAAAGGGAGGAAGAGAAGGTAAGGGAGAGACAGAGAGGAAGGGAAGGGAAGGTCTGAGAAGCGGGAGGATATACCCTGGACTTAGTGAGAAGTTGAACCTATCGATCATTCGCGCCTTGGGATGGGGATCAACTGGATCTCTTCCTCGTAGAGGAGAGAGAGAGGATGGGGAGAGAATAGAAGGGAGGGGAAGTGAGGGACGGGAAGTGAGGAAGGAGTTAAGAGACCTCCACGGTTCACACACGGAATTCTAATACGGTGTCTTCTCCAAAACCAACACCCCCCTCCCCCAACGTCCTTAACTTCCTCCCTCTGCACCCGTATTCTCTTCTTCGCTTGTTCGCCCCCTCTCACCCTTGAACTCCGCCCCGAAATTCACCCTGCAATCCACGCCGCCCCTGCCCCCCCAAATAAAAGATGAGGAGAAATTTTCAAAAAGGGAATCAGATAAGGCGAAAGGGGGTTGTTCTCGAGAGCGCCTAAAGGCGACGACGATATAGAGGCGGTCTGTCTTAAATTTTAACGCGGCGTCGTCGTCGATGTGTCGATGACAAATGATGATCGGAATTAAGTCGCGCGAGTCCGAAACATATAGTAGAATATAAACAAATTTCCCTAGGTTTGCGCGCGTGTATAAATGAAGAGGCGTGGTTTTGTTTTCCGAATAATTTTTTATTTATTATTTATCGACGGGGTGTTAATGAAGAAAGACAAAGAGAAAGAGAGACTAGAGAGAGAGAGAAAGAGAGAGAGTGAGGGAAGGAGGGAGACTAGATTGGAAGTGCTCCCTCAGCCCCCAGAGTGCCTCCACGATGGAAAGAATATGTTTACTACTTAGGAGAATAAAATTTTAAAAACTGTTCATTAAAACGGTGGTGCAACGATTAAAACCAGCTTTATTATTGGATTTTTTGGGTTGTGAAACAAGTGTGTTCGAAAAAAAGAGAAATATTTTTGAGGAGAATATACTATCTTTGCATTAAAAATCTGATGTGGCCAACACATGACTTTTCCCATGCCTGTAATATTTCTCAAAATTCTGATGTGGCCACCACATGACTTTCTCCATATCTGTAGCATTTCTAAAAATTCCAAATAGGCTAGATAATAATAAATATTTTAAGAAACTGCGAGAAAATTTTAGACTTTGCAAAGAACAGAAATAAACTCAAACCATAGTCTTCTGATATTGGGTATAGCCATAAAGCTCCAACAATTAAGAAACGAAAAAGGAACGTTACTAATTGTAAGAAGTAACTAAGCGTCAATTGTTAACATTAGTCGGTAGGTGGCGTGCTGGTGGCAGCTAATAATATAAGATATCTCTTAAACTATGCATTATATGGAAAAAATGTCTCAAACAACTGTTGTAGAAAATAAAATTTCTTACAGCGTTTATTTCAGTACGTTTTTACATATATCAAATATTAAAGCAAATATTTCAAAATAACTGATACGTGACAAGAGTAAACACCCACTTTCGGTTGGCCGATGTTTACCAAAAACTAAGCAGTTCTTTTGACTTTTATAAAAATGTTAAATATATAATTTCGCGTTGACCTGATTAAAAGTTTTTGAGTTAGAGCACCCACAAAAAGCTATCACATACACACACAGAAATCATCGATACAATACTTTCCCCTATACTACGTATATGGAGAAAGTAAAAATCCAAATAGGTTAAATGATAATAAATACTTTAAGGAACTGGGAGAAAAATTTAGACTTTACAAAGATCAGAAATAATCTCTAACCATAGCCTTCTGATACTGGATATAGCCACGAAGCTCCAACAATTAAGCATTAAAAGGAGCGTTACTAAGACGTAACTAAACGTCAAGTGTTTACAAAAGTTGATTCCAGATGGTGCGACGGTAGCAGCTGAAATGTAATTTTTTAAATGTCATTTAAAAAATACATTATATGAGAAAATGTTTCAAACTAAGGTTGTAGAAAATTAAATTTCCTATAACTTTTATTCCAGCAATTTTTTATATTGATCAAGTATTGAAGCCACTATTTGAAAAGAAGGGATGTGGCCCGCTTCCGTTTGACAGATTTTAACCAAAACTAATCAACATTTTCTCCTTTAATAAAAGTGTCAAATAAAAAATTTCGTTTTTATCTCATTAATATTTCCTAGTTAGAGTACGAACAATGTTCCTATCACACACACACACACACAGAGAGAGAGAGACATCATCAAGAAAATGTTCAAAACGTGTTCAGGGAACCTCAAAATTTGTATTTCCGTTAAAATCTCTCAAATCGATTTTTTCATGAAAACTGCTTTCCACTATACTACGTACGGAGAAAGTAGAAATCTAACGTGATGATGTAAATTGTATTTACGAATGTCTTTTTTAATATCGGAGACCGTAAATGCGTTCGAGAAAAAAGTTCATTGGAGTGCCTCTTAACGAAGCAATATGGAAGTTGGTTCTGAAATATTATGAAAGTGAGTCCCAATATTTCTGCGGTCATAGCTTCTTTGTAAAGTATATCGCATTTTTGAGCATCCACAATCATGATGAGAGCTTTGAGCAATGTTGCGCAAACAAATGAACTCCAAAACTGAATAACCAAGAGAAACACATGGCTGTAATCCAGCTGATAAGTAAGATAACTCCGAAAGTCATCGAATGATTAGAAAAAATTTGATGTGGCCACCACATCACTTTCTCCATACCTGTAATATTTCTAAAAATTCCAAATAGGTTAAATGATAATAAATATTTTAAGGAACTGCGAGAAATTTTAGACTTTACAAAGTACAGAAATAAACTCAAACAGTAGCCTTCTGATAATGGATATAGCCAGGAACCTCCAACGATTAAGAAAATTAAAAGGAGCGTAAATAAGAAGTAACTAAGCGTAAAATGTTTACAATAGTCGCCGTTAGATGGCTATAATGTTTAGTTTTTAAATTATCTCTTAAACAATGCATTATATGGAAAAATGTTTCAAACAAAGGTAAATTATATTTTCAACTACTTTTATTCCTATACTTTTTGATATTTATCAAATATTAAAGCAAATGTTTCAAAAAAAACAGATGTGACAAGAGTAAACACCCACATCCGGTTGAACGATTTTTACCAAAAACTATTCATTTCTTTTGCCTTTAACAAAAATAGAGAAAGTAAAAACGAACTCTTGTTTGAGCTTAAAATCAGCCGTCATCGATTTTCAATTAGGCTTCATAGTATTTGTGTTTTTGTGTTTGTAATCCCAAGAAACTGTTTCTTAAATTAAATGTTTCGAACATAAGATTAACGGTTATTTTTCCTAATATACACAACTTGAATGCCTTGATTATTTACAGAGATAACGAGTAAACAAACACTTAGAAAAGGAAGACATTGCACTGGACAGCAAAATAATGCATTGCTTCATATGGTTCCAGACTAAAAACTTTAGACGCTCTAACATTGACAGTAATTCCATTCTTTTCATATACTTGACACCTCCAATTTTGTGATACAAAACAGGTAAAGGTTTTGTGGCTGAATGATGAAACAGACGCTTAAATAATTGCTATAAAATTTATCTTCCGATCCGATTGCTTGATGACTGAATCCTTTCTCTTCTAGATGTTTCCTCCTCCATTGTCTCTCCCTCTTCATCCTCTCCATAGAGGCAGCACCCTAAATAAACTAAGCACCCACAAGGAGTCGTCCCGCAGACAAGAGTGGGAACTCGCTGCCGAAATTACCGTAAAATCTTCCCGAAACACACTCCTCCGTCAATTATGAGAAAGTAAGAGAGACAGCGGGAGAGAAAGATAGAGAGAGAGAGCAGTGGAAAGAGAAGGTTGGGAAGAATAATGGAGGACCCCTTCTATTGCACACGACAAACTGCGCAACAATTTGCCCGCTGGAGCCTCGGAAAAAACGTCTTGCACAGTATGGAAATCGCCGCTTTGCCTCCCGCCCCCATGGCAACCCTCCCTTCTCACTGAAGACAAGTGGGTAGGCACTCCCTTCCCTTCTCCACCCCACTCCGTTCTCCACCTCCGCCACAAGGCGCAAAGCGTTTTCAAGAGAGGCCTCACCAAAGGCTTGATAGCGTTGCCCTGCCCCAATCCACGACGTGCGGGAGTAATTTACGAGTCGCGCGAGAGTCTTAAGTGGCACTTGCCAAATTTATGGGGAGGAAGGTCGTCGTCTCGTTCTACAGAGAGAGAGGAAGAAGAGAGGAAATCTTCGAGAAACATAAGCGCAAACGTAGACGCAACTTCCCAGTGTTTGTCATTTTCCTCCTCCATTTCCACTTATTTTAAAGGAGTCCACTCAGTCGCCTAGGCAACCGTCTCCGTGATAGACGTTAGGCTCAAGGATATATCCATTACATCGATTGTTTCCGGCGCGGCGGCAAGAACCTGCACTACACTAATGTGTATTTAATCCTGAGGTAAATGTAAGTTATAGTAGAGTCACTCAAAATGCCACCCAGCGACGGTCTAGTTTTCGCTGAAAGGAACATGATGCATCCAGCGACTTTGGAACCAATTTTACACTTGAGTTATAGGTAATTTAAAGTTTTCATGTTCCTGAGACACCTAAAAATGAAACTTTATTTCTTTTTTAAATTGATGCGAATAGCAAATCGTCATTTCAATAAATAAAATTTATCACATATGAATAAAAATTCACTTATTCCTGTGTGGACAGCAATATTAACAGCGCGACTATGTGCAAAGGTTTTAAAGAAGATATAAAATCCTAAAATTTATCCATCAAAATGAATAAACCTTTAATAAATTTTCGTAAAAATTATCACGGATTTAGAGCTAACTGATGACCCAGTTAACTACTGTCACTATGAAACTATTGAGTGAGAGAACGAGTTTTTCAGATAGACTTTAATCCGTTGGAATACCACTGCCACTCAAACATTTTTCTTAACTATTATACGTTCACAGTAGTTAATTTGATCATTATTAAATCCATTAATTTGTGACAATATAAGAAAATAAACTGATGTGGGCAACACATGACTTTATCCATATTTATATGGCAAATTACATGTTGTTAGCTCTGGGATCGTTGTCAATATTAACTTCCGGTTGACAATTAGGAAAAGAAAAAGGAGCGTTACTAAGACGTAACTAAGCGTCAATTGTTAGCAATAGTCTTCGGTAGGTGGCGTGGTGGTGGCAGCTAAAAATATAAGATATCTCTTTAAAAATGCATTATATGGAAAAATGTAACAAACAAAGTTAGTAGAAAATAAAATTTCCTACGACTTTTATACCAATACATTTTTACATTTATCGAATATTAAAGCAAATATTTCAAAATAACGGATAAGTAACAAGAGTAAACACTCACTTTAGGTAGACCGATTTTTACCAAAAACTAATCAGATCTTCTAACTTTTATAAAAATGTTAAATATAAAATTTTTCGTTGACCTGATTAATAGTTTTTTAGTTAGAGGGCCAACAAAAATATATCACATACAGACAGACAGACTGACAAACAGAGAGACAGATATCATCGAGAAAATAGTCAAAACGTGTTCAGGGGACCTTAAAACGTATTTCCGTTGAAATCTCGAATTCGATGTTTTTCATGAAAACAATACTTTCTCTATATTTTGTATATGGAGAAAGTAAAAAGGTTCAGAATGCCATACATTTCGAGCCGTGCCTAGAAACAAATGAATTCTAAGGATCGTTCCATCGCAGCCGGTCCGAAAATATTATCGTGGAGATAATCCAGTGCCTTTCGTTTAATGCGCTCAGGTACACTGCAAAAATAAATAAAAAAGAGCAACTTTCGCCTCTCTTTTTTCGCCATACAACTGGAAACATTCAACCTCTCGCATAACGGAATAAATGTATCAAAAAAACATGGCAAAACAAACACACAATCGCTGGGCACACACATCGCTGCGAGTCCTTTCAAAATATCCCTAGTCACGCGTCGTCGCGCGGTTACAAATCGTAAGGGTGCGGAAAAAAAACTCTCCTAAACATTGGACGGGAGATGAGAAAAAAAGAACTCCTTACTGCGTCACCTTCACGTCGTGATTATATACAAAGAGGTAAAATGAAAACGAAAAAAAATTGACTCGACGATAGCTTTCTCATAGCATTATAAACATCGCAGGATGGCAAGTGTAAAAAAATCCCCATTGTTATATTTAAAAACAAAAGACAACCACTCAGGAGAGAAAGTGTCTCCTCCGCGCCACGCGGCGAAAATAACTCCATGGAAATGGAAAGCATTGTGAACAAAAACGCTGCTCTCTTTTTTTATAAAAAAGGAAAGGCGGAGTCGAGATCGAGTATGGAATGAGCCGATGCGGGTGCATTGGGGTGCTCCCCCGCAAAGCGCATGCGCGGGCCAGCGTGCGTGTGTTAATGTGTGCGCGAGAGAACACTAGGCACGGATGATTTGTTTGGGTCCCGTAAATGAGGCCGCGGAATCAAACCCTATTGCGCCGGGCGAATGAATTATTCCGCCATCTCTCGGTTGCGGTGAGATTAAACGCGACCCACCGTTCTTTGCCTATCCCCCTACCCCTATCCCCTTCCCCCTATCTCCCTCCCCTTATCTCACTCCCCCTATCCCCCTCCCCATATCCCCCTCCCCGTACTCCCCTCCGCCTATCCCTCTCCCCCTATCCACCTCCCCCTATCCACCTCCGCCTATCCCCCTCCGCCTATCCTCCTCCCCCTATCCCCCTCCCCCTATCCCCCTCCCCCTATCTCCCTCCCCATTTCTCCCTCCCCATATCCCCCTCCCCCTATCTCCCATCACCTATCTCCCCTTCCCTATACCCCTCTCCCTAACCTTTCTCCTCCTATACCTCTACACTATCCATCCTCCCTCCCCCTATCCCCCTCCCCATCCATCTTTCCCCCTTCCCCTATCCCCCTATACCCCTCCTCTTCCTCCCCCTATGCCTCTACTCTATCCACCCTCCCTCCCCCTATCCACCTCCCCCAATATCCCTCCCCCTAACCCCTTCCCAATATCCCCTCCCTCATATCCCCTCCCCCTATTCCCCTCCCCCTATTCCCTCCCCATATCCCCCTCCCCCTCTCTTCACCTAACTCCCCTTCCCTATCCTTCTCCACCTCCCCCCCCTCTCCCTATTCTTCCTCCTATACCTCTACACTATCCATTCTCCCCCCCTATCCCTCTCCCCCTTATCCCCCTCTCTCTAACCCCATATCCCCCTCCCTCTATTCCCCTCTCCCCATCCCCTTCCCACTATCCCCCTCCCCCTATACCCCTCCTCTTCCTCCCCCTATACCTCTACTCTATCCATCCTCCCTCCCCCTATCCCCCACCTCCTATTCCCCTCCCCCTATCCACCCTCAACCTATCCAGCCTCACCCTATCCAGCATCACCCAATCCAGTCTCACCATATCCTCCGCACCCGACTACTATTCCACTTTCGTTGTGGAGGAGAAGGGAGGAAAATGGGGGCGCGTGAAATATTCACCGCGCGAACGCGATTATAATGCTGGAAAATGTCTTTTCGAGAGGTGGCGTTTTTGAAAAATGTACGCGTCAACTGTAAGAGAGGGAGGAAATGAGGAGTAGAGGATGAAGTGCACTATCCCATCTCAAATAATGAGTTCCTCATTCAACCTTCCTTCCCTCATTTTACACGTCGCGATAAACCATCAAACGTATTATTTGATATAATTGGGAACATTGGGAATATTTGATTATTGTTTATTTTTTCCGGGGATATTTTGAGAGAGCCGTTGTTTCTGGAAATCCAGGTCAATGGACGCGGTGATGTGTCCACGCACGCCATTGACAGATTGGAGCGATACCGCAGCATAAATAAACGGAGAAGAACCAGCGTACCGGAGTGCTTTCCCGTCCTAATCCGCCACCTAGGCGATTCTGCACGTACTGCACATCCACCGCTGAGATGAGAAGCAAATCGCAAGAATAATATGTTCATACTGTACTTGACAATATCTTTACTTATGGGCCGAAAAGAACCAATACTTTCTCTCTTGTGAATTTAAAATCTTAACGAATGTGCTGTAGGTTGTAATCTAAAGCGAAAAAGGCACAGATTTCAAGCAATTTAAAATTAAAACGGAGTTCAAATTCATTCAAATAATCTTCGCGCATAAAATGCGATGTTTTCTTTCCCTTTAGAAATCTGTTAGTTCTCTTAGTAATATTATGACGCAAATAATTCAACAAGAAATTATCGGTCTCTTCTAATGGATGAAATCAAGTTGCGGAAAATATGCAATCGTTTTATGGCTATAATAGAAACATAATTTTTCAATACGATTAATCAAGCAAATAAGAACTTCATATCTAGAATACTCCTTATTTGGGACCCTAGAGGGGAACGTTTTCTCAAGTCTTCAGTGGCGGATTTAAGGGGTGTCGCACTTGGCGCGCACGAGGGGCACCGTAGTAAGGGACACTGTGACGTATGGCAGTGCTTCTCAACTTGGGTAACGCGGAACCTTAGGGTTCCGAGAAAGATTGGGATTCCGTGTGGATCCGCGAAAATGGGTAGAAAAGGCAAGATTTCCCTTCCGCTCAGATACCCTAAATCAGTGGCAGATTTAAGGGGGGTCGCACTTGACGCGAGACGGGCTCCGAAAAAATGTTCGTGTATATAATATCAGAAATAATAAATATCTCAATTTAAAGATCAGTAGAACCTTTCTATGATTCAAAAGAAAAACGACCGTTAAGAGGTGTCACAAAGGAGGATAGCCATTAGGAACGGTTTCACTAAATATTTAGATTGCAAGGTCCCCAAATATTTAGTGCCAGGGGCCCCAAATGTTTAGCGCCATGGGTCCCAGGAGGCGTAAATCCGCTACTGCAAGTCTTAAGTCTTTAAGGAAATAAAATTTAAGAGGAAAACTTTCGTCCTCGTAAATGTCAAATGTTTTTTTCCTCCCCTGCCTCTGGTGTAGGCCAATAAACTAGAACCGACAACGTAAAATAATGTCAAAGTTAAAGATTGGAGAGCATTTGCAACATTGCCGCGTGCTGTAGCGTTACCAAAGAAGACGATTTCCGCCGCATCTTCGGTCCAATCGGCAAACAATCCACATCCGAGGAAATTTAAAAAATTCTGAGAAAGAGAGATATAGGGAAAACCTTAAAGATCGCGCAAAGACTTGCTAGAAGGAATACGCGGAAATTCCTTCTCAAACGCACAACACAGTGAAAACAATTTCGACTCGTATTTTTCCCCCAGAATAGCAAACTCATTCTAAACTCCTCAAAGGACGCGGGTACGTCTCTTAACATATCTATTCCCAATCCCTATTCTCTCTCCCCCTCCTCCCTCCCTCATTCTCTCCCTCCGTCTTTCTCTCTCTCTCTCTCTCTTTCCCCATATCATCACCCCCCAGTCCTTACTTCCATATCCTTTCCTCCGCAGCTCCTCATCTTATTCTCCATCCCGTGCATCCTCCTCCATCCTCCTCACCCTCCTCTTCATAGGCTTCCCTCTATCTCTTTCTAACCAGTGTTGCCAATATGGAATGTTTTTCCGCTAAATCTAACTTATTTCGTAGATCATTAAAAATCTTATAAATACGCTAAGCGGATTAATTTTGAGGTCTTTGTCCAGTATTTACAGAATTCGAAAACAAGTTTAAATCGTCTATAATATAATTTTAATCTTCTACACAAAGTTCATATTTTATGTATTTAACACATAATGTTCCCTGAAATTCTGTGAAATGATTCACGATTAATTTGTAGGGAAGATAGGGAATTGACGTGGATGAAATTCAAATCGCTAGCTTATTTTCGTCTAAATCTAGGAGATTTTTCATTGCCATTTAGCGGATTTATTTTTTAGCAGCTGGCAAAATTTCTATCCCCCTCTCTCTCTCTCTCCCTCCCACCCTCCCTCTCTCTCTCTCTGTCTCTCATCTCCTACCACCCTTTGGCCTCCGCATATCTTCTCTCTCCTTTTTACCCACCTCCTCCATCCCGTAACCCTCCCTCTTCGCACCGCTGCCTTAATCCCCGCAGCCCTTTTCATTACTCTCTGTCGCGAAACTCGCGAATGGGCGCAGCATTCTAAAAACCCGCAGCCCACCCTCAATCTCCTTTTTTTCCTCACCCCCTCTACTTCCTTCTTCCCACTCCTTTCTCCCCTTCCGTCGCCCACTCCCCTTGTCTCGCCGCAAGCGCTAGGAGGGGCGGTTTGTAAGGGGGAGGAGGGAGGAAGGGTGGGGAAGGGCCTTCATGCGCTATGTCTTGAGCTGGTTCGCCCCGAAGACCTTTCTCGATCACGTCAACGTGCTCAAGACGAAAGTTGGCCCAAACGGAACTTATGATGCTTACTTTCCAACATAATTATTATAAATTAAATGTGGTGCAGCAATTACTTAATAGCTTTAATAGCTCTAAAATCAACGCGAATAAGTCGATCTTTCTGCTCTCAAATTTCATAATTTAGCTTTATAAAATATTAAAAATACATTCAAATGGAAAACTAAATTGATAACGCGCATTTGTGTGACAAACATAACGTGTATAATAGACTATACTGAATCCGAGTCTAACAGTAGTCGTAATGGCAACACTCTCATCATGAGTGATAAAAATTGAAAAAACGCCAGTAATTGCACATCATTCGAAGACATACGTTCGTTAAACCAAATCCCACTCCGATATTACAATTCTAAGATATTTTATTGTGCAAGAGAATGTTTCCCTGCACGCTGGATTTCAAATTTTCCTTGTAAATCAAATGGTAAGGATATTTCCTTGAATCGGACACGGGACTTTCAATCTTCACAACAAAAACTATCCTCGGGAGCTCAGCCCAGGTACATTGTAAGAGATTTCCACCAAGTGTCATGAAAATCGGTCTTTTGATTCAAATGTTAATGGGGAGGACAGACAGACAGGCAAAATGACGAAACTATAAGTTTATCTCCGTTATAGGCTAAAAAATACTCAAATACGAGCATCAGTTAGAGATGTGCTAGAAATTAATTCATTTAATAAAGTAAAAAAATGTTTTTTGACAAATAAAAGAAGAACATGTTCGAATCTTTAGCTCAATTAAGAGCCATTTGACCGCATCGCATTCGAAGTTTATTTTCAATAGAGAGGAGCGTTGCGTTTTTAATGTTCACTTTCGTCATAAATATCATTTGCCGCAGCAAATATTTCCACCGTCAGAACTGGTGGAATTGAAATTATCAATGCCGGAAAAAACCCACGATTACGTTGCAGACCTTCATTTATTTGAAAATGTTTCCGTAATAAAATTTTCTAAAAATGTATTTTCGCTGCAATCCGAAGCTTTTCGTTTCGATTGCACTTGTAATTCGAAAAAGACCTATGGTATTTTTCGATTTCCAATAAATTACTACCTTGAAATTAAAGGTTGATCTGCAATTAACAAGTAAAAATTTGACAAACGACACTTGTTTCCAAATAGTCCATGTTTTTTCCCATTCTGGACCACTTCCCAACATTGAGAAGAGAAACGTACAACTCTCGTGTGGAAAACTATTTTAAGTACGATATTAATAAATAGAAATGATCGATTCTACAAAAGATACTTGTTGAAAATACAACCTAGGTATCGTAGCCTAGCAACATGTTGATTGTTAACATGATGGAGATCTACAAAGTAAGGCATAAAACGATTAACCTTTTTAATTATTTTATTTAATTCAAATGATAGCAAAAAGATTCTTTGAATTCAATGGCCACGTCATGTAAAATGCTTCGGTTTAATCATATCGTGTGAAGAAATGCACGTAAGAATGATATACTTCGAATATGGATCCGCTTCACATTTCATCTTTTTAAGCAGACACCTGGGTATTCCGAAACGCAAAGTAAATCTAGTCTTTTCCCAGCATGCAACACTTTAGCAAAGTGCCACCAGGAGTGAGGCAGATAATAAATAAAATTTGAGAAGCTATTAGGTAAAATTTCGAATACAAAAAGCAAATTTTAACTTTACCATTTAAATCGTCGCCGAATTCCGCAGCACTTTTCTATACTTTCATGCGATTGCTATATCGGCAGAGCAATCGCAAATCTATAAAACAGAGAATCGATCGCCATCGGAGATGCCACTGAACCCGCGTCCGCATTCACATTTCATCGAGAGTCAGATTTCATATTCCGCCTCCGAACGGCGATCGCAATACGGATCGATCCAGTTTTAGTTGCTTTGGGAATCCCCAAAAGTAATCCCGGCGTCGCATTATACAAACAAGTTGGAGCTAAGTATTCAAGTCTTCTCTCCGCCAAAAAGTGATATAAACGCTTTTTCTCTCGGACGATATCAAAATCCAAAAGAGAGAGAGAGAGAGAATGAGCAGTCCTTATCCTCCATAAAAAGCAGAACGTCGGATGGAAATAAAAAAAGACGACTCAGCAGGAAACACACTCTGGATTGTCTTGCTTATTACGGAGCTCATTCCTCTTCCTTGCCTCTCTCTCTCGCTCTCTCGCTCTCTCTCTCTCGCTCTTTCTCTCGCTCTCTCTCTCACGACGTGGACTAACAAAAGCGCAGCGCAAAACAATAGAGATCAAAAGGAAGTAGGAGAGGGAAGAAGGGAAAGGGGAGTTAAATGAGAAGAGGGAGGAAGGAGTTTTAAAGGACGTTCCTCCACCAGGAAAGACGCCACACGCAAACCGAGCCGGAGCATTTGGAGGAAAAGAAAAACAGGGAGGGAGGGAGGAGAGAGGGGGGGAGAAGAGGGGGAGGGAGGAGAGAAGGAGGGAGGAGATAGGGAGGGAGGAGATAGGGAGGGAGGACGTGGGGAGGGAGGAGAGAGGGAGGGAGGAGAGAGGGAGGGAGAAGAGAGGGAGGGAGGAGAGAGGGAGGGAGGAGAGAGGGAGGGAGGAGAGAGGGAGGGAGGAGAGAGGGAGGGAGGAGAGAGGGCGGGAGAAGAAAGGGAGGAGAGGAAGAAATTCAATAAGAGGACGAGTCAGACTACTCCCCCCTCGCCGCCCAACCCACATCATTCCCTCTTAGGCCCCTCCCCCGTTTTCCTCCCTCCTCCCCTTCCCTCATGACTTGAAGGGATAGAAGGAGTCAGTGACTAGAAGCTTCCACAGACATTCATCACCTCTTCAGGCCGTGGGCGAGCCTTCCGACGTTACCGATAAGGAATTTTCTCTCTCCGTCAGGTCACACTGCGTCCCCCATCCCCCCTCTTTAATCCTCGTCTTCTTTGTGTATTTTTTCAATGAAATAATATGTATGCGCTATCCTGCGTATATAACACGATGACCCAAACGGAACTTATAATGCCTGCTTTCCATTTATTCATTTATTTAATACTTGTATTGGTTTTAATAGCTTTAAAGTTATCGCGGATATGTATCTCCCTTGTGTTTCCCAATTTCATAAGTTAATGTTCTAAAATATTACAAATACATTCGAACGGAATATCAAATTGATCAGATGTATTTGTGCGGCAAAAATACGCGTTAATGTGATAGACAATATCGAATCCGAGTCCAACAATAGTCGTTGCTATGGCAACACTCTCTTAATGAGTGATAAAAACTAAAAAAAATGATGTGGCCACCACATGACTTTTTCCATACCTGTAATATTTCTAAAATTTCCAAACAGGTTACATAATAATAAATATTTTAAGAAACAGAGAAAATTTTAGACTTTACAAAGAACAGAAATAAACTCAAACCATAGGCTTCTGATATTGAATATAGCCACAAAGCTCCAAATATTAAGAAAAGAAAATGGAGCGTTACTATCAATAAGACGTGACTAAGAGTCAATTGTTAACAGTCGTCGGTTGGTGGCGTGGTGGTGTGAGGTAAAAATATAAGATATCTCTTAAAGAATGCATTATATGGAAAAATATTTCAAACAAAGGTTCTAGAAAATTAAATTTCCTACAACGTTTATTCCAGCACATGTTTGCATTTATCAAATATTAAAGCAAATATTTCAAAATAACGGATAAGTGACAACAGTAAACATCCACTTTCGATTACCAATTTTTACCAAAAACTAATCAGATCTTCTAACTTTTATAAAAATGTTAAATATAAAATTTCGCGTTGACCTGATTAATAGTT
The DNA here is from genome assembly GCA_028673005.1 of Tanypteryx hageni. NCBI lineage: Eukaryota > Metazoa > Arthropoda > Insecta > Odonata > Petaluridae > Tanypteryx > Tanypteryx hageni. Next base: position 151,587,794 of record CM054114.1, read on the forward strand.
TTTGAGTTAGAGCATCCACAAAAAGCACACCCACACATACAGACATCATCGAGAAAATGGTCAAAATATACTACGCATATGGAGAATGTAAAAAACGTGAAATTCTAAGAAATACGATTGATAAACAAAATTCTACTATAGCAGTTAAAATTTACATTCCTTTCCTCAGAGAATAGTATAAATCCCGCTCCGATATTACAATTCTAATATATTTTAATGTGAAAGAGAAAATTAACCTGCCCGTTGGATTTTAGATTTCCCATGTAATTCAAATGGGATGGATAGTTCCTGGAATTGAACCCGGGACTTTCAATCTTCGCAACAAAAACTGTCCTCGAAAGATCGGCCTCAGTAGCTAGAGATTTCCACCAAGTGTCATGGAAATCGGTCTGTTGGGTCAAAATTGAATAGGGGGGACAGACACGATGAACGAAACTATAATTTTATTTCCATTCTGGAAATTATGCTAATAAGCAGGGATGAAAAAAATACGCTCGTTTGCGAAGGGTTAATAATTGAAACTGTCGCGCGGAAAATATTAGGTTTTGCTGCCCCCTTGCGGTTATTGTAGTTTTCACTCACAGTAAAATCGCAATGGAAATGATGAGTTATAAAAAGTATCATTTTCCAAGACTACCTGTTTGTACGCGTTGCGTTATCCTAGCATTCTCGGTCCAGGTTTCAAAATTTGTAAGTCAGAACGCACGTCGAACATTCTCCTCCACGTGCGTGATAATTGAAACCATAAAACGGTTAAATTTTAGTTTGAACGAATAGATAAAAGATATGCAATTGAATAATAAACGGAATTGTCTGACAAACGAGAAGTCTCCTGTAGGTTTTTTATTGCAGTCGTATCTTTTCCACAAAAGCCTCTCTCTCTCTCTCTCTAATCTATTTTTTCTACTCGCACTCTTCCCGTTCTCACTGCGTCTCCCTTTCTCTCTTTCGAGCATATCGCGGCTTTCCCCAACAAACCGATGCGAGGAAGAGGGGGAAAGCATGGCCTTTTGTCTTCACGTAGTACCTTATTCGTTCCCCTCCATACCCTTTTCCACCTACTCCTTCCCTTCCCCTTCCTTTCTACCATCTACGTGACAAATCCCAGTGAGCGCGGCATTCTGCCCCTTCGTGATTCTCCATTCGCCAATATTAGAAGGAGACAGACCCTCTTTGTAGGGAGGGAGTGGAGAAGATGGCGGAGCACTCATCAACCGCCTCATCGAGTCTATATCACCGTTCACATTTTTTCTCTATAGTTTTATTCCGTCAGTCGCTAAAATCCAAAGTGTTTATAAACATTTAAAATAGTGATCGAACTCTTCTATAATATGTCTCGGCAAAAAGGACGAGCATTTCAAATGGGAAATTTGCACTTATCGAATCGTTTACTCCAGGGGTTTCCAAACTTTTTTACAAGTGGGTCACTTTGTCAAAATTAAACGATTTTTTTTCATTTTCCTTTGGTTTTGGGTTGCAGTTATTTTGAAAGTTTCGTTAATGTTTTCGTTGCGTAATTCAAAAATTATTTAGTTACGTTACGCATAACGCTATCCAACTCTGCTTCATAGTTATATATAATAAAAAATGGCGAAGACTTATTAGAGGTCCGAGGGCCACATGAAGTCCGTGGGCCATAATTTGGAGAGACTCGGGCTTATGCGGACACTTATCTACGCCCAATCACGAGGAAGGGACGTCCGTGCGGCGCGAAGAGATCGCCCATTCCTACACGACGCAACAGTTATCCCGAGGAGCGACAAGAAAAGCCGACGTCTGACACTCGATGTAGGCCGTCTTCTGTTCGCCTTCGCAAAAGGTGTCGCTCGCGCCTGGCACTCGACTCAAAGACTGTGAACCCGTTTCAAGGCGGTTTATCAAACAGAGAGACCTCTAGGGTCGAGGAAACGATGAATGGGTAGCACCACACATGGTAGTCACGAGAGAGAGCAGCGCCTCCTGGCCTCCTCCACCCTCAACTGGAGAGCAGGTGGCGTAGTGGTTAGAGTGTTGGCCCCACCATGATCTGCTAAAGATCTGTAAAAGCGACATCCGGTACGAATCCTTATAGGATTTTTTCCGAGGACGCCCGACCCCCTATTTGTGCGTGTTTGGTCTAAGGAGACGAGGACGAGCCAATGAGAAAAAGAGAAATGAGGAGAGCGCTCAAATCAACACTCCGTCATTCGGAAGAAACGTTAAGCCGTTGGTCCCCTTGGTGCTTCTCGTTAAGAGCAAGCCAAAAGCCGGCACCAGGTTTCTCTCCGCCCTTGCTATCCGGCTATTCATTGCACATCCTCTTAGTTACCCATTGCGCACAGGCAAGAGATGAATCAGCAGAGCGTAAAACATACAATTCCACCCTCCCCCACTCGCCCGCCATCTGCGAAACCCCTACTGGTGAGGATTGAGTGACTTCTATTCGAATATTCCGGAGGAAGATGAGTGAATGGACGGTGGCGGTGACCTGCGACAAACTTTCTCCGGATGTGAAAATCTATGCATCCGAGGCGGATTCGACGGAAGCCCCGAAGAGCGAGACCAGAATGGGCGCTGTTGGGTGCGGGGGAAACACGCGGCGCATCCTCCTCGCGTTAAAGAATAAAATGTTGGCCCATCGACCCATCGCTTTATGCGACGCAGCCAAGCAGTCGCGGGCTCCTCCTAAAATTTTATAACCCGAACTTCCGAGAGAGAAAGACGAAGAATCGATGAACAGAAATTTGATCCGCAGTACCTCAAATTAAGTTGTTTGTGTGTATTTCTTACTAATCAACCTCTTCGATTATCATAGCCGTAACTCCATACACACCGATCATACTCTCAAGGGAGGAGAGAAACTCGGGAGCAGTGACTGACACAAGTAGGAGACGGGACGATCGTAGGTTGAAAAATCCAACCTCAGCCGGTTACAAACCTGGGACCGCTGCGTGAAAGGCCATGGCTCTAACCACTCCGCCACTGCCACCCTTCGTCAGCGCAAGAGAGAAACAACTGATGGTAGGGTAGCACCGGGGTGGCGTAATGGGGGGTGGAAGAATAGTGTGAAAAGGTCGGGGATTGAAGGACGCAGAGGGGGTGGGAGAAATAGGGGAAAAGGGATGGAATTCTAGCGGAGGGTAAGGTAGGGTGGACAGAAACAGTTAAGAAGGAGGACCTGGACGAGTCTTCCCTGACAAAGTTGGAAAAACGGAAACGAAAAGATCGTTTTATGGAGTGAAACTTAATAGAACTCGTTAAACAATATAATCGCTGCATTGCAATTTTCCGGGGATTCAGTCCCCAAATGCAAAATCCTTGAATATTTCAAATTTTAGTCACCTAACTTAAATGAAAAAAATAATAAATTGGTTTTTTCCTAACATCACATCAATCCTCCATATAAAACCACTGTATAAGTATAGTTAGCTGAAGAATTGCTAAGCTACAAAACAACACTATAAAATGTTTCATTTAAATTTGTTCAAATTAACATCCTTTACAACAGTATGTTAAATACTGAAAAAAAAGGAATATGATACTTAAATGTGAGGGCTTTTAAAAAAATGCAAGAAAAACTAGTCTTAAAGGCATATAATTAGAAAAGACCTCATCCAAAGTAAAAAAATAAGCCAAGTGAACAATTCCAAAAATAAAATTATGTTCATGACACAAACTATATAAATATAGTCATCTAAAGCAGAGTTTCTCAACCGGTGCTCCGCGGAGCACTGGTGCTCCGCAAGCCTTTTAATAAATTAAAGTAAAAATTCCAATTATTGGAAATATGATATTAAATTGTTTATTAGAACGAAGTGTAAAGACTTTTGTCTATCACGTTACGATAATCACAACACTGCTTTGAATATAAAATCTACTTGTTCTGCCTTTTCTTTCCGAATATGTATGTACTACCTCGTTTTCTTACCCCAACGTCTTCCAACTTTCTGCCTCCCCTTTCCTACTCTCCAATACCATCCCTTCCCCATCTTACTTTGTTTACTTAGACGCATATTCACTCCCTTTATTCCTCTCTTCAATTCACGGGCCATCTCCTTCCACATTGTATACATAAAAGAACATTTTATTGTCCGCCAACCAACCTCTCCTTCACCATTCCACCTCCCATATCCTACTCACCGATTCCCTTCCTACCCCTTGCTATAGATTCTATATATTTGCATCTGATGATACCAGGCCTCTGTTGTTGACTGCGGACTCTTCCACTGCCTCCCTCCACTCGCCTTCCAAAATCGACTCGGAGACATATTTACATCTCACGTACTATAGTTTAATTACGTCATGCCCGCAATCCACGAAACAAGCCTGGCATTGTATGTGGGTGGCCATTTGCCCTGTGTTCCATCGTAGTTGTTTGTATATCAGTTTTTTTGTTTACCATTGTGTAATATTCAAATGCGTTGGTGAGTGGTTGTGAAACGTGTATTCTACATATTTTGTCGAATTTTGACAGTGCGTGAGTAGCCTTTTGCGTTAATAAAATGAAGTTTAAATTTAATATATTTCTATTTATTCTAATAAAATTACGTCTGCTTGGTACCCATTGGATAAAATGAGTAAACATACCAGGTTGACTTTTTTATGAAAAATTCCGGAGTGAGTGAAACAAATGTTGATGAAGCGATTCCATCTACTTCCATGCAGGTCCGGACATAGAGACCCAGGGCACCTAGGCAGTTAACAGAGTCGGGGCCCCCTTTTTGGTAATTTAGCAAAAAACAAACTTTACTTTTATTTTTTATTTATTTAACGTACTTGGACTTTAGAAAATAGACAAGCAGACTTAGAAATGAAATAGACAAGTACCAACTATACTTTTTTACACATTATAATTTTTAAATTTACATATAATTACAAGATTACATTGCCACGCGACGAACTTGCTTCTCTGCAAAGGAACGGATGACCTCACTATAGTCCACAGACTGCGTTAATTCTGACTCTATGTACAGCACAGAGAGTGAATTAAGCCTGTTCTTTTCTGTGCTAGATCTTAAATAATTCTTTACTCTCTTTAGCGCTGAAAACGACCGTTCTGCCGAACAGTTTGACCCTGGTGTACACAACAGCATCCGGAGCGCCATTCCCACGTTTGGATAAGTGTCCAAAAAGCCTTTTTCCAGGATGTACTTGTATAGCTCCAGTGACGATAACCCTTTTCCCCCTATAGCCTCAGCGGACAACAAATGAGCTCGCAGGTGCAGACACTCGTTTTCCAAAGTACCGTCCAAATCCCCCGGATAGAAGGCTTCCAGGTTCCGTGCTCCGTCACGGACGTCTTGAGATTCCAAACTATGTAGCTTCGTGAGAAAGTCAAACTTTTTACTTAACTTCTCGTAAGCAGAGCCACGTCTCTGTAGTTCTGCAATCAACCCGTCGATAATGACGTTGAAGACGGTAACTCTGAATCTGTCCCTGCCGGATAGTTAGACCTCGTTTTCCTTTACTTCGTCAAACTGGACCTTTCGCTTACGTTTCCTCTTCATATCGTATGCGTAGTTCTGTACACCGCTTGTTTCCACAGCTTTCGACTCACTAACAGATGGAAATGATGGAATCGCAAAACATGTGTTCGCATGCGATTCAGGATGTTCACCAGAATCTTCTCCAATGACTGCTGCGGGGTTTTCAGAAATCAAGTTTTGAGGAATTTGAGGTAGCTTGTCACAGTCAGACACTCTTGCCGGTTGACAGTCGTCACTCCAATCGCCAGAGTCTGATGCACTGGTACTAGTGCTAGGTCTGGAAGAGGCGAAGAACGAGTCCAACTTAGGAACATTACGAAGAAGCTCTTTTACCTTCTGCAATTTCTCCTAATTCCTTTCTCTTTTCTGGAACCCGCTCAGTTTTTTGTTTACGTCAGACATCGGTAATTTCTAAAAAATAAGAGGATAATGAGTAATAGTCACGTGATCATTAGCTTAAATGGTAACTCACACACAACTCTTTAACACTCTACGAGAATCAACTTTCACTATCGCAGGTCGCTGTGATTTCTTTTCGCTTGATCTCTTCTCTTGATCTTACTTTAAACTGTGTCCTTGCGGGTGTTTCCAAGGTTTTTACTTCCGAAAGGTGTGTTTTTACATTTGAATACATTATACATTTGTTTACAATTTATATTTGATTATCACTCATAGTTCTTTTATTGTTCTTGGTTTTACTGGAGGCACACGTTCCGGAAATCCCGTTATAGGCCGTAGCCTCTTCGGGCGGGCTGAGCCCTCTGCTTATATAGTCCCAGGATAGTGGAAGTTGGGGGGGATTCGACCAATCAGAATACATGGTAGTATCTACAATATTCCAGAACGTTCCCTAATCGAACATTCTAGAATACAGGTCCATGACATTCTAGAACATTCTTGAATGTCCCATAGTCTTCCACAGAGTTCTAGAACATTCGACACTTTTCCAGAGTTTTCCAGGACTTTCGAGAAATTTCTATATGCATACAATATCGAAATATCTAGAACCTTCGAGAATGTTCCTGTACTACCATTCACTAATCATTTCCGGAATATTCTATCTTACGGGATTATTCTATAAAATCTTAAGACACTATACACTAGAAAATTCTATCACATTCTTTAGCTTCCGTCGCCAACACTACTCGTATCGTAAGCCGCAAAATTGAAATTGATACAACTTTCTAGCACACACTTTCAACGCGAACTGACAAGTAGTGATAAGTTATAGAATGAAGTCAGATGCGATGCAAAACAAACAAAGAACACAAACACAGTGTTGCCACTTGACTTGTCAAAAAATTAACTATGGTCAATTATTTTCTATTTCGTTCGGAAAAATTGACATTATTTTTCGTGTCCTGTGTCCTCAATGTGTACCATTTCGGCCCCTGGTCGGGGCCCCTACCGAGCTGCCTAGTTTGCCTAGGCAGAAGTTCGCCGCTGCTTCCATGAGAGACAATGCCGGTAATAGATCATGTGACTCACCTTCACAGTCAGATCGGAAAAAGCAGAAAGTGGTAGTACATCAAAAGTATGATCCTCATTACATTAAATACGGTTTCACATGTCAAGGCAGTAGTTCACAGGTGTTATTTGTTCTGAGGTTTTGTCAAATAGCGCCATGTTTCCAGCAAAATTAAAAAGACATCTTAAAAAAAACACCAGCAGTATCAAAATAAGCCAGTCGAGTATTTTACGAGAAGAGGAAATGAATTTAAAAGTCCGAGGAGATTAATTAGTAACATATGCAAAGTAACTGACTCAGTGCTTAATGCATCGTTCTTAATTTCACTTCGAATCGCCGAAACTAAGAAACCTTTCACCATAGGAGAAAGTTTAATCATGCCTTGCATGCAAGACAATTTTGGGAGAGAAGGCTGCAAAAAACTCAGACAAATTCCCCTCTCCAACGATACGATTGCGAGACGTATCGCAATGATGAAAAAATATCTTCATCAGCAACTGTTAGAGAAAGTGAAAAAAGCTAGAACCTTCGCTCTTCAATTGGACGAATCAACAGATATCGCTAACAAAGCTGTAATAATTATGTACGTTCGATATATTGATTGGGGCAGTGTAGTGATTGAAGAGGAATTCATGAACAGCTTTTACTTGCCACACCATTAAACTGGGTCCGAAATATTCAAGAATATCTGAATATTTCTCCAGCAAAGATATCGATATTTCAAATTGTGTTTTGATTTGTACTGACGGTGCAGCAAATATGACAGGTGTACATGCAGGATTGGTTGCAAAATTTAAAGAAGTAGTGCCAAAAATTCAAATTACACATTGTATTATTCACCGAGAATTATTAGCATGTAAAAAGTTAAGCTCAGAGTTAAATGAAGTGATAGCAATATCCATCAAAACAGTAAATTTAATAAAATCCAGTGCACTTAAATGCCGATTGTTTGGAATACTATGCGATGAAATGGGATCTGCACATTCCACACTATTATTGCATGCAGAAGTTCGCTGGCTGTCCAAAGGTCGAGTGTTAAAAAGATTGTGTGAACTTAGAGAGGAAGTAGTGTGTTTTCTGTCTGAGAAAAATTCAGATCTTGTGAAGTACTACAAGGATATTAATTGGTACTTGAAACTTTGTTATCTTGCAGACATTTTTCAGAATTTGAATGAGTTAAATTTATCACTTCAAGGACCATTGAAAAATGTTTTTCACATGCATAGTAAAATAGAAGCGTTTAAAAAGAAATTCAAGTTATGGGTTAACAGAACCAAAGACAACTACTTTGATATGTTTTCTGGATTAACAAAGCTTCTGAATGAAGTTAAAGATAGAAACAATGAAGAATTTAATTTTGCAGAACTTCAATTGATCATTGTTAATCACTTGGATACACTTACAATTAGTGATAAATTTGATAAATATTTTCTTTTAAGCAAAGATCCAAGAGTAGGTTTTTTGTGGGTATTAGATCCATTTAATGATAATCAAGGAAATAACTTATCACTAGAAGAAGAAGAGTTACTAGCTGATCGTTCCTCAGAATGCACATTAAAAATTTTAAAGAAGGATTTTCCTCTTGAAACTTTTTGGATTAAAGCTTTCACTGAATTCCACAGCTAAGTGAAAAAGCGCTGAAAGTCCTTCTTCCATTTTCATCGACTTTTCTATATGAAAGAGGTTTTTTTGTAGTCACTGAAACAAAAAGCAAGCTGAGAAATCGTTTGGACATCATTTCAACATTAAGACTATCTCTATCCAAACTTAGCCCAAGGATAGATGTACTCTGTTCAAACATGCAGGCCCAAATATCCCATTAAGTAGGTATGGATAAACCATGCACGGATTAAAAAAATCAAATTATCAATTTTCTACTAAATTTTAATGTTACGTTTTTATTGCTTTGTAATTATAATATTGTTTATTCGTTTTTTGTGTTTTTTGGTATGGTTAATTTTTTAACGTTTCCTTTATTTTTATGGTAATAATTTGCTTCGACACCAAGTTTTAGGAATAATTACTATTTTGGATTTTTCTTTCATTATTTCTATTTGTTGGAATACATTTATGTTAATCTACATAGTTTGTAATACTAAGTGTGTAGATGTTCTGCTTTGATAATTAAAGGACTTGCTACAATGTTTTATTTGTTTTATGTAATAATTTAATTACGGTACTAGCTATCAAGCTGCTCTGGCTTTTATAGACCATAGGTTTCTGTGCTGAGGAATACATTTTTCCATAATTTATTTACAGGTATTATCTGTGTAAAAATAAGTAAGAACTTATTTATATCATTTTGTGGATCGTTTTCATGGCAATGTAATATTTATGTACTGAAAATGTAAAAAAGTATATGCATACATACAGTGCCTTACTTAATTACAGCAACAATTCAGATACCCTTGGCTACAAAATTTTTCGTCTAAAATTTAGCCAAAATTTCTTTTTAATAATGAATTTGCGGAACGATTCGACGTGTATTCGAAAATCAATGGCCGGAAAATGAAACTCCATTCTTTCAGGCGTCGTTTGGTTAGAGGGATTCTAAGTGATTTTAAAATGCGAATGAAAAATATGCTGCATCGCATTTGCTCCCATTTAATTTTGTCAACCTATAGGGAGAGTGGAGGGTTTTGATTTTATATAATAGAAGGAGTTGGTCTGGTGCCCCTCCTAAATTAGGGGATATCGTGGTGTGCTCCACGGTCTAATAAAGGTTGAGAAACACTGATCTAAAGTACTGTTCAAATGAATTTTCAATGTGAACTATTCAGAGAAGATCGCATTAATGACTAGTAATAGTATTGCAATATGAATGTGATTATAATGTAATAATAATAAAATGCATGTATAAGGCAATATTACAAGAGGAGCGATAAGAATTTAATAATAATAATTAAATTCATCAAAAACTTACATGTAACTTAATTTTCCAGACGTATTTCTTCATGAAACTCATAGGGAAAACAGTTTTTAGAATAATCTTAAATGAATAAAGATAAAGTTTTTAAGATAAATAAAAACTTACTATCAATAATAATTACGATAAATAAAAACATACAATTATTAGCAGAAGTAACCCTTCAAAAAACGTCAATCAATACAAATTCACATTAAAATAAAGCTCTCTTACACCATCAACAATTACAATAATTTGTTTAATCTCTTTTCTATGATTCACGCTTGTCTATCTTCCCAGGCGAATTCAAATACACATTTATCGCAGCGCCAAACCAAGGATCTGGTGTACGAGGTGAATAAATCACTCGTCTTATGCGACGTGAGGTGAGGTGAGGTGGTTCGAACCCCGCAAGCAGCTTTGGGTTTTGAGATTAGACGAGGTCCAATATATATATATTAGTAGAAATTGAAGAAAATTCGATAAACTATCAAATTTCTGCGATATAAATTAGAATCTACATTCTTTTCCCCTTATAACGGTATAAACCTCGCTCCGATAACACAATTATAAGATATTTTAAAGTATTAAAGAAAACATATCACCGCGATAGATGAGAGATTTCCTATGCAAAACAGATAGGGAAATAAACGTTCCTGGAATCGACTTCAGTCTTCGCCGAATAAAATATAGCTCGGAAGTGGACACTGGCAGCACGAGCCTCATATCAAGTTTCATAAAAATAGGTCCATTGATGCAAAAGTTGTTAGTGGGGGACACACATACAGACATAAGGCTATGTTTCCCTTGGAAACCAGCCTAACAGATCACGAAAATACGCCATTTTCAAGTCATTTTGTCCACCGGGAAATTATTGTGATCATCTTATGGCGAAAAACGAATTCGATCAATTTTCACTTAAGAATAAAAAAGAGTACTTATTGTGTGTCCAATTTTCATAACCTTGTTATAGCTATTGGAGATACTAATTGTAAGATTGAAGTTTATTTTTTCTAGATTTTTTATTCGTAAGTCCTTATTTTTTAATATCCTGTAATTATTTATCTAGGTTCGCTTGGAGTGAAAAATATTGAGACCGGCAATTACGTACTCACATTTTAATTGCTTACTGGACGCGAGTCTAACTTCATTTCTTCAGCATCCATACGCTGTCATAAGTTGTCGCAGGCCTATGATCTTAGAAATGTCGTATATTGACATCTTCATCGTCACCGGACAATTCTATGCACTTTATTTCCACTTATGCACCTGTTTCCATCATTAAAAACAGAACTTTCCCTTCGCGTTCTGATGTAATTTCGCGCACGCTGACTAATCTTTCTAGCGGGACGTAAGAAGACCTTCCTCGGCACGTGGAAGGCAAATAATCCCTCCCCCTTCCCTTCCGTCGACTCTCTCTCTCTCTCTCGCCACCAATCCATTTCGGCTAATCCCCCTCCCCCACTGCTCCCTCCCCTTCCTATCCTCTCATACCGTCGCTGACCGCAACTGTTCCAACAGTCCTCTTTGTGGTTGCCCTCTGGCTCTCCACCAAAGCAACCCGCAAATGCTCCCATCATGGCAACATGTCGGATGGCCTTATCCCCCTACAGGACGCCACGACCTACCCATCCAATTTCCCAGGCGTCCAGATGGAGGCAACATAGGTTGGAAGGTTTTCGATCACTTGTCTTATTCGACCCTCATATGTGTCCGTGACCGCCATTAGAAATCAATGGGGTTTTTTTCGGGTTAGCAACCAAGCCGATACTTCAGAATATGGGAAGCTCTGAAATACGTAGCGAATAAAAGAAACGATTCCAATGCATTGTAATAATGGACAACTTAAAATTTCAAATAGACAGATATTTCACTTATGCATTCAAAATATCGTTTCGTTTGCAAGTTTTATTGCGCAGTTTAAGCAAATTACTATATTGATAATGTTTGTGATTAAATTCTTTCGATATTGACGCGTGGTCGGTGCATTGATTACTTCATATTAAACAAACCACAGAACATACGATATGCTGTATCATCAGAAATATTGAACAAAACAATAAATATTGTGTACCGGGAATATAAATCATGTAGTTATTTGCTGTTGGTTATGAAAATGGAGATAAGTTTATACGTTTACGTTTCTGTGCCCAGCTGATTCGCCTCTTGCCTTACGCACAATGGGTATCTCAGATGTAGTGCAATGAATAACCGGACGGGAAGGGGGGAGAGAAACCCGGTGCCGGCATTTGCCTGCTCTTACGAAGAACACCAAGGGGGCAAACTGCTTAACGTCCCTTCCGAAGGACTGAGTGTCGATTTGAGCGCGCTCCTTAGGTCGGGTTCGTTTATCTCATTTGTAACACCGCACACAAATAGGGGACCGGGCGTCCTTCGGAAAAAATCCTCATAAGAATTCGAACCGGGTGTCCCTTTTAGCAGACCATGGCGGGGCCGACACTCTAGCCACTACACCACCGACTCCCCCTATGAAAATTATTTTAAGAGGGACAATAAAATTGGTTCAACTAATAAGACCTTTTGTAACATTTTTTTCATAGGAACTATCGCATTGGTTAACTTCACGCAAGGCTCTCTAGATGTTTGCAGGAGGTACTGCAACGGGCCCCTAGTATGTTATAATAATACAAATGCAAACGTTAAAAATATGGCAAAACCGTCTTACTTCCTAAACAAACCATTCATAGTGAAATATAGAACGATAAATTTTTAAAAAATCCCTGCCACATCACATGATAGGAAAGGTTTCTTCCATTTCCTAACAGGAAGAACATCTAACAGGTCAACAAAATGGTCAGAGGTTCTCGTGCCGCTATAATTCACATATTCATAAACGACAAATTGTTGCCAGCCATCGTATTATCGTCCAACGCAACAGCTTTGGCGTCCCAACTCCCCTCGGCACATCACAGGATCCATCGATCTATCGATAACTCCCAGAAAAAAAGAAACAAAGGTCTCAGATGAAACTCATTTCCAGGTGGAAGAAATAGACGATGGAAACTTGACTGATACGAAACCCATTGTGCGGCCGCTTTACGGCCTTGGCGATTCGATTTTCACGAGCAAAAAGCCCCTCACTGTATTCATTCTCTCTTTCTACCCCAATATTATCTTTTCCTCTCTCCCGTTCATTCTCTCTCTTTTCTTATTTTACTCTTTCTCTATCCCTCCATCTCTGTCTTTCCCCAGCCCGCTTTTTATTATGTTATCTCCTCCTCTTCCACTTTCTCCTTGTGATCTCCTTATTCTCAGCATACATACACATACCCACGAGAATCTTACCTTCCCCCCTCCCACTTTCCTGCTCAAAACCCATCCTTCCCCTCGTCATCCTCTCGTCTCCTCGTCTTAACCACGGCATCTCCTAACGTTATCAAACATTTTCGAGATGCTTTCTCCTTCAAAAATATTCCTCCCTCCCTCTTCCTCTCTCTTTATTTCCCCCGTTTCTTCCCTTCGGCCTTTCTCTCTCTCTCCCCATCCAGCTGGGCGAAAAAACTTGTGTGTTATTTACCACCCCTGAGGGTATAGGGAGCCATCACGTGAGCGCGCCTATGAACTAGGGAGGCAGAAAAGCTTTTTGGTAGAAGAGCTTCTAGGGCCCGCGCGCTATTGAATGAGAGGCCTTGAATTCCGAAAAGGAATGGAGTGCTAGGGAGAGCGGTCCGGAGGGGGGGAGGGGGAAGAGGTGGGAGGGGGAAGAGGTTGGAGGGGAAGAGGTGGGAAGGGAAAGAGGTGGGAGGGGGAAGAGGTTGGAGGGGGAAGAGGTGGGAGGGGGTAGAGGACGGCGTGGAGTGGAAAAAATATCGAACAATCCGGGAAAGAGCGCGAAATTGAAGCATTAACCCTCGCAGGATGACTGGAGAATAGTTACATCTTGGATGACTGGGGCCTTTTTGACCCCAGTTATATAATTGTTTATTTATAGCCAAATATTTTTTTATAAGCATATTAATGGGAATATTCTCTAAACAATCATTATTCAAAATAAAATAATTTTCAAAACATTTAATTTTTCTCAATGCAATACATAAATAATAGAATTTTCTTTGTAGTACAAATAGTACTATATACCTAATAATTGACACAGGAAAAATACTTTTGTAATAGGCACGCGAATTATAATATTAATACGATATATGCTTATTCCTAAATATTAATAATTTGCACAAATTTTTTTATCTCAAATAGAGTCATTGATTGAGTAAAAGTCTTAGGTTTAGAAATTAACATTTTGTCATGGACTTGAAAAGGTGTTGACATTTTGAGTACGAAAATTTTTGACAATGAATATTATTTAGTAATAGGTGCTTTATCAAATAAAATAACTACACACTGAGGAGACAATTTTTACTCAGTTGCACTTTATGTTCACATAGAACAAGGGTCTAAATGTACACACTATTCGCTTCGTTTCGATTTTTCCGGTGTGTAACGCATGTAGGTATATTTAGTGCAGTCCAAATATTTATATAAAATTCCTGAATGTACGCACGGAGACCGTTTATAAAGAATATATTGACTAAGGAAGTTGTAGTTACAACTAGGAGGCGGTCAAAAACGAGATATTATTTACAAATATTTTGTCACTTCTTGGCTTACTGGGATCAAATGTGACTCCATAAGATATATTTATTAATTTTCAGGCATTTTTCTAGAGTATAAGTATGAAATTCATCCCAAAGGTTCTGAACAGATTGATGAAGGAATTCCTGAAATTTCAAACAAATATTACAAAAAAATATAACGTATTTACCAATTTACGAAGGTTGGGGTCAGAAAAGACCCCAGTCATCCGGCGGTAATTAAGGAAGATTAAGAGCAGAATGCAAGAAAAATGGGGAAATAAAGAGGGAAGTCGGCGAGAGAAATGGAGGGGGGAGAGGGGGAGAGAGGGGAAGTAGGAGAGAGAGGAGATGAGGAGAAAGGGGGAAAGGAGAGGGTTAGGGAGGAAATGACGTCGAAGGAAGAACGGTTTCATCAACATGGGAATGGCGAAAAAAGTCCTTTGGGGGACGTAAAAAAAATTCACATTCCTTCGCCTGTTCCAGGAGTCGAAAAAAATGACGAAGCCGTTCTGCACAAGGGGAGAATTTGCCGAAAATTTTGTTTTTTTTAATGGCATGTAAAACTAAATAAGCTCCTCCGAAACTATTAAAAAAAATATATCCCCAGTAAAAATCAGCGTCATAACAAAACCCTTCCCATGTCTAGCGTGGAGAGTACGTGTTTTTGGCTAGTCAACCTCTTGGATTATTATAGCCATAGGTACTTCCACACCGAACACACTCACAAAGAAGGAGAGAAACCCGGTGCCGGCATTAGCCTACTCTTAACAAAGAGCACCAAAGGGGCCAACGGCTTAACATCCCTTCCGAAGGACAGAACGCTGACTTTGCGCGGTCTCCTCAAACCACACAAACAGGGGGCCGGTCGACCTGGGAAAATATCCTACTTTCGCAGGATTCGTGCCCGCTGCCCTTTCGAGCAGCAGATGAGTAGCAGCCAGCTTCCTAACCACTACACCACCGACACCCCATGTCAAGCGTTGATAAATAGTGATTGATATTTACTAGCTAAGCTATCATGGCTCAAGTGTTATGAATATTTAACCAAACTGTTAGTTTTCACTCTATTATCGGTCCGGAATTATTGGTGTGAAGCTGTCTTGAAAACTTGGCAACATGAATTACAGCATAATTGTAGAAATGCAAATTTAAGTGGTCATCGAAATCGTGGGATATTAAAAACGCCATTTCCAAAACGTCTGATGCATAAGCCAAGAATTTGGTCAGTTGAATGTGATTTTTCATCGATAAAAGTTATATAAAATATATGAAAGCGTTTGGTGTCTTGAGTAAAAGAAGCTTACAGGCGATTATGACTCCATGTTTAATTAATATACTCAAAAATAGTATACCAACAAAAAAAAAATCTCTCGCTAACTCGATTTTATAAAATGCAACACATTAAATACTTAAAGTTATCATGGGATCATTAAATCGCTGAGATAGGATACGACCTCTGTAATGCCATTAAAAGTTGCTTATAATTTCACCAGCGGAAACGCGAGATTTTGTCAGTGCTCGGCGTATAACAAAATTACGCATCGTTCATTGAAATTACAACTCGTCGGCGAAATAATCCCCAATCCACAGCGTGGAGCGGCGGGTTTTAAGGAGAAGTCACCGTGGATCCGAGTCCTAGAAAATTCCGAACGGTGCCCGTGCAGGCAAGGGAGGGGGACATTAAGTGCGGTATCACGTCCATAGTAAGGCGCGCCAGGCCATCACGACCCCTTGACGACCGTAGTTAAGGGTAAGCTAATTACATCACTGGGTACTCTCCTTCTGCACGACAAAAATGTTCTAGGGAATGGATTGTTATGCCGCCATTCAGGAGAACGTAAGTTGCCTCCTAAAGGCTGCAGCTGTGCTTTGGTGCATATCTGATTAGCCAACAGATTGCACCGCATGCCTTTGGAGATAAGGACCACTGAATTTTTGGAATAGATTCCATTTGAGGAAATACACGATTATAGCATAAATTCACATGAGAGCAAATACGGATAATTTTTCATCTTGTTTACAGCTCGGCGAAATTCCAATATAGTTTTATAACCTAACGTAACTCACAAAGAAGGAAGGATTAAAACGCCACCAACCTTTCATCTTTAACTTTTAAGCAAACCAAACGCACGCTTTCATATTTTAAAACTCGAATATGTATCCAACCATCGCTCTAAAGTACTCGAATTAAAACTTAAAACGATTGGTAAATTGAAATAACTAACTTTACGATCGCTTCAAGGCGAACTAATTCGCCACATTCGTCGATCAAAGAATACTTTTACTGCGTCGATTCAAAATAACATTTTTCTTCTCCTTTATTCTTTTAGAAATTTCTCCCCACTTCGTTAAAACATCGTTGCCGATGGTTTCTCCCTATATCCCTCCCCCCTTTCACCCCGCCCACCACTCTCCCCTTCCCCTCCCCCGTTGGCCGTAAAACTTGATCATCATCACCATGCCGTCGCCGCTCCTGTCCTACCACCACACGCGCAGCAAGCCCGCAGCCGCAATAACCCATTTACTTGCATCTTTCCTGTTTTTAACGCTTCATTCCGATTCTCCTTCGACGCTCCCCCTCCCCCTTTTCCTCCCGCCCCCACACCACTACTCCCATCACCGTCACGTTCGCCAACTACTCGTACGGGGTCGCGTTACTCTCCCACTTTATTCTTCATTCGCCCCCTCCTCGATTTCCCCTCTTCCCCCTTCGCCTCCTCCCCCCCTCCCCTACTCCACTGGAAATGAACGAAAGGGGCAATATCCCGCGCGGACGTCTCGTCTAGTTGAACAGAGTGATGATGTCATTGTTGTTTTTCATCAGCCTCTTCAGGAACTCCCCGAAACCTTCTGATGAGGGATAGATTTTTATAGCACGTTGTGGCTATCGATTATTGCCTTCCTCGTCGTGTACGTATAGATACATCCCTTATGCAGTCCCACATCCTGTACCGTCCAAAAAGCGACATTATGCGAACATAGGACATTTGAGAGATATTCCATCAAAAGGTTCCGTGTTCGGTGCGGCAAACTAATTCATTTGCATCGGCGTCGGATTTTTTCCTGTATTTAGTCTTGCATTGCGTTATACGGTTCATTGTAATCTTTTTGCAATTTGTTTTTCTCTGTAGCGATATTTAACGTTTTAGAATTGCAACAGAGTAATGTTACACAGAGAAAGCGTCATTCTCCTTCTACTACGAAGAATTTCTGAGAAATACCGTGACAGTTGGGAAAAGATACTCCAGTTCGGAATCGGAAGTCTTACTTAAAGGTGTTACGTGTGATGCATATGTTGAAGGGGAAATTCAGTAGTCTAGGTAGTACAAGTTTTAGGGGCAAAAGATGTGTGCATGGTGGCATGAATCCGGAGTATAAGAGTAAAAGTTTGGTGTCGTAAAATCATGGGAGTACTTGGTGCAATCGAGAAAAAGAAAGAACCTAGTAACTTCCACAAATTTATTTTGCACGACCGGTTTCACTACGATCGTAGCATTATCAGGTGATAAAATATAAAAATCGTTCCAATATATAGAGAAAAAATCTGATGTGGCCACCACATGAATTCTCCATATCTGTAATATTTCTAAAAATTCCAAATAGGTTAGATAATAATAAATATTTTAAGAGACTGCGAGAAAATTTTCGACTTTACAAAGAACAGAAATAGACTCAAACCATAGCCTTCTGATATTGGATCAAGCCACAAAGCTCCAACGATTAAGAAAAGAAAAAGGAGCGTTACTAAGACGTAACTAAGCGTCAATTGTTAACAATAGCCGGTAGGTGGCGTGGTGGTGGCAGCTACAAATATAGGTATATCGCTTAAACAATGCATTTTATGGAAAATTATTTCAAACAAATGTTGTAGAAAATAAAGTTTCCTACAACTTCTATTCCAGTAGTTTTTCACATTTATCAAATATTAAAGCAAATATTTCAAAATAACGGATAAGTGACAGGAGTAAACATCCACTTTCGATTGACCGATTTTTACCACAAACTAATCAGTTCATCTGACTTTTATGATAATGTTAAATATTAAATTTCGCGTTGACGTGATTTATAGTTTTTGAGTTAGAGCACCCACAAAAAGCTATCACACACACACACACACTAACACACACACACAGACGGGCATCATCGAGAAAATGGTCAAAACGTGTTCAGGGGACCTCAAAACGTGTATTTCCGTTAAAATCTCGAAGTCGATCGTTTTCATGAATACAATACTTTCCCCTATATTACGTATATGGAGAAAGTAAAAAGGGGGAGAGTAAGACAGGAGGGGTTAGAAAGAAAGCGAATGTAAGGTAAAAGAATAAACGGTTAGGAAAGGGAAGGGGTTGGAAAAGAAGGCGAAAGCAACATAGTTACAAAATGTTACAAAAAGTTACAAAAACTAGGTAAAAGGGCCAAAGACAACAATGGTGATACAAAGTATTTACAAAATATTCGGTAAGCTAAATAGAGGAGAATGATTGTGGAAAAGGTATTCATTTAAGAGAAGCGAGTCTTCACAAATAATCATCTCTAGCTGTTCAAGAACATCCAATTTGCGACCTTTAATTTCAAAGTGGAGGAATTTAGAGTTGAAAGAACTATGATGATTGAAGTTTAAAAGATGTTTAGCAAATTGAGAATTCAAGTTATTTAAACGGAAGTATCGCTTATACTCCTTCATCCTCTTGTCAAAACTCCTCCCCGTTTGGCCGATGTAGACCGCTCCACACTCATCACAAGCAAGTTTATATACACCACTTCTTAATGACAACTGTATCGGGTCTTTAACATTAAGAAATAATTTGGAAAATATAACTGGGGAGCAGAAACCAGGTTTAAATTTAAGTTTAGGAAAAAGGTTGGACAATTTATAAGAAATTTTTCCTAAAAATGGGAGTCTGCTCCAACTAAGAGGTTTGGAGGTGAGATTAGGCGGAAAAGAAACGATTTTTTTGGAGGTAATAAGTAAACTTTTTTTGAGATAATTTTATCAATTAAACCAGTTTTGTAGCCATTATTGATAGCGATCTGTTTAATGGTGTTTAGTTCTATAAGGAAATTGGGTTTAGAAAGGGGTATACTATGAAGGCGATAAAGCATAGAATGAAAAGAAGCGTGTTTGTCAGAAAAATGATGGGAAGAGTGATTGGGAATGACCTGATCTGTGTAAGTGGGTTTACGGAAAATAGCAAAGGTAGGTGTGTTGTTCAGCAGAGACAAAGTGAGATCTAAAAAGTTAAGCAAACCATTGGTTTCAGATTCGACCGTAAAAGATGTGGAAGGGAGGAGGGAATTTAAAAGGGTTAATAAAAATTCAGATAGTTGGTCATCTGTACCACTCCATACACACAAAATGTCATCCACAAACCTACTCCAAAATTCGGAATAAGTTAATAAAGGATGGCCAGAATTAAAAAGGTTAACTTCTAAATTTTTGAGAAAGATGTCGGCAAGGAGAGGGGAAAAAGGGGACCCCATAGCAAGAACATCCGTATGTTTATAAAAATTACTGTCAATAAGAAAAAAGTTTTGCTCAGAATACGCTTCAAGCAAGTTAGAAAAATCAGTTAACAAAATTTGATTGACACCTGCTTTGGAAAGCAGGTGTCAATCCATTCGCTTTCTTTGTAACCCATCCTTTCTCCCTCTCCCCCGTTTTTCCCCTATATATTGGAACGATTTTTATATTTTATCACCTGATGTTGCTAGTGAAACCGGTCGTGCAAAATAAATTTGTGGAAGTGGCTAAGTTCTTTCTTTTTCTCGATGAGTAAATTCCACAGGGTTGAGCCTGACCTCATTATTGATACTTGGTGTAAGTTTGGCAGTATAAGGTAGAAGGGCTTATTGTTAGTTGGTTGGCATAAAATCAAGGGATATTCGAGTTATGTTTGGTTGTATACGTTTTTGGTGCAGGCGACTATAGTTCGGATGGAAAACTACTTCGGTCTTTACCGCATACGGTGGACCAATGTCTCCGACGTTTTTCATCCGTTGCAGGTGTGCGTCTTTACGAATGAACCGCTTCACTTCATTGCAAACACTTTTCTCGGCGTGATACGAAGGCTGCTTTTTGTCAATTTATCCATATGAATGTCTTTTAATTCAGATCGTGACGTGAACGGTCGACCACTACAGGATTCATAATAGAAAATCTTTTATGCCGCTCAAACACTCGACCACGAGACAAACAACGCATTTTTCATCATTTCAAACGTGTCCGTAGCTGTCTTGCCAATTGAAAATAGAACATTATTGCATATAGATTGGTGCGAAGACTTTCACAGCGTTCTGATGTTAGCTGCAAGGCATTCGGTTTTACCGCGTTTTTCGGCTTTGTAGACTACGTTTCGCCAGCGTTGCTCTCTCTCTTTTACCGCCTCCCGTTTGCATATAATTCCTTACTGGCTTCATTTGCAAATCTTGGCATTTTCTCACACATTTCTATCCGTGATCGCCTACCTAGTATGTAATCCTTCATTTCCCTAATTTCCGACGCTGTTTTGTTATGATCATTCCTATCGCTGTAAATATTATTGTCATAGTATTTATTATATTTATTTGTTTTATAGTTATATTATTTGCTACAGTTATATGTTTCAAAGTAATAGGCCTGTGCTGTTTTTTAAACAAAATAAATGAACAATATAAATAAATAAATTTCCCAGCATTCATGGCGAAAGGAGAAAAGCAACATTCTCCATGGGTATTTAAGAATAATTTTCGTTTAAAATCATGGAATGGTGCCGAGATTTGTTTTCTTGTTTCATCATGAATATTAAATCCGATCTTTGTGTGTATGGACCAAACTGTAGAGGCAAAACATATGTTAAAAGTTTCGTAATGGAATAGGTTTAAGTGAGATAGCGTGGTTCAACAAAACGAATCACTGGACAAGTCCGAAAGAGAAGAAGTAAGAAATGAATAATTGGTCTCATGACGTGAATCCAATAAATCATGTTTGCAATCCTTTGAACAATAGCACGTGGTCGAGTAAACTAGGAAGTACTCGATCGATTCAAGGCTAAAAGAGTTTTTTCATTCGGATCATCTATTGAGTATCAATACGCATATTGGTCTCAATGGACGCAGCAACGTAAAGTAATTGAATGGAAGCGCCGCTAGCAGCTAATCAGTTGATGGAAACATAATTAATTCGAAAGTGAATTATAAATGGGATAATGGCCGTTTCCATCGATTTTCCAAAACCACTTACTATGCCTGTGCGAAGCAGGGCAAAAACTGAAGAGGGTACATCGAGAACGTTAAATTAAAAAAAAAAAACAAATTTAACCACGAAAAATATCATCTCCTTTATTACTTAAATACTACTTCAAAAACTAAGAAAAATGATAATCTAGGATAGTTCGAAACTTTTGGATATGAAAGTTATTTTTTCGAGTATAAAATTATTTTTTGCTCATGAGTCAATAAATGATATAATGAATTTCCGCGAAAAGCCGTGATTGCATGACAAAAAAATGAAATGTGTGAACACAATAAACGTTCATCTAGAGAAACATAATGCATGTAATAAAAAATAATTCTACAACAATGAGAAATACAAGGCGAATTATGGTTTCTCCTGCAACGATAAACAAAAACAAAGAGCTTAGTCGTATTTCGTCAATTCAGCCGATGATTCGCTAACGACAGCCAGACTCTTGATGGAAACGTTTTGAACCTGCCGTCGTTGCGTCACAGGCGCCATTCGCAATTACTCCAAGTGCCGATTGGAAGGGTGCCATTCGGCGAAACGACTAGCCGCAGGACATGGAGGCCGTAATCTCAACGCCAAAACTACCATTGTTACACGTACTGGCAAAGGGTTACAAACCGTACGGCCAATTCCAAACTTACGCAGCTTAATAAAAACAAAAAAGAAATTTTGGCAATGAAACTAACAAAGTGTACACTTAAAAGAAACGAAAATATTTTCAAAATAGAACAACAATTGAAAATTCAAATTTTAACGAGTTCAACTTTCCGGAATCAAATAACGACAAGCAATTCCTATCCCCAATACTGTAATAATCCCACAAATGATAAGTTAAAAATGAAGTTATCTTTTTTATTGTGAAATCAAATCATTATTTTAATACTTTTCTCATAAAATGATTATGATAGGTAATGTAAAATCAAAGCTAAAATTATGATACACATCATTTGATAACCGATGTATTTCTGTTGATATAAATACAATATCAATCTTCGCAGAAAAACGTAACTTCTCCCCTGGGACAAAGATATTAGTGAAGACGTTTAAAAAATCCAAACCGTATAAAGTATGATTGCCGACCAATTTGGCAAGTTGAATAACGCAGAAAAATTGTAATTTCAAGAAGTGAACTGGGATTAAATTATTTAAAGGGACGGGATTAGGGTTGCTGGTAGTGCGGGACGATCCTCTCTCTCAGATCGGAGTTGTTCCCAAATTGAAACTTTCTTTCTCAATCTCTTTTGACACGCTTGCATTTGCTTTCACATCATTACCCTTCAATTCGGCGAAGGCGTATGGCGAGGGAAGTCATCGCACAGTACACACCTCATGATGAAAATTACAACTAGCTAAGTGTTTCCCATTCTTTTTCATTCCGCGGAATACTTGCACAAAGAGAAAACATTGATGGCACACCGCCATCTTCCCCTAATCCCCGACACGCACTCGTTTTTAATACGAGATCTGAGCCTGTCTCGAATAGCACTGTCGCTTTATTCTGGCAGGAATAAAACAAAGTAAAACTCGATGTTACTTCCAGACAAATTAGTGCCACTTGACAGAAGGTCTCCTATACCAATAGGATAGTCCTGCTCTAATCCCATATCTAACAAACAATTTTTTCAACTCCAACTCCGATTCAACAGGGAAATATCGAGCTCGTCTTATGGCTGGAAAAAATTCAAGCACAAGCAATTTAACCTTTAAACGGGCAAGCGGGGTCATATTTGACCCCACTCAGTTGTTTTTCTTATTATTGTGAAAGGTTTTACTTTATGCAACTTCTCGAGTTTTGTATGTGATTATTTACTACCAAGTTATTTCTATGTGAATGAAAATCATTATAATTTGCTTCATATAACAAGATTAATAATAAATGTAGGATTGGGGTCATTATTGGCCCCAATTGCCTGGTAATGTCACCAAAAACCCACATGAGTTCTTTGTAATTTATTATGTATTTTTCATATAAGAACATGTAAATAAAATTTATATTCATAGGATAAATACTAATATTGAGGTATTTCATTTTTTTAGCGATTCCGTGAATAAAATTCTGTATTCGAAATATGCAATACCAAATCTTCATCCATCCATTAGAAGAGCAATAGAAATGTGTGGTGTTAAAATAGCATCGAATGAGATAGACAGTGTGTGAGCAACCAAGAGGGGAAGATGCAAGATGAGTGACAGAAAAAGAGATAGGAAAGGGCAGATACGGTGTACAGCATACAATCAATTTATATGTGAGCAGCTCAGTGAGAAACAAACTACATGTAATGAGTGTAAGAATTTGAATAGCTACAGTATACATGTATAATTTTAAAGATTATATATATTATTGTGTGTAAAAAATGTTACATAAAAATTGTAATTGTATTTTGTAGTTATTTTCATACGATTATATCCAAATTTGCCTCATTGTAAGGAAATAAATGAATTATCAAAATTGACAATAAACAAATATGATGTTTAAAATTTTATGCAACTTATATTTCATAGCCATTCATTATTAATAAATTTAAAAGATAATCCATATTCCTTTAGTTAAGTTGCTAACTATTTAAATATATGGGGTCAAATCTGACCCCACTTGCCCGGTTACGGTACAAATTAAGCTTGCCCGTTTAAAGGTTAATGTATTTGCCTCAGATATCTCCACTGGCCACAACAAGGCTGTAAAAAAACAAATGCGCATTTCGGCTACAAAGCAGCCGCCTTCAGTTGTAATTCATCAAAAATAGATATTTTTAGAATCTAATAGAAAACTTTTAGAAAATATTTTCGGCGAATCACCACTGAAGACGGCTGCTTTGCTGCTGAAATGCGCATCTGGTGTTTTTAAAACCTTGTAGTGACTAATCGTGATAACTGGACCAAGTATTTTTTAAATCGATTGTTCTTGAATCCAACTCCGATGGTACGTTATATGCGTAAATTATGACGGAATGAGAGCTTCTCTGGTGTTGGTTATTCCTCCGCGACTGTTCCATAAACGTTTGACTTTTCCAAAATTCCGCGGCACACCTGTTCATGCACGACGGCGCACCGAGTGGGAAATACTGCACTGGATTGTTCTTATATCATACGTGAAGAAAATGCTAGCAGTACCTGTTCATGCCAGCGATTGTGTCTACGTTGTTATCGTACACTTTTGCTGACACCTACTATAATCACCAGTAGGTAAAATCATGCAGCACATTCGGAGCAAATAATTTTTTTAAAGCATTTTACGTTTATAATGGATTATTCCACATTTCATTGTCATCTCAAGTATCCCAAATGCTTTGATACATTATCACAGAGGTATCCAAACCGGTTCTCGAGAGCACCAGTGTATACTCTATATTTTTCTAAGGTAAAAACCACCTTTCCTAGCAACAGTGATTTATTTATGTTATTTCCTTATAAACATATTAAAAAACAATGGTAATAACTTTCGTTTTGCTTATGATTATTACTATTTTTCAAGGTATAGCGTTGCTCGCTTGATATTGTAAAACAATAACATACTGAAAGGGATGGAAGCCATTCCTAGGTCCATAGATAAGCATTCCTTAAATGAGCATCATCGGTATTCAGCAAAAGAATGAGCCAAAAATATGCGAGTTCCTTGACGATAGATGGAAGTCTTGGAATCATATCGTAAAAATCTTTTACGTTTATTCGTTGATTCCCGTTCAAAATGTTAAAGTGATATGAAAAATAATGAAATTCAGCTATTTGGAAATAAACTGGGTCTGGAGTTCCCAACCATTTCATTGTGACGAATATCGACTTATTTTCTAGAACATGGCTCAACAAATTTTCTAAAAATCTAGGCTTCAGTTCCAAAATCTAGGAGCAAGCGCAGACTCCACATAATTTTAAAGGATAGTTTTATAATCATCAAAAAATAAATATTTAATAATTTAGACACGAATCTGATACAATAATAAAGCCATGCAATATGATTTCTGTCACATCATGTAGCAGAATATAATAAAATGAGCCTAATACATCTGAAAAGTCTAATGATAATCTGAAAACATGTAGTTTCCGAACAAGAATAAAAAATTCCCATTTATTTTCAGGAACTTGAATGCATCCAATAGATATTTTATATTTTGCTGCTATTACTGCTTAGCCCGACAATATAGTATGACTACAGCCCGTGACTACAGTATAACCAAAATCTAAGTTCTTCCTAAGTTCTTCAATACGATTAGAAATAAAACAGCCGAATACATTAAACGAGTGCAGATAGAAAACGCGCCTTTTAAGCATGGCAGAAAATCTCAGTCAGGAGTATTCAAGAGCACAGCGGTGTTCGCGAGCACCAGATTGGACATCCGTCGATTTAGACAGATATACGGCTCGCCGACAGCACCGGAAAATACGCCCCTCCTAATTTCGAATCGATTCTGATTATTTATTATAATTACAAAGGACGATAAATTCGACAAAGGGGTCCCTGTTCCTTTTTAGCGTTCGAATCACACCTTCGGGATATATTTTATCGCGGCAAAGGACATGACGAATCTCGGAGATTGAACCCTTTCGAGCGAAACGCTCCCTTAAGTCGATTATTCATTCCTTACATTTTCGGGATTCCAGGGCAAGCGCTAAAAACTCGTTTATACTTTAGGACCAATAAATTCGCGCACGTCTCTTCCTCTATATCTCCCTCCCTCCCCCTCTCCCTCCATTCCTCCCTCCCTCCTCCTCTCCCTCCCTCACCCTTTCCCCCTCTCCCCGTCTCTCTCTCTCCCTCTCTCTCCCTTCCTCCCCCTCTCCCTTCCCCTCTCCCTCCCTCACCATTTCCCCCTCTCCCCATCTCTCTCCCTCCCTCCCTCCTCCTCTCCCTCCCTCACCGTCTCTCTCTCTCTCTCCGTCTCTCTCTCTCCCTCTCTTTCTCCCTCCCTCCCTTCCTCCCCCTCCCTTCCTCCCTCCCACCCCCTCTCCCCATATCTCTCTCGCCCTCTCTCTCGCCCTCTCTCTCTCCCTCTCTCCTTATCTCCCTCCCTCCCTCCTCCTCTCCCTCCCACACCGTCTCTCTCTCTCCGTCTCTCTCTCTCCCTCTCTTTCTCCCTCCCTCTCCCTCCCTTCCTCCCTCCCACCCCCTCTCCCCATATCTCTCTCTCGCCCTCTCTCTCTCTCCCTCTCTCCTTATCTCCCTCCCTCTCTCCTTATCTCCCTCCCTCTCCCCTTCTCCCTCCATTCCTCCCCCTCTCTAACTCTCCCACTCTCTCTCTCTCCCTCCATTCCTCCCTCCCTCCTCCTCTCCCTCCCTCACCCTTTCCCCCTTCTCTCTCTCCCCCTTCTCTCTCTCCCTCTCTCTCTCTCCCTCCCGCCCTTTCTCACTCCCTCCCCCTCTCCCTCCCTCTCAATCTATCTATCTCTGTGCCTTTTGCCCTTTTTTCCTTGTCGAGAGTTGTTGTTGAGGGGTTAAGGGACTTTTTACGACTGCAGGAAAAATCGTCCGTTAAAGAGCGGTTCCCGTTCCGAACCGTTACCACGGCGACGCAATTACGCGACCCTCCGGGTGTCGTTACGTTGCGAGAGAGACTATTTCAACTCCTCCGATCCTCCTCCTCTCACAACATCCCCTTCACCACTTCGATCCTCCTCTTCCGCTTTCCTACTCACAACGACCCTTATCTCTCCTCCTTTCCCTCCGATCTCCATACAGATCGTGATATTATAATCCCCAGGGATAAAAAAAATTTTAAGACAAGATTATCCGGAATATCAGGTGTTACTGGAGAAGAATACGACGTTGCCCAGGGATATGATAGACAGAGAGAGGGGGGCGGGGGGTTAAAGGGCATGAGAAGAAGGGATTTTGTGTGTGCTCAGAAGCGATGAGAATGTCCTCATCGCATCAAGGGATGACGCGCACTCGGAATGGTATTATTACGTCTCCCTTTTGATTGTTACGGCGGGGATAGCGCCTCTCTGGAAATAGTACATTTTTAGCAGATTTCGACAATAATCGCGTATATATTTTTTAAATAAATGAATTTAATAAATGTTACTGTTTATACATTAGTATGTATGGATCAACTCCATTGCTGAAGCTTAGTCGAGTGGAAAAAAAAAACAAGTAAACGTATAAAAATGAATTTTTATAACAAACTTTTATATGGCTAATACTTTAATATGAATAAACTTTATAATATAATTATGATAACCTTTCACCTTGCATGGGCGTAAAAATTTGCAAAAGTGTCTACCTACTAGCTGTTGAGTGATGTGGGGGTCTCTCTCTATAATCTTTTTACAGTTGAGAGAATGGACGACAAAAGTAGAGAACTCAGTGGCAAACGTAAGAATGTTTGGTTTATTAGTAGTAAGAAGTTTGATAGTGTATTTTGTTTTATTAATGGAAATACATTCATATTCCTTAAAATCAACGAAAATATACTGCTAGTTCAGAGTAATTCAGCTTTAGAAACTAGTAAGAGTGAAATTGTTGAATATTTCATATTTTAGTCACCTAACTTAAATGACAAAAATAATAAATTGTTCTTTTCCTAACATCACATCAACCATCTAGATAAAACAGTATATATATATAGTTATCTGAAGAATAGCTAAGCTACAACACAACACTTTAAAATGTTTCATTTAAATTTGTTCAAATTAACATCCTTTACAACAGTATTACCTATCCCAAATAGTGAATAAAGACAAAAAGTATTTAAGATAAATAAAAACTTACTATCAATAACAAATACGACGAATAAAAACTTACAATTATTAGCAGAAATATCCCTTCAAAAAGCGTAGGAATGCTCGTATCAATACCAATTAAAAGATAGAGACTTCCATGATGTATTACAGCATTAACAATGACAATAGTTTGTTTAATCTTGTTGCTATAAACGCTTGTCTAACTTCCCACGTGAATTCAAATACACAAATATAGGCAGCACTTTTTCCCAAATCTGGTTTGTATAAAACCTGAGTGCGGCTTATAACCGCGCTCTTACAATTAGTACTATAGGTAAAGATGTTTTTCCATTTCAAAGAGATCTCATATTCGGGGTGCGGCCTATATTCGGACCTACACGGTACTATACTGCTATTTTTCTTTATATTTAGCCCGAATGCTTGCAAACATTACTATGAGCCAAAAGAAATTTATAAACTAAAGGCCGCTGAATCGAATCTGAAATATGACGAGAAGCGATCATTTTTTTCGGCAACTAATTACATAATATAACAATGACAATAATATACTAATTTCCATCTCACTCGATGTAAATAATGTATGTTATTATAACATTTAACATAATAAAGTTGATTTCTGAGCGGATCTGTCTGTACCACCAAACACGCTATTATTAGCGCACTTTCCGTTTGAATTATTTTCTGAAATATTAACACGCGCACACACACACATTGTTGATTTCTATAAATTTTATTATCTTTGGAGCGAGTGTCGGATAGTTTTATGCGTTATTTGCACGAAGTGAACGCATATAGGGGAGGTCGATTCCGTCCGTCCGCATGTTAAAACTCGGAAACCGCTGGACGTATTATGATGAAATTTGGTATTGGGAAGTTTTGCTAAAATTCATCGACTGATTTCAATTTTCGTCAAAATCGGACAACAATGATGACCACTTTACATGAAGACCTACAATGTTCTTATGTTTCAACTCGGGAACCGCTGGGCATATTTGGATGAGATTTAGTATTGGAGAGTTTTGCTCAAATTAATTGAGCGATTCTAATTTTGGTTAAAATCGTACAACAATTACGACCATTTCACATGACCTACATAGAGTTAACAATTTTCCTTTGTTTCAACTGGGGAACCGCTTGATGTATTTTGATGAAATTTGGTATTGAAGAATTTTTATAAAATTGGTCGCCAGATTCCAATTTTGGTTTAAATTGGACAACAATTACGACCACTTTACATGTAGACTTACATGTAGTTTACAATGTTCCTTTGTTTCAACTCGGGAACCGATGGACGTATTTTGATGAAATTTGATATTGGGAGGTTTTGCTTAAATTGATTGATCGATTCCAATTTTGGTTAAAATCGGACAAAAATTATGACCACTTTACATGATCTACATGTAGTTAACAATGTTCCTGTTTCAACTCAGGAACCGCCTGACGTGTTTTAACAAAATTTCGTATTGTGAAGTTTTACTAAAATTGGTAGACCGATTCCAATTGTGGTTAAAATCAGGCAACATTTACGGCCACTTTACATGAAGACCTAAAAGTAGTTGACGGTGTTCCTTTGTTTCAACTCGGGAACCGCTTAATGTATTATGATGAAATTTGGTATTGGGGAGATTTGCTAAATCGGTCGACCGATTTCAATTTTGGTTCAAATCGGACAAAAATTACGACCATTTCACATGACCTACATGTAATTAACAATTTTCCTTTGTTTCAACTGGGGAACCGCTTGATGTATTTTGATGAAATTTGGTATTGGGGAGTTTTTCTTAAATTGGTCAACAGATTCCAATTTTGTTTAAAATCGAACATTAATTACGACTAGTTCACATGAAGATCTACATGTATTTTAAAACGTACCTTGCTTGCTTCTCGTTAAATTCTCATCTGAGCGAAAAATATTGAGGACATTATGAAATCTCAAAGAACGAATTTGGAAACTCTGTTTACTCCGACATGGTGTACACCATTCCAATCTTGTTAATTTACCTTCTTAAACAAGCTAGAATCAAGATACGAACTCGTGACTTGATCGCCTGTGTCGAGAGTAAAATGTAATATATTTTTATTAAAAAGAGATTTTTAATTTGTTCCAAATCAGCACAAAAATTAGACTGGTGGACGAAAAATACGGAATTATTCGAATTTTCAGCAATAAGAAATTTTCACTATCATGGCAGCTCGCATTGTCGCCTCATTTTCGAATCCAATGCTTCTATGTGGGAAATACTCATCGTGATTCGATTTTAGATTGTTTTACATAAATTCTTTGTTTTGGGTAGATTACAGCAAATAAAAAATTAACTTTAACCAACGGTTAAAATAATCAAATCATAATTAACATTTATTCTTTAAATGTTATCAAGTGTTTACAACCAGCATTTATGTAGCTTATTTATATTACTTTTGTCATTTAGCAATTAGCTAAGGTCTGTATCTTGAAATTTATGCCTTATATTCTTGTGTCGACAGCAATTCATTTCCTTTCGAGATTCATTTAACTGTAAAGGTAAAAATTGATCATTAAAAAGCTGAAAAATATTACCATAACGCTCCTTTTACACCTATAATAGCAAAGTTTATGAATTAAGTGCCAACAGGTATAAATAGGTAGCGTTACCGCTAAGAAAGAAGAAATTGGATTGGGCCTCTGCTCAAAGAACGCAAAATTCTAATTATGTTATTCTTTGCGTTGTATATTATCGCTAGACTTCATTGCCAGCTGTCATGGCCGCTTTGGCTCAACGGGAGACCACTGTCTTTCCCTCTTTCTCTCCCCTTCACCCTCCCCTCTCTCTCTCTATCTCTCCCTCCCTTCTCTCTCTCCCCCTAATATCCCTCCACCCATTCACCTTCCTAACTCCCAGAGAGGAAATTTTTTCCCAGAGCGGGATTTTGCAGGCGTGTGCGACGTGAGTGCGGAATTAAGTTTCGGCTAAAAAACAAGGCGAAAATATTGGATTTCGTTGAAGCGAGACACGGGAAAGTCAATGCGACGGGTGAAAAAATCGAGTCGCAAAAGTTTAGCGAGTGAAGAAAATTTTTTTTCTCCTCATCTTTTGCGAGGAATGAAAAACGTTGTAACGAAAATAAGTGCGCGGTGCGTATTATTTTAAGGCGATTTTATGCTCCCGCGTTCAAGTGACCATCGCGTAGCGCGCAGTTGTTTTACAAGTTAAAATCTCTTCGATTCGTAAGGAAAAAGGTTCAAGTTTGATTTTGAAAAGTACTAATTTCATTTATTTCGACAATTGTCTCTCCGTTTTAAAAACAGCTATTTTAATGGAGAAAGATACAAATATCCTAAAACGAAAAATAGAAGTGATTTCACCGATGCGAACTACTTAAAACGCCAAGAGCACATTGAATTTTCATAACGTTTCAATGATGAATAGATAATAGAGAACTAATTTACCACAGATTTTCAGGGAACATCTGATTTTTAATCTTAATTCCGTCAAAGTTGATTTATTGTATTAACAATTTTTTGTTTTTATTTCAAGAAGATAATTATAGCTACGAGAAACGTCATTGACTTAAAATTTTAAGTCCTAATTTTACTAAAACAGAGTATTTTTGAGAATCACAGCTATCATTCACAATTACGAACGGGGCAATAACAATCACAGCAGTTTATAAGTAGCCAGAGTCGTTTAGTTTCAGGTACAACAAACAAATATGACTGTCTACACTTCATACACGTTTTGTTTAATCAAAAAGAGAAACGTGATCAAGTACTTATTGAGCAGGTGGAAAAAAATCAAGCTGTTTCTTTTGAATTTTCAGGGTATGTACTGCTCTGCAAAATAAATGGGTAGACGCAAATCTCAAAATAAAGCAGATACTTGGGAATCTTTCTCCTGCATTTTCTTTGAGTGAGCTGTAGGAAATTGAAATATTTGATAAAATAATGTTAACGTCTTAACCATGAAAAGATGTTGTATTGTAAATAAAAAGCTTCGAGATAGTACGACAGGAATTCCTGCCTCTCGAAAGAAAGTCAGGCGATGAAATCGGAGTGTAACTTTGCACAATCTGAATTTTGAGATATAAAACAACTATATTAAGTTGCAAGCATTATCTATCGATTTTATATCAAGTGTATTCACCACTGGTAGCAAATATGTTTCTTCACCTTTTTGAGCGCCATTGTAAAGGCACTTTCAAGTATTTTACCAACACATGGCGTAGATATGTCGACGATATTTTCGCACTTTTTCATATAAAGCTTTGCAACATCGACGCCTTCATCCTAGAATTGAACTCCATCAACCATTCCATAAACTTCACCTATGAAACGGAAAAAACAGGTCACTCCCCTTTTTAGAAATAGTTGACAACATTATTAAAAAAACAAACTAAAAAACTGAAAAGGAAGACAACTAGAACGCTCGCCCCAATTGAGGATAAGAAGAAAAAGTACTTCCTTCTTCCCTGCCCTCACCAAGGGTCTAACACGACACGACGCTGAATATAATGTTACTTTTCATAACACAAAAAATGTCGAAAATTTAATAGGGAACACAAAAGATAAAATACACACGTTCCAAAAATCCGGAGTGTATCAAGTGCTTTTCCCCACATGCGACATGTCGCATATAGACCAGACAAAAAGAAACCTCTCCATCAGGTTTAAAGAACATTTGGCGCATTATAAACACGGACATACTGAAAAATCAGCCGTCGCAAAACACATATTCAAAAAGAAAAACACATTAGATACAAATATTCTAAAATTGCTAAAACAAGTCCCAAATTCCAAACTTGATGCTACGGAAAGCCTGTATATACACAAATATAGACATGCTCTGATGAATAACGACTTTGGAATCATAAACAGCGTCCTTTTTAAACTGACCTCTCCCCTTCCCCACCACCTAGGTTATCCCTCCCGCTGCCCTTCTTCCGAGTATAAATGCACACGCCCAGCCCTCCACAGTCACTTAAGAACGCGTCTCTGGATTTTTTATTATTTTTTTATCAGTTCGTCCGCTCTCAAGTCCCTCTTAGCCCTTGATGATGGTTACATTGTAACCTAAATACGCATCGGTTTTTTTATTCGGTTTTCCATCCGACTTTTTTACCCGGCCATTTTTACCCGGTTTTTTATTCATTCACTGGCTTCGAAAATGTTTCCTTCGCCTTACGTTTTAACTACAGTCAGTGTAGCTCGCATTTGCCTCTCCAAGAACTAGTGTACTATACTGCAGTGGTGCCCAGACTACGGCCCGCGAAGGGTTTTTGTGTGGCACACGAAGCTACGGCGAAATTGCAATTCCAAAAATTTAAAACAAATTCATAAGTTTTTTTTTATTTTTGATAATAAAACTTTAAATATTGGAATGTTAGCCATTAAAACCTCATTCAGACTGGATTTTCACATACATGGCAACTCAGAATATACAGAAAACTTCCGATTTAAACTTTAATTCGGCCCGCCGAAGAATTGGCAACTTCCATTGCGGCCCGCCAAGTCATTCGCAACCTCTAATGTGGCTCGCCATTAGAAAAGTTTGGCCACCACTGATCTACTGCATACTACTCCCCTTCACTGTGGCGCCGCCATTAGAGGGGTTTATAAAAGAGATTCCAGAACTATTAATGACAAATATAAATTTATTTTTAACAAACTTTCCGGGAAGACAGAAGATTGATATTTGTTAGGAATGTTTAACTCTTATAATAAAACCCGTTCAACAAATACAAACCCCCAAGAAACACTAGAGTTCGAACCAAATTTAACAGACAACCAATAGTAATTGACTTTTATTTCTGTTTTGTTTACTTTGACGACGAAAATAATTTAGTAAGAACTGAGGAAAGTATTAATACCAACTTAAATTACATAATAGGTTTCTTTATTGCATATTTTTATTGGTAAGCCATATAAGAAATGACAATAATTATATTATATTTTTATTATTTTATTTATGTTTAGTGTACATTACAACGCTTTCATTCATTATTATCTTTGACAGAAAAAGAATACCATTTGCAATTATGACAGGTTATTGTTTTTATTATTAGCGTAATTTTAATTTTAGTTAAAGTTTTGTTAATATAACTTTAGTTAAAGTTTATCGCAATTATATCCCCTTATTTCATCAAATGGAAGAAAAAAGAAGATATTATAGAGAATTAATGAGAAGGAGATCAGAGCAAGAAACAGAAGAAGTTAAAGAAGATGGACGTAGAAGAAATAGAGAAAGAACCAGTGAGAAGACCAAAACGGACAGAGGAACAATGGCAAAGAGCAAGAGAGAGCATAAACGAAATCAGGTCCCAAAGAAGAAATGAAGAACCCGAAGAAGGGGGAAGCATAAGAAGAAGCCAAAACAGGATCGAAGCAGCAAACAGCAAAAGACGAAGAAACAACATAAATTAAAATTCATCAAGAGGAAATGGTTTGGCTATTCGACGAGATGATTCATATTTAGGAAAAATGGATAATGAATGTCAACATTGTAGAGCGTTATTTTTTTAGCAGAGAAAAGCATAGCAAATGCTGTAATCAAGGTACGAGAATAGCACTTCCACTTCCAATGCTTCACAGAGCCTCTAACATAATTTTTGTGTATTAAGTTCCGGACCGGGACTTGATGTCCGGGGGTGGTGGTGGGAACGAACTTAAATCTACGGGCTTAAAATAACCTAGTATATATATATATGTGTGTGTGTGAACATATATATATATATATATATATATATATATATATATATATATATATATATATACTTTACGTTACTCTTCCGCTGAAGAAGGGCTTAGGCCCGATAAGCTTGCGTGTGTTTTTGTGTTCGTGTGTTTTGCGTGTCTCTTCGACGCCCCCAGCAGCCTGCCAGCTTGGTCCTCAACTTGGTGAGTGTCCGCTGGGCTCCCCTCAACACCTTGTTGCCACCCTCATCACTACCTTTTCTTTTCCTTTAGTTAATATATATATATATATATATATATATATATACTTCGATACGCCTAGCAGCTCGCCAGGTGTGTGTATATGTATATATATATATATATATATATATATATATCGAACTTGATAAATAATTATATCATACATAAATATAAAGTACTATGTGGATTGGCGAAGCGTTATTGCTGGACGAAGATTGTTGAGTGACCGAGGAGGCTTGAAGAGAAATGGGCGGTAGCTGGGATTAAAACTCGATATACTATATGTAATGTCGCTGGACGCTATAACTGGGTGAATTTGAATCAAAATCGTTAGAGCCATTTTTTAATAAATCGGCATTTTGTGAAAATCCACTAGGACATATAGGCCTTTAATGTTGCGCTATATTGTTAATCTCTTCATAGTTTCTATTCTAGATAATGTTATGCCAAAATACGAAATTTCATTTGATTCAGTTGAATCGTTTAACGCTCCAGGGCCGCACACACACCGCCACCTAAAACCTGTATTTCCGTCATAATCTCGAAGTCGATTTTTGTTTGGATAACAATACTTTCTCGATATATATATATATATATATATATATATATATATATATGTACTACGTACATGAGGAAGTAAAAACTGTGACCAAAACCCCTGGAAAATATAGTGCACATTTTGTTATAAAAATTCTGTTAGAAGCGTGTAAAAAAAGTTTCACCGTTTTGATTCTTTGAAAAAACCTTCCTTACAGCATCACATCAATGGTGTCTCTTGCCGCTTGAAGCGGCGGAGGGGAGCGTTGACTTTTGAAAAGCGGCGATATTTATTATGCGTCGCTTATTCTTTCGAAGAGTTATCTTTCTTTGGAGAGATTTTCGGAAGCCATCAATTTTGAATTTCATCTCAAACACCCGAAAAAGTTATCCGTAAGTGTCCTTTGAGACGATAAGTTCAACAGTTTCGCCTCTCTGCCGAGAAACACTCTCCGACGGCTGTTTGTTTATTGTGAAAAAGAAAATCTTTCGAAACTGTTCGAAAGTAATTAATATCGAAAGAAAATTCGCTTTTGTTGACTTTCTTCTTCGCAGTCCATGATTTCTTAAGTATAAACAGTCACTTCCAGCAATAAATTATAGTTACAAGTGAAGCTTTTGCCGATTTCGAAAACTTGCAATTTTTTAACAATCTTTAGGTAAGTAATGATGTGAAATATCTCTCTGAAAAATTAAGGTTTCTTCAAGGTGAGATGAAATGCTTGCAGAATGCAAGCACCTTCTACTTGTACTGTATCAAATTGAATAAAAAAATGACCCGATCGAGATCGAACCCGGAACTTCATATCTCATATCTCATATCTCATATCTCATATTCGATAGCCGACGCGTTATTCACTATGCCATCCGGACTCCTCATTTATGTTGATTCAAATTGCTATTCAAATAGTGTGTCATTCAAATGACCTTGCCTCAGACGGACATTCGACAAATTATATATAGATGCGAAAAAGTAACGTTTTGTTTTTCCAGCGCTGATTTCCTTTAAAAAAACCTGTTTAAATTCCTGCTATGCGACTTTAGTTTTGAATTAACTATAATGTCCACAGGAAGCTCGCCCATTCGCTGTAGGTAATTTTGGTAAAGATATATTTTTTCTCTAATTACTCTCGTAACAAAATAATTTTTGCTGAAAACGGTCGCTTGTATCGATGGATTTAAGGCTAACCCGTTAACCGTTTTTTCTAAAATTCTGCGTTTTGTATTTGGGTTAAATGTAGCGAATAGTAACCACGGCAAGCCATATTTCCATCCACTCTTGTGATCAAAATTTTGAGAGGTTTTTCCTCCTTCGATTTGTAAACTAAAGTTCAAGTTAGTTTCATATTCTTGGCCCACAAAGGAAAGAATGAAGTTATGTCATTTTTAACTACCACGTATGGTAGGGCTGCTCTAGACTAGAGAACCTCTTCAGCCAAAGAAGGGAAGAGAAACCTTGTGCACCCGGTACCGGCATTAGCCTGCTCTTACGAATAACACCAAGGGGACAACGGCTTAACGTCCCTTCCGAAGGACGGAGTGTTGATTTGCGCGCGATCCTCAGGTTGCGTTTTCTCATTGGCTCGTCCTCGTCACCTTAGTACCATCGCACACAAATAGGGGGCAGGAGCGTCCTCGGAAAAAATAAGGATTTGAACCGGATGTCGCTTTAGCAGATCGCACGGTGGGGCTAACACTCCAACCACTACACCACAGGCTCCCCTTATAAAGTTGACAAATTACATACATATTATACGTATCGAACGCATTTCTGTCGCTCATATCGCTCGTTGTTTAAAAAAATCATCCTCTCAATAATTTCGCGAAGTTGAATTATGTCCACATATCATGACGTAACATGCATTCATATTGCAAATAACGTAATACCTTGAGAACGGCGGCATCAATTTTGAACAATCCTTCGGTTTTGATTAGATTGACACCCCAAGACGTTTATGACCAATCTCCGTCTATAACAAAGGCCCGATTTTACTCCACGGGCTTTTCGTTTTCCAATTGATCAACATGAATCTGATGCGCAGAACTGTACTTTTTAACATTTATAAATATTTTATAGCTGTGATTACGACGCGATATTTGTGCTATTTCACAGAGAAAAAAGGTAAATTTTCATTCTTATCGTCGATTTTGTTATTTAATTTTTTCAGATTTTATGTTTATATTCGAATATTTATGAATTTTCAACATTTCAAAAAGAATTACTAGCGTTACTGACATTGCTGGTTTAGGATATTCAGAAAATATGCACATAATTTAATATCAAACTGACGTATTAAGGATAAAAATCGACCTAACATTTTCGT
This sequence comes from Tanypteryx hageni, assembly GCA_028673005.1. Taxonomy (NCBI): domain Eukaryota; kingdom Metazoa; phylum Arthropoda; class Insecta; order Odonata; family Petaluridae; genus Tanypteryx; species Tanypteryx hageni. The sequence goes on from CM054114.1 coordinate 151,625,889, forward strand.
GCAAACTTTTTTCTTAAATGTAAAACAAATGAACGACCGCGATAATAATCTTCTAACCAAAGTCAGTGACGGCTGCAGAAATTTAGATAATATCTATTGTCGACAAAATTAGCATTTACTGTCTTAAGCAATATAAAATGGTATTAAACGGGTAATAATCATATGATAATTTTCCGATAACGTTAGTTTATCCGTCAACGATTAATTTCAAATAAGACACGGACAGAGGAAGGTATTCTATTGTTAAATTTACATATAGTCGTATATTGTCGTAAAAAATTATACAACAAGTGCATCTCATTTCTGACGAATGAGTTTGCTGAAATATGCGAGGCGCGTAGCGTCTAGGTACGTGGGACGAGCGAAACGAATGTAGGGTGGGATTGAGGCGTGTAGAGGCAGACTGTTTTGACTTAATTTTTCTTTATTTCAGAAAATCATTTGCGTGACGAATTCACCGTAGCTAATTATTAATTCCCAACAATTGGTGGGCCGCATTAGCAGCAGTGAAGCCTTCGGTGGGCCGCATTGGAAATTGTCAATACTTTGGCGGACTGGATTAAAGTTAAATTGAAAGTTAATTAGAGATTCCTATGAGCCATATGAGTGAAATTCAAGTTTGAATTACATTTTTAGAGTTAACATTACAATATTAAGAATCGTGATAGAATTCAATCTTAGAAATACCTTTATAAAAAGATCTAAAACAAAATTAAAAAGAACTTATTTGAATTGAGAAATACTATTTATTAAGGGGTCTAAATTTAATGCTAGACATTTTAACAGATTTTGCTGGATATATATATATATATATATATATATATATATATATATATATATATATATATATATAATAACATTTGGTGGGTAAATCAAAATAAAAATGAAAAAGTTTCAAAAAACGAAACACTGGTGGTGGGCGCATGAAATAGCTAAGAGGACTGCATCCGGCCCGCGGGCCACATGCTGGTCACCCCTGCACTACGTCATAACTCTTTTGCTACGGATACAGATTTTAAAAATTTAACAACTATAAAACGATATTTTTTAACACTACCAAAAAAATATTAAAAATCCTTTTCGTATTGTTAAATTTATTTTATTATGAGTTGTTGGTGCTTGCATACTGCAAGCGCTAAAAATCAACATATATTAAGATCTAAACTCGTAAATAAAATAAAGCGACCTCTAGGGCAACAGCACTTCAGCCAAGTGGAGCCTGTATGTATTAGATAATAAATTCTATAAGTTATAACAGTATATTTATAATTTTCCGTGAAATTAAGGAAATATCCGTAATTTCCAAATTCTCTAGCAACTCGTGTTCAAGTTTTCGTATTTCAAGTTTCGTTACTCAGAAGGCACTGCATAAGCAATAAGAATAATCATCATTAAGAAAATACCCTATGCATTAAATTTATGGAAAAATTGGAATATTTCCTTTTATGAATATGGCATAATCACCCATGCCTTTATCACGTATTCGGATAAAAAATATCGCGAAATAGGTATGACGCCATTATATTTAACAATTGAAATGAGTTTCAATTTCTCGAAAAACTACGAAAAACAACATTAAATTACTTTTCACGTTTTACCGTCACTGCTATCAGGGTTGCTTCTCCTATTGTGATCCCTTATAGCCGTGAAGAAAACAAACCTATTCGCTCCTTCCTAAACTCGATATCCCAAATTTAATCGTCAAGTTCGTGCTTTCAGTAGTACGTGCGTGCGTAATGCAATTTTTGTTTTGGATACAAAAATTTTACATATTATCGGAAGAAAATGCTGGTGATGATGTTTTCTTTATATGTATGTTATTGATAATTAAAATAAGTTAACTCATATGCTTATGGGAATAAACTTGATGTTAATTCGATTGAATAAAAACGAAAAAATATATTTCCGTAACTCGAATTTTCTATAACTCGAATAATTTTTGCTTTCCCTTGAGATTCAAGTTATAGAAGTTTCACTATATATAAACAAATATTTTAAAATATATTTCCATAACTTGAGTTTTCTAAAACTGGAATAATTTTTACATTTCCTTGAGAATCGCATTATGTAATTTCGTTATAACGGCATTAATTTCCATTCGAATCGTTAAATCACTGCAATCGTAACGTAAAATACCAGATCCCTTTAAAATCATTGAAGTCGTTGCCATAGTATTTAACGATTCCCATTTTTGAAAAGAGGAAAAATTCGCACATTTTTCGATTAAAAGCTAATATTTACGCTAATTTGGTATGTATTTGAATTCTGTCTTCAAAAATTAAGAACTCCGTACTTTCAGATAGACAACTGTTCTTCTCACAAATTCGTATCCCAGATTTAAGTAAATTAAAAATGGATTTTTATAAAGCCTTGCACTGAATCCCATGCTTTTCATATGCGGTATTGAAATGGAACATTGGGGTTAAAAATACCCCTTAAATATTAACTTTGTGTGATTTTTCGATTGTTCTGATCGGTTGTGTTTTCGACCTAACTACATATCAAATATCAGATTTTTAGCCCTTTTAAAGTACCTAATAGCTTTATGTCAGTGAGTGAGTGAGGCACAAGTAACTGTATTATTGTGCATGAAATTCCACGAAGTCTCGTCCTCGTTCATTAACTTCTATTTCTACCCTTCAATTAATCTTAAAAGGACTCAAACTTTAAAAAAAAACGAGGCCTTTAAAAATGCTACGAGAAACTTGATCTCCAGGAAACACGCCACATCTTTTGTTTCGAAGGTAGTACTCAACAATTATTCATGGAGCATCTCCAATGGTGACTGGTATCGTTGTTGCTCGAGAAATCCGCATCGTTCGCCTCGGCTGCTTACCCACTGTGTAAAACTCAAGTGAACAATAAATTCAGGTCGTTATTTCTAATTACCTAACTTCTGCCCGCGGAAGAGAAAGGTATAGTATAAGTAGGCATTACGCGCCATTATCGCAGTTATTAAATCCTCGAAATTCTATCGTCGGCCGAAAATGGGGAGGGGTAGAATCTTTTCCTAAGCCAGGTGTATGGACTCATCCATCAACGTTAATTATTGGAAGATTACCGTCCCTTATAGGGCCGTAAGCGGCTGGAGAGTAATACGAAAGGGAGGCGAAATCCAAAAAGCTAACGCAATCGAAAAGAAAAAATTCGCAAAATTTTTCCTCGGGGAAAGTATGGATGGCACTCAAGTCATATTATACACAGGAGTATGAATTATGGTATAATTTCGCTCTCTTCACCACTTATGAGAAAATATGCAGTCTTGGGCCGCATTAAAGCGATTGATGTTATAAAAGAGCCGCATTAAAGCGCTGAGTGTTATATAAGGGCCGCATTAAAGCGATAAATGTTATAAAAGGGCCACATTAAAGCGATGGATGTTAGAGAAGGGCCACATTAAAGCGATGGATGTTCGATGTTCTTCCGAGCGTATTTTATAATTTATTCCTGTTTGTCCTATGTAAATCGCACTGTAATTATCACATTTAAGGAGATAGAAACCTCATTTCTTGAAATTGTTAATTTAATAAGACGCTTGCCAAGGGTGAGGAGGGTGTGGAACGCATCTCTGAAATTTTACTTTGGGCTAGATTGGGTAATTTGTTTAAATGGGAGTTTGCACCATTTGGGAGAATTTTTGTCGGTGTGTAGCAGAAAAAGACCAAAGAATAAGTTTGTTTTGAATTTTTTGTCGAAAAGTTTGTTTATGAGATTAGGATCATAACCACTACTAGTATAATAGCCCGTCAAATATGACGGGTATGCATGGATTAAGTTTTAATTTTAAGGCATTTCGCATTCTTCCTCCCAATCTCTCTTCCATCCTCCTCCCTCATATTTTAAGTTTATATTCGATTTTTTCCGATTTTTCGACATTTCATAAAGGAGGTTGCTATGGTAGCTGGCAATGTTGATTTCAGATTATTGCATTATTGGACTCAGGCTTTCAAGTGCATTTACACTAAGCTTACAATGAAACAAGATCATAAAGGACAAAAACAGATTGAAAATTTATGTGAAAAGTTTCCTGTAAATATTGAGACGAAACTGTCTCATTTTACATTATTCTCTCGTAATACTAAAAGTACTTTAAAATAGTTAAACGATACGATACCCTCGGTGACCCTGCTGCTGCTGACCACAAATCAAATAGCATACACTGGATAAATGTCACGAAATGTACTAACAATTATATTGCAGTGACATAATACAAAGCACAAATATAGTACAATACTTAGTAGAAATGTCCACTTGAGGAATCACAAATGATATGGAAAAGGGTTCGATACATAGTATATATCTTTTTGTGTTCGTGTGTTTCACGTGTCTCTTCGACGCCCCCAGCAGCCTGCCAGCTTGGTCCTCAACTTGGTAAGTGTCCGCTGGGCTTCCCTCAACACCTTGTTGCCACCCTCATCACTACCTTTTCTTTTCCTTTAGTTAATATATATATATATATATATATATATATATATATATATATATATATATAGTATAAGGATTGAGACGACAATAAAATCTCGAGTTTTAACAATGACAAAGTTGGGAAGGCAACATATCGTTAAAAAGCTTAAATTTTTCCAATAAATATGATTTAAACGTATGTGAGTGATTTCGAATCGTAGGCGAGATGTGACGATAGAAATAAGAAAGGTCATTTATTTTCTTTAAAACGGATTAGGTCCGAAGATTGTAAGTCAATTCTTTCTAATTTTAATTTGCAAAAGTGTAAAAGCCTTAAGTCAAAAAATCGATGTTTACGTGTAAACTTATGGAAAAAAAATTATATACTGGAGTCGAACCCGGCTCTTTTTCGGGGATTTTTTTTCGTAAATGACTTTTACTTTAATAAGAAAACATTTCTACCAAATCTCAAGATTCTACCTACTCGGAAAGTTTGTTAAAAATAGCATAACACTCAGTCATAATAATAGCTCGTATTAGTCGAGCGTGACCTGATTTCTTAGCTCATTATTTAAAGAGATTAGCCTAATTACCCGTCAAATATGGTGATTATGTGCAGATTATGTACTAAAATTAAGATATTTCCCATTCTGCCTTCCTTTCTCTCAGTCACCCTCCCATTCTCTTTCCTCCCTCTCCCCATATTCTCTCTCTCCCTCCTATTTTCCATCTCTCTTCCTTCTTCCGATTCTCCATCCCTCTCTCCCTTCTATTCTTAACCCTCACTTCTTCTCACCTTCCTTCTTTCTCCCTCACATTCTCCTTCTCATTCTTCCTTCAAAGTTAATCTTAGGTAGGCGTTGGGTGCGTTGGAGTTGTGTCGCAAGTTCTTCGGAAAGGCCATGGTAAGGAACCTCGCATTAATAGAAATGGGGACAAAACAAATACAGAGACGAGATGGTTTCTCAGGGAAAAATGTATTGAGTTTTCAGGCGCGTGAGAGAATGAAGAGAGCTGTTCTAAAGTAAAAGAAAAACTGCATCATCAATTTCTGAAGAACCAAAAATAGCTCGCTAGATGTTAATTATTTGTTCGACGGAGCAAGGATTCCAATTTCAGATTCAGTTAAATATCTGAGGTCACATTCGCCGAGTGATAGGTGCCGCTAACATAAAGTTGGCCTTTATAGGGAGAATAGTTCGAAGTAGCTCCGAAAAAGTGAAGGCGTTATGTTAGTTATCCTTGGTTTGACAGCAGGTCGAATATCCGTCAGCTGTGTGTGATCCTTACGAAAAGGGACTCGAAAGAGAAACAAAGGCGCAGCGCAGGGCAGCTAGGTTCTTAAAAAGAAACTTCGATAATAAACCAAGCGTAACGCCGTTAATATAAAATCTGAATTGCTTCGTTAGAGGAACATAGACTGCAGGCTAGATTTAAATTGCTAGTCGAAGGGGAGAAGATGGAGGTGGAAGGGTTAAGGGAGAGGAGAGGTTAGAGATATTTAGCAAGAGAGAAGGGAAATCATAGCTTGAGGCTGTATGGTCTACTTCTCAGGTTTTATGGCGAAGCGTCCCTTACCCTTCCCTTTTTTTCCACTCCCTCCCTCATACTATGAACAACGTTGCCACATTTATTTTTTCGAGTTGCTGGGAAGCCTGAATTCACGGGGGCGATTTATTCATGGTTTAATTTTTTTGACAAGGACTCTACATCTTTCCGTACATAATCATCATTTTTCAAATTTAATCATTGTAAAATGAGAATCTAAAGCAGAGGTCGGTAACGCGGCGACCGCGGGCGCCATGGCGCCCGCAAGACATTTGTATGTCGCCCGTCAGCCAAAAAGAGAACTTAAGTTAAACAATTACAGAAAACTCTCAGAAGACCAATAAGTTGCGGAACAAGATGAAGAATAGAACTTTGTAACCAACATCTTAATCTTACAGCACACCGAGCCGAATTGTATGTCTGTTACAAAATAACATCGTCAAGGTCAGGACTTATAAGCGAATAAAATGGGGACATACATTGTTGGAAAAAGACATTGTTATCATTAACAGAGTTCTTTTCATAATGACTCCTCCGTTGCCCCTCTCTTGTTTATCCACGTCCCTTTCCCTACCCTGCTCTAGTATAAATACATCCTTCACAGCGTTTTTCGGAGATTACTCGCCGAGAGAAGGAGAAGCCGCTATCGTGTTTGCGTGATTGCCGTGCCTGTGCTGCCAATTCATACAAACGTTCTCGTACGGACTGTACGAAAAGATAGGGAATTCTCCGCCCCTAGTTTATGCTAGGTGAAGGTGTCCTATCGCCTTCAATCGCTATTACGGGTGAAAGGCTAACTGAGATCCTTGTTCTCAACCCGTCGTGTACTATAGCTCCGGTAGCCGGTTCAGGCTATTTGGAGGTAGGCGCTCAATACGGGAAAACTATTTCCCTATATCGCGTGAAACTCCCAAGTTCTTGTCAAAAGTCGTTGGTTTCGGAGTTCTGTCCTCCGTCTTATAGCATAACTTGCCTCGATTTATAGTTGTGAGTCGTTGGTTTCGGAGTTCTGTCCTCCGTCTTGTAGCATAACTGGGCTCGAATTATTGTTGTGAGTCGTTGGTTTCGGAGTTCTGTCCTCCGTCTTGTAGCATAACTGGGCTCGAATTATTGTTGTGAGTCGTTGGTTTCGGAGTTCTGTCCTCCGTCTTGTAGCATAACTGGGCTCGAATTATTGTTGTGAGTCGTTGGTTTCGGAGTTCTGTCCTCCGTCTTGTAGCATAACTGGGCTCGAATTATTGTTGTGAGTCGTTGGTTTCGGAGTTCTGTCCTCCGTCTTGTAGCATAACTGGGCTCGAATTATTGTTGTGAGTCGTTGGTTTCGGAGTTCTGTCCTCCGTCTTGTAGCATAACTGGGCTCGAATTATTGTTGTGAGTCGTTGGTTTCGGAGTTCTGTCCTCCGTCTTGTAGCATAACTGGGCTCGAATTATTGTTGTGAGTCGTTGGTTTCGGAGTTCTGTCCTCCGTCTTGTAGCATAACTGGGCTCGAATTATTGTTGTGAGTCGTTGGTTTCGGAGTTCTGTCCTCCGTCTTGTAGCATAACTGGGCTCGAATTATTGTTGTGAGTCGTTGGTTTCGGAGTTCTGTCCTCCGTCTTGTAGCATAACTGGGCTCGAATTATTGTTGTGAGTCGTTGGTTTCGGAGTTCTGTCCTCCGTCTTGTAGCATAACTGGGCTCGAATTATTGTTGTGAGTCGTTGGTTTCGGAGTTCTGTCCTCCGTCTTGTAGCATAACTGGGCTCGAATTATTGTTGTGAGTCGTTGGTTTCGGAGTTCTGTCCTCCGTCTTGTAGCATAACTGGGCTCGAATTATTGTTGTGAGTCGTTGGTTTCGGAGTTCTGTCCTCCGTCTTGTAGCATAACTTGGCTCGAGTTATTGTTGTGAGTCGTTGGGTTCGGAGTTCCGTTCTTCGCTTAGTTTACAAAGTACAGTGTTAGGGAGATTTTTCTTCGTCTCTTACAATATCAGCCAGTGATAGCTCATTTCCCTCTTCATTGGTTAAACATAAATCAAATTAAATTGACCAACAGTTCAAAATATTTCTGATATTTTCCCGATATTCAGTGTGTTGTGTTTCTTAATTCATTTGTAGAAAATTTCATCCCCATTATGAGTAATAAGAGGAAAAGGACATTACTTCAACGTTGATTGGGAAGAACAATTATGTTTTATTGATTTGAAAGGAAAGTGTTTGTTTATTGTGAAATGCTTGTGTCGCACTTTCAAAGAAAAGTAATGTTGAAAGACATTTTAATACGGTCCACAGAAATTTTAATACTAGTTATCCGTTCAACTCTGAGATCAGGAAAAAGAAAATTTCTTATATGAAATCTATTTTAACTAAACAGCAGAGCATTTTTACCAGACCAGTGCAGCAATCAAAAAGAGCAACAATTGCATCACTTAAAATTTCGCATTTGTTGACCAAGAGGAAAAAGCCTTTTGAAGATGGCGAGATTGTAAAAGAAGCCATGTTAGCAATTGCTGACTCAATTTTTGAAGATTTTAAAAATAAAAATGAAATTACCTCAGTAATCAATACGATTCAGTTATCAGCAAGAACAGTTACAAGAAGAATTGAAGTTATTTCAACCAATACGGAGAAAGAGTTGGCAAATGATTTACAAAAATGTATTTTCTTCTCGTTGCAACTGGATGAGTCAACAGACATATCAGACACTTCTCAATTGGCTATGGTTGTGAAGATGGTGCTTAATGATTTTTCAGGAAAGGAAGAATTTCTTAAAATTCTTCCATTAAAGGGACGAACAAGAGGTGAAGACATTTTTTCAGCTTTTAAAAATATGTCCAAGAAAGTAATATACTATTAATGAAGTTGACCGCAATTACTACAGATGGTGCACCTTCGATGACAGGTTGTAAAAATGGATTTATTGCGCTACGTAAAGAAGACCCTCTCTTTCCAAAATTTATTTCATATCACTGCATTATACACCAAGAAATGTTATGCGCAAAAGTTCTTCATTTTCAACATGTCATGAAAACTAACAAAAATAATATTTTCCATAAGAGCCGTACCAATGCAACACCGATTGTTTAAACTGCTTTTACAAGGTGAAGATGCCAAATTCGATGATCTCCTTTTGCATACCGAAGTTAGATGGCTCAGCAGAGGCAAAATACTTGTGAGGTTTATAAATCTCAAAATGGAGGTAAAGGAATTTCTCACGTCATGAAATTAATATTAAGCACAGTTGGATGACAAAGCTTGGTTGATGGATTTCGGATTTCTTGTTGATATAACTATAAAATTGAACGAACTGAATATGGAGATGCAAGGGAAAAATCAACATATTGCAAAAATGATAAGTGCAGTAGATGCATTCAAATGTAAATTGGCATTGTGGAAATCTCACCTAGAGAGAAATTCATTATCACATTTCCCGAATTTAAAATATATTATTGAGAGTCTGACTGATGAAAATGTTACCACTGAACCATTTTCATAACACATGGAAACTCTCCTGAAGGAATTTAATTTTAGGTTTCGTCATTTTTCTGAAGTAGAACCCATAATAACATTCTTTGCTAATCCTTTCAATTTTATGGACAATGATATGTCTGTTAATATTGGAACTTACTTTAATATCGTTAACACCGAGGACTTAGAAATGGAAATAATAAATATGCAGAATGATATTATTTTAAGGTCACATAAAAATGATGAAAACTTTTGGAATTTAGTTGACGAAAATCGCTATCCATTATTAAGAAAATGTGCCCTAAAAATATATTCTTACTGTGCTTCAACATACACTTGCGAGTCAATTTTTTCAAGCATGAAACACTTGAAATCCAAGTACCGATCGAGACTCACCGATTACAATTTAGACAACTGCCTAAGATCAGGTATCTCGAGTTATGCGCCAAATTATAGCAAGTTGGCTGAAGATATGCAGTCCCAAATTTCACATTGATTTATTTTTCATGTTTTTATAATAAATTCTTTAATAGTTTTTCTCTTACATATACAAAAGTATCATTTTAATAAATATTGGTACACATCTACTATTGTTACTTCACCTCACGCCCCCAATAATTAAAGTTGCGCCCTCATAGATAAAGAGGTTGCCGACCACTGATACAGAGAGATATCAACTGATCTTGCTTATGCGCCCTTCACGTCCTCAATAATATGAATTGCGCCCTCGTAGATGAAAAGGTTGTCCCTGATCTAAAGGAACCAGCAGTGCCAACATGCACTGCATTCTGCTAGTATTGTTGATGATGACGGGAGACCTTTTTTCGGATTTCCCAGATGGATTTCTATACAAATGTCTCGGTTATCAATCATTGAAAGCAGTTTCATCAACGGTAGTAAATTTAGCGAATGCAATTCATATAAATATTTTTAATGAATCCGCCCTTTATTTTCACTAAAAACAAAAATAAATAAATATAAAAAATTACATAAGTGAATGTTCCAGTAAGTAAAAATAGATTTGGGCCTTTAAACATTATGTGAAAAATAAATATCAATGAATATTTATTTTTTAACATTGCGGTAGACAACTTTTATTTGTCCAAAACTACCTATTTCAAATTTCTAAAACATACCATTATATAAAATGTATATTGTTTTAATCTTTAGTGAATTTAAATCTTTGTTTTGTGAAAATAAGGTATAAACTTTATTTTTTTTTTGCATTTAGTCAAACATTAAAAACTTACCAGCTTTCGGATAAAATGTACATAAAGCCTTTTTTAAATAGACCAATTTTAACCTCTATAGCTGATTTAGGAAGATCAACGAATAACGGAATATTTATTTATTTTCGTTACCACCATATTGTTTATCGCTGCCAAGAAATTGTTTTCACTTTAAAATAGCGTCGAAATTTCGTGAATATGTTAACAGATGCGACGCGAAATTATAAACCAAGCCAATCATAAGAAATTGCACGAAATCCGCAACAATACAAATACACCTTGACGACGAAATATTTTCACGTAAAATACATCAAATTTTCGCGTTAAAAATGAATTGGTGGACCGATTAGACGCGTATTCTAAACGCCCGGAAAATAAAATTTCATTTTTTATGCGTTCTTTGCTATAAGTCCCTATTTCCTACGACGACTCCAAGTAATTTTAATATGCAAATGAAAAATACGCTGGGCCCTTTTCTGAGCTATTCAAATGAAGGAAAGAAGTGTTCCAGGAATCGAACCCGGTGCAGCATTGCAAGCAAAAACTACATATCAGTTTCAAGGATAAAAATGAATGACCGTTGTAATAAAGTAATTGCTGAGATTCTGTTAGCTGTTTTCGTGAAAACTTGAAACTTTAAGAATGCGCTGAAGACGACTTCATATGGATTGAAGATTTGACTCCGGCCGTAAAAAAGAAAGGAATTTAGCGAAAAGAACAGAGCGCAAAATACGTATTCTTTTCTTTTTTACCGTCGGAGTCAAATCTCCAATTCATAGTTTTACTTGCCGTAGTCTCCTCTTCTATTTATCAACTACTTCATAAATAAACAAATATACAGTGAAGTGTAGATAAAAGGTATAAATCAGTGGTTCTTAACCCCTGGGTTGCCACCCGAAATTGGATCGCTAAGTCACATTGAGTGGATCGCCAAAGGTCTTCCGTGGCCGTCTATATTCATATTTACCATTCTTCCAAGCAACCTGTTCAATGGTAAAGGCTTAAATGAATTTACTTGTTTAATTCCAATCTATATTTTATCTTTTATCACAATTGAACTAGTAGAGGACATGGGTCACAGCCAAATAGGTTAACCCGTCAGTGGTGTGGTGGGGTGTGACATACCCAAGGCAAGTATATTCATAAATATCAAATAGATGGCGTTGTAGTAAAACTTCGTGCGTCCGTGTACCTTTCGCATGACTTGCATTTTAGAGGTGAGTCAGAGTCCGAGCTCTTCGGAGTAGTGTGGGCGCCCGCTACGAGCAGAGAAATTTGATTTGGGTATCTCACACCCCACTACACCTCTTACGTCACTAAAGTGAAAATTACAAAGTAGGCGATTATTTGTTGTATTTCTTTATTTTGGCTTGATTTGTTTATTTTTTGTTTGTATATGTATATGACTATTATTATTTCTTATTTGTTTAAAATTTTAAATCTAAAATATAATGAATATTTTGATAGATGGATGTGTGGCGCTGAGGGAGAAAGAATAAGACGATTACTTGCTGAAGTTAGCAAGGATGAGGAGCCGATTGATTTCGAGGGCGAAAGTGAAGGGAACACTCTTTTGAAAAGTGATCACGACTCCAATTATGAGCAGGAAATTGAAGACAGTGAGGCAGAAGATGACGCGGTGAGGTACAATTTCTTTTATGGAAGGGATGGTATAACGAAATGGAAGAAAGATATTCCACCACGTAATATTAGAACTAGAGCGCATAACATCATGTCCCATCTTCCGGCCGTTATAGGAGAAGCTAAAAATATTACAACTAACATAGACTTTCTTTTTATTCATAACACCAAATATGATTTAGTTCTACATATTTACAAACATGAGAATAAGATCCTGTAAAGATCCAGATCTAAGACCATTACCATCAGCAATATATAGTATATTGCTGCAACATTAAAAGCAAACCGCTTGAGCCTAGAAGAAACGTGGAATACCGACGGAACTGGAGTTGAAATTTTTCGAACAACAATGTCATTGCTAAGATTTCGTTTTCTATTACGATGTATTCGGTTTGACGACCCTGATACGCGAGAAAATTGAGGAAGACTGGACAAATAAGCTCCTATACGAGAATAGTTAGAAAAATTCACTTCTAATTGCACGAAGCAATATTCGTTAAGAGAATATGTGACATTGGATGAGAAATTGGAAGATTTCCGAGGTCGATGACCATTTCGCATTTATATGTCAAATAAGCTAGCTAAATATGGGATTATAATTTCTGCACTAGTTGAAGCTAGAGTTTATTATACTGCAAAACTGGAAGTTTATACGGGTCAACAACCGGAAGGCCCTTACAATGTAAGAAACAGAGTAAATGACTTAGTTGAACGGATGATACTATCAATTTCCAAATCTGGAAGGAACCTTACAACGGACAATTGGTTCACAAATTACGCGCTAGCTACAATTTTGCTTAATAAGCATAAACTTACATTAGTGGGAACTCTACGAAAAAAACAAAAAGGAAATGCCAACTGCATTTACTGCAACTTGTGGTAAAAACAAATACTCGAGTATGTTTGGATTCGATAAAGAAAAGACATTAGTGAGTTATGTACCCAAAAAGGGAAAATAGTGTTACTTTTACCAACTATGCGTCACGACGCAGCCATTGATAACACAATAAGCGAAGTGAGAAAACCACAAACAAATGCATTTTACAATATCACAAAATGTGGCGTCGATGTTGTCGATGAACTTTCTGCAAACTACGATGCTTCAAGAAACAGCAGGCGATGGCCGCTAACTATATATTATGCGTTGATGAATGCAGCTAGTATTAATGCGCATATTAAATTTTTGAAGAATTTGAGGCTAGAATTAGTCAAAGCACAAATTGCCGAAACAAGGATTATTATCTTACCACGGGAGTCAAACGACACGCTTCGACATTGCCGTCTACAAGTGCGCTAGAGCCACCAAAGAAAAAAGGACAGTGGGTCTGCGGCCTATCCAAGGGGCAAAGATCGTAAAACTAGGTACACGTGTTTGGAGTGTAAAATATTCCTGTGCTTGGATCATATTGTACCCATGTGTAAAAACTGTTCAGAAAAAAAAGGAAATTATAAAAGTGAATAGCAGTAGTTTTATTCTTATTATTGTGTAAACATCAATATATTCCATGATTCTCAATATTTCTTAGTTTATAGTCTTTTATGGCATTAAAGTGGTTTTTCAGTACATTGCATGTCTTGTTTAAAAAAATTAAACATATTAATTCACGCAAACGAAAGATTTGTTTTGGTGCCTAATTTTTTAAAGTTGAAGAAATTAATAATTGTGTATTTATTTCAATGTATGTGTTATTTAACATCATCTGATTAGTTGTAAATATTAGGAAATGGGCCCAATATTAACAGGGATTCAGACATTTCAAAAATTATTAACAAAATTTCTATGGGGTGTCATCCACCCCAGCACAGCACTGGCGCTAGTTTTAGAACCACACCACTGCCGGGTTAAGAACCACTGGTATAAAGACTATCCAAATCTTCCACTCCGCACCCGTCCCAGGAAAATAATTACGCTAGGCCATTGAATCGTCGGTGTGACGGCAACTCCTTAAACCCATTCCTCTGCATGGCGACTCTAGGTCACAACCAGGATGACCAATTTCATCCAGCAAATTGAAAGTGGCGTCAAGACGCAATCGCGCACCTCGGCACATTCAAAATAGATAGGAAAGGACCGCCGCCGAAATGGCTGACAACACGCATCTCTGCGCGTCGAAATCCAATCAAAATCGGCTGGGAGAACAAGGAGGCGCGTCTCTCGTAAGGCACACGCTCTACGCGTCTTTGGGAAAGTTTTCTTTTTCGAGGGATATTTTTTTCAGTTGGTCACTTAAAATTCTCTCCCCATTTGTGTCCCCTCCCTTCCCACTCTCGCATCCACCCTTAGAATTTTTGTCTCAAACATCCATATTATCCTCATTTATTAGGTCGACCCGAATTATTATTCTCCTCTCGCTCGAGGGAGAGGTAGAGAGATAGACCCGGAGTGGAGGGAGGGGAAGGGGATGGAGGAGAAGGGGAGGGAAGGGAAAGGAGGATGGGGAAAGGAGGGAGGGGGAAGGAGGGAGGGGAAAGGAGGGAGGGGAAAGGAGGGAGGGGTAAAGAGGGAGGGAAAGGAGGGAGGGGAAAGGAGGGAGTGGTAAGGAGGGAGGATAGGGAGGGGAAGAGGAAGTGGAGGTGAGGAAGTGGAGGTGAGGAAGTGGAGGTGAGGAAGTGGAGGTGAGGAAGTGGCGGTGAGGAAGGGGAAAGAAGGGAGGGAAAAAGGGGAAGAGAGGGGAAGGTAGGGAGGGAGGGGAAGGGGAGAGAGAGTGAGAGAATTGTATTCTTACCTCGTTTCGAGGATTCCGGAGCGCACTTTGTTGATTTCTCTCCCTTTAACTTTCCCTTGTTTTTCTCTTTCTTTCTGTTTCACAAACCCACTCCTCGCGACCTCCCCCTTTCCCTTACCCCATCCTCTCCTTCCTCCTTTCTTCCCTCCTTTAACCATATCCCAGCGTCAATCCACGAGGAATTTCATTTCGCCCCAATTATCTCCTCATTCTCGCGAAAAGTTCACGTCCTCGTTCGCTTTCCGCCTCCATGGAAACCAAAATGGGCGATTTTCTTTAGAGGGGCATAAAATGCGCTCGGTTTATTGTTGCGTGGAAAAAAATCTCGGCTATCGAAAGAGGGATAAGGGTAATGGGCAAGCGACAAAAGTTTGGGTCTGGATTCTTTATCCGGAGGATTTTTTTCCGCTGTAAACAGAAATCTTTTAAAATCTATGTACGTGACATGCTTTAATTGAACGAATGGAATTTCCAACGAAAAACGAACGGATTAATCGGGTTTAGATAATTATCGCATCCATCAATCAACAAAATGCAGGATTTAATTGAATTTCGCTGCGAAATTTCGTCCTCATAAATATTTGCGTTAGCTAAAATTTCAATTTCAGTAAATAAACTACAGGAGAAACAAAAACGAAACTATGAGTGCTTAAAAAAATAAAACGCTTTCAAAATAACTGGTAAACAAATGAGCAATTTACGCTAAACAGAAGGCACTGCAGGGAATTATATAATTTGATTTTTAATTATGCTCTAAATGATATTTTAAAAACGAATTTTGACAATTATGACCATAAGAAATGACGCTTAATATTCGTAATTCCTACCAATTTTATATTGAGAAACTCAGAAAACTAATAATTACAAAACGTTTACACGTTATAAATGTAATTTCAATTATCACTTTTCTTATTTATTATAAGGTTGAGATTGTCAAGTTTCTATATCTCTTACAAAATCCAAAGGAAGATATAATTAATTTAATTTCTTATTTTTTAAGCAAAATATTGCAATACTCCACGTGTAATAAGACAATTGTTAATGAAAATAGAATGAGAATTTTAAATAAAATGAATAAGTCCATCAACGGATTTTTTATGGCAATTAAGAATTTGCGGAGAAACAAGGAATAAAATGATAAAGGGGACAGAGGGGGAAGAAGGGTGGCGTAATTTATTATAACAAAATATAAGCGATATTGGCATCCATCAATTAGGAATTATTATAACAATTAGGAATATGCAAAGAAAAAAGGAAAAAATTTGGTGAGGGGTATATTGCTAATAATTTGTTATAATAAATTACGCCCCACCCCCCTTTCCCTTCCCCTCTGTCCACCTCCATCTTTTTTCTTTTTTTCCCCAAATTATTAATTGTAAATAATAAATAATAAATATTAAATAAATAATAAAAATTCCTAGTTAATAGATATCAATATAACTAATATTTTGTTATAATAAATTACTCCCCCGCTTCCTTCCCCTCCCCATTTTTTTCCTTCGCAAATTCTCTCCCTTAGGGAGGTGCCACAAAAAAGAAACTAGCAACTGGCAAAAACCGACTTGCGACTTCTATATCCAGACAGAAGGGACTAGTCGCAACGGTTAAAAGTAGATAAGACGGAGACCTCGCGCTGGTCAGTCTCTTGAACCTTCATTAGCCTTCGAGATACCTCTAGTCTTCGGCTGTGAGAACCCTTCCTCGACGCCCGAGCTCACTCTTCCCAGCGGGGTATCCCCTGATGATTTAGCACGAATTAATCAAACTTTTTAATGCATTTCTGATGGGAATGCATATCTGTTTAACACTGTACGTAGTTTCACGACTATGCACGTCTTTTAAATGGCTTTTTTGTCCATTTAAGAACGATACGCAGACAGTTTTAAACACCAGTTTCTCACTTGGGGAGGTGCCACACAGAAGAAACTGGCAACTGGCGACGGAACTCGGGCAACGTTGCTTCGCGGTCGGACCCTTTCTAAGAAATAGAGAAAGCCGCACTCAAGCGACATTACCTTGCATCTAAAGCGACCTTAAAGCAATTGGCAAGTGGTAACAGGGTCTGTCGATTGCTCGTCGCTCAAGTTGCTTTTTAAACTGCGTGCGTATCGCTCTTAAAATGGACAAAAAAAGCCGTAGAAAGCTGTTTAAAAGACGTACATAGTCAAGAAACTATCTACAGTGTTAAAGAGAGATGCATTCTCACCAGAAATGTACTAAGAAAGTTTGATTAATTCGTGCTTATTCATCCCTGTGGTCAGGGAATACCCCATTGGGTAGGGTGAGCTCGGACGTCGAGGAAGGGATCGCACAGCCGACGACTACTAGTAGAGGTATCTCGCGGGCTAATGACAGTTCAAGAGACTGACCGCAGCGAAGTCCCCGTCTATCTACTTTTAAGCGTTGCGACTAGTCCTTTTGTGGATATAGAAGTCGCAAGTTGCTAGTCGGTTGTTGCCAGTTTTTACAGTTGCCAGTTACTACAGTGGCCAGTTTCTACAGTTGCCAGTTGCTTCTATGTGGCACCTCCCTTAAAGATGCATCCATTTCGATCATACGAATTTCGAAACGCATTGCAAAAGTTCCTTAATCAAGGGTTAGCTTCCAATAGCTGTACTTGATTCAGGGCATTTATTTTCAGAGGAGGATACGAAAGAACTTTCTTTACGATAAAATATAAGACCTTCGTAGAAATTAATCATTATACGTGCACATTGATAGGATTATTATAACCCGGCGTAAGACTGCTTATTAAATACTTTACGCAAATATATTATTATCCGAGATATACGACTATAATTATAACTGGTAAATTCGAAAAAGGAATAAATAAAAGGAAAATATCTCGAGAACTCATGCACTTTTGAAAATCTCTTTAAGTCTCATGATGCAAGAGCGGAAGCGTGCGTTTGATAGATCGAACGGCAATGGATCAATCATTTCATTTCTAAAAAATATTACAAATATCTGATGTATAACATGAGAAGTGATCCCGGGAAGACGAGACCTGATGTACCATTCATTCCTCACCGCAAGACTCGAACGCACTCACCAAAAAAAAATGACCGCGTAAATGTGCGAGGCAAATCTTCCGACGGGGCGCCGCAGGAAACGATGCGAGCGCGTGTTATGGAGAAGAACGAATTCCATCGCCCACCACCGTATCCGAAGAAAAAAACATGAAAAATTGCGTTTTGCATTTCCCGAAAAATTCCGGTCGCGGGGATTACGCGAGAAATCGAAGCGCGACCGCTCTGCTCATAAGTGGCGCTAGTGTCGCTGAAAGCGACTTCAAGTGCTCGTTAAGCATCTGCGCCGCTCAGCACCACGGGATGGCGGCTCTCGATCCACCCCTCACTCGGGCCCCTCCGCGGTGCTTCGAAAGTGAATTCGGAGACTGATGAAAAGTCCTCCCGAAAACACCCTCAGCAGAGAGAGGGAGGAAGAAAAGACTAATGAAAACCGACGTGAATTTTTCCAGGGGCATTTCATGTGTCATTAGACACTCGAGCGTAATTAAGGTCTCGGTGAATGTCCAGCCCTTTTATTGCCGATTAAGCTGAGCGGGAATAATACCAAGCAAATTCACCTACCACGTTCGCTGTGTTTGCTCATCGCTCTTAGGTAATGCTTTTTTAACGAATGAGCTAATAAACCCAAGTAATAAGAAAAACCCTTATGAAAATTTCAATTATAATCCGCGGAAATATACCTATTGTTAGACATTAAAAATAACAGGTAAGGAAAGAACTGATGAATCAGGCATCAAAGGTTGTTTTTTTAATGAAAAATAAAGGTAGGTAAAAGTTATAATAATATGACAAAATAAGTACATTTTTCCTTTAATCTAATGAACACTAAACAAATTTTCGTAAATTATACTGAAATTAACAACTGTCATCATCGAAAACTATCCTGAAATTTTGGTTGCTCTAACTTGAGCGGCGTAGAAGTAATTCACTAATTCAATGTTTTATTGTTAATTGCCTCTCCAAATACACCCTTTAGGCTGCTCCTGGATTTTCGAAATTTAAACCGCTGGAAGGACTTATGGTCATTAATAATCACACGAAATTCGGTTGCTCTAACTTTAACAGTTTAGAAATAGTTCACCAGAAACGGAAGTGTTACGGTCGGACGGACAAAACGAATTAATTTTTAAAATCGATAAAATGGAAAAATAACGCCGAAAAATAATGGCGGATCATAAAGAAAAACGTAAATATTTGCGGAAAGAGTTTGTCGCCGTGAATACCGAAAATCTCTCGGAAATAAAACAATCTATCCCAGAAACAATGTTTACTTCGCCGTCGTAAATAAAAACAAAAGCGAACCTGCCAGGCGATCACTCTCGACGGAGAAATTTTCGCCTCCTCTCTAGCGGAAATTTTTGGCGAGCATTTTACTTTTCCTGAGAAAGCGGAATAATTCCGTCAATGGATTCGCCATCGCTAAAACAAACAAGATGGTCGAAACGGAACTTATGACGCCTACTTTCCAATTAATCATTTATTTAATACTTGTAATGGCTTTGATAGCTTTAAGGTCATCGCGGATGAGTTGTTCTTTGTTTTACCAAATTTCATAATTTACCATTGTGAAATATTACAAATACATTCGAAAGGAAAACTAAGTTGATCACAGGTATTTGTGTGGAAAAAATAACGCGTGTAGGTATTAGACTATATCGAATCTGAGTCCAACAATAGTTGCGATGCCAACACTCTCGTAATGGGTGATAAAAAATGCAACAACGGTAACGGTATTTACGCTAAATTCGAAGAAATACATTAGTGAAGCAACATTCTACGATAAAAATTAGAATCTCCATTCTTTTCCTCTGAGAATAATACTATAAATCCTGCTCCGATATTACAATGCTAAGGTATTTTGATGGGCAAGAGAAAATTACACTGCGCGATGGATTTTAGATTTCCAATGCAAATCAAATGGGAAGGATAGTTCCTGAAACCAAACCCGGGACTTTCAATCTTTGCAACAAACACTATCTTCGGGAGCTCGGCCCAAGTAGCAAGAGATTTCCACCAAGAGTCATGAAAATCGATCTATTGGTGCAAAGGTTAATAGGGAGGAGCATACTGGAACAACGACAGAACTATAAGCCTATTTCCATTCTGAAAAGTAGGATAAAAAGTCCACATTTGAATGTCGTCAATTCCTTCGCAATCTACGTGATCTACCTTCTCACTACGCAAAAGGACGCATTGAAGGAACGAAATTCGGAGCGAAGAAACAAAAGAAAACAAAGATATAAGAGAGGACAACAGACGAAGGAAACAGCCGGCAAGGGCGTTTTATAGCGGGATTTATCTCTCTGAAGGTTATAGCGAGAGGAGGAGTCTTCAGTTACGCATCATACGGCCTCCAAAAACTAGAGACACAAACTACACGTGAAAAAAGAGAAGGCGAAGAAAGAGAAACATATTAGACACCGTAAGAAAAATCCGTAGGGACGCGTGTCTTCAGCTATTCACGTGCGCGCCTTAAAATATATCCCGGATTTGAACCACGTGGGAGAGGGAGGGAGGAAGAAAGAGTGGGTGGAAAAAGAAAGAGGGATTTTTTTCTCGAAGCGATCCGAGCTTTCCACCAACTCGTATTAATCATTCAGAAGGATACGCCGCCATAAAATTTGAAAACGCCGTTAGGAACGGAAGACAAAACACGCGATCTTGCTACTTTTTCCCTCCCGAACGCCCGAGTAATTCAACATCCAAAGAGAGAGGGGGGACGATGGGAACAAGGAGGGGTGTAGGCGTTTTGTTATGGCCCTGGATTGAGGGAGAAGGTGAGAGAGAGAGAGAGAGAAAGGGTGATCGAGCGTGGAGTGATGGGATTTTTTTATATAACAGAATGTGAGAGAGGAGATGGAGTAAAATGGGGCGTTGGTCAAAAGTGTACACAGTGGGGAGGGTGGAGGGGGCAGTGTTAGCGGGCTAAGAGGGGGTAGTGTTAGCGGTGGAAAGAGGGGGTAGGGAAGGAGGGAATAGGGAGTGAGGTTGTTCGTGACGAATGCTGCTGCGAGGCAGACCCAGATGGGAGTGGTAGATAAAAGGGAGAGACGTAAAGGGAGCGCTAAACACGCAACTTTTCGAGAAAACTGGAAACGCAGACCCGAACGGCAGACGCTCTACGGAGGTCCGATGTTTGATCGATCGCGACCCGCGTGCGTGCGTTTGTCGCTGCTTGCGTGCACGCGTACGCACGTCGCAACTGCGCCTAGAGAAGGAAGCCGGAGTCAGCGTCTTTTTTCTTTCTTTGTGGACGAAAAACGACCGCCGCGACATCGATTTGAGGTTTTTCTTGTGTGCCGCAGGCATAAAATGATCGCGTGTTCAAATGGGAAGGCGCGAGATGGCCCACTCGCGAGGTTTTCGATAGCCAATTACGACCCATACGGTTCAATTGCCCCTGCCTCTATATATTTCATCCAATGACCTATATTTATTTAATATCAAGACGTTTGAAATGATTTGTTTCGTGAAACTCAAGCGAATTAAACTGAAAATGGTAATCTATGTTATTGTCAACTCACTGAAGAGTTTTTCACAAAAAATTATATTTTTGGTTCATAAAACAACACAAGAAAAATTTGAAATAATTAAAAATAATAATTATGGCCATAGCCCCGGCAGGAATCGTAGCCGCAATCATAGAACAGGTAAGTATATGTATATACTAAATGCTAACCTAACAAGGCCAGCCTGCAGGACAGATGAAGGAAGTAAAGTAAAAAAAATAATAATTATGACCATATTCCCGGCAGGAATCGCAGCCGCAATCATAGAACAAGTAAGTATATGTATATACTAAATGCTAACCTACCAAGGCCAGTCTGCAGGACAGATGAAGGAAGTAATGTGAAAAAATCGGATGTGGCCACCACATAACTTTCTTCATACATGTAATATTTCTAAAAATTCCAAATAGGTCAAATGATAATGAATATTTTAAGGAACTGCGAGAAAAATTCAAAGACTTTGCAAAAAACAGAAATAAACTCAAACTGTAGTCTTCTGATATTGGATATAGCCCCGAAGCTTCAACAATTAACAAAATAAGAAGTAGTGTAAAATGTTTACAATAGTCGCCGGTGGATGGTGTGGTTGTGTCAGCTAAAAAATTTAGTTTTTAAATATCTCTTCAATGCATTATATGGGAATATGTTTCAAAAAGTGTTTTAGAAAATGAAATTACCAACAACTTTTATTCCAGTATGTTTTACATTCATCAAATATTAAAGCAAACATTAAGAAAAACGCATAGGTGACAAGAGTAAACGCCCACTTTTGATTGACAAATATTTATCAACAACTAATCAGTTCTTTTCCCTTTAACAAAAATGTCTAATGTAAAATTTCGCGTTGACCTGATTAATACTTTTTGAGTTCGAGTGCCCATAAAATTCCGGTCACAGACACACACAAGGACACACAGACACACCCACAGACATCATCGAGAAAATAGTCAAAACCAGTGGAGGAACTAGGGCTGGGCAGTGCGCCGGGGCCCGGCCTGCTACCCACTTTATAGTCTACAATTAGTAGCTAAGTAAACACCATTGAGAATCATTACACGTATCATTTACACCTATCCGGCGCAGTACCGGCGCCGTGGCCTCCGGAAACAGAGAGTGACCGTACCGTACTTTCAGATATCCTCGACAACGATATTTTTCAAGTTTTCACGGCCAGTGTCACGGCACTGGCACGGACAGCATTGTTTCCGTCGGACCGGCAATGTGTGTGGCATCCGCCAACGGCAATACAGTCAATGTTCGGATAGGGCACGGCTGATGCGCGGACATGTAAATGCTCGTGTCGGCACTGGTACCACACGGGCCCTTATTTGCCTTCAACGCTTTATCGAATTCAACCATATGTAGCAACGAAGCAACATTACTTCAAGGTTAAACTTTAAATGAATTCCTCTTGAACCGGCTGTGTAGACCTCTCCTACAGCAGGTTATTCTGCGGGGAAGTTCCGCAGTGGGCCAAACTGTGTGCCACTTCGAGTTGTTGGGAAGTTTCTTCCCAATTACCTCCTTCTCTTGTTAGGAGGTTGGTCTCGTAGGTCATCCGTGGCTGCTCTGGGCCGCTTCGTCCAGTTCCAGGGCCTGACCTGTAAGTAGGCGATTGCCCGCATCTCGTCTGCTCCCTTCAGCAGAAGGCAATCGAAGAACTTCCTCGCCGTGTTCCGCATCCGCTCCGAAATCGGAAGAGAGTCTGCTGCGGCGAGGAGTGTGCCTTAAACTTTCATTTTAATCCTCAGGAAGCTTTTATACCAAGGTGACTCGAGACGGTGATTTAATTTTGATATGACGGCAACCTAATTCACTTTCTCACCTGATCTTTCATTCCAAAGTGATTCAATTTTGACATGATGCGATATTTAATTCATGTCAGTTTGAAGGATGTGTAGCTGATTTGCTAGAAATGGGCCGGTTGCTAACCAAAGATCAAGTTCAGGTAAACAAAAACCTTTGCAGAAATTCGTTAAGAAGTATTGCCAAAACGTAATTATTTCACTTTAACGCTCTGTGAATGTATGTTCAATCATAAAACATATATGTATCGTTGCCGTCAACTTGGTATAAAGGATTATATACATTTAAAAGCATGTGCCATCGGAAAGCAACTCAAGTTGCCCTCACGTCAAAATGACCATATTTATTCATGTATCACGCCCCCTCGTGTATCACGCGCACCCTATTTTTCTGCCTGTACGGAGGAAGAAAAATAAATTCGTGCAGGAATAAGCTGACATCTGGGATTTAAAATAAATGTCGGGCTCTTCACCGATTCCCCTTCTATGAAACAAGGTCAGCGCGAGTAGAGATGTACGATCGTAATATGGGAATGGAACATAAAACAAAAGTTTCGTTACCTGTCGATGCATAAGCAAATGAATATTTCCCTTCAAACTTTCCCCATCATTGCTCCCAATGATGACTGGTGGTTGTAGATTATTGTTTTTAATCAAATAACCGAATTTCTGAGGGATTCATGAAAGAAATATTTTTATTTATTGATATTATTGTACTTTTGACCAGTTCATTTTCTTTTATACTTTCAAAGATCCATTGTCTGATATACCTCCGCATAATGGGTATATTTTAAGTATTCGGAGGAAGTCTTTCCAAAAATAATTTCAGGTCATCCTTTCCATGTCATAAGCATTAATATAGGATGTAGCGTGTGCCGAGATCAATGAAGAATGTGCGAATTAATAATTTAAACAATGTTGAGAAAATCGTGAGTCATTCAGACTTGAGAAAAAATCCGGACCACCACCTAAAAACAGAAAAATAAATACAAATATGAACGCGGCTGCACAGTTAAATTTTTATGCGAAATACGAAAATGGATTTGTAAAAGGCGGAGGAATGAAAAAAAGAAGCTACCCAAAAAGAAATCGAACTCGCGCCCTCACGTTCCAACGCAACCACTATACGCTCACCGCCAACAATTACTTGATCAATTAGACGTGCATTATTAAATATACCAGTTGACGTGAAATTGCAATATATAACCGCGATTTTCCGAAAAACTATCGGCCGTATACGCCCAAAAGAGGGTTTTGCAGTGATCCTGGAATCCAGAGCTATACACATACCAAGTTTCATAAAAGCCCGTGATCCCACTACCGTGTCCTCTCCTTCTTAGTTTAAAAAAGTTCCTACGTGTCAGTTATTCCTGTGTTACACGAGTTGAGAAAATCGTTTTGGGATTAGAACTCCGCCTAGTGGGCCGCTCAAAATTTTGTTATTCCGAACACAAGGTATGATAAATTTAATCCTGAAAAAATGACTACTCCCTCTGGAATTTTTTGAGATATCTTACACACGTAGAGACAAAGCGAAAACGCACAAGAAATTGTTTATGGAGTAGTAAAAATTGAAAGAATAAACTAGTTTTTTTAAGATCATCCTATTTACCTGCTGTGCCACGAATAAGCGCTGTCTCCCCACTTCTGTGTAACGTCAATTGTCCTAACATTGTATTCAATATAACGCACTAATTTGTCATAAATTAGATAAAAAATAACGATTCTATGTTTAGCATTTTAATTTAAGTAAAATGCTTAGATAAATGATGCGCGGCGAGACATGTTGATATTGAAATACAATAAAGTCACCAATTTGTAAAGCATGATTGCAGAGCCAAGCAAACATTGTCATCTGTTGCTTTAACTTGGAATAAAACTTTTCGGAAATTTCATTCTAAAAATAAGCAATCTCACTAAATTTCAAACAGCGGTACATTCGCGGAAATATGATATATATACATGTAAAAGTACAAACCTTAAAAGCAACGAGGAGATCCTTCTTCGACCACTAGCAATGAATAACTGACGAAAAGTGACTGGAAAT
Organism: Tanypteryx hageni; assembly: GCA_028673005.1. Lineage (NCBI taxonomy): Eukaryota > Metazoa > Arthropoda > Insecta > Odonata > Petaluridae > Tanypteryx > Tanypteryx hageni. The sequence continues at coordinate 151,651,275 of CM054114.1, forward strand.
TATATGGAGTGAGAGTACATGCAGCATCAGAACATGTGAGACCCACAGCTTTCTTCCAAGTTCTCTGGATTTTATATTTAGTTTTTGCGCTTCTATTTTCTACAATAATCCAAGAGGTTGATTAGCCAAAATACACATACGCGCGCTTTGATTTACTAGCCGGGCAGCAGATGCTTAATGAACTCAAACCTTTCGCTTAGGTTGAGTCATGTTGTGTTTATGGAGTGGTTTTAATAAATTCTTCGTTTACCTCGACTCATCCTCACAGCACCAAATTTCTTTCATGAGAAGACACTGAAGTGTCAAGCACTTTTCCCCACTAAGTGCCTTTCCCTCCAACCCACATTGCATTTCTTTCTCTCCTAAGCCTTTACGGAAAATAAGATGAAGAGCTAGGTATTAATAAAGAGAGAAACAACAAGAAGAGCTAAGGCGTTTACATTCAGTAAATAATAACATGTGTCACATTTAAGGCCCGAAAAAAGCCCGAATAGAATCGACCACTTAGCCCGAGAGAGGCACTCCACCGGCCACCCTACCTCTCCGTCCGCCGGAGTGCCGTGCACATGGGTCCCTTTCTCACGAAACTGCTTCAGTTTTGAAAGCCCTGATCGCATAACTCATCTTTTAAAGAAAGTTAACTTGTAGGACGCCAAGTAAAACACTAATGAATTTTATCTACTCGTTCCAACGTTCGCAATTGTCTTGAGGCGGAGAGGATATTCTAAGTATACGTTGCTATTGGGGGTTTTTCCAAAGCATTTGTTTCGTAAATGAAACTGGGAACCTAGAGGTCACCCATGATCCACATTTCTTCCCCATGAGATATCCGTCTCTTTCGGTCTGTATTTCATTGCTAGTTGTTGGAGATAGATCGTGAAGTTCTCGTGTTTCGGATTTTGCATTTATTATCGTACAGGTATGCATTTTTTCATAAAATTACATATTTCTTTTCTTCCGAATATAACGTGATCTCGAATTTGGGATGTTGTATCGGAAATAAATTGTTGAAAGTTATTATTATATGTTTCAAAGCTACATTTAAAGTTGGTAAAAGGTTTTTGAACTAGAAATTGGTATATTTAGTCATTGAATTCCTAAACTTTTGTCACCATATCACATTCACTGCAATGAAGTATCCCATATTAAATAAACTTAATTGAGAATATATAAAACGACACATACCTCTTACGCACCGAATGGTTGCCGCTTCTCTCAATGACAGGAATACTACGATCTATCCTTTTGCAATAAAAAAGATATATTAATTAATTCCTAATTTTTCTTACATTAAACTTACCAAAAACTGTGAACACATTATGTATATAAAATACAACTAGCTACTAATGGCAAAAAAATTGCTTACTTGTCCACCCGTCCGTCTGTAGGCAAGATTCTGAAGTGATTTGCGAATAAGACTCGCAGGGTAGTGAAAAATACCTACCCGATTTTTTGTAATAGTTCTAAGTCTCGTGACTTACGTCATAATTATGTCATTATGACCTTATTATTCTACACTTTGATAAATGTAGATTATTCGGGATTGAAGACAATATTTAAATGACGATAAGATACAGTTTCACAACATGTTTTTTGCTAGTTAGGCGCCCCTTGGGGCTCGGCTCCGGTTGCGGCCGCCCCTCTCGCCTGCCCGTCGCTAAGCATATCGCTTGTTCGTCTCGTTTATTATGAACTATTGGAAAACGGAAAAATGAAATATATTAAATCTGAAAAATGTCATCTTATTTTTTATTTAGACGCAGTAGGTAATCTGATTTATTTTACGAGATTTTCCCTCGTCTGTAGTTTTCTAAAATATCTTATGTTAATGTTAATGCAATTATTATGTTAGTACATAAATTTTTTCTGAAAGTTTGCCATTTTGAACAGTATTTGACGTAGCTAGGTTCTCCTTCGCCCGGGAGCAAGTCACAGAGATGCGCCCCCCTCCCTTTATTCCCTGTACAATTTTCCTGATAAATGTAATGAGGGGAATGTGATGGAAACCCAACATACTATACTAGCATTTTAATTCGGCATATATTATGATATTAATATTGTTAATAAACAGAAACGTTAATTTTCGGTCCAAGAGTTTGCACCTCTTCAGTCCTGCGCTCAGGGACAACTGCCCCACTCTGCTCCCCCTCACTACGCAACTGAGTAAATAGTAAGTTAAATATGCACACTTACTAATCCAGATAAAATTAAAACTTCTGTTTTACTGCATCATTAGAATATCGAAGTCTGTATCCTGCAATTTCCATATAAATGCTTTTGTAGCATTTTTATATTACACGTATTTTAGGTATAGAAATTCGCTTTTTGGCATAAGTAAAGGTAAGTGAAATTTGAACTTTGCGAAAAATGAGAAATAGATGCAAAAAAGCGGTTAAATGCGAAAAATACGTGAAAAATCAATATATGCGACAAATAAAATTCTTATCTACACAATCTGCTTCTGAACGTATTTTGGAAATTTGTAGTTCAAATAATCTTAATAAAATTGTAAGAATTCAATGTAAATTTATTAGAGAAATAGGTGCAAAATTTGTAACTATTAACAATTCTCTGGAAGGATCCTTTTATTCTTTTGCTCACTTACTATGGGAAGAACTTCAAAGTATAAACGGGGGCTACAAAAAAAGGCTGATGGCATTTTTCCTCAGGAACAAATAAATTACTTGCTGAAACTGAAAATGATTTGAAATTTGAACTTTTGAATGCCATTAAATCAGCCGCAAACAAAAGTGCCAACAAGTGAAGGGAGACAAAATTGTAACTTACTCCATGCTAGTATTTAATAAGTTATAATTTGCTTAGGTAATTTTATTTCTATTTATATAAATTTACATATAGTGAAAGGTCCGTTAAAAATTAATTTTCCTTTATTGACTGTATTTATTTTTTTGGCCATTTTATAAATATTAATATCAAACAGGTTTTTTCTTTGTTTAATTTTAAATTTCATTTGATTAATAAGTAGTTTTAATACTATTTGAAAATTTTAACTCTGATTAAAACGCTCCATGCTTGCATTTATTAATTTGTAATTGAATTCTATTCTTATAAATTTATAATAATTGTATAAGTAATAAGTAACCTCTGTTAGAAATAAATGTTATTTATTGTGTAGATTCATTTTGACAAGGTTATTTATAAATTATGCTTTAATTTTTTTCTTTGCGTGGTTTTAATTTTTATTTGTAAGGAAGAAATTCTAATTCAACTTTAAAATTTGTCTTTATATTCTTTGGGAAGTTTTATAATAACAATATAATTAATGGTAATGTTTGACCTGTTTTAATTATATCCCTGGCTTAGTTTTAAATTTGAGTTAGTGTTGCGTATTTCACTAAAGGCTAAATTTGTTTGAGCTCCAGGAATTACTCTAAAATTGAATAAGAAATAGATGCTAAATTGAAATTATTTTGTTGCTGTTAAACGCTAAATCCAAAAATCAAAACGCTAGAAATTCAATTTTTTGTTGCTAAAAACAAGTACCACCATATATAAGTCTGTTAATTAAGTGTATTCCAATACATGTATTTGCAGTTGTGAAGTGCAGTTGTTGCTTACTGGTCAGAAGGAATAAGCGTTGTTTGAGTTTTAATTTTTTAAATTAGAAGTTGCCAATGGATAAGTTTCTAACAAAGAGAAAGCGGGATGTTGAAGAAAGCATAGATAATGACAATTCACTTGGAAGCAGCGGGACGTCTGTTGCAGTTGCTAAGAAAACAGATTCAAGATGTGATAATAATGTGGTGGTGATTACTCAACCAACAAAAGTCCCAAACACAGTCAAAGTTGGCTTTAGGGCAAAGCATCGTTACTACGATGAATCTTATATAAAATGTGGATTTGTTTCCAATAATAGTGATCCTCCTCTACCTTTATTTGTTATTTGTCACCAGACGTTGTCTGACAATAGCATGAAACCATCTCTATTGCAGCGTCATTTAATTACTAACAATGCAGACTTGAAAAATAAAACTATAGATTTTTTTAAGCGGAAGGGGGATAGTAAAATCAATTATACTGCGTATAAACAGGCGCTAGCTAAGCGGAAACTTTGGCTATCCGTAAAAGACAATATTATATCCAAACTCTGCAAGTTACGCATGAGCTTAGCTTATTTAAATAACATACATGCTATGATCGGCCGAAAATTGAAGGCGTTTTTGGGAAAAGATGAACGTCATTGATGTGAGATCGACTAAACATTGTAAATCAGCGATCATCTTCCGTCGAAGTTTTTAATTTATTTCCAACAGGAAACCTTCAATATCACAAGAAAAAATGGCGCGTGAAATGTTTCAGGGCATTCGGTAGATTGGAACGTAATTAATACGTGCCGAAGTGAATGACGTTTCATTTGGAAATGTCAGCGTTCTACGGCACTTGAACTGAATCAACGAAGGTTTTCCGCACCTCGTGCGAATCAGGTCGGGAAGACACGCGCACACACACTCGCCACTTACACACACACGCGCACGCACACACGCCACTTACACACACACGCCACTTATCAATGCGGTTCCTCTATGGGGACGACGGGATCGAACCACCCTGGCGGTTTCTGGTTATTATTCCAAAGCTATTCTCTTGCCCAGCGATCGATCGATGCGAACTAATTGACACTGCCTGCTAAAAAGGCGTTCCTTTCTTCTACTTTTTTAACGCCGATGGTTTTCTGATGGTGGCTTGTTTTAATATGATTCCAATAATAATGGAGGGAGGAAAAGAAGCTTAAGGAAATCGCCTGTTCCCCACCCATCCTCTCTTCCCCGCTCTAACTCAGGAAATCCCATTAATCCCGCAAAGGCAATTACGCCGAGAAATCGCACCTTTGAACCTCCTCGCGCGAAATACGCCGGGCACGTAGGAGTGAATAACAACGTGATGATAATATGCGCTTGAAATTAGTTTTATTATTTTCTTAACTCTAAAAATTAGCGTTCTCGCTTTATTTGTATAGATTTAATAGAATTTTGAAAAGGGAAATTGATTCTGAATGACGCTGATTTCGTTATCATGAGTTAATCCAGTGCTATTCAAACTTTTTCTTGCACGTACCCTTTGGAAAATTTCATTAATTACCTGGTACCACCACATGTTATCGTAAGAAAGGAAGTTTCCCGAAAAATGTCTTCAAAATCGTTGCGCCGAAGTGGGAAAATTCTGCTGGCACCACTTTCAGATCCTTCTGGTACCACCGTAAAATATTTATCTATTTGTATCTATTTTACGGTTCAGAAATTTTTATTTTTATTCCATTCTGTACACCATAGTCTCCAAATTCCATTTTCACCACACTTTATGTTTTTTATGTTATTTTTTGTGAATGACGCGTAACCAATAGTCTGATAAATAATTATTCTTCCTCGCAGTAATTTCAAAAATGACATTGCGACAAATTTCGTGGCATAAAAGACGAACCCGCATAACAGCAAGGATTTTTTTCAGACTGATATTACTTCTTCATATGCGTAGTATACAGAGAAAGTATTATAATCGCGAAAAAAATTGTTTACGCCATGTCGTCTGTACGTCTGTAGGTGTGTGCAAGGTTTAAAACTACAAAGAGATAAAAGACGGCGCAACAATAAAGGGCAGTTTATTCTTGTTGATATTCTCAAAATGTTCATTTCTCTCTATATTATAACCGCACTAATGTTTGTTACAGAAACTATTTCTTACTTCTGTATGAGCTTGAATGATGAAAAAATTCAAATTGATTATTCATAACTTATAAACAAAGGAGAAATTGCGAAAAGGGAGGAGGGAGGGGAGGAGGGACGGAAGGAGGGAGGGAAGGAGGGAGGGAAGGAGGGAGGGAAGGAGAGAGGAAAGGAGGGAGAGAAAAAGGGAGGGAAGGAGAGAGAGATGTGGATAGGGAGAGAACACATGAATGCTGCGGTATTTCGTCCATGAGTTGAGAGGCTTTTAGCAAAGAGATAAGCGAGAACGGTGTTAAAACTTCTGTAATATTTAAATCGGGCGCTCAGCGTATATGTCCGCTGAGCGAAGGCCTAGAAAATTGTTTACATATCGATCAGTGTTTTCTGGTGAATAATACACTGTATTTGCCTCCACACAGCGAGAGATAGGAGGTTATCCGTTTAAAAAAATAACGGGCGAAAATCCCGTTTTTTTTAAACCACAATTATTCACATTCGTTACTGAATATACTTGAGGGTATCAATTAAAATTTTGTGATTTGAATTGAATACTTTTTAAATATTATCCATATAATCAATAATAATTTCAACATTCAGATCGTAAACATGGACAGCTTGTCTGTTGGCAAAAAGGGACCATTTGGTGAACGAGCTTAAGTTGGGTAACAGTGCTCGATGTAATCATTGCTAACCAAATGTCGGATTCAAAATAAATTTTCGGCCTAATTCAACGTGGATTACTGCAACTTTTGAAAGGCATGTCAATTTCATTTATTGATTCGTCACTATCTATCAATGGTAGCGAAATCTAAGTCGCAATATGTATATTTTAATCAGTTATAATTTGGGGTTTATAATTTTAACTAAATTGCATCATTTTTGCCAGACATGCGTCCAACTCGCATCTCGATTTCATCATCAGTATTAGATTTAACCTTACCCTTTTTCAGGACGAACAAATGGAGAAGGATACGCTCCTGATATCAAACATGTCTAATCATCACAGATTATGATTCGCCAAAAAACTATGAGAAGTCACTTCGAGTGATTGCAAAAATGATTTTTCTAAATCAAACATGCCGTTCTTGAATATATACGCTCATATACCTCCGCGGCTCTTACAGACTGAGTGACAAATAACAACTGCCACATACAGGTTTACCCCGAAAAAGTAATATATATAGTTTTACCTATCATATTTTTCATTATAACCTGCGTAAATGCAAGTCAAATTTTATTTCAGCAATGCAGTTAATCATCTAAAAACACTTCAGAATGTGAAGTAATGCTTAACTACGAGTGAATAACTTGTAGTGTTAATAGGCCCAATGTGAAGATATAAAGGATTTATATTTGTGGGTAACTATGGTAAAATTGGCAGACTTTAATGAAGTTATTAACGTGGAAGACATCCGAAGGTAATTAAAAATTCTAATTGTAATTAAATAATATTAATGTCTGATTTTTAGCATTAAAATTAATTGTTGGACTTAATTGGAGATGCTTACTTTTCCTTAACAATAAATATAAATTTCGTTGTTTAATCGTGTATATTTTAATGCAATTAATTCGAGTCTTAGGAAAACCATATAATAAATTATTGTTCCTATGAATATTTTGCGATTATTTATATATTTTGCGTGTTTTTGGAATACTCAGAAAGTAACTTATATATAATACCGGTTACACTGTTTGCATAAGTCATTAGATAAAAACTAACTTCTGTAATTCTTTTATCGAAATAAAAGTATTTAATAAATAAATATTGCTTTGCAAAAAATGAGTAGCAAAATCGTTCATAACAATGCAACAATTAAATGATATTCAACTAAAGAGCTTTCGTGTACTGGCTATTTGTGCCGAACTGTAGCATATATAAAAAAACATATATAAGCAAAATTTACGTATATAACATGTGATAAAATTATAGATATTCCTCAGTTTGATGATAAGGTTAATGAGAGAAATCGCCATAAGGAAGACAAGGCAAAATATTGCCGAATTTATTAATGGAAGAAAAAATTCGGTAATTTTATCTAGGTTCACGGATACCACTGTACTTGTATATATTTCCTGTTATTGGGAGTTACTGTAAAATCGAGTGGACATTTTTTTACTTGAGTTGCCTTTCCTACCACTGCGTCGCTTGATAAGAAGGCTGTAAGAAAAATGTCCTCGAGGATGAATCTCACATCGGTCAAGCAAAGAGATCGCCTTTATCCATCGTTGCGATCGAGATCCGAGTGCAGAGCAAATATATCGAATGGCAATGATATCAACGTGATCCTCAAGTTCACTCTATTCTTTTCCTGGACTACTTCCGTGGAGAACCTCGCTTTCCCTTGAAGAGCTCTGCCGGATATTTCGTCCTTTTGTTTCCAAAACTCACTGTTCAAACTCATCCCTCTCCGCCATCTTTGCCCAGGGCCCTTCGTCCTGTTTATTCAAAGGCGGTGATGGGCAACGACGGTCTCTCTCTCCCAGAAACCGTGTAACAAGGACTGCTACGTTTCACAAGAGCGATCCACACACACTACACCAGGCGTATCAAACTGGTGGCCTGCGTGCCGCATGCGGCCCTTTCTGTGTCTTAGTACGGCCCGAATGCGAATTTCTGTTAAGAAAATCTTAGGACCTTTGATAGAAATATTTCTTTTTTTTAATTAAACAAGATTTATTTTCATAGATATTGAGGTACAATTGAAGGCGTTTTCTGAATTTTTAATGGCAAAACATACGTCCAGTTTACTAGATAAAGTCTACTATTAAAATTCTGGCCTTCATTAAACAACTATAGTCCTTATGCGGCCCTTCTATGACAGCCATTGCTTCAATGCGGCCCTGACATCTCTTCGAGTGTGACATATTTGCACTACACGAACGGGATTCCGTGTTTTTTCAATAAATCCGCATAAGGAAAGGTAGTGCCAGTAACAATGCCCAATTTAGTGCATAAGTTTCAGAATATACGCCAAATGTTAATCGTAAATAGACAATTGAATGGCGATTTTATGCACTCGTTTTTGAGAAAAACGCCGAAGCAAACCAACCGTCTAGAAATTTCTATTTTATTAACATAAGTGCCATTATCACTTGACCGAGAGGGAAACACTTCACGGGCGTTATAAAACCTCCGTTTTCGCCAACATAAATCGTCTTATTGCAATAAAGTTACGACAAACTGGCGGAACATTTGTTAGGAGAAATGAAGTACCGTGAAGCAGTCTTTTCGACTCGGCAAAGGACAAAGGGCAGATATAAAACTGTAACGGATGACGTTTATGAGCCGGATTACGGTCGTTTCCATGGCTTCGAGCCTCAATCGAGGTGAGCCGTAAGCTGCCTTCGGATGGCATCGGGGGAGTGGGCGTCGATTTGACCGAGAAACTTTCAACAAGTAGTTTATCATTCGGGATAAATCATATCCGCCATTAAATGTGTCCATTACACGCTATTTTTAATGGAAGTTCGACGATACAAATGTAAGAAATAAGAGGTCTGAAATTTTTATTTTAGTGTTTCTCCAGTCCCATATTATTAACGCTTGCACAAATCCCGTGTAGACTAAACGCCTTAAGTTAGATTAGCTCGATTCTATCTCGATGATAGCTTTTTCAAAAAAGGACTTTCCACGAATAATGTAATCGCAAAAGCGACGGATTTAATTGATTATGCGCCCTAAATACGAATCCGATAAATGATTTTTTTAAAATTGTGATAACTGAATTAAGATATAAACAAAAGTTTGAAGGTTTAATATAAAGTTATAGATCGTAATACACGGGGTTTCTAAACCGGTTCTCCGCAATTAGGCAAATAATGATTTTAAATAAATACACTAATGATTACAAGAATAAAATTAAATCCTACGCGAAGAATTTTCCTAATTAAGGTCATAATGTATAGTCAAAACATGGAGATCCTCATTGTTGAAAAGGGATCATTGTGGTAATCGCAAAGGTTTTTTTCTTATAGAAATCTTGTATTTTTATACTATTAAAAAGAGTCAACTGCCTTAAATGTATCTTTAAAAACAAATTATAGGCTGTAATTGCATCATTAACGAGACACACAGAAGTTCGTCATGGTACCTAAGTAATCTCATAATATCAGTAAATGAGATGGACGCGACTTTCCCTATAAGAATTAAATTCATGCACTGACTGCAAAATAATTTATTGATACAAAATCAAAATTTTGTTATGTTGATGAAAACAACCAAACAACTAGAACTAGCGGAAAACGCAAAATTTCTATCTATCCTTCGTCGGCAAAATAAATAGCAAAAGACGCACGAAAACACATAAAAATGGGAGCTCCATTTGATGAAGCAATGTGAAAAAGCGTGTTTTATTTATTAAGGAATATTTAAAATTGTACATTTAAAATTCTTTATAAATTTAGTAATATAATCATATGACATTAAGTGATTTGTTCAAAAATTAATTGCATTTTTTTCAACTTTCTCTCTATAAAAATCCGCTCATAATCTCAATCTGAAATGTTCAAAGGCACCCCCACGCCGCCCAACGGTTTTCTTGAAACTTTTCTTCCACAGCGCAACAAATAGCGCCACAGAACACGCACGCACACACTCGGCAAATTTTAACATTCGATTAATTTAATTTAATTTAATTTGCCATTTAAATGTAATTCATTGCACAGACGGACTGACAGACAGCAAAAACATAAGCGTGTTTATAAACTTAAATGCGCTATTAGCGTTTGAGTTAATAATCCGTAAAATTTGTTTATTATTCATCACTAAAACAATACTTTTAATGTATTTATATGAATTTGTAACAACATAAGCGATAACTTAGTTTGTGGAGGAAATTAATTTGAGTTGTAACCCTACAAACAATCGTAGCGCTGCATAAAAGCGTGATACGGCAATGCGCATGGATAAATCAGTTACGTTGAAACTGTGGCCAATCGAATACGTAGCAACGACACATTCAGTTATAGAGGTTACAGGATTTTGAATTACAAGCAAGAGAATCCAGTTATGACGCGCCTCGTTAAACCTCGTGTTCTGACGTATCGCGGGTGATGTCGCGTCCATGGGTGAAAAGAATCACGGACGTACCTCGTTCACGAAGCCATTGGGTTGGTTGGGTTGCATACAACTCGGGCGAACCTCCCGGCTGCTTTATAACGCGCTTCTAATATTACCTTCGGGTCATCAACAATTTTAGATGTTCACGTATTGTTTTTAATTCCAAGGCACAATTAATAAAGGAGTCTTTTTTTCGTTTACTATAAACAAGAAGCAAAATAATCAATTATTTATTCCCGTACAATGTAATCGGATAGACAAAAAATGTAACTCCATGATTCGTTTGCAAATAACAACGACTTTTAAAAACTACCGCAAATTTTTTACTATTCACAAGTAGTAAATATATTTCAAGTATTAGATGAGAACTGATAATTAATTAGCATACAAAAAACTATCCTCTTTAAACGATTGAACGCCTGTTTTGTGAGCGTCTCATTCATTTTTGCTGATTCTATTTTTTAAAATTTGATGTAGATTAGCTATAAATATATAAATGAAAATTTTTAAACGGAGCTCCACTTGTAGGATTGACATGAGGTAATGGTAAATGTTACCCGTTTATCCATTAGACACTTGAGTTAACAGAATTCACATCTTTAAATACAAAGTCGCTGCCTGCAATGTAAATTCACCAATTCTAACGAAAGTTGCCATAAGAACTAAGAATAACCAATGAAGACGGCTACTTGGCAGTCTAAATGCGAATCTGGTTTATCAAAATTATTCACTTTCTGCCGAGTCCTTTCAATAAGTATTGACACGAATGAAGAACAGTGGTAAATACAGTTCATATTGATGGGGAATTTCAGCTCAATAATTTATAAAAGGAGTACTGTCTTTAAAATTCGGATAAATTGGTCGATAATAAGCGTTGAAAGAGTTTGTCACTTTAACAGGAACAAAGGGGATCACCAAGTACTGAATTCATTTTCGCTGTATCATCTCAAACGATTTTAAGATGAACTTCGTACAGAGAAAGGACCTTGAAAATCCCCTGGGCCATTTCTTAAGTGAATAGAGAAGTCCGGCCCACATATCCTTACAGCGAAGCAATCTGGACAAAAAATTTTTAAAAACTAATCCGAAAATTTCTGAAGACAAAACCCAGATATGGAGCTTCACAACCGTCGAATTTTCACCATCCCTCAGAAAAGGAAATACCGGGGAGAAATATGGATTCGGTAACGCTTTATAAAATGTCATGGACGAGTTCCCAAAAAGAAAATACTATCTCCAAACTACAATTGCATATTCCTTTATCCGAATAAATTCTGGTCGTTCCTGGACCACCGCGTGATCATAAAAGTTAAAATATATCATAGAAATGCAAAAAGTCGCATTCGCGGAACAAGGGGAAATGTTTCGCAGGTCACGAGAACACCTAAAGTCCAACTGACATCTTGACTGCCCCAAAACAAGGAAGAGTCAAAAGACGACCAAAAAGATAACTTCACAGCTTTGATTTTTTCCTGAAAATCAAGCTATTCGGAAATACATTAGAACCTCGATTACCCGACCTATATGTGGGCAAGGACCGTCAGATAAACCGAAAAGTCGGATAATTTGTAAATAATGGATAGAATGCACATTTAGGAACATGATGTATTTATTTAAGTATTTCACATACAGCTCAGGCCATTTTACGGTGGAATTTAAAATAAAAAATACTATAGTAAATACTAAAAGTGAGATACTCCTATAGCCAAACAATTAGAGGGTTACAACACCCTTTTGGCTATAGGAGTATCTCACTTTTAATAATCTAAGCCAAAGTTATTGAGCTACCAACGATATATAGTAAATATTATTAACAAAAATATAAAAATTAAATTATCAGTCGTCTCCTGAGTGAATCAACGGTCAGTAGGGTTGCCACTTCGTAAGAAGTTAATTCCAGGAGATTTTCTTCTAGATTAAAAAGTACCTAATGTGAACTATCAAATTTGTTTTATTTATTGATTAGAAGGTATTTAATGAATATTTCATCGTGATTTCATTTTACTTGATTATATAATTAGCGGTAATGATCTCCCCCGTGAATAATCTGTCTGGCGATCTCTCGCGTGAACCGACCTTCGATGGATGCAACCGACATATACTTTCGAACAAAGGTTAGGCAGCTCATCTACTTTTTGGTCAGTTAAACCTAGAGTCGGATAAACGAGATTCGGATAAACAAGAGTCGGATAAACGAGAGTCGGATAATCGAGGTTTTACTGTAATTCTATTTATGTAACTGACTTTTCCCGCGTCCTAAACACAAAAACGAACATCCAACATGATTTATTTTCCGCGCGCTATAGGTTGTACAAGTGGAAACACCGCGCAACTCCTCGATATCGGCGAAGGTGTTCTATGATAGTATAAACGCGACTCACTCACCCTCGCAGCATTCTCCTCACCCAAGCGTTCCGCGGTGCGTCGCCTCCCCCTCCTGTGCTACTCCACTTCTTCTCCTTCTTCCCGCAGTGGAGAAAACGGCGCTTCGTAGTCTTCTTCTGTCTCACGCTCGCTTCCTTCCTCCACGAGAGGCAGTCCGCGACTAATGCCGCTACGCCGCCAAGGACGGGCCACTACGGGAGGCCGGCATATCACGCGGCGGCGGGAGGGGTGGTGTAAGGGGGGGGCGGCTAAAGGGGAAGGACTCTTTGGATAGGGGAGGGAAGAGAGGGGAGGTAGGGGAGGGGGCGGAGGAATCAATGTGGAAGCAACGTTCACATCGATCCCTCCCCCGCCCACTCCAGTCCCCGTGGCGCGGTCGTCCGCCACCCCAACCACCACCACGCCTCTCCCCCCACCATTTCACTCCCACCACCACGCCACTATCACCACCACTATGCCACTCCCACCACCACGCCTTTCCCCGCCACGCCACTTCCCCCACCATTTCATTCCCACCACCACGCCACTCTCCCCACCACCACGCCCCTTCCCCCACCTCTACGCCACTCTCTCCTCCCCCTTTTCACTATCTTCCTCCGTGGAGCCAAAGGAGTCCTTCCCCCTCTTGAAGATGCGACCATTATCCACGAGACGACTTGGCCCGGGCTATCCCCCTCTCTCTCTCTCCCTCTTCATCCTTCCAAGGCGAGAGAGAGGAGCGGAAGAAAAATAAAAGGGGGAAAAATCATGAGGGAAGAGAACGGAATTTATTTGTTTCCCTTCCTTTTCCGTCTAGGTGGCGAGGAGCGACGGATTTAATTATTATTTTTTGTTATTACTTTGACGTAAGGAGGATTTAGGAAGGAGGTTGGCCTGTTTCTTTTATTTTATCGAATGAAGGGGAAGGAAAAAAGAATGAGAACGCGAACAATGGACAGGCGAGGCGGAGGATCATGGGAGGACGGGATGCGTCCGCACGGCGGTCATTCTGCATTCAACGGAAATAATGAAAAATGTTGGAATTCGAGTCTGAGGACTTTTCCTGTTTTTCGTGACGTTGTCATTTCTAGCGCGCAGTGAAAGTATATCCCTATTTCCCACGTTAAACTCTAGCTGCTTGGCGACCCAATGTCTCCGTTCAACGCAGCCGGAGAATAATTGCTTCAAACTATTGCAAGTTTAGCATTTCTGAATTTTCTTCACGTTCTAGAACAGGTGTGTCTAACCTACGGCCAACGAAAGGTTATTGTGCGGCCCTAAAAGCCATTGTGAGAAAGCAATCCGTAAATTTTAACACGTAAATTCATAATTTTAATGAACATTTTGATAATAAAGCTTTTAATATTGAAATGTTAACTGTTATAAACGTTATTTCAATTTCCACTATTTTGGCACCTCAGAATCCGATTTAAACTCTAAACTTGCCCGCCGAAGAATTGGCAACTTCCAATGCTAAAGATTTGCAACCGCCAATGCGGCCCACGTCTAAAGTTGGAAACCACTTTTCCAGAAGGTTCTAATGTGAAACAGATACGATGAACTTGTTCCCTGGGATCACTGTTTAATTAACACGGAACTACTGCATCAGCAAGGATATTATATCTACAAGTAATTGAAGCGTACCTGCTTGTCCTTGTAGGTATCAATGGAAGGAGAAAAATAAAAATAAAATACTGTTTGGAAATGAAAATACACAACTTCGTCATCCTTAAGTATCATTTTAAAATTTCCGAATAGCATTTTTTTAAGGTGCCGAGCCTTTTATCATAAAATTATTATTTTTAAATTTCTAAAATAAATTAAAAAGTAGTGTTACCTATGAACATAAATAAAAGAGCGTTTTTAGGCGTTCTTTACAATAAGTAAAAAAATAACGCCAAATGGTCAGGTCGTGTCCGTCCGTCTGCATGTTTCATCTCAGAAAATACTGGGCGGATGAAATTTGATATTTAGGACGGGCAAAGATTTTTTTAGATTCAAAACACTTCTTTTTGTTATAGATTAACAAATGTGAAAATTATATTTTAGGACATTGGCTATTATATTACTTATCTTATTATTTAACCTATTGCCCATGTTTACAAAGCTTTTCAATGAGGGGAAAGAAAATAAGGTTAAAAACCCTGTTCTTGACGGGGCAAAGAAACTAAGAAAATGATATAAATACTTAACGTGGGAGTGCCACTTTACTAAAGAGAAAAAATGAACTTTTCTTTATATCTCTTACAATATCACAAACAAAAAGGTCTTTCAACGACTTTGTAGAATTAATCAAATAGCGTATGTTTTGTTTAGTACACTTTTATCGAAGAAGTAGCCGATTTCAATAAAATAAAACGTTAAAGTCGTAAATCACTTTGAACTTAAAAAAATTATCCCGTTTTTAATTGTTATCAACAAAACAATCTTCATGACAACTAAAGTAAAAAATATCTGTTGTAAATATTTAATTAGTTTAATTTTCTTTCATGCGCACGGCACATTTGGAAAATAAAGGGAAATGGATTATCTACGACGAATAAATGAACGTGAATACATCTATTTTCTTTTCGTATACACAGCGTTTGTAAGTGAAAATAAATGGGTAAATAACGACGAAGGAATGAACGTGAACATAAAGATTATATTATTACTATTCGAATGAGGTCAGTTTTAAATAATTGTCGATTATTTTATTAATTAAAACGGTTTAACAAATAAATCAGTTAATCAAAAATTTCTATATTTCCTTGGCATCACTACTAGCATACCAGTTCTTATTACAATAAGCCATTAATATTTATCTTTTGTGACATGTAGCGATTTTTCCCTTCCACCCTTTTCCTGTCGCACTTATCCGATAGCACCGATATTCGTGCATCGCCGGACATAATGGCCTCACCTTCAGTACGCCACGCCCTGCGAGTACCTGCCTGCTTTATATACCCTAAGTACCCCTCACCTTCCTAACCTTTCCTCTTTCCTTGGGTTATGTAAGGACAACAAAGAAGCAGCCAAT
Organism: Tanypteryx hageni; assembly: GCA_028673005.1. Taxonomy (NCBI): domain Eukaryota; kingdom Metazoa; phylum Arthropoda; class Insecta; order Odonata; family Petaluridae; genus Tanypteryx; species Tanypteryx hageni. The sequence continues at coordinate 151,667,398 of CM054114.1, forward strand.
AGAAGGATATAATAACGCCATTCCCCTCCCCTCCGCTGAAAGTTCCCCCTACCGCAGCACGTGATCTTCCATTACGACGAGAGGAGACCGGCAGACAAGACCTTCGTGCGCGCTCACGAATTACGGTTGATTTACCTGAAATACGAACCTTCGAAGAGATCGCCGACTTCCTTCCACAAGTATACCAAGCAGCTGAAGACACTATTCGGTGTTGGAGTGGACATTATTATTTCAGCCGCCTAAAGAGATTATCGTAATTATATCTGGTGTAATATAACTGACTTTAACCAAGAGACAAGTTTCGTCTCGAATTGTCTATCACAGTTAAATTTGTATTTGCTTAATGTGATTATAATGTAATATTTTGTTATATTCAACTTAGTGTATGTTTCTAATTTCATAAGATCTTTAGCATATAGTTGATAACAGTTGATGTTCTTGCATCGAAAAATCTTTTTCGCTGCAGACATGATTGCATAAATTGTAAATAATGCTTCTGTCTCGCATGTATGCATGTGTGCATCTTTCCACTCTTGTATATTTTTTATGTGGTTACACAGTAACCACAGTATTCGGCTTTCAGCTTTCCATCTTTTGTCTTTGGAGATATTAAAAAACATTAATCGGGCCTCTATCCGAAAATAGTCATCTTTCAACACTCAAATATAAAGAAAAACAAATGGCATCGCTACAAAAATCTATAATCCAAGTTTGAGCTCTCTATAGTTTACGGTTTCGTCACAATCTTAATTTGAACAAGTGCAAAGACAGACAGAAGGATAGACAGACGACAAATTGAAATTAATGGTAGTATTTTCTTTTTAATGTCTTAAATGTGGTGCGTTTCTTCAGATTATATTATTTTTAAATCCTCTGTTGTTGTCGTACTTCTTCTAAGATTCATCAAGGGGTAAGTTTTTTATCTTTTACCGTAATTGTTTTTCGTAACATATTTACTCAACCATATCGTAACTGGCCAAAATGTTGAGTCACGGAATATTTGTAACACGCAATGCATTAAGCATCATCTTGTCTTATCTTATCTGAGTCCAGCCGATTCGCCTCATTCCTACTCACGATGGGTATCTTAGAGGTAGTGCAATGAATAGCCAGAAAGGGAAGAGAGAAACCCGGTGCCGGAATTTGCCTGCTCTTACGAAGAGCACCAGGGGAGCCAACTGCTCAACGTTCCCTCCGAAGGACGGAGTGTTACTTTGAGCGCGCTCCTCATTTTTTCGTGTTCTCTTTCCTAGTCCTCGTCACCTTAGTTCCAACACGCACAAATAGAGGGACGGAGCGTCCTCGGAAAAAATCCTCATAAGGATTCGAACCGGGTGTCGCAATATTAGCAGATCGTACGGTGTGGCCAACACTCTAATCACTACACCACCGGCTCCCCCTTCATCTTGTCTTATTGCATCGTTGGTCGAACACCTCCCTTCCTGGGAGGATCTGCCACACAACTGCTCTCCGTTGGGGCACATAAGTGGCGGATGGTTGTCTTGCAGGAGCTGGTGTACAGATGTCTGAATCCTATGTCCTCCTCCTTTTCAAGGGGAGATCACCATCCACACGAGTGGATGAGCAGAGGCGTTTATGCCGATCCCAGGGCATGGGCCTGGATTCGGCGATGGAGCGGAGGGCAGCTGTTGTCCTCTTTGCCGTGGTGTTCCAGAAGCGGATGGCCAGCCTCTTCATGGTGTCCTGTATGGCGGTCCTTGGCAGCCACTCGTACAAGTCCTTCACCCTACCCTTCCGGCGGTGATGAAATATGGTGCGAAGGCAGGCCTTCTCAACCTGACTGACGGCGGAGTGTCCGACGCAGGTAAGCCTCCCGCTCCATGCAGGCGACGCATACCTAAGGATGGGTAGGACGAGGGCCTTATACAAGTTAATTCGCCGGCGTAGCTGCTTCGCAGAAGTGAAGTGAGGGAGATTTTGGCCCCCAGCGACTTGCAGGCGACGTGTCTGGCATGGTGCGTGAACCGGAGCTTCTGGTCTAGGATGATCCCAAGGTAGGTCGCTTTTTCCTTCCACTCCGCCTTTCCATGACCGTTTGGGGTTTTCCGGCGATGATGTCCAGTTTGATGACGTCGAACCAGCTCAGCAGCGAGTCGGTCGCCAGTTGGAGATATCTGGCAGCCACCCCTTTGTCCCAGGATCGGCAGAGAATGGTCGCATTATCCGCATACAGGGCAGAAATTGTGTTCCATCCTAGGTCCACCGGAGCGTCTGCCGTAAAGATGTTGTACAGCGTTGGGCCTAGGACGAAGCCCTATGGAACGCCGGAGCTGATGAATCTTGCTGTGGATAGCACCCCCTCTCAGCGAACCCTGAAGGATCGCCCAGAGAGGTAGTCTCCAACCAGGGTGGTCAGCCAGGCCGGGAAACGGAAATCGGATATCCGACGCAAAAGCCGTTGGTGCCAGACCCTATCGAACGCCTTAGGCACGTCGAAAAAGGCAGCGGCCACATGCTGTCCCACGTTCAAGGCGTCTGCGATAAAGTTGCAGACACGGGCCAGCTGGTGCGTGGTGGAGTATACTTCCCGGAACCTGAATTGCGCCTCAGGGAGGATGGAGTTGTCCCGCAGATGGCGATGAAGATACGGCAGCAGAGAGCGTTCGAAGAGTTTGCCAAACCCATCGAGAAGAGAAACGGACAATACATGGCCTGGTAACGGGAGGCCTTGGTCTTCGGTAGGCAGACAATCGTCGCCTCCTTCCACGCCGAGGGAAAGTGGCCCAGGCGAATGCAGGCGGTGAAGAGGTGGGAGAGCCAGACGCCGAAAGCAATTCGAATCTGCTTAAGGGCCTCATTCCTGATGCCGTTAGGATCAGGGGCCTTGCGGGGCTTCATCGCCTTCAGAGCGAGGGAGATGTCCTTATGTCAGCGTTGGAGGCAGGGATCCAATTTCCTCGGCCACTGCCGAGGGAGTCACCGCGTCCCTCGGCACTGCGGGATGGGCTGTAGATGTTGTGCAGTCCTGAATCTCCGCCGCTGCTGCCCTGTCGTTCCGGAAGACAGACTCCAAGTATCCGGCCATCAGCTCCGCTTTCACCCGGGGCGCAATCGCCGTAAAGCCATCTCGGTGGAGCGGCGGGTCGTGCTTCGGGTCCTCTCGGAGCGCCTTCGCCATCCGCCATAAGGAGCCGTCGCTGGTGTTAAGCGAAGCAAGCTTGGCATCCCAAACCTCCCTCAGGTACCGGTGTATGGAGCCACGAATGTCATTCTCCATCTCAGTAAGCTGGCGGCGCCGAGCTATATCCCCGGTGGCCTGATAGCGTCTCCGGACCCTGTTCTTGGCCAGAATGTATTGCGGGATTTGCAGCGGGAGCTCCATATAAGTAGCGGACCTGACTGGAAAGCATGGAACGGCTGCTCTGGCTGCTTCGCGTAGCTTGACCGTTAGGACCTCCACGCAGTCATCGATGGCCTCTGGAGTCGGCAGCGGCGGCAGCTCCTCCGGAAGACTGTCCGTGAGTAAGTTCCGGAACAGGTCCCAATCCGCCTTTCCGTAGCTTTCCATGGTGCCCTCCGGTAATCGAAGGGGCCGAACGCCAAAGTGGACGACGACCGGCATGTGGTCACTAGTGAGACCAGCCAAGCAGGAAACATGAAGCGATGTCTGCAGGCCACGGTGAAGGAACAAGTCAAGGACGTTTCCATTTCCCCTGGGGGAGTAGTGGGTAGGTTGCAAAAGATCAAGGATCCCGAAGCCAGCAGTATCAGCCCAGTCGCGGAGTTGCCGTTGTTGGAGTTCCAGCTCAAGTGTTTGGCATTAAAGTCGCCACCAAACAGGGTTGGGTACCCCAAGTCCGCAAGGGCGGTAAAGTCATCCTCCACGAAGGTCCTAGTTGGCGACTAGTACCCCGAGATACATGTTAGGTATCCCTTGAATGTCCAAATATGAACAGCGGTGGCCTCAAGTTGTTGGAGGTCTGGAAGCTGCAACTCGGAGGCCTCTATGTCGTCAGCAACCAAGACGGCCGTACCCCCGCTAGGGCAAGCAGTTGGATCCACCGGTCAGTCGGTGCGGAAAACCCGATATCCCGGGACTTTCCACATCCAGTAGTCGCGGAGATGTTTCCTGAAGCAAGGCCACAGCAATACCCTGTCGCTTCAGGAAAGCCAATAGGTTCGTTGTCTTCTGACGAGTGCTGCCACCTGCATTCCAGGAGACGACCGCCAGGTACTGCTTCCTCTTCCTACGGGTGAAAGTGAAGGAGGGAAGTCAGCAGTTGGAGTAACCCCTGAAGGAGGGTCGCATGTTGTTGGAGTTGCTGTTGCATGGTGACCGTCACTGCCGTCAGAGAGCGAAGAACCTCGGATCTTTCAGCGGCTGCCTCCGCCCTCGGTCTACGCTGATGTCTCGGCTCCCGTTTCCCCGTATCCCCGCGCTGGGGGAGTGGAGGTGGGAGAGTAGGAAAGGCAGCCCCAAGGAGAGAAGGTGCAGCTGGAAGCGACAGTCGCTGGCGAGGAGTCGGGCGTTGAACCGGAAAAAGCCACATAATGTTACCTTGGCCCCACGCATTCTGATCGCCAAGGGATTGCTGTTGAGTCGCAGGTGCCGCAGTGAGCCTCGGAGGTTGCAGCTGTGATTTCCTGGGAGCGGAAAACTTCCTGGAGAAGCCATTCCAGACCTCCTGGAACTTCGGAAAGTGACGGAAGAAGGCAGTATGATCCCCGCCGCAGTTGGCACAAGTGCCAGGGATGTCTAGACACTTGGTGCAGGTATTCTCCGGGTGCGGGCCTGCACATTTGTAGCACCGTGCAGCGGCAGTGCAGTTTTGGGAGCCATGGCCAAATCTGCAGCACTGAAAACACCTCTGTGGGCTGATGCGGCGGTACAGGGAGATGCGTACTCTCTGGTTCTGTAGGTAGCGGATGCCGCAAATCTTCTTGAGCGGCGACTCTGGAGTGGGCGCAATGGTAGCGACGAAGATGGCGGCCGGATCCCTCGACGTTGGGTGGAGGTTCCTAATCCTCCGGACCGTGACACCCATGGCATCAAAGTCAGCAGTGATGTTCTCTGTCCGCGGTCGAATCGAGGCCATTGATGGTGAACTGCTCTATCCGCTCCCGATCCAGGGCCGGCGAGGAAAATTGTACTCGGAGTTGGAGAAGGGTTGCCCTGGCAGCTCGAAAGTCCTCCGTGGACTTAAGGTCCAGACGGACTGTTCCCTTTTTTTTCGTCTGGCTGACGGTGAAGGTCTTGTCCTGAACCTCGGTCCTGATGATGTCGGTCAGGCCCCTAGGCGAAGTGACGTCGGACACCATTAGGGTAGAACGACTTGCCATCCGCTGCTTGGTTTGCGGAGCCGGCGTCTCCATCTCCTACTCCGCCGACTGCGTGGTTCCCTCAACAGGCTGCTGGTCCCCAGAGACGGCCGCCAGGGGCGGATATCTGTTCCGTGTCGGGATGGATGGAGCAGCATCGAGGCGCTGTCGCTTCTGAAGTGACTGCTCCGCGGTCAAAAAGGCCGCCGTAGGTCTCCTTGGGTCGGCTGGTGTTTGAGACAAATCATCGGCCCCGGATGGGCGAAAAAGTGTAGACGCGGCAGTCTCCGACGTCATCGTGGCTGGAAACGAGGGATCCAAAAAGGAGCCCTGTTGCTCGCCGAAGCGGGCACCGTCAACGCCCTCAGAGAAGCTCCGAGGGACAGAATGGCCCTGTCGCGGTCGCGTTGCTGGAAGGTGCGACGTCACCCTGAGAAGGGCACGAGGCGCTGGGTCCGGATGGAATGGAGATCTGGACCATCTGGCTCCCAGATTTAGCGTCTCGGTCGCCCACGGGCTACTCCTGCCTTGCAGGATGGCTGGTGGAAGACCTTTTCCCCATGGGGAAAAGCTGGTGCCCAGCAACGTCCAAAAGCGAAGCTAGGGAAAAAACTGAGACGTGGGTCGCCTTCACCTTGACCCAGTTGCGCTTGGTTATCTTCCGAATGAATGGTTCTATATTCAGAGTTCGTCACCTTATCGGAGCTGCTCCATCTTGTCTTTGGCAAAAGAGCTCCGGATGATAAGCGAAAGGGCGACCCGCACCGTGGCAATTGCCGCTGATCTTGCTGTAGTGGCTCCGGAAAGTCAGCCACTCGTACCCAGGTAGAGAGCTTTTTCCAAGGCCACTTCCTACCCCTCCACAATCAAAGGGCTCGATGGGTCCTGATGGCGGCTACTGCGCGATTTTCCATTTCTATTACCAAGCCGAGTCAGTATTATTATACGTTTCTGTGCCCAGCTGATTCTTCTCTTGCCTTACGCACAATGGGTATCTCAGAGGTTGTGCAATGAATAACCGGACGGGAAGGGAGGAGGGAAACCCGGTGCCGGCATTTACCTGCTCTTAGGAAGAACACCAGGGGGCCAACTGCTTAACGTCCATTCCGAAGGACTGAGTGTCGATTTGAGCGCGCTCCTCGGGTCAGGTTCGTTTTCTCATTGGCTCTTCCTCGTCACCTTAGTACCCCCGCACACAAATTGGGGGCCGAGCGTCCTTTGGAAAAAATCCTCATAAGGATTCGAACCGGGAGTCATTTTAGCAGCCCATGGCGGGGCCGATACTCTAATCACTACACCACCGACTCCCCTAGCAGAGTCTGTCCACGCCCCTCTGCAAGTAGGTTGCTGCCCAGCCGGACCATGGTGAACCACTTAGACCTTACAAAGAGGGAGGCGCGGTAGTTGAGAGAGTGGGTGAGCGCCGTCATTGTGGCTATCGAACGGCCATCTTTTTTCTTCGCGTCGCCGAAGAGGAAGTCTTACGTTAAGGGGAGATTCCCGTGGCTGGGTTGTCGAAGAAGCAGTCCTTGAGATAAAGGATCATATGTTCTACCTCCACATTACTGCATACAAGACACCAGTCGTCCTTCTTGAGGGCGAAATGCTGCACCTCTGCCGATGGGAGCAGCCGTGTTAAGCTCCATGCCGAGCCATCCCTTTTGTTGATGGGGACATTTTATCATCCCAGATGGCGGAGCGGTGCTTGCGAATGTCAACGATTATCCTATGCTGGCGCAGCGTAAGCTGCCTCCGGTGTTCATGTTTACCGGATCGTTGGTATCTCCTTCTGACCCCGTTTGTAGTCCTAATGCTTATAAACATCTCTGGAAGAAGATTGCAGAGATCCCGAACTTCCCCGAGTTTGACGAGAGCTTCTTCCTTCAGAGTAGAATAAATCGGTAACCGATCAGTTTGTCGAAAACGAGTTCTTCGAATACCATTTCTTCGAATGCCAGTTTTCGAAAATAATTTCTTCGAAAAACAATTCATCTAATAAACAAATTCTTCGACCAGTAAAGACGAGTGTCTTCCTAATGATGTCGCAATTGCACTCTAGACGATGACGGCGATTCTACCGGAGCGATTTCCATTTTTTACGTTCCCCGTTCGCTTTATTCTAGTCCACTGAATCTACACAAATACATAGTTTGATTCTATTTATTGAACTTGACTTCTCGGCAATGCCTTAAAAGCCGACACTGCGGATCGAACCGATGAGCCACGTCGGTCCGTTAAACCATATTGCTGCTTCTGAATTCGTTAGGTGAGCACACTCAGTTTTTACGCAAAATTTTCTAGTAAGATACTACTGTTTCGGACAAATGTCTCAAAAGCCTTTCCGCAACTCGAACGCTCAATGAACGTTACACGAAAACTTTAAACCAATAAAAATTAAATAAACACCATGCTATAAAACTATACGACTTTTTTCTTTTGTTAATCGTTCAAATAGGTTTAGTTTACTAAACATTATACGTAAAAGTATTGGATATTTAAACTCTGCGCCAACATTCATAGTTTTGGTTATATTCCTTTTGTAAGTTCGTTGCCACACATCGATTTCTGAGTTTCTCTGAGATCACCTGGTTACGAGCGCTTCACCTCTTTGCTCCACAAGTAGTTCCGCAAATTATTCTATTCATAATTATAAAATTGTCGTTACCTGGTGGAACTGTACCATGATAAACAAATAGGATGAAAAATTTGTATTATCCACAGCTGAACAGTTGTATAAAACTCCTTCAGCCAAAAAATTATAGGGTAAGCCCTATGCATTTCGCCCACTAAGTGGGCATCTTCAGGGGAGAACCTGCCTTGGCAGTGAACAGAGTTCAACTGCGACGAAGTTAGAGGAAAAGTTTATAACGAAGACCGAAAAACATTTGAGGGACGAAAAGAATTTTGTGCGTCAAGTTCGGTCAATTTATATAAAGTTTTGTTAAAATCAGTATCTGTGTTCATGAGATTGTTTCTGTTTTTATAGATATGCAGATTTTCTAAAGAGTTAAGTGAATGGTTGGCTGAAGTTAACAAGGTTAAGTCCTCTATGTGTATACTGTGTCCAGTTTCGAGGATATGAGTGGCTACGCTTGATTTCTCAAATCGATTGTGTTTGTAATGGGCTAAGTGTTCTTTAAATCGTGTTATTAGTTTTCGTCTGGTTTGTCCTATGTACATTAAATTGCAATGTGAACATTGTATTTTATAAATTCCGGACTTGTGCAAATTCTCCGTTCTGTCCTTGGTGCTATCCAGTAAATTTTTCAAACTATGTGGGTTCGTGTATGTTATTGTGCAATTCTTATGTTTGAAGATTTTATTCAAGCCCCTGTTTAATATGGGACAATACGGTAGTTATATATATTTGTTGGCCTTATTGTTGTCAAGTTTGAAAGTGGTGGAGTTGGACAACGTTTTTTTAAGATTGTGTTTCCCTATTAATTTATTGATTAAATTGGGATCGAAACCAAGTATCTTTGCAGTTTGTTTTATATGTTTGAGTTCTTTAACATATCTATCTTTGTTAAGGGGGATGTTGCACAATCGGTGTGTTAAGAATTGGAAAACAGCTGCATAGGGCTTACCCTATAATTTTTTGGCTGAAGGAGTTTTATACAACTGTTCAACTTGGAGCCAAAGTGTTTACGAGCTACCATCTACTGTTATCGACAGCTTTTAATATTTCACTACGACCTGGGTTTCGATGTGATACATCATCATCAGGTAAAGAAATGAAGTTACAAAGACTAAATATATATAGTCTATGAGAAGGCATAGGAAAGGGGGGCAAAGAGGAGGGGGAGGAAGAAGGTTGGAAAAGGCGGTTACGAGTGGAGTGGGGAGAAGGGGCTTCGAAGTATCGATAGGTGTCAGAGGGGAAAGGGGCAGGTTAGGTGGGAGGGGTGTCGATGGGAGATGCCTGGTGAGGGTTTGTAGATGGGAAGGAAAGGTGGGGGATGGCAAGCAATGTCAAACATATTCTCTCCTGCTGTCAATTATAGCCTCAGGAAAGCCAAGATTTTGTAAATCAAGAAGGAACTAAAAGACTAGTATTCTAAAAGACACTCTATTTCTCACAATTTGTTATTTTTGATTTAAGAACTATGTTACTCCCTGCATTGGTGTGAACGGTTGGTGTTCAATAACAGAGCCAAAAGTTTAGTAAGTGATATTTATTTTTAAAAACTCGCCAATCCCAATAACAAATAAGCATTCTTGTCACAGAAGCCATTCCCACAGTCACCATCTTCGAAGCATTATAGTGATCAACAGTTTCACCAGAGGGTGGTCAATTTGTCGCATCATTTTTTCTCCGCAAGTACGTGTTACACGTGATTAGTAAAGGAATAAGGATGGATGCCATAGAACAGCGATTCTCAAAGTTTACATGGTCATTCACCCCCTAAACCTCTTTCGAGAAACCGTGGACCCCCTCATAGGCGTGCTCACGGGTGACGCTCGTGTGCGAAACGCGTTAATAAGTTGTAATTATTACAATGTAATATTTACAAAAAATCTCATTTATTAATTCAACTTATTTGTAAAAACATAAACTAAATATAATATTGATGGAATAAAGCTATCTAAAGATCCTATGCAGGCAGGGATAAGCTGTAATATTGGGAATAATTTTGAAACGAGGAAAAAGTCTGCTATGACCAGCTTGGCTAGTTCCGTCCCAACCAAGAAAATATCCTCCTTAAGAAACGAGAAAATTGATCTTCTACGAAATTTCAGTGGTAGAATATCCGCCCGGCAAGTGGAAGACCAGGGTTCGATTCCCGGTCATAGCAGACTTTTTCTCGTTTCAAAATTATTCCCTAAATATAATATATTAAAAAGTGTTATAAGAAAACAAGCCTACTTTCCTTTCAATACAATGTTAATATATAACAAGTAGGGTTGTACACAGGTTTCCCGTGGTACAGAAGTGCTTTTCGTCAAATTCGCAGTAGTAAAATCGTATATTAATATATTTGCTTTAAAATCAGAAAATTATTTTTCCTTATATTGTGGTTGCCCTGCTTTTCTGATTCGTTCTAAACATATTCATCTCGTTTTCCCATTCTATACACGCCCTAAAAACGAAATTTCTTTGAAATTCGTTCAGCCAATACCTTCCAAATTCATAGTTACAGAAAAATTCTAACCTTGAAACTATTGTAGCCCTGTTTAGACAACCCGGTAAATATGATATTTTGGTTATTTATTTATATGAAGATTAAATATACTATATTTGGTTAAAATCCATTAGTTCAATTCTCTAGAAATACGTGTAAAAGAAATATTATTTAACTTTTTACTGTGGTAGCCCTTCTATTTATCTCCGCTGTAAACGTTTGATTTCATTATGGTATGTTGTAAAAATCTAATATACAAAATTAAATTTAAATCCGTTCAGCCAATTCCTTCCAAATCCTGAATTACTGAAAGTTTTATTTGTAATTGTGGCACCCCTGTTTGACTGATTCGGTTTATATATGTTAATATGGTTTTGTATATATGTGTATATTATAATTGTTAAATTTGGTTAAAATTGATGAGGACAGTTCAACATACCTGTAAAAAAAGGAAATTTTTTCTTCCTTGTATTGTGGCAGCCCTGCTTCTATATCTATACTAAGCATCTTGATTTTGTTATTTCATGTTGCACGCCTTCTTCATACAAAATTTCGTTGAAAACGGTTTCGTCAATTCCTTCCAAATTCATTATTACCGAAATGTTTAACGTTGCAATTGTATTATATATATATATATATATATATATATATATATATATATATGGATGTCAACAAGGTGTTGGGATGAGGAAACCCAGTGAGCACTCACCAATCAGACGACTTCAGGTTGGCGAGGCCCCGGGGATGTCGAAGCGACACACGTAAAATAACACAAAAACACAGAAACATCACAAACGTAAAGCTTTCGGAACTACTCCTTCTTCAGCTACAGAGAGAGTTCTCTCTCTGTAGCTGAAGAAGGAGTAGTTCCGAAAGCTTTACGTTTGTGATGTTTCTGTGTTTTTGTGTTATTTTACGTGTGTCGCTTCGACATCCCCGGGGCCTCGCCAACCTGAAGTCGTCTGATTGGTGAGTGCTCACTGGGTTTCCTCATCCCAACACCTTGTTGACATCCATATATCTATTTTACCTTTCCTTTTCCGTAAGTTGTTATATATATATATATATATATATATATATATATATATATATATAACAGCTTACGGAAAAGGAAAGTTAAAATAGAAGTAGAAGCTTTCGGAACTACTCCTTCATCAGCTACAGAGTTGCTTGTTGACATCCATATATATATATATATATATATATATATATATATATATATATACATATATATATATATGGAAAGTAGACTAAAAATGAGATATTTCACTTAACACTTTTCGTGGACCCCCAGAAATCTCTCCATGGACCTCACTTTGGGAACCGCTGCCCTATGACAATTGGAGATCATACTGTGTGCTTCCTAGAAAGACCGCCCTATCCTAAATGAGCATGTTATCCCCGCTCATTCCACATTGGTTGCAATCTCCCACCTTTCCTCTCCGTCTACGAACCCTCGCTGGCATCTCTTATCGAAGCCCCTTCCACTTAACCCTTTACCGACCTTCTCCCTCTTCCCTTCTCTTTTTTCCCACCCCTACGCCCCCACATAGACTATATAATATTGTCTCTGTAACAGCATTTCTTGACCTGATGATGATGTCTCACATCGAAAACCAGGTCGTAGTGAAATATTAAATGCTGTGGAAAATCTGTTTTGATTTTATTTCTTTATTTATAATTATGTATGTTCTTTTATTTTTTACTTATAACACTGAGGTCGATTGATTTTTCACTAGCCTTAAGATGATATCTAATTTTATTTTAGTAAACAAAATATTGTGTAATGATATTATTATTCTGTATTTACTCGGTGTAGTAAGTATATAATATGTGAAAATGATGAAATATAACAAAATGTGCAGAGGCAGGAATATCTCACTGGCAGTTATGTTCGGATTCCTTTCACAATTCATTTTTTTAATTCCCCATTTGTTTACTCAGTCCAAATAAGTTAGCCAGTGACGGGCGCATATTCCAACGATGCTATTGCATTGCATCGAATCATGTGGGACTTATTTGTATTCTTCACGCGATCCCCGGTTCCAAATAGAACAAAAGACAAAACGTTCATCCATCGCCAAAAACCATCGATTAACTTCCTGAAGGTCATTAATACTGGTATATCCGTCCGGATAAAATGGTATTCGCCACTTACATCAATCAATGTCGAAGGCCAAGCGTTATGAGGCAATTGTTTGATCGTCTATCAAATCCGTAAACGAACAAGTGATTACGATCCTCTATATCGCCGCTCGTGCGGTCGCAAAATAATATCTAACTAAATAAATGCCGCAGCCGCGACTGCTCGTCCCATTAAGAATAATAAAAAACGCTTTCCTTAAACATCGAATTAACCATAATCGAGAGATTTAAATCCATAACTCAAAAGTATCAATGGTAATATTAATTTCTTTTCTTTCATTTTTCATCAATGTCGCAGGAATCAAACCATTTGAAGTCATAACTACGACTAGAATTACAGTAAAACCTCGATTATACGACCCTATTTTGTCCGACTTTCGGTATAACGGACCAAAAAATAGATGGGCTGTAGAACCTTTAGTCGGAAAGGATATGTAGGTTGCATCCACGTAAAGGCGGTTCACGCGAGAGAACGCCCGACAGATGATTCACGCGGGTTATCTTTACTGCTAATTATTTAATCTAGCAATATAAAATGCCTTCTAATCAATAAATAAAACAAGTTTCATAGTTCACTTTAGGTAGTTTTTAATCTAGATGAAAATCTCCCGTAATTAACTTCTTCTGAGATGGCAACCCTACTGACAGTTGATTCATTCGGAAGACCACTGATAATTTAATTTTAATATTTTTGTTGATATTATTTTACTATATTAGGTATTTTTTATTTTAAATTTCGCCGTATAATGGCTTTAGCTCTATGTGAAATACTTAAATAAATACATAATATTCCTAAATGAGCATTGTTTTCATAATTTACGATTATCCGACTTTTTGGCTTATTGGTTTTCTGGTGTTTCCCAATTTTTATTTTTGTTCACATATTTTAATAAATATTCATTGGAAAATAAATTTCATTTTGTAAACAACAAAAATATGACAAAAAATACATGGATTAAAGAAGTAAACTTCCACCTAAACTTATTTAACATTTGCAGAAAATCTACTCAAAGTCTTTGAAATATTCAGCAAATTAAATCTTTATGTGCTACTTAAAAAGATGTAGGTATATGCACAGTGTCAATTAATAATGAGATATTTATTTATTTAATTTTTGTTACCGCCGTATTGTTTATCGTTACCAAGGTATTGTTCAAACTTCAAAATAGTGTCGAAATATCGCGAATATGTTTACAGATGCGACGCGAATTAATAATTCCATTCAATCATCCGCAATTGGATTAAACAGGCAACGAAGAAAATTACCATGAAAACGAAAGATTTTCTCGTGAAAATACTTAAAACTTTCGCGTTGAAAACTGATTTGTGGACCGATTCGACTAGAATTCGAAAATAAACGGGAGGAAAACGAAATTCCGTCCTTTTAGCCGTTATTTTTTTCAAGTCGCGAACTCCTGCGATGATTCTAAGTAATTTTAAAATGCAAGTCGCAGCGAAAGGTTTTATTTATATAAAGATTGTAATCTCATTACTTTAGATTATTTACACATGTAACATAAGTTATGTATTTTTATGTCAATTTTTTATTTTTAAAAACTGTGGACTACGTGATTATTTATTTTTCAATTTTCGAATGTGAAACTTCGCAAAAACTGGTAGAAGACTCCTACTAGATGAATTGAAAAAGTTTCTCGTGTTGCTAACATATCCTTCGGCTACTCGACAACTATTCTTTTCCTGTCTCTTAACATCCAATTGTAAAATTTTCTCCGAGTGAAAGTTACTACATAATCCGATGGAATTTTTTTCATAAATGAACGCGTCGGGCTGAATTCCCTGCGCGGACAAGAATCGAATATCCAAAGAAGGGCGTGGAAAGTTGGGGAAGGGAGGGAGAGTCTCCCCTCCCACTCTTTCTTTGCCGAGTGTGCGTCGCCGCGTCGTAATCTTTCTTTTTTTTTAATTCCTTTCAAATCATCAGATCGGATAGTGGACGGACGGAGTCAACGGGTGGTTTATGCCCTTCGCACGCCGAACCATAAAAATTGGCACACATCGGCGGACATTTCGGCTGACCCCTCTGGCGTTGACCTAACGTCACGTCCCCGAGACCAGAGTGCCCCTTCATTAAACAAACCCCCATCGCTACGAGTCGTTCCATTTCCACACACGAAGGGGCGGAAGAGAAACGAGGAGTAGCAGTGGATCGGTAACCAAACTCTCAACTCCATAAATGTATGTATTAATTGAATTTAATATGTTCTAAATCACGTACTGTGTTAAGGTAATTGTTTATGGGTAAATTCTACGTATTGTGGATAGACCGGCGTCCGTGTGTCCCACTGCGCTGACGCCATTCTTCCTTTGGTTGGCAACTTTTAACGTGTTTTAACAAACTTCCAAATTAAGTATAATATTGAAATTTGGCAAAAATACTTCACTCAGATATTAAAAGGCAATGAGGAAAAAATATCCCGAAATAAGATCCGGGTTATATTCCAGAATTTAATTTCTATTTCGCGCTAGCGCAATTACCCCTCAAATATCACGGGTGTGTGAATTAAGTTCAAATTGAAAAATAAATAATGAAACCAACCTTTATAACCATTAAAAAGTAAACAATAAATATATAATTCACATAATTGAGTGTCTCAGAGAGTAAAAAATAGTTTTGGGCAAATAGAAATTGTATGACAAAGAAATACATTACGCTATACAATTCTTATGCGCCCAAAATTATTTTTAATTTGTGGAACATTTAATTTTGTCCCTCTCTCCCTCTCTGTAACTTTCCTTCTTTATTTATTTTACTATTTTCTACTCTCTCTCATATTAGATAATTCAAAGCACGCTATCCTTACGCATATAGTATAAGGATTAAGGCGACAATACAATCCCAAGGTTTAAGAATGACACGGTCGTCAAGGCAGCATATCGTTAAAAAGCATAAATGTTTCCGTTAAATAGAACTTAGACATAGAACCAGAGCGATTTTGTATCTTAGGCGAAATGTGGCGATAAGAATCACAAAGGCCTTTTATTTTTCTTTAAAATGGTACCAATTCGAAGAACGTAGGTCAATTATTTCTAATATTAATTTGAAAAAGAGTAAAAGCTCCTTTTGACGTAGGTCCTGCGACGGTGTTTACCAGCAACCCGCAGCGTGAATGTATTTTCTTCCTGTTTACGGTGAAGGACTTTTTGTTTATTTACTATTGTATTGTTTCACCGTGTTTCGCAACCCTCCCTTTTCATCTATAAATTGGTGATCCCAAATTTCCTTGAATAGATCCAATGGCGATTTTACCACCAAATCTGCTTTTGGTCGTAATATTGTGGGTCTTGCGGGTCGTGGAACACTGCGTTGTAGTTGCACGTTTGACCAATTTCTTTTGGCCATTTGCTCCATTCTCCGACGTGAAGTTGTGCGTGCTGCAGTTTTGGTGGCTGCCCCAGAGTTTCCGGTGTCGCTTGGTGTGCAGATGAGAGGGTTGCTATTTGAAGCACCATTGCAGGGACGTCTGAGTTATTACGTCATTCTCGAGCACGTGACATAAGTACGCCACTGGTAGTACGACAGATACCGAATGACTATTATTTACATTACGCGTTGATAGTTGGGAAATATTGGTAGTTACTGGCCTCGTGAATACTACCAAGACTGGTTGGTTCATCACTTGAAATTTGATGCAATGTACTTGAGTACCACTGGAAGATGATGCCATAGATTCAGAATCAGAATCCTTTGATATTTCAGATCCAAGTGCTGTACTCTGGCCATGGCTACGTGATTCAGACTTATCAGTGTAATTCATGTTTTCATTCAATAAAGTTGGCGCACTATTGCCGGCTTCTCGAAAAACAATGACCTCCTTCTCACCCTGGTCTGTATCAAGACGCACATCCGAAGGATCCGACAATACATCTTTGCTTAGATGATGGATATAAGGTAGAGACTCAGATTCTTCCGGTGTATCGTCACAGTCGGATTCCATGCCATCATTAGGTGGAATTAGCACAAATTCGACTGTATTAGCCTTTAAAAATTCCGGACTGCGTTCATCTTCTTCTCTAATAAAATCGAGTTCGAACAAAATATCCTCAGTGTTCAAATTTCTGGCCCTAAATACGTGAACCAATGCATAGAATAAGTATTCTGGCCCTACATACGTGAAAATTGTATAAAAGAATGGTCAGATATACATATACATCTTACTAAAAATATTAAATTAGAAGAACACATTGTAACTTTACACACTTTTATGATCTCACCGACCCGTGCTTCGACGTATTACGTCATAAAAGCTTGGAATGTTACAATGTCTTTACCTGGCTCTCAAAGAGGACGGCCGTGCCTTCACTCCCTCCTGCGAGCGACGACCAGGCTGCGAGCGACACCTGTAGTAATAGCAGTAGTTTAGCAGTAGCTGTAGTGTTGTGTTAAGTAGAACCAGTATTTCTTTCCTTATTTATTTTTATTGCCTATTTTTATTATTTTTATCATCATATTACGTTATTTGTGTTGTAGTTTAGTTAATTGATATATATACTCATCCTTCTCTTGCCATATCGTAGTAGCTAATAGCTTCTCTCAACCACTCCATCCGTAATCTTTTGTAATTTATTTATAGTAGTTTATTACCTTCTCCGTTCTTAACTATTTGTCCCAGCGTTCGTATTTTTATAGTTCCTAGATCTACGTTGCTCTTGTGCTAAACATTCTTGCCTGTTTACTAACGTTGTTTGCGTAGTAAATCACTCTATCCCTTTCACTTTTTACCTGCGTTCGACCCTAGATTTTAACCTTGAGGCCAGTCAACGAAGTAGCTAACCGCGTATTTACGTTAGTTTAAGTAAAATTTATAGATAGCACAGATTAGTGAAGAGGATAGGATGACTGCTCCGAGGGCTCCTGTTTCCTCCTTACGCGACGCTGGTTGCGAGGCCATGAGGTCTCGGATCACGGAGCTGGAGAGGGTGGAAAGGTCGGAGGCAGCCTTGGCGCACGGGAGGGGTGCGGGTTCTTCCCTGAGAGCAAACCGCGCCAAAATGGCGGCTCGAGTTCGCCTGGGTGCAGAAGCCGGTAGAGCGATCGGGGAGGCTCCTGGCTCCTTTTCGCGGGTCGAGGGTCCTCCGGTCCAGAAGCCCGATGAGTGGTGTGTGGTGTCCACTCGGGGGGATCGTGGGGTGGTGTTGCGAAGGCAGAGAGTTGTGAACGCTTCGGTGGACCCTCTTCCTGTTAGTAATCGGTTTGCGGTGTTATCGAAGGACGACTCCACTGCCGTCACGCCCGCTCCCGTCTCCTCGGTGGGGACCGGGCCCAAGGTGAGCTCGGGGGGAAAGTGAGGGCTGTTAGTGATAGGGAGCTCCAACATCCGGCGTGTGGTGGCGCCTTTACTGTCAAGGGCCCGCCGGAAGGGAGGTCATGAGCGGGTCTTCTCCAGGTGTATACCAGGAGGTTCGGTGCCCCAGGTGACGAAAGACTTCAGGGCGTCGGTATTGGGCACAGGTTGCTTCTCGCTGCGGGTGGTGGCCCATGTTGGCACCAACGACGCTTCGAAGCGCGGGTCCAAGGAGGTTTTACGTTATTTTAAGGATTGGGCCACTGAGGTTGCTCGTGTCCGAGAGGAGACGGATGCTGATGTGCGGCTTACTATCTGTAGCATTGTTCCTCGGACGGAATGTGGTGCTGTGGTTTGGAGCCGAGTGGTCGGGCTGAACCGTAGGCTGTAGAACTTCTGTAGGGGCAATGGAGTGAACTTCGTTGACCTGAGGCCGGTCCTGAACTCATGTAGGGCAGCCCTAAACGGTTATGGTGTGCACTAAACTGCCGAGGCTGCGGAGGTGGCAGCGTGTAGGCTGTTCGAGCATGCTATAAATAGTGTTCTGCATATCTGCAGGTTCAGGTGCTCCTCCTCCACCTTTTTCTATCCTGTGCCCTTCTGTTCATCTCCCCATACCCTCCTCCCTCCCTTAGAATATCCAACATTTTAATTCTTCTTCTTCCTCTTTTCTTTCTTCCCTCCTTTAAGGAATGGTAATTATTCACCAAGCGTTGAGAGGCACGTCAATAGTAGTAATACGTCCGACCGTCATATCACTATAAACGCGATGTTAATTAACAGTAAAATACATTCTAAGTGTAGAAATAGTCGACGTAATAGGGAGGACAAGGAGGCAGTAAATAATAATAATAATTCAGTAGCGCGCGATGCATCTTTACGTAGTAATAGCGATTAACTAAAAATCACCACGGTTAACTGTCGCAGCATTCGTAGGAAGGAGGCCGAACTTGAACATCTTATTCGTAGTCTGCGTGCTGACGTAGTGATAGGTACAGAAAGTTGGCTAACGGCGGACATAGCCAGTCAGGAGATCTTTCCTCGTGACTATAGCGTTTTTAGAAAAGATCGATGTAGCCGGTCGGGAGGTGGAGTCTTTATAGCAGTTAGCAATAAATACGAAAGTTACCAATACAGATTAATGACGACGAAGTCGAAAGTGTTTGGTGTAGTGTGAAAGGTGGCGACAGTAAAACTATAAATATATGCGCCTTTTATAGACCACCAAATGCGAGCGTGGAAACTATTTATTATCTAGAGAAACAAGTGGCGACGATAAGTTCGATTAAAAAAGATAAAGCCATTATAATCGGGGCCGATTTCAATCTTCCGTCAATTGATCGGAGGCATCCCGGTGATAGAGCGTGAATCTTGCGAGGCTTTACTTGAAACTTTCGGCAAACATTCATTGTATCCGTTAGTGAGATTTCTCACGAGATTTAATAATATATTAGACTAATTTCTGCGAGGTAACAGATATCGCAGACGCGGAAGAATCCTGGTGCATGTTCAGAGATATGATGCAAGAGTGTACAGATAAATTTATTCCAAGCAAACTGAAGCGTGAAAATGCAGAACCTAGATGGTACGCCCAGGAAGTTAGGAGCGCTCTCCGACGGCAAAGAAAACTCCACTCTCGCAAAAAAAGAACATCCTCGACAGCTACGGTCGAACAAATTGCAACGATAAGGCAGCAATACATGGAGGCGCGCTCAATAACCAGATTGTCAATGCGTAATGCGTTTAACAATTACAAAAGGAGGTTTTACAGGATAAGTTGAAAGAGAACCCGAAAGCATTTTGGTCATATGTCAGAGAAGTCCAAGGTAGAGGCCCCACTATTGCGTCACTGAGATGGGAAACGGGAAATGTAGTTCACGATAGTGCGGAGAAAGCAAACCTTTTAAATCAACAGTTTCAAAAAGCTTCTACTCCTAATGACGATGAATGTGAAACCACTATTCCTATGCATCAGGGCGACTCGATGGAAGATTTGGTATTTTCCGAAAATGGCATCGCGCTCCAAATTCATTCAATTAAACCAAGTAAATCTCCTGGGCCGGAGGAAATACCTGCGCAAGTTTTGAAAGAGTTATCTTATGAAATTGCGCCGTATTTAAAAATTGTATTCGAGAAATCCATTGCGGAAGGTGTAGTTCCTAAAGATTGGAAGATGGCACACGTTACGCCCATCCGTAAGGGCGGAGACAAGGAGAAACCCAAAAATTATAGGCCAATTTCCTTAACTTCATTATCGTGCAAGTTACTTGAGCACATAGTCTTTAGTTCTGTAATGCGCTATTTAGATAGTCATTCATTGCTTAGCGGATGCCAGCACGGATTCCGGAGAGGTAGATCATGCGAAACGCAGATCGGCTTGTTCGTGAATGATTTGTTGCGATGCGGAGAGAAAAATACTCAGGTCGATGCCACATTCATTGACTTCAGGGAGGCGTTTGATAAAATATCTGATAAGAAATTAATTGCGAAGTTAGGACAAAAAGTTGTCAGTTGGGTGAGAGATTTCCTCTCGAATAGAGAACAGATAGTTGTCATAAATGGGAAATACTCGTCCCCCGTTAAAGTTGCGTCGGGTGTTCCTCAGGGAAGTTTATTGGGCCCTCTACTTTTCTTAATCTATGTGCATGATATCTGCTCGGTAGTTCGTAGTAAAATTAGACTTTTTGCTGATGATACCGTTCTATATAAAGAAATAAAAAACCAGGAGGACCATCAGTCGCTGCACGAATGACTTAAGAGCATTTTCAGCGTGGTGCAAAGAATGGTAAATTGAAATTAATTACACTAAATGTGCCGCAGTTACGTTCTGGAAAAGTAAGAATAGAGAAGTAGGTTTCGAGTATAAAATAGATGGAAATAATATTCAACCAGCTATGTAAAATATTTAGGAGTAACCATTTGTCGAAATCTTTCGTGGTAAATGCACATTCGTCGAGTTATAGGCGCGGCCAACAAGGAACTGGCTTTCATAGGCACAATGGTACCGAACACTATAAAAAAGTACGTGAAACACGTTACTTATCACAGTTAAAACCACAAGTGGAATACGCCTCATGCATATGGGATCCGTATGAGAAGGGAAATATAATTCAATTAGAAAGAGTGCCGCGCAGAGCAGCCAGATTCGTAAAACAAAAGTACGAACATAAGGAAAGCGTAACTTCATTATTGAGGGATTTGAACTGGGTACCACTGGAGGATCGTAGATTGAACTCAAGGTTGCGGCTTCTGGAGAAATATAGATCGGAATGTCTAAAAGACGAGGTTGTAGGAATAATTGAAGCACCAACGTATATAGCTAGAAACGACCGTGATGATAAGATACGTGAGATCGATTGTAGGACGGAGCTCCGAGGACAATAGGAGATCACAATGGAAATTTTCAACCTGCAATAGACAATCTTTAGGTAGGTTATAGTGCATTGCACCCCCTGTCACCCACCAATTAGGTGAATTGCAGGGTAACATGTAGATGTAGATGTAAATGTGTTCTTCTTCTAATATATCATACTTACACAAAATTAAGCATAAAACGATTCAATTTATTAGAAATATTAACGTTTAAATTACCATTTAGCCATTATTTCCCTTCGCAAATATAGATTTTTCAGCAAAAACTCCTCAGTAACGACAATCCTGCACATAATATGAAAATTAGTATTATTTTCCCAACGGTACGTTATAACATACATGAAGATGTTTGGAATGATAATTAAAATATAAGCTTAAGTATAGATAAGAATACATCATAAAATTATTTGTGTAACTTTTTTATGCATAAAATATCCACTTCTTGTCTGTTTTTCGATGTGTTTTAGAAAATATCAATCAAGAACTAATCACAAGTCAATCATACTGGGGCATCACATAAGAAACCACGCATTACTGATGCACAGAGACATGCCTCGACGAAAATAGGAAGCAAACCTATTTTTAGAAACACCGGTAATGGCTACTGACCATATATGGTATGAAAATTCCCACTAGAAGGCCGACGAAAATTTTTATTATTCTTGTGTTTTTTGCAGTGCTGGAAAACGTTACGCGTAACTTAACGGAATTATTTCCATATATTTCTTATGGGGGATATGAAAAGAAAGAACGACATCAAAAACGAGCCCTAAATATGACAAATATTGGAATTTGGATAATTCTTTTTAGTTTTATCTGATGACTGATCATTCTACCAAATTTTAGGTCTGTAGCAGGAACATGTACTCCGAGTTACAATCGGAGCAACCGACCGACGGGTCCCTTATATTATCATTAATTACGGTTCTCTGGGTTCTCAGTGTACTTTATGTGTTACCTATAAAAAATTCTAATATAGGGCATAGCCTTTACAACACTAATATTTTAGTCTTAAATATTTGTTAAGTTTATTAACTTGAATATAAAATTTTGAATATGAAAATCCGAATATTCATGCATGATTATCGAAAACGAAAAATGTGTCGAATACTTTGAAATCTTAAAAACGTTCCTGATTTGCAACATATATTTAGAAGTGCCTATAAATTAGTATTGTAAATGACAAGCACATATATAAGGTATATACATAACCTCTAAACAAAAAAATACAAAAATATAAGAGTAAAAACACTTCATTATTTTTTACCGAATTATTTCGTTATAACGTTAAACGAAACGGAAAACAAAATGTAGATTTACGGTAACGAAAAACGAAATCACATTTTTGCCTGTAACGAAAAACGTAACGAATCGTTTTTTTCGTTTGCCAGCACTGGTTTTATGTGTTCGTTATAACAGACGATGGGAATGAATGGATTAATAAAGATTTAATTTTGACTCTCAACCTGTCTCTCCCTCTCCCCCTCTCTCTCCTTCCCTCTACCCATCTTCCACTGTCCCTCCTCCCCAATCCCTCCCTTCCTCTCGCTCCCTCCTCTCCCTCTCCCCTATCCCTCCCCTCCCCTCCCCCTCTCCATTTCCCCCTCCTTCCTCTTCCTCCCTCTCTATCCCTCCCCTCTCCTCCCCCTTTCCTTTATATCTGCTCTTGGTAATGTTTTCACATTTTTAATTACACTGTTCAACCTCGAAATCCTACTGTTATTTCAATCCTTGTGGGTGAAAATGTTCCTTGAATTCTTTTATTAAGAGAGAGAAGGAAGTAGAGGGAAATGATTTTCATACTAATCAATATAAACAACATTCGTTGCGTTATTTACGAAAAGGAATACATTTGAATGCAGAATACTAATTATGCGCATATTAAAATTACTTTGAATCACTGTAGGAGTTCGAGACTTGAGACAACGAACGCCTGAAAGAACGAGTTTATTTTCCTGTCATCCAAATAAAGTTAACGTATATTTTGGTGAATTTTTTATCTCATAAAATCCTTGCCGATTAAATTTCAACGAGCATCTCCCTAGATATTTATTATTGTGTGTATATTCTATAACTATGTATAATTTTATAATTTTAATCACACAATGTTAAAGACATTTGCGTTTAATACTGTTGCAGTCTTATATATTGTATAATGATACGTAATTTTTAACATTTTTATTAATGTATGTCAAAGAAATTTGTGCTCGTCATTGCAGCAGTCGTCGCCACTAGCCTTTAGCCTACTTGCGACATTGAAGGCTAAATGAATAAATGAAAGCAATGGTAATTAAACATTTCCGTATTTGAATATGGCGTAAGATGGGATTAAAAACTCAATTGGAAAGAATCTCCTCGGCCAACGAAGATAAAAAGCCTTTCGTCATGTTTGCGCTTAGCGAACATAGAACGAAGCCAACCGTTAAAATATTTCATTTTCCTACTCCAACAACATTCGACTTCATATGTATACTTCTGTCGCAATAGATACCTACACGTATATTGTAGCCGAAGTCTATCTTGACCTCTGCCAAAAAAAAATTCATGCGCACTGCCATCGCTGTCAGGAAAAGAGGCTAAGCCTGCGAATTACCCAACCATCTTCCCTGTAGTGACAGTAGCGCTGCAAATGGCGAGATAGAGTCGAGACATTGTACTGCGTAATAATCCTCAGCCCTCCAGGTTGGGTTGGTTTCCTTTCCACGTTAACTTTGGTTCTCCGGGTTGGGTTGGCGGGTTGAGTTTGTTTTCCTGAGGATGACAGGGAATCACTGAAAGCTAAGTGAAATATTTCCTAAGTTTTAAATTTCCGTAATATGTTGGTCTGACTACGTAGTACACCCAAATGTTTGGCTGGATATTTCATTTTTTGGAATCGCTGTTGTACGTCAAAGGTATTCCGACAAACAAAGAAGCATGGACACGGAGCGTTGCAGTATTAACAAGCGATAAAAAACAACGACTTGAAATCAAAGAGACTGCGATATCCGGTATAGGGGGGATGATAGGATAAAATTTCAAGGGCCAACTAATATGCAGCTGGCGCCACATCAAAAACGAGGCGCGAACCAAGGAACTCGCCTTTCGCAGGAGCTTTGAAGGAGACCGGAGATTGGATCTTTATTATGAATGAACGAGAGGAGGTGTGAATGCCAAAGGAATAAGGAAACAAAGGGAATCCGAAAGTGTTTTGAATTCTTAGGCGTGTCATTTTCAATTCTTTTGGTTGCGGGACTGGAATATTTGCCGCGAATCCCGATTTCGAACCAGGTAATTACTTTCTCCGTCATGGCTGCCGCTTTTGAGGATACATACTAAAAATCAGGAAAAGAACGAGAAAAAATTTTTTACGTAATAAACAAATAAATAACTCTTCGCGCGCGTTCTCAAAACAAGCTTGTGCGTCTAATTCAGAGTTCCCTGTACAAACATGCGTCGCATTTAATTTTACTAGCTGAGACATGCACAATAAAATTATTCCGCGGAGTTTTTTCAATAAATTTATAAACAAGTGATTATATAAAAAATGAATTTTTATAACCACTTCTATATAGTTAATATCTTTATTTGCATGAAAATTATGGTACTAAATTTTTTTTATATGAACCATCCAAATTATATGCCAAAAATTTTAATAGTTCCTTATATCACATCAAGTCTCAATGTCTAAGCTAAGTTTCAAAAGGTTAACTTTCAATCAATTATTGTTCTTCATGCGTGGTTTTAGTGTAAGTTAAGTGCAAATGCACTGAAAACACCGGGGACAGCAATAACTAGTAACCTCGGTAACCTCTTTTTGAAATGCGAAAAAATCGGGAAAAATTCTACTACAAACATATTTTGAGCAAATTTGAGTTACATAATTAAATAGACGATAATAATAAGGTTCTATACTCTTTTCTGCGTAAAAAACTGCAATTCTGCGATGACATCTTAATTCTGAGACATTTAAAAATGTTAAATACATCGGATTCCAGCCGATTTCATGTTAATCAAATGGAAAAATGAAACGCATCTGGAATAGGAGCAACGAACTTGAGAAACAAATGAGCACCCGTTGCACCCTTACGAGAATCCATGCTTCCCACAACCATACCACATTTAAAGGGGGTTTGTATTCCGTTTTCGCAAAAAGGTAACTGCACATACAAACAAACAAATCCACACTCGGAAACAATACATATAAGATGAGCTATAAACGCAACCTACATCTTAAAAAAAGACCGTCGTCCGTGTAACACACTACACTGACGTCATCACCTCTGGTTGGCATTTTTAACGCGTTTTAACAAACTTCCCGATAGAGTAGAATATTGAAATTTGGCAGGAATCGTTTATTTAGATATTAAAAGGCAACGAAGAAAAAAATCCGAAAAAAATACTCGGATTCGATTCCAGGATATAATTTCTATTTCTCGTAAGATAACACGTAAAATGCGACTTTTTGACTTGCACATTTCTCTTCTTTTTTGAGATTACAACTCGAAAAATTGACCTACGACCAGTGGCGCGTTTATACCTCTTGAGGCCCCTAGGCGCTGCGGGATTTTGGGGCCCCTAGTATTCGATAATGTTGGGTATA
The DNA here is from genome assembly GCA_028673005.1 of Tanypteryx hageni. Lineage (NCBI taxonomy): Eukaryota > Metazoa > Arthropoda > Insecta > Odonata > Petaluridae > Tanypteryx > Tanypteryx hageni. Next base: position 151,693,203 of record CM054114.1, read on the forward strand.
TTAAATTAAATTTTTAAAATGAAAAACAATAGACATATTATATCAGATTATTCATTTATTGCATATAGTCATATGCGTAAAGAGAATTACAAATGAAGTATCATATTAATAATTGCGGAACTTTTTTTACAATATTTTAAATCACTTATAATCATCGTAGGAGTTCGAGACTTGAAACAACGAACGGCTAAAAGAACGAAAGTCTGTTTTCCTGCCATCGATTTTTTAATACGAGTCTAATCGATCAACAGATCAGTTTTTAACGCGAATATATGACACATTCTTAAATATTTGCATTGTTGCCGGTTTCGTGTAATTGCGTACAATTGACTTGGATAGTAGCTTCGCGTCGCATCTAGTCACGAAATTTCGTAAAAAACTTTTCCGTTGAATTTCAGAGGCTAGCGCATTTGGATCCCAACACTACGGTTGCGGGTACGAGTCCCGCCTTGGTCATAGTTGTTTATGATTGCCTTAGTTATTGTTAAATATTGTCAATCGATCGGTTGTAATGAGCCTCGTGTTGTAAGCCGATTGTTTACAAAAAAAGAATCTCCGTAGTACTATATTTTCACATCAACCGAATGAAGCAGAGCTCGACAACCTGCATTGAATAAAAGTCAGATGTTTGCCCGCTTCCGACCTAATTTGTGAATAATTGAGAGTGGGAAGGGGTCTTTCGTCTAGCGGAGCGTGCAACAGTCTGCTCGCGAGCTCTCCCGGTTGAACGCGAAGCGTGCATCTGCCAACACCGAGGCTCAATATTTAACGAAGCTCCGGTCAAGAATCAGAGGTAAGAGCGTCAACACATCGCATGAATGCGGTGCGCGAGACACTGTTAACTATGCGGCAGTCCATATACAACTCACTCCTGAAATAGCCACAGCTATTAAATAAAAAATCTAATGTGGCCACCACATGACTTTCTCCATACTTGTAATATTTCTCAAAATTCCAAATAGGTTAAACGATAATAAATATTTTAAGGAACTGCGATAAAATACAAATACCTTACAAAGGACAGACATAAGCATACACTGTATCCTTCCGATATTGGATATAGCTGCGAAGTCAACAATCAAAAATAAAAAGGAGCGTTACTAACAATAAGACGTAACCAAGCGTAAACAAAAGTGTTTACAAAAGTCGCCTATAGGTGGTGAGGTGGTGGTAGCTAAAAATGTTTTTAAAATATCTCTAACAATATGGGAAAATGTTTTGAACAAAAGTTGTAGAAATTAAATTTCCTACAACTAATTGTAAGTATTATTCCAGTAATTGTTTGCATTGATTAAGTATTGAAGTAAATATTACAAAGAAACTGATAAGTGACAAGAGTAAACACCCACTTCGGTTGATCGACTTGAACTAAAAAGTATTTAGCTCTTTTCCATCAAAAAAAAAAATAAAATTTCCAGTTTATCTGATCAATAGTTTTTAAGTTAGAGCTCCCACATTATTACTATCACATGCACACACACAGACATGGAGAACATGGTAAAAACGTGTTCAGGGGAGCTAGAAACGTGTATTTCCGTTAAAATCTCGAATTCGATTTTTTCATGAAAACAATACTTTCCCCTATAGGAACCTACTACCAATGGAGAAAGTAAAAAAAACTTATATTTTCTTAAAGTTAGCGCAACGAATTAACAACCAGATACGTAACCAGGAAAAGTATAGGAACTATAATACTGCCGAGTCCGGAACCAAGGTGGGGGACGATAGATTTAGGAGGCCCTTTAGGTCCATCTAAGTATACAGGGTGAAAGAAAATTCGCGCACACGATTTCTCGTCGAAAATTGAGACGATAATGTTCCTTGATAAAATTTTTACCGGCGCGTTGTTTTCGCATAAAACGCTGTTAAAATTTATGCAATGTGGCAACACTGTGATAGGTTGAATGACGGGTTCGTTACATACAAAAGCAATAGCCGTAACCATCTTCTGATGGGTAAGCTCAGTGGTAAGATCCCGGCTTTAGATCTCGGCTTTAGATCTCGGCTTTAGTCGTGGGCATCTCGGGTGCGATCCCTGGTTAACATCAATTTTTAAAATTTCAATAATCGATTGCTCCGCTGCAGTTATTATTTTATTTTTGAGCGTGTTATTTTTAATCGTATTTATGAATAAATTATGTTAATAATTAATTTTTTTCATAATAATCGCGGTAGGGGTGAAAAAATTCGCTCCCAACTCTCCACCGTGCGATTGCCTGTAAAACAATATGAAGAAATTAAAGGAATCACTCTGTGATGCTACATATTGATTTTCATTTACAACGGCGATATTAATACCAATCATAATTATAATTCTGATACAATGTTTTTTAATATTAGAAATTCAAGATGACATAGCATTTCAATCCATATTTTCTGTACTTAAATAATCAATAAGCAGCCCCTTAGTATAATATGCATTGTGATATTTCCTCTTCATCGACAATAATTGCGTTGAGAACGAAAATATTTAGATTTAAAAAATTAAAAATTTGTGGTTAAAAGGCTTCTTTATAGATAAATTTGGCAATTATATGAAATTTGACAGTAACAAAATAAAACTTCATACTTTTCTCTGCTCCTGGGCTCAAGTCTAGAGTTTGTACGATGATTTTCAATAATTTTAAAATCCAAACTACATTATACGTATGTTACCCCATTTCTCATGTGGTTTACACGGATAAAATAAAAAGGAAAACAATTTTTTTAAATTAAAATTTTAAATCAAATCGGTTCAAAAATCGCAGCATTACGCTATTCTTTTTATTGCGGTTAAAATCTCCTGTTCCTAAGTTTTGTAGTTGTTGAATTATAGCGGCAAAAACATCCAAACTTTGGAAAATATATAATAGATTCGATTAACCCTTAATGGGAGTGCATTAAACAGATTACAAAGCAACAGTGAAGTAATTAAAAAATGAATAATTTCATCTGAAACTAAGAATAGTAATTAAAAAGTGTTCTGAGAATTGGGGAAAGGTGATTCTAGATGTTTTAGAAACAACGTTCCACTTAACCGATGGCATAAACGATAGGGAAAGCTTATACAAAATAAAATATATGCCCAGGTACTATCTCACACGCAGTTTGCCTATAAAAGATTTTTAACGATAGAAATATTGGGAATAATTTTGAAACGAGAAAAAATTCAGCTATGACCGGGAATCGAAACCGGGTAATCAACTTACCGAGCGGACATTCTACCACTGAACTACCACAGCATATAATTTTTCCCGTTTCTAAATGCGGATGTTTTTTTATCCCGGGTTCAATTCACGGTCACAGCAGAATTTTTTCTCGTTTCAAAATTATTCACAACTTTACAGTTAATGCCTATGTGCTTAGGATCTTATAAGCATTTCATTTCATTAATTTTATAGGCATATTATTTATTCATATATTTTGTTTGAATGATTACTTGGTTAATATATTAAAATTTATCTATGTTTTTATTTCTGCCATTAGCCATGGCTAATCAATGGCTTAATTCATTACAAGTAATGTATATTAAAGAGCTGCTATTTTTTAAGATTTTTCATTTATTTTTCAAAAAATTTAAAAAATATAAACTTATTGCTAAGATAATGTGTGCTGTTAGGTAATTGTAAATATTTTCCTTTATATATGTTACGGGAAATGTATAAATTTACCTAAAAGCACACATTTGCCGTAACTTACAAAATTGAACCTATAAACGAATTATGAAGGGGTCCAAAAATAATTTTCGAGAAAGTTTATAATTCCCTCATTGACTAAGAAGTACGAAGGTCTTTTTAAATATTCGTCATAAAATGACGTAACGTGAAGAAGAGTCAAAATAAATAAATAAGCAGTAAGAAGTGGCGGAAAGAGAAGGATAATGTATCTGCTAGGGAGGAGGATTTCGAACTTTTCGGAGCAGAGAGTCTGTGACTAAAGATGTGACTGAATGAAAACTTAGAGGAGGAAGGAAATGTTTTCAGCTGAAAGAGTTAGCAAGAAACGAATAAGACTTCAAAGGACAGGAGACAATCGATGATTCTGTATAACCTCTTAATAATCACGAAACTCTCTGCAGAGAGATTATGTAACTACTAAGGGGTAAGCCCCCTGCTCGATAACGCTCGCCAATCCCTTTGCTCGCTCTTACTTCCTTCCTACCATGTAGGTTATTTTATTATATAGAAAGAAATACATTTCCGTAACTCGATTTTTATAATAACACGAATAAATTTTGCATTATGACGGCATTAATTTCCATTAAAAGCATTAAAGGTCCCTTTAAAAGCAATGAGGTCGTTTCCACGATATGTGTATATATATATATATATACATATATATAATTATTTTATGGTTCAGGAGTTTTAATTTTAATTCCATTGTAGAGGAGAGGAAAAATTCCAACTTTTTGCCGATTTAATGCGGATATTAACGCAAATTCGGTATGTATGACTTCTATCTGCATTAAAAAATGAAGAACGCTGTTCTTTCAGCTAGACAACTGTTCTTATCCAGAATTCGCATCCCAAATTAAAGTAATTTTAAAATTCATTTATAGAAATCCTTGTACTGAATACCATGCTTTTCTTATGGGATATTGAAATGGAACATTGGGGATAAAAGACCTCTTAAATATTAACTTTTTTGTGACTGGATTTTTCTCGTCAGTTGTTCCACTTGACCTACTAACATGCCAAATTTCAGATTTATAGCCTTTCTAGAAGTACCTAAGAGTTTTCCGTCACTCTTAGGTTTTTTACATCACAGTGAGCGCTACACATCATGATGACCATTACGATTTTATAATAAGAGTTGTCGGTGCTTGCATACTGCAAGCGCTAAAAAATCACCATACACCAAGAGCTAAACTCGTAAATAAACCAATGCGATCTCCAGGGCAGAAGCACTTGAGCCACGTGGACCCTATATGCATTGGTTAAAAAATTTCATGAGTTGTAGCAGAATATTTATAATTTTCCTGGAAATTAATTCCATATCCGTAATTTCAAATTGTCTTACATCAGCTCGTATTTGAATTTTCGTTATTCAGATCGCCCTGCATGAACAATAAGAATAATCATCATTAAGCCAATACGATATACACTAACATTATGGAAAAATTGGGAAATTTTTTGTTAAGATTATGGCATCATCATCCTTGCCTTTAGCACGTATTTGCACAAAATATTGCGAAACAGGCATGGCGCCATTATATTTAACAATTGAAAAGAGTTAAAATTTTTCGAAAAATTACGAAACCGCATTAAAATACTTTTCACGTTTTACTAAATTTCGTGTTAATATAATGATGTCATCATAAGTTTACGTCATTTAAAATCAATGGCATACTAGCATATAAGTAAGACAATAATTATCTTTTTCCGTGAAATTAAGGCATCTATCCGGAATTTCTAAATTCTCTGGCAATCGTCTTGCGTCTAAATTTTCGTATTTCAAATTTGATGGCTCAGATCGCCGTTTCAGCAATGACTATAATCATCATTAAGTCAATAGCCTATATGTTTAACTACAATTTATACAAAAATTAGGATATTTTTGTGTTAGAATAATGGCGTTATCATCCGTGCCTTTTGGTACGTATTTGGATAAAAAAATTAATTTAAAATTATCACGTAATCATATGTTTACGTCATTGGCTGAAATCAAATCAATTAAAATAGAGTTAAAACATTTAACATGCTCTTGAGGTTGGAAAATCAATTCCCCTTTGAAAGGCATTGGAGTCGTTGCTATGGTAGTTAATATTTATCATTGTTGAAAATCAGAAAAATTTTCATAATTTTATTATTAAAATATAATTTTTACGCAAATTCAGCATAGAAATGAATTTTGTCTTCAGGAACAATAAATACCAATCTTTCATCCCGAGAACGGTATATGTCCCATCTTCGTATCTAATTAGTAAATAATTTAAAAAAGCAATTTTATATAGCCTTGCACAGTTTTCAATGCATTTCTTAAGGGTGTTTAAAATTGGACATTGGGGTCAAATATTCCCCTTAAATATTATTTTTTCTGGAATTTCGGATATTTTTCCAGAATGACCTAACATCCTTCCAAATTTCAGCTCTGTAGTACTTCTAGAAGTACCTCAGGTTAGGCGACAGTAGTTTGCAAGGTCCCTTGGCGATAATTTTTTGCAAGGCCCTTAGGTTATAGTAGTTTGCAGGGCCCATGACTCGTGAATTCTGAAAACATGTGGTTAAATTTTATAGAGGAAAACAGACTGTAAAATTCTTAATAATTTATGTGTATATATTTTTACCCTAGACACTATGCGCATTACTCCCATGCAACAATGAACCTCCTCATTTCGGCATATATTTAAGGTATAAAATTATATTTAGCCCTATTTTCAGGCTTCTCTCTCCCTTCGTCCCATTCCCCTTCCTCTCTGACCCCATCTATCCCTATCTCTCCCTCTCCCTACCTCCCTCTCTACTTCCCTACATCCCTACCTCCCACCAAACCTTCTACTTTCCCAAACTTCTGCTTTCCTTCTCTCTCTCCCTCCTTCCTTGACTCTTTCTTTTCCCCTTACTCCCATCTTCCTCTGTTTTCCCAATAGGGTCCTATATAATTTTACTAGTATGGCAACAATGCTGGTTGTTCTAGGCAACAAAATATTTTATTCAAGAAGAACTAAAAATTTTCATCTTCAAAACAATTTTTTGAGTCAATTCAAATTGCATTTGAAAACCTATGGTAGGAAAATAAATTTGTGTTCAAGTTTCTAATTTCTACAACAATTATAAGTAATTTTAAAATGCAAATGAAAGATGTCTTAAACACATTATGGATATGGAATGATAACTGTTTATTGTCGCGAATCGGCAAAAAATGGTGGAGTTTGTATTTATGGATCTGAAAATCATAAATGTAAGGTACCTTAAATATCTCTGCATTGAATTAGACTTAAAAATTGTTGCGGAAGTGTCCAAGGAGCAAGGACTCATAATTGCCTGTACTTTGGGATTTATTGTCAACAGCTGGAGAAAGCATTATGCGTACTCTCTAAATATAAAATGAAAATAGTGATCAGTGGCGATCTCAGCTTGGATATGCGCTTTGTTTCTAACAATACCTTTATTCTCAATAACTCCTTGAAAGCCTTTAATTTATATTGTGCAAACTCTAAACCTACCAGAGCATCTGCTTGTCTTGATAACATAATTACAAACTATGATTACCAGGATTGTAATAACAGGGCAGTAGACACTTATTTAGCTGACCATCTCCCAATTATTTTTAATATAGAGGTAGAAAGCCTGACGAACAACATGAAAATTAATTCTGACAATCTAACCATCTCTTGGCCCCTTACTCTGGAAGGTGCTGCCTGCTTTAAATATTTGTTATCTGAGGTCAGTCGGGTCTCAAATCTTAAATTCAGTGATGGAAAAACCAATTTTTATATCCTGCATGAAGCTTCAGTAAGTTTTTTTGAGATGTGCTTCCCCATAAAATCCATACAAAATTGCACAGGGGGTAATGTTAAAATAAAAAATAAGTGGTTCACATCCAACCGGGAAGAACTTAGAAACAAAGTAATAATGTTGTATAGAAATTTTAAAGCAATAAACACAATATAACAGAAATTTATTCAATTTTTTAAAAAAAACCTGCTATAGGCGTAAAATCATTGATGCAAAGAAAAACACAAACCAAAGTTATATCCAGCAGGCAGAAAACAAACATAAAGCTGTATGGAAAGTCATTAAAGATGCCACAAATAGAACAAGAAGGCATGACAAGATAGATATTTCTCCTGATGAACTTAATAACTATTTCATCTATTAAACACATTCTGTCACATATTAAATCTCCTCTTTTACAAACAGAGGATATGGTAAAAAAACTAGGACAACAAATAACACCTTTAAGTGGAACTGGGTCACACATGATGATATTGTTGCAATTGTCAGGAAATTCAAAGAATCAAACAGCAGAGATGTATGGTTCTTATAATAATTTATTTAAAGAAATAATTGGGATAATTTCTCAACCATTAGCCCAAGTTATAAATGAATGCCTGTGTGATGGTGTTTTTCCTGATTTTCTTAAATATTCAAAGACTGTACCAATATTTAAGAAAGGTGATTAAAATGATCCCAGTAGTTATCGCCCCATTTCAGTGGTTCCAGTTTTATCAAAAATATTTGAGACTTATGAAAATCCAGCTAAATCAATATTTCGAGAGTAATAACCTGTTTACTGTTTCTCAATATGGCTTTCGTTTGGGGAAGTCAACAGTGAAGACAGCTGAAACAGTTGAAGAAAATATTCTCAATGCCTTTGAAGAGCAACAATGTACTTACTTGACACTATGTGACTTGTCCAAAGCATTTGATTGTGTTTTGCATAAAATTTTATTTTTAAAGCTGTAATACTATGCATATGTGATGTTAAACTAGAACTTATTAAGTCATATTTAACCAATAGAAAGCACCTGGTAGCTTTAGAGGGTAAGCAGTCAAAAATGTTAAAAATCAATCAGGGTGTCTCTCTGGGATCTGTGGTAGGACCATTCTTGTTTTTGATGATAAATGATCTTCTCTCCAATGTTGGGTGTGAATCAGTTCTGTTTGCAGATGATACTATATTTATATTTAAATGTAAGGACCTACACAAAGCCAAACAGATATCTGCTAATGTGATAAATGAGTCAGATGCATGGTTCTCTGCAAATCAACTACACTTAAATAAAGACAAAACGCAACACATGATGTGTAGCCTATCCAATAATAATGAAGACAATATAAATGTTAAACTACTTGGTTTCAACATTGATGGCAAACTAAGCTGGGACAGTCAAATTTCCAGCGTATGTAAAAGGTTATCTACATTATTATAGATACTTAGATGTTGATTTCGGATGAATACTTGAAAACTGCTTACTATGCATTTTTCTTTGTCACCTGAGGTATGGGCTTAGATTGTGGGGTAATGCATCAAGTATCAAGCATGTTTTTTCTTTACAAAAGAAGGCTGTCAGATTATTAATGAATGTACCTATTCAGGAACGCTATAAGCCATTCTTCACACAGCTTGAAATCATGACTGTACATAGCCAATATATCTATATAAATGTGGTAGGTGTTAAAGAAAATCTGAAAAACCTACCTGATATCTGATGTACATGATTATGGTACCAGAAATATGAGAAAACTAGATATTTCTTGCTTTCGACTGATGAAGTCCTACAATTCCTTTTGTAATCTGAGCATAAATTTTTTTAACAAATTACCTCCATCTGTATGACTGTAAATATTAATAGATTCAAATCTCAAATTTCATCCTGGCTCATAACTAAGGCATTTTATTCAATTGATGAGTTTATGGACAGTGACTTATGTGATCTGGTATTTTGATGTTAATTATGTATTATTTTCTTTTACCTTGGACAATCCTATTTATTATGATTTATAGTTTGTAGTCTTAGTCTTAGTTAAACTGTGATTGTACATAGTGTATTTGACAAGGTCTATTGCATTGTTAAGTACTTAACGACTAATAAAATAAATAAATAAATATGCTTTCAAAGCAGACATAATGGCAACAATCCTCAATGTTACCGTAAAGACCCACATATAGGATGCACCGATGTATAGGACTCAGGGAGGTTTTCAGCTCAAATTCTGAGAATTTTCTGTTCCCCTGTATAGGATGCAAGGTTTTCTCTTAAAATTCTAGGAATAAACAATAAGTCGCAATAAAAGATTCATATCCATTCTATTAGATGATTTCTGTCAAATATACTTTCTCCTAAGTATGATCTGAAAAGTGAATTTACTGAAGTATTTGTATTATGAGATTTACCTACGCCGAAACTACTTATTACAGGATATAGTAAATCACTTTGGAAAGCAATGTAGAAGATAAAATATAGCAGATTTTTGTGACTCCTACCCAAATGAAATAAAAAACTCTGTAAAAAATGCTGCGATCATCTGTGAAACTTGCAGTAAAAATAAAATATCTGAAATTTTAAAAATTTATTTATTTCAATTATTGATCAAGATTTCTTCAAAGTTCCATCCCTTAATATTGACTATAATTTTCATTGTGCTTCCAAACGATGCTTCAGGCGAAATAGAAGGTTGAGAGCCACCCAGAAACAAAATGTTGAACTGCAGGCAGGTATTGTTATTCTTCTGTTGATTTCCCGCAATTACCTAATTGACGTTTTGAAGATTAAAAATTACATTGATACTAGGTAGTTTTGCAAAACCCAGCTAATTCGCATGTAAATTTCTTAAAGTATAACTACGTACATAAAACGAACTTACATTCCTACTTTACAAATGACAGCACAGATTATTAATCACTTACTAATGGATTTTATTTTTACCCTTATCTATGATAGTAAAAATAAAAGTCAAGAGACAAAGTTATGATGCTAATTATAAATTAAGAGTGTGTCAGTATGCTAAAGAACATGGCAATAGAGTGGCTGAATGTGAATTTGAGCCCAGTGAATGTCTTATAAGAAAATGGAAAAAGGCTGAAGAAAAGATAAAAAATATGGGGAAGAACAAAAAGGCGAACCGTGGTAGTAAAGCAAACCATCCTGAAATGAAATAGAACCCTTAATTTAAGAAAAATGCTTAGATAGATGATGAACGGCACAGCATGTTCATATTGAAATAAAATAAAGTCACTAACTTGTAAAGCATGATTGCAGAACCCAGCAAACATTGTCATCTGTTGCTTTAACTTGGAATAAAACTTTTCGGAAATTTCATTCTAAAAATAAGCAATCTCACTAAATTTCAAACAGCGGTACATTCGCGGAAATATGATATATATACATGTAAAAGTACAAACCTTAAAGGCAACGAGGAGATCCTTCTTCGACCACTAGCAATGAATAACTGACGAAAAGTGACTGGAAATTATATGGAGTGAGAGTACATGCAGCATCAGAACATGTGAGACCCACAGCTTTCTTCCAAGTTCTCTGGATTTTATATTTAGTTTTTGCGCTTCTATTTTCTATAATAATCCAAGAGGTTGATTAGCCAAAATACACATACGCGCGCTTTGATTTACTAGCCGGGCAGCAGATGCTTAATGAACTCAAACCTTTCGCTTAGGTTGAGTCATGTTGTGTTTATGGAGTGGTTTTAATAAATTCTTCGTTTACCTCGACTCATCCTCACAGCACCAAATTTCTTTCATGAGAAGACACTGAAGTGTCAAGCACTTTTCCCCACTAAGTGCCTTTCCCTCCAACCCACATTGCATTTCTTTCTCTCCTAAGCCTTTACGGAAAATAAGATGAAGAGCTAGGTATTAATAAAGAGAGAAACAACAAGAAGAGCTAAGGCGTTTACATTCAGCAAATAATAACATGGGTCACATTTAAGGCCCGAAAAAAGCCCGAATAGAATCGACCACTTAGCCTGAGAGTGGCACTCCTCCGGCCGTCCTACCTTTCCCTCCGCCAGAGTGCTGTGCACATGGGTCCCTTTCTCGCAAGACTTCAGTTTTGGAAGCACTGATCACATAACATCTTTTAAAGAAAGTTAACTTGTAGGACGCCAAGTAAAACACTAATGAATTTTAATTACTCCTTCCGACGCTCGCAATTATCTTGGGGCATCAAAACCTTTTCCTGAGGATATTCTAAGTATATGTTGCTCATGGGGGGGGGAGGGGATTATAACCCCCAAAACCTCTCCTGGATACGCCACTGCGTACAATCGTAACACAATAATGTTGCCATAGATGGTTTTTATCTTGCTCCTCTCATTTCTTTTTAAAAATTCATTTACTCATATTACATGGTTAAAAAATTTACACTTGGCAACTCAGTCTAATACTGTAAATGTTAGAATGTGTTGCGGGAACAGCTACCTGATTTTACCAAGGTCTTTGCATGTAAACAAACATTTATTCTTACGTTTATTTTATGAATTATTGGTAATTTTGTGGATATTTATTTTTCTTTTCATAAAGAAGGTTGAAAGATTAAATAAGGTTATATGAGAACTTTATTAAATCTAAAAATTAGTTGGTAAGGCCTCAGATCGAGGTTACAGGTAAGGCTATGCTTAGAAATATGTTCAGAACAAGAGATGATTTAACTGTTTCAAAAACATAACTCAGGTAATTTGCAACCCCCTAATTTATGGCTAAAAATAGGTCTCAAAAAGTTGCAAATTACACAAGTATATACGGTAGTTCAGTGTGTGTGAAGGGATACTGCCTATGGCTGCGGATAGTCTGAGCAGCCGGCATCTCCCATAGATCTTAAATGCAACAATGTATTCAAGATCTATGGCATCTCCCACAAGGTGCTTGCATTACACTCAGTCAACTGTTGCCTATCGGGAATATTACCGCCGTTCACTGCTTGTGAGACTGGAACTTTTTGTGGTTACTGTTTTCCAAGTGAGGGATAGCACAGAGTCTAAATAATTTCCTTAATTTATATGAACTGTGTGAGTAGTTAGGCAAATTCCAACTTACGTAAAACTCGGGTTACATAAAGGTTTGTGGAACGGAACCCTTACATAAGTTGTAGAGTGGCAGTATACTACAAATTTGGTATGAAATAGAAAAAACAAAAGACGCGATCTTTTTAAGCAGAAAACAAGGTAAATTTCACTAGAAACTCAAAAATTAAGAATATTCTGCCTGTTTACATCATCATCAAGCTCATCTTATGGCTGAAAAACTTCAAGAACACTTTAAAAATACTTATCTCAGATATCTCCAATGGCCACAAGAAGATTATAAAAATCAAGATCCAATTTCCTCTACAAAGCAGCCATCTTCAGTGGTAATTCAAATATTCTTTTGAAATTACCACTGAAGATGGCTGCTTTGTAGCCAAAATGCACATCTAGTTTTTTTATAACCTTGTTTTGGCTATGCTAATTATTAAGTGCTTGCTCTTGAAAAAGAGATTAGTTAAAATTGTATGGAATGTAAAAGTTATGAGGCATCACCTATGATGAAAGATGGTAGGTATATGCACATTAAAAGCATTTGAAATTTAGGTTAAGTTCATTCTAAAGTAAGTTATCTGGAATGAGAGAGCAAAAAACAAATTTGTAGGCATCGATAGCCTACAATAAACTATATTATAATTATCTACTTTATTTTAAAATATGTACTTACTAACCAAGGTTTTTCTTTTTACAAAGCATATTCATTGAAACTTAGTTTCTTTTTAATTATTATCAATAAAAAGATTGCATCAAAAACATACTAAGAGTTAAAATAATTTAATGCAGCTTGGATTTTATAGCTCGAGTGATTCTTTACATTGTCAACATGTAAATATAACTTGCTTGAAATTATGTTTTTCTTAAATTTTAAACAATTATCAAATCACAGTCTGAAGTTGATTTTGATTAGGCATTTAACATTTTTAAATCATATTGCATATACCTATTATCTTTGAATTTTAATTTTTCCAATTACTTCACATACAAATAAATAATCCATCACTTACAAAAATTCTGATGTGAGTGTTAATTTCATAAATTATTTGTAATTACAATATCCTAAGTTAGTTTTTTGTAATCTTCCTGTTAGTCATTTTTTAGAGGTGATCCTTTCTGATAAAAATTCTCAATTTTATATTGGAAATATTCTCATTTTAATTTAAAAGTTTCTTATTTACCCTTAATAATAGTTACTTCTATTCTCAGGTCATATGAACAGTCAGTGATTACCATTTTGAAATTCTAAATTTGATTGGAAACTCTGGAGTATGGTGCATTTGTTCTTTTTTCATTGTATTATATACATATTTCTCTTGTAAAATTATTGAACACACTGCCTTTGATTCCAAATAGAATGAATTATGATTATTGTTATTAAGTTTATTGAGTTTTTAAAAAAATACAATGGCCCTTATTTTCTTATGGATTTATACGCTAAGAGGATATTTTATGATTCAATGAGTCCATTTTTGTTTTAAATATTAAAAATCATTTAAGCATTTGACTATGATTTTTCTATTAAGAGAATAATTAACCTTTAAATGCCTGGCAAAATGTGTCCTGTTCAGTGCCTGGCAGGTCCGTAAGTCACCCACATATGTTGCATTCATCATGGATGGGTGAAATTTGGGAGGGGTCCCCCTAGAGGCCTGCTCTCAGGATGTGTCAAGGCAAACATGCGGTAGCCCCAACTTATGGGGTTGGGGACACCTCACACTGAGAGAAAACAGAAAATAGGGTGAGAGCGTCAGCCTAGCCCCTTTCCAACTCCCTGACTTCAATCTCTCCATGGCCCAAGGATATTGGAAGTGGACGATGAAGCTCGTTTTCCACCTCATCAAGATCACAGTGCTCAATAGCTACATTTTACTTAGGTCAGAGGGAAGGCAAATGACATATTGGCAGTTTTGCCTTGTTTTTTTGAGGGAACTTATTGAAGAAGAGACATCAGTTATTCTCTCGAAAACTTCCCAAAAAGGAGGACAAGGTGCAAGCAGGGCCCCATTTTTCAGTTAGAGTAGAAAGAAAATAAACATTGGCCTGTAAAGGGAAATTGCCATCGATCCCAAGTATCTCAGAGATGGGAAAATACACAGAGGCAAAATGCAAAATATGCAATATGCTTTGTGTATTTTCCTGTTTTGAAAAATTCCTCACAAAGCAGGATTTCTAAGTGTAATGCAGAATGCAATTCCTATTGTAATGTATGAACAAATGAACTATAAAAATTATCAATAATGGATTTTATTGAATTTATCATTGTTATATTATAGATTTACTCCAGATTTGCATTCTTTTTTTCTTTTACTATAAAAGATGTAATCACGTTATTCCACAAATGATTTATTAAATAATGCTTTTTATTTGAACGTTTTATCACTAATAGTTCAAGAAATACAAGTTATTTTCTGAATGAATGCAACAAAACTTTGAATGGCCAAAATTAAATCTGGCAGCAAGAATCTACTAATAAACATTTAACTTTGGCGTTTAAAGGTTAAAAGCATCCTGAGAATAAAGAGAACAAATTCAGTAATAAAATGTAATATTTGTTCATGCAGTGATCAAGAAGCATTGAAATGGAATTATTTATGACATACATAATAGAAATAGAGAAATTTTGTATTTCTGTTTGAACTGTATTTTGACATACTCCATGCCAATTGTATTGGCCTCAACGGAATCAATAAATATTGAACTTGAACTTTTCAATATATTCACAGGAAATGGCCAATAACAGATTTATGAGTGTTTTTTCTCTTTTGATGACAAGTAATTTTCTGTAAGGAATAAATTATTAAAATGTATTCAAATGTTTCAAGTCTAGACTTTGGTAATAAATAGGAAATTTAAAATACCAGACTGTTAAATATGATTATAAGGAGTGGACTTAACTAATAGGATATTACTTACATAACTGAGCAAATTTTTGCCTAAAAACTCTCAAGTCATATCCACATAAGTTGAAGTAGGCAACATCATATTTCTCAAAACGATTGTTGTTTATATTCAAGCAAATATCATGTATGAAAAGATTAGTAAGGCAGCCAAAAATAATAGTTGACAGCAAGCTATTATTATTTAAATTATGTTCCATCATGCAAAAATTTGAGCTCATTATTGTTTCATTGGAAACTTTTAATATTAAAATTATTCCTTCCTTGTTTTTTAGGTATTAATTTAAATTTTACAACCAATATTAAGTAGCAAGATTAAAGTGAAAGGTGTCAACTTTTAGTCTCCTATCCATAAAATGCTCGATTTGTTGGAAAACATTGAAATAACATAAAAATATATAATCTAAGATATTTCCATCAAAGTTACATTATAGAGCGTAAATCCTAATTTGTAAATACAGACACGGAGCGTTCCTATAGGCATAAATCTCTTTTGTAAACCATGAGTGCCTCTATATCGTACACTAAAATAACGTTAAACATCGATATAAATTCATTGCTGAAGTTGAAACAACAAGTTAAGAGATTTTAAAGTCAATTATAGTAATATTTCTTAACCAATATTTAAATTTATAAAGAATACATTCGTAAATTTATAAAGAATACATTCGAATGTTGGCAAAGTGTACTATCAAAATTTACAAGTCACTTTATTGCATTAATGTGCAAGAAATCTTTTAAAATTTTTGTATTTGATAAGACATATATAATAGTATATCTTAAATTTTAACATTTAGTTATCCATTTTGTATAATTATATAGATAATAAGGTGAATACATACCTGTCAGTTAAACGCAACCGCCAAAAGTCAAGACTTGCTAGACGCTAGCATCACCTATCGATACTTTTTTGAAAGCATTTTATATTTTGTCCTCAGAAATATTTCTCCATCGTTTGGCTGCTGGAGAAATGGCTCGCGTATTAGTTGGAGTTAAAAGGGTTATTGATTACGCCGTAAAAGTAAGAAAAATAGTTCAATGAATGATTGATTCCTTTTTGTAAAATATAGTTCTTCCATTAATTAAGTTTTCATTTGAAATTCCTCAAAAATTGATAGTTCAAAGTTCAAGGCATAGCAACGCTATTGTGCAAAAGTGTACTTGAAATCACTATAATGCTCAGTAATAGTAATGGACTTTACAAATATTAGTTTTTATTTCCTGCATTTCCCTTAAAACTTTAAATGTTATTTTTGTGCGTTGAAATGCCTGAAAAGGAGCTGCCAATAAAATTAAGATTTAATATGTATCATTTTAATTATTTGTTCATAATATTGGGGCTTGATTGTATCGTTATGATCATTCTCATTTGAGAATTTACAACTGTTAACGTTTTTTATGCTTTGAAGTGAAACTCCTGGCTCTAACCCAATAATTTCCGAATTTAAGATTCGAGTGAAGCCTGACAAAACAGGAGTAGTCACAGATGGAGTGAAACATTCTATGAATCCTTTTGATGAAATTGGTGTGGAAGAAGCTGTGAGAATGAAGGAGAAGAAATTGGCATCCGAAATTATTGCTGTATCATGTGGACCCGCACAAGCACAGGTTACACATCAATTTTAATTCTCGTGAAGTGAATTAATGTATTGTTTAGATTTACCTGCAATGAGTACATTGAGAATTAAATCGGTCATTTGAAAAATAAATTTTTTTCAATAGCTGTATTAATGAAATTTCTTATTTTCTTTAAAATGTTATTTATTGTGCCCTGTGAAATTCCTAAAAGTTGAACTTTTTGTTGGGCATGCCTTAAAATATTAAAGTATTCTTCTCAAAGAAATCTTAATGGCGCATAGTGTTCGATTTTCTTTTTGAGACAAATATATTTCAAAATATTGTAACCGCTAAATAATTTACAAATTTACAGGAAACTTTGAGAACTGCCCTTGCAATGGGAGTTGATAGAGGAATTCATGTTGAAATTGCTGGAGCCGAGTATGACACTCTTCAACCTATACATGTTTCAAAAATTTTCGCCAAATTGGCCAAAGATGAAAAAGCTGATCTTGTGATTGTTGGAAAGCAGGTAATTGTGATATTTTGTTAAACATTTAAGCTGTTATTTGGCAATACCATGAAGATTGAAATAAAACTAGCCAGTTACATAACTCAGAAACAGTAGACTGTGTTACATACTGGAAAATCTGCCCCCTTCCCATGGCAAATTAATACGCAGCCCTCCTATGTAAATCTTAAATATTTTCCAAACTGAATTAAATATCATATTGTCTGTATATTAATGAAGAATTCCCCCCCCCCTCACAAAAACTACTGATATTTTAAAAAGCCTAAAATTATAAAAAAAATATTGTAATAAGTTGTTTCTTTTATTAACTTTAATCCATTTGGAGAAATGCGTTCAAAATATTATATTATTCCTAAAATTCCTTATAATGCCATAGAGCAGTGCTTTTCAACCTTTTTTCCTCCACAGCACACTTGCATACTTGCTCAAATCTCGTGGCACACCAAACCCTATCCTGGTTAGTTTCACTGTTTTAATGCATATTTTTAAAGAAAAAACTAAAAGTAGAATAAATAAATATGTTTAATACTTCAGTGCTGTTAAAATAACATTTAACATTAAATACTTTTGTTGAAAATGAAGTACATAATGCAACATTACAAACATTTTCATTCTTCAACGGGAAACTTGGGCTTGCCTTTCAGAACAAATATGCCTTCTGTTTGGTTCAATAGTGAAAAGAGCTACACAAAGTTCTTCATCCAAGTTCTTCAAACATGTCCTTTTATTATTCTTAATAAGTGGCATTGTTGAAAAGCTTAATTCGCATAAATATGTAGTTGGAAACTGAAGCAACACATCGATTGCCAATTTAGCTATTGAAGGATATTCACTCCTTGCTTTAAGCCAAAACTCCTCCAAAGATATTTCACTAAATTTAAGTTCAAGTGTGCGATTGCTTTTAAGTTCTGTCAATTCCTCTCGTAGTTTCAGAGTAAGTTCCTTGGATGATTCCTCTGATGAAAGACTAAAGGATCTTGAATCCAGTCAAATTGTTTTCTACTTATGAACTTGAAGTACTAATTGAGTTTTTTGTAAAGAAGATTTTGGGAAACTACACTCAAGAAATTCTTGTTGAATGGCATCCCATTTATTCGTTCCAACATTTTCAATGATCCACATCCGACTTCATCATGCCATAGCTGAAGTTTATTTGTAAATCCATTTATTTTGTCCAAGCAAGTTAATATGTTTTGGTTACATCCTTGCAAGTTTATGTTCAACTCATCGAGACGTTCAAAGATGTCACCCATGTACGCCAACTTTGCTAACCAGTTGTCATCTTGAATAAAATTGGCAAGATAAACCTCATTTTGTGATGTCAAGAACTGTTTTATTTCATCCTTCAGTTCAAAAACTCTTGCTAGCACTTGACCTCTTGAAAGCCACCTGATCTCAGTATGAAGAAGTAAGGAATGGTGTCTCATTGCAAAGAATGGAAAAAAGGCATGACTTGAGTGGTCTCGACTTAATGAAATTAACTATTTTCACCGCATTATCTAAAACTGACTTTAGGTCATCTGGCAAATTATTTGCCAGAAGGACCTCACAATGCAGAAAACTGGATAATTTGCACATTCGGTTTCTGCATTTTCAATTTTGCAATGAATCCTTTCACATTTCCTTTCATTTCTGCAGCACCATTACAAACATGCATTTTTGCTATTGTATGTTTTTGCTACTCATGTACTCATCAGTGATACAATATTCATCACCTGTTGTTCAGTGAGGCTATACTTTGCAAAACAAAAAGTGATCTTTTATATAATCCCCGTCAGCAAAGCACACAATGGAAATAAGTTGCGCATGACCACTATTATCTGTAGATTCGTCAACCTGTAATGAAAAATTTCCAGCCCCTTGCAGCTTCTCAGTAAGGTAGCTTCTATGTCATCAGACATATCATCTATACACCACCTCACGATATCGTCCGAAAGTGATACTTAGCTTACTTCTTTTGCTGCTTCCTCTCCTATCATAATCTGCACAATTTCCTTACAGGCTGATTGAATTAATGTTTTGCGTATAGTGTGTGGCTTTTTTCTTTGGTCAATTAATCTTACAACAATATAGCTTACCTCTGTGGCCCTATCTGAGACACTCATGAAAGTTTTCAAGAAAGCACTTTGTTTCAAGTTTTGCTCTTGCAAATGCCTAAAGAAACTGATGTTTTTTTCGGTGCAAGAAGGATGGTTAGAACGAAAAAGACACAGTAATTTACTAGGCACCATTGCATCATCTGCTAAAATTTCCCTGCCTATGAGACATACTGGTTTTGGGCATGTTCTATCGCTGGACCAAGCAAAACTATATGCCAATTAATTTTCTTTGTATTGCCTGTTTAGAATTTTTGCTTTATTTTTCTTTGGTTCTCCTAATTTAGTATTCTGCTTTTTAGTTTCATCTGTTACCACAGTTCCTGTTGAATCACTTTTAAGTAAGAATTTTTCCATAGTGAAGGGCTCCTAAAAATAAGAAAGCAATCACGATTTAGAGGGAAAAATGTCATGAATATTTCTTTTTTGATAGTTACTTCTGTAAATTGCAATACAATATATACCGGTAATCTTTGGTATATATTGGTTGTCATAAGATGGACCCTGTCCATCGGTCTCCTTCTTACGATTGTTTGTCTTAGAATTGCATGTCATCAAAAAAGGGCTCTTTTATTAAAATGGTTCCCTTAAAAACTTTTGGCACAAATAAAACTGCTCTTTTAGAATCACTAAATATGACCAATTCGATACTATCCTAATATGTGCATATTTGGCCTTAACGAGACATACAGGCTTATTTGACCTCATTGGTCATCCGGATAGGAAGCCTTATTCTTAAAAGGCTTTCTTCCGGTTACATTGATCACCATAAATTGATAGGTGGGAATATTAACATTGTACAGTGGTGTAACATATGGCTTAGCCCACAGGAAGAGGGGGTTGAAGACTTTAGGGGTTATTTGAGAGAGTTTTACCCCCTTTAGCTGAAATGCATACAAACTTTTCATTGCCAATCCAAATTTTCATAACTGTAATCATTTCAAATTAATCAGATAATGAAAATCTGAAAATTACTATTACGCATAGGTTGTTTCATTCCAATCGCGTATGGAAATATATTTTTACCAGAGAAAAATCTGACATTCCGCACTTCCATTTGCAAACTTTAACTATATTAAAGAAGGTAGTGGGGAGGCCCGACACTTCACGCTACGCCACTAAGTGATACCAAATGTTTATTGCGGATGCACTATTTCCTCAGGATTTTATTCAGAAAAAATATCTACACTAAATTCTATAATAGCTGAAACCAAAAACTACAAAAGATATGCTTACCCCAGCATATTCAATCCAGTATAAATGCTTTGTATATAGGCAGTGGCCACACTCGTTCTGGCAAATGTGAGAAGTAGAAGCGACACCCCTGAGCAAATTAATTGCTGAAAGCCATTTTATATGACTGTTGTCAAAAGAAAGAAAAATAAATAATAAATTGTATAAATTTTTAAATTGAGAATGCAGAAAGTTCAGTAAAGACAGTTGTAGCAGTAGTATGCAGAAGAAATAGTTACTTACCAAATGTTTTGTTCGAAAATATCACGAAATTGAGGAACCAACCACTTCACCATGCGATTTCCCCTTAATGATAAGTTGAGAAGGCGAGACAGCAGGAAACAAAGAAAATGATTGACATCATTGGCTGAGGTTATTCTATCAAATTAAGGGGGCAAAGAGGAAATGAAATGAATACTATGTGTAGTGTTTTGTATAACATTCAACTAAGTATTTATTTCATTTGCACTCCGTATTCAATACTCTATGACATTGAGTATGCTTATTAAATTAGTTATTGGTCGACGCCAGTGGAGCAGTGGTTGAAATACTCGTTAATGGTTTCAAGTATTGTGGTTTCGATTCTTGGCCGAGGTTGATGATAGTTTATGGCTAAAAAATATGAAAAGTATTCCTTGGGCAAGGAAATGAATCTGTCGATCCTGTGTATTGAACGATGTCGGTGCATCCCAAAGAACCCCTTTTCATATGGGACATTAGGTAGCTAAGCCCCTGACACCTGTAAATAACCTCCCTTAGAGGAGAGGGGAGTATAACCAATGCTTATGGAAGATTTTTTATCTGAAATTTTTTACTTTTTACATTCAATTTACGTGTGGTGACAGCTCATCCACAGCAAGCTTCCACCTGTTTGTTACCTACGTTTCGCTCGACATTAGAACTCTTTTCGCTGTATTTAATGATTTTTGGTAAACATAACTTTACCTTGTTTAATCAGATTGATTTTTACTTTCTCCATACGTAGTATAGAGGAAAGGATTGTTTTCATGAAAAAAATCGATTACAATATTTCAACGGAAATACACGTTTTGAGGTCCCCTGAACACGTTTTAACCATTTTCATGATGATGTCTGTGTGTGACAGTTTTTTGTGGGTGCTCTAACTCAAAAACTATTTTTTATTTAACATTTTTATGACAGTCACAAGAACTGATTAGTTTATGCTAAAGATCGGTCAACCAGAAGTGGGTGTTTACTCTTTTCACTTATCCATTTTTTTTATATTTGATTAATGTAAAAAAATATTGGAATAAATGTTGTAGGAAATTTAATTTTCTACAACCTTTGTTTAAAACATTTTACCATATTGTTTAAGTGATATTTTAAAAACTAATTTTTTAGCTGCCACCACCTACTGGCGACTTTTGTTAACAATTGATGCTTAGTTACGTCTTAGTAACGCTCCTTTTTATTTTCTTAATTGTTGGAGATTCCTCGCTATATCCAATATCAAAAGGCTATGGTTTGAGTCTATTTCTGTTCTTTGTAAAGTCTTGAAATTTTTCTCGCAGTTCCTTAAAATATTCATTGTCATTTAACCTATTTGTAATTTTTAGAAATATTACAGGTATGGAGAAAGTCATGTGGTGACCACATCAGATTTTTCCTCATTGTGCTTTAAAGAGCATGAACATACAATAAGAGGGCATTAGAAAGTATTGCCATGCATAACTATGTATTTTCTAATTTTTATTAAAAAAGGAGGTTACAACGAAGGGAGAGAGGGTCGCCCAAATGCTAATGGTTGCTGGCATGGAGGGACAAGGGGGTCAAAAATAGTTAAACATTTGCTGTCGTAATACCTGAACGGCCCCCTAGTGAATAAATATGATCTGTAAAATCCTACGTGCCATCAGGGGCAGCTCATGCGGTCGAAAAGAAGGGGGGTTTCACATCAACCAAAATCTACCTATGTACCTCTATATGTAAACAAAAACTTACTTCTTGTTGATATTGGAGGCCCAAAGTAGTTACTACTAAACTGACCGGTAATTGAAGTCAAGTCATCATCCTTTAGAGCCTCAACAGTGGATGCAGATCTCATGCTTCACTTAACAAGTAAATACACACAATATACACAAATAAGCACAATAATCTTCCCTAGCTATATACAGAAAAACCCTGTATTTATGTTATTGGAATGTACGTTTTCCCGCTATTTACAACATTTTTTTAGGTCTCATCAATTTTCCTATGATTCCAATGTAAGTAAAACCCTGTATTTACACTCAGCAGGGGTGCCACAATTATGAAGTTCGGTAATTATGAATTTGGAAGGAATTCGCCCAACCGATTTCAAGGAAATTTTGTATGAAGTAATTGTGCAATATAAAATAACAAAATCAAGATGTTTAGTATAGATATAGAAAGCAGGGCTGCCACAATACAAGGAATGAAAAAAATCATTTTGCACGTATTTAATGTACACTTATATACAAAACCAAAGTAATATATTTTGGGACGGCATCCAAATGGGTGCCACAATTACATATTAAACTCTTACAGTAATTAAGGATTTGGAAGGAATTGTCTGAACGGATTTCAATTAAATTTTGTATATAAGATTTGTACAACATACCATAATGAAATCAAGATGTTGAAAGCGAAGCTAAAGAACAGGGCTACCACAGTAAAAAGTTAAATAATATTTCTTTTACACGTATTTTTAAAGAACTGACCTCATGGATTTTAACCAAATATAGCATATATGTAATTTTCATATAAATAAATAACCAAAATTTTATATTTCAACTGGGTCATGTTAACAGGGCTACCACAATATCAAGGTTAGAATTTTTCTGTAACTATGAATTTGGAAGGTATTGGTTGAACAGATTTCAAAATTTCGTTTGTTGGGCGAGTATAGAATGGCAAAACGAGATGAATATGTTAAGAATGGATCAAAAAAGCAGAGCTACCACAATATAAGGGAAAATAATTTTCTGATTTCAAAGCAAATACATTAGTGTAAGATTTTACTGTGGCAAATTTGATTATAAGCACTTCTGTACAATGGGAAACCGGTGTACAACCCTATTTGTTATATATTAAATTGAAAGGAAAGCAGGTGGATTAATTCTTTCCAGAACTACTTGTTAATTTTCATGTGTTTTCCTGTCAATGGCTGTTGATGTTAATGCATATATGTACATATATCTAATGGATAGAAAGCTCCTGACAATGGCAGAGATTTCCAGAAAAATGGTTCATTAGCAGTAGCAGATTCAAGAGAGGGAGGGGTGACCCCCACATCTTCCCACCTTGAGAATTTCTGAATTAGATGATACCCATATTTTGAGATATTTTGTATATTACCTATTAATTCCAGTATCTTCTACTATCAATTAGAGCTCTACAGAAATATATTGAACACAATATGTTGAGAAAGCATTTATTTCAAATTATTATGGTTGGAATATATTTACCAAAGAACTATTTCAGAAGTTAAAAATCTTTAATTTTACATTATGCTCACAATTGCAAACTATTAGAATAATTTATACCATGGCAGTCCTGAAAGATCAAATTATTCAATTCAGTCTTTTCTTGATTTGGTATTAGAAGAACGGTTCACTCAGTTTCACTTTCTCTTAAGATGCTTTTAGTTTTGGAAATGCAATGATTAATTTAAAAGTCTGCTGTAGTTTGATTTGCAACATTTTAGGCACATCTTGTTTCCAACTTGAGCACCTATTACCTTTGTTCCGTCCGCCTTACGCATGTTCGTTCTCAGCTTCTATTTTCATGAAATTTGGTATTTGGGACTTACGACCAAAGACCATGAGAAAATGACATTAATGGTTCACATAACCCAATCAGGGGTACCACTTAACTAAAAACAGTAAACGAACTTTCCATATCTTGGAAAATATTAGTCATACCAAAAAGGTTCTCAAATAAAATTTGGAGAACTATCCTAATGCAAGATTTCTTTTCCTATACATTTTTATCATAGAAGTAGCCATTTCCAAGAAAATCAAACAAAACTTAGAAAAGTTCATGTATGAAAACTTAATTGTTGTCAATAAAAACAATCTTCATTATATGAAGTAAGATCTGCTATAATTACGAAAACATTTATTTTCCTTATATTTGCATGCAGCAGAAGGGAATGGATTATCTACGACAAAGAAAATTTTTAGAAGAAATTTTTAGTAGACATACATAATTGGGTCATTTTGTTTCGCTGTTTTATGATGTTCATTTGTTCAAAGTATATCATTTAGCTTCAATTACTCCATCATATGAAAAAAGCTTATTTGTAATATACTCGACACTTCCTAACTTGTTTTTATCTTGATCCTTTTTAGGCAATTGATGATGACTGCAACCAGACTGCTCAAATGATTGCTGCTCTTCTGGACTGGCCACAGGGAACATTTATATCCAAGGTGAGGCATATTTCCAAAAACTGAAAATTAAACTTAAAACATATTTGTTCCAATCTCGTGTAAATGCAGGAATATTGAAATTCTACAAACTTTTGTATTTTTCACTTCTTTTAAAGAATGAGCATTCAGTTATCTATGTCTCAAAAATCTCCCTTTCGCTTTTAACAGATTGAGAAAACTGCTGATGGATTGACTTTGGTTCGTGAAATAGATGGCGGTTTGGAAACCATCAAAGTGAAAATGCCTGCTGTTCTCAGTGCTGATCTACGTCTGAATGAGCCACGTTATGCTACTCTGCCAAATATAATGGTTTGTTTAGTACAGAAAACTCATTTTAAGCCACCACGAAAAGAAATGCATCTTTATTATTATTTGACTTGCTTGCAGTAATTTTTTTTAGAGCTGATTGTGTTTTATTAACAGTTGCAATTTTTAACCTGCCTCGTGCTTTTGATTTGTCACACTCGGTAATTATAAAGTTGGGATTACTTTTGACTCCACCATTTAAATGACTGCAGTATGATGTCAATGTCTAGGTCTCGTGTCATGTTCAGATTCTTCTTTTTGTAAGATATGCAAAACTTCTCTATTTGCCCCAATTGTCCTGTTAGCACCATTATTTTCTATACATAACTGTTTTATTTATTTTTTAATCCATTTTACAAATCTTTCATTTGTTTCAATAGAAAGCAAAGAAGAAGCCAATAAAGAAGTTGACTGCAAAGGATTTGGGAGTTGATATTGCTGCTCGCATAGATGTAGTGAGCGTAGAGGACCCTCCTAAACGACAAGCAGGTGCTATATTGCCAGACGTCGATGCATTAGTGGCAAAACTGAAAGAAGGTGGTCATATATAAAGGCCATGGTTAATGCCAGCCAGATTAGATGACCTAGCATCCGTCAGCTAAATGGTCCTTATTGGCTTAGAATCGTAAGATTTGTACATTTCAGAATGTTTTTTGGAAAAAAACAATGGCAAGTGTGTATGGAATTGATATCAAGTACAAAGGATATGCTGCCTTATATTTTTATCAGAAAAAGATGCCTTAATCATGTGTACAGCATGGCTTTGCTAACATCCTTTGTATCATGTGGACATTATTGTTGGTTGTTTTAAATAAAAAAATGAAACTTGTTGTTTTTGTCTTGTTTTCTACTAACCTTATAAGTATTCTTTGATTTCAACAATTAATCTTTGAAAATTCACCGTATAAATTTAATTTTTTGGAGTATTTTATTAAGTAAGATTAATTTATTTTGAACCTGTTTAGCTATTAAGGTTAAATTTACTGTTGATGATTTGAGAAGTAATGATGCAGTAAATTGCTGAAATCTTAGAGAAGTTGATTGATATATAATTTTTCAAATACAACTGAAAGTGTAGTACAGGTATATCCCGAGTTACATTGGGTATGCATTCCTGAAAATCGAGAATCAATAGTATCTGGAGGAGACGCATGCAGGAGTTGAGGACAGCTCGGCACAACTGATTGCAGTAACCCCTTAAGGTGGCACTAGATAGTTGACAAACAGTCCAAATTCGGATGGGGAAATGCAGGTAATGAATCCAATTGAAAGAGTAGTAGATGACCACAAGGAGAAGAATTTCCAGTTTGAGTAAACAGTAGTACTGCATCTCAGGGTCACTCGCAATAAGATAGCTACACTGCTGTGTTCTAATCCAAATTTCAGACAGTCAACTGGATGCACGAGAAGATTCTCCCCCCACAGGTTTTGTTTTGTTATCAGGAAACGTATGTCTTATTTGCAGAGAATTATTAATCAGTGAAGTAAAAAATGCCCATTCTTTTGGACAATAGTTTTTAGGAATATAGAGACAGAATTAAAAGAGGGAATTACCATATTTACTTGCATATAAGCCGCATCCTTGTCTTTGGAGACAATCTGGAAAAAAGTCTGATAATAAATAAACCATGCCACAAAAATCATGATTAGGTGTAAAACATTCTGAGTAATTACTAATATGTATAATTAATTGTACACAAACTTCAGTAAATATTGGTATTGTTTGTAATAAAGTTAAAGTTTAAACTTTTTTAAAGAGATATTTTAAAAAATATATTATTTAGCTGCTACCACCACACCATCTGGAGGCAACTTTTGTAAACATGATTTGAAAAATAAATTATCTAGCTTCCCTTATGAATTCTTATTGTGGGTCCATCTGAACATTTGTACCTCAGCAATAGTGGTGCCTAAGGTGACGAGATATGGCACTACAAAGTACCTGGGTAATACAAAACACTATCACGTTGGGTTGGCTGGTTGGATTCATTCTCTTCCATCACCCTAAGTTGGGGTCAGATTGATACTTTTTCATTTTTTCTCCTTCCCAATCGATCTCCCATACAATTTCTATTTCACGAATTGGATTTTTCTAAATTAAATTCAAATCTCTACATGAAGCGTTACACTTAAACTCATTTTCAAACACATCTAGTAATGATTTGTATACTGGCAACAAGTAGTACCTTTACTCATCACTTTAGTCACCACTGTGGATGGGAACAAATATGCCAGTAGTACTCTTATTACAATCTATTATCTGTAAATTGTCACTAACAATGGCTACTTATTAAACGATATGCTTATATAGCCGAATAAAAACATTTATAAGAGTTACCTTGATCTCCTATGAAAATGTTTTTCTTAGATATCAAATAAATATCCAATTAAAATACTAAATAAAATTCTGATACTGTGATCTAAATATCTACTATCTGTAATAAAACCTTTAAATAAACAATGATTTTAAATATAGGTATGCCCTGATTTTTGTTGAGAATGAGTTTCTGAAAAGTGCAGCATAAATCGAAGCATAAGAATTGATGGCACGAGGGGATGACGTGTGCAGGAGTTTAGGATAGTCTGGCACAACCTATTGCAGTAACCTCTTAATGTTGGCATTAGATAGCTGACAAACTGAGTCCAAGTTTGGATGGGGAAAAACTCAGGTGATGGATCCAGTAAAGCAGTGGTGTGCAACCTGTGGCCCGTGATGTAATTTCAGGGGCCTGTGATACAATTTTAGGTGGCCCGCAGAGCCTTCAAACAATTTTCACCATTGAATTTCATTAACCCATTGACTTACCTAGCCATCAAACCATTAGGAAAAAAGATAATTATCGATAGGTGAAAAAGATGGCTTTTGAATAGAAATTCAACCTACCAGAAATACTTAAATTGTTTATATCAGCAGTTCCCAACCTTTATCACCTCGCGAACCCATTGAGCTAACCTATTTCTTGTCGAGAACCCCTTGGATTAACCTTTTACCTTCGCAAACCCCTTGAGTTGCAAGTTTTGATGGCGAACCCCTTATAGTGGAGAGTAGATTTTGTTCAAACAAATCTCTTTGAACACGTTTAATTCATTAAAAATAAAAAGTTTATATAGCACGCAGTACGTAAACGTTCACAATAAAATCAGAATATCTGATATTGCCATCAGTTTCTAGTTAGTACCCTGTAAAATTCAAATATAATTCTTGAAGCATTAGAAAAAATTGAAAATAAAACCATGCAAATAATTTGAAACTAAAATATTGGTAAGAATTATAGAACCGAGAAAGCGAAAAAGATGTCGTTATGAAATTTTTCTCACACCCCTCTACAGGTACACAAACCACCTGTTGGGAAATGCTGGTCTATATACTGAAAGTATGTTTTTAATAAATTGTGTGGCAATTTGCAAATTTATCCGTGTCTTTGTAGTCCACGATTAAAAATGGTTGTGCACCAATACAGTAAAGTATGCGGAGGTTACATGGACAAGAATTCCCCATCCGAGTAAACAGTAGTGCTGCATCTCAGGGTCACCTGTAATAGTATCGCATCACTGCTGCATTTTAAATCCAAATTTTGGACATAGTCACCTGGCCTCATGAGGACATTCTAAAGGTCGAAGCTAGTAGTTAGATGTCATGTGACTCCGCAGTCAGCTTAGATTTGAAAAAATTGCTCCTGTGCCAGGGTGTTTAAATGCATTTCACATCTGAAAATTGTCAATTTTTTTCAATCACTACGTTACCACCTCGTTACAAAACCCTTCAAGGAAACATACTAATCAATCACCTAGAGAGCATTGGTCTGAGTTTGAAGTGGCGTGATGCAGGTATACCCCAATTTATGTTGACTCAAAGTTATGTTGTCAATCAATTAATACTCGTGTTGGAACAATTTTTGAAACGAGAAAAAAGTCTGCTATGACCGGGAATTGAACCCGGGTCTTCCACTTGCCGGGCGGATATTCTACCCCTGAACTATCGTAGCAGAAAATTTTCTCTCGTTTCTGAACACGGATGTTTTCCTTTGTGGGAACGGGAACTAGCCAAGCTAATATCAAACTGCCCCGACAGATGTCCTCAAAGAGGATCGTCGAAAGAAACTCATTCCTCTCAAATGGTGAGATTGCCAAACATGAAATTGATGGAATGATATGATCCGAAGATCCTATGCAGACAGGCATAAGCTGTGAAAGTTGGAACAATTTTTGAAACGAGAAAAAAGTCTGCTATGACCGGGAATTGAACCCGGGTCTTCCACTTGCCGGGCGGATATTCTACCCCTGAATTTTCTCGTTTCAAAAATTGTTCCAACTTTCACAGCTTATGCCTGTCTGCATAGGATCTTCGGATCATATCATTCCATCAATTTAATACTCGTGTATTGATATATGTCATTTAGACTCGAAGTTACATCGTTAGAGGAATAACGTTCTTTAAAATTTTCATTGTCACCATGATAAATTTATTTATTTATATTTAAATTGCTCATAAACAGCACTTTATGGCCTTTTACAATGAGTGCAATAACGCTAACAAAGACAAACACATGCGTCCATGCCCTCAGCAGGATTTGAACCCGAACTAATCAGTTCTGACTTTTATAAAAAGGTTAAATATAAAATTTCGTGTTGACCTGATTAACAGTTTTTGAGTTTGAGCACCCACAAAAAAGCTATCACATATACATACACAGACATCATTGAGAAAATGGTCAAAACGTGTTCAGAGGACCTCAAAATGTGCATTTCCGTTGAAATATTTCATGGAAACAATACTTTCCCCTGTACTACTTATGGAGAAAATAAAAATGGTCAAAACGTGTATTTCCATTGAAATCGATTTTTTTGTGAAAACAATACTTTCCTCTATACTATGTATAGAGAAAGTAAAAATGAAATTCTGTGCATCAATTGAAAGAGTTATTTTGAATCTGTATCAGTAACAAATGAAATGCTAAATTCGCTACAAAAGTAAAATAAATTCTAATGAAATATTTTTTAAAACTGATGAAAATTCATCAATTATCTTTTTAGTTATTACTTATACAGTTAGCAACATGCTCATTACAACTTAGCTGTAACCTGCACAACTCAGAAAATAGAATTTAATTACTATTATGAGTTATTTTGGTAAACATATCCTGTATCTAAATCCAATTTGTCATACATAATCTCATGAAGATAGCAATAATATGGTTGCCCTTAATGATGAAAAACATAGAATGACAAAATCACATGCAAAAGCTGTTATTTTAATAGATGCTTCTTGTTTTAATTTCAATGCTAGGCATAAGAAGGTTACTGGACATTTTATGCTCTGCAAATAATAAATGTTATGACTTACTCAATACAGGTATCCCTCAATTTACACATGTTAGGTTTATGCATGGCTTCCTGGGAGTTACTACGGTGGTAGATGTCTCTTTTCTTATTCCCATATTTAAGCAAACAATGCACTTGAACCCACTTTTTTGTTCTGAAGAGGGTTTTTCTTCTAGAAAGTGATGCACTATTAAGCAGTCAACAACTGTGAGGGGGAAAATCCTCGCAAAAATATTCAATGAGTTGGGGGAGGAGAATATATTTGTAATAGGAAGGTTTACTGATCTAATGAGCTTTGAGACATCTGTGATTTATGGCAGAAGCTCAACACGCAAAAAATTAGGATTTGTAAAAGTGGACGCTGCACAGGACACCGTATGCTGTAATACATGCTTGAGGGGTTTATACACTCATTAAATGAAATTTAAAGACGTTTCTAAGTAGAACACCTCTGCTCAGAAACATAAATGCCTATTACATTATTTTCAATGGAAAAAATATTTTCGAGTTATGCATTATCGCTGAATGTGATGATTTTCAGGAACGCAACTGTTGCATAAATCCTGTATACCTGTATATTTCTTTTAAATAAAATTAAATACAATTAAAAGTGAGAAGAAATCTAATGGTAATATCTTCCATAAAATTCTAACTACAATGTATTACATCTAAGGATTCAGAATTTTCAACTCCAAAGCACGAGCCACATGTAGGTACCCCACTATAATAACAAGAAAGGTTATGTTTCATTTAGTAATGATTTCATGGTGTACTTATCAAGTAGTATATGTTGGCAACTGTAGTTACTTGAATGAACTGGGAAATTTCAGCTTTCAATTAAAAGATGACAAACTGTTTAGACAGTTTCTATGTTGGAGACATTTAAAAAATATGACAACATTGCCATATGTACTTATATAAAGGTTTATTTTCAGTTAAACTTGCTGACTAAATGTCATTCCTGTCCATGGACATCTGCTGGATGGGAGGAGGGCAGTTGTCCCCCTCCTGATCAGGCCTGCGTCAAGGAAAAACAGCCATTGACATCTGGTTAGGTCAGGGGATTAATGCGGTCATTTTTCTGAGGTCAGTCAAGCAGGTAGGGACCCCCTGCAATATGCTTGAAACAAACCACTAAAATATTAAGCCCAACAAACTCGACTGTGGGAGCTTGTCTATCCCCTTACCCCCCTCCCCCGGAATGAGACGTTTCGCCGCCATCATTAATGAATTTTTGTGTAATGGGAAGAATCAATTTCAAGGAAATATGGTACATAGAATCTTCACAGAAATACATTACGTGTTTGGGATTTTGTGCCTGAACTATCCAGCAGAAGTGTATATTGCAACTTGAAACATGTTTTTCCAATTCCGGAATAGATTAGCTCAACCAGTTTCATAAATTTGTTAAATATAATCTTCTAACAAATACATGAATAAATGTTATATAGAACCTCATTGAGACAGCAGGGATGCCACTACTGCAAATTAATTTTTTTTGGTTTTCATGAATTTATTTAAGGACTGGTCAAACCGATGCCAAAGAAATTTTGTTTGAAGGAGGCATAGAACACATTAAAATGAAATCAAGACATGTTTTAGAGATACAAAATTCATGACTGCACATACAAGGAATAATAAAATTCTTTACACATATTTGTGTGAATTTTTCACATAGCTTTCAATGATATTTAATATTTATAGTTTATACATACATTCAAAACCATAACAGCATATTTGTTTCAGATTAGACAGACGGGTGGGCCATAATAACAAATCAAACTCTTTAAGTAATGACGGTATTGAACAGAATTGGATTCTACACATTCTCATCCAAAGCAATTAATTTTATTAATGCTTTTCATCATTGCTGAAAAGCACTATTATCTTTGTGATGTCCGTTCGTCCATACATATATATCAGGGATAAATTGGCTGAACCGATTTCAACCAAACATGGTACATAGAATATTCACATAAACTAATGACCAAAATGCCATGGTTGGACCGAATTTTTGGAGGACTTGAGGATGGTTTGGGAAACTTTAGAAGAATCACAAAAATATTAATAAAAGGCTAATTTTTCAGTCAATTGGATTGCACTTCCTTCGAATAAAACTAATAAATGTTGATTTAATGAAACATTTTATGTGGAGTGAAAATTAAAAAGTACATAATTCACATCATAGTATGTTCCAGAGAGTTGAATTCTATTCTTGGTCTCATATTAGGGATTAATAAATGCACCATTTTAGCACTTTAATACGGATCAGGTTTTTATGCAATGGTATAACACATATACTGAATCTATTAAGTAGTTAGATGGTGGAAGGAAAAGGGAATGGAAATGATGATGTAGTTGTCGTTTCCTAAATTAGCATTTAAAGCTTTTAATGATGCCTTGGAGAACAGAAGTTGAGTTCAGGTGTAAAAATACAAATTTGATGTTGGTGAGGTTGGAAAGAACAGAATGTTATGGGCAATCATCTAAAATTAACAAAATTTTCCTGTCTTTCTCTCGAAGTTCAGTGTCGCAGTTGGCACTTCTTCAAAAATTGCAGATGTCATCAAGGCTTTTCTATTTGAGTAGCAGTTGACAGGAAAGTTTTTAATATTTTAAAAACACATAGGATTCTTTGATTTCCCTATTACTAACACCTTTCTTTATTCAGTTCCAACTCATGTTTGAACAAATCAGGACAGTCATTCAATCTTTTGATAATTTTCCACCTGTGCAGTTTTCACCTTTAAACTTGTGGGTCATGTCTGGGAGCAATCTATAAAACACACCAGATTTATCAGCATTAAAAATGTCACTTTCACTAGAACCTTTTCTTAATTCTGGCCACACGTTTTCAACCAAGCCCTCAATCACTTCTTTTTTTACATTGTCAGCTTCATCGCTTATCTTACCGTGAACAATATGATTTCTTTAATTAAATCTATCAAGACACCTGTTACTACACACAAAATCTGAATGTATGTAAAATTGTTATAACTGTGCTTATTATAAACAAGTTCCACTGTATTTATAATATGTTGAAATTAATGTTACATTTTATATTTAATGCCAGATAGATGAGGATAAGGGGGTCACAATAAGATGAGCTGGCTTAATAGGGGTCTTCAGAAACAAAGGTTGGAATCACTGCTCTAAGATCTATAGTTTCTTAGTTATTTATATTTTTTAATGCTAGTCATGAAACCAGTGAATTCCCTTTATTTTGTCACTCCTAATGGTAATTAGGTTTTAAAAATTTGGGACTTCATTGGTGAAAAACTATACATACATTTTATGATCAAACAGGATAACATTATAATTATTATAATATTTTTTTTAGAAATGAAAAATCATTATTACTTGAGCCTTCAATTTTTATTGCAGTTAACATATTAACAAAATGCAATATAAATAACAGTTTTTTCACAGAAATGCTTTGTATGAACAAAACTGGTATTAAAAAATTCCAGTGTTTATTCAAATTTTTAAAATATCTATAGATATAATCAATAATGACATCATTACTAATCAAAATACTTTAAATTTTATTATCACAGCCTTAAAAGGATATCTTCCCATTCTATCTAGCTGACGGAAAAATCACAATTGAATATTCCAGGGACCTCTCACTTTGTACTGTGGAATCTGGTAATGAATATTGAAAATTATAGCACAAGCCAACTTCCACAGTAATAGTATCTTTTATATAAAATTTTTCACAAATAACAAACGAAACTTGAGTACTAAACGTGAAGAAACTCCAATAACTGCTCCATTTTAGCATTACGTCATGGAAGTCAAATTTCTGGCACCTCTTAGTTTTTGCCTGAAATAATAAAGACTAATTGTAATATAAAAATTTTTAAAAATATATAAATGTTGTGATAAGGCTTGTCAAAGGAGCAGAACAAAAGGCTTAAAGACTGTTTTCTTTAATTTAACGAAGCAATGCATTTTTAGACATCGTTCTGCTGTAGAGAATT
Organism: Tanypteryx hageni; assembly: GCA_028673005.1. Taxonomy (NCBI): domain Eukaryota; kingdom Metazoa; phylum Arthropoda; class Insecta; order Odonata; family Petaluridae; genus Tanypteryx; species Tanypteryx hageni. Next base: position 151,727,999 of record CM054114.1, read on the forward strand.
TGAATAAAAACTTGATTGGTCCCTAGATATTCATAATTTGCTTATGATTTAACACAATACCTTAAAAGGGCAGTAGTTAAATATTCCTCTTTAAGAGGCAGAAATGGTAAAAATAATTCCAATGCTTGCTTGGGTAATGTAACATCAAGGTTAATGATCCCCAGAGAAATGTAACGTTTCCCTAGTATTGTCTTTTTTAGAATAAACAAAACCATATCTTTGGCAGCTACCCAACATTTCCAATTAAATGAAACTGGATAATGGAGAGTTAATTGATTCGAGGTAGCATTAGATGGACAATAAGCAGAGAGAGAGAGAGACATGACCCAGTTTAATGTTTTGATCTACCCTTTTCACTAAGTTGGGAAAAACAACTGGGTTTGACTTGCAGTGCCATATGCTTCCAACTATGACACACAACAGAGAAAAAAAGATTCAAAGTTTTTCATTTTTTAAAAATGTTTTGCGAAGTAGACTTTTTTTCAAAAAAATATGGGACAATCTTGAATGTGAGAAGTATGCAAGAATATACATTCAAAAGGTGATACATTTAGTAGAATCTCATGTCAGAAAATAAAACTTTCTTCTGATTTCAACAATCGGCAAAGAAAGGAGAACTTGAACTGTCATTCAACCAGACTCAAACATTGCACAGGAAAATTTAGAAATCTTAATGCAAGAGAATATTATAGATCTGCAGTAAGAAACGCATGAGAAAACAAGCTATGCACCTTAAATGTACACATGAAGTATCTGCATCGGGCAAAGGCAGTGAATAAGAACCATTCATCATGATTTTAGCTTTTGAAAACTCATACAAAATCATTTTCATATTAATAATAATGGCATACCTCCACTGCAACCAGGCAGAGTGAGTTGCATGCTGCTTCTTACCACAGTAATGCATTCTTTGGCTTATAATTATTTTTAAGGAGAAAATACAAATGACATCCCCTCCAGCCATCTTAAAAACCTATTCTCGAATTAAGTAGATAAACAATATTTCTAATAAAAAATTATTTGCTTGCTTCTCCACTTTATCTCTCATAACTATAAATTTCAAGACAAATAACTTTTGTAGTGCTTGAGCAAATACATTTATAAAACATCATGATTAACCCATTAAAAACCCAAAACCAAGATAAATACCTAACCTCCAGCCATATTGAGCTCTTCCATCTCTTTCAGGAAAAGAAAATCAGTCTTCTAGTTAAAACTATCTTAAAACTTTTGGTAATTGGACAGAATCCATTAACAATAACCCAGCATGAACAAAACTTAGCTTAAAACGTCACGACTGAAAATTTTCAGGAATTGTATTTTTTTATATCTTTTTTGGAGAACTGAACACATTTGTGAATTATTTAATCTTTGTAATTTTTAACGGTAGGCCAAAAAAATGTATTTTTCCTGCTATGAAGTTTAAGCTAATATTGCAACTGATTAAGGAGCATTCTAGCTGGTAATTATAAACTCTGAAATACTTTAACACTGCTGTGACCCATACTATTACAACAATGGACCTCTAATAGCTTAATATAACTTTCCAATCAAACCTCATGTTAGAGGAGTGAGTGATAGGAGGAAAAGGAGGCTCGCAGAGTTTCCACGTGCTCTCTTCCTTTTTCTTCTCTCTCAAATCACTCTCATTGTCATACAATATGTTCTGCATGACCGTTTGCTGGACCATGGCCACACTACAGTACGGCACCCTTTGACAAAGACGCCTCATTTCTTCGCTTGGACGAGGCATCAGGCCAACAAGCTGGCGTGTACAGGTATCCAAATTGGCAGCATGAGCAACCACCAAAAGATTGCCTCCGTTACCATCTAAACAAACAATGGAAAATGTATCATAAGTATGTAAATACATGAAAAATTAATACAAAAAGGGTGTTTTATTGCTACATATTTGCTAAAGGGCCACCACTTTGACCTTAATAAAAAGGATAATGGTTAAATGTTAATAAAAAATCCTATTGATAGGAATAGAGAAAATTCATTTCTGCTTTTGAGTTTTAATGGCCTTGAATTCAACTGAATCTCCCACAGTTAGATCTCCATTATCTTGGAAGAAAAGCTATTGGTACCAGAGGTACTTCATGGATGCATTTCTACCTCTTGCATGCTAAGCAAATACAAAACTTCCACAACTATACCCCACCATTGTTTAACATGAATGATGACAAAATAGATTGAGTCTAGTAAATACAATAATTTCAGAAATTTTGTAAGGTCCTTTGAGTGCGTTATACATTGAATATGAAATCTGAAAGCAAAACATCGAGTAACAGTGGAACAATCAGCAATACCTGGATTGATTTTGCAGTGGTATCCAACTTCACAAAATCCACCAGGTGGTGGGAAAGGTACATCATGTCACGAACACTGATTTTGTGTGTGATACAAGATGCATACATTACTTTTGCCAATAGGTTTGTCATCTTTGCATATTATGGCTCTGAGAGATGATGCCACAACACTGTATTATGCCTAGTACAATTCCACGGAACTTAGCCATGGACATCTGCAGAAACAGTCATGGGGACAACTTAGGCAAAATTTAATAATATTTATTTTCACGTATTCCAAGTTAGGAAAATTATAAAAGAATAAATCATTCTTCACAAAGACGACTTTTTTCTTAAATGTGGATGGATGACAAGTTGCTCCTTCATCTATCTGCAAACGCCCATGTGTGTGGAAAAATTGAGTTACGTTGAACAATTTAAATGAGAATTTAATATTTACTTTATACAGTCAGACCTGCATTTAATGGCCCCCTAGAATGTGCCAATCCTGCATACCACCTATGAATCATTGTGAACAGAACTTCCACCTTATGATTACATAGAGCAAGCATATACCTCGATTTACCACCACCCCTGCTTTAGCGATGAGCAAACGGTGGCGCTAAATGAGGGTTTGACTGTATATGTACAGATGCACATACCATATTTACCCGAATCCAAGACGAGTTTTTTTTCCGAATTTCAGCTTGTGAAAATCGGGTGTCGTCTTAAATTCAAGTACGAAGTCATATAACATCAATAAATCTTGGTCAATTGATCACGCAACAACTCACCACGCTTCAATTCATGGCGCATCAATTCATCACATGATAAACTCATCACGTGTCAATACATCGCTCGATAAACTCATCGCGCGTCAATTCATTGCTAGACAAATTCATCTCGTGACAATTTCGTTGCAACACAAATTCCTTGTGAGACATTCATCACAAGACATTCGTCATGAGACAAATTGGAAGGCGAGACACCATGACGAATTTATCGAGAGATGAATTGATGGTCAATGAGTTTGTTGTGCAATGTATTGGCGTGCGATGAACTAACCATGACGAATTGATGAGCAACAAAATGATCTCGACGAGTTGTCATAGAACCATAGGAAGTATGGTTATGTATTTTATCAGTTTTTTAAATAAATGAAACATAAGAGAAAATAATTGTATTTTTCATTGCAAACTTACGATCCAGATTTCAATTAATAAAGTCAATTTAAAAAATATATTTTTACATTTTTTTATTTCAGAAAAAAATTGTAACAAACCATTTCGATTAATGAATAAACTAGTATACCTATACTGAATATGTGTGTTCGAAATATACACCAAATATAGTAAGTGAGAAATTAGATCATAAAATCTGTTTTCTGTTTTGACAGTCTGCTAAAAGAGGGGGGGTAGTAATAGATTCAGGGTTGTCTTGGATTAGGATAAATACGGCACATTGCTTGGTCCATTGAATGAGCAAAATCTACACTAATATACAGGGTGTTTCAGGAGGAATCTGCAATACTGTAGGAGCACTTTCTAGAGCCCAAAATAAGAAAAAAAATTCATATAAACATGGGTACGGAAATGCCTCGTTTGGCTGCTAGGGGCGCTCAAAATTTTGTAAACAAGAATGAGTGTGCTAGCACTGGTAGACATGTGTTGCATTGTTGTCATTCTTTTCATTATTAATTAACATTTCCATGTTTACATCAGTGTTATTTACTCTCTGTTTTAACGTTACATTTAACAATGTGTTAGTTACCTACATTTGTGTGCACATTTTTTGCACTGAAAACAATGATGCCATTTCAGTTCACAAAGGAGGAATATGCGGACATGCATTTTATTTATGGTTATTGTGATGGCAATGCACCAGCTGCCGTTCATGAATATCAACGGCGATTCCCTAACTGCAGGATTCCAAATCGACAAGTGTTTACAGATACACACAGACAGCTACGAGAGATTGGATCATTTGTAATGAAATCAGAATGCAGGCAGGCTACTCAAGAAGATGTTATTCCTGTGATACAACATAGCCTGTCAACGAGTACTCGGAGGTTATCTGCATGCCTAACAATCTCCCACGTAACAGTATGGAGAACATTACGGTCTGAGGGTTTCTGTCCTTACCATCCTCAACCTGTTCAGCATCTTCAAGAAGGAGATTATGGTGCTCGATTAAATTTTTGTCAATGGCTAATTGCAAACAATGAACTTTGCTCACACATTTTGTGATGGGGTGAATAATAACAGGAACACACATGTATGGACTGAGGATAATCCTCATGAAACAGTTGAGACTAACTTCCAACATCGTTTTTCATTAAATGTCTGGTGTGGCATCATTGGCAACAAGATGATCAGACCTCATGTCTTCAATGGTTGTCTCACTGGGAGTACTTACGTTCAGTTTCTGAGACATCAGTTGCCACTCCTTTTAGACGATGTTCCATTAGCAACACAAGCCCAGATGTATCTGCAGCACGATGGAGCTCCAGCTCATTTTCATCATCGTGTGACAGACTATCTCAATCGTGTGTATCCCTATCGTTGGATCGGCCACGGAGGCCCACACTCCTGGCCAGCACGATCTCCGGATTTAAATACGCTGGATTATTTTCTGTGGGGGCACATGAAGATGCTAGTCTATGCGCAAAAATCCAAAAGCACTTCTGCAACAAATCACTGATGCTGCAGGTCAAATTCGAACAACCAACAGATGTTGGAGGATGCAACCACATCATTACTGCGGCGTGCAGAAATGTGTATCGAGGTTGCTGGTGGACATTTTTAGCAATTAATGTAACTTTGTATTGTTAATTTATCCTTAAATAAAGAAGTATTTAATTTTTTGTCAAAAGCAAGGTTCCGTGTTGTTGATTAGCCTAAAGAGTTATTAGATTTTTACAAAACTTTGAGCGCCCCTAGTGGCCAAATGAGGCATTTCCGGGCTCATGTTTACATGAACATTTTTTCTTATTTTGGGCCGTAGAAAACACTCCTACAGTCTAGCAGATTCCTCCTGAAACACCCTGTATATATTAGCTGAAAGACAAAAATTTGTAAAAAACCATTTCAATTAATGAACGAACTAGTATACCTATGCTGAATATGTGTGTTCAAAATATACACCAAATAGTCTGTGAGGAATTAGGTGATAAAATCTTTTTTCTCATTTGACAGTCTGCTAAAAAGGAGGTCATCTTTGATTCAGGTCCATCTTGGATTTGCATAAATGACACAGCTAACTTTAGTCTCTCATGCAGATGAATGGCACGAGTCTGCAGAAAACCTGAAGATATTGGATTTAAAAGAGAGGAAAAAAATCGAATTGGTGTGAATTTGAGTTAATGATTGGGATTTTAATCAAGGTCTCTAGAAGAGATACTGAAAAACTCTACCATGGAGGACCATAATGCAGGTCTGAAAGCTGTGTGACAAAGAATGATGTGCAACAATTAGAAGCTTTGGAGATGTGAGTGTGGTATAAAAAAGGGAAACAGGAAAGACAACCTCACAAGAGGTGGAAGCAAATTTTCCTTAAATATTTTCAGGAGGTTCTCGTGGTTTTGAATCTAGGGGCCAAAGCAAATGAAACATCCTCTTTGTACTTGAATTTTCATTTTTCTTTCGCATATTTTAACTAGTGAAAGATTTTGGGTGTTGTATAAATTCTAGAATTTTTCATAATTTGTTTACAGTGTTTTAAGAAGAATTTTTACTTTTATTTGGGATGTTTCGACTAACAATAATTTTTTAAATTCACAAACTATGTTGAAAAGTTAAAGAAAATTCAAGCAGAAAATTACATACCTTTAATTCATATTTTTAGAATTTTTCAAAAAATTTGGAATGTTTGTGGAACTTAGACACCTTGAAAGCTGTATTTTACTAAAACAAACCCACTTCATAAGAAATTTTTGAAAATGTTTATCAAATACAAGCTACAGAAAAACCTCATAAATCTGGAATTCTCAAAAATGAATTAATAGAAAAATTTCAATAATCCTGAAAATACTGTTACTCTGGGATTTCATCAATTGCCATTGGTACTTTTCTTCAAATTTACCTTGAAATGATTACAGAAAAGCAGAAAAATCACCTACGTGTAGTGTTATGAAATGTAAACATAAAACGCATGAGTGAAAAAGTAAAATTGCTACAAAATTATTATTGCCAGCCTTGGTAGAGAGGTGGTTAGTGTGTCTGGCTCCCAATGCTAGGATCGCGGGTTCGGATCCTGCCAAGGGCATGGTTGTATGTGTTCGTCTTTGTTAACGTTATTACGCTCATTGTAAAAGCCCGTTAATGGCTGTTTATGAGCTAATATAAAATAAATAATATAAAATAAATTAAAAAAAAAATAAATGTACTTCAGTGAAGAATATAACATAGATAGATCTACCATCTACAATTTTAAAAGCATTAAAGAACTATTAAAACTTTATATACACAGTGACACACCTAAAGCTATGAGTAGCAAAACAACACTACACACTACATGGCAAATGATGTCAAAAGAGTATTTTTCAATGGTTTCCACTACGAAGAAGTGAAACTGTACCTGTTTTAGGCCTAACGTTGATACACTAAATTAAAATGCTCATGATGACTTAAAAATTACTAAAGTCTGCAATTATTCTTAAGGTTGGCTACATCTATTCAAATGTCATCATGGTATACGAAAATAAGCAGCTGCTGGTGAAAAACTATACACTAGTTTGGATACTGCAGAGAAACTTATTGACAAATTTCCCAAGTTCATTGTGGATAAAAACCTTACTGGCGCGGAAATCTATAATGTCAACAAAACAGGGCTATTTTGGTCTTCCTTGTAGCACACTTGCAGCTGGTGTTGGCATGTGGAGTGAAGGATCAAAGAAGAGTCTGATGGCCCTTGCATGCCACGGTGTATCAAGCACGAAAAAATTCAAATTAATCGTGATTAGTAAAAGTGCACACCATCATGCATTAAAGGGTGTAAAGAACTTTCCTGTCCATTACTGTGTAAACAAACAAGTCTGGATAACTTTGCAAGACTTTAGACTGGTTTTGGAATCATTCTGCGGTAGAGGCACGAGTGCACTGCAAGTCTATGGGGCTAAGTGATGATTGCAAAATTATTTTGATATCAGATAACTGCCCTGCCAACACTGATGATTGGTCATATACCACTTAAAGTTTGCAAGTAGAAATGAGGAAAGATAATGTGGCAAGTGCAAATTAACAAGTTAAAAAAGAACTGCAAAGCATATTGCAAAGGCGCTTCGTTCGCATAAATTTTCAGAATCATTGACCACCTCTAACTCCTGTCCCACAAATATTTTATGGTTAACTATATACAGGTAATGCTCGTATTACAAACTAGTTAGGTTCCAAGAAAACATTCATAAATCAAAAGTAGAATTAGCAAAATACTGTAACATGTATAAATAATAAATGGCAATTGAATATTTTCCTAAAGTTAAAACAAATCCTCTTTGTCATATAATCTCCATGCAACTCCCTCCGATTAAAAAATCACATACAATTCCCGCATTTCCCGGCCGCTAGGCACCCTATACATCTTATATTCACATATGCATATTCATATTTTTACTGTATAAATGCAAAATAAGGAAGAAAGTAATAAATATTTATTTTTACCTTAACGAAGATACATAGATATTGCACTAACATTTGCTGAGATGGCTTGATAGTACATTTAGCCAACCCAAGTCTACAACCATTATCTGTAATTCGTTCACCTTTTTCAAGACGATTTATTACATCTAACTTCAGTTGAAGTGTTATTGTTTTTCTTTATCTCTTCATTTCGGTTGCATCAGGATACAAAGATTTATGTTTTTTACTCATTTTCCGAATCCACCCGAATCGCATGTGCAGTGTAACAACTGTGCAGTGGAGACTGTGCAGACGGAATGCACATGCACTGTCGGCAATGTAAATAAAAAATCACTACGAATTCATAATTAACCGAGTTCGTTAAAGCAAAAATACGTAAAACAAACGTACGTAAAACGAGAGTTACTTGTACTTTTGTAATATGATCTTTATTCCTTTTCGAAAATAAATTGAACAAATTCATGCTTTGCTTTTATTGTAAAAATGTAAAAAAAACGAAACTCGACTATAGTAACGGATCCATATATATTATAGTTCATAAGGGGGTTTTATAAATCCTGCTAAAAGACAAATGAGGAAACAAAGGGATCCCAAAGTTAAAAGGGTTCGTTTCTTTCACCAGCCAAAACATTCCTGAAACTCTTAGCTTCCCAACTCTTCTCATTGCTTCAAAATTTTGTGCACAGATGGACTAACAAAAGCGATAAAAACAAGTATGGTTTTTGTGGAATACACTGAGTTGCTACAGAGAAGAATTACTCTGCTGAAGTGAAAAAAAATTAGCCATTGGAAAAATATTTTCATACTTATAAATACCGTATTGTCCCAAATATAACGCGATGTTTTTTTCCAAAAAATTAAAATTTAAAAGTAGCCCCCACATCATATTCAAGTACTAGTGATTTTAAAAGATCGTAAAATCGTGTTTTGAAAAATCATCGTACATTCCGCACGTCTGTTTACGAGATACAAGATACTTGTTACATTGTAGATACATTAGGCATATGTTACATTGTGCTTGAAAAGCATCCGAGGGGAGAATAGATTGAGTTCAATCAGCAGCTGAACCCCTCGATAGTCACTGAATTGAAACTATAAGTGCGTCAGCATATTCCTTGTAACTGCCTTAGCAAGTTTTTACCTATCTGTTATTTTAACAATGGGTGACAAAAAGGGTGTTGATCATGTTGAGAAAAAACGTTCTTCCAAATCCCAGGTTAACAGAGGAATCCAACGAAGTTATCACATAAATTTTAAAATAGTCGGAGCTAAATTGGTGTTAAAATCCACCGGAAACAAGAATGGGCAAAAGCTGACTCCCTGTGTAATTTTAAGTCATAAAAGGATGTCAAAGGAAAAGTTACTATCAGGAGTAATCTTTCGCACGCAGAAGGGATGGATGAACAAGGAATTTGTGTTAGATTGGCTGAAGGTTGTTTGGGGTTGCATTATATTCGAGGTTTAGATTTTTCTTGAAAAACTTTCCAAAAGTCTTAGGGTCGCGTTATATTCTAGGTCGCTTTATATTCAGGACAATACGGTAATTAATAATAAAAATTTAAAACACCTCAATTTGAGGTACTGTATTTACTTGAACCCAAGATGAGTTTGTTTCCAAATTTCAGCTTGCAAAAATCAAGGATCATCTTAAATTCACGTACGAAGTGGTATATCGTCAATACATTGCAGGTCAATTCGTTGCATGACAATCTTGTCGAGCGTCAATTCGTTGCAAGACATATTCCCCACGAAACATATTTGTCATTCTTGGCGAGTGAAATTGGAAGGGGAGACACTATGACTGGTGTGTGGCAGGGTGATACACTTGTTGAGCTGGGAGTCATCCCCTGCCATACACCATCCAACGTGTCTCACCTTGCGTGATTGGCAAAGAGAATTGTGATTCATTCTGGTATTATTGAAATATAAAGAAAAATTTTGTTGCAGAAAAGTGTATCCCCCTGCCGTACACCAGTCACAGTGTCTCGCCTTCCAAATTGTCTAGCGACGAATTTGTTGTGCGATGACTTGATGAATGATTATTTTGTCGTGCAATGTATTAACACTCAACAAACTGACCGCAACGACTTGTCATAGAACCACGAGAAGGATGGTTACACATTTAAACAATGTTTTTTAAACAAATGAAACATAAGATAAAATAATTGTATTGTCTGAAAAATTTCATTGCAAATTTATGATCTGGATTTCAATTAATACAGTATTAATTTTTTTTAAATTATGTTTTTCTCTCAAACAAAAATTTGTAACAAACCATTTCAATTAATGAATGAACTATAGGTCGACCGGACTCAAAAGACCCTTCTAGCAAAAGTGGGCGGAGCAAAGGAGGATGCGAATGTACGCAGATATTATTCCATGAAATATCGGTTAAGTATTTTTTAATTACATTAGCAATAAAATTAATGCCACAATTAATAAAGAATTCATTCACCATTACCAGGAGAAATATGTATAAAATGAAAAAGACTTTCCGAAACACGTTCCGACGCTGCGTCCCAGGTGTCCTCTGAACCCAAAAAGAAAAACCAATAAACTGCGAATTCTAAAAGGCTGAAACACGTGCCATTCTAGCTATTGAAACGGAGGGGCCATAAACAAATAAACGAAAGAAATCCTGGCGTAAAGCATAGGCACAGGAGCCATGATGAGTTAAAATAGTGAAAAATATTTCTCATTAGCGAGAGGTTACATTGTGCTGTGCGTGGATGTTCTCATATTTAGAACCTTTCAGAATCGGTACTATTTTAAGATTATAAGGTCGCTCAGTTGAAGGGTCTGAATCTCTTTTATATGAGAATAAAAGGAAGCCTCAGCTGAAGGGACCAAATGCAAATATGTGAGGAAAATTCACAAGTAAATTCATGGAACTAGAGACTCCAGTAGCCGTACTTGTGCTCTCCACTACGTTGTATTTGAGACCGATATATTTGCTTTCCTGTAAGAAAGTAGCCACTTTATACACAATCTCCCGTGCTTGTCCTCTCAATGGTCTCCCGGAAACGGGCGTACTTCTTAATGAAGATGCCATTTCATTCAAAAATAACAATAACCACAAAAATAACAAATAAATAAAAACTAAAGAAACAACGAAATGCCGAATAAATAGCAACAATAAAAATAACAAATACTATCAACAATCAACAAAAACTTCAAAGAGAAAGATACCGGGGAGATCGAAACGTTCAAATATGTGCGCTGAAACTGACTGAAGCTGCCGCTGTAGTGTGGAAAGGGGAAGAAAGAGGGGCTGCACCAACTGGAGGGGTAAGTTACGGCGCAGGTTCTTTTGAGTCCGGTCGACCTATAGTATATTTACACTGAATTCTTGTTTTTGAAATATACACAAAATACATTCAGTGAGAAATTAGGACAAAATATTTTTTCTGTTTTGGCAGTCAGATAAAGGGGAGGGGGGGGGTTGTCATCTTTGATTCGAGGTCATCTTGGATACGGATAAATATGATATTTCAAAACCGTACCTCTTCCTGTGTCTTCCAGAGTTTTCCTAATTACAAAATAACATCTTTCATAAAAATCCTCTGCTGTTTCTTTACGCTGGTTGTTAAGAGCAGCAATGGATATGTAAGGTTCATGACTTTGCATCACATTAAATCCAGCCTTGGCAAGGTCCTCAAAGTCCATCCAGTCAGGCAGTTCTTCTGGATACCATCCCAGCCACTCAAAAAGGCCAGGTTCAATAGCTATTGGCAGATGGGTCATTCCAAGTCCTGAAAGTATAAAAATTCTCGTATTAAACAAGCAACAACAAAATTGAAGAAACTTCGAAGAAAATACATAGATGAGTGTCTTCCGCAACCATAAAGAGAGAAAGTAGATTAAGAAAAATCAGAGCAGAGATTTTAAAGATCAATAAGCAATACAAATTTTTTATCAAACTTACTGTATTTAATAACTTTTATATTAAGATCACTCCAAATATAGATATATGTTGGTTTGTATTTGGCAAACATGGTATCATGCGCATTTCAGGAATGTCCACTTCAGGAAGTACATAATCGAATAATACCTTTGTTATTACAATTATTGAAGGAAGAATGCATTTATCAGTCAAGTTATAAATGGCAGGATACAGTAGACTGCTTAGATAGGTAAGCAATGACGATAATTAACCTGTTTTTTTTACATCTCCTCCGGTGAAAATTTGCAGGAAATATGAATTCCACTGGCAAGTCTATAGGCTGTGATTGGACTTCCATGTCTGATATCTCCAAAACTATTATGATCAGAACCCCCTTCCTATAGTGTTTTCTCCCAATTTCCCAAAGCCACATCCATTTCTGTGAAGAAACTGATCAATTTCGACAATTTCATATCAGGTTTCCATACCCTGAAAAGCCCATCAAAGGGTTATGCCTGTTGGGTGTCTGCCTACCCTGCCCCTGTCGAATTTAGCGGGATTTTCTCGACACACAAGCCCGAGAGTCTCAAACTCACCTAGCTGGTCGCATTGCGCTTTGCCTATTTTTTAAAAAATTATTTTGCTAGTTTTTCATTTGCAGTTACATTTTCTTTTATTTTCTGTTAAACTGCATTATTTATAATTGATAGTAGCTCAATAACTTTGGCCAAAACTGCATAATAGCAGTTGGCTTTCAGTCACTGTTGAAACAGGTTTTACCCCTGACGATGCCCACCTTGTGGGCGAAATGCATTGGGTTTTGTAGCCCTCTAGTTGTTTTGGCTAAAGGAGTATTTCACCTTTGTTTGCATTATTTATGATAAAAAAGTGAATTTTTTAGGGTGGCTGGGAACGACTCTCTCATAATAACATGGCGTCTTATGGGAAAATAGGACTTGCACTTCGTGAATTTGCATTTCGCATCAATTTTCCGGAAACAATTATTTGCAAGTTCAAAAAGGTGGTGTATTTTGATAACATAGGTCATGGATTCAACCTATTTATTTTCAATGTCATGTTTATAGCATCAAAATGTCCTGTAGAACTCTGTTATTATAATCTTTTATTTTTTTAACATACCAAATCAGTACATTCATTATTGTTAGTATTTATACTGGAAATATTATACGATCAACTGAAAATTTTATATTCAGAATTTGTTGGGTGTAAGAAGTCCAATGGAAGTAGGAGATTATTTTTGTAATTTATCAGCTTTTCAAATTTTTGTTGGGATGAAATAACATGTTTATGATTGTCATATCAGTAAAAGTTGTACATTCTACATTTGTTAGAAATATTCTCAACTTTGCTTTGAATATATAAAATAAAAATCTGATTTGGCCACCACATGACTTTCTCCATATCTGTAATATTTCTAAAAATTCCAAATAGGTTACATAATAATAAATATTTTAAGAAACTGCGAGAAAATTTTACACTTTACAAAGAACAGAAATAAACTCAAACCATAGCCTTCTGATATTGGATATAGCCAGAAAGCTCCAACAATTACAAAAAGAAAAAGGAGCATTACTAAGACGTAACTAAGCATCAATTGTTAACAATAGTCGTCGGTTGGTGGCGTGGTGGTGGCAGCTAAAAATATAAGATATCTCTTAAACAATGCATTATTTGGAAAAATGTTTCAAACAAAGGTTGTAGAAAATTAAATTTCATTCAACTTTTATTCCAATACATTTTTACATTTATCAAATATTAAAGCAAATATTTCAAAACAACAGATGTGACAAGAGTAAACACCTACTTCCGGTTGACCGATTTTTACCAAAAACTAATCAGTTCTTCTGACTTTTATAAAAATATTAAATATAAAATTTCGTGTTGACCTGATTAATAGTTTTTGAGTTAGAGCACCCACAAAAAGCTATCACATACACACACAAACAGACATCATCGAGAAAATGGTCAAAACGTGTTCAGGGGACCTTAAAACATGTATATCCATTGAAATCTCGAAGTCGATTTTTTTCATGAATACAATACTTTCCCCTATACTACGTATCTGGAGAAAGCAAAAAAGTATTTAGATTTAACTATGGCCTATAGGTCTAGGCCTACCTTGGAGAATTCCCCAACAAGTCTGTACACATCGCAATGATGGTGAGCATAAAACATGATGTATGGTCACACCATGTTCCCGCATGGCTTCTCCAGTAAGTATGGCCTGTAATTCTCCAATGTTTGTCAGCGGGCAGTCACGCTGAAACCCTGTAGGTCCTGATTTCCTAGTGGGCATCTGCTTTGGCATATTCAAATCCTTTCTTAGATACTTTCCTGGAAATGAAATCAGTAGAAATATGTCCGCAATCCTGTTAGCCATAATTTTCAGTTAAACTAGATTTAATGACAAGATAAAAGACATCCTAAATGTTTTTCATGTATATATGGATAAAACTTGGAGCAATTAGAACAGTATTCATATGAAAAATCCATTCTATGCCGTTGTGGAAAAGGAAAGATTTCCTATACTAGATGATTGCACAGCAACAATTCCATGAGGTTATTCTGATATTGAAAATTCTTAAAAATAAGTAATGGTTATAGAAAACTTTATAAATAACTTTTATAAAGGAATGATCAATTACGAAGTTAATATTTAAGTTGTAAATAAAGAAGGCCACTCATCACAGATGCGCCTTGATCACAGAATCAGTCCGGTAACTGGACTATTCCAAAGAATAGAATGAAATTGGATGGACACAATATAAACAAATGTTATTATTATAAATTTGTTTGAAATTAATTTTGGTTTTTTATCTCTTTATAAAAGATTGCATTAATTATTATTAGAATAGCAATTGAAAAAAAAAATTTAAAATAGTTAAAATGAAATTATAATCTTAATATATAAAGAGCAATCCGTTTGATTGTCCATCCGACCTCGCAATGTAAATCCCCACTAACAAATCCCTTTTTTCACTTGCAAAATTAAATTAGAAGTAATTAGCCTATCTTCGGATAGGGACCATTTTAAAGAAAAATCTGATGTGACCACCATATGACTTTCTCCATATCTGTAATATTTCTAAAAATTCCAAACAGGTTACATAATAATAAACATTTTAAGAAACTGAGAAAATTTTAGACTTTACAAAGAACAGAAATAAACTCAAACCATAATCTTCTGTTATTGGATATAGCCAAAAAGCTACAACAATTAAGAAAAGAAAAAGGAGCGTTACTAAGACATAACTAAGCGTCAATTGTTAACAATAGTCTTCGGTAGGTGGTGTGGTGGTGGCAGCTAAAAATATAAGATATCTCTTAAACAATGCATTATTTGGAAAAATGTTTCAAACAAAGGTTGTAGAAAATTAAATTTCATACAACTTTTATTCCAATACATTTTTACATTTATCAAATATTAAAGCAAATATTTCAAAACAACAGATGTGACAAGAGTAAACACCTACTTCCGGTTGACCGATTTTTACCAAAAACTAATCAGTTCTTCTGACTTTTATAAAAATATTAAATATAAAATTTCGTGTTGACCTGATTAATAGTTTTTGAGTTAGAGCACCCACAAAAAGCTATCACATACACACACAAACAGACATCATCGAGAAAATGGTCAAAACATGTTCAGCGGACCTCAAAAAGTGTATTTTGGTTGAAATCTCAAAGTCGATTTTTTCATGAATACAATACTTTCACCTATACTACGTATATGGAGAAAGTAAAAATAAACCAAGATTCTTATTTTGGTTGTCGAATTTTTCTCACTTTGAGTCACTACACTTGGCCCTGAAGATGGTCGCTTGGCGACCGAAATACGTATTGGCCAAAAAACTGTTTGAGGAAGTATGTTTCATCGACATCACTGGCACATCATTATTTTCCTAGAACACCGTTGGTTTTTTCCTTTTCATTCAGTCACTGTTGGGTTCCCTCCCCAAGGTTACTGTCTAACAACTGACAATTTTTATACTTCGCCACAATTGGCGGATTTATTGGTATCACGGTCAACAGACACTTATAGAACTGTGGGCACAAATAGAAAAGAGATGCCCGTTGGCCTAAGGGAGAAACCACTGAGAAAAGGAGAAATAGTGGCATATCGTAAGGGGGAAAGTGATTGTGCTTCGATGGAGGGATGTGGGAGACGTAACAGTTCTCTCTACCATCCATAATCAGGAAATGGTGACGGTGGAAGGAAAGAGTGGCAATATGCAAAGAAAGCCAAAGGTTGTCATTGATTATAACGACATAATGGGAGGGGTAGACAGAGTGGACCAGCACCATGCAGATTATCCCATTCCACGGAAGCGTGGGAAAAAATACTATAAAAAAATATTTTTCCATCTTCTGGATATAGCAGTATGGAATTCATTTGTTCTATATAAAAAGTTTGGAGGAGAACATGACCATTTAGAGTACAGAACACAGGTCATTGAAAAGACAATCGAGGTTTATAATCCTAGCGTCACCTCTCCTAGGGTTGGACGACCACCTTCGATGCCACATCTCCTTCGCCTTTCAGGAAAACATTTCCCTGATTATATTCCCCCTACTGAAAAGAAGAAGAACCCCACGAAGCAGTGTGCATTGTGTGGACGAAAGCGAGACGCCCGGGGAAAGCGGATAAGGAAAGAGAGCCGTTTCTACTGTGCGACGTGTAATGTTCCGTTATGCGTGGTGCCGTGTTTTAGGATTTATCATTCAAGTTCAAATATATGAATGTTGTATATTTTGTAAACAGTTTATTTGTTACTTATGTGAATTAGTTATGTTTAATATTTAGTACTTTTTACCTATTATTAGTTATTTTTTATTGTATATTATTTTATTGTTTCATGTTTATTACGTAAGTGTATATATAATTTACACCATATATATGTATTTTTTATTGCATAGGAATGTTTTATGTTGTATATAAGTACGTTTTATACATAAGTTTTTCTTAATTTTGTAGTTTGCACCAAAGAAATGTAACTTTTAAATATGAATCGAGTTCAAGTACCTCGTAACTATCAATAATATAAAAATTTTAAAGTTCGATAACATTTTTATTAAAATTTACTGTTAAAAAATGAATGCATTTTTTTAATTGTATCATTACGATTTTTTCAAAATTGCAATAAAAAATGACTTTTTTTTATCCTATATTGTAAAAAAATTGTCAGGGAAGTGGTTAAAGGCCACTGGCCTAGGATAATAAATATATTTATCTATCTATCTTTCTTTCTGTCTCCCTCCATTTCTCCCCCTTTATCTTTCTTCCTACCTCTCCCCTTCTTTCCTTCTCTAGAAAAATAGACTTCCTAGTATCAATCTTGCCCTAATAAAGACCATTATCTATCTATCTCTTTCCCCTTCTCTGTCTCCCTCCCCTCCCCTCTCTCAGTCCCTCTCTTCCCCACTCTGTCTCTCTTCCTATCTTTCTTCCTCTCTCTTGTAGTAAAGCATTCAAAGCACACATGCCTTACGCATATAGTATGTATAAGGCTTGAGACGACAATACAATCTCGAGGTTTAACAATGACACAATCAGAAAGGCAACATATTGTTAAAAAGCTAAAATTTTCCAATGAATATGATTTAAACATATAACTTGAATGATTTTGAATTGTAGGCAAAATGTGATGATAAGAATAAGAAATGTTATTTATTTTTCTTTAAATGGTCCAGGTCCAAAGAATGTAGGTCAATTATTTCTAGTTTTAATTTGCAAAAGAGTAAAAGCCTGTAAGTCGAAAAATTGATTTTTACGTGTCATCTTATGGGAAATAGAAATTATCTACTGGAGTCGAATACAGGTCTTTTTTGAGGATTTTCTTTTCATAAATGGCTTTTACTATAAGAATCAAACATCCCTATCAAATTTCTACCTACTCGGAATGTTTGTTAAAACAGCATTACAGTCAGTCGCAAATAGTTTTCGGTCAAGCATGAGGGACAAATGTAGCTTATTATTTAAATAGATATTATCACATTTTAAATGGAGCATCATAATCCAATATTTATATATTAACCCTTTGTTCAGTTAAACCTTACTATAGGTGGTCATGGGTGTAAAGTCACGAAGTATTTCTCATTTTCCAAATAATCCAATGCAATGTACGTAATTTTCCAAAATCTGCAACAATGAGGTTTCCCCTGACGACAAATGATTTCCTCATCAAAAAACAAAATTTTTGTATCAAAAAGAAATCTGTGCATCAAATCGACATGTTTTTGAAAATCAATGGCAGGAAAATAGATTTTCATTGGGCATTTAGGTGTTCTTTGGTTTAAATCCCAAGGTTGTATGATTATTTTCAATAATTTAAAGCCCATATCAAAAATATACTGCACCTATTCCCAATTAAATATCCCTGGAATAGAAGTTGGACCGTTATATTACATGGTGATTACCCATAAGCCTATTTAGGTATCAGTCTATGTAAAACTGAAAGAATGGTTAAAACAGATTCAGCCATTTTCAAGTTATTCAACATTCTTTGGGATTTTAATACAGAGCTCAAATACACAGATTACCAAATAAAAGTGCATACAAAAGTTATTAACAAATTAAAAATCTTACTAGTTAGAATTACCTAATTACATTTTCCGATTATGCATGCATTATGTAATATTTGTCAGGATTTTTACAATAGGAGTATTTTTAAAATGTTTTATTTCATAAACAAGCGTATGTATCCCCTCTGTTTGTGCCTGTCCATCTGTGCAATCAAATTAAAACAGCAAGTACACTGTAAGAGACATAAGACTGAAATTTTCAGGGAATAGGTGTTTTATAATGTCATTTAATACACTGCTAAAGAAATATTTTGAAGAAATCTGTGGGTGGCAGGGGGTGCCTTTGAAATTTTCAAATTAAGATTCTTGGCAAATGGTTATAGATAAAGTTAACAATTTTCATTATTTGTGTGACATTTAATGTCATCTATAACACTGCAGAAGACATTTTTTAAAAATCGGGGAGCTCATTTATTTGGAGAAATCGAAGTGTGTCAAGAGGGCCCTTTTAAGTAACGTAACATGTTCGCATCATAAGCCAACAGTCATTAGATCATAATCCTTATATGTGTCGGAGTATGAAAGCACTTTTTAATTACCGTATTTTTTTGGCATATAAGACGCACCCTGGTGTGGTTTTTCAGGAAAAAAGTATTTTGGTTCACCAAGGCATTTACGAAGGGTCACATTGTGTATCATTTCCAGCTGTGATTAAGTCCATATCTGGCAACATTTACAGAAATTATTACGGCGTGATAACAGTTAAATATAATGTTTTAGATAAAATTAATTCGTAAAATAAATAGGGATGATCTAAAACAAATAATTGCTTCAAGACTTGTATAGCTAAATGTGCCCTGCGTGAACTCAACAGTCGTATTAATTAAAGCTGACAGAGTGCACCCGTATAGATACCCTTTACCGATAATACTTACTATAACTTAAGTGCAAGTTGATATTTTACTTTAATGGGGTAAATAATAAATTAAATGCATATATAATAATAATATGTCTTTTTCTTCTGCAACTCTTTTTGCCTCATATGTGATGATTCTGATCAATACAGTAATACCAAACTTCCTCTGTTCTACTATCAATCACTTACTCCTCTAGTTGTGGCCATTTAAGACCAACATGACGAAGACTATGTTTCTCTTATCACATCAGCTCTAGTTCTTCCTCATTTTCCTGTGGGAGGTGAAAAAAAATGACGTGCTGTGCATTTTTGTGTATTGAATCACCTGAAGCTTAAAGGTAATAGTGTAGGCAGATCTTTTTATTCTTGGAGCCATTTCGATCTCAATATACGTAATGTTATTTATCCTAGATATGAATAAATATTTATGACATCCACATGAATTCTACTGTTCCATGGCATTAATTGTGCCATTCAACGGGCTCATTAGGAACTAAAACATCTCAAACGCACCGAAATTGTAATCACTATGAGAGGACGTATTAAAGCACAGTAATGAAAATGTGTTCTCGGAATTCATGTTGCATATGGTATTACTGTATATATCAACAAAATTTTCACTATTAATTATTAATAATGTATATTTTATTATTTTTACGATGAATGACTGCCAATTATTCCATTTTGGGGATGGGTGTGTCCATTATTGTCAGTATTAAAAACAGTAATAATCTTACCTTCAGTGTATAAGATGTAGGCTGATTTTGGGAGTAATTATTTGGAAAAAAGTGCATCTTATACGCCGGAAAATATGGTAATTATTGAACAAATAACTTTATGTTATGCAATGATATTACTAAGTTTATAAAGAATTTTAAGTTGAAAATTGTAAATAAAATGTGCTTTTTCATATTGATCTGCAAATGAAACTCCCATTTTTTAAAGGGATTATTTTCAAAGCAATGCACTTGTATCACCAGTATTACACTGCAATTCTAAGAATATTGACAAACTTGAGGCAGATACATCAATTCGAATACTATACTTACACACATTTTTTATTGACTAAGTTACCTGAGCTGTCAAAACAATATGGTATCCATGTGCCGAATGTAAAATCAACTCTTTCTCCATGTCTGACAACATACATTTGACGAGAATTATGCTTCTGAAGATCTACAGACAACTTCTTTAGTTGAGGTTCATCCTAAAAAGCAAGCCATATAGAAAAATATATCTATTCATATATTATATCATTTATTTACTAGAGATAAGAATAATTTTTACTCCATAATTTCACACAGTGATGCCCAAACAATAGACAGCAGACCAGATCCAGCCTGTTGCATGTGTTAATCCAGCACACAAAGCTATTTGAAAAATTTACCATGACGACATCAGTTTTATGCACTAGTTAGCCACATAGTGGAGTGCTTCCTGGTTACAATGCCATTGTTTATACTGCATATTATGATATCTTCTATCCTCCCTTTTCATTCCATATAGAGCTTGAAAAAATTCCATACACTGTGTGAGTGCCTTTCAACAGAATTGTATGTTTCTGCATGTGAGTGTTTCCTTTTGACTTAGGTCATGCGATGGTGTTACCAGTGACCTGCAGCGTGAATGTGAATATTCTCATCCTTTTTACAGAGAAATAATTTTTTGTTTATTTACTACTGCACAACCCAGTGGTGGATTTGAAATTTTTTCACCCTGAAGCCAAGTTATTTTTCTACCCCCCTTTTTTTCCTAAAAGAATTGCTTATGTGTTTGGTTTGTTTGTCTACCCATATTAATATTCTAATTCTAATATTATTTTTCTTCCATTACCACCCTGAAATCCCATTTTTATTGATGCTCCAGGACCATTGCCTACTTTGAACTTATTGCAGATCCGCTAGTGTTTTTACCGATACAACCCATTGTCCCAAATTATTTTTGGCAGAATGGCAACTATGTTGCTATATTTATCCTGTTTGCACATGCAGGCAGATGGCGCAAAGAGGAATGAAGTCTTTTGAAATTTATTGGAGCAAAAGTTACAATATTAAACGTACAAGCAAGATAGTTTTCATCCTACCACAAATAGTTTGGGTCAATGTGTTGAATTTGTGAGTTTATTATTGAAATGACACTGAATTTGTTAGAAATAATTATTGGTTTCTTTTTATCTCACAATGGTGTAGCAACCAAAAATCATCTCACATGCCATAGGTTCGCTGTCACTGAAAGAAACATTCACCTCTGAGTGATCATGTCCTGTGGTCTCTTGTATCTGTCAGATTCTCTTTATTTGTCATTGAAGGATCATCGTTCTGTGTTAGCACTCTGGGTTGTTTCTCTGCATTTGTTTTTGTCTTTTCGTTGCTTGTCACTCAACAAGATAATATTTTTTTCTCAGAAACTAGGGGCTCCATCCCTACCTGCTCCATGAAGCAAATTCGCCCGTTTTCACCGTTTCACCTGCTTTCACCCCCTAAACCCCAGTGGCGAATCCTGAGATTTTTTGATATGGAAGAAATTAATTATGAAAACCAGATCTTACCTTTTTATTTGAAATGCAGAAGAATTCCTCTTTCCTTATTTGCTAATTCTGCAATGACACCATCATAGAACACAGGTTTTTGAGAAACTTCTTTGATGAGGGCTTTTTCGATTGATGGAATTGATAATTTAGAGAGTCTTCACATATGTCAACCAACACAACTCACTAGACAGCAGCTACTGATGATGAGAGCTTGGCACACGAAATATGTATTTAGTGCTCTGTTCTTCATGCTAAATTCCTCAGATTCGGAGTTGAATCATCAATTCACAACTTTGTTTGAGAAAGAAACAGAATTTTTAAAATGTATTTTTTAAAATTAATACTGTATTCAGGGAATGACTTTGAAACGAAAAAAATCTGCTATAAATCGAAACTGGGTCTTCCACTTGCCAGGTGGATATTCTACCACTGAACTACCATAGCAGATTATTTTTCCCGTTTCTTAATACAGGTGTTTTTCTTAGTTGGGTTCGGGCTAGCCAAGCTAGTATCAACCAGCCCCAACAGATATCCTTCCAGAGATATGTCGTAGAAAACCTCTCCCTCTCAAATGATGAAATTGCCAAAGCTAGAAATTGATGGAATTATCTAATCTAAAGATCCTACGCAGATAGAAATAAGGATAGGATCTTTATATCATATAATTCCATCAATACTGTATTAAGATAAAATGAAAAAAAAATTGTCATTTCCACACTGTTTAATGAAAACGACCAGTTTCGCTACGATACTGTATTAATTGAAATCTGGATCATAAGTTTGCATTAAAAATTTCAGTAGATATAATTATTTTATCTTTCATTTGTTTAATAAACATCAAGTAAACGCATAACCATACTTCTTATGGTACTATGACAACTCGTCACGGTCAGTTGGTCATGCGTCAATTCCTCGCAATTAGTTCATGGTGTGTCAAGTCGTACCACGAAAAATTCATCGCACGTCAAAACATTGCATGACAAACTCATCGTGCACCATTTCATTGCTCGAAAAGTTCATCGTGAAACAAATTGGAAGGCAAGGCACCATGACTGGTGTAGGGCAGGGGGAGACACTTTTCCATAGGAAAATTTTTCTTTATGTTTAGATAATACCGGAATGAATCGCAATTCTCTTTGCAAATTACACAAGGCGAGGCACTTTGGATGGTGTATGGCAAGGAATGACTCCTTTTCCTGCCATAAACCAGTCACGGTGTCTCACCTTCCAATTTGTCTCACGATGAATATGTCTTTGGACATGTCTTGTGCCGAATTTGTCGAGCGGTGAATTAAGGCGCAATGAGTTTGTCGTGCGATAGAGTGACGCACCATGAATTGACACCCAATGAATTGACCAGAATGTATTGGCAGTACATCACTTTGTAATCAAATTTAAGATGACTCCTGATTTTTGCAAGCTGAATTTGGAAAAAAAATCTCATCTTGGATTTGGGTAAATATGTTATGTTGCTGGAAACGAACAGTACCTATCAATCATGGAAACATGCTCGCTATCTGTAGGATGCTTAATTATAACTAATTTAACTCCTAAGGCAATGTTTCATAGTTATTTTTCATAAAAAATCACCCTATATATTAGCATTAATCAAGAAATAGGCATAATTTCTTAATAGCACACCTTAAAAATGGCATTATTCAAAATGACATTAGTCAAGGGCTACCTGTATATCCTATAGTTTCTAAAAGAGAAAATATTTTGATTGATTACCTGAGTGTGATTATGAACCTGTGTGTGGCCATTCTATATGTGAGTAGAATATAAACTGGCCTGCCATAAAAAAGTTTGGACATCACTGACTTAACATATATGTATCCATAGATAGTTATCCTCATCTCTTAAATACTATCATATCTTAATAGGTCTAGGCATACCAAAGTAGATTTATTTAGGTAAAATTTCAATAGCCATCACAATGTTATAATATGAAATAACAACACTGTAATTTTCCATTATTGGTTATAATATCATGAGTTAGGTTTCGATCCTTAGTGTCATCATCAGGTGATACAGAATATATTGAGTCAATTTATTCAAATGGTTTAGGAGTTTGTTTTAAAGAATTAAAAAAAAATTTTAATGGTAATTTTCAAGATTGGGAATGTTAACATATATTTTAAGGATAAAAGGAAAAATTATAAATGACAGGTTTTGACAAATTACTGCTAAAAACAGATGTATATTTTATCCTTAAAACATATGTGCTCCCAATACATTAACTATATTAATGAGGATGTTTTAACTTTAACAATAAGTGAAAAGATACATCTAGTTAGGTGATTGATGAGTATCTCTTAAATAAAAATAATTTATTACCCCCCTGTAACTGTAATGCTTCACTGTTTGCATATAAACAAAGAGTGAAGTAGTTTAAATTAACAAATATTTCTGAAAGAATATTATTGATGCAACTTACCGTAAGAAAATTGACTTTCATTTTCAATACACTTGTGATATAGGGATGCCCTCTACCATCACCCTAAAATGAAAAAGAATCCAAGTGTTAGAAATATGTTTGGATATTTAATTATATTTGCATTTTAGTATTTAGTGGCATACAATACCAAGATGAATTGTAGGCAATGCAGGATTTACCAAGACTATAAAAGGTCAATCTCCAAACATTCATTATTTCTATTTACGTACATTTCCAGCAAACACATCTGAAAATTTCTCTCAACATAAATTTTTTATTATGTACTCGCTTGAATGGTCCATCTCCTTAGTCTGGAGCATTAGCTCTTTCATTTCTATAAAAACCAGTATGGTATGGACACCCCCACAACCCCTGCACGGTGGGGGGAGGGCCCATATTTTTTTCGTGTGGCCCTTAAATTTTTTCCAGGACTTCATTTTTGTTTTGGCAGGGGGGCCTACACATTTTCCGGTATGCCACTGATAAAAATCCATGACTTCTGATCTATATTTGAAGATTGTTTACATTTTGAATGAGCTTTGGTTTTTCATTATTGTTGAATATCTGTTTTATGTCAGCTGCGTAATTATGTACTCATAAAACTTCCAACTTAAAAAAATCATGATATTTATCACATATACTCATTTCCAACTGTAACTTATGTACTGCTCCAATGTTCATATTTGTACAACATTTGTTACATATTTCCAGCCACAGTATACAAAAGCACCATGCATAAATTTGCAAAAATAAAATTAATTACTATTTGAACTGTAAGACTAACCATAAAGCTTGTACCCCATAGATCAGTGTTTCTCAACATTTTTGGAGGCAAAGACCCCCTTATTAAGTCTCACTATTTCTATAGTGAAAATTCATGCAAAACAGGGTCTTTATGTCAAAGAGGATAGGTTCCATGGACACAAAACATAAGTGTAATATTAATAAAAATACGCTATTAACCTGAAATACAGCTTATTTTCGGCTTCTATCCATCAACGTCAGATGAAAATCTTTCTATTTTTTCAATAATATATCTTCATTGGTAATTTTCAAATGGTATAGAAAACTAAAAACTTCATTATATTCAGTCGTCATTGTAATTATTTCCTGTATTAATGAAATCCTAGATCAATCAGAGAGGAGGTTTTATTCGGAAAGTTTCCTTTCCTTAAAATAATAATGCCAAAATAACCGTCGATTGAGAGATAAAAATGGTATGCCGTCCTTGGGATTTCTTGTATAGTCTCACATCCTGACCCTAAATGTGGATTCATAGACGATCTTACTAACATACACAAGTCTGTAAAAAATGGAATATCTAAGTCAATTATGGTTAGACTGCCTCAATAATAATCGGCAACCTTTGTTAGTTTAAAAACCTGATAGGTACGGGCCTGCCTCGTGCTATAACAAATCTTCTTAAAATGGGATCGTGCAAAGCGAGGCATACCTGTACTTCATACCATTTCTTTGGAGTGTAAATGTTTGTGATACAAAAAGCAGTGTGTTTTAATCATATTAAGATTAGATAGTCTCTTAATTCCAGCTACCATTCCTGTCACTATTGCCGCTCCATCTGTGCATATACCCAGGACCATCTCCAGGATCCACGGGGCCCAGGGTGAGGTAGCAGTCATGGGGCTCCCTCTATCCTACACTCAGAAAAACGATTTATTTCTGATAACAAACATCTAGAACAACTTTTCCACATTCCATGCCCTTTATGTCTTCCTACTAAAACTAATAAGTAAGAGTAGTTACCAAACAACTTCAAAGCATGGAGCCACATAGACGTGGACCTCTCCTGGGGGACTGCCCTCCCAGCCCCCTCATAAAGATGGCTCTGCATACACCAATGCAGTATTATCATTGCAACCTTTTCTTCTTAACAAATTCATGCAAACTGTTTTAGATACATTCGCTATTGATATGAGTTTTTGTTCCAAGCAGCTCTTCCTTGAACTCCTCTTCTTCAGAGTAATTAATAAACCTTACATCCACCAGTAAAATGGCATGGTTTGATTTATCTATCTGAATTGCAAACCAGTGAGACAAGATAACTTTATCCATTAGTTGTTTTGTAATGTCATCTGCCAATGTGAGCAGTCTGCAATTTATTGTATCATTACAGTATGGAATATCTATGATATTCCCAAAATTTTCGGCACACACACCATGCAAGGCTTAATTAAATCTTCTGTGACAGTTTCTTCATTTTTGTGATATGCAATGCTTCCAAAAATTATGCTTTTACATATGAGCTTTTTGGCTTCAAAGCAGCCTTCAGTAAATTCTCAGCTCCTAATGCTTTTTGAAACAATCATTGAGTTTATTCACGTGTCACAATGAAATCGGTTGCCATTAAATAAAGTTATTATGACTCTTTTAAGAAAAGTTAATATTTATTTTACTGATTTTTATAAAACTTTCCCAGAATACTAGTCAGATCTGACCTTGGGATCAAAGTTATACACCAGCATTTCTTAACCTGGTGTCCACTAACCCCAGTAGTAGTCCAGGAGTATTGTCCGGGAATCATCATAAACAATTAAAAAATAATAAAATGAGCAACAATATGCAGGCCTCAAGTATAAAACACTTTTAGAGCAAACAATGCTACAAAATAGTAAGAAAAATAAATACTCTATTGGCTATATTCAGTATAGGACACCTTATACAGCATTCCAAAATCTGGCAGGACCTGAAATCTGGCTATAATCAGAGATTGGCTACCAATTTGAAATTAGTGCACTGAATATTTCTCTGACTGCAGCTTTGTTTTCATAGTGTTACTGTTTCCTCATCATTTTAATATATGGCATTTTCTGTCTACTGTATTGTGTAGAAAATCGAATCTTTTTTTACAAGGGAAGGTACTCAGGTGTCCTCTCTCGATTTTTTTGAAATTCTAGCGGTTGGCAGACCCCATGGAGTAATAAACCAAGGCACAAAAAATTTCTGTGAAAACACATAATCATGGAAGTTCCAAATATCACTATGTATTTAGATAGGCTAAATAGCAAAATGCCAAGACTTCAACTCTGATGGCGGAAAATGGCAGAAAAACTCTGCTGAGAATGTTTTGCTATTTTTTCTTGAATCAGGTATATTTCTTACACAGATCCTGAGATTTTCATTGGGATTCGTTGAATTTCATTATTTTGCCTCTATAAAAACATGGTGATAATGAACATTCAATATAAAATGAAATTATAGGTAACAGGTTTTGTGAGAAGAGGATAAAGATGCAACTGTGATTTCAATTTTAAGAAAATAAGTATAAAAGACTTCATTTGTAAATAGAAAATCATACAATGATCTGGAGACAGATAGAATAGATAGAATAGAATTCTTTGCTTTTAATGCTTTTTTAACTTATCTGCTGACCTGTTCAACAGATGGCCTTGGTATACTGGGCATCGAATGAACATACTGTATTTATTATAAATATACAAACATGCTTGAATATGTACAAGTGCATTTACATGAACAACATATCTTCAATAAACCCCTACATATGACTGTTTGTATTAGTGCACATTTGTTAAAATTTTTCAAAATTAAATGGTCATTGGCAGTAACTGCTAATAAGAAAAAATGGTCAGTGGATGGGTTAATATATGATAAATATATATATATATATATATATATATATATATATATATATATATATATATATATGTAGTAAGGAAAAAAAATCTGGAAAATCCCAAAATCCAGCAAATGTTTGATCCCAAATGTGCGGGATAAGAGGTCCTGTACTGTATATATATATATGCTGTATTTTCTCGATTCTAAGATGCACTATTTTCACTTTTTAATGTCTCTGAAATCGAGATGTATCTTACATTCGATAGCATCTGTATTATTATTTATTATTCAAAAAGCTATTAAATCAACAGTCTTACAATTGATGATGTCTTAGAATTGATGAAATATAGGGGGTTCGCAAAAAAATTGAATGAAAGGGAGTCTTCAGATTAACTGGAGTTTAAGAAATGCTGTTATAGTAGACTTCATGCCTTACTCTAAATGCAGACCCAAAATAAACAATGAAAGAACCCTTAGGGGTCCGGGGACCTCTGGTTGAGAAATGCTATCATAATTATTATACCATTTAACATGCATCTTTTACCTAGCTTCTTTACTGTTTTATCAATATTTCCACTTCGAGCATTATTTGCAAACTCGAATTGCAGAGGATTATTTACTGTACTTCATTTTCCTGCAGAACTTTAAATTAACATACTCTTACAGTTCTAGCTTTAGTTCTTTATCTACATTCTTCTATTTAAGTAAAACTCATAAGGAAATATCCGAGTCCTATGGTTAATACTAATGACAATGAAAAAACCTCCTAATAATTATTTATTGCTGAATTATTTCATTATCATGTTAAATGTGATAGAAAACAAAATGTAGATTGTAGTATAACGAAAAACATAACGAAATTGCTTTTTTGCCTGTAATGAAAAACGTAACGACTCGTTTTTTTTTTCGTTTGCCAGCACCAGCGTAAATATGTCCATGACATGGAGTAATTCCCCCTAAACAGGGATGTGAGTACTTCCTTTTTATTATTTTTATTGTTAATTAGGTTTCTCCATTGTCAAAACTCCTAAGTTTTCCTAGTGAATATAACCAAAGCTTTTTGCACCTTTGGGAACATAATTTGTATTATAGTGCGTTTAAAATGATATTGCGACTGACATTTCATTCATACTTGGGACCGCTCATACATCTCTGCTGCTAGGTGGTGGGGCAATGTCTTCTACCAAAGAACTCAAACTCAGCATTGCCATATCTACTACACTGGAATGCACCTTGCATTCCTGAGGCAAAGGGAACTGCACAACTTCAGTGGCATAAGCACTTGGCAACACAGCACCCACAGACTCGATGTTTTCACAGGAGTGGCTTGAGAAAGAATGAATTTTCATCTGCGGAGGCTCCACCTACTTCATTCTTATTGGTTCCCTCAAGGTCACGCTTTTGGAAGCTACTTTTTCTCTCTCTAAACCTTCAAGTTATTTAAATACACTATAATCTCTCCACAGTAACACTTCTCTGGTAATATTCCATGAAAAATTCTCTTTCTTTTATATTTCCTAAATTCACACAAGGAATATTCACTATTTTGTTCAATTAGTTATCACAGGCTTCTATAAAACATTTCAGAATTATTAATGGCTAACTGATCAGTTTACAGCCACAAGAACTATTATAATCAAATAAATATCCAAGTTTAAAAGTCAACTTATGGTATAAACCAATGTGCAAAAACAGACACTATATAACTATTTTAAATGATCCATTTTAATATATTCACATACCTGTTCTGGAATTGGGCTTTTTTTGGGCTTGTTTTCTGCAGCCATATTTAGGTTTTCACTCTGCAACATGCTCACAGAGGAATTTTCTGGCTCCTTCTTAGTCGAGATATCCACTTTACTGGCTGACCTGGCAGCAGATGATATGTCCGATTCTTCAGTTTCATCCGTTTCATCACTTTTTCCAAGGTGAAAGACTCTGTTGATAAAAATTTTCATTTTATTAATTTTTCCCATCCAACAAAATTTAACAGTTTAGCATATGAAGGGGTGCTTTAATACAAAATAATTTCTCAGATATATGAAACTCTCAATAATCACATGTAATAACATGGCCTTAATTTAAATTTAAAAAATTAACTAATTCCAACAGAAAGAAGTATTAATGATTTATTAACTGAAATGAGCTTAACTAATAAGACCTTACCTATGCAAAGTCCATGCATCAGATTCAGCAGTGCGTTCAATATAATTGCTAGGCAGGTAACCAGAGCAACCTGCAATCAATAATTTTATGTACCTTTAGGCCAGTTAAATTCCACATAAAAACACACTTCAAATGTTAATAATAATAAACAGTTAAAGAAAATTATATTGCCTACAATTTTGATGAAACAAATATTTAATTTAATGAAGTTCTAACAAAGATACTTGGAAAAAATGGAAAAATGTCCATTTTAGCCAAAATAAAATTAATCCTTGATTTTTATACAAATTCCAATTATATAGATTTGTATTGATGTGATTAGTAGTTTTTCAGTTAGAGCTTGCGCAAAATTCCTATCACACACACAGACATCTTCAAGAAAGTGGTGAATGTATTCAGGGGACTTAAACACGGATTTCTACTGAAATCTCAAATTCGATTTTTGTGTGAAAACAATACTTTCTGCAATACTGCATATGAAGAAAGTAAAAATATAAAAATGGAAGATAGGGTGCAGGGTTGCCAAAAGTTCGTAATTTCTGGACAGTATATAAAAAAGAGCCAAAATTGGATGTGCCTGTAAGGTCTGCAAAAATATTTAGATATCCGTAAAAATGCTAAGAAATTTCAAGAGGTTTAAAGCAGTGGTAGTAACCTTTTTAGTCAGTGTACCACTTAAAATATTTTTGATGAAATTTGTATCCTCTGGTATATTTAAAGTTAAAAACTCGGTTATTATTGGGTCGAGTCCACAAATATAAAGTGGAGATTCCATAACTCGAATTCAAAATATGAAACAAAATGAAAAATCAGATAATATTTGTGTTCCAAAACTTTTTACTGAACACATCCAAAATTTCCTGTTTCTCTAAGCCAGATAAGTATGCTAAACTAATGTAAATATCATTTCTGTTGCGATGTATGAATGACAGCATTAAATATTGTTCACTCATGTCTTCTTTAGACATCTTAATATTATGCAAAAAATGTCCATAAAAAGTTGGGTTGTCCATAAAAATCATTTTCACTGGTTGGCATCCCTGATGAGGTACCATGTTAATTTTGGTTAAGTGAAAGACTTAGGGTGTTGCCACCAGAATAAGTCTGGAAAACACTGCTCTAGAAGCATCTCAAATTTTCATCACCTCCGAGAGGCAACAAATTGTATGGGGAAGATTGTTGCTATGCTCAGGTTTCTTACTGCTCTGCTGGCTTCCCAAGTAGCGATAGATAAACAAAATTTTCTTTGCATGTTTATATCAATTACTTTGTTTATTGTTTATTTTGCATATTTATTTCAATTGTGATGTGTTTATTTTGGGTTACAATCTTTCCCTACACCCCGAGTTCTAACTACATTACTCAGGTAAGGTTCAAGTTTTGAATATGGTGATTTTGGCTTTTGCTGTACTTTAATAAAACAACCCCTGCGATATTCAAGGGTCTCCTGTAATTGTATTTAGTGAAATATTATATAGTTTCATACTTATAGGGTCTATCAGTTGAAAATTAATTATTTATATCACAGCACTGCAGGGTTTCTAAGGAAAAGAAAAATAATGAACCAGTAAAATGAACATCAAGGACTTAGTACACATAATGGGAAGCTGAGGCCTCAGAGACTAAATAACCAATCCTGGTTCTTTCTGCATAACTGGGGATGCAAAATGTAAACAAACCGATGTAGCACCACCGACGAGAAAGTGATGAGAAATGGAACTACTACAAGGTGCGACATACTTGTACTCGGCATGCAGGATACAACTGCTCGGCCCACATCATACTCCAACTCGCCCCCGCTTTGGGTAAGTAAGTTCAAGTGTTTTTGGTTTATTCTCACATTCACTGTAGCCCATCCCATCAGGTTGGGTTCGGTATTACTTGCCGTAGTATCATCAAGTGAAATGCCACTGCTAAAATACCACCAAATGCCACTTGGAGAAGAAGAGAGCATCAGGTTTCTGCAGGAATGGGTAATAATTGCAAAAAACGGAGGTGCAGCAGAGGCCACCCAATGTATATCCACTTCGGCAATGATCCCCGATGGAATTGCAGTAAAGAAGGATGTAGGATTAGACTGAGGATGCGCACCATAAAAGACCATAGAGATAGATGAAAGTCTTTTCACCAAACACAAGAACCATGCCGGCCAAGTGCCTCTGCAGCAATGGCTTCTTGGAGGAATCTGCCACAAGTCGAAGGAAGTATTCCTGGGTGGCCTTTGCTGCACTTCTGTTTTTACTTTCTTCATATACAAAGTACACCATCTTTTAGAATTTTACGAATAATTGGTTCCAGAAAACTGGCGCGAAATGCAAATTTGCGAAGTGAGAGTCGTATTTTCCCATAAGATGCCATGTTATTATGAGAGAGTGGTTCCCAGCCAGCATAAAAAATTCACTTTTTTATCATAAATAAAGCAGTTTAACAGGAAATAAAAGAAAACAACCAAAAATGAAAACCTAACATAATAAGGTGAAAAAATACTATTAATTACCTTCAAAATGCGTAATAGGAAATGAAAACCCAGAATAACAAAGCGATTACACTTCTTTCCACACTTGTACAATTTATCTCCATCACAATTTCACATGCGATTTTCGATCTTATTTTCATCATTCCAAGGAAATGGTTTAATTTCAATTGAACTACTGAAATGGAATGTTGAGTACTTCATGCACGAACTCAAATCATAGTCTTCCGATACTGGATATAGCCACGAAGCTCCAACAATTATATAAAAATAAAAATAAGAGTAAATTGTTTATAATAGTCGCCGGTAGGTGGTGTAGTTGTGGCAGCTAAAACTTTTATTCCACTACTTTTATACATTCATCAAAGATTATAGCAAATATTTCAAAAAAATCTGATGTTGCCACCACATGACTTTCTCCAAACTCATAATATTTCTAAAAATTCCAAATAGGTTAAATGATAATAAATATTTTAAGGAACTGCGAGAAAAATTTAGACTTTACAAAGAACAGAAATAAACTAAAACCATAGCCTTCTGATATTGGATATAGCCAGAAAGCTCCAACAATTAAGAAACTATAAAGGGGCATTAATAAGATGTAACTAAACGTAAATTGTTAACAATAGATGTCGGTAGATGGCATGGTGGTGACAGCTAAAAATATACTTTTTAAAATATCTCTTAAACAATGCATTATATTGGAAAATGTTTCAAACAAATGTTGTAGAAAATTAAATTTCCTACAACTTTTATTCCAAAATGTTTTTAAATATATCAAATATTAAAGCAAATATCTCAAAATAATGGACAAGAGTAAACACCCACTTCCGGTTGACCGAATTTTACCAAAAACTAATCAGTTCTCGTGACTTTCATAAAAATGTTAAATATAAAATTTCGCATTGACCTGATTAATAGTTTTTGAGTTAGAGCACCAACAAAAAAACTCACGCACAAGAACTTAAAACATGTATTTCTGTTGAAATCTCAAATTCGATTTTTTTTCATGAAAACAATACATTCTCTACACTTCATATATGGAGAAAGTAAAAATGAAAAAATAAATTCTTAATGAACAGCATATTAAAAACTTATGGTGAAGGCACATTTAATTTATTGGCCACCAAAACAATAAACAAAGAATTGATGAAAACAAATGTTCACAAATACCTGTCAACCAAGATATGCCTTCCACCCATCCATCCAGAGTATTTGCCAATGCTTCTCCAGATACATAGATATAATCCCCTATATGGAGCTCAAGCTCATCTGACTCACGAGGAACATGAGAGTAAAGCACCTTGTGAACCTAGGGATAACAAATAAACTTCATAAATTGATATACCCTGAGTAAAAAAACAGTAGAAAATGTTTCATTCGTGAAAAAATTTTAAAAATGAAAAAGGGCCTCATGTGCAAGGCTTTCTGAATATCAACTCTAACAGCAATTACAGCCATAAATGTGGAACAATGGTTGTTAAGAGCTCAAAGCTATCAAATAAACTTACTTTTGATTCAGACTCGGTTTATCTTATTTATTTGTCAATATCCAAAAACAGCCATGTTTGACCCTTTACATTGGAAATGACAAACAAATAAATGACAACATAACAATAACATAAAATCATAATAATAAATATGACATAATAATTAAAAGAAAGGGGCAACAGGACATGGGGTAAGAAACGCTAGGGTCTGAGGTTACGTTTAGGATTAGAGTTAAAGGTGCCAGTTAAGGAGAACTAGCCAATGGAGGGATGATTGGTGGTTAAGGAGTTCAGGGCTGATGGAATGCGGTAGAATAAGGATCTCTGCGATATGGAAAGGTGGAAATTGGGTAGGTGAAGGATGCTAAGGTTGCATGTAGGGCGAGGGAGAACATGAAGGGAAAAAAAGGTACGAGTTTGTCGGAGTGAATATGGCCATTCATTATTGCATGGAGGAATTTCAGGTTGGCAAATAAGCGCCTGTGAGGGAGGGGGCAAATACCTAGGGAGGATAGTATCTTATCTCGAGATAAGTTTCTGAAGGAGGGAATACGGTGATGAACTATGGCGAGAAAGAAATTCAAGGGTCGGTTAAAATGATTAAGGATGGTAGGGGATGCAGTGCACCAGATAGGAGAACAGAACTCGAGAATGGGTAGAATACAGCCAGAAAGGACAGCTTACAATGCAAAGGGGTCTACAATTTCAGTGAATCTGTAAAGAAGTCCAACAGTGGGCATTGCTTTCGCTGAGATTTTATTTACATGTGCAGAAAACGTAAGTTTGGGATCAAAAATCACACCTAAATCGCTGTGAGAGGAATCAAGAGGTATGGGCTGTTGGGAAAGGTAATAGGTAGCAGAGAAGGGCTTGCATTTAAGTGTAAATGACTTGGCCGGGTTGACTTTTAACTGCTAGTCAGAACACCAAGCATCAATGGAGGTGAGTGCAGCCTGAAGAGAGTGCGAGTCAGAAGGTTCGTCTATTCTTTTAAGGACTTTGCAGTCGTCGGCATAGAGCAGGATGTTGCAAGATTTGAGAAGGGCAGCGTGAGCGATATCATCTACATACAGGGAGAACAAAAGGGGCCCAAGGACACTCCCCTGCGGGACACCGGAAGAGACAGGGAGAGAAGAGAAAACACCGTTGATTACGACTCTTTGAGAATGGGAAGAGAGAAAGTCGGAAAGAAGCGGTAAAAGAGGGCCATGGATATTGTATCGAGACAAGCTTATGTGAGAGAAGTGTGGTTCACGGGATCGAAGGCTTTGGAAAAGTCGATGTAGCAGACGTCGAGCTGGGAAGAATGTTCGAAAGCGGAAGTAATGTGATGTTGTAAAACGGAAAGATTAGTTAATTACCAGGATGAAAACCATGTTGAAAAAGTGAGATATAAGGAAGTGTGAAAGACAAAAGACGATGGTGTATGATACGCTCAAAAAGATGCGACAGTACAGGAAGAATAGAGATAGGGCGATAGTTTAACACATTATTTTTGGCACCAGATTTTAAAATGGGGTTATGTTAGCGGTTTTCCACAGCCCGTGGATTTACGGGTAGGTAAAGAGGAGAGAAGGCTGAAAACCTCCTGTGAAGAGATCAAGATGGAGGATAGGGTGTGAGGACATACTGGCTGAAGAGGTGGAAGGGGGATTGAGGGGGCTGGAGGGGTAATGTTTGAGGAAAAGTAGTCATTAATGATCGATGGCCGGTCATCCCCATGATATGAGGCTTCGCCTGATACAACGGAAATGGGAATACGAGGGGATTTCCATTTAGCGTTGATTAGGGACCAAAATCTTTTGGGTTTCACACGCATTTCATCCGTGATGGATTTTATGTGCTTTGCGTAGTCACACCGAAGAAGAGTCCGCGAATGCCTACGAAGGACCACAAAGGAGGCATGAGTGTAGGGGTTGGAATGACTCCGCCATAATTTCCAAGCCGCATACTTGTTGGCGAGCATGAGGGTCATCTCAGCAGAGAACCAGATGGGCCGCTGCTTAATTTTAAGTACACTGTTCCCTGGTTATAATGTGGGTTTCAGGAGAGGAACGACCCACATTATAAGACAACCGCGATATAACTGAGGACATGATCATATTTATGACCAGACTTTCATTCCAAGAATGTGGGGAAGATAGGACCTGCGGTATATCCGAATTTGCGGTGTAACTGACAGCATTATAACCAGGGTGCGGTATAGCTCATAAATAGTACTTCATGGCCTTTTACAATGAGCATATCAGCAATGAGAAAGCATATAAACATGCCCATGTCATTATTCAAATCCACGACCTCTGCAATAGGAGGAAGACCCTCTAGTATGGCCAGCAAAATACATTCTTTGCCTATTTAATTTTTAAAATGGCATAAAAAACTGACTTGCTATCAATCCCTGTCTGCATGTCTGTCAATGTTTATACAACAACCTTGTTTATTGCAAACATTTTATTAGCTTTGAAAAGCTATTGAAGAGTTTCTGGACAGTTTATCCTCATTCTGCTTTTGATTTTGATAACTAAAAACTCAAAATTTGAAGCAGTTTTGCCATGTTAATTGATTATACTGTAGTTTAGCTTTCAAAAATGTAAAGACCAAATGAATATTAGTTAGATGGGACGCTTAACCTTTTTTCTTTGAGAGAATATATCCTGAAAAATTCTACATTGAATTTAGGTTATTTCAAGTGTCACAAACTATTCAGTTATTGAGCTACTATCAATTAAACTATTCAGTAATAATATGTTTCCTTTGAAATAAAATTTGAGATGTGATAACTGACCATTCAAGATTTTTATTTTAGCTCTATGAAAGGTCATTAAGGCCATTTACAGGATTTTCTTTGGAAATTCATCATTGTTATTCGACAAAAATGTGATGTGACATTTTTGTCAGCTTCTACAAGCTTTACAAAATTAAGAAAAAA
Source organism: Tanypteryx hageni (assembly GCA_028673005.1). NCBI lineage: Eukaryota > Metazoa > Arthropoda > Insecta > Odonata > Petaluridae > Tanypteryx > Tanypteryx hageni. The sequence goes on from CM054114.1 coordinate 151,764,887, forward strand.
TTTTTTCAGATGCTCGGACCAAGCTACAGTATGACCAAACCAAGTAAGTTAGCAATTCCTGAAAAGATTACTCATAACCTAGATGTCCTACTGACAAGGAACTACAAATCAAACAAAAATCAACCAAAGATGTTCATGGTGGTTATATTTTTCTAATGATAGCTATGGAACTTATGTACTTGCATGAGCATTTTTATTTTGTTAAAATCATAGAATAAAGCATATTTTGTGTACATTGATGTGAATTTTTCAATAAATGCTATCCCAAACATATACTGACATTTCTGAGAATGACAACAACTATATTTAGATAAAATCTATAGTACTTTCATAAAAAAGCAAAACTGCCACTAAGCATGTTGGGCAAACTCCTTTACAGATAGAGCCGATGATAGAGAAAGTGTATGACTAAACAAGCACACTAGTCATTTGAACAACATGGCAGCACATTCTGGCTGGCGAAAAAATAGGGTCCATGACGGGGAATAGGGGGATTCAGCCGGGAGAGGGTTAAGCCACTAGAACATGGTCTATGGTAGAATAAATCCTGAGTCTACAGCCTCACTTGTCGTTCTTGAATCTAAGATATTTTCAAGCACAGTTATCATAATACCCCTACAGTTAGTTTTTATAAGTGTGATAAGTGCTAAATTGTGAATATGAATTGCGCAAATTATCTCACCTTAGTCCTTTAAGTGAATTTTAACTCAGAAGTTGTAACTATGTAACATTCAAGTCAATGACTTAATAATTTTACTCTCACAATAAATTCTGATGTGTTAATCCTAATCTACATTATCAAAAAAATCTAACCTGAGTTTTTCCAATTCTAGCGTCACGTGAATACAAGCGTAACTCCCAATTTGATGGAAGGGGAGGCTCCATTTCAGCAACCAGAGACCTTAACGTTTCATACTGCTTTGGAGGGAACTGATATGCTAATGTTAGATGTAAAGATTTGACATGAGCATCCTGGGAAACATTCTGGCAACCTGCAATTCAAAATAAAATGTACAAAAATAAGGAAATATATGCATCACATAATATTCAAGGCGTTTTTATTTTTTCTAAGGATTTCGATTTATCCAAGAATAACATTATGTGTGCTGGAATATAAAATACTGTGTATTTATAAATTGAAACAATCCTTACCTAGTATCCAAATGACTATCAGTACAGCTTGTTTATTCATCTACTAAATTAAACAGAAATTGTCAATCATTATGTTCCAGAATCACTCACCCAATGTGGTAATCTCTTTGGCATAGTTCAAAGCAATGCTCTTCAGTATGTTGGTATGCTCTTCGTCCATAAAAAAACCCATGAAGTTAGGTGACATATAAGCTTCAAGTTTAACAGGGCTATCTTCCGACCATTCGGGCCTATGAGCCTCAAAAACCTTTTCCATGAGGTTTACTAAACTTTCTGTCATATCATCTGCAGCCTGCAAAATGGGCAAGCTTCATGGGTATTTTAAGCTCTGTAATATTAAGATTTTAACAAACCTAAAATTTTACCATAAAAAATGACACCAATGTAATGTGGGGTAAATAATTGTGAGCTCCATTCCATTGACACTGCTCCAAAGATTTACTCCAAAATAATTGCAGTTGCTGAAGAAATGGTCCTGTAGGGCATGCATACAAGATATATTCTCTTGGGGACGTGTCATCAAGAGTCGGGTCATTTACATGAGCAAGCAACCAGTCAGATGCCAGCTGAACTCCTCGATGTCCAGTCGCAGCAAGAGCTTTCTCTCTATTTCAGAAAAAAAGTCCTTACAAAACTTACCCGACTCCTTGAGATGATGAATAATTAATAATAAATGAACAATGTTATAAATATATGTCATGTTACTTACGATCTATGTTTCGGAAATCCCATTTGCAGCAAAATTTGTAAGGGCGTTAAATACTGTTTCAGAATTTTCGTGGGTGTAGAGTTCTTCCGAGGTGGTAATGTAGCCATATCTGTTAGTTGTTGTTGTTTACATAAATGCGCAGCACGCTTTCTTTCTGCTATTTTCTCAACCACCGATGATGATGCTTAAGAAAGCGCTAGAATAATTTGGTGGCAAAATATTAGCACTAAATGGCTGAGAATTTATCATATTGAAATTCGCAAGTTTTTTCATTTAAAGTATATTTATATGATTGTTCAGTGTCTCAGTTGCTTATTTCCGGGTAATCATGGCGGGTGTACTATTTGAAGATATTTTCAACGTGAAGGATATAGATCCAGAAGGAAAAAACTTCGACAGGGGTATGTCATTAACTTCATTATTTATAAATAAGTTAATTTTTATTTGAAATTCATTGCAAGAAATATGTCGTGACAATCACGTTGATACTGTTTTGTCTTGATTATTGTTGCATCACGAACACGATATTTCGGAAAAAAAACACCGGCTTTCTTGTATGCAGTGGTATAATATTCTTTCCTATTGTCTATTAATTGAAAGTCACGAAAATCTTGTATTTACTTTCCCTATTCATGTTTGTTTGTGTATTGTATTATAGTTTACGTGAAGTAGGGATAATATTTATCTTATATTTCGTGAAGTTATTAGTTATGCCATTGCTTATTCTTATTAACTTTGGTGTATATTTTTGATACTACTCTGGTTGTACGATTAATGAGCAAGTTACTGATATTTATATGTAGTTTTCTTTTCCATTTTGAGATATTACTGATATTGTTCTGAAAAACTTATATGTTATTAACATGTCTGATTACCCACTCATATATGACCAACTTTGATGAAAAACTACCCCACAATTATTACACTAGGTGACTGTTTCTCAGTGACCATCAGGAAAAGATGATATTACGATAATTTTTGTTGCATTTCACTAACAATATGTTCACACATTCTGATATTGATTTTCTTACACTAGATATATCCTCTAGTATCTTATCTCTGCATTCACTTTATTGTAAGCACTGATTACACATGCAGTAAGAGTTAACTACAAACATTTGTAAATATTACTTAAATTATCTGCACAAAACTGTAATCAACCATAATTCCAAATCAGATAAAAATCCGTTTTGTAAATTTTTATGTAAAATGATTAAGTTATTCTTCAACCTGTCCATGATGTTTGTTATAATTTCTTCCTCTAGTCCTTAAAAGCCGTCTTTTTTCTATACTATCCAGTCCTATGTAGGAACCAATCTCAAATTATATTCCCATCACTTCCATATAATAATAGTCACCTTCTGTTAATGTTTATAGTATTGTGTTAGTTTAAATGTAAGCTGTAATCACCATCAAGCAGATGGAAAACATAAAAAGTTCTTATTCTGATGTATAATTTTTTTAGGGGAAGCAGCTTACTTAAGATAATAGTTTTAAAAAGCTTTTGAATGAAAAAAATGAACTCAGAACTAGTCACTGATCATAGTACTGACTCCATGCCTACCATTTAAAAACAAATTCTTAGCCTGAAACTAAAGCAAACAATGAAAAATAAAATCTAAAACTTTGTAAAGAAATTAATATGTAAGTGAATTTAACCATTCACTCTGGCATAAGGGATGTTACTCCTCACCAGGGATTAATATACTTATTAATACAGTGCCTCATCCAATATCCATGACCCTTCAACACAATCGTGCTCCAGGTTTATGGGATATTTTTTGTTATTTTTATTAATTTATTTTAAATAGCTCTTTTGCTATGAGCCTAATGATGATAACAGTCAAACTCATATATGACCGTGATTTGCACCTGCAATCCTAGAATTGGAAGTCCGATATTCCAACAACCCCTATACCAAGGCAGGCAAATTACTCTTTGTCAGACATCATGAATAAACATGCACTCAACATTAATGACAAATTTTATTTCTGTGTGGTGCTTGTAACTTGGCTATAAATTACAAATATTATGCTTTTATTAAATATTAACATATCATGTAATATGCTGGTTTTGAAAATATCTAATGGAAGAAATGCAGGTGATATGTACAAATTACATTGAATAATGTCTTTCTGATCAGATTTCTCTGCACATTTTTTAAGCAATGCACTATGTTGGTACCTTGATTGAGTCTTATTTATTTATACACAGCTAGCCCAATTATAAACAGTATGTTAACTACATATAAACATTTGAACAAATGCTTATAATACATCAAATGACAATGTAAATAATTTATGAGAAGTAACATTTGGTATATTTACTACATTTTTATCAACTTCTTAAGCCGATAAGTACTGGAGCAAAAAAAGTCAATTTCATTGGGAACTTGATTGGCATTGTGTATCATTCTTGCAATGGCATCATTCTTGCAATGTGGCAGTTGTACAAATGTTAATTATTGTAAAAATATTTATTAAATAGCTCCCTTGATCTGGTGTGAGCATGGTACACACTCAATTGAATTGAATGCTAGATGAGTCTCTGCTGCATTTTTCCATTACTGTTTATCTTCTACCATCATGGAAGTTTGCTATCAGCCCTTTTAGAAGTTGAGCCCTCTTGATAGCTAGTTTTTCCCTAAAAATTCCTTTTCATTGTAATGTAGCTGATAGGTGATTTTTGTCAGAAGAACACACTAACTTTTTGTGGTATGCTATTTGTTAATTTTTACCACTGGTTATGCTCTTCAATTTATTTATACAATATTTTGCCCATTTGTTGTAATTAGCTGTAAAAGCTCAGGGACATATGACCAATAAGCCATAGGTCAGCCATATTAACATAATGAAAGAAGGGGATCATTTTATATAACAAACAGCATTATTATCATATATTAAAAAGCTTCCACCTAAGAAATTTCTTCTTTTTAATGTGGTCATATTTGTACATTATTCATAAGGTTGATGATGAAGCTAGGTACCTGTAAATTTATAGAAAAACACTATATAACATTTTTAAAACTGCAACGCTGAAACTTTTATGTACAAGTAGTCATTTGATCACATGAGTTTATAATGTTTTTCTACATCATTTATGAGAATTGTAAATCAAATTGTCATCTATTGTGTAAAATATTTAAATTGATATTTCACTCGAAATGATTTATGTAGTTTTGAAATGGATTTTAAATCACAACAATTTAGGGAGAAATAATTTCACAAAAAATAACAATTGAACTCTCCAAAAACAACTGAGGTTCTTTTATTTTGTAATCATTCAGAAAAATCATTTCTAATGTTTGATTTTTTTATTCAAAAATGTACTTGACATTCTTTATATTACATGCAGAATATGCCTTGTTAAACCTCACCTTTTCTTGTGTGGAATGGTAAACTCTTATGTATAATTAATGTTTCAAAAGAGAAATTGTATTTCTCAGAATGCTTTGCGAGAAATACACAATAATCAATAATGGATAATTTATCGCTGTCATGCGCATAGCCAGAAATTTATTAAATAAAAGTCCTATTCAAATAATATATACTTTTATAATGTTTTTAGTTCTCATAACTCAATGCAGCAAGTGGTAGCTTAGCAAGAGGATACGTAGCAAGTTTGTAGTGTGGTTATCGTAGATTCCACAAATGTCTGTACACCGAAGGGGGGGTGGGGAGGGGGGTCCGGACCTTCCACCCTGGGTACGTCCTTGTTCACTGTTAAATAGTCAAATTAAGGTGCAAAATAAGTATTTTAACTCTCCTCAGGCCAAAAATACATAATTTGTTGTAATTCCTTTTAAAATCCAAATGCAACAACTAAGGTTCAGAAATTGTTAAAAAATATTTTGAGATGCACGTTTAATTCCATTTAATACTTTGAACATTGTTTCTGCATTCAAACTCTTGGACAAAATACTCTTTCTAGCCATCTGCTGATAAAAACAACAGTTTAAACAATTTCCAATGGATTTGAGTTAATAATATGAATAAATAAATAACTAATCATGAACAATAACAAGTTTACCTTATTATTAGATGATCTCCTTATAGAATTTCTTAGTTACAATAACAATATTTTACAAAACTCATTCTTTTCATAAATGACACTTCAGTTTTCTTTTATTATTTTATATCATTGTGCATTCAATTTGGTAACGGTGAATTGTTGTGCAGCAGGAACTTGATATAAAAACATTGATCCATTCATATTTAACCCTCTGCCGCTAAGATTTGTTGCCATAGCTTCAGGTGAAGCATTGCTCTTTTTGTATGCCATTTGCAATTCAAATCGTTAAAGCTTAAAGATAGAATGACTTTATGAAATATCCATATACAGTAAAATCTCCCAAGTCAACCACCTATGGTACCCAGAGAATTTGTTCACCTTAGGGAAAAATGTTATTGAAGAGCGGTCATTGGTATTTTATATGGAAGTACTAAAAAACAAAATGGTTATTGTATAAATTTTAACTTTTATTTATTTAATAGTGTACCATTAAATCCATGTTATTCTACTTATCCTTAGAATGCATGGTACCCAAACACAACACCTACTCGTAATGTGCAAATGAAGGTTTATAGGTCAAATAAATGCTGCAAATTTAGTATGAGGTAATTATTAGACTACGGATTGTTAGGTTCTACAATTAAGTTGTACTTAAATAGGCTCTTTAAGTACCTTAATTAGGCTTTATAAAATGTAAAATAGGCTCGAAAAACTAGTTCCGAAAACTGTCCAGTAAAAAACAACAACAACACCATTTCTGTCAACTATCAACTTTAATTTGTGAAAAAAGACTATAGAAAAATGACCTTTTCAGTGTTGCTAGATGGCCGCAATATCTATTAGGAATTATTGTCACTTTTGCTTACAGTGTCTTGGGTTCGACTCCAGAGACCCCGGAATATCTCCCGTATGTTAGCATGGGAAAACGCAATCCAGTGTGTAGACCAATCTAATAAGTTTAGGAAGCTGAAATTTTGCAAGATTATAGAACTGTTCTCATAACCAACTATAAAAATGGAAAATTTTAAAATCGTTATTTTTTAGGGGTTGTTTTAACCCCATTTGAACATTAATGTTTAATAATTGTTTAGGTACTACAGGATGAGCTAGGAAGCTGAAATTTTCAAATTATTTACAGAAAAGTGCATTTGCACAAATAAACATTTCAATCTCTCAATATAAATATTTCGGCGACCGTTAAAATTGTTTAAATTTTAAACAATTAGAAAAATATTATTTTACTTCTAGAAGTGCTACAACTTTAAAATTTGTCTAAAATGTGTAGCATTAGTACCCCATAAGGTAGAAAGTGTAAAAATTTTAAAATTTTAACATTTGGGGATTGTTTTAAACTATTATTTTTACTTGTGGGAAAAACGAAAATCGCTGCGGAGGTGAAATTTTTAGAATTAATAGAATATTTTAAATGATGAAATATCTGTCTGAAAAATTAATGTTTTTTCAAGCTGAGATGAAATGCTTGCAGTATGCAAGCACCTTCTACTAGTATGTTATATCCTCCTCCTCTGTAAGAAATGTCCATATCTATTATATATCGACGACTCTTACAGAGGAGGATATAACATACTAGTAGTAGTTGGTGCTTGCATACTGCAAGCATTTCATCTCAACATTAAAAAACATTCATTATTCATCATTCATCACAACACATATTTTTAAATCTAAATATTTCACCTCCATAGCGATTTTCGTTTTTCCCACATGTAAAAATAATAGTTTAAAACAATCTCCAAATGTCGCAATTTTAAAAATTTTACACTTTCTTCATTATAAGGTTCTAATGCTACACATTTTAGCCAAATTTTTAAGTTGTTGCCCTTCTAGAAATAAAATAATATTTTTCTAATTGTTTAAATTTAAATAATTTTTAACGGCCGCCGCAACTCAGATATGGTAAAATTGAAATGTTTATTTGCACAAATTCACTACTCTGTAAATAATTTGAAAATTTTAGCTTCCTAGCTCATCCCATAGTACCTAAACAGCTATCTATTTGTTTAAACTTTAAGAATTTTTAACTGCCAAACAAATTAAAATATCAAAATTTGTATAATCCCTATTTCGTTTTTTTTTAAGAATTCTACTTATTAAAAAAAATTCAACTCTGTAGCACATGCGGAAATACATAAACCATGAAAATTTGTTTAAACAATTGCGAATTTTTAGCGGCCGCATTGTTGCACTTTTTAAAGATTTTCGCTTTTTCTAGTCGGTTTTGCACAAAATTCTACCTATGAAAAAAATTTCGAATCTCCAGCTTATCTGGAAGTGCCTAAACATTAGTATCCTCCTGTTATATATCTATTATATATCGACGACTCTTACAGAGGAGGATATATGTACCTAACATACGTCGATATATAATAGATAACATATAACAGGAGGATACTAATGTTTAGGCACTTCCAGATGTGCTGAAGATTCGAAATTTTTTTCATAGGTAGGATTTTGTGCAAAACCGACTAGAAAAAACGAAAATTTTGAAAAAGTGCAGCAATGCGGCCGCTAAAAATTCGCAATTGTTTAAAACAATTTTCATGGTTTATGTATTTCCGAATGTGCTACGGAGTTGAAATTTTTTTTGTAAGTAGAATTCCTAAAATAACGAAATAGGGAAAATACAAATTTTGATATTTTAATTTGTTTGGCAGTTAAAAATTCTTAAAATTTAAACAAATGGATAACTGTTTAGGTACTACGGGATGAGCTAGGAAGGTGAAATTTTTCAATTATTTGCAGAGTAGTAAATTTGCACAAATAAACATTTGAATTTTACCATATATGTATTGCGGCGGCCGTTAAAATTTATTTAAATTTAAACAATTAGAAAAATATTATTATACTTCTAGAAATGCTACAACTTTAAAATTTGGCTAGAATATGTAGCATTAATACCCCATAATGGAGAAAGTATAAAATTTTTAAAATTGCAACATTTGGGGATTTTTTTAAGCTACTATTTTTACATATGGGAAAAACAAAAATCGCTGCGACGTTGAAATCTTTAGAATTAAAAGAATATTTGTAATGATGAAATGTCTGTCTGAAAAATGAATGTTTTTTTAAGGTGAGATGAAATGCTTGCAGTATGCAAGCACCAACTACTAGTAATGATATATCCTCCTCTGTAAGAGTCGTCGATATATAATGATAACATATAGGAGGATACTAATGTTTAGGCACTTCCAGATGAGCTGGAGATTCGAAATTTTTTTCTTAGGTAGGATTTTGTGCAAAACCGACTAGAAAAAACGAAAATCTTGAAAAAGTGCAACAATGCGGCCGCTAAAAATTCTCAATTGTTTAAACAAATTTTGAAGGTTTATGTATTTCCGCATTTGCTACGGAGTTGAAATTTTTTTTGTAAGTAGATTTCCTAAAAAAACGAAATATGGATTATACAAATTTTGATATTTTAATTTGTTTGTCAGTTAAAAATTCTTAAAGTTTAAACAAATGGATAACTGTTTAGGTACTACGGATTGAGCTAAGAAGCTGAAATTTTCAAATTATCTGCAGAGTAGTGAATTTGCTCAAATAAACATTACAATTTTACCATATGTGAATTGCGGCGGCCGTTAAAAATTATTTAAATTTAAACAATTAGAAAAATATTATTTTACTTCTAAAAATGCTACAACTTTAAAATTTGGCTAAAACGTGTAGCATTAGTACCCCATAATGGAGAAAGTGTAAAATGTTTAAAATTTCAACATTTGAGGAGTTGTTTAAACTATTAATTTTACATGTGAGAAAAACGAAATTCGCTGCGGAGTTGAAATCTTTAGAATTAAAAGAATATTTGTAATGATGAAATGTCCGTCTGAAAAATGAATGTTTTTTGAAGGTGAGATGAAATGCTTGCAGTATGCAAGCACCAACTACTAGTTCAAGTATATATTTAAGTACTATGCAGAATGTTTGACAAACTTGTCACCTGTTTGTGTTTATTCCACAAATTTCCCGTATTTGGCCTCACAGTTAATAACAAGCACCTTTTCTAAGTTTTCTACCGCAAAACTATGGCGTTTGTCAGTTAATATCATTTTGTAAGAAGAAAAGGAACGTTCAACATCAACTGATGTGATGGGGGCAAACTTCAACTTGGGTACATGTTGAAATGGAATTTTGCACTTAACTTCACTGGATTTTCCTCCCAGTATATCTGTTGCTGTACATAGACTCTGCAGTCCTGAGTTCTTTTGTAGCACCTTTTCTAGTTTTGCTCTTACTTTTTCCCGTACTTCACCTGCAGTGGCGGCTCGTAGCTAAAATTAGTGGGGGTGCTGCTCCAGAGAATTTTTAGCCTTTGTTTTAAAATTGTGTAAAAGGAAAAAAATATGTATAAAAAGAAAATTTATTCAGGAACTTGATAAAATCTTAACGAAAAAACCAAACATTTTTTACTTACTTTAATTTAAATTGTTACAGTTCAAGCTTGATCTATTCATTTAAAAATGAAATCCATAAAAGAACCGAAAAAAATGAATCAAATAGAATAGCTGGAAGCAGAATAATAATCTAATTCTACACTCTTCTACACTTTATCACATTCAAGAATATGGTACACGGTTTTTAAGCACAACACACGCTGAGAATAAAAAAACTTCCTTCCACCATCACGCCAGAGCCGGCACTGCGAGAGCAACAGTGCTCTCTCTACCTGGCAGTCCCGCCTTCCTCCCCACCCCCCCCTCCTATGTGCGCATGCGCACAACAGTCAAACACCACGTCGCTGGCACTGTGAAGCGCACAGTTCCATACAAAGATTTTTGTATCTTTTTCATAAACTGGGGGATGGCTACTGAAGTACTGACATTAAGCTTAAGGAATATATATTGTACTACAAAAATAAAGAAAGAATTAAAGAAAAAAGGACTCATTATATTAAATGTTATTGATAATATCAAGTGGAAATAGGGGGTGCTGCAGTTCCGCAGTGCCTTTACACGAGCCGCCACTGTTCACCTGGCGCTTCCTTGATTTTTTGTTTCATTTCATTCAGCAAAGCAGTATTTTCATAGATGGGTTTTCCTGAGCCATCCAATTCAGCAATAATCCACACAAGGGATGTATAGTGGGATCTAATATATGCCAAATCTTTGGGAATGGAGGGATCATCCAGCAACATTTTTGCTAAAGTGATGCAGGCAACATCCTCAGCTAGATTTGTCACAACTTCCTTGACATGAAGGATATGCTCACTGTAGTATTCAGCCATGTGCCCCAGCAGGTGAGCACAGGCTCAGGTGGCAGAGGGACATCGGGCAGTTTTTCTCGAAAAGTATTCTTGTTGGTACCTTGACGAAGACCTTCTTCATGGTGGAGATCAATTTCTTCACCTTGGGGAATTTCAGTTTTATTTGCTCTGCTACATGGTTCAAACCATGGGCAAGGCATGTCACATGCACAAGGGAGGGATAGAACACCTTGAGCAACTGCATGGCAGCAACCATGTATGACGCAGCATCTGTGTATAGGAGCAGCACTTTCTCTTCATCTAGATTGTTGGGATACAGCACTTTTAGTCTCTTCTTCACGAAGTGGAGTTGCTTCGTGCAGATGAGGTAGGCTCTGGATGGCGCATCTGAGTCCAATTTCCCAACAATCAAGTTGGCCATGTATCTGCCGAGAGCATCAGTGGTTTCATCGACCGATATCCATATATGTGAATCTCCAATGTCCTCCCGTATCCTGTGCATTGCATCATTGTATGTGGGTTGCACGTAATTCTTGCATAGCGTTGATTCGGAAGGTACCGGCTGATGGCAGTATCGTTCTAGGAACCCCTTGAATGTTGGATTTTCTAGTGTTCTGAATGGAATGTTGGCAGCCGCTATTGCGTGACACAAATCTGCATAAAACTGATTCTTCTTGATGGATCCCTCAGAAGTGTGTGTTAAAAGCATTTGTTTCATCTTCGATTTGCATGCAACATTTGCCTTATGTGACACTCCTTGGATATGGTGAGTTAGGTGGAATTTTTTATCACTCGAAACCTATAAAGAAAAATGATGAAGAAATAATTAACCTTAAAAATATGGAAATAATCTAATAAATATGGAAATGGGACAAAAATATAAAATTTACTTTAGAGCTACGTAGGTCCGCAGCTGGATTGCTGGACATTTTGAATAACCACATCTATAGTTACCATAAAATGGCTCGTATGAGCAAAAAAAGTAGATGGTTTTTGCCTCAAAGATGACAAGCAATTCACGGCCAATAATTCGTTGCAACCCAGCATTATAATGTACTTACCTCCTTGTTGCATGCTTGACAGAAGATAATTTTTCCATCCGTTGTGAAGTACGGGAACTCTTGTAGCCACTGATTTATTAAATAAGCTTTCGAACTTGCTACTTTATGCATTGCACTTTCATAATTTTCACACGATATGACAATGTAAAAACGAGAAATTAACGCAACATCAGATTAAACCCGTTGTTACATTGTCGTATCGTGCAACATGGGGAAACAGAATAGCCCCGCCGGATGCGTGACAGGTCCGAGCTGGTGTTCATCACCTGATCGTGACTGTGGTGTGAAGGACATTCCCAACCCTCAACTGAACATTGTACAGTCGGTTTAAACAAGTAGGGATGTACACAGGTACTCCGTGGCACAGAAGTGCTTTTCGTCTAAATATCGGTGCAGAAAGTTCAATGTAAATACATGTATAATGAAAAATTATTTTTCTCTGTATTGTGGTAGCCCTGCGTTTTAGATTCATTCTACACGTTTATTTCGTTTTGCAATCTTTACTTGCCCTACAAACGAAATTTATTTTTTAAATCGGTTCAGCCAATACCTTCATAGTTACAGAAAAATTCTAACCTTGGTATTGTGGTAACCCTGTTTAGTCGACCCAGTTGAAATATAACATTTTGGGTATTTATTTATATGAAGATTATATAAGTATACCATATTGGATTATCCTTCCGGTCATTTCTCTAAAAATATGTGTAAAATAAATATTATTTTACTTTTTACTGCAGTAGCCCTGCTCTTTAGCTCCACTATAAACATCGCGATTTCATTATGGTATGTTGTACAAATCTTTAATCCAAAATTTAGTTGGAATTCGTTCAGCCAATTCCTTTCAAATCCATAATTACAGAAAGAGATTAATTTGTAAGTGTGGCACCCCTGTTTTTGTTGATCCATTCCAAATATGCGATTATGGTTTTGTATATATGTGTACATTATCAATATTATATTTGGTTAAAATTGTTCCAGACATTTCAATACAAATATGTGTAAAAAGAATGTTTATTATTTCTTGTATTGTGGTAGCCCTGATTTCTATATCTATACTAAACATCTTTATTTTGTTATTTTATATTGCACACCCTCATGCAAAATTTTGTTGAAATCGGTTTGGCCAATTCTTTCCAAATTCATTATTACCAAAAAGTTTAATTTTGAAATTGTGGCAGCCCTGCTAAGTCGATCCGGTCGAAATATGTCATTTTGGCCATGAATTTATGTGAAGATTCTGTGTACTAAATTTGGTTGAAATCGCTTAAGCCAGTTCTTTCCTGATATATACGTATGGACGGACAGACATCACGAAGATAAGTGTTTTTCAGCAATGATGAAAAGCACAAAAAATATGACTAGTACCAAAATCCGCTTTTATTGTCGATTTTTTGCAAAATTAGCCCTTTTTAAGCTTTTTTGCATGAAAAAGGCAAAAATAAGCATTAACGTCGTAATAGGCATTTTTAAGCACTATAAAATATGTTTTCGGGGTTAATTATTCATGAAACACACACACACACACACACACACATACATATATATATATATATATATATATATATATATATATATATATATATACACAATTGTATATTCAGGCACCTACTCGGGAACTAACTAGGTTTTTACCTAAAGATCCGCGGTATAGTAATTATATATTTTTGATACTAAAATTATGATTTTGTTACATATAATGAGAAACAAAATATTTTACATTGCAGAAGTAAAATAAAAATTATAATTAGTTTTCAATATAAGTAAAGTATATTTACATTGAACATATTGCTTATTGCTCGCAAGTTGCACAAACAATCATTACTTTTGAGTGTTCTTTGCAAATGTTACTTCCACATACCATGCAAGTCCTTTCTCTTTTTCTGTCTTTTTTTTGATGGACAAATAAAACATCTTTTACATTTGCTCTTGTGAGATGTTCGCACTTCTGGTGAGCAACTTATACCACAATGAATCATTTCCTGAATTGTTTGTTTGGGAAGATTGCTTATGTTTCTATAACGTGAAACCATATGCAGCATAATAAGTTCAGTGCACAGATCTTTTAGAAACAGATGTCATTTATCACTTTGCTTTGCATAATATGACTCATTGCTAGCAGTATACAACACATAACTATTCAGAGCAGCAACATCAAGCATGTTTGAGAAAATTATTACGGCCCAACGTTTTGTTTGTCTTTTAAAGGTATATTGTTGAATCATTTCATCCATGGTGTCCACTCCACTCTTTGTTGATTTGTAATACACTACAATTTCTGGCTTTTTCTTGTTTTCTTCAAATACTCTCATCGTGGTGCATTGTGCTAAAAAGTATAACCGATTTTTCCTTCTTTGCCTTATAACTAACCATTGTACAATCTCTACAAAATCCAAAAACACTAGAATGCAACTGTCGTTCTTTACTGTCTCATAATGGGGGACTGTTAAAATATTTAATTTAATTTTTTTTAATTCTTTGTAATTGGCTTAATTACTCCCTGTGAAATTTTTTTTGTTATATCGTCTTCATTATGCAAAATAAAATATTAAAATTACTGTTTTAAATATCCTGCGAAAACGGCATCTTGGTTGGAGAGATAGTAGTATGAGGTACGTGACGTCATCGCATGTCTTATGACGCTTACGGCCATACTGAAAGCACGCAGTTTTGATACTTCGTCCTGTTGCTTTTCCTGATATCATAGCTAAAATGGAGAATATGGAACTTAGAAGGGTTATAAGTATTGTCTGGTACCTCAGTGCTTAAATACAATGATTAAAACCCTGAGAAAATTGTTCTTCACGCTACGGAGCTCCTTGGGAAGAAATAAGAAGCGGAGAATACTGTGGTTGAAAGCCATGAGGAGATACGCATCTGATATATTGGAACATACAACTGCATTTGTCTGTGAAGATCATTTTAATCTAAGTACAGTGAAACTCGGTTATAGCGAGATTCAAGGGACCGATGAATATTGCTTGTTATTACCGTTACTCGTTATATCTGTTTGTGTAAATACATAATATGTATTACTTGTACTTTTACGAAGTAGTACATTTGTCACGCACAAGCGCATAGATGGAAAAGGGATAATGACAATAATGAGTAACCATAGCTTACGAATAAACGATTAACAATATTTATTCGATATATTTATGCACTATGTAATTAATTCACTAGAAAAATAATTTCATCATTAAATAGTCTTGATATAATACATTATTTTTTAAAGAAGTCTCCCAATGTTGTTTGTTTCAAATTTCTTTTAAGTTGAAATTTATGAGCAATGTCTTTCATTTTACTAAGATAAAATCGAAACTCTGGATTGATGTCATTGGTTTCATAAAGAAAGTGTTTTTAAAGCAGTTTGTGCCTCTGCACTCGACACTACATTAACTGGCCACTCACCACCATCTTCTTCCTCGCTGGCGTCTTCGAAAGCCTTGTTTTCTTTAATAGCTTTGAGAATGTCCTCATCTGTTGGCGTTTCAGCAGTCACGAGGTTGTTGTCCACGGTCTCGTTATCGTCCACACATGCCAACCCAGTATCC
Source organism: Tanypteryx hageni (assembly GCA_028673005.1). Classification (NCBI taxonomy): domain Eukaryota; kingdom Metazoa; phylum Arthropoda; class Insecta; order Odonata; family Petaluridae; genus Tanypteryx; species Tanypteryx hageni. The sequence continues at coordinate 151,780,592 of CM054114.1, forward strand.
AAGTTGTGTTTCTTCAACCACATTATTAACAGAATATTGTCATCATTTTCTTTGGTGTCTTCCTCAACTTCCGTGGGCTTCAGTCCTGCCTTTTTAAAACAGTTATTGATGGTCTGTGATGTGACCTTATCCCATGCCTTGCTCATGAATCGGATGGCATCAAGAACAGAAACTTGAATCTTTTCCTTTCTTTCAATAGATTCTACAGTTTCCAATATTAAAAGTTTTCTAAAATGGCATTTAAAGCTTCTAATAACACCTTGATCCATAGGCTGGAGAACAGAAGTTGAGTTTGGTGGTAAAAATATCAGTTTGATGTTAATTAGGTTGAGAAGAATGGGATGTGATGGGCAATTGTCTAAAATCAGCAAAATTTTCCTATCTTTTTTTCTAAGCTTTTTGTCCCAGTTACGCACTTCTTCTTCAAAAATGTATGATGTCATCCAGGCTTTTTTGTTGGCTCGGCATGTTACTGGAAGATTTTTAATGTTTTTAAAACATCTTGGCTTCTTGGATTTGCCTAATACTAAGAGTTTTCTTTTTTCAGTTCCAATCATATTTGAACAAATCAGAACAGTCAGTCGATCTTTGGACAATTTTCCACCTGAGCACTTCTCACCTTTAAACTTGTGGGTCATGTAGGGGGGGCAAATTATAAAACATACCGGCTTCATCAGCATTAAAAACGTCACTTTCACAGAAACCTTTCCTTAGATCTGGCCACAAATTTTCTATCCAGCCATTACTCACTTCTTCGTTTACATCACCAGATTCGCCACTTATCGTACCATAAACAATATTATTTCTTTTTTTGAATCTGTCAAGCCATCTGTTATTGCAAACAAAATCGGCATATCCAAGTTGATGAGCCAATTTTTCAGCTTGTAGTTTCAGTAGAGGTCCACTAATAGGAATGTTGAAATTTCTTTTCATTGTAATCCCACTCAAAAGAGCCTTATCAAGATCACTTTTGTCACACTTCTAAAACTTTTTTGCAATGACGCTTTTTTCGAAAGCATTAGTAATGCTTTCCTGATTTTTCCAAATGGTTGACACAGTTGATGAGTTCAGTTTTAATTCTTTGCAAATGGACACATTGCTTTTTCCATTTTCTAAATCACTAATAATGTTCACTTTCTCTCTGATTGTCAAAATTTTTCTTTTCTCCACTGCCATTTTTAGGTAAAAAAGAACTGAATTTAACACACCTCAACAAAACCTAAAACACAGAAGCAAAATTGTTTTTAATAATTCCAAGTGTTTCTCCCGAATTTTAAAAAGACATGTTCACTCACAAAGATTTGAAGAAGCACTGAATTCTTCATTTCCATGGAGTTTGAAAGTCAATGTTTCATACCGATACAGAAAATTTTCATTGGTTAGTTTGCCAGGTAGTTTCCCTCCCTTGGTCTTCTGAGAATCCATAACAAAAGAGGATTAAGAGTTTGGAGAAAGAACGCAAAAAGCTCATTGGGGACTTGCACCCGCAGCATAGGGAATGCTCTATTCAAAGGAGGCATATGTGTCGCGGAATTATCTTTCCCCCGTCACGGGTAACCATTGTATCTTTTCCCAGGTACCTGAGAGCCCTCGTAGGCCGTCAGCACCCCCGCCATGCAGGGTCTTCGGGGATTTCTGCTATCCCACTGGAACAAGGACTATGCTCTTTGTGGGTAGCGTACCGCACTGAAAGAGATTCTGAGAACGGAAATCAAACCAAACACATTATGAATGTAGACTGTAAATATCGTTAAAATGGTTATAAATTGCTATCGGCAGGGATGTGGGAAGAGATAAGATGGGAGATTTTCAAAAACGGGCAAAGTAATAATAGAACTCAGTCCCTCGTATGGCAGTTCAGCTACTGCTCATAAAAATGGCCTGAAGATTTGCTCGTTATACCCATGAAGCTCTCCACTACCGTGATCGCTTTAACCATAAAATGTTGCTCATTAAATACATCATTTCCAACCAACTCTTCTCTGTTTGCTCGCAATAGCCAAGATCTCGTTATAACTGTGCTCATTATAAATGAGTTCGACTGTACTAGTTATATGTATGTACGTAATTTTATTGCTTCATATTTTAGTTTATGACTTATGTCGGCATTACATTGACATGATGCATATATTTCTGGAGAACGTTGAAAGAGTAAATTATATTTTTATGTTTCAAAGATTAGCATATATATTTTAACAAAATCTCCATAATGTTATATACCTATTCTAAACATGTAAGATCAAACTTCGGAAATTGTTGGGCTATGGGTTTATTAAGCAAATAATTACTGTTGCGGTGCATATATTCAAGTACCAAGTTTTTAAGCTAATACTTTTACAAATGTTACATATTTAGTTAGTTTTGTAATTTAAATATTTTAATAAATTTGTTCACATAATATCCTCGACAGCATGGTATTTTGAAGGACCATGTTTTGCTAAATAAGGGCAGTCATGACACTCCACAGACGTGACTAAATCTTCTTCTTCATCTACAACTACACTCACTTCATAACTGCTTTAGCTTATTCTGTGTTCCGGGCAAATCTTGCCTTTAACAATACATATTTTTCCTTCTCGTTTCAGTTTAACAAATCCAACAGCATTACTGACATAGTCTTTCCTCATTAACCTCAAAGGGAGAAAAAAGCCATAAAAGCAAAGATGAAATTCGCGACATATACAAAAGAGACATGCAGTTATTACAAAAACTTCTACAGTTTTTCTTTTCACATTTATAGGTAATAACTAAGTATTTCTCCCACTGTTTTAAACCAGTACTGCTAATTCTTCGACTATTTTTGTTGCCAAATCCTTTTCAATAGGAGAATTAGGAGCAATCCTACAATATATTTTCCCTTTAGGCTGCGTATTTTTCTTTATCGTGTTTCACTGTGTCGTCTTGTTAAAAGATCAACGCGATGAAACACCGAAAAAGGAAAGATATGCAGCCTACAGCCGAACGCCACGAAAGCCTTCGCACCATATTTTTGAGTCCACCATCCAAAACGTCTTTATGCCATATTTGGGAGGGACCAATTCCTCATCAATCGTTAGATTATCTCCAGGATTGTTCAATGAGGTGCAATTCTGAATGAATAAATCCCAAATAAAACTTACTGCTGGTAATCAGTCATTCTCTAATCCAGGCATGTCAAACTCATGGGAGACATTTTCACGATAGGTCCACGACCTGAGGGTTGCAGGATGGTCTTCTAGGATTTGTTTAGCCTTCTGCATAGTTTTATGGGTAGGGTATTTATTCACAATAATTTATTCTTAGTGGAACAACCAACATCGAGGCATACCTGCAATGTACAGTGCTCAAAAGAACTCTCGAAACCATCTCTTTCGAACACCTCCGTGGAATACACAACAAACATGTCAGAGAAGAAGCAGTTGAAAGTTTAATAGAGAGGCTTATTGTTAGTAGCGCTGGCGAGGCAGAGACTTGGTGAACGAAATAGGCAAATCGAGCGGAAACACGGAATTCACCCAATCTTAAATAAAACCATTAATTATTAATGAATAATTTTGAGCAAACCATAATAAAATTTAATTCCATTTTAAATTGACTTTTTATTAAAGATCTGACATAATTTTTTCAACATAAGTTTTTCATAATCCGTATGCAAGTGTTGCGTGGTAACAACTTTTATCATTGATGATAGACGTGCATCAGTCAACCTTGACCTTTGCAGGGTTTTATTGTTTTTCATTATAGAAAACAGTTGCTTGCAAACATATGTGCTTCCAAACATTGATATTATTTTTGCAGCAAATGTTCACATTTCGACAAAATGGTCAGGCGAATAAAAATCTAGCGCACGACCTCATTAAACTTAGTTTTTAGGATGTCATCGCACTGCAATTCAATCAGTTCCAATTGAATTTTTTCAGCTGCTTTTTTAACATCAAAATTGAATGGAGAAGTAAACAGAAAATTCATTTTCTTGAGATTTTGAATCTCTGCTCAAATTCAATTTTTAACGCTTCAATTTTGGCTGAATATTTAATAAAAATCCAAATTCAAAAATGAATCTTTAAGTTCAGCTGCATAGTGGAAATGGGCCAATATACCTGTTTTTAGTTGGGTCTCCCATAAGCGTAACTTAATTTGAAAAGCTCGCACTTGATTGTACATTATTGTCTCTAATTATTGTTTCACCTGATGACGTTTCAAATTCAGTTCATTTGAATGACCCGTCATATCAACTAAGAATGCTAAATGCTGAATCCTATCCAATTCTGTCAGCTCAGTTGTCTTGTCCCTTCAGACCCAAAAATAAAATTTTCCTCTCGCAGAGCAAAAAATCTTTTGAGAACTTTGTGACAAGACAACCAACGAATCTCCATATAATAGGGAAGGCCTTCATATTTGCTTTCAATTTCTTTTAAAAATTAGGAAAACTAACGATGATTTAAACATTGCGTGCGAATCAAGTTCACTGTTTTCGTAACTTGCTTCAAGACGGGGTCCATTTTCAAAACTTTGGTGCATAGTACCTCTTGATGTATGATACAATGAAAATGTTTTACATCGACATTGAGGTCCTTTTCTGATAATTCCCTTCGTAATAGTCCCAAAACACCATTTTTTATTCCAATCATAGCTTGAGCACCGTCAGCAACCAATCAAACAAGTTTCGTCAGTGGAGGATTATATTTTGTGAGAATTTCTTTCAGTTCCTTGAAAATATTCTGCCCGGTAGCGGTATCATGCATGGGAACGAGCTCTAGCAACTCTTCAGTTACTTTGAAATTTAGATCGCAGCCACGAATAAAAATAGTTAATTGGCAGACACCTTGAACATCACAAGTTTCATCAATTGCGATGGAATACAAGTGAAATTTAACAGATTCTGACTGCAACTGTTCACTTAAATCGGCAGCTATATCGTTAATTCTTTCTGCAACAGTATTTCAGGACAGTGAAATATTTTCATATGCTCTAATTTTGTCTGGGCACACAATTTCAACTGCTTTCATAACACATTCTCTAATAAAATCACCTTTAGTAAATGGCTTTGAGCGGCTAGCTATTAAATGAGACAGTTCATAACTAGCCCTTACAGCTGTTTCACCTTCTTCAAACATCTTTTTAAAAGAATGTTGCTGTTTCATAATCACTGATTTTAAATCACTCAATTTATCTTCTCTCACTTTTCCTGTGGACCTCTCGTACGAAGTACGATGTATTTAATTGTGCAACTTGAGATTATATTCTTTTGGAACACTAATGATTCGTCTACAAATTAAACATATTATTTTGTCATTCATTTCATAGCACATATATGACAATTCCCATTTAATTTGGAATGGACGATTCTCATCACAAATTTTTTGTTTTTGAGACATTTATGGCTTCTTAGGGCAGTGGTGGAAAACCCTTTCGAACCTGTGTGAAAAAAATAAATAACCAAATGGAGTAAAAATTTCATTATATATATATATATATATTAGGGTGGTCCTTATAATGGGGGGAAAAACAAACGTTTTATTTTGAATAGGGGCACCAGCCGATCTTCTTCCAATATTAAAAAAAATAATATTCCCAAAATTTTAAATGAAATTTAGAGGTTGCTACCAAAGTTTGAAACATTAAGTTTTCTTTATTTTAAACAAAATGCAATACAGTACAAAGCATATAAAATTTAGAGTTGGTAATTTCCATGCTACATTGTCACATGATAAACAACAATACTGACACAATGGTATATTAATTGTTTGTGGCAAGTGTTCCCTTTGCAAAGTCTGGATATCTCCTCTGATGATCGCTGACAACCTGCAGAAGAAATTGCTTTTGCTGTTTACCCTGGGTGTGTAATCGATTGTATTCCTCGATCAGGGCAACTCCACATTCTGCCGTATCGTTAATGCAATTGATGGACCTGATGCACTTTTCTGTGGCAATGTAGTTCCCATCAGAAGCCCAGAGTTCGGGATCCAATTCTGTGAATTTCGAGTCAAGACCAAGTTTGTCGAAAAACCTCAAAGTGTTGGCTGACACAAAATAGTCCAAATTTTTCTCCAAGATGCTATCCAGATCAACAGTCACTCTCTTTGAGTGGTCCTCATTACCATCATTTTGGAGAGCTTGAATCAATTTGGCTTTCGTATCTATTGATACTTTTTTATCAAAGAAAGCGCAACCAGCTCTTCGCTGAGGTACCACAGATGACGAGCAAGCTTCTTCAGAGTAGCGTTGGCAACTATTGAGTTTGTAGTCTTGTACTGTTGGAGGTTCTTTAACAGCACCAGGTCATTTAAAGGCGCAGCAGTTGGAAGTGCAGCTTGAAACCACGCCTTCAAATAGAATCTCACAACAAAAATTGCTATGTCCATTATCCCAGCTTCCTCTTTTGTCTTCAATGGAAACTGTCCTTTGAACATCCACAGTTTGATAGCATAAATGGCTTTGGCCATTCAACGAGCCTTATGCATTGCACCAGGAGCAAGAAATCTAATTCCACGAGAAGGTTCACTTCCATGAAAGGTGATAGAGATTTCCAGGAGTTCTCTGTAATCATCACGAGGTTGCTGCTGGTTCAGTTGGTCTGTAGCAAAAGTGATTATTTCGTCTTTAATATCGGCAACAGCACTGGCAATGAACTCATCAGCAAGTGCAGTTCTGTATTCGGGCTTATTCAGTGACACCCAATGAGCTTGAAATCGCTTGAAGATTAGTATTTCTGGGCTCGCTGATGGACTTACGATGACAGAGAAGACAGCTTCCAGTACCAGCTCCAATATGTGGTGCCTGCAGGGAAAAAATTGGATGAGCACCTCTCTTTCATTTGTGACAGATCAACAGATCAGTGGTCTATTACGCTCTTATGTCAACAAGTACAGAAATGTGAAGAGGCCCATGAAAAACAGAGCGATATAGGATACATAAGCACGAGCATTGATGGAAATATTATGACTATACTACAGTCAAGATCAAAGAGAAAGCAAGCTCTAGCCGACCAACATACCAAATATTTGGGGCATGTGTCGCATGTAAGAGAGCATTCAGTGTTAACCACCGATAGCAGCTCATCTCACATTCTGAGGATGGGACTGACACCACTGATTGTGATTTCAAACCCAATAATAGACTTATTCCAAATACAAGTAAAGCTGATCTTAAAGCCATCTCCCTAGAAGCTGACAGGACAGATGTCCCAGACAGAAACACCGCACGACTAGTCACAGAAGCTCTGCAGGCAGAGGGAAGTGGTGATATCATGGACCGAAACAAAGTAAGAAGGGTGCAGAAAAAATACACCTTGATTTGCAGGGAAAGATGCTGCAGATAGAAAACCCCTGCAAGGTCTTTACTTTGATGGCAAAAAAATAACACACTAGTACAGGTCAAGATTGATGACAAAAGGCATCAGAAGATGCAACAAGAGTAACACATATCGCTTGTGCAGGAACCAGGCTTTTCCTATCTTGGTCATGTAACACCATTGTCCAGCAGTGGTGTAAATATCCATTCGAGCTTTAAGGATCGTTTGGAGGAGACTCAAATTGATGCCACTGAATTGCGTGCGATCGAAAGTATTGAAACTGCTGTTAATACAGGACCAGATTCAGGAGTTATTTCTCGCATGGAAGCAGAACTTGGCAGGCCTATTCAGTGGCTGATTTGTTTACTCCATGCCTACGAGCTCCCACTACGTCATCTGCTCCTCCATCTTGACGGAGGCACTCAAGGGCCAAAAAAGCTGACAGGTCCCATAGGACAGGCCCTCAAAGTTTTTGAGAAGCTACCAGTTGTACAGTTTCAGACAGTCAATTTTGAAACAGCATATTGATGTAAATTATTTGAGCACGAACCAGCAATACCTACTCAACATATGTAATACTATTTCCAGTGGTGACTGCTCCTCAGACTCGAGGAAATCACCAGGAGCACTCTCTCATACAAGATAGTTGATGACAGCCAATCGCAATTTGCGATTGTACATCAGCACAGAACAGTCATCAAAAAACTTGCAGCTACTCACCCAATACATCATGCGAGTTTATTCACCTGTCTGGTTCGCAATCAAGTGCAACCCGTAATGCATTGATTGTTCATGACACCTATGGAAGCTGATCCACGAGTCGCTGTGTCTCAGCGAAAATGTTCAGAAGATTATTGATCCAGTGATTCAAAGGAACGCTTTCTTTGGACATCCTGAAAACTGTCAAACGCATCCTGAGTGCAGGACAGGAAAAGTGTAAGAAAGTTCGGGCATTTAGGATTCTTCCTCTGAATTACAAGGCCCAGGACTACACCAAACTCCTAAGTGGTTCTGGGTAACAGTTACTGACCCTCCTATACTCAACTCTATTACAAATGCTGACCTGCAAGCCATTTCAAGCAATGATGATCTGCCTACTGTCCCTCTGTTTAAGATGCCCTGCCACACACAAGCTGTGGAGAGAACAGTAAAGTTGGTTATGGAAGCTTCAAAAGCAGTGTATGGCCAGTCAGCATGAGATGGATTTGGGCGCAACTGAAGTCACTGGAAGAAATGCCCAAATTCGAAACAGGCACAATACAAACGAAAAGCAGTAAACGTGCCCATATGGTAGGGTGGTTTGGTGGTCACGGGTGGAACTTGAAGTGCAACCACCTCCCTGTGGTAAGTTCTGGGAAGTTTGGAACTGAAATATGCTCCAAACAAGCAAAGAGCTGCACAACATGGCCAAAAACAGCCGAAAAATGCAGTAAACGCTGTGTAAACTTTGGCCGCAATGGGGCATCTCTAAAAATTGTCCGGCTGAAAAAATTTTATTGCCCCATATTTAGTGCCAGGAATGGCTCCCCATGCCACGTGAGGCATTTTCAATTTATAAAAAAATTTAAAAACGATCCACCCTACTGTATGTGTGTCTCGATTCTTTTTTTAAGTAACGTATACTTATCTTTCATCTTTTATTGATTCATTTTTTTATATTTTTCACGTGCATTTGTGTTGTATAAATCTTTATATTGAAAATGATTTTAATTCCTCTTCAATGCTGTGCATTACCCCAATCCTAAAAGTATAAGAAGTTTAAATTAGCGGTCTGAGGAAGATTTGGAGAATGTGTAATTCTTGAAGATGTTGATGTACCAACTAACTTATGAGCCTAAAGTTATGATTTGCATAATCTCTTGCTTAAAATTTTCTTTTTAATGCCCATTTTTACTGCTATTACTTACCATAAAGCTGTATTAATGTGGAAAAAAATTCTTTTTAGTAATTATGAAAAAATTATTTAATAATAAAAACCGATCTTTCATTAATATTAGTAGTAGTACTGGTGCTTATAGACATCATTGTGTAATTACTATTAAAAATAATTTTTATCTATTAGATTTTTTAGTATCATTTAGATTGGAGTACGATGCCAAAAAAGTTTGTGTAGGGCGCCAAACTGCCTTATGTCGGCCCTGCGTGTAAGAGTTATAAAAATTCTATTTTGCACAAGTATGTAGTCGCAAGTGGCACACGAATCTCCAGCGTTGTCTTTGCCAGCTGTGGAAACCGTGCTAGTTGAGCACACCAGATATTCTCAACCTTCATTTTCTCAAACTGCATTCGGATTCGTCCATTAGCCATTAGCCCGTAATTCAATGAGATCATCTTTTGTCAAATCACCATCGTTGATCGAATCCAGGTTAAAAATAAATGGATCCAGTATCCATTTCTTTGCCACATTAAGATCTCCAGTGGAAAAATATCCTTGGAAAGAGTCACTCAATTGTTGCAAATGTTTTGTCACTTCAGTTTCGATGGTCATTCCTTCATTTTCCAAAACAACTGTTTCTTCAAGCAAAGGAAAGTTAGTGAAATTTCTTTTTTCAATGCACTATCCAAACTGGAAGTTTCTGAATAAAAGCAGATAACTTCTATTTGGTCGTTACCGTGTTCACCCTAGTTCCTTGCATAGATGTGTTGAGTTTATTTAGGTGCGTGAATACATCTGCCATGTACTCTAGGCCAAGTTAATAAATACATAAGTTTGATGAAACAAAGTAGTTGTACTTATGTGCCTGTGCTTAATTTGTGTTTTCAATGGTTTACCTTCTAAATAAATCTGGCATGTCTCGCACCCCCAGAAAGGGCATCTTGCACCCCAGGTTAAGAAATACTGTTCTATACTATAATATGCCCCATGTGTCAGAATCAGCTTTCCTTAATTTTTTTATGTCCAGAATCTTTAAGCCAGCTGGTAAAAGATTAAACAGTTTAAGACCCATTGCCTAATTCACGGGATAAATTTTTTAGTTCTGATACTGTTTCCAAACTTTCATTAATCTTTGTTCACTTTTATCTTTGGTATGTTCATCTTCATTTTCTTTGTTTCCATTGGTATCATCATCTTGATTTTCTGACAGTTCAATTGACTCTTTCTCCTAATTTTCACAATGTTTTCATCAAAACTGATGTCAATATCTAAATTGGTTTGTTTACCAAGTTGTAAAAGTTCGTTCTGCACAGGTAAAATTTCCCTATTTTCCTCTATTTCACTACTACTTTCCACTATCTCACTATTATTTTCCACTATCTCGCTACTATTTTCCACTATCTCACTACTATTTTCCACTATCTCACTACTATTTTCCTCTCTCTCATCACACGGATTCCACATTTCACAAAGCATTTTTTAATTGTATTTTGTGAAACTGCATCCCACGATTCGGTGATGTATTTTAAAACATCTGCTAGTCCAATTTTTTTCACCAGATCTTGAACATTTTCTGCCAAGTCCATTTTTGCAACCAATGTAGTTAAAATCCGTCATCTATAAAACAATTTGAACGTTTGAATTATTCCCTGGCCTAGGGGCTGTAATTTGCTATATGTATTGGAAGGTAAAAACAATAAGCTTACATTAGTCAACATTAACCCTCTCGGATGGAATGGAGCATTGTCCAACATCAATAGAAGCTTTCTATTTTCTTTTTTCTTTCTTTCATTAAACATTTCAAGCCACTTGGTAAAAATCTTAGTCGTCACTCATGCCTTTTTATTTGCATACCAATGAACACCCATAGCTGTCACATTCATGTTTTTAAAACATCATGGTCTCATGGCAATATTAATTACTTAAGGTTTTTCTTTATGACCTAAAGCTCTTGTAGAAAGCAATTTAAGCAGCCTTTGTTTCGCTTTTTTAAATCCAGAACCCTGAGAACCTTTCACATTTGATTTTTTGTTTGGTAAAGCATGATACAACAGTCCTGTTTCATCGACATTGTAAATGTCTCTCAGTTTATATTTATCAATTAGCAACGGTAAACGTGAAATCCACTCTGCCACACCTGCATCGTCATGGTCGCCCCTGGAGGTTTTACTGTATAATAATTCTCCATAGGAAAAACAAACATGGAAATCTGTGCAGAGCTTTATAAAATTGCATTTTTAAATTAGTTACAATTGAAAAGTAAACTTGGTACTAAAACACTTTCAGAGCTTAAGGAATGTGGTTTGTTAGGCATTCGTTATGAGCTAAGTGAAAGGAGCAGAATGCCTTATGGAGTATACTTTTCCTACTTGTTATTTTTGAGGACTCAATTCAAACCTGTGCCGAAGTGGCATGAAAATTTATTTTTAATCATAAATAGACATTTTCAACAATGAAAAATATCAACTGCCATGGCAGTGAGTCCGATGTTTTTAAAGGGGAATTGATAATCTGTAATGCTATAGCATCAATTTAATGTTTTTTAATTGGGTATTGGTAGACCAGATTATAAACCTGTTGATTTCAACCCAACAGAAAAATTTTAAAATGCCGGAAATGTTCATTTTTTCGTGTGTTTTCACCCTATTGTTTCATTTTTACCCTCCATAAGAAAGGCATGGAAACCATCGATAGAAAATACGTTAAAGGATATTGAATGGGAGGAAGTGGGAGGTAGTGAGGGATGACATTCGATTCAGATATTAAAAGTCTATGAAGAAAAAAACTAAAAGGGTATAATTTCTATTTACCATAAGATAGCATGCAGAAATTAATTCATTGACAGCCAGGCTTTAAATATTTTGCCAACATACTAAATTAGAAATAATATTATGGAAAGATTGAAGGTTTTTAATGAGATGTTGCCATACCAACCATGTCACTGTTAAACCTCAAGTTTAAATTTTCACATTTTTTTATGGCAATTGGAGAGTCCTCAATACATTTTGATGAATTTCTTATTTTAAGATTTAGTTTTTATTCAGAATTTCCAGCGATTCCAGTAAATTTTGTTTCACTACTTCATTAACACTGGAATGAGTGTAAGGCATTTTATTTTGCATTTTTACACGATTATTTTGCAAAGTATATTTTTTTGTCATTTTTTGTTTTAACATCCACAACTGTTTGGTTTGCTAGCTTCTGTAGCTCAATGGGTTGTGTAATAGTATGGCAGTACTGGATTCAATCCCAACTGGAAGCATTTTTTAAAATGTAAAACTATTTCATAAGACACCAGCAAAGATAAAAAACAACAGAAAAGCATTTTATAGGCTTCCAAATTTTGAAGTTGCATAGCAACATGTAATTCACTAGTAGTATATAATCTAAAACAATTTATGTCACCTTAAAAATTTGACACCTTACAGGAGGGCAAGTGTTGGATTTAGATGTTCTTACACACTATGGGTGGCAAGAGAAAAATATATATATTATGCAAATTTAAAAAAATGTTGTATTTTGAAAAAGATAGATGGAATAAAACCTATTCCTAAATTTGGTTTCATATACAGTGGAACTTCCATAACTCGAACGCCCATAACTCGAAGTGAATTAATTTTACCGGGTATCTATGATAAAAACGTATTTCCATAAATCGAATTTTCTGTAACTCGAATATTTTTTTGTTTCCCTTGAAGTTAGACTTATGGAAGTTCCACGAATATGTTACACTGAATCTGTGAAATTGCCGAATCCGTGAAATGGGCAGCTTGACCGATCGGCAGACGGAAAACAATATAAATTATTTTCCTGTAATCTCCTCGGTAAGACAAACAACTTTTGCATTAAAATTTTTCTTGTATCTTTTTTAGTCTCCGAGATAAAGAGCGAGATACACGGCAGAGAGATGAACGGACAGAGAACAATAATAACTTCTTTTAATTTAGTTAGTATTTCAAGTGTTTTCACAATTCATGAATAGGCAGAATTATCTTTGCCTAATTCACGAATCTCTTATATATTTTCAAGGCTATATTTATGTGTATGTTTCTTCGCTAAAAACTCAAGAACGGCTGCACGTATATTCACCAAATTTTTAATACAAAATTATGCTTTTAGAAATTAACGAATGCACTACTTTTTAATCCTTTCTCTACGTGTCGTGTATTTGCATTAATGCAAGTTTATTCTTACTGACATTTTTCAATATATGCACTGCGTATTTGCATTAACGCAATTTGTTATGCGCAGAGTATGTACCATAAATATATTGTATTATTTATTAAATATTTCATAGATTCGTGACCGTTAAAAAATTATTTTAAAATTTCAAATGCAGTTGTTAAGCCTTCAAAATAGAAAAAAGAATAGTGTTATTCTCTTCCCGCTTTCTTTGTCATCATCGTAGCAACAGGTACATAACAACGTGTAGATATAATAGACAAAAGAATTGCGTTATTCCCTTCCCGCTATCTTTGTCATCATCATAGCAACAGGTACATAACAACGTGTAAATATATATGAAAAGCAACGCAATCGTTATTAATGATAGAATATTTCCTTTTTGATAAGTAAAATTACCACATTATATATTTATTATGCTTATTTACATGCAATTCAAATTTCGTGGTGAAATGAGATTCAGTTCCCTTACAAGAATAAGTAGAATGATATTATCATTAGTTCATATATTCAGGTTAACTTTCATTATGCTTGGGGTTGCTACCTACGTCAATAGTAATGACTTGCAAATGAAATAAATTAAGCATGCATAGGAAAAAATCAAATAAAGCAAATTGAATTTGCAATAAAATTAATTGATACAAAAATTTAGTATACAAGCTTTGACAGGAAGCAGCGCCGGGTACTTCTGCTATTATCTATAATAATATAGCTACGCATGCCTCCATCACTGACACCAAACTCTAAGGTACTTCTAGAAGGGCTAGAAATATAAAATTTGACATGTTGGTAGTTCGAGTAGCAAAACCGACTGGAAAAATCGAAAACCACAAAATAGTTTATATTTTAGGGGTCTTTTAACCCCAATGTTCCATTTCAATACCCATAAGAAAAGCATGGGATTAAGTTAAAATCTTTCTAAAAATGCATTTTAAACTATTTAAAATAGGGATACGATTTCGGTAAAAGTAAAAATTTGTCTATGTGAGAGAATGTAGTTCATAATTTTTGAAGGCAGAATTCAAATACCTACTGAATTAGCGTAAATATCTGCTTTTAATCGGAAAAAAGTGAATTTTTCCTCTTTTCAACAATGGAAATCTTTAAATACTATGACAACGGCCTCAATGCTTTTAAAGGGATCTGATATTATACGTTACGATTGCAGTGATTTAATGCTTTTAATGGAAACTAGGGGCCTGTTGCAGTACTTTCTGCAAACATCTTGAGAGCCTTGCGTGAAGTGACCCAATGCGATAGTTCCTATGACAAAAAATTGATACAGAGTGTTATTGTTGAACCACTTTTATTGCCCCTCTTAAAGTAATTATATAGCTCACACCATTCATACCTTTTCGGGAGACGACTTCCCACTTAAAACCTGCAAGAGTTTGCGCCGAGTATTCAGGCGAAAGATTTGTCGAAATCTAGCCGACCGATCTTGATTTATTTGCGTTTATACTGGGAGGTGACGTCACTCGAGACAATCTGTTTTTGTCCTTCACGCGTTTTATTTCAAGCTTACAAGAAGAGGACACGGTAGTGGAATCAAGGATTTTTATGAAACTTGGTATGTGTATACCTCTGGATTTCAGGATCACTGCAAAGCGTATACGGCCGATAGTTTTTTTCCGAAAAACGCGATTAAATATTGCAATTTCACGTCAACTGGTATAAATTTAATAATGCACGTCTCATTGGTCAAGTAATTGTTGGCGGTGAGCGTATAGTGGGTGCTTTCGGAACGTGAGGGCGCGAGTTCGATATCCTCTTGGGTAGCTTCTTTTTTTCTTTCATTCCTCCGCCTTTTACAAATCCTTTTTCGTATTTCGCATAAAAATTTAACTGGGCAGCCGCGTTCATATTTTTACTTTTTTTCTATATTGTTAGGTGGTGGTCCGGATTTTTTCTCAAGTCTGAACGACTGACGATTTTCTCACCATTGTTTAAATTATTAATTCGCACATTCTTCATTGATCTCGGCACACGCTACATCCTATATTGATGCTTATGACATGGAAAGGATCCCTGAAATTATTTTTGCGAAGTCTTCCTCCGAATACTTCAAATAGACCCATTAGGCGGAGGTATATCAGGCAAAAGATCATTGAAAGTACAAAAGGAAAAGAACTGGTGAGAAGTCCGTTAAAAGTACAATAATATAAATAAATAAAAGTATTTCTTTTATGAATCCCTCAGAAATTCGGTTAATTGATTAAAAACATAAATAATCTATAACCACCAATCATCATCGGTAGCAATGATGGGGAGAGTTAGAAGGAAAACATTCATTTGCGTATGCATTCACAGGTAACGGAACTTTTGTTTTGTTTCATTCCCATAATCTCATCTCAGACGCAGGCAGGGACGCCGAGACACAGCGGTTGTAATATATTAGATTAATGCCGTCATAACGAATTGCATTTGAACTTCCATAACTCAAATCTCAAGGAAAAGTAAAAATTATTCGAGAAATAGAAAGTTCAAGGAATGGAAATACCTTGGAAATACCTTATATTTTGAAATATTTGTAGATATACAGTGGAACTTCTATAACTCTTATCTCAAAGGAGCGCAAAAATTATTCGAGTTATATAAATATTTTTTTCATTTTTTTATTGAATTAACATCAAGTTTATTCCCATAAGCATATACATAATTTAACTTATTCTAATTTTCAATATCATGCATATCATGAAAACATCATCACCTATATTTTCTTCCGACAGTATGTAAGATTTTACTCTATCCGAAACACTAATTGCATCACGCACTGTGATTGAGGGTATCATATATAATTGCAATTCTCATGTATTACCGAAAGCACAAACATGACGATTAAATTTGAGTTATCGACTGTAGGAAGGAGCGAATAGGTTTGTTTTTCTCCAGGGCTATAAGGGATCACAATAGGAGAAGCAACCCTGATAGCGCTGACAGTAAAACATGAAAAGTATTTTTATGTTGTGTTTCGTAGTTTTTCGAGAAATTTTAATTCTTTTCTATTGTTAAATATAATGGCGTAATACCCATTTCTCGATTTTATTCAAATACGCGCTAAAGGCATGGATGATGATGTCATAATCTTAACACAAAATATCCTAATTTTTCCATAAATTTAATGGATTGAGTATTGCCTTATTGATGATTATTCTTATTGCTCATGCAGTGCGATCTGAGTCACGAAAACTTAGACACGACCCGATTGCCGGAGAATTTGGAAATTACGGATAGTTGTCCTAATTTCACGGAAAATTATAAATATACTGCAATTACTCATGGAATTTATTATTAATACTAGCAGAAACGCCCGGCTACGCTCGGGATAGAGTTTTCTTTAAGTTGCTAACGATTTGTATTATTTATTAATTGTGGTAGCTCTGCTCTTAAGCTCCGAATTCATAGTTATCGAAAGAGTTTAATTTGTGATTGTGGCACCCCTGTTTAGTTGATCCGGTCCAAATATGCTATTATGGCTTTATATATGTGTACATAATTAATATTATAGTATGGTTAAAATCGATGCTGACAGTTCAACACAAACACTTATAAAAATAAAATGTTTATTACTTTTATTTTGGCAGCCCTGCTTTGTATATCTATCCTAAAAATCTTATTTTTGTTTTTTTTTTTAATCTTTCACAACTCCATAAAAAAGCGCCAGGAGGGGAGGGGGGAGGAAGGGCGTCAGGAGGGGGGAGGGGTGGCCCTTTAAAATTTTCAAATTAAGATTCTGAGCAAGTGATTATAGCTAGAAAGTTAAAAATTTTCACCATTTTTGTGACCTTTAGTGCCTTCTATAATACTCCAGAAGAAATGTTTTTGAAGAAATCTGAGAGCGTCAGGATTGCCCTTTTTAGTGTGCAATTCTAAGTAAACCTCGATAAATTAAATGCATATTTTTATTCTTTTCATTGTGACGCAGTCTCTTCGGCATCGCATCGTTTGGAAACAAAACGTTTGGACAATTCAAATATCTGGGCAGGCGACGCAGGTTGCCTCCATTTCATCGCCACCCGGTTTGATTTCCTGTTGTGATTTTTCATCCGACCGTTCGTCCGCATAACATTTCAAATCGACCTGCTATGCGCGCGTGGCACGCCTCCTTCCCCGAGCCATTCTGATTAGCCCCCCTTTACGAGTGGGCGATCCAGTGCTCACAGCTGGCGAATCAATAGAGCAATGCCTGATGCTATGCGAAATACCCCGTCTAGGCGCTGCTGCGCTAGGGGGTTCAACTAGCTCTTGCCTTCGGGTCAAGGTCAATATACGCATAGGTTAAACTCGTGACTCCCGGGGTTAAAAGCTTCGACCTTTGTGCCCTGAAGGCGGAGGGGCAAATAAACGCGAACTTACGCTTCGTCTCCTCCCGTTGTCATCAGGGAATAATAAGCCGTTTGTGAATAAGTATGAGCCACGAAAATATATAAGGGAGTGTAACTAGGGAGGTAAATTGTATTTGTCGCCGAATGAGATTAATTGTGGGTTTAGTAGGTGACCGGAAACATCGATAATATTTACAATCGATTGCAACCATCGGATCAAATACTCCTGAGGTTGTCCGTCATTCTGTCGCGTGCCATGTCACGCTAAAATGACTTTCATACTTTAGACTTAGGTGTTGATGTTTTATTCGCGATTTTTAGGTTCGTATATTCTCAAAGTGACTTGGTGAAGTTGGTGCGTCACGTAACTCAAATATGAATGAGCTTTCCTTTGGTCGACCGTGATGATGTATCAGTTTTTATGCTTACCTCGAGCCGCAACATTTTTATCACGTTTCCCGAAGACGAATAGATTTCAGCTGCTAATATTTTACGCATTATTGATTTTAAGCGGCTCGCGTACAGGCGGAATCTATTTACAAATTGTGGCGTTTGTCTATTCATCAACCATTGCAAATAATAGGCTGAATAGAAATCAGATGCAATTCCCATAATATGCTATAGTTTGTATTTTCATAATGCAACGCGCCGAGTATTATTCTATCGACAACTTTTGAATTAAATACGCATACGCGTGTAGGGTTCTTAATTAATTTAAATGCTGGGTACAATATAGTTGAATTTTTGATGAAGTTCAAATTGAGGCGCAAACTCTGCAATTCAATAGGAGCGCAGTCGATAAAATGAAGTCGCTTCTAATGGTTTGGACCAGATTACGTATTAGAAACCGGAAAATTCGGAATGGCACGCATTTTTTCGCACCTTCGGTATGGAGAAATGTAATTAGCATGTCATCCTATTTTGGTCGCATTTGAGTCCGCTGACTAATTGACTACGTTATCGCATGTGTTTATGAATGTCTTTTCAAAAATTATTTTCGAGCTACTCATTAAAGCATTGAGTTGTGCAGTCTAGCTAGAGAAAGTATTCGTGATCACGCTAGTTAAGTGATTATTTTGAAATTATTCTTTATTAAATTAATTTTAACATCAGCTACTGATGATGTGAGTTTGGCTCTCGAAAATTTGGCGTTACTGGTCTCTTCTTAGTCCTCATTTACGTGGTTCGGAGTTAGAATTTCTGGTTATAAATTATTCCTTGTTAATCAAATTTTTTGTTGAACCTAATTTTTTGTTTTGATGAAAAAATTTCAAATATTTGTTGTTTTCATTTATTTCAACTGATTTGTGAACATATCGATACCAGCAAAGAAGGGCACATTCGATTATGGCCAGAGCTGGATTCAAACCGCAGACC
Source organism: Tanypteryx hageni (assembly GCA_028673005.1). NCBI lineage: Eukaryota > Metazoa > Arthropoda > Insecta > Odonata > Petaluridae > Tanypteryx > Tanypteryx hageni. The sequence continues at coordinate 151,799,625 of CM054114.1, forward strand.
CTAGCGCTGAGAGTCATTCACGCTAGTTATCCCTCTACCCCGTCACCTGGTGCACGTCATTAGAACAATGGTAGGATTTTATTCATTTCATATAGAACGAAGTCTAATTTTTTAACAGTATAAACAAACGATAAATGATCTCAGTAAAATCGCAAGAATATGCTTATTTTGAGGTAGCAGTTGCTGGTCTCTAAGCAGCTCGCAGCCACACTCTTGCGTAACTAGCAAAAACAATCTTTTGCTTCAAATGGTTTATTCATAAATTCGGCGTCGCTGACCTTAACGCCGCTGTATTCTGCTGGAATAAAACCGATGAAGGAGTTCTAGTGACTCTAGTTCATTGACAAAAAATTTGCATTTTTATTTTAAATCAGGAATATTAGAAGTTCTTTCTCTATGTTTTTATGAACGAGTATTTAGTTGTACTAAAAAAGTGTAAATTGTGCTAGAAAAATGAAATGAACCGTAGTATAATCTTTTCCTTTTTACACTTTTGCTATTAAGGGCATGACTCCAGAGATTTGTAAGTCGTCCAATTGTGATTTCTTGAGATATCGTAATGATTACATTCCGAGCAAATTTGCATTAAACGTATTTTTTCACACTTTTCATTTTTATTTTTTACGAAACATGTTATATTCCAAGAATAAGATAAGAGAAGGATAGCAGTGCCAACATTTTAGTATTAGTTTCGGGAAAGATAAGCACCTTCCTACACCCTGAATCCGAGCTAACCAATATCGAAATGCAACATTAAACACAAGGACAGCACTACGTTGAACCTTTATTTTCGCTTAATTTAGAATAATCAAGGACTTTCGCCAAAAACTACAAGCAGCTATGCGAATGTGTATAAACAAAGCAAAATTACTTTGTACACTGAATTTGGCAGGATATCAATACACGCGAAAATGGATTAAAAAGACAAAGGTTCACATATTCCTCGATCAAATTTCAATAAATCGAAATAGGATAGGTTTCCCTCAGTGTTACTTTTACGATTACTTCTGCTCCACTGTTTTAACGTTCCTAAAAATTCCCCGTTGCATTTAGACTGCGTTTCGTAAACGGGCGATATATTTTTAATTCGAAGTATTTTTTATCATCCGTGGAGAACGAGTATCGCCTTCATTAATCTCCTATCGAAATCTCGTTTGTATAGGCGCACACGTTGGCGAGGACCCTGGATACTCGATTTCGCACAAAGGATGCTATAGAAACTGCGGGAGTTGAATGCAAATCCACGATGGAAGAGCAATGGCTGCGGACGGTGGATAATGTATGATAGAGCGCACTGTCGGTTTAGATATTATATTCTTCTGCAAGAGTGGTGGACAAGGAGTTTTGGACGAGTGACGCAGTTAAATCGTCGAAACTCGGCGAAACGCATCGAGTGGAGATGGGGTCAAGCCGAAAAGAGCGTAGTTTTCGAAAACGAGGTTCGACCGTTAATGCGGGGAAACAAAGGGAGGCAGAAAAGAGAGATTAAGGCGGATTGGCGTTATATCGAGTGAAGTAATAAACGAGTCTGGATCAAAGAAAACGGGTGGAGCGGGAGATAGCGATTCAAGTCACGAGGGAAACAGACGAAGCTAGTGACAACAGGAGAGGAAATATGCACGCATCATGCGTGCATACATGCGAGGCGTTCTTTGCGATTTATACAATCATTTCAAAAAAGATAAATATTAATGGCTTAGTATAATTTCTAAGAACTGGTATGCTAAACAAATGTAGAATTTTTGATTCGCCGATTTATTTCCTAATCAGTTGTACTTAATAAAATAATCGACTTTATTTCAAACTTATCTCACTCGAATGGTAGTAATAATATAATGTTTATAATCAAGTTCACTCCTTCGTCGTAAATTACCCATTTCTTTTCACTCACAAACGCTATGTGTACGTAAAGAAAATAGACGTGTTTATGTTCATTTCTTCGTCGTAGACAATCCTTTTCTCTTCATTTACTAAATGTTTCGTGCGTACGAAAGGAAATTAAACTAATTAGTCATTTATTGCATATATTGTTTATTTCAGTTGTCCCGAAGATTGTTTCCGTTGACAACAATTGAAAAACGATAATTTTTTCAACAATGAGTTCCAAGTGAATTACGACTTTCTCGATTGATTTTCTTGAAATCAGCCACTCCTTCGATAAAAATGTACTGAACAAAACATAAGCCACTTTACTAGTTCTACAAATTTTGTTTGAAGACGTTTTTGTTATAAGTAATATTTTACGAGATATAAAGAAAAATTCATTTTTTGTCGTCAGTCAAGTTGCACTCCCGATTAGGCTACGTGAAACATTTATATCATTTTCTTATTTTCTTTGCCCTTTTGTCGTAAATACCAAATTTCATGGACGGATGTTTCATAGATGAAACACGCTGACGGACACGACCTGACCATAAGCCGTTCTTTTTTAACTTTTTGTAAAGAACGCCTAAAAACGGCAACTTTAGAGAAAGGAATATGTTCAAATTGCTCATCCGTTTCTTTTTAAAGTAACTGATTAGTTGATGTTTTTCGCATCGCGGTGGTCTCGGTTTTCGCGTGTCGGCAATATTGCTAGGAGCATAATGTGAGTTATCTAGTTATCGTTGCGCGCTGAAACAGGATTATAATTATAACGGCTGTTCAGACATTCCGAGTGTTTCGGAGACATTTGGGATATGTATTTTCAACATCGGAGCAGAGATTAGCTTCGACTCCACAGACGTCCAAGGTTTGTTATGATCTTCACTTTCATTGGGTTGATGAGGTGGTGGAAATGTAACAAATTCCTCCGGGAATTTCTGCATTGCCGCGACACATCGTATCGCACCGACCGTATAATCTCGCGGATGATATTCTGCTTTCTCCGAATGAAATTTCGCGGGATGCGTCGAAACCGAACGCCTAGACCTGTCTAGAGTCGTCAAGTATGCCGGAGAAATGTGCGATGCCGAGTTTCTCCGAACCGGAGTGTTAATACGTACATCTCGTTATGAATTCATCGATGCTGTTTTGTCTCGTTCGATATATATCTATTATATATATATATAGTAAAATCCCGTATTTACGTTATCGGAATGTACGTTTTCCCGCTATTTACAGCATTTTATTTGGGTCCCGTCAGTGGCGGATCCAAGGGAGGGGCGATCGCCCTCCCCTTGGAGAACCCCATTGCCCTCCACTAGGTGCATTCTTAAATCCATTCCGCGCAACATCCACTGTTTCTACACCGAAGATTAAGTCTGTATGACAAGGGAAAGAAAGATTCTGATGGGGGTAGGGATTTTTAAAATGTATGGTTGTCGGCAGAGGAGGAATCAAGACGGGGGAGGGGTAATTGGGGCGATCGCCCCCTCCTTGGGAAGGTTCTGGATCCGCCCCTGGGTCCCGTCAATTTTCCTATGATTCCAATGTAAGTAAATCCCTATATTTACACTATTTCATTTTAAGTTTTCCCTCTATTGGCGCCATTTTACGTTTTCCCTCTATTCGCGGCATTTTACGTTAGAATTTCCGATTTTTAAAAAGAATTTAGCATGCGATTCCCAACAGTTTTTAACATTTTCGGCTTAGCTTTTCAAAAAAATCAGAACTCTTTTGGACGAAGATTTCGAAAACGGCGGCAGAGTAGGAACAGCGCCCCTAGAGGCAGAAATATGAACTTTCTTTTCAAAACAGCACTCGCTTTAGCAGATGCTACTCAGGAACAGCGTACTTAGAGACGGAAATACGTATGAACTCTTTTGGGTGAAAACTTTAAAACCTCATACGTAAATCACACTAGCAGAGCATAAACAGTGCACCTAGATACGGAAATACTATTTACGCTATTTACTCTTTGAGCCTAGTATGAATAACAAACAAAAGTAGAATACTCCTTTAGCCAAAACAACTAGAGGGCTGCAAACCCAATGTTGGCTTCCAGTCACTGGTGAAACAGGTTCTACCCCTGACGATGCCCACCTTGTGGGCGAAATGCATTGGGTTTGCAGCCCTCTAGTTGTTTTGGCTAAAGGAGTATTCTACTTTTGTTAGTTTTGGCCAAAGTTATTGAGCTACTATCAATTATCCTAGTATGAATGCTATTGAAAAGATGTTCAAGTTTGGCGCTATCATGTTTTTACCCTTTCCACTCAAATTCTGCCCCTTGGCTGCCACAGTTTGTAATTAAATTTAAGTTAATTTGTAATTTGTTCTATTTTAAATTACCATATTTTCCCTAATATATCGCGGTTGTTTCCAAAAAATGACATTTTAAAAGTAGCCCCCGCGTTATTATATTCGAGTAAAAGTAATTTTAAAAGATCGTAAAATCGTCGAAAAATCACCGTACATTCCGCATGGCTGTTAAGTGATACAAGATACTTGTTACGTTGTTAACACATCAGGCGTACATATTACGATGTGCTTGAAAAGCATCTGAGGCGAGAATAGATCGAGTTCAGTCGGCGGCTGAACTCATTAATCATTGAATTGAAGCTCTCAGCGCGTCGGCGTATTCCTTTTACCCATCCGTTATTTTTAAAATGGGTGACAAAAAGGATGTTGATCATGTTGAGAAAAAAATTTCTTCCAAATCCCAGATTAACAGAGGAATTTTAAAACAGTCGTAGCTCAAGAGGTGGAAAAAACGAGCACTATTCAAGCTTCGAAAAAGTGTGATGTTCCTGAAGTAAATATACCTATGTAAGTCTATGTACAATTTTCCAGACAAATGTAATATGGAGAATGTAATGGAAAGCCAAGCATACTATACTAGCGTTTTAATTCGGCATATATTTGAATATTACTATTATTAAAAAGTGTGCTGGTAAAGTAAATGAATAAATATATATAGGTACTCTTTATAAACTTAGCTCTTTTAACACTGATTTTATTATTAGTCTTACTGTAACAAATGAGCGAGTTTAAAAGTAAAATAAGTTTACCTATTTTTCCTTTTCCCGCAATTTACACTTTTATTCCCAGGTCCCTAGAAAAGTGTAAATAAGGGGTTTTACTGTATGTGTGTATGTATATATATGTAAACACACACACACACACACATATATATATATATATATATGACAGCATGTTGTTGGTATAAGGAAGCCCAGTGAGCACTATATATATATATATATATATATATATATATATATATATATGCTTACGGAAGAGGAAAGGTAAATGGGATAAATGGATGGCAACAATTTGTTGGAATAAGGAAGCCCAGTGAGCACCCACCAATAAGTTGACTTCCGGTTGGCGAGGTGCTGGGGGTGTCGAAGTGACACACGTAAAACAAAAACCCTCCTCCCATTTCCTAACGGAGCTGGCTGAAATGGTGCTCCAAAAACACAACTTCTCTTTCGGAGGGCGTCACTACCTACTAATAAAAGATACCGCGATGGGCACTCGCATGGCGCCCTCCTATGCTAATGTCTTCTTAGGTGAATGGGAGAAACGCTTTCTTGACCTATACCCCAGACCACTCCTATGGCTGAGGTATATTGGCGACATTTTTCTTCTCTTGACGCATAGACCTGACTCCCTACATTCCTTACGCCTTTCATGCATTTCTACAGCGCGGAGAGCCGCCGGATCTGATCCGAGACCAAATCCGGCGGGCAGTCGTATAGTCGTATAACTCTAACCCCTATACCCACGCCATCACCGATTCCACCCCCATACTCACCCTAACCACACCTTTTCCCCGGCATCCACAATATTTTGAGAAATATCCTAAAAGCCGCCCACCCTATCCTCATATCCTCCCCCCACCAGGTTCCATTTCCTAGACTACCGGTCCTCTCCTTCCGCCGACCCCCTAATATGGCAAACATCTTATGGAAAAAAGAACCCTCAGCACCCACTCCTCTGCACCTTGCCGGATCTCACCCCTGCGATAGACCTCGATGTTTCACATGCCTAATAAACCCCCCCTGCAATTACTTCTCCAGCCCCACCACTAACATCACCTACCCCATAACTTCTTCTACCAACTGCACCACCCGCAATATCATTTACCTCCTGAGATGCACCCAATGTCCCGCTTTCTATGATGGTCTCACCAGCAATCTCCTCAACATCCGCATGAACGGCCACCGCAACAGCGTCATTCTTAAACGACTGCTGCCTTTGGCCGTTCATGCGCACAATCACAACCTAAAATTTAATGATTGCTTCACGGTGAGGGCTATTCGCGCTCTCCGCGATAATGCTTCGGCTCCCGAACTCCGTCAGTGGGTGCTTGCTCATATCCATCTTTTAAATTCCTTCACTCCACCTGGCCTCAAACTGCTAGCATTTCGCTCCTTTTTGGCCATTCCCCCAACCCCTCCGCATCCTCCAATCTTAGAATTTTTCGCACTAGTCTTCCCCCCCCCCATGCGTCCACCCAGTGTCACTGCCATCAGTTGTCTCTCTCCTGTGCTGACGAAGGGATCGCACCAATTGTTGCCATCCATTTATCCCATTTACCTTTCCTCTTCCGTAAGCATATATATATATATATATTTTTTTTTTTTTGTGAAAATGCTATGTAAAACAAAAGTGATCCAAAAGGAACTTATAATGTCTACTTTCTCAAATTTCATAAATTTTTCTTATAAAGTATTATCTACAGATACATTTGAACCGAAAACTATACTGATCACGCCTATTTGTTTTGAAAAAATAAGGCGCGTATGTACTAGACTATACCGAATCCGAGTACAACAGTAGCCTTTGCAATGGTAACACTTTCGTAATGAGTGATAAAAAAGCAAAAACGCTAGTATTTACGCGAAATCCAAAGAATTACGATCGGTAAGCAAACTTCTACAATAAAAATTAGAATCTACATTAGTTTCCACATAGAACTGTACAAATCCCGTTCCGATATTGTAATTTTAAGATATTTTAATGTGCAAGAGAAAATTACCTTGCACGATGGATTTGAGATTCCCCATGTAAATGAAATGGGAAGGATAGTTCCTGGAATCGAACCCGGGACTTTCAATATTCGCAACAAAAACTATCCTCAGGAGTTCGGCTCCAGTAGCAGGAGATTTCCACCAAGTGTCATGAAAATCGGTGTATTGATTCAAAAGTACCTAGATGGGGTGACGGACGGACAGACAACGACGAAACTATTGATACGGTATTGAAATTTTATTGCTCCTCTCGAAATGTAGATTCCTTATTTAGTAAGCGCTTAGTGATAATCAGCATTTTTCGCAGTTTCTATTGTCGCTGGAGTTCACACGGTGGATTTATTCGGAAGTCCCCATGTCGCAAACAAGATTTGGTTTGGCAGATCTCCTCGAACACCCGTTTTCTTTGGATTGGAGTGTCGCAGGGCTCTTTCTCTCTCTCTCCCCAGATTCTTCTATTCTGTCTTTTACGGTTGCCTTTTTCACTCCGCTCACGACGATGTTTTTGCGATACGTGTGCCTAATCTATTTCGCGGCTGCGCCGTCCATTACACCCTTTCGATGGGAAACGTCAATATTGAAGGAGTCGGGCATGCCTCACTGAATCCGTGAAGGGGAAAGTTTTACGGCCCGTTCGGATGAGGAGCAGCACAGGGGATCTCCTTTCTCTCCATTTCTCCCTCTCTCTCTCCCACTTTCTCTCCCCACTTTCTCTCCCTCACTTTCTCTCCCTCATTCTATCCCTCACTTTCTCCCTCACTTTCCCTCACTTTCTCCCATTCGCTCTCCCCTTCTCTCTCTTTCCATTTCTCTCTCCCTTTCTCCCATTCTCTCTCCCTTTCTCCCATTCTCCCATTCTCTCTCCCTTTCTCCCATTCTCTCTACCTTTCTCCCATTCTCTCTCCCTTTCTCCCATTCTCTCTCTCCCGTTCACTTTCTCTCCCTTTCCCTTCCTCTTTCTCTCCCTTTCTCTTACTCTCTCCCTTTCTCTCTCACCCTTTTCTCCTCAAAGGTTGCTGGCAGCGGTGGCGTCTTCATCTCTCCCTTATCCCTTGATTCTCCAAAATGTTTTCGTTTCTATTCATGTATTAGTGAAGATCTAAAGACAAGAGTCGGATGAAATGCTGCGCGTCGAGTACGGTTTCGTTCCGGCCGGGTACGTAGACGCTTAGGAATAAATGATGTTGGCAGTCTTTGTCACGCGGCCATGGAAAATAATTCTGGAAATATCATGGGCGGATGAGGAAGAAGCAGTGGCGGATTAACATAAGGGCAAAAGGAGCAGTTGCCCCAAGGCTCCATAACTCCATAAAAAATTTTATACTGTGCATTGAAACATACTTCTTACCATGCTTAATTATTAAGTATAAAACTGTGGTTCCTATGTAACAGTTTGTTATTTTTATGTGTAATTATCCTTATATAATAATTCTCAAGTGTCCGTCTGTCCGTCCCGGTATTTTTGGACATTACCCAATGGAATTAAGAGCTGAAACTTTCACAATCGTTAAACCCCCATGAAGTGGTCTCTAGAAGAGTCAAACAACCCGGAAAAAGTCCCGGATTCGACTCCGGGAGACAATTATATTTTCCCATAAGTTTACACGGGATTTTCTATTTTTCAAGGTGCAAGGTTTATTTCCTTCATTCATTAAAATATGTAAATATGGACCGAATTTATCCATTTTTGTTTTATTCGACGGCTAAAACTATAAAATATCTTATTCCTGCGATGTTTAGGTGTTACACGGAAGAATTTGTCAGAAACACGCATTTCCTTTCGAAATTTTATGGCTTTTTCGTACTCTTTCCGGGTGTTGCCAAGGCGAACCTCATTGTTGCCTCCGATAAATTAGCTTCTATTAAGCCTTCAAATAGACGAAAGAATTGTGTTATTCGCTTCGCGCATTGTCAAACTTAATAGAGTGCAACGTTAATAATTGAAGAATATTATTATTCAGTAAACATACGAACAGGAAGAATAACGGAGCCAAAGAGTGGCAAATCAAGTCGTATATTGATACCAGAATGTAATGAATTTCAAGTGCTTCATTTTTCTGGGAGAATTCAAATGATTGTCAGGAATTTATTAATTAATCAAACAATTACATATTCATTCATTCGTGTTCTGTCTTACGACAGGTCCTACCAATTAAGTAATTGGTTTTTGACTAGGGAATATACATACACGGTGTGGTGGTTTCCCGTTGCCTTCCACACCGGACACACACACAGAAGGGAGGAGGGAAACCCGGTGCCGGCATTTGCCTGCTCTTGCGAAGAACACCATGGGGGCCAACGGCTTCACGTCCCTTCCGAAGGACGAAACAGCTGAATTTGCGCGGTCTCCTCAAACCACGCCGGATGACCTTGAGAAAAAGTCCTACTCGCGCAGGATTCGTACCCGATGACTTTTTCAAGCATCGGGCGAGTAGCAGCCAGCGTCCTAACCACTACACCACCGGCACCCCTCAATTACACACATATATATATATATATATGTATATATCCTCAGAAGTTATATTTTAATCCCACTACAAAGTCCCGTTGATGTTCAACGAGTAATTCCGCTCGTACATTAATATTTTAATACATTGGAAAGGAGCCCTTGTAACTGTTTTGCCCCCGAGCCCCACCCCCACCTAGTCTTAATCCGCCGCCCCTGGGAAGAAGTGCGAAAGATTGGAGATCTATAATAGAAATTTAGAAGAGGAATGCGAGCTGGATCGGGTATTCCGCGGGGTGAGACTCGGTGATCAGATTGAATCAAAGCATGAAGGCCATCAGAGAAGAATTAGGATTCAGCTGAGAGGAGATGGGGAAGAGTATCGACGGATAAAGGTTGCGAAGGATAGAAAAATGAATGGAACCAGATCTTAACCTACCTGTAATCGCTGATTTGTCTTAGGACATTATTGTTGATGACGATGGTGATTGTTTATATATATAATCCTTAAATGTGGGCGAGACACTTTAAATACGTCTTCTATTTGTATTTTTCAATAATGTACTAATAGACGACGGTTATGAAGTCATTGGCACTTGCAGACTACTAAGGCGTATTATCCGTATGATGTATTATTTTTTTGTCCATTTATCTTATTTTGCTTTTCTGTTGGGCGTTTATGTTTGCAGAAACTTAACTCACGAGCCTCGCTGGCATAATATGTAGAATTGCAGTTAAATATCACGTGGTTGTGAAGAATCTTCATAAATCCCATGGAGACAGATTAATGGCATTTTTTTTCTGAATTTAATTGACAACATTAAGTAAGCCTCTGCGCACTAAAGCCTTCTTTCCAGTGTGATTCACTGCGAGGCATGAAATGACGCCTGTTCAAAGAAGAGCTCAAATTGCGAATGAATATAGTCCGTTGGGCGAAGCAGATGCTCATTTCGGCTACGCAATAGTCGTCCTGTAGATTCTGGATCGATTTTATCTGCATGGGCATTCATTCGTACGTCGCCATTAACAAAACGTACCCCTATGAAGAAAATTAAAGCGAAGATTTACCTAAATATATAATAGAGAAAGGAGACTGCGGTGTAAAGTGAAATTTAAAATTTTTAAATCAACTCCTAAACCGTACAGTTCAAATTTTTTTGAGATAAACAGTCAAAAATATCAAGTTTATGGAAATTAATTCTCGCCAGGGACTTAATATCTCAAACAAATGTCTTATGGTTTATGCATCTCACGATAACAACATGGACCAAACAGGCTAAGACCAAACCCACACTCAATCGCACAGATCTCTAAAAAACTTTTAAAAATGAAGGAAGTTTATTCCAAATACGCCTTTCTAGAGCGAAGCTCTCATCATCAGTAGGTGATAGTGAAACCATCATCTACTGATGAAGTTTTGTTATGTTACATGTAGGTTTCATAGGATTCGACGTCTATTTTTTGTTAACTGACGTTTATTTTCCCGAGAGGTTTTCGACCAATATCGACGTTTCAAATTGCTACTTGGTAGAATTCGACGTTTATTTTTTTGAAAATCGACGTTTATTTTCCCGAGAGATTTTCAACGAATATCGATGCTTAAAATTACTACTTAAATATAGCTTTTCAAAAAGACGCACATATGAGTGTAAGAAAAATACCCTTCTTTCAGTCCCACTGTTAATGCAAGCCCAGAAAAGGAACGAAATCGTAGGTAGAAAATAATACTGCGAAAAAGTAAACAAAAACGACTTAAATATTATAATTCAGAGTAGATTTTTGGACATATACTTTTCCATCTTGTTGGAAAATCGGCGCTTATCGAAGACTTCATTTTCGTCTATTTTGAAATGTAAAAAAATCGACGTTTATCGACATTTTTCGATGTAAATCGAATCCTACCAAGCCTTGTTATATGTTATATTACTCCAAGAGGCTGCTTAGCCGTAAATAACAAACAATTCTTTACATACAACTATTGAGCATAGGCTGCTAGATTAAACTCGGGTAGAATAATGGGGGAAAGATATTCAGTGTGGTATCGATGCAAATGCTGCCGTCTAGTTTTCATCAAATAAACAAAAATCAAGTCTCACAGACGCGCCAACTTGGCCAGGTTAAAACAGCAGACGTTTACTCATTACTGAAATCTTCTACCGGGGTCTCTCTCGAGTATTGTTCGTGCTTCATGTGATATACGAAGCTTTAATTAGATCATTTTTCTGTCATCTTCATTTAATTCTTTCTCGTTTTTATTTCTCATATGGTACTTCTCGTTTAAATGGATAACATTCACCTGAACCCACCAACTCTTTTTCCCGGAACAAAATTAATTTGTAATTGCCAAATAAACATTTTGGTTGGTACTGGCATCCCTCGCATAACGACGTCGATTCGTTCCACGAAAAAGCGTCGTTATACGAAAATCAAACCGCGAAGGGGAAGGCGCGTTAGCGTCTATACCGCGAACTGTGCACGTCCTTAAGGGAGAACGGGTCATAAAATTACGGCGTCGTAACCGCGAAACGTCTTTTAGCGAATCGTCGCTAACCGAGGGTTTTGTACTTCTTTGGATTTCTTTTCACGCTATTCCGATGTCAGTTGCAGTCAGTCTTCTCTTGTTGGGATTTTTAACCACATTGGACCAGGTAAGTAATCCACATCTCTTTATTTTTGGTCATCGACTGCATTTTAATTACAAATAAAAATGAAGACGAATCCATTTTGGTGAGGTTTACAGTGGTCGTGAAGCAAATCGGCAGCAAATAATGAATCTAATCTTTTCGGCGTTCTCATATGACGCGAATTTAAATTTTTTTTGTAGAGAGTCAGTCAAAAATGCTGCGGACAAACACGTCGAAACTTCGTTTTTAAATTTTTTTACAGGGAAGTCGTCGTTTTTTTTTCGGCTGACGGAAGGGTGTTTCGTATGATTTCCCCGTCTTTAAGTTGCGAACCGTAAAGCTATAAATCGTCGCAATGTAATTTGATTTTTCTGGGAAACCTCGAGCATTAAAAGGGACGGAAAAATCCCTTTTGGTCATCGATTGTCATTTGAATCGACTCCGCCGATGGGCAATTTTTTTCGCGTAGCTTTGCAGTTTTGAAATCGTTCCGAATCCGCTCGTGTGTATACTCCGTTTGCGCAATTTGGATTCGTCTTTATTTTCCGCTTTGACGGCGACCCGTGACAATTTGGCGCATGCAGTGCCTTGCATTCTCTTCGCCACCCGCCCCCTTTCAGAACACTCGCAGATGGCTCTGTTAATCGGCTGGTCGTCGCTGCGACCGTGACAAATGGACAGAGAGCACGTTTTCCCGCGGGACCGTTCCTTAATGTTTTTTTAACGCGCCGTGCTCGACATGCATATGATGATTTTACAAGTGCGATAGCTTGCAGCGTTAAGAGTTATGTTTGGATGTTAGTTTTCTTTGTCAAATCGGCTGTAGTTTTCCTAGATTGCCGAAATTATTAATCTGAAAATTTGAATAGTTTTCTCGTTTGTGGCAACTTATTTTAGCTGCGTTCCCTAAATAGGTGTATTCAAATACAGACAGCGTCCGCTTAACGTACATCCTCCGATACGTAGGTCGTATAATGATCCCGAATGTCCGTAAGTGCGTGCATACTCTCCGATGATGCACGGTCGGTCACCTTGAATTCTTGGATTTTGCTTATACTTTTATATTTCAGTTTTAACATTCATTTGTATGTTAAATCGTCGCTCCGCTTTCGAGAACGTAACCTGTACGTCAATCGGACGCTTCTTGCACCCTGATATTACATTTTCATCCTTGTATAGATATGCTTTTTTTATTAATCGAGTCTCGTAAAATACATCATCATTGTCTTCGTACCTTTCTTTTGCTCGACCGGCGATTTCCCTAGAAAATACTATTTTAGATTTAACGGACCTTAATTTTTTGTAGTATTCGATTCATTCTGTTCACGTGAGTTTTATATTTTAAGATAACTTTAATTTGCCCTTTCATATGGCGAGATTGCCTTCCTGCTCCTTTCATCCCACTTTCAGTCGCATTTTCATTGGATAATACACGAAGATCCCGAGACAGGTGTCTCTTCCCACGGGATAAGAACTTGTTGTTTTTCAGGTAGAATTCGTGCGTATTATAAATTCGACGCGGCCGTTGTGTTTTGTTGGAATCGATGCCGTCAGAATCATTAAAGAGGAGTGATTTTTTCCTCCCCCCACTTTGCAGCCTCCCTCAATAGCGCCCCCTCTCCTTCCTTTATTGCCCACTTACCCCTCCCACCCACTGTGACTGCACCCTTCACTTCCTGCGGCTTGCTCCACTGTCATCGCTCCCGATGAAGGTCGCGAGTGTTGCTCCATCCTTCCCGCCTATCCTTTCTCTGCCCTCTCCTCTATCTCTCTCTCCTCTCTCTCTCTCTCTCCCTCTCTCTCTCTCCCCTCCCTCACTCCCCCTCCCATCACTCCCCCTCCCCTCCCTCACTCCCCCTCCCATCACTGCCCCTCCCCTCCCTCACTCCCCCTCCCCTCCCTCACTCCCCCTCCCCTCCCTCACTCCCCCTCCCCTCCCTCACTCCCCCTCCCCTCCCTCACTCCCCCTCCCCTCCCTCACTCCCCCCTCCCCCTCCCTCACTCCCCCTCCCATCACTGCCCCTCCCCTCCCTCACTTCCCCTCCCCTCCCTCACTCCCCCTCCCCTCCCTCACTCCCCTCCCCTCCCTCACTCCCCCTCCCCTCCCTCACTCCCCCTCCCCTCCCATCGCTGCCCCTCCCCTCCCATCGCTGCCCCTCCCCTCCCATCGCTGCCCCACCCCTCCCTCCACTCCATTTCCCCTTCCCCCGCACGTGCGTAGGAGATGCAGCGCGTCTCACTGCGTCGCGTGTTAATGTTGGTCAATCGCGAAATGTCGGAGCAAGCTGCGGTGCCATTGTTCATGATCCTATGGTTCGTCTTTTTTTTTAATCGAAGGCTCTCCTCTGACTCGGTGGCATTCATCCTTTTTCAGTTGACGTACCCCTCTCGTATTTCATGTGCCAGCCGTTGCGTACCGCCACGAGAATTCTCGTTTTTCGAGCAGAGGTAACACTAACACCATCTACTGGATTTTCCATGGACTTCTAACCAGGGGCTTCTCTGGGATCCGCGGATCCCATGGCGAGTCAGTAGCCGCGCTCTATCCACGGCCGGTGCAAGGCAGTTTGACACCCTAGGCAAAATATTTTTTGGCGCCCTACTCCAATCCTAAGGATACTAAAAATCTAATAGATGAAAATTATTTTTAATAGTAATTACACAAAGACGTATATAAGCACCGGTATTACTTTAATATAGTATTAATAAAAGATTGTTTTTATTATTAAATATTTTTTCATAATTGCTAAAAACAATGTTTTTCCAGCTAAGGAAAATCTCCAAAGCCAGTCTATTTAAATTGAGAGTGGGCAACCGGTGAAAGAATAGTCCAGTGACACTCTCAAGTGGCTGTGCGTATATATTTATACCTGGTTGAGGGGCAGGGGAAAGGGGGGTGGATGACCTAGGTGGTGGAGGAAGGGGCGGGGTCAGTTTAAAAAGAACGCTGTTGTTTATCCCCAAGTCGTTATTCATGAGTGTGTCTGTATTTATGAATGTGGAGGCTTTCGGTCGCGTCGAGTTTGGTATTCGGGACTTGTTTTAGCATTTTGAGGTTATCTATATCTAACGGGTGGTTGTTTTCGAAGATATGTTTCGCGACAGCAGATTTTTCTGTGTCCATGTTTATAATGTGCCAAGTGTTCTTTAAATCTGATGGATACATTTCTTTTTGTTTGGCCTATATATGAACTATTGCAAATGTGACTCAACACCCGATTTTTGTGACGTATGTATTTTATCTTTTGGGTTACCTATTAGGTTTTTAATGTTGTTTGTATTATGGAAGGTGTGTATGTATGTGTAAAAGAATGTTTTTTTATTTCTTGCATTGTGGCAGCCCTGATTTCTATATCTATACTAAATTTCATGATTTGGTTTCTTCATGTTATTATGCCTCCTTCATACAAAATTTCATTTAAATCGGTGCAGCCAATTCCTTCCAAATTCATAATTATCGAAAAGTTTAACCTTTTAATTGTGGCACCCCTGCTAAGTCGATCATGTCCAAATACGTCATTTTGGCCATTAATTTACATGAATATTCTATGTACCAAATTTGGTTAAAATCGGTATTGCCAATTCTTCCCTGATATATGCGTACGGACGGACATCACGAAGATAGTAGCGCTTTTCAGCAATGATGGAAAGCACTAAAAAGGAGCGTCAAGTGTTTACAACAATCGCCGGCAGGTGGTATGGCGGTGGCAGCTAAATCATTCAGTTTTAAAAATATTTCTTTAACAGTGAATTATATGGGAAAATGTTTCGAACAAACATTATAAAAAATTAAATTTCCCACAACTTTTATTCCAATATGTTTTTATACATTTATCATGCATTAAAGCAAACATTCCAAAAAAGAAGCCGGTGTGGCCACCACATGACTTTCTCCATATCTGTAATGTTTCTAAAAATTCCAAATAGGTTAAACGATAATAAATATTTGAAGGAACTGCGAGAAAAATTTAGACTTTCCATAGAACAGAAATAAACTCAAACTGTAGGTTTCTGATATTGAATATAGCCCGAAGCTCCAACAATTAAGAAAATAAAAAGGAGCGTAATGTGTTTACAATGGTCACTGGTAGGTGGTGTGGCGGTGGCAGCTAAATAATTTATTATTTTAAATATCTCTGTCTGTGTGTGTGTATCTGTCTGTATGTCTGTGTGTGTGTATGTGATAGCTTTTTATGGGTGCTCTATCTCAAAAACTATTAATCAGGTCAACAGGAAATTTTATATTTAACATTTTTATAAAAGTCACAAGAAATGATTAGTTTTTGGTAAAAATCAATCTTCCGGAAGTGGGTGTTTACTCTTGTCACTTATCCGTTATTTTGAAATATTTGCTTTAATATTTGTTGTATGTAAAAATGTATTTGAATAAAAGTTGTAGGAAATTTAATTTTCTACAACCTTTGTTTGTAACATTTTTCTTAATTGTTGGAGCTTCGTGTCTATATCCAATATCAGAAGGCTACGGTTTGAGTTTATTTCTGTTTGTAAAGTCTTTAAAATTTTCTCGAGGTTCCTTAAAACATTTATTATCATTTAACCTATTTGGAATTTTTAAAAATATTGCAGCGATGGAGAAAGCCTTGTGGTGGCCACATCAGATTTTTTCTAAAAATGGAAATATACAAATTTTTTCATAGAACATAAAATAATTCCAAAAAATAACTTCTGCAAGTGTAAACTTCGTTCTTATTTTATTGACGTTTCGTAACTTTCGGACGCAGAGTGATTACAACGGCCTACACTTTGTTGAAAAAGCATCATAACTTGTCGGTTAAAAGACAATCTAAGTTCAACATACTGTCAACTGTTTAAAAAAAATCTGCGAAGTTTTATCTAATCGAATGGCCACAATGGAATATTATTGTAATGCGAATTTGATCCTAATTTGATGGCTAACTTTAAATTAAATTCAAAGCATATGTTAAAAACAAGTCAGGAAAGTGTGCAGTGTGGCATAAATAGGCGCGTTTTGTGCGATGCAGTGTATATTTGAAACTAAACGATATAGTTAGAATGAATGCGCACAATAAAACAGCGAAGCACTACGACCCGATTATGTCTCTGTCTAATAAAATGTTTCTCCCTCCCCTAGGTTGGTATATTGAGAAACGTATTTGCGTAATTTTAATTTGACTAAATGCTGCAAAAAAATATATCAGAAGTGATGCGAGGGAAATATCGAATCTTGATTTTCCGATTTATTTTTTAATCTGTTGTAATTATTCCATCAATCTAAAATTATTTAAACCATGTCTCACTTGAGTTAAATGGTTGTAATATTTACGTTAACGTTCAATTCATCGCCATAGATAATCCATTTCCTTCCGTTTATAAAGTGCTGCATACACGCGTAAGGATATTAAACGTGTTTTCTTCATTATAGCAGATCTTATTTATTTCAATTACAGAGGAGATTGTTTTCGTTGACAATTAGGTATCCATGCATGACCTTTTCTAAGTTCAAAGCGAATTACAATTTTCTTGTTTAATTTCATTGAAAACAGCTATTCCTACGATAAATGTATTTGAAAAGAAATATTTAATTTGGGTAGTTCTACAAATTTTTTTGAAAAACTCTTCGCTATGACTAATATTTTCTGAGATATGAGAAAAAGTGTTTCTTGTTTCCAGTAAATTGGCACCCCTGATTTAAGTTTCTTTTATTTATCATTGAAATATTCGCGACCCTTTTCCTATCTATCCGTATGTCATTGAAACCATTGAATTGAAAACGGCGCAAGTTTAATTCATCGTAATGTATACCGCGAGTTCAAGCTCGGAAATGAGTTCCAATAAACTCTTGATTTACGTTAGTAAGCATTTAAGATCATTTTGCTTATAATAACGAAAGTATCCGGCTAAATGTAAGTGCTTGTGCTCCATCTATTTTCCTTAATTTTTACAGTTAATCATCAATCGGAAACGGGAAATGCTTCTTGAAGTACATCGATTTTTTTTTCTTTATTCATTTACTGTTACGAGAATACACCCACTTTGCTTAGCATTGATAATGCATTCCTGGAAAATACCTTATATGTAGAGCAAAGGACACATGAGGTTAAATTTTGGCATGCCTTAAACTCAGTT